>OW121725.1:6097500-7493439 GCA_933228805.2 Hipparchia semele | reverse complement strand
TTGAGGATTTCGGAGACGGGTGAGGAGCACCGGCCAGGGTATCGAAGATAGGTGGGGGGTGTTCAACCAAATGTCACTCGAAACCTCATCCAATTGGCAGAGAGCCGAAAAAAAACTCCAAAATGGCGGATTCAAGATGGCGGCCATACAAATTTCGTCAGTGTCTATCTCGGAAACTATAAAACATGGAAGAGTGGTTTCTTGGAAAAGGATGATCAGGACTCGAAGGTCTACTTGATGAATAGAAAACAAATTCAAGATGGCGGAATTTATTTTTTTCCATACAAAATATATGCAAAACTTTAATTGGTTCCTTTTCAAAATTTCTGATGGTTTCGTAGAGAGGACAAAAATTCATTCGGAGGAAAAATATGGAGAGAGCTGATGGTTGAGGATTTCGGAGACGGGTGAGGAGCACGGCCAGGATATCGAAGATAGGTGGGGAGTGTTCAAACAAATGTCACTCGAAACTTCATCCAATTGGCAGAGAGCTGAAAAAAAACTCCAAAATGGCGGATTCAAGATGGCGGCCATACAAATTTCGTCGGCGTCTATCTCGAAGATTATAAAAGATGGAAGAGTGGTTTCTTGGAAAAAGATGATCAGGACCCGATGGTCTACGTGATGAATAGAAAAAATTCAAGATGGCGGATTTTTTTTTTTCATATGTATGCAAGATTTTGATACGGTTCCTTTTCAAAATTTCTGATGGTTTCGTATAGAGGATATAAATTAATTTGAAGGAAAAATATGGAGAGAGCTGATGATTGAGTATTTCGGAGACGGGTGAGGAGCACTGCCAAGATATTGAAGTAAGTGGGGGGGTGCTCAAACAAAAGCCACTCGAAACCTCATCCAATTGGCAGAGAGCCGAAAAAAACCTGCAAATTGGCGGATTCAAGATGGCGGCCATACAAATTTCGTCGATGTCTATCTTAAAGAGTGAACAAGTTAGAATAGTGGTTTTGTGGTAGAAAATGATCAGGCCCTGAAAGTCTAAGAACAGAAAAACCGCGGTCCGCTGCAGCGGGCCGCGCACCCACGCGCCCTACTAGTTACTATATATATAGCTGCTCGTGCTGATTCACTGATTGACTGACTCACTGACTCATTGATCACCTCTCCTGTAAAATTTTGTATGGAAAAAAAATTTTTCACTCACGTTTTCGTATAGAGGACAAAAATTCATTCGGAACAAAAATATGGAGAGAGCTGATGATTGAGGATTTCGGAGATGGGTGAGGAGCACCGGCCAGGGTATCGAAGATAGGTGGGGGGTGTTCAACCAAATGTCACTCGAAACTTCATCCAATTGGCAGGGAGCCGAAAAAAACTTCCAAAATGGCGGATTCAAGATGGCGGCCATACAAATTTCATCGGTGTCTATCTCGGAAACTATAAAAGATGGAAGAGTGGTTTCTTGGAAAAGGGTGATCAGGACCCGAAGGTCTACTTGATGAATAGAAAAAAAATTCAAGATGGCGGAATTAAATTTTTTCCATACAAAATATATGCAAGACTTAAATTGATTCTTTTTAAAAATTTCTGATGGTTTCGTATAGAGGACAAAAATTCATTTGGAGGAAAAATATGGAGAGAGCTGATGGTTAAGGATTTCGGAGACGGGTGAGGAGCACGGCCAGGATATCGAAGATAAGTGGAGGGTATTCAAACAAAAGTCACTCGAAACCTCATCCAATTGGTAGAGAGCCAAAAAAAAATTCCAAAATGGCGGATTCAAGATGGCGGCCATACAAATTTCGTCAGTGTCTATCTCGGAGACTATGAAAGATGGAAGAGTGGTTTCTTGGAAAAAGATGATCAGGACCCGATGGTCTACGTGATGAATAGAAAAAAATTCAAGATGGCGGATTTTTTTTTTCATATAAAATTTATGCAAGACTTTGATACGTTCCTTTCCGCTGATGTTCGTATAGAGGACAAAAATTCATTTGGATGAAAAATATGGAGGGATCTGATGATTGAGGATTTCGGAGACGGGTGAGGAGCACGGTCAGAGTATTGAAGATAGGTTGAGGGTGCCCAAACAAAAATTACTCGAAACCTCATCCAATTGGCAATGAGCTGAAAAAAAATACCAAAATGGCGGATTCAAGGTGGCGATCATACAAATTTCGTCGATGTACTTATATCTCAGAGACTATGAAAGATGGAAGAGTAGTTCCTTGGAAAAAGATGATCAAGACCCGAAGGTCTACTTGGTGGACAGAAAAACCGCGGTTCGCTTTAGCGAGCCGCGCACCCACGCGCCCTACTAGTTACTATATATATAGCTACTCGTGCTGATTCACTGACTGACTCACTCACTGACTGACTCATTGATCACCTCTCCTGTAAAATTTTGTATGAAAAAAATTTTTTCCACTCATGGTTTCGTATGGAGGACAAAAATTCATTCGGAGCAAAAATATGGAGAGAGCTGATGATTGAGGATTTCGGAGACGGGTGAGGAGCACCGGCCAGGGTATCGAAGATAGGTCGGGGGTGTTCAAACAAATGTCACTCGAAACCTCATCCAATTGGCAGAGAGCCGAAAAAAACCTCCAAAATGGCGGATTCAAGATGGCGGCCATACAAAGTTCGTCGGTGTCTATCTCGGAGACTATAAAAGGTGGAAGACTGGTTTCTTGGAAAAAGATGATCAGGACCCGAAGATCTACTTGATAAATAGAAAAAAATTCAAGATGGCGGATTTTATTTTTTCCATACAAATTATATTCAAGACTTAAATACGGTTCCTTTTCAAAATGTCTGATGGTTTCATATAGAGGAAAAAAATTCATTTGGAGGAAAAATATGGAGAGAGCTGATGGCTAAGGATTTCGGAGACGGGTGAGGAGCACGGCCAGGGTATCGAAGATAGGTGGGGAGTGTTCAAACAAAAGTCACTCGAAACCTCATCCAATTGGCAGGGAGCTGAAAAAAAATCCAAAATGGTGGATTCAAGATGGTGGTCATACAAATTTCGTCGATGTCTATCTTAAAGAGTGTATAAGTTGGAATAGTGGTTTTGTGGTAGAAAATGATCAGGCCGAAAACGATCAGGATGAAAGTCTAAGAGCAGAAAAACCGCGGTCCGCTGCAGCGGGCCGCGCACCCACGCGCCCTACTAGTACATACATAAAGATTAAAGACTGTTAAAATCATAACCCTTCCTTTGGTAGGTGTTCTGGTAGTTGTATAAATATTTATATCTGTACAACTACCAGGGCCCCAAGTCTGCTATTTTACATGTCATTGTAATTGAACCGCAATACAATTACAATGAAATGAAATGAAATGAATACATTACATTTATTGTACACCACATAAATACAGAAACATATATAAGTACAGTAACATAACTTAAGTTAAAATAAATGATGGCACAAATGGCGGCCTTATCGCTAAGGAGCGATCTCTTCCAGGCAACCATGATGCAAGGTGGATATGATGACAGGATAGAAAATGAGGGTGCACACACTACACATACCTAACTGAATAAAAAAAAAACCTGATAATACATAAAACCTACACATATATAAATACAATAATATAATATATAATAATTAATTACATACATATAATACAATAATAATAAAGACATACATATAATACATACATATATATACCTACATATACAAACATGGAATAAAATACACTGTATACAAGATCCGGAGCAAACAAAGAATAAGACTAAGCCTGGATGGGCTAGTAGCATTAAAGGATTAATTTATTAGAAATAAAGAGAATGTTCAAGGAGGAAAGAAGTGTGCTTTGACGAGCCTTTTAAAAATGGCATGAGATTGCGCACGCCGAATATGAAGTGGTAAGGAGTTCCAGAGACGAGCAGCCTCAACAGTAAAGGACTTAGAATAGAAGGAAGTATTATGTGAAGGAATTTTTAAAATAAGATTGTTATCAGAACGAAGGGAGCGACAGTGAGAGTCCCCGAGGAACTCAAACCGCTCTTTAAGGTAAGGAGGGGATGCGGGATTGAATAGAACATTGTATAAAAGAGAAAGAATGTGAGTATTCCTGCGAAGGCGAATAGGTAGCCACTTGAGTTTTTCGCGAAATTCGGAAACATGGTCATATTTTCGGAGCCCAAATATGAACCGTATACAAAGATTCTGAATGCGCTCAAGTTTATTAAGCAACTCTTCATTTAAATTGACATAACTCGAGTCCGCATAATCGAGAATTGGTAATAAGAGTGATTGTGCAAGCGCAATTTTAGTTGGTATGGGTAAGAAATTGCTGAGCCTACGAAGAGACCCAACCGAAGCAAACATCTTCCTACTCACCTCACTTACCTGCGGAGCCCAAGATAGGAATCTGTCAAAAATGATGCCCAAATTTTTCACAGTGTCACTATAGGGCACAGATGTCCCATCAAAAACGATACCAGGTAAATTGGGCACATCAATTCGAGTGACCAATTTTTGACTGCCTATTATAATAGTCTGAGTTTTTAGTGGATTCACTTTAAGGCCATATGACTTACTCCACTCTAAAATTGAACTGAGGTCATTATTTAGTAAGCCAATGGTTTCAGCCAAATCAACTAATTTAGCCTGAACATAGATTTGGAGATCATCAGCAATTCAATTATCATTGGTCCAAAATTTCGTAGTCTACTAAATTCACAATGGTCGTTCGATTTCTTATAATTGGATTGTAATTCAATGATATCTCGGTATTGCCATTAGCTTAAAAAGCGTTTGCCGAAATGAGTTTCAAAAAAAAACTAAATATGAAAAACGTTTATTTAAGCTAGATTCAAAGCTAGATGTGTCAGTGGCAAACCATTGGAAAACATTATTGTGACGCCATTGAATTAGTAGACTACCAAAATTACTAAAAGTAGGAATTGGGATGTCATTGATAGACAATTGAACTACAATTGCAATAGCAGACTTGGGCCCCTGAAAACCTACCTATTAATATTTGTATCTAGGTACTTACACTGCGGTCACATTTCGCTGCATCAGCTAACTCGGCCATGGCTTCTGATGTTTCGTATCGTCGTTGTCTCTCGTATTGAGCGTTTCTGGCCCTCCGCTCATTCTATAAAAATATTACCTATTTTAGATGATACATATCGAAAATTAAGCTTAGCACCTGTAGAGTTCTCGCTTACAAGTGTGAATTGAAAATTAAAACACCCCTGATATGTGAAATAAAATAATTCGCCATTTTGTGGTGGCGGCCATCTTTGTTTTGTTTATCATAGTGTATTCTACTAGTCAAGCCCTTTCATTTGATACCCATATTGAAGTACACCAAATTAACCGTAGGTATTTATATTTATTGCTAAGTTGTAAACAAAAGCTCATAAAGTCGTAACTTACAAGTGAAAGTGGAACTCGATTCTTTCCAATAGGTCGCCCTCGTCTTCTGTTTGGAGCGTCAGAGACATCGCTCGTACTTTGTGCCTGTACAATATTTGAAGGAAAAAATATTAGACAAGTGTAGGTAAGTATCTAATCAATGTTTCAAGATTGGCCCTTGACTGCCCTCTCACTTAATGGTAAGTGACGGTACAGTCTGATGAGATGAAAGCCAGCAATACACTGAACACATTAAACCCCCAACCCTAATTAGAATAGAATAATTTCGGTTTTTATTTATTTATTTTATTCGGTTGAATTCATTTATTTCGGTTTAATTTATTTCTCATAAGAACACAAACAAGTTCACCTTACCGTCGAAGACGTGTCGGTAAGCGATTTAGCGTTCCGGCACGATGGCGAGTAGAAACCGATTAGGGGTACAGATTGAATGTATACTGCCATAGGTACCCCTTCCAATCCGTCGTTGCCATTTATATATATCATCTGATAGCCATGATTAAAGCCTTCCACCAGAGCAAATCTAATGTAATTAAGAGATTATGAATTCCCACATTGCCCCAGTCGGGAATCGAACCCGAGACCTCACTAATCACTAATAAAACCTTCACTGCTGCTGTGCCAGGGTGGTGGTCATAAAAACTTTCAGACTGTACCTTTATCAATATTATTAAGAACATGAATAAAACTTTATAGGAACTTACACCATCGGAGTCCATTGCTTGAGAAATGTGGGTAGGTAAACAAATAAAATGACAGAATAAACTCTAAGTGGGTAACTATGTTCAAACTGAACACCTTATTGGAGCACTTGATTAATGTAACTAACTGGTTTGACGACACTCAAGTAATACACTAAAGTTATTATCTAAAATGAACCCGTGCATCCCCTTTAGCGTACCTACCTACCCCCACTCCTAAATTTGTGAGGATTAGTCTTGCAAGGACTGTGTTTTTTACCTGAGGCTTAGTAAAACAAAGAAACTGTTCAACGACGTTGTTAAATTATAGATGAAGTGACCTGTTTTTTTTATACCTACATGTGCCTATTGTTGATAATATGAATACCTACCTAAGGTCCTCTTCGTCATGATCGTATAACAGTGACGGATTCATTTTATATCTTGTCATAGAATAAAAAAAGCAACTTTAGTTCAACGTAGGTACTTTACGCAGGTAGGTTAGATAATATTTTTCCATTCAACTGTTTAGAGTAGCGTTGCCAGACGTCCCGTATTTCCCGGGACACCCCGTATTTTAGGCATAGTTTAAAATGTCCCGACGGGACTGACTCTGTCCCGTATTTGAACCGTACATCGTTTTTCATTATAAAATCGATCTAAGTATTCACACACGCAACGTTTGTAAAACGTACTCGTCTCGCTACTAACTTGCACTCGCAGCCCGCATCGACCAATGTCAGTGTTAGTGTCAGAATGACAATGTTAAAACTGACTCGATCCTCGGAAAAATATAAAAAATAATAAAAAATTACACTAAATAATTTTGTTTTTTATTTGTCCCGGATAAAAAATTGAAATCCCGTATTTTTTTGCCCATTTTACCATTTGTCCCTTATAGGCTGAAAAAAAAATCTGGCAACCTTACTTTAGAGTTACCCAGTATAATAGGAAATATATTATGTATATATGTTTACCTTTTGCATCCATCTCTCTCGCACATTCTGATATTTTCAAAGTTTTTATTGTAAAAGTCTCATTATATTTTTGACCAAAGTGGTTCATTACTATACTTGACAGTAAAATTACGGATATTTTATTTATACATCAATAGCTGTTCGGTCTAGCTAAAATTCAAAAACGGCTTGACCGATTTGAATATTTTTTTGTTTTCTTCGCTCAAATAGCGGTTTAAAAAAAAAATGGCAAACCTCAAAAGAACAGTTGAAGTGGTTGAAATTGGTTGAAAATAATAAGTAATTTCGTATAGTTATTGTCACTTTTAATAGATGGCGCGAGCGAAGCGGCGGATAAAGCTAGTCTAAATATATAAAAGGAAAAGGTGATTGACTGACTTACTGACTGACTGATCTATCAACGTAAATCTCAAACTACTGGACAGATCAGGCTGAAATTTGGCATACAGATAGCTATTAGGTATGACGTAGGCATCCGTTAAGAAAGAATTTTTGAAAAATCGAACTTAACGTAAACGAAGCCGCGAGCAAAAGCTGGTCATAAATAATAACAGGAACCATGGCTGGATTCATACAAGATGTAGTTACCTACCTTTAGAGAACTTGTTTTCTTTGATCGAATATTGGCTCGTTAGGGAGGAAGAGCTACAGGCGAAGAATAGTGTCAAGTTATGAGAAATAAACAGATTTGGGCCAGTTTGGAGACCGAATCCAGAAATTCCGTAACGAAAATAACCTGACACGGGGCTCCTCTACGGTGAGCCGCTAGATGGCGTTGATAAAAAATGCTATGCAATAGCTTTACCGCGGCAATCCCCGAGTGCCACACGTCTTTTTTAAAGTTTTTTATTTATATTTTTCGCGAGTTCATCCGTTTCTTCAATTTACAATCGACAGTGTCTAAATCCCCACAGTTTAGGTGGGCAGAATCCCTGTAGCATCAGGTTTGAGGAGTTGGAAGCCGAAGTTTTTATGGGAGCATCATGCAAAGTTTTTGTGTCGATTAAAAAAACGATTCACGCAAATCGGTTAAGAAATCACGGAGATATACAGAAATAGAAAAATACAACTTCGTCTCTTCTTTTTTCGAAAGTCGGTTAAAAAAGTAGCCTATATTACGCCCGATAATATCAGCTATCTATAAGCGAAAGTCTCGTCAAAATCTGCCCAGCCGTTCCCGAGATTAGCGGCAACAAACAAACATACAGACAGACAAAAATTTTAAAAATTGTTTTCTTGTTATAAGTACCGTATTTACTTTCGTATGCAGTTATTAAAAAGCTGTTCTTTTGATATTACAAAAAGACACTTCAATTTTATTTATTTGTGTGTATATGTATGTATAGATAGGATTAGTAAGGATAAGTATAAGTAAGGATAAGGATTAGTAAGGATATTAGTAAGGATTTTAAAAAATCGCTCTATGCTTACAGTTTGTGCCACAACTGAATGCGCCATACAGAAATGTTTTCGCGAAAGGTGTATTCCTAACAAGCACTCGTGCCTTCCTATGACTACTCTATTCGTTTGATTTTTCTATCGATAGATAGTAGATATTTTATCTTTTTAATGTATAGAGTTGAGCTTGAGAGTAGGTAATACAGATATGCGTTGACGTCTATTCTACTAATATTTTAAATGAGAAAGTTTGGATGGATGGATGTTTGTTACCTACTTAATCACGCCACAACGACTGAATCGATTGGGCTGAAATACACTGAGAGAGATTATTGTTTGGAATAAACATAGGCTACTTTTTATCCCGGAAAATAAGAGAGAAGTTTCTCATTTTCCGCGGGAATTAAAAACCTCAATCGACGCGAACAGTCACGGGCATCATCTAGTATCTGAATTATATTCTATAAATAAGAATAATCTATTGCTTAACGCTGCGCTTACGCCTTTCCGAGAAACTAACGTAAAAATATTAAGCTCGTATAAGACTTATTTTACTTTTATCTTATTTATTGTTGGTGAAATCGGCTCAAAGTAGATTTTATTTAAAGGAACGGATTTTATTTCAAAATCAGGCCAATAAAGGGGTAATGTCGAGCCCTGCGGCGGCGAGCTGGTCCAAAATGGCTGCGTATCGATACTGCGGTAACGAGCAGCCGGAATGCAAGGCTGGCAACGATTCAAACAGTGCTCTCGTAAATATACCCGCCAGTTCCGAATGACCAGCGCTCTGCGGACAAACAAATAAGTATTTTACAAGAATATTTACCAAGTAGCTAATGATAAAATTACTAACTACTAGGTGATGTCCGCATTTTGCTTTTTGAGCAAGCGCCGCGTGCGTCGAATACTTCCACCCAATCTTCCACCCAGATTACTGTTCCACCGTCTGCAAAATTGACAAAATTATCTGCGATATTTTGAGAGGACTAATGAAGCAGAAAATTGAAATTACATATTTATACTCCAACTATAGCGTTGATTATGGGAAAAAAACTGAAGAATTAAATGATGAATAAAAAAGAAACGACGAAGCGCTTCGAGAAAAGGTAGGTAAAATTATACCTAGTGCCCTTGCGCTTTGCTTGGCTCGTCTTGGCGGGGACCGGGGGCACGTTAATACAAAAGTACTCTGTGGGGGGCACTACCGCGCTGTGCCCCCAGATTTACTGTCTGTGATCATAATTTATACTCGTATTTTTTTTGTCAATAATTAAATACGAAGCGATTCGGGGCTGGGCGGAAAAAATGCGAGAAGTCGCGCAGAAGTTTTCTCGTCTCGTCAATATTCTGAACAATGATTGATGATTTCAGAATGAGACGAGGCGTAGCATTACTATACTGCCCTCGTAAATAGAAGTTACCTTTAAGTTACTGTGTTTTCAATTACGAGGGCAGTATAGTCATACATGCTAATCTCGCTTCAACGCCAATTAATAAACTTCTTAAATCTACCTAAAGCGTTGCAAGTCTCTATGTAAAAATTCTTTCGAATTATTAGGTGTACATACCGATAAAAGGTAGGAATGTCTCGACCATCTCGTACTCTAAATACGATCCCAGTAAAAGGGTTATATAGGGTCTGATAGCACAATAGAATGAGTATCGCAAAGGTCTGTCCGAGTCCTTCGCCCGAGATCTGATTTGAAACATAGTTTCTAAAGCTGATCCCATCTCGGATGACACCTGAAAAAAGCTACATTTTCAGTCAAGTAAGGTTCAAAGAAAAATATACTCTAATTCTTTTGACAACTCTCTTATTAGTTTAGTACACCGATGTATTGGTAGATTGTGATACCCATTGCATTATTGTAATCCCAAAAAAACCTACCATTATATGAATGATTTGAAGGAGTCACGACCCTCAGCATTGAGGAATTAGAAGATAGAGAGAGAGTTTTATGGAGAGAGATTTATTCAAATAAAACTTTTTGTAAAAAAGTTTAGCTATAGTACGTAGACTAGGTACGTTTTAATGGAAGGGAAATCTCACATGCAAAAAACTCGGATTGAATATAAATAGCCTTTTAATCGATTTATACTTTACTCCTTTCAGTATATGTAGGTAAATTATTTCAGCAAACGCGAAGAAGTAAGTTCAAATTATTTTTATACTTTCCCCGTAAGAACTTGTGGGAAGAATAATGTACGACAATAATGTAGTGGGTGGTTTTGAAATTACGACCCTGGATTTTAGTCTGGCCTCTGGTCGATGAGCTTTTAAAGCTTCGGATTCAGAGAAGTGAATTCTCTATTGATTATATCAAGATATACAATAATATTAATGTAAAATGCTATGTACAAGTACTTAATTATTCCAAACATATTTATGTTCTACAGAACTATTTCAAAAAGAGTTTTCATCTGATTTTGACGACCTCCCTGGCGCCGTGGTGAGCGCGGTGGTCTTATAACTGGGAGGTCTCGAATTCGATTCCCGGCGGGGGCAATTTGAGAATTTATCTCTGTATAAATTGTCTCTGGTCTGGTTTGTTGGGAGGCCTTGGTTAGTTACCACCCTACCGTCAAAGACATGCCGCCAAACGATTTAGCATTCCGGCACGATGGCGTGCCGGAAGCCAATTAGGGGTATGAGTGCACTGCCATACCGCTTCCAAGTTAGCTCGCTGCCTTCTTCGACCGCATTGTCACTTACCATCAAGTGAGATTGCAGTCAAGGACTATCTTGACATCGATTAAAAAAAAATTCACTGCACCTAGCTGTTATTAAGTTATTTTGTTATTTTCAAATACGGGTAAGTACCTATTAACATCAATGCATCAACTTTGGGCAAAATTTTTTTATTCCTCTGAGACTTTGGGACTTTCGTTCAGCTGAAAGAGTACCTACGTCAGCTTACGTTGCAGTTACGTCTATACTTTCGCAATTGGAACTCGAAGTGCATTCCGTTACGAAACGCGCTCGCCCGTTCGATGCTATGTCGACCTCAATCTCCGCTGATTCAGTGTCATTACTGAAGTCGACCAGTTCACTGGAAAGTTCTCTTCGAGAGAAAATACTGTGTATGTTTCTGATATTGCTATGCCGAGCTGAAATAGAACATAATTAATAGAGCAAAGGTGTCGTTTGCTACCTAAAAGTTATTTATTTATTTATTTATTACGGACTTTTAAACTGCCTAGAACCTGCCTGAGTCACTTTTTGAAACATATAGAAGCTTGAGATTTATCAGACCGATGCAATGGTTAGTACAATGCGCCAGCGTACCTACTACTTGCGTACTACTTGCGTCTTGGTTCTGGGAGCAACACGCACTCTTTTATTTAAAGTCACTTTCGTAATACTTAATTAGGCTTTTTATATGAAATTTGTGTAGACAAAAGGTCGATAAAGTCCGTACAGTCATAATAACAATAAATTTGTGGGTGCAGCTGCGTGCTAACTACCGCAGGGAAAACATTATTTTCGGAAACACTGGGGTGACGTAGGTCCTGAATATTTATGTGTGATTAAAGATAGTTATCATAAATAGAGTTAGGGAATTGTTAATTCCAGTGGGACTTGGTACAGTTTATGTCACGTAACAAGCCTTGAATCGACGCAGTGGGTGATTTATCGATCTATTGGGTGGAAGGTACGAAGTGGGGTTGCCTGCGCCACCACACACAGGTATGATTCGTTGACAGAGGATTTATGTTGTGACAGCTATACCGAAATGGACATAAAATTGACCTTAATGACGTTCCAAGGACGCAAACAGCTTTGCATTCATCTATCCACGAGGTATTATAATATAATATTAACTTGTTACATAAGTAAAATAGCTATTTCACTTAACGATATACTACTGTACTATGTAACTTATAATACACATAAAATATTATGTGTAGCTTATGATTTTGTTTTGAAAATGTTTTTTGTTAAAAAAAAAAAGATGTGTGGCACTCGGGGACTGCCGCGGTAAAGCTATTGCATATCATTTTTTATCAACGCCATCTAGCGGTGAGAGGAGTCCCGTGTCAGGTTATTTTCGTTACGGAATTTCTGGATTCGGTCTCCACGCTCAAGGCCCGCGATAGAAGCTATGCAATAGCTTAAAAATTGAGGTGCACGATACCTATATTTCCTTAGTAGGCAAATTCGGGCTGCTTAATATTAATTTATATTTTCTTTCTTTTTAAAAAAATAAAAATAAAAGCTTTTGCGTTGCTAATTAATGTAAGAGCGTTGACACATGGCACACTGCGGCGCCGCAGCGTAGTAATCTAGTGCGGTACAACACGATTAACATGACGTTAACATGAGTTTGTGACGGAATGTGCATTTGTTTAAACCGAATTAGATTGTTGAATTGACCCATTTACAGTATGGGTGGTGAACTAACATGGCGTAAGAGTACGAATATGTCCACCTAATACGATTAAACTAAATACAGTCAAGCAAATAGCATACCTACTAGTCGTTCAATGAAAAAGCGCATGCGGTCGAATACGAAACCTAAAAGGCTAGTCAAAAAAAAAATGTTTATACTCGTAGTCTACTCCTTGCACAATTTTACCGCATTTTTAGAGGTGAAAGGAGAATATCAGTCAAGTTCAACGTTGATAATATTCTTAAAATAAAAAGAGAGAAGAATCAGTAACTTGCGGCGCCGCACCGTCCCGTGTGTTATCGCTCTTAGGGTCTTAGGCCACAGCTTTACTGTCATAGGATCATTTGCGCCACCAATCGTGAGCTTATCTGCTGTAATACGACTTTGGGGATGTCATACCGCAGTTTGCCGAAACGCTTACAACGGCTGTGTACATTAGGCTTAAACTGTGATTCAGCGAATATTTCGCTTGCAATTAAGGCATTGCGCGAAAATATGATTTTACACTTAAAATAAATAGGTACTTACCTGGCATGTAAAAGATACTAGTCATATTTATGGTATGGTATTTATGGTTTATGGTACCTGAAAACTTGGATGTTGGAAATAAAGTACCTACCTACAGGTACCATGATACATAATATACAAAACAGGTACCAACAAAACAAGTTACAGAAACTCTAAAAATTAAAAAAAAAACCCGACAGGAACCTCGCTTACCTATTAATTTATGGCCAACGATAAAAGTAATAAAAATGTCCTCCCGAGATCCTCCACAGAGATTAGCCATCTGCGCGGGAGACATTATAGTGCACAAGTGTGTGCGCAAACACAGGTGCACTCGCTATTCCCTTACTCTGATAGTCCGATGAGACGGAAATCCGACACGACCGTAGAGAGATCAGGCGCAGGACCGACAGCTCTACGTGCTCTCTGAGGCACGGGGTTGACTCACCGCCAACTTCCTAACTCCGGACTAGTACAGCGAATTTCTTGATCGAAAAACCCAATACATTTTATGGCCCGATCCGGGAATCGAACCCGGGACCTTATCGTCTGAAGTCGAACTTGCTAACCACTAGGGCAACGATACGCGCTGCCCAGTCAGTGAGGTCAGCTTCATCGCCGCGTTTATTCGTGAGATATATATATATATAAAATTCAAAGTCCTGACTGACTGACTGAGATATCAACGCACAGCCTAAACTACTGAAGTTAGAAACTTGAAATTTTTACAGTTGGTTCCTTTTATGACGTAGGCGCACACTAAGAAAGGATTATTGGAAATTCCACCCCTAAGGGGTTTAAATAGGGGATGGAAGTTTATACGAAACTCCGTCATTTTTCAAGCTGTTTCCATCAAAGTTGGTATTTGAGCTTTCAGTTAAAAATAAAGAAGTACGTGTGTCACAGTTTTTGAAAATTCCACCCCAAAATCTAATTCTACGCGGACGAAGTCGCGGGGGCAAAAGCTAGTTCGTGATAATAATCGAAATAAACGGTCGTTAATTTTTTACTCATATTAACTCAAAATTAAGTTTTCCAATATAGTGCCTCTTAGCAATCAGACGGTAGCTTGATACTATTCCTTGTCATGAATTTGTAGACAACGATGAATCCCAGTTACCTTACAAATAGATAATGTGAAACAAAAGGTTCAAGAAAACTTAACAGACAATTTCAAGACTTTGATTTTTAAGAAAGCTTTCACATCCTGTAAATAGTTTATATTTATAATATCTATTGTCCCCCTTCTCCTCTTCCTCACAGTCGCTTAACTCTGTTTCAAACGACAAAGGATTTCGTATATTATATTTGTCTGAATCAGTCACATAGAAAAGACTATAAAATGGTTCCCTTTACAATGTCGTAACAAAGATTAATCTCCTACAGTGGCATACGTCCAGTCCTTTCCGATAAGAATTCGTTTTGTTGAACTCCCCCTGTTCAGTGCACTCGCTACTAAAATGATTCTTAAAATCTGTAGAGCAAGGTTGTTTATATCTTAGTTAATTTATTTTTATCCTTACCATTCTTAGTGTCATACTACACGGGCGGTTCTCCCTCCGCGGGAAACCGCTTCTGAACCGCTCTAGTCACAATTTAATATGAAAGTTGTATGCTGCATACTACACGGCGCGGTTTCCCGCCGCGGTTTGCAGGCGGGAGAAATACGACCGCCGCATGCAGCGTCAAACCGCCGCTGATAACCGCCGTTTTAAACTGCACGGGCGGTTTCCCGCTATTACGTCATTCTGCGCGGGATCTTGGCGCTCGCTGGTTGTTCGTGCGCTTGCGTGGCTACTGGCTACTGGCTAGTGTCGCGTCAAAATGTTCGATACGGAGCGTTTTATTGTAGAAATACAAGATCGACCAGCTTTGTATGATGTGCAGTCGAAGGATTACGCCATTAATAATTCTATTAAAACAAGAGCTGCAAGCGCAGTTATCAATGGCGGATCCATGTTGAAATGAACAAAAGACAGCGGTTAACCGCGTCCCGTGTAGTTTGATGGTCTGCGGCAGCTTTGTCGAGCGGTTTCCCGCGGCGGGAGAACCGCCCGTGTAGTATGACACTTACTCACATTATCACTAATATTATAATGCGAAAGTGTGTTTCTTTAGTTGGTTTGTGGGTATTACTGAGGACTAAAGGTCGTAGCCCATTTACACGACACCGCTCCTATCCAACCAAAGTATGAGCATTCAAATATGGACTTAATATCGTGCTCTGGAGGTGCACTTTACAGTAACAACACCGCGGTACGGTAACGGTACCGCGCGCTGTTTTCTATTTAGTGGTGTTACTGTAAAGTGCACCTCCAGAGCACGATATTAAGTCCATATTTGAATGCTCATACTTTGGTTGGGTAGGAGCTCGAGCGGTGTCGTGTAAATGGGCTACGACCTTAATGCTGGCTGTCATAACCGTCCCCTAACTTTTACGAGCTACCTAAGCTAAACTATACCTACATTAATATTGTAATATTTTTTATGAAAAGAGCAACTGCTGAGTTTCATGCCGGCTCTTCTCTTCTCAGCAGAATCTACATTCCGAACCGGTGGTAGAATCATGACGTGTCATAAGAGTTAAAAGAGCTATTTACATGAAATAAATAATTTTGAATTAAATTAGGTGACGCTTTCTGTCAATTTCAATTTCACGAATTTTTAAGGGTGGAAATGAAAACGTAAGGGATTTTATTTAGGGGATATCTATGTAAAAAGACTTCTACTAGGGGCTGATTTAGGATAGTAGGTGAAATCGAGCAATAGGCTAGGCTTCAATCCAGGAAAAGCAGAGGATTCCCGCGGGATTTTTAAAAACCTAACTTCACGCTAGAACTTTCAAAATAAGTTATCAGTTCTTCAAATGGAGCACGAGCTCAGGGCTCCAATAAAGCTGATATTTCTATACTTTGTAATAGCGTAACATTAGATTTTGATAGGTCACATATCAATATTTATTTTATTTGTTTACTGTTGCGCTTTATTGAAAATTGTTGGCACGCATGCTCCGCCCATTTTTCCGATATAAATTGATAATTAATCTATATAATATTGACAGTTTAGAACTTTACGGTTCAATCCATTGTTGTCATCACGTCTGCTAAGAGCTTTGCGTTTATTTTTGAAGGCGAAGAGGAATATTCATCAAGTTTTTTATATTATTTTTCTGTTGGTGAAACGATAAACACGGCGATTTCTTAAAATCTTACGAGAAGCTTGCATCCAAAACGACGTTTCCTTAGTAACTTAGATTTTCTTCGGAAAAACAAATCGAGTAAAAGAAAACCTATAAAAGTAATATTAGAGGATACCGAAGTCAATTGAGCGCCCATTGATGTTCTACGTGACTTGAGTTTAGTCAGCTGTTATTTTGGGATTGAATTTTTAGTTGAACTTCATATATATATCCGTTTTCTAATTAATAAAAATAAAATCTGGCACCTCGGGACTCAACCACACAGCAGCTTTTCAAACTATATTCTATATTCCCTACCTTTTATTCTCCTTAGCTACGCATAACGCACTCGATTCTATGTTGCTCTTACAGATCTATTCATTCGATTTTATCTCCCATTCAAATCATAGTTTTTTTCTATCGCCCCGGGTAAGCAGCGTTTAGTCTCCTTGCGCTGAGTTAGCGACCATGTTCTGGATCCATAAGCCTGCCTCCATCTCCAAATTATAAAGTCACTGCATACTCTACGTCAGGAATGACGTCATGACCTCGTGAATGTCGAACGATCGTAGTACCTACATGTTAAACACAGATACGGAATGTTTATTAAATAATAGTAAAATAAAATCTTAAAATATTGAACAATAAATATTAAATAATTTGTAAAATATTTTTTTTTTAGATTTAATTTAACTTTTTATTTGTTATGTTCTGAAATGAAATAAATATTAATGAAAAGAAAAAAATTAAAACTACCTACAGTAAATCTAAAACATTATTGTAAATGTGAAAGTATGGATGGATGGATGGATGGATGTTTGTTACTCAATCACCCCGCAACAACAAAACCGATTTGGCCAATGTTTGTACAGAGATAGTCTATAGTCTGAAATAACAGGGCTCCTTTTTATCCCGGAAAATAAAGGAGTTCCCGTGGAAATTAAAAACCTTAACCCACGCAAACAAAGTCGCGGGCATCAACTAGTAGATTATATTTTCGTCGATGACCTCCATATTGGGCTATTGATTTTCGTGTCATCTGAGGGCAATGTGAATCACAATTTCTTTCAAGGACAAAAACCCAAGACTCCAAATACGACTAAAGCTATTGGCTTACAAATAAGACTATTACACAATAATTTAATAATTAATTTTATTTAATTATTTATTCTTGAATAAGTAGTTTTTGATAGTCTGATGGTGAGTGGTGGTCTTATTAGCGGGAGTGGGTTCTGATTGAAAGTTTCCTGGTTCTTCCAGGAAGAGCTCAATCATGGACTATCTTGTCATCGAACAAAAAAGCTAAAAACATAGGGTATACTTTTTAATAGCCATTGAGTATGTACATAGTGTTTTGTTAATTTCATTATCTAGTGTAGAACTAATACCACTACTACATACCTACTGAGTTTTACGTAATGAAATACGAGTACGTACAACTACTCTAAGTTTGTATCTACAAACTATTTCAAATCGACTCGTTCGCGTCCCCTTTCGCATGCGCCGTGAGTCCCAATGCCGTGAACATCGTACGAAACGGTTGTTAATTCTTTTGAGCAGCTTCACGAACTGAGACGAAAACTGCCGATCAGTGCCGAAACGATCACCGACAAGACCTTACACTCGCCCGGTTCGCGCTTTATTGACCATTTCCTGCGACATTAGCTCTAAAATATCGCGATTACAGCTAAATAAAATGGATTTAGTGATGTTAGAGTAACGAGTGATCATAATATCTAATAAATAAGTGCGCGGTGTTAGTCATGAACAGGGCGATACAAAGAGAAGCACCGTTTGCGTTTACTGGATTACGTTAATCAACGCTAATCAAGCAGCGGGTGAGAAATATTACGGTGTTAAATATAACGTAAATCTCATTTGTTATAACTTATACGAGTAATATACACATTCTGGTGATAACCTTGAAAACGAAGAGGTACCTATACTAGTAAATAGGAATAGATTTGCGAGCGACCAAAAGAAATATAAGCAAGTATAATAATGCCCACAACGATACACGAAAACATTGCTCTGCTTAATATGATGTCATCAGATAATCTAGAAGACGATTTGAAGAGTGTCCAGCTACACTATCCATCGGACAGACGGTTACAGAGCGACGGCGCATGCGTGGAAGAGAGGGTGAGGACTTCCCGTGGAGACATACTGGTAGCTGTCCGAGGGGACCGGAATAAGCGCGCGATAATAACATACCATGACCTCGGCCTCAATTACGCTGCAAACTTCCAGGCATTCTTCAATTTCATCGATATGAGGTCAACTTTGGACCAATTTTGCATCTACCACATCAACGCCCCGGGCCAAGAGGAAGGGGCACCGACTTTGCCCGAAGACTTCTCGTACCCCTCGATGGATGACTTGGCCTCTCAAATAGACTTTGTCCTCGGACATTTCGGTATCAGATCTTTCATTGGCTTCGGAGTTGGCGCGGGTGCTAATATTTTAGCTCGTTACGCTTTAGCGAGCCCTCAAAAAGTTGATGCTTTAGTACTCATCAATTGTACGTCAACTCAGGCCGGTTGGACCGAATGGCTGTATCAGAAAATTAATACGAGGCAGCTGCGATCCAGTGGGATGACTCAAGGAGCTCTCGACTACTTGATGTGGCATCACTTCGGTCGCAGCACCGACGACCGTAATCACGACTTAGCTCACGTGTACAAGGAGTGCTTTTCGCACGTCAATCCCGTAAATCTGTCTATGTTCATAGACTCATACTTACGTCGATCTGATTTAGGAATCTCAAGGGAGAGCAATACGATTAAGGTGCCCGTGTTGAACGTGACTGGCGCGCTTTCTCCCCACGTGGATGACACTGTAACATTCAACGGTAGATTAGAACCCGCGAAGACGTCATGGTTGAGCATTTCAGACTGTGGCATGGTGTTGGAGGAGCAGCCCAGCAAGATTGCGGAGGCGTTTAGGTTGTTTCTTCAGGGTGAAGGTTACTGTAGATAGTCACCTCGCCGCTACAGACAACGATACACGCAACGCAAATATAATATAGTATGCACCGATGCTTTACCACACGCGAGCTTTAATAATAAATTTGTTGTAGGCATTGGAGATGTAGACAGAAATTGTTAACCCTCGTTTAAAAATATTTACGAAATAAAATTATTTTCTGGCCGAATTGGACTTTCTCTTATCATCTCCTTTAGAAAATAGCCATAAATATCCAAAAAGAAAAAAAAATTACCAATTCAAAATTTTTAAATTAGGGGGATAGGTTAAATGTACTGTCTACTGTCATACCCCTTTTAAGTTAGCCCGCTAACATCTTGGACTGCACTTACCACCATCAGGTGAGATCGCAGTCAAGGACTATCAAGATGCAACAACAATGATTTTATTTATTTTTTGATAATATAAATAAAATCATTGTTCTCCCATAACTACTGCTTTTTAAGGTCGCTCTTTCTATTTAATAAAATTAACAAAATATTAAACATTTCAAATTGGAATTCATATTATAGTAATATTAATAAATCGTTACCTATTCGAACTTACAAAACTAAAGAATTACCTACCATGTTTGACCAAAAGTAAATAAGCGATACTTTACGAAATAAATGATGCTTTCTTTATTGTTTTTGTATCAATAAATAATTTGCATAGTTATTAATTATGTTTATTTAGCTTAGAACTTGAATCGTAATAATAAATGAACGTTATTTTAATTGTTTATTTCTATAAACTTGTGAACTCGAGTGAAACGCGGATGATTTGCATATTCAATTTAATGGAATTTTAAAGCTGTAATAATCCCAAAGGAACTCAACGACCGTATAATTATGAAACGTTCCTCATCAGCGAAAATTGTAAGCTTCTAAAATAATTCCCTTAATACAAATACCTACTGGCAGGTGAGTAGGTAGGTACTTATTGTTGAATGCAGCAATTTATCTTATGAAATTACTACACTGTACTTATTCAATTTAGCTAAAGTAGTTAATGTGGTAATGTAAGTAATAGTTCTTGCAATTCACAACGGCGCGTACCTAACTCATGGTTGTGTGCATGTCATATGACATATCTGTATAAGTGTGGACGAGAGCTTGCTTGCGCCTGACCGCTCCCACCTAGGCTCCTGACAGGCACGTACACTTATGCAATGTGCATGTATACGACGTAACCACAAGTAAACTTCGTGAGATAAACGTACTATCAGTTAACGCTAAATCACTTGGCGGCAAGTCTTTGACGGACCAGACCAGACCAAAGACAATTAAGAAATTATAAATTTCCAAATTTCCCCCGCCGGGAATCGAACCCGAGACCTCCCAGTTATAAGACTACAGTGCCCACTGCGCCAGGGAGGTAGTTAGTCCGATGAAGCTGAAACTTGGCATAGATAGCTTGCTTACAGAAATCAGCAAAACTCGTAGGATTAGTAGTACTAAATAATCATCCCAGAAGAGAGTACCTCTGGGTTAAAATATAATTGCCATTTGCTTCCAGGTTTAACACCTCGACCTCTGAAGGGATGCCGGTCAAGTTGAATCCGGTAAAATCATGTACAATAGGAGTCAACTTCACGCTTTGTACTCGTATACTTCGTTAGGAACGCTCGAAATCAATTGAAGCACCGAAAGTGCTCTCAATTAAGGGAATTGCGTACATGTCATTCGCAACGAGTGTTCTATATATTGGTTCTATATTTTATTATACTAGATGTTTTGTTAGCCTCTTAAAAAATTGGGTTTGATTGGCAATTGGGACAGTTACCTGCATCCTATGGCATCGTTAGTTTTTATTTTTTTACGTCCGCTTTAAATTTAAGTAAAAATATTTTTTCATTCTGTACAATTTTCCGTTATTTATTCCTCTTGTACCTACGCGGAATTTCAAAAAATCTAAAGACACGTCATGTTTCTTGAATTTTAACCCAAATACCAATTTAAATGGATAGACCTGCCTTGTAGTAAGCTTGCTTTCATACAAATTCCCATCCTCTAATTAGATTCAATAGGAAATTCGTGAAAGTGGAATTCACAAAAATCGTGAAACAACAAATCGCGGTCTGGTGGGAGGTTTTAGCCGTAAAGTGCGGTCGCGAAACAGAAAATTTTTGTTATACCCTACCGTCAAAGACGTGCCGCCAAGCGTTCCGGCACTATATAAGGGGTGTGGGTTGAATCTACATTGCCATACCCGCTCCAAGTTAGCCCGCTACCATCTTAGACTGTATCGTCACTTACCATCTTGTGAGATCGCAGTCAAGGACTATCTTGTTGACGAATAAAAAAGACTGCAAAAATGTTGGTAGGTACCTAACTAAAATTCAAGAAAAGGTAAAAAATAGTTTGAGTTGTGTTTTGTTAGTTTTTGCATTGAATTCCAGTTGGTAGTTGAGAATTGGAAACCGATAAAACAATGGCCTCGTTCCATGAACAAAAGGCGAGGAATGAAAAACTAAACTCAAACTACCTAACGTTTTTCAAAGCAATAATTAATTTTCGATCCGCTTCGAATGCCTGTTGTGCTTCCTTTTTTGCGAGGGGGGGTTTTCCTGAATAAACGTGTATCGAACCCCCGGGGGGGACGTGGTTAAATGGACTCCCCCTAAAAGAGTGTGGCTTAATACCCACCCCCCTGTAGTGACCACTGGATCAGCGGATTATGAAATATTCCAACGAGAAAAGTATTGACATGGAAGCTTAGTATAATCTTCAGATACTAATGGAGTTATTAATAAGTTTTTGGAATTGTAATCTTCTTGTAAATTAAAGAGTAGCTGAATAAAACTTATTACGAGGTTTGTAATAAAATGTCACAAAAAATCACATAATATCACAGGATTATTTATTCATGATATAGGTATACGAGACTATTCTACTATGTTTAGGATTCACACTAATGGAATACTTATTAAAAAAAAAGTATTAATTGTCTTATTTATTTCATTTATTTCGTACCAAATAACCTGCATGTTATTTGATATAAAAAGACGTGAAAGTGTAGATAATAAATCTATTTAGAACAAGACAAAAGAAGAGATAGTGGAAAAACAAACATCAAACACTTTTTCCAAGAAAGATCTCTACCATTGATCCTAGGCAGATAATGGGAGAGGGAGTACCCCTAGATTCTTTATAATAAATATTCCATCAAATGAATGTCTTGCTTTTAGGATTATGAAATTCTAAATAGAAAACATAACTGAAATTTTCTGTGATCTCGTTGAATTGTTAGCAAACTACAGACTAAAAGGGTCTTCGATTGGCATTCCAGACGTAAAAGGTATTCCAATGCTGTAATATCAAATACTAAAGTGAACGGATATTTTAGATTGACGACGTCGCTTCAGGGCTACTGATCGATTTTTCTAAATCACCCAGTCCTCATACTGGGTAGGAAATTATGTTAATTTTCGCTATATTGCCATCGAATCGCTCAGGGCCTATAGGATTATAGCTTAGTTAGTAAACGTTAACTGTCGAATAAAAACAGTATTGGAAATAAACTCATAGGTTCAGAGCAAACAATATTTCAGTTTTTCTTTTTTAGTAACAGTTTCTGGAAATATAGGTATATTTGTTTTTGAATACAATCTCACCTAACGTAGTAGAAATACGTTTTTCCAAACATCTTCCTAAAAAATTTTCTCGTCGTTTAAACATTTCTCAGCTATGGTAATAAAGATAAAATGGCAAGTAAACTAAAAAGATAAGGAAGTAATATTATGGTCTCACTGATTCATGAATAAAAAACACGTTGAGATAAATGATTTATATTACAATAAACAAATTCTCACATAGATTCAATATTTACAAATACAATTATATTGTCACAAAACATTCAATAGAAATTGACTAGAGTTTTAAGGATATCTACATATTTATTTACAAATTTAAGCTCCATTTAAAAGTATAACGTCAGTCTGACTATTAATATTTACAGTTTTACTATCTTCACATAATAATAATTAGTTATTAATCAACTAGAAAAATTTCTACGTTTACACTTATGGTTAGGTGGTTTTTTGTCACTTTAACGCACTCTTCTATTACTCTTTGATATCATTATATCGATATTTTAGATTAGGTTTACTTAAATATCGATGTAATAGTATTATTATAGATTTTCTGAACAGTGATGAAAATATTACTCCGTGGTAACATGTAGCAGCATTATATTTTCAGTGTAAACGTAGATTTACACCTATTCTATTCACGACATGAGACAGTTCAAAAACTTTTGATTACAAATGGTAAATTTGTCCTATTATATTCTCATTTTTGTGACTAATTAGGTACCTATGTGATATTGTTATTGTATACAAAGAAATTCCTTAAATATTTCTATTTTTATGTTATTACAAAATGGCAGTAACTAAAGCGTAATAGTATTTCGTTTTCCACCAATTTCTAAATAAATACCTATTTTAACAGTTAGTATGTCATATTGTGTAGTGCTTCCTCTTCAATAATTTCGGAGAAATGCTTCCGGGATAAGTTCAAAAAATATCTTTTGCCATAACTTTCTCGACCTCTTTATTATCGCTGGAAAATACTCGATCTTCATTTGAATCTAAACATTTATTCAGAATTTATGATTTTGCTCTGATATTATGGGTTTGTACGAGTACATTTCAAACATTTATGTCATCTATTCTTACCAATTTTATTTACATCGAGTCCAGCAGAGAGCAGGGTACTCAATTCCTATTTCAATAAGAGATTAGCTGCCGTATTTTCTATTTGTCTGAAAATCCACCACAACATTATTATTTTCATATTTTAGTGATATAGTTCGAAGAGCTGATGGTCGATTGGGTCCCAAGGTGCTGGAGTGGCGACCCCGCACCGGGAAGCGCAGTGTTGACAGACCCCCCAGTAGGTGGACTGATGAAATCAAACGAGTCGCAGGGAGTGGGAGTTTGCCCTTATATTGTTAGTAGGTATATTATAATGTACGTGCATTAGCACGAGACTCTGGCCCGATATTACCAAGGGTCTTCAGTTCAGGTGATATTTATTTAGTCGTTGGTTTGCCTTGGCGCTAGCTGTGTTCGTGGTGAGTGCGCGGCGAGAGTGAGCCGGGACCGGACTCCGCGCTGGAGTCACCGGCATAAACTTCCGAGAAGCCTCCCCCACTGCCGCCCCCGCCGCTGCCGCCGCCCCCACCTGTGACAAATAATCACTCTCTTTAAAAAAAATTCTCTCTTTTTATCTCTGTAAGATTTTTTCTCTCTTTTTATCTCTGTAAGATTTTTTTTTATTCGAAAACAAAATAGTCCTTGACTGCGATCTCACCTGATGGTACCTGACGATGCAATCTAAGATGGTAGCGGGCTGACTTAGAAGGGGTATGGCAGTGTAAATTCAACCCATACACCTAATCGCTTAAGTTACGTTAAATCGCTTGGCGGCACGTTTTTGACGGCAGGGTGGTAACTAGCCACGGTCAAAGCCTCCAACCAGACTAAACCAGAGACAATTTAGAAATTATAAATTCCCAAATTGACCCCGCCGGGAATCGAACCCGAGACCGGCCAGTTATAAGACCACAGCGGTCATCAATGTGTCAGGGAGATGGTCTAAATATAAGCGATTCGAAACAAAAATCGCTTTTGTTTCGGAGAAAGATAAGGTTTCTTCTTATTGAAGTTGTCAAATAACAAACCAAAAAACTATTTACAAATACGGAACCGTTCGTGCGTTAGTCTCACTGACACTTGGCCGGTTTTATAGGAAAAATAAAATATTATTAGCTTCTAAAATCTTCAAGTCATTTTAAGTTCCAGTAAGACTTTTTAAAAACGCTTTTTTTGCGTAAGTTATGTTAATTTTGATATCTTGTAAAAATATTATTATGATTTTTTTTATGACCCTGGGAGGGTCTCTTAGCTATAATATATAGAACTAGCTGATTCCCGCGACTTCGTCCGCGTGGAAAAAGTTTAGAGTGACTTGCTACTATCCGCGAGAAGTTATGTCCATAACTTCGTCAAATCTACAAAAATTTTCATCCCCTATTCCGGATAAACCTTATTGTTTATCAGGATAAAAAGTATCCTATACATTGACCCGGAGTATCAGCTACCAATATACTAAATTTTATTCAAATTCGTTCAGTAGTTTTCGCGTGATGCGCCCACAGAGAGACAGATAGACAGACAGATAAAAAATTCAATAAAATTTGTTTTGGCCTCAGTATCCATAATAAAGCATCCTCCGGTTAAATTTTTCAAAATACATATAGTTAATGTACAGACTTCGTCCCGTTACAGTTGTATTATAAGTATAGATAGAAGATATATCGCGCAGCGTCGCCGTCCTTACGCCCACCTGTCTCATTACCCGTATACCAACGACTGCCACAATACCTTAGCGAATTCAGTGGCTCGTATCATAAATCATTATTAGGTACAAGCCTATGATATATTGCCGGAATATATTAACAAGTCACTGGTTGCATGATAGATGGTATGGTGCGATAATGTGATAGTCGTATTTTGCGTTACGAAAATATCGAAGAGGAAAAAGGTAAGGTATAAAATAATATACAGCTGCTGAAAACAATGGATAGAAGAGCTCGCCCCAACAAAAATGTTCACGTTTCCACAGCCATCGCTTAAAAACCCCCAAAGAGCCTATTTTTGTCAGAATTTGCAAATGTTCTCCAAAATTTTTGTTTGTTGGTCTGTTCTTCAATCACGCGTCAACAGGGCTACTGATCGAGGTGATTTTTTGCATGAGTATAGCTGAAGACCTGGAGAATGACGTAGGCTACTTTTTATCCTGGAAAATAAAAGAGGATTTAGAGTTCCCGCGGGATAAGAAAACCCTCAATCCACGCGGATGATGTCGCGGGCATCAACTAGTAATAAATCACTGAAATAAATTTAAATGAAGATGAAAATATTAGTACCGTGGTGTGATAGCGGCACGCAGTAGGAAGTGCCGGCGCAATGTCGGGGCCGCACCTTTTCGTATCGGCTGAGGTGCTGTAGCTCACACTCTGAGTGATGTTTTTCCACTAAAAATAAGGTAAGGTAAAGTTTAAGGTAATGGTTAAGTTAAAGGTAAAGGTAAAGTTTAAGATAATGGTAAAGGTTAAGGTAAAGTTAAAGGTTAAGGCAATAGTTATAGTAAAGATGATAAAGGTGAAGGGAAAATTGGCTATTTGAATAAAATATCTTAACTAGTCTCGAAAATAATGTAAGTTTAAGTAAATGAAACGGGAATGATGGACTTTCGTTTGAGATGGGAAATGCATCAAAATGCCGCTTTCAATCCCATCCCAATAATTGTTTAAAGCATATATGTTGTTACCTTATTGATATTAAATGGTATTGATAATTTAATTCTGGACATAAGGTCTAGATTGATTGTATCAAGAAGCTAAAGAAGAGATTTACTCTGAAGACCAAAGCTCTAACAAAGTTTGTTTTAGCAAGTTTAACCGAACTCCAATAATACGCTGTTTGAAGTGTATTCTCGCCCACAAACTTCTTAACTAACCACAGATATTGGTATTGGGCAAAATTATACTACGTTATAAATGATAACGTCGCGTCACGTCTTTGACGGTAGGGTGGTAACTAGCCACGGCTAAAGCCTCCCACCAGACCAGACCAGATACAATTTAGAAATTATAAATTCCTAAATTGTCACCGCCAGGAAATCGAACCCAAGATCTCCTAGTTATAAGACCACAGCGCTAACCACTGTGCCAGGGAGGTCGTCAAAAAAAAAGGATATTAATTAATTAATTTTAATTTTCTTTTATGTTTCATGTTGTGTTACAGAATTATAAAGTCTAAAACACATTTAAAAAAGTAAATAGTGTAAATATTAAAATAGAGAGTTAAAAAATTTTGTCGAAATAAAATGTATGGGGTATGCAATATTATATACAAAATTTCTGAACGTTTCTTGAGACGATGAGTTGAAGAAACGCCAATCCAATGCGTTCTATATTCAAAACACTTTTTCTCACTGAGTGAGCAAAAACGACTTTTGCTCACTGGTTTTGGGCAGCAAAGGCGCCCTTTTTGCGCTAGAGAGGTGAAAAATCTATTTTTCCATGATTGACTATGAATATTATTTTGATGCGGGATACATGCAAACAAAATGTACGGAACTGTAGTTTGTGGGCCAATGTTGCAGCCCAACGTGGATGTTGCTTATATACTATTTCGTCTTCGAATATTTATATAATATTTTATTATGAGTATGTTTCTATTAATATTTCACTGGCACCTTTATAGTTACCATCAGCTCGTTCACGGTGTCTTTGCGGGTGTTTCCTGCAAGGTCGGTGCGGTGGCGCGTCGTTGTCGCGGTGACCAAATGTGCGGAACTGTAGTGTGTGGTCCGATGTCGCAGCTGTCTCACCGCCGACCGCGAAGGTCGCTTACTTATCTACATCTAATATGACTATTAATGTTTAACTGGCACCTTAATAGTTACCATTAGCTCGTTCACGGGGTGTTTGTGGGTGTTTCCTGCAATGTCCGTGTGGAGGTGGATCGTTGTGGCGATGACCAAATGTGCGTAACTGTAGTGTGTGGTTCAGTGGCATAGCCATTTCTTCGTCCAACGCGGATGTTGCTTACGTATTTTTTTAATGTACCTACGGCTAATATGTCTATTAATATTTCACTGGCACCTTTATAGTTACCATCAGCTCGTTCACGGTGTCTTTGCGGGTGTTTCCTGCAAGGTCGGTGCGGTGGCGCGTCGTTGTCGCGGTGACCAAATGTGCGGAACTGTAGCGTGTGGTCCAATGTCGCAGCTGTCTCACCGCCGACCGCAAAGGTCGCATACGGACTTATTTCGTATACATCTATAAATGTCGGAGTAAGTAATTTTAAAAAGATTCGTGTAAAATAATTAAACATACAAAAAAATCACAACAACGAACAGAGTAGATGAAAGTTTGAAGACATGCACTAATATTACAGTAAATAAATAATTATCGAATTGCCCTCTACAATGCAGTATATTTTCATTTAATAATATGAAATCAAAATTTTTTTAATTCGACAAAACTATTTATTTGTTAAGAGGAAATTATTTTATGCCGCTCCCATACTAGCGAGAAATTCCAATTGTAATTTTCAAATTCAAATTCATTTATTTCAGGTATGTTCACCCATTTTAAAAATAACTCGCATTATAACCAGGTGACGTACTAAATGAAATTTCGCACATGTCTGGGGGTAACTTAATCTAGTAAAGAATAAAAACACCCATGTCGTACATAAATTCTCACCAGAAGCAGGCGACAGTTTGTCGTGCTTATAGTCATGCTGGCAGTTCCTTATATTCTGCTGTTCGGGGCACACTGACTTGTCAGTGCTGGTCACTGAGTGGCTGCAGCGACGAGCCTCTTCTTCTGTTTGCCCTCCACAAGACAAGAGGGTGCTAAAATGGAAGGTCTAGATGTCACTCCAAACTTTAAGTTGCAATAAACCCGGCGACGAAGCTCAAGGGAGCTCACATATTATAATTTGCTTTATTTCGTTAATGATAACATGTCTGTTATACATTTTTATATACAATACTTTTAGTATCAACTTACAAAAATTTATAAGTAAACATTTTTCTTATTAGAACACGAGAAACCACTTAGATTTAATAAATTGATGGTGACAGATAGACACTTAGATTCTAATGTGTTTCTAGACTTAATAAAATACATTTCGCGTTTAGTATTGTTATTCAGGTTATTTCAATATTTTACAGCCGAATAATAATACTTTTATATTAATTTAAACGAACGTAAGAGAGTCATATTTTGGCATCTGTTTTTTCAAAAAGCAGGACTGTGCATTGGATCTTTCCGAAATACTTTTAACTTTTGCTGTTTTTAATTTCAATAAAAAATTGCGAATTCGTTTTAAAGTACGTACGGCAAGTATCTTCCTGAATTTAGCTTCCTGAATTTTGATTCCCGACACGTTCATAAAAAGTAAAGTCACATAAAACATGAGATGTAAAACAGACGTTCAAAATGGTCATATTTTCGTAAGTTCTTGCGCGAGCTTTGGAGACATCCGGCGTGTTTGATATACTGCAAAGCGCTGGAAACTTGAAACGCATGCTTTAGGAGATATCATTCTGCTTTAATATTTGAGATAATTTGAAGATAATATCTTCCCAACCGAGTTTCACCCTTAGTTAATAATCTCGACTAAGACCTCCCAATAACGCGAATATGCGCTAAATTTTACAGTGCGCAAGTGTTAGCGCAAACATAGGCCCACTATTCTCCTACTTTCATAATCCAATGGGACGGTAATCTGGAAGTCTGGCACAGGACTGACGATGAGGTAATTCGATACGCCTTGAAGTGAGGCGCAGGACCGACAATATGCATTACGTGCTCTCCGAGACACAGGGACATAGACAACTACCCTCACTGCCAACTTCTCAAGTCCAGGTTGCTATTGGGGATTGATCTTGACCGAATAACAAATGTTTTTTGGTCCAACCCGCAGCTGAATAAGCTAGCCACTTAGGATACATTCGGTAGTAACAATAATAACAATGTATTTAATCGTTGTATGGTGTCAGCTGTCAAGAGAATTGTGAAGAAAATTTCCTTCAAAGATTTTATCAATTTCGGACTAAGAAACTACTATTTTATTTATTCCGCCCTAAGGGACCTTAGTTCTCCATGGAATGCTGCTGTATTTGATTTAAATTTGACTGTATCGAGTCAATATTGTGATTTCGGTCTGCAGAGCTCGTTGTATTTACATTTAAAGTCAAGAGTTTGTAAAGTTTCTATATTCCGCGTAATACAATTTACTCTTGGTATCGATCCTCCTTCAAACTGAAGAGCTATACTGTGCTGACTTCTAAGTTGTACGATTGACATAGTTTCATTGTGATAGGTTTCATCATCATCATCATCATCATCATCAGAAACCCATTAATGGCTCACTACTGAGCGCAGATTTTTTCTCAGAGAAAGGTTAATGCTGGCCCATACATTGGCATCAACATTACGGAGAACTCTCAGGCGTACAGGTTGCCTCTCGATGCTTTTCTTCACCGTTGAAGGATAATATTTAATTATATAAGCGCACATAACTCCAAAAAGTCAGAGGTGCGTACCCGGGAATTGAACCAGCGACCCCCCCGCATACGAGACTGCTGTCCTAATCTATCTATAGCTACAATGTAGGTATGTAAGATAGGTTTAGCCATGTGAAAACTGGGAGAAACAAATTACCACGCATCTCATTAGGTGCAGGAACAATAGTTGTAAATGTATAACGGAAAGATAGACATACCTTCGTTTTGCCATCAGTACAACAAGCAATGCAGATACAGCAAGAGTTGCTAGAGCTGCAAAAGCGAGTGAGACTGCTCCCAGAACTCGATCGGCATTATCTGTGTTGTTGACTGTATTGGTTGGAGCGCCTTCAGAATGGAAAGCCACCGGACGACGGAGACGTTCTACACGAAAAAAAGAGTCCTTATCAGACACCGAGCTTTGGAAAGGGATAGTCGCCTGACATTTTAGAGCGTCGTCCCTGTCACTCGACGCGACACGTCATATCAGTAGTGATAGAGAGGACGGTCTATGAAGTACACGTCGGCTGATCGTCTCTTTCTAGGTCTCTATCTATAATATTTACGGTCGGGTTTGTGGTAACCTGATGTTGCTTAACCACTAAGGGCCGATTTCACGGCAGCTGGCGGAGGCAATAAATTCCCAATTTATAATTTCTAAATTGTCTCTGGTCTGGTCTGATCGAGGCTTTGGCCGTGGCTAGTTAACACCCTTCCGTCAAAGACGCGCGCCAAGCGATATAGCGTTCCGGCACGATGGCGTGTAGAAACCGACTAGGGGTATGGGTTGAATGTACACTGCCATACCCCTTCCAATTAGCCCGCTACTATCTTAGACTGCATCGTCACTTACCATCAGGTGAGATCGCAGTCAAGGGCTATCTTGTAATCGAATAAAAAAATAAAATATAATAAAAGCTTTTAAAAAAATAACGTAAAATAAGTCTTACCAGAGCGTTTCGATGTTCTGACAGATTTTCAAAACAAAAACTGTCAAAATATCAAGCTCGGATAAGAATTATTTCACGTTCGTGAAATCAGCCCTAAATGTTTAATTCAAAGTTCATTTCGAAGAGAGTAAATCGCGAAGAAAATTTTAATTAGATATATCCATTCAATGAATGGCACGGATTTGCTCTCAGAATGAGATTCTCCACGCTGGCTAAGTGTGGACTGGGACCGTTCACACACCTTTGAGATCATTTTGATGTGCTCCCAGGCATGCGGGTTTCCTCAGGATATTTTCCTTTATCGTTAAAGCGAGTGATATTTAATTGCTTGGAATTCGAACCCCTCCTTAACAATTAGGCTGTAATCACTTGCATTGAATTTTTTAGCTAACAATTTCCTAATTGCAGATTTTATCCAGAATTTATTTATTCCAATCGATGTAAATGTACTACGTACAAGATGGCTCGTTCCGAGCACTTGCTTTGTTCAACTGACATGCACTGCAGACCGTGCATTTTATTTTTGCGTTTTTTATTAGGTCCTCTATGACGAAACATTCCCGACCTTGCCCGCGCGCTGTAGGTACAAGTTTTGTATTTTGATGTGCGTTTCTATGTATATCTATTTCGATGTTTATAGCCTACCTCCAGAATGTGTGGTGGTGGCTGCGTATATGATAGCTTGCTGTCGCCCTGACTCAGTCGCTGTCCACAGTTTCAGGGCATACCACGTGCCCACTCCTAGTCCGCCGACCACTACCTGTAGACAATTTTCCAGCTGTCAATTTAGTCCCACATATAAGGAACCTTAACTTTTAAAAATTACTACCGGAGTCCGGACACCTACAGAAATTTGCTGTCAGCATCTTGGGTACCTTCGCTGGTTGGATGGGGTTAGCCAGGATGCAAAGCGACTTGGCGTGAGGAACTGGAAGGCGAAGGCAAGCGACAGGGATGGATGGAGGAAACTTCTGGAGCAGGCCCGGGCCCACAAGGGGCTGTAGCGCCGCTGATGATGATGATGATCTTGGGTACTATGCCACACTTCGATGGAATTTTAGATTTGATTTAATTATACTTATTATTAATTAATTTAGATAGATCTAAGTTTATTTTTAAATTGTGTTACGTTTTTCTAAATATACGTGGAATAAGGTTTTTGAAATTAGGAGTTTCTCAAAATATAACCTGAGTGCAGCAGCGAGAGATTTTCCTACCCATATGACTTTAACAATTGTTTTTAACAGTGCAGTGGCACCTTTACAATTCTTTAAGTACTAATCTCTTCGTGTGACGTTACAACTTCAAGGGATAATCAGCAATTACTACAGTATCATACTGATTTCAAATTCAGAAAAATAAAAGCATTTCACAGGCGAAGGCGTTAGCTGGGATTAGGATTTTAAATTCAAATTTAAAAAGGATTAACTTGGCTACTTTGCAGGTTCATTTGAATTGTCAAACGACAGTGCAGGTTTTGAATCACCATTTTTTTTTCGAAAATTATTTTGCGAATCGTTAATATTTAAACCATAGATATAATATTTTGTAAATAATTTATAAAGTACAATTAAAAATAGTACCTACCTATGTCAGATAGTAGACACATATAAAATAACTTTATATGATCTATATCAAGTTCGATTTCAAAGACAAGTATAGTATGGACTGTATGTACAGATTTCCATTATAAAAAAAAAATAGGAAACCAAATATAATACTATGTACATAATATAACATAATATGAAAAGCATTGCCAAAGAAGAAAACTTCCATCATAGTTGTGGTTACAGTAAAAAATAAAATTATTATTTTCTTGTCAACGGTACGGTATGACGTCATTTTGTATCGGTCGATGATGGCCAACTTGAGATGGAAGGGTAATAATTATGTTACTACTGCTTCGAAATCCTTCTCTCGTCTGGTATTTATATCGCCCTGTTCCTATCCTAAACTAGAACTTACCTCTCTATGATGATGTAAGGAGGTCATATCAGCATCTCTCCAGGCCACAGTCGCATCAGCTCTTCTCCACTGCAGCCTCACAAGTCTGGCGCCACACCGCACGGCCCTCCGCGCGTCCAACGCCAGCGCAGTGCTGTTGCTCCATATTGCAGCTTCGGCACCTTCCTCGTGATTGTTGTCTGGATTTCCCCCGCCTTCCCACACTAGGACTGATCACACAGTTTTCTGGTTAGTATTTTATAATTCGAACACAAGACATGGACTTTGCGTCTGTATATATTTGTGTATTTGAAGTAAATAAATAATAGACTAGTATGTAAGTATCCAATAAATAAATGAAATAATTTTATTCGATGACAATATTGCGATTTAACCTAATGGTAAGTGACTATGCAATGTAAGATGATAGCGGGCTAACTCGGAAAGAATATGGTAGTGTAAATTAAACCCATACCGTAAAGAATGGTTTCTACACCTCTTTTACCGTAGGGTTATAACTAGCCAGGCCAAAATCTCCTATTAGACGAAAATAATACACACAGTAACAATTTCCTTGGTGTAAAATTCAGAAGAGAATATGAAATATGAAACGATATGATTTTTCTCGTCAGTAGAGAATATGAAATATGAAACGAAATGAGTTTTCACTTCGTCGTCTTGCTCTTTTAGATAAGCCGTTTGAAGGTTTAACCAACGCGTTGGTTAACTCAAAGTTTGCACCAGAGGATAGTTAAAACGATAAAGCATTTTAAAAATTAGGCCGTAACATTACGAAGAGAATTAGAATTTACAGGAAGTATACCAAAATGAGTTTGATGACGATTTTATTTTAAAACTAAATTTCACCCGTGACTTCATCCGTTGATGTTTTTTTTTTTGAAAAACACCAGCCTCACTTTTAAAGCCTCAATTATGCCTATCTATGCACAAAATCAATGCTTCTGCTTGCTGGGTGATTGAGGGAAAAGGCAACAAATATACAACTTTCGCATTTATAATAGTAGTAAGGATATGTGAAAAAGTTACCTGGAGGTTTCGTCCTAACCATCAGTGGTACTGACGGAGGTGAAGACCCGGCTCTTGAATGCGCTACAGCCTTCACTGAGTAACTGGCTCCACAGGATAACGCCCTTAGTACCACACTAGAAGCTTCCCCTCCCGCTTCTATTTTACGTTCTTCTTCTCCCCGTGAACTGCTGGGCTCGGCACCATCAGTACTGTCATCTCGGACTCGGACCCAGAAGATTGTAAAACCTTTGTGGAGGACAAATGTATTGCATTCATTTACGACAAGTTATCTTACAATTAGGAGATCCAAAGGAGAATCAAAGTTACCGAGTACCGACATCGTTCAGCGAGTCACGAAGCTGTAATTCAAATAAAGAAGAGAAAAAAAGAAAAGACGATCGTTGGGGTCCCAAGGTGCTGGAGTGGCGACCGCACCGGAAAGCACAATGTTGGGAGATCCCCACTAGATGGACCGACGAGTCGCAGGAAGCTGCTGGATACAAGCAGGCAAACCGAGATATGTGGAAGTTCATGCAAGCGATGTATAGCAGAAGGACGTCTATTGGTTGATATGGAAGATTCGACGGAAGGCAAAGGTTTAACTTACCATGAGGCGGTGCGGAAGGATGATGCGTAGTTCTCCATGAGAGCTTAGCGTCAGTATGCGCAGCTCGATCCAAAGCCAGCGTGGGCGCCGCGGGCGGTGCCGCGCACTCTATCCGGTAAGTCACGTCTTCTGAACCGAACGAGTTGCGTCCGGAGCAAGTGTAGTTGCCACTCGTTGAAGGGTCTACTTCTGACACAATACATTTATCTTAATTACGTCATACTATTTAGCTGACTCGATAAATGTTGTCCTGTCCCTATAAATTGCTTTATAATCGTTTTGTAAAGTGAAATGCTGTTAGATAAAAATATCAAAAATACTTTAAAAAACCGACTTCAAACGCCACTGCAAAGTATAAGCTGTAGTTTGTACACGTATGTTGAAGTCAGGCGGGCCTCTATAGAAACGATGAAACCGATGCGAGGCTTCTATGACCATAAACTTAACCAAAAATAATTATGTGCATTGGGTATCCATTGTTTTAATAGTGAGTTATGGTTTTGACTTCATTTAAGAATCTATTAGAAACTAGTGGTTCGCCCCGAACTGAGACCTCGCGATATCCCATAATTCCCAAAAGTTTTAATTATTATATATTGTAATAATTAACTTTTATTTATTTATTTATTTATTAAAGAGGCACACAAAACAGGTTGAGACTAAAAATTACACAAAATATAAATACATACAGCTTATCGAGAACCAAGTAACAACCCTTAATATGTGTACACAGCATGATTGAATAAATTAACATTAGACGCAATAAAAATAATAATAGTTGACATAAAACTGTTTTACTGACACAGCGCCATCTATTAGCATTATTGTGAAGCTATTAGCATTTAAAATTAAATAATTTCGTTTCTTTATAACATTTATCTAATTTTAGTATTTGTTGTTCAAGTACAGGATATAACTGAATTTTCAACCAAGTTTCACGTTCTAATATTCAGTAATTCTTAACATATGGCTCAAATTAAAATCTCCACTTTGAAAGCCCCCCATTTCGTCAATTTTAAGGGAAAAATTTAAAAAAAAATATTTTTGTACTCTGATCAAAGTCGTCTTTAAAAAGATATATTGCTAGTCTATGTAACGCAACAAATAAAATTTTACTTCAAACACGCTTCTATGAGAGCCCCCCTGAAATAAAGCTTTTTATATTTTTTTATACAATGTTCGGCTGAAGGCCATCAGTTTACATATTATATTTAAATTTGAAGTAATTACGTTCAGTAATTCAGAAGTTATAGGGCTCTGACAGACATTTGGACGTACACACTTCTCTGTCCAGTACAGACAAGCGCCCTAGTTGACTCAGAGAACTCGCTTCACTCGTTCAAAAAGACTCTTACCATGTATAACGAGATGTCCATGAGGAGTGACGTAAGTTCGCGGGTCATGCGTAATTGGTCGGTCTCCGTGTTGCCACCTGGTTCTAGGAGCGGGTTCGCCGCGACAAACGCAAGCCAATCGCAGCGAATGACCGCACTGCACACGCGCCCATACGCCGAATGAAAGCAGCCTGACTGCCGCTAACGAACACATTTTCTTATCTCATTTATTTACAAGAAAACTGTGAAACTAATATCCAAAATTCCGAGAAAACTATATCCTATAAAAGTTGCACTGGATGGAGAATCATTAAGGGAACTTATTTGTCAGAATGATTTACGGAGCTAAAATGATAACCACTAACCTAGGATTTTTATATCAGGATTACATGTCATGAGGTAAGATGACCTATTTGAAGTTCACTAGGTTATGATTTTTGAATCCACTTTGCTTGTTTTTAGTGGACAGTGGATACGGTAACTTAAATATTATCGCCTGAAGTAATTCTGGTTCTATGGTTAAAATAATTGCTAAGAAAAATTAGTCCATATGGTATTGGAACTGGTGAGGTATTTGATATTATATCGGCAAATAACATACGCTATACAACGGAATATTCTACTTAAAATAGAATAAAGATTAGAACTCATTATTTACCTCTAGACGTGGTTGTAGCCGGTTGTGGTGCAGAGGGTTCTCCTTCCCCAGCAGCGGAATGTGCTGCGACCCACGCTTCGTAAGTCGCACTTTCAGATAAAGACCGCAGTTCAGTAAAACCCCCAAGACCAATGGATGTTTCACCATCTTCTGCTTGCACTGTAGTCGTTTGTGGAGGTCTGTCCCTAAAATCACATAAAATCACATTAATCACATACGTACATAATTTCGAATATGCCTTGTATCCCGATAACAATTCAAGACATCAACTTACAACTGATTTATATACCATCTACTCGTAAGATGAAAGATATCCGAACCGTTGCTTAAATCGTAACTTGACATTAGGAATAAATAAATTCGAATTTAAAGAAACAGTCGAACCTACCTACCTATAAGTAAAAAACTGTAGTAAGGAACTAAGGTGCAAATATTGAACACTAATTGAACATAACCGGGCTGATCCCAATTAAGTTAAAACTAAGGAGCAATAGGAGGTAGGCTTGTTTACGGGAAGTAATAATGCGTTTGCAGGCTTGACCAAAAGTTCAATAGCTAGTTTAAGTGAAAATGCATAATATGAAGTAACAAATACCTGCCAAGTTCCCGGTAAAAAACTGTGTAATATAAAATAGGTCCATTCGATCGAGATGGTGGTAACCAACTGACGGCTAAAGATGTTACAGATGTTGCTATAACTTTAACGGCAGCTGGTGGTCCCGGGGCTGCAAGAGAAGATAATGGTTACCTGATTACGGCTTTTAATGGATGAATCGACGCATACTTGACAGGCAATCTAGCCGAGTTTCCGTTTGACAGACGGAGTTAGCAAGCATATTTCAAATTTTTATGTCTTCACTGCCACCACGTAATGCTAACCTTCCAACAATTTCCAAGTTTTCCTTTGCTAAGTAAGTCGTAGTAATTTATCACTGCTGACATACATTGCCGTTTATATTTTACTGCTTACCGTCTTGCTGGGTAGTACAATGAATGGGATGTGCTGGCACTCCATCACCAGCGGCTGTATACGCTAGAGCCTGCACAGTATAGTTCATGTGCGGCCTTAACGCAAGGAGTAATGTTTCTACTCCTGCTACACGTTTGACCTCAGCCCCTGCTGCTATGCTTGAACTGCCACCGCCTCGGACCTCCCACTCCAGCCAATCCGCCGCTGCCGACAAACAACTGCCTTCACTCAGCTAGGATTGTTAAGCTGGAAACAAACTATCGGATGCATCCGTAAGCCTCGACTGATAACTCCGACTGATAAGTGTGTACAGTCGTTTGGGATCAGCGGGCCAGAATTCTATAGGACATCCGAACGGTAAAGGACGGTGGACGTCAACTTACGTCCGATAGTTTTCATAGTTCAAAGTACATTTATACTTATGTGGTATGAGGAAATGAGTCTCCCTAAATGTTGGACAAGGTAGCTGCTATTGGCACTTGTAATAAAAAACGTTGCGTATCAAAGCAAGAAAAGTAACCCTATAACATCATCATAATAATAAACTAAACCTAACACCTTAAGAAACTTTCGCTTAGTACTTGGATCAAGGGCAGATTACAGAAGGCGGTACTCCTTGAGACGGCACGCATTGTAAGGAGGTTCCTCACTCTGGAGCCCTGACGGGGTGAGACCCCGCAGCAAGTGGGACCCACTTCAATATATTATTTTTGAGAATGCTATATAGATATATTGTACTTTTGTAAACATTTTTTAAGAATAATAATGATAGGCTATTGAAGAGCGTAGAACACAATTTTACCGTATTTTACTCACTATGTTCCGGTCGGTAAAGCAACTTATATCCCAACAAAGCTCCGTGGTGCGCATGCGCAGGCGGCGGAGACCATTCCACTTTCAAACTCTGGGGAGACACAGCACGACATCTCACTGCTCGAGGACCTTCAGATGGCACTGAGAAATAATTTTACATACATTCTTAGTTGCATAGTTGGGGGAAAAATACTGAGGTGTAGTAAGTAGGGTAAAGATGCCGAATATGAGATACCATTTACATATTCGGCCATAAAATATAAGTTATTGCCCTAATGACTATGAAAATTATTTATATTCGATAAGTATTTAATGAATTTTATCCTTGAAAGACCGTTTAGTGCTAGGTATAATAGATTTTTTGTTATATCAGATAATATTAGAAAAGTCAGAAATTACGTCTCAGGGAAATGGTCTCCTATTATGAGATACCAAGGGTTTTTAATATGAGATAGTATAGATTTAGAGAAAAAGAAAAGAAATCAATTCAAAAAAACTTTTTATTGGCGATATTTATTAATCTACAACATTGTACTACTAAATAAAAAGGTTTTAGTGACAACTTAATAATATATTATCATGTGCTTATGCCAAGTGTTGATGTTCTTCAGATGTAGATGTAACTCTTAAAATCGTTAGTCCAGCTTTACAATATTTTTCTATTTTTGCTTCTAAATAGTCAGAAAAAGCTGGAGGTCTTCCCATGAACCTTGACAAATACTTCTGCATTAGCATCTTTTTTGACATAACGTTCTAGGATACTCTTAGGAACATCGAAAGTTTTGACGCTATTAGGTAACCTATTTGTTTGCTTTGCACTGCACTCACGGCCCATACTATGGCATCGTGGTCCTAGGACTTCTTTGATCCAGAAAAAGAGGTGTTTAAATAGTCGTATTTCTATACATCCTAATATGAGATATCTCATTTAAGGAGCCCCCACGTGTCTCATATTAGGAAAACACCCAAATTTAAAAACTAGGCTGCCTATTATTTCTTGACGAAGAAAATACAACTAAACTGCAAATGCATTGTAAAATTAATCATATAACTGATACAATGACTGTAAATTTAAATCATTTAGTGTGACTATAAAGTTGTAACATACCTCGTTAATATTTGGTGTCAAAAATCGGGTTTTGTGGTTTCGTAAAAATCCGCACGTACACAACCTGACTTCGCCACGAACTGGGAAGCACCAACACATGTTTCCGTCTGTTGCCACGTGGCTTCTGGTGACAGTATCGCCAAATAGCTGCGGCGATTAGTTTCGCCAAAACCTAACTATCTCATATTTGGCAACCATCTCATATTCGGCATCCTTACCCTATGCTGTATGACGTAGTTAAGATTAGTATACAAGATGTAGCTTTTAGATTTTAAGTGAGTAATAAATAGTAGTCGAATAAGAACAGTTGTTTCTAATAACATCCCAGCTTCCCTTCAATACTTAATCATGATTACAACACTACATACAAATAATAATAATGCCCTCTCGACCGAATCCGGCCACGGCGGATAATCTCCACAGAGGAGAGGAGATATTATAGTGCACAAGTGTGTGCGCAAACGCAGATGCACTCTCTATTCCCTCACTCTCATAGTCCGATGGAACGAAAAATCCGACACGAACGGAGAGAGATCAGGCGCAGGACCGACGGCTTTACGTGCTCTCCGAGGCACGGGGGTGACTCTCCGACAACTTCTTAACTCCGGGCTAGTACTGAGAATTTTTTGGCATTTTTTTGGCCCGACGCAGGAATCGAACCCGGGACCTCGTCAGTTACATACAAATAAATACTTTATTAGTCATAAGTCAGAATACAACCCCTTGAACTTACCATTTTCTTGTGTGAGAGTGTTAACTGGAGCTGTAGCGGGACCAGCACCGGCGCTATTAAATGCTCTAACGCTTACTGAATACCTGCAAAAAATCTCTAATTACCTGAAAAGACTAAAGAGGAGAGATATAAGGAATTTTACCATACCAAGACTCGCCTTAGTATAGTAAAATTCTTTTCAACACACTTGCTCATAAAATGGCTCCCGGTTCACCGCAATTAGGCACACAATGACACCTATAACTCAAACTGTGTCTTTTGATTACTATTATTCACAATGTGAGTTATAGAATTTTTTTTTTTAATTTTATTGGTTGAGTTGCTTTGTTCTTAAAAAAGTTTCTATTACAAAAAAAATCCTACCTATTGCTAAGATACCTATTGCTTGCTCATTTCATACAACTTCTTATTTAAATAGATAATTTCAACTTGTAAGTGTTTAATAAATAAAACTGTCACTCAAATATAACTTTTGTTTTTTCTGTAATAAAGAAAACTTGAAATTCTCCATTTTGTACGAGGCTATCCGAGAAAAGCCAAAAAAAAAAAAGAAACCCCATTCTTTTAGTCTATGGTCATTAAAGGTGCGCGCGCATTCCGGAAAACTGATTAATTTTTCCCGCCATTGCGAAAAAATTTTCACAACTCGTTTTCACTGTTTTGTACCATAATGTCCTATTTTAGTATTATTTTCTTCACAAGTGTGTTGAAAAACGTCGTATGATACACGTGTATATTGATGATTACCGTCCTCGGCTTTCTTAAGACCCTCACCTGACGGCTCGGGTCTCAATAGTGCCTCGGCGGTAATCATCAATGTACCACACTTGTACCATAATGTACTATTATGATATGGTTTAGTGTATGGGCTCAAATAAAACTGCTATACCTCTTTCAAGTTAGTCCGCTCTAATCTAAGGCTTAAATCTATATATCGCCTTCTTACTCTGCTCAGACTCAAGACAGCGTTAAAAAGAGACAATTTTATGTCAGAGCATATTTGTGTCTCGTTTTACTCTAACTTAAGTCTGAGCTAAGTTAGAGCACGGTCTATAGATCTCAGCATTAGACTGCATCGTCATTTACCATAAGGTGAGATTATAGTTAAGGACTATCCTATCAGAAATAAATAACTAAAAAATTAGCTTTATTCTTCAAGGTTTTAATAAAAAATAATTAATAATCTCTAGCAAATGTAAAACTAACTCGCCTTGTATAGTGTTCCAGACCTTCAATTGTATACTTTGTGACGTGTCCTCTAACAGTTGCGAACTCCATACCGACGCTGGCACCTCCTGATAATGAACCATCAGCAGAAGGCCACCACCATACTGTGTATCCTAACAGTTCACCATTCCACGCCGAAGTTGGAGGGGCCTTGCAGAAACAAAAAAACCACTGTCCTAATAACTGAGATCGTTAATTTTGGTACATAATTACACTACTGGGATTATAGATCACAATACAAAATCGCTGACTTTTACCTCGCTCACGAAACTCTTGCGTTTAAAACAGTTAAATATTAAATATCATTTACAATAACGGTGAATTGAGAGTAAATCTGAGAGAATAATATCAAAACTGAATCTTCGATTACGAAGAGATACAGCAACTAAATCACAAAATCCTACGATTTTAGCTTAGCTGTTGACAAAATCCAATTGTATAAGAATGATATTTTTGTATAAATGATATCACTACATAGTTTAAAACAAAGTCGCTTTCTCTGTCCCTATGTACGCTTAAATCTTTAAAACTACGCAACGGATTTTGATGCGGTTTTTTTTAATAGATAGAGTGATTGAAGAGGAAGGTTTATATATATATATAGGTTTGAGACATAGGCTATATATTTTATACCCGTGCGAAGCCGGAGCGGGCCGCTACTTTTTGTATAAATAAATGATATTTGATTTGACTTCTTCATAATGTTCTCCAAAGTATGTATAGTCTATAATCGTCCGCCACCGCCAAGTGCGGATTGGTATCCGTACTTAGCCAGTGTGGTCGACTATTTCTTCTATTCAAGAGATACATGCCCTTAAGTAAGACGGCGATGAGTATGTAGAAACTGCTTTCCAAAATTAAGTTTTAGATGCATCTTCAATATTTAAGTGAACATGGAAATGTTATAGATAAAATCGGCCACTCGCGTTACGAACACTTACCTGCCACAGCAACTCAATCGTGGAAGGCCTAGGAGCCGATGCCTGTAAACTGATGGGAGCGCGGGCGGGCGGCTCGTGTAGTGTCAAAGCAAGTAAAGCCCGGGTATGCGGCGATGCGAACTGCGCTGTCACTGTTCTTGCTCTCACGAGATATGCTGTTGCTGGTTCGAGCCCTGTTATTGTGGCATCTTCATTCCTATAGATATGAAGATCATAATACTTAAGTTTTTTTATGTTAACTTCATTATTTAGGAAACCCTCCAATAAAACAAACAGCTCTCACATTGTCTCATTCATCTCTGTTTTCATATAATTTCCAAAAAACATAAAATAATTTTGAGCTGTTAGTTTTTTTTAATTAAAAAACGGTAATGTAGTCACGGCATAGCTTCCTGTTCTAGTAAGGGACTAAAATTAAACAGTAATAAAGTAACTAATAAAATGGGTCAATTTTTGACACGCTCCTTGGTGCAGTGGTGAGCACTTTTGTCTTATAAATGGCAGGTCCCCGGTTCGATTCCCGTCTGGGACTGGTCTGGTCTCAAGAGTTGTCTTGTTACCGAATAAAAAATAATTTGTAGGTGCTTTGTAATGTAACTTACTCGGGATACGAGCCCATACTGTGAGCTGATACGGACACATTGTGGGTGTCTGCGTCCCGCCAAGCGTCCGGGTTGGCGGAGTCATGTCTGCGGTATTGCACCACGTAGCCCAGCACGGGCGAGTTGCCGTCGTAAGGTCTCCTCCATTGCAGACGGATGGTCCGTGATGTGGTGTCCACTACTCTGAAGTTGGCTGGAGGTTCGGGTGGTTCTAAACATTAGGTATAATTTAATTATTAGCCCATTCTAAGTGGAATATTTTTTAATCAAAGCAGGTAAAATAAAACGATTAATTCTTGTTATCTTGCATTTCACGAGTGCGCCTGGCTCATGGTGTTGTATCTGTATGGCTGAAATCTATAGACCGCACTGGCACTCTGCTCAGACTCAAGATAGAACGAGACAGATTTATGTCAGAGCATATTTGTGTCTCGTTTTAACTCTTATCTTTAGTCCGAGCTTAGTCAGAGCACGCTTTATAGATCTCAGCATATAACTGTGAGCAAGCCCAATGTTCACGCCTGACCGCTTCCACCTAGGCTCCGACAGGCAAGAATACTTATGCAATATGCATGAATACGACGTAACCACAAGTAAAGTTCACGTGCGTTCGTGAATTGAACTATACAACTACAATAGTCTAATTTATGAAATAAACTAAAATAAAAATTTCTTCTAAAATTAAAATTAAATTTAGTTTAAAAACTCATCGATACCACAGGACAGATACCAAATACGCAGCTAGTACCCAATATGCTGGCAGCATTGCCCCTTTGAATGGCCAAACGAATTCGTTCGCTAAGGAAGCTGCCATGCTCTTAGATTACCGGTAGACATGATTACTCTTTTTGAAAGTTCTTCAAAAACCGCTTGAAACCTGGGGCCGGGGCTGTGCGGAATTTGTGTGTCTCACTTTAAGTCTTTACACCAAAAGTGAGATTCCACCAGTGCAAAAGCGATGGCTTCATACAGGAGATTTTCGTAATGGAAAAGTTTGCTGAAGCTTACACAAAGGGATACAAAATAGATACGTATAAATATTTAAGCGCGAAAGTGACAGTTACTTTTAAATTAAGATCGTCATTACAAAGATAAGTGAACAAGTCCATAAATAATTTAAAAGTTGAAAGCCTGGAACTTTATTTGAGAGGTTTGCATAGTAAACAAGTTAGAAGCACTTTCACGCTCGCGCTGTTTACATGAACATTACGGCACTTTTTGCGCTCGGAAAATTCCACTACTCAAGAAACCCAAGAACTGGAGTTAGTTATATGGGATTTCTGTGGATTCAATCTGATTACTTGTTTGTATTTTTTCAATAAGAATACGAATGATTTATGTTGTGTATGTGTACTTAATCAATTGAAATTCTACGACCATAATAATGTAACAAGAAAGCTTCTATTCTTTTTTCTTTCTTTTTAAACGTATTTAAAAATATAAAAAATTATAGTAATGAGAGTTCATTATGAGTCTCTATTATATAATCGTATATAATAGAGACTCATAATGACTACTGACACTATTCGATATTAATGTAGTCATTTCAAACTCCTTTCAATCTATCATTAAGATAATATCGGCTAAAACCGTCGTGTTTCCTACTAAAATGCAAAACATCGAAAAAAATAGTATCATTATCGTTTATACGAGTACACTCACCTTGAACCCCTAAATGTACAAAATGATCCGACCTCCCATAGGGGTTGGAGGCTTGGCAGCGATAAACCCCCGAGTCGCGCCTATCAGCTCGCTCAATCACCAATTCACTTCGTAGACCCTCGGCGCTACGCGTTTCTGATATGCTCATTCTAAGGACAACGACAAAACGTCGGATTGATTTTTTTTCGTAGGTCACATCGAACCTTTTCACACCTCTCTACTTATCTCAAGATTGTATGCAAATTATTCAGGCTTTCACAAAACTTTCAAATGTTATGTTGACTTGAATTTATTTACACGATTTTGTCTTGATATAATAGGCCCGGCCAAAGGCCCGATGATATTCTCAGGAACCAGGTTTATGTATGTAATGTATGTTATAATATGCTAAGACCTGAGACAAATACATTGAGACGCCTTTAGCTGGTCCGTAAAAATTACATCAATGATAGGTCACTAAAGTTATATTACAAAGCACTTTGGGTCGGAATTTAATAAAGTCATCGTGAATAAAATACTCATAACACGTCGCATTCGATGTTATTTTTCTACTAGTAGACAACATAGATTTTCGGCCTTATTTTTCTTATAGGTGCGCTATATACCCGCTCCTCCGCTTGAGTTATCATTGACACAGGTATTTGATGCTTACTTGGTCTACACAATATGTATCATTTATTACTATGTAGGAAACGAAATAAATGATTTTTTAAAGGTATTATTATGTATTATTATTTATTATAGGTGCTTTATAAAAAAATGATTTTTATTATTTATTTTATTTTCAGATGGATGTCGGTTATTACCTGTAGTCAGAATTAGGTAGAGCTCGTCCAGAGTGGCTCCAAGACACTGACAGAGGGTTGTCTCCTCGAGCAACACACGCCAGTCTTACTGTTTCTCCAAGCTTGGCTGTTACGTTTACTGATGGCGTCTCAAATCTTGCTGGTTCTGATATTAAAACTCATATTATTATCAAGTTTGTGAAAGGGCAACACCGTCGATATTAGTGTATTGTATGGTGCAAAGTTACAAGAACACTAAAAACGTGGGTCCAATTTTACCAAAAAATGACTGCGCAAGTATTTGACTCCGAACACCTATTGCTTCATAATATTAAAACTAAATTAACGTCTAATGGCAATATTACCTTTTGTCACGATAAACTACAAAAGTGCTTTTTAATGTGATAGCACCTTTAGTTATTCCTTTCACAACTTCCATTATGTGCACATCATATCAATTTGTGCATTCAGGTGCTCCAAAATAAAATGTGCATAAAATTACTCCAAGGATGATAGATGTAAGGGGACATGGAAAGCACTTATGGGTAAATAATTACTTCGAGGATCGTAAATGAAGATTTGAATTAAAATACAATTTTTACTACTCTTAAAACGAAAGCACTACGAATAAACTCTTCAACATAACGACAAGTGTACGAGAGTATCTCAAATCGGTCGCGCTATTAAGTTTCCATTTAATACATTATGCCGTGCGCAGTATGTATGGAAAGGGGTTACGAATTTGAAGGTATCCGCACACTAAACGCGGGACGGTAACGATACGCAACGCTAGTAGAATTATGGTGGGCGAGATATTAATAATAGTAAAGGATGATATACGCTATACATAGTTGAGAAATCAAAATAGGCTCATGATTCCTCGACTACGCCTCAAGAAAATCCGAAAGTTGTTTGTGAGGTTGTCCGAACCGGTGGTAGATTTATGACGTGTCATAAGAGCTACAAGGTAGCCTACATGAAATAAATAAATTTTGAATTTGAATTTGAGAATGGAGGTGACATTCTATGTATAATAAAATTCTATAGTCAATTTTATGCGTATGAAATGATAAAATATATTTAATTGGTTATTTGATTGTTGTCAAAATGTGGATATTCATTAATTACAATCGAAAATATAACATGTAAGAATAAAGCGATCAAAAAACAAATAAGTTATAAGCTGTTTTACTGCAACTGTATATCTGTGAGTTTATGGAGCTACTTGCTTTTGACACCATGATTTAGGAAAGTTCTCTCTGTCTAACAGAAAGCTTAAAAGCTAATTAATAGAAATATTTTCGAAACTAGTTTAGATATTTAAAAAAAATTTCATTGTGTTATGATAATTTAGTCAAATTCCCAATTGTATTGATTCTACCAAGAGTACTTATCTAGTTTGGTGCCGTCCCGCGTCTGGTGTGAGGAACGCTTTATAGTAAGTGCAGTGTACACTGTACAATACTCACCATTAACGTGTATCGTGAGCGTTTTAGTGAGGGCGGGCGCTACGCCGTTCTCGGCTCTACAGCGATATTTGCCGGAGTGCTCCGCGCGGGCCGATTCCAGCCTCAACGATCCATTACTGAACACGACCGGATCAGATACTCCGCCCAACGCCGTTTCTGTACTACCTTATTAATGGAGACAACGTTCTAGTAGAGTCCACAATAAACACGACAGTATGTTATTTAGTAGTACCTAAGTATTATTTCCTGTTATTTTAAGCTGATAATGTGGTTAATGAGTTTATTTGATTACAAGTAACACTCGCAGCTTTTCGGTAATTTGGTTCGGGTAAAAGTGTATTTCCAAAACAAGGTCTGTATGAGTAGGTATTTATTAATTACAGCTCAAGGCATTCTTAATTGAGCTTAATCGTAATCATAGCTGATAGCTGATGCCCGTATACATCACACATCCGCGCGTGTGTGTGTGTTTGTTTTTTTATTTGAAAGATGAATTACTCGGGAGTGTTCTTAATTATGTTTGGTGAAAATCGGTCCAAGATGGCCGCCGTCGCAAAATGGCGGACTACATATTTTTTCACAACTGCCTCAATATGGGTATCAAATGCTTGACTAGTAAAATACTATAATACACTATGATTTTCAAATCCAAGATGGCCGCCACCACAAAATGGCGAATTACATATTTTTTTTTAAATTTCATATATCTGGGGGTAGGGTTGCCAGGTCTTCAAATCAAAAAGTCGGACAGGCCAGCCAGTTTAGCCGGACATTTGGGTACAAAGGCCGGACACCCTTATTTTTTAGACCTAGCACCAAATGGCAAATTTTTTAAAAGCTCGTTTGCGCAAGTGTAGCGATACAAGATGAGGCGAGCGGAACGGAAACCAACACATGACAAATATGTAAAAAAAATGGTTAAACTTAAAAAGCTTAGCAAAAGTCGAATAGGCCGGACACCGTTTAATTTGGCCGGACACTCAACCAAAAAGCCTAACTTTGTCCGGCTTTATCCGGACGCCTGGCAACGCTATCTGGGGGTGTTTTAAATTTTGAATTTACACTTGTTTAAAAAAATTGTGTACCGGTGATGTGTTGAGATGATGAAGATGATAATGGTTGGTGTGAAATCTTACCAGTAAACTTGGTCCAGTAAATAGTAGGAGGCGGGTGGCCACGCGCCTCGCAGCTTACGGTGAGTGACCCATTTAGCAATACTGCCGCGTCTGATGGCTCCATTTGCCAATATGGCGGAACTAGATACAAAAAACAACCGTAAATATTGTCACAGTTTTAGTTCCAATTTGGCCATCTAAAGTTGTTTGCATACCTATCTGGTTGCACCGAATACGTTGCATCGATCGCATGCACCTCACATAGCTTCAGTATTTCCCAAATATATTCGAAATGTTCAGAATTCTAAAATACTTTGTCTTGATATTCGATCAGCTGATATTTAACGTAATATTCAAAGTTAAGATATTCTACCGCAGATTTTGTTAGTAGGTGAATATTCGGCAAAATCAGCCATTTCTTGGGAGATAAGAGATTAGACTACTTCCAAAGACACAGATAAAAAAAATTAAAAAAAGTTAAATGAATTTCTTTGTCTGTTTTTTTTTGTTCTATAAATAAATAATTGACAAAACCTGTCTCATAAATTTTGTTTCTTATTCATTTTACTTCTTAAAAAATAAACCTGCATGTAACCAGCGGTTCCGTGCGACTGATGTTATCGGTCCACCTAGAAGTTGGAGGATTTGCCAACACTACACTATCCGATGCAGGGTCGCCATACCAACACCTTGGGTGTTCACTCATTACGATTCTGCTTCGCGAATGATGTACGCCAGTAACTCTCCTTTTCATAAGGATCAGAGCCCTTATTGAAAAGAATAATTAAATTTATATTAAAATTAATCGGGTTTTTTAAAATACATCATATCTACCTTTGATAGCCAGCTCGGCAGACATGTTGGCTTTTCCGGCAGTGTTCGTGACAACACAGGTGTACGTGCCACTGTGCGCGGCGGTCAGGCTTTTAAACAACAGCATGCTGTAGAACTCAGCACCGCGCTCGTCCACCTAAACGTATAAAAAGCTTTTAATAAGCAGTGATCGCCGTAGGTAGTGCAATTTGGGATGAATGAAAAACCTCAAACATTATCATAGTACGTTGGATACGACTGCGGGATTGAAAGAAAAGAAAGAAAGAAAAAGTACACTGAGGTACATTATCCCGACACTTCCACTCAGGTATTTTGCCAGAAACTCCAGCAATAGCAATAGAAGCGCCGGGCTAACATATGTCATGTGTGGCACAACCCGAAAAAAGGTCCGAGCTCAGCAAACAGCTGCATACCTTTAACAAAAGTATGCAGCGCTGATTTTCAGCCAGGACCCAAATTAGGGTGACGCCACGGAAATAGTAAAAAATAAAAATATATAATTAAATTAAATTTAAAACAATCAGCTAAAAACTAACTAATTATCTATACTATTATAATAAAGAGAAAGCGCGAATTTTGTGAGTTTGTATGTATGTCCGGAGCAAACTTTGGAACCACCGCACCTATTTCAAAAATTCTTTCACCATTTCAAAGGTACATTATTCCAGATGGTTATAGGCTATATATTATGCACATAAATGTATTATGGCTAGATATTATGTGCAAATTTGTTAAAGAAGTCGGAAAAATATTTGACTCCCAAAAGTTTTCAAGGCGTGCGCTGGGTCATATATTGTTATTGGATGAAAATGATGTATGGGTGAATTGTTCCTCTTAAAAAGCTCTAAAAAAAAGTCCGCGATAGCATATGTCTAAAACAAATATTTAAATTTTCAACCCGGACAAAGTCGGCACGGGCTTCTAGTACTAGATACAATTATAGATTGATGGATTGCGGGAATATGATCCCGCATTTATCTTTAAATATCTACATATTTGCAGATTTCTATTTAAAACCGTCCAGGCATATCCATATTTCGATAACGTCATGAAATTCCGCAAAATTGCCTACGCCTATCACTGATAATAAGATTTTAAGGTGCCGGGTTGATAAGTGAGTGACGACCTTTAAATTTTTGGGTTTGCACCCAAGGTTCGTTCACTTATCAACCGACATAATATAGGGGGCGTTGAACATCAGGCAGTTCCTTTCGAACTAAAATAATCAAGCCCATGAAATCAATACGTTTTTAAACTCAACGATTCAATTAGTCAAAGTATACAGAGAACTTAATGAAATAATCATATACTGAGCAATTAACGAACAAATTGGATTGGATTCCTAATATATGCGAGAGTGGAAACGCAAATCAACACCTGCCCTTTGTTTCTAAAAGCAATCTAGCTGATCGCATGCCAAATTGAGTTCCCGGTCAGGACCCGCTGCTAGTCACCGAACCGTAAGTTTAGCCGAAACTACATGGATATTATCACTATACAAATTATAACGTCCTCCCGACCGAATCTCCACAGAGATTAACCATCCGAGAGATATTATAGTGCACAAGTCAGTGCGCAAACACATGTGCACTCTCTATTCCCTCACTCTCATAGTCCGATGGGACGGAAATTCGACACAACCGAAACGAGACCGACGGCTTTACGTGCTCTCCGAGGTACGGGGGTGACTCACCGCCAACTTCCTAACTCCGGGTTAGCACTGAGAATTTCTTATCAGAAAAACATAATACATTTTTGGCCCGACCCAGGAATCGAACCCGGGACCTCGTCATCCACAATTGAACTCGCTAAGGCAGGCTAAAATAAGATTTAATTATTTTTCATTAGCGGGATGTAAAATATAGCATAATAGAAGCCAAAATTGTCATTTCTTGAGTTTCGATGATTTACGCAGGGGCAACGAATGTTATTAATGTAGTTATTTTGTACCTGTAGCACGCTCGAAATCGGCAGCTGATCCTTAAGCCATGAAAAGTATACGGGCATGTCGCCCGAAGTCACGGTGCATGTTATCTGAGCGCGGTCGCCCGAGCGCAGGCCGGGCGGGAATACGATGGGCGAGAGCACTGGCGGCGACACCACGTTGATTTGTACCTGCAGATAATTATTTAGTAGTACCGTTTTTATAAGAAAAAGTTTATGTTATCACATTCGACCATTTAGTCAGGACTAGGCAAGCGCACGCATCCCCTCTGCCGAAGTACATGTACAAACGTACGTGTCAGCTTGTAAGTGTGACAGCTTTTGAGTTAGTGTGCAATCATAGAGACATTAAGTTTTTTCAAGAGTATGCGGAAGTGAGTAAATGTGTGCTGTACGTAGGCTGTACCTCACCTCCCACAGAAAGTGGCAAAATATATTCAGTACTAAATCTGCGTAAAGGCTCGTCCTGTCTAAATGGTCGAAGGTTATTACCATCCATATCGCGTCTTTAGAATTTAAGTGACCGAACTCAAAAATTGCAATTTGTGATGATGTAACCTCGTACTCGTAAAGAACCGATTTAGACCTATGGTTCTTTGAACCGAACAGGTTTAGAGGTGTCGGTTTCACGTGATGCTACTTTCACGCTTTGTGTCCATCAAGGCCAGTAGGAAGTCCGCTTACCTCTCTCCTGGCAAGTTCCCCTCCGGGCGTAAGTACGGAACAGATCCAGCCTCCTTTATCACGCGTTCGGTCCACGTTGCTGATGGTTAGATGCCCGTCGCCCTGACGGTAGCGCGGGTCGTTGCCTGCCCCGCCTTCCCATTTTACTGAACTTTGAAAAAATAAAAAACCTAATAGATTCTGCAATAGCGAATAAGGTGTCCGACTACTAAGATCAGCTAAGTTTTCGAGTGTATGTACTAGTAGTTATGTACGGTCGCGGACAGAAAATGTTTACCACCTTAAGATTCATAATTACATGCACACGTCTATGCCTGACAGTCGATATGCTTTGGATATTCTATAGCGTTATAGACCTTACTGCACGCAATGTGATATAGAATCTACTTTGAAAACTAAACGGATTAACGGAACGTAAAATCAACATCAACATAGATTTGTCTTAGGGAGAGGCCAGACTAGCTACTTTTAGCGATCGTCGTTTTTGTGTTTTTTGGTCTCTGCATCGCGTTTTCGCGATTTTTGATAGAACGCTGATTTTTCGATTTTCGTTCGCTGATCTCTGCGTTTGTTGAGTGCCCACATAAGCGTTAAAAGCCATAAAAATGCTGCTGCTGCATAAAATCGCTGTTGTTTTGTACTAGGCAATAAATCGCAACAACGTGTGAATAAGCGTTTTATCCCTCGTTACGGGTTGCACGGTCACAAAATGTTATAAAACTCAATGATTGATGGTCTACCATAAAAAATCATCGCAATCTCACCGATTGGATGTGAGGCCGTAATTAATAAATCATACTTTGATTTATCGTAATAATGGGATCTCGATATTTCCGATAAAAAGTTTTCCAATTTTCAGCACGAATTTTGCAATCAGGCTGTTTGTGGACTTCAAAAAATTACTCACTCAATTGGAAACCCATAGTAGGGGCACCAAATAGTGACGTCTGAGCCGGCCACTGCTTTTACTGGATTCATTGAGCGTATGTATGGAGGACCTGAAAATTCAGTACTTGTTAAATATATTACTTAAATATTTTTTAAATATCATAATGGAATTTTTATGGATTTTATAAAAAATAAAAATAATTTCTTAAGCAGTTTTAAATAATATATAGCAATTTTCAATAATTAAATACAAAAATCATATATTATCCGCTATTGTTCATTCATAAATATGGAGAAACTAGGCGAAGGTCGAACTTTATACAGCCTAGTCTATAACAACTTTTCCTTCACCGTAACAGCAACTGACATAATATTATAAGAGAATTGAGTGTTTTAGTATTTATAAAATCTAATAAATTAATGTAGAGATTATTAAGCTTTAAATAAATAGTTAAAAACAAAGTTACCATAAACATTAAGTCGGGCGGCATGCGCGACGGATCCGTGGGAGTTAGTAGCGCGACACTCGTATCTGCCGCCGTGCTCTACCCTGGCGCTGTTCAGGGAAAGCGTCGACAGGATGTAGTTGCTGCTCGACCCAATACCTGAGGGTCCTGTCTCCCGTCCTTCCGTGATTATTGCTCTGGATAAAAAGTTTTACTTAAGCCGAATTTTCACTGCGAAATTAGTGGCATGAAATTAGTTTCATGAGATTAATTTCATCAACAATTTCACGTGTAAACTTCTAATTTCGTGCATGAATTCACTAATTTTGCAGTGTAAATTCGGCTTTACAAAGGAGGCAATTTGTGAATTTTATTTTTAGTAATTATGTAAAATGTTTGCATCTGTTTTAAACTAATCTGATACTTCTGTGACTTCTTCTTTCCAGACAAAGGTTGCCTGGAAGATATTGCTTCAACAAAAGACCGCCTTTTCATGCTATATAACTTTTATTTTTATTGTTAACTTTCCTGTTATTAGGTAGGTACGTGTTGTGGGCAAAGTATTTTCTATTAAATTATTATTGTGTAAATGTAATTAGGTTTCCTGTCACGTATAACTTGAGTACGTTCGAAGTAAGAGTGAATAGAAAACTTCAAGGCAAGCATGCTCCAACACAGACCTCATCATTATTTTTCGATCAGACATGATTATCGCCAAGCGTAAGCCGATCACGCGATTAAAATATAAGTGTACTGTGTATTTGAACTCTCATTCACTCTCATCTCATCTCATTAACAATCTCTCACCCGTGATGTGCTGGTATATTTTAACTCTCTCTCGACCATGATGTGCTAGTAAATTTTAACTGTCTCCCATCCATGATGTGCTGGTATATTTTAACAATCTGTCACCTGCGATGTGCTGGGATATTTTAACTCTCTCTCGCCCATGATGTGCTAGTAAATTTTAACTGTCTCTCACCCATGATGTGCTGGTATATTTTGACCGTCCAACGTCCATCGGAACCTCGGTGGTGGTTCCCCAACCGCTGAACACTTCAACGCGACTTGTGCGCCTGGCTGCACCGCTTGCTCAATAAAAGTGTATACCAATTCTGGGCGAGAATCTAGAACATAAAATAAAGAGTTTGTGTGGCCTAGTTTCGTACATCTACATCAATAAATAATTAAAGATTGTGTAGTGTGTTTCTATAAACGAAATCTATTTCGAATCTCTATTCGTATTTGTGAACTATGCCTGAAACTAATGTGAGCTTCTTTTGAGATGCCTTTTTGGAGCGGAGGGGAGAGAAGTGCTTTGCGGATCAATCAGAATAAAATTGTAATTTTATCACATCGGTCTCAATAATTAGAGAAGTAAGCGCCTTCTTACCCCACACCCATTCTATCGACTTCAAGACCTGTAAGTCGATAGACTCCTCTACTCTCCACGAAATTCTAAGACATCGGTCTCGACTCTCGATCAATTGGTATCTCTATTATGTGATGAAACTTAATTATTATTAAACCAACACTTTCCTTCTCAAATCCGAACTTCTTTTACAGAAAGCAGTCGCTTTGTACTAATAAGTATGAGGTACAATAATGAGCAGACCCTCGTCAATACCGGAAAAATGCTGGCACGAAGAAAACCCTATAAAATAAAAATAAATAAAGAAAATTTTCTCAAAGCATAAAACTATACACGCGATTTTCTTACCTGAGGACCGCTTTAGACGTTTTCGTTTGAAGCTAGAGCCGCCAGTTTCCTTCGCTAACGAGCACCATATTACTGAACAACATACATAAGTGTGAGTTATACAATTATTGAACATCTGAGAGGTTTGAAATATTATTAACAAGAAATATCGTGAAAATAAATAGTTACTATGGGTCTTCGTGTTCGCGGTCATTGGCTGTGTTCGTCCAGTAGATTGTAACGGACTGGCTTTTACTGAACTTTTAGAGGGGAATAATTTTCTAAACCTAGCCCAGAATATATTCTATATTTGTAGAGTCTACACTCTACAATCTATCATCATTTCAAAAATTGCTCACGAACCAAGAGCGTGTTCTGTGGTTCTATAATGATCTCTAAACTCTAAACTGTAACGATTGCAATCGCTTCTGATACATACTCAATCGCTATGGCCAAAATGCATTGTTGTAGAAAGAACACAATACATTGAGCCAATCCCCACAATTGACGCTAGTAATGATTGGAGCAGCTTTTACAAAATCGACACACTGATTCATTTTCTCTGAGTATACTATATCATAGCTTAGATGAATAGTTAATATTAATTATACCTTAGGTAGATAGAAAAACCTGCACAGTGGCCATCTGTTTAAACTATAATGCTTTACTCAATCTATCTCGATGTATGAACAAAACAGTCTTTCGGATTTTTCAACCACAAATTTTAAAACCTGCAAGCAACTGACGCAATATAAACATACTTCTGCATCATGTACGTAACAGAAGTTGCTTTGAGAAATTTTTACGAGTGGAGGGTAGGCAATAAAACTACGTTGTCGCCGACGGTATCCTATAAAGGTCATGCAGAATTTAGGTCCCGCTGAAAAATTCACTCACTTTTTCGTTTTACTATCCGCATCCGTTCAGAATTTATAAACCCGTAAATCGTGGGAGGGCAAAAAATTTACAACCAAAAGTAGCCAAAGACGTCTATAAAAGACGTTAGCCTCGTCTCATCTTTGAAAACATAGTTTGTTACTGCAAAGAGTAATTGACTTTACTCTCATTTATCAGAATCACCGGTAAACCAAGTTAGAAAAATGGGAAAAGTTTTAAATTCTATGCATTATTATTTATTATTATTATTTTCTTCTTCTTTATCAATCGATAGACGTTCAACGCTGAACAAAGGCTGAATGGACTTCCACAGGCCTCGGTCTTGTCCTAGGGACTTAACTGCACTTAATGGGGTATCTACCAACAATGTGCTAATCGGTGTGGGGTTGCCAATCCAGCACCTTGGGACCCCCCATTTCCACTTCAGCTTTGCGACTCGCTGTGCTATGTCGGTATTGTTATTATATTCTATCGTTAGGTATTTTTATTGTAAAAAAATAAAAATAGGATAGGAATACGAGTACGAACTTTGAATGTAGGTATAAAATTATTTTTTTCCGTATTGAATTCATAGGAGTCTCGTTTGTTCAATTAACTGGAAAAAATGGGACGCCGTAACAAGCTAAACAACAAATTTTCCTCGCAACAATAGATTGTTCAGAAGCCCAGTTTTGACGTATGAAAATCAAAAAGTAAGCTCCACCCTGCCACCCAGTGACACCCGCCCCCACAAAGATGGACGCCAGTGAGATATATCCGGAAAACTATTCCAATTTCCAAAGTTTCATCTTAGTAAAGTAACCGAGTCCGAAATGGACTCGAAAAATTGATCGCGTCAGCGTCACGTTGGACTCTCTTTTACCGAAGTTCTTAAACAAGAAACTGCTCGTAAAAGCTTTTTTGAAACCGCACTAGGTACCTACCTACGTCCGATATTTGCAGTGGCCATGTGGAGATATTCGGGTTCGGAATGTGAATAGAGGCAAACATTACTATGCCGTACGGTCGTTTGTGCATAAAAAATTCGCCTACGTACATATTGCCATTTGTAGGTAGTAAGACCACCCTTCGGGTCGTTACATCCAGGGAAACAAATCATTCTCTAAAGTCCTGTACCTTTCAAAGGTTCCGAAAAAATAACGGAATATAGGATATATTATAGGCTCGCTTTGTTGTCCGTCGGTCTGTCCATGTCTTCTGTCTGTGTGTCTGTGTCAAGGCCCTTTTTTATTGGTTATCGTTAAGTTTACCTTTCACTTTCAACTTCGAGAAAAACTAACATGGCGAGTAAATAATGTATCCTAATTTATGTACATACTTCTAGTTAATACTCTACTGTGCCACTCATTAGTAAGTAACAAACAAAAAACGATAACAAATGACTCAAGCGCTGGTGAGCGTACTGATGTTGAATGAACGCCCTGTTTATCTCTTTTATTAAAATATATTGGCACAGCCGGCCATATTTATCTGTTACTTCTGTTACTTATCAAATAAAATAAACTTAGGTTATAAAGTAATTGAATAAAATTAAAAAAATTAAAAATAGAGTACTCATAAAGAAAGAACGTTTTAGATTGAAAATCATCCATGCAAGGCTTCTTTTGATGTAAAAATATACCTAACAAATGTATTCTATAATGTTTACAAGTATAACAAGCTAGTAATAAGAATTTTTCGCAACAATTTGCGACGAGCCGAGGCCTTATTTTTCTCTCTGAGTGAGTACGGAATTTATGAGAGACCCCCAAAGCAATAAAATACCTTGCGAGAAAATGAAGGAGCAAATCGCAATATATTTGTTCCTCGGTGGCTAGAAGAAACCCATTTTAGTCGTTCGCGCGTGGAAATATTATTTCTTGCTAACAATAGGCGCGGACGTAACCTTTTGATTATACTTTCATTCTGCGAGATGTACCCACCTACCCTTTATTAGACCTTTGCGAGCTCTTCGGATTTCCTCTACAAACAATATAACCCTGATTATGGGTTTTAGATGGTTTTGTATGCGAAATTGCTTACGCTTAGGTAGATACGTTCCTTTATTGAGTATCAAATCTCTTACTTCTTACTTAGATTGACGCACAAATATAAGGATGTCTGTCTACTGAAGCGAACTGGAGTGGAGATTTTTTCAGTTTTTTATATTGTGAGATACAGTTCTCGAGGCATAAGCTCAAATTTGTGTTAGTGACAGATGACATAAACTTTAACCAAAAATGTAATTATAATAAAATGTTATAAAACTTTATTACTTTTTGCTTTAATGAAAAATAAGCTTGTGCTATTCCATGTGCGAGCAGTGCTTTAATAAAAAGTGTTTCAGCAAAAGAGATAATATCTTCTGGACTTTGTAAAGTCTCATAACTTTCTGCTTTCAGTCCCGAAGCGAACTTATGTCTTACATTACAAGTTATGACCTACCTTGGTGAGCTAAGAGCTGCATTACTATGTACTATAATGTAAAAAATGCATGTTTAGGTATGCTTACTTTGCTTTAAAATATAAGCTGCGCTTGTCAATATATAGGATACTTTTATCCTGATAAACAATAAGGTACTACTAGAAATATTTTGTCCAATTTTGGTGAATATCTACTAAATGTTATCGGAGATAGAGAATGTAAATTTAACGGGAATTAGCCAGTTTTCAATATTTGAGGACATGGAGAGAGACATAGGCTAGTTTTTATCAAGGAAAAATAAATGGCTCCAAAGGGCGCGTTCTAAAACTTTATGAAGGCGACCGCAGATTAATACCTTAAAACTCAAAGAAACTGGGAAAACATGTCAGGAAACTTACGTAGTTCTCTGGAGGTCCGGTGTTTCTTTCTAAAAACGTCGCTTTTTATTTTGGCTGTCTCGTACTCGCAACAGATGTTCCTGTTGAAACGAATAAATTGATTAGTTATCTTACTAATATTAAAAACACGAAAGTTTGGATGTATGGATGTTTGTTACTCATTCACTCTGCAACTACTGAACCGATTTGGCCGAAATTTGGCACAATGATTGACTATTGTCTGAAAAAACAGAGGCTTCTTTTTATCCCGAAAATGAGAGAGTCCATCAGCTAGTACGTATATTATGAACTTGTCTCTACCAAAAATTTTCCTTATTTTTTGTTACTGTTAAGGTTCACTTTACTTTGACGCTAATGTCGAAGTATACGATCAATCGGATTAAATCAAAAATCAAAATCAAAATTTATTTATTTCATGTAGGCCAACTTGTAGCTCTTATGAAACGTCAAAAATCTACCACCGGTTCGGAATGCAGATTCTGCTGAGAAGAGCCGGCAAGAAACTCAGCAGTTGCTCTTTTCAAAAAAAATTTTTTTTACAATTGTTAAAAAGAACTAGGCTATGCACACAATGTTTCCACACAGAAGTTTCAAAAATGTACGCCTACCGCAACCAAAGACATGTTAACATGGGTAGACACAAAGCAGACCCATTCCCGTTGGCGGCACCCGTTCACGAGCATGACGCATGATCCAGCCATTGCCTCGCTCAACCATATTTGAGGGAACGTAACAACCCGCACCACACGACACACACACACACACCACACTATTATTATTTAAATCTTGTTCTAACCCTGCAGTTCACACGTAACGATCGGTCGTTACACCGGATGAAACTGAACGACCGGCGTATGTACCAGCACTCACATTCAGTGCCGGCTTTACCTATGGTGCAGGGTGTGCAACGCACACGGGCGCAAGTTTTAGGGGGTGCCGCGCCGAGCCGCGCTTACTTGCTTCCTGACATCATTTAAACTTGCACCATTTTTTGCACCTGAATTTCCTTTCACTAGAAAATATAACTGTAAGTCAAACGGTATTTTTGTATTGTAAGTATTCCATTTTGGCCGCGCGTCTACTAACTCTAACTAATTCCAAGATATTGATTGCATACGGGCACTACATGGGCTAGAGCCGCCTCTGCTCACATTTTCGGCTTACAAGTGGATTTTGAAAACGCTAATGTAACCTCAGGTTTATAAAAAAAAAAAATAAACCTCAAAATTAACAACTACCCAAATCCGCACAAACTTTCCAAAAACGAACTTTGAAGAATACTCATTGCGAGCTGGAAGGCAAATTAGGTGGATCTGTTTGTGTGTTTTAATGAGATTCAAATATGAAATAGTAGAGCCGGTAGATACAGTACCTATATACATTTTAGTTATACGTATTTAAGTCAGTGGAACACTGAATGAGGTCATGATATTAACTTAATTAAGTAATAAGAAAACTTTCAATGGTAGCTAGTTACTGTTGACTGATAATAATCAAATTACAATTGCTAATTAGGTGCTTACTGTATTCCGTTATTACTGTATAGGTGCTTACTGTATAACGTTCCTATTACCTTCCTTACTAGTATTGTAAATACGAAAATGTATTTGTTTGTTGGTTTGCCCTTCAATCATGCAGCGTTGAAGCAAAGAATCGACATGATTTTAGAGTCGAGGGTGACATTTTTTTTTTGATTTTTACATTAAAACTTTTTATCCAGGAAAAACAATGTATTCCCGGGGGATTTTTAAAAAACTTGATAGCACACGTGCGAGCAAAAGCTAACAAATAATAGGTAGGTACCTATACGTATTATAAAGTGTGTTCATTCTTCGACATCTCGCGATGTGAAAAGCTAACTCGATGTTTACTTTTTTATCGAGGAAGCGCCTTACGTAGAGTTAGTAAGAGGACGGGCCCGTTGGGTTTTAGTGGGTATTTTGGCAGTGCTAACGAGTCCCACATACCCGCCTGTTGTCAAGATGGGCGGGATGCGTAAAGGCATTTCCCAACGTTAAAAAAAAAAGGGGCATGATATTTTCTTTTACTCGTCTATCCCATTGTGTGGGGTATTGCTGGAAAGGTCATTCAAAAGTATTGGAGGTACGCTATGAACATTTTTTCGATTTAGGGGTCCGTTTGCTAAAATATTTCCAAAATAAATATTATTAAAATTTTATAATGCCTTAAAGTGAAAATTTTGGTCCAAGTAGGGTGTCCCTCCCCCATCTAAAAATTAAACTATTAATTTAAGATATATGTAAAGCATTCAAGATAATAGTATCTATAACGAACTATAAACAAAATTGGTATGGGTAAGCAAGCTTTACTAGTTAACGAGTAATAATCGCCTAACTTTTAAAAGTAAAAATTTCAAGCCCTACTTAATTAATGTTCTCCTCTTCCTTCCAAATAAGCGGAAAGCTTGTGTTAGGAGTGGGTCCAGTCTTCCAGTTTTCAGTCCGCCATTTAACTGGGCTATTAAGGCTATTGAGTCTATGTATTTGCTTTCTCATATGCTTTCTCATAAAATCAGGCTCGTGATTCATTAAAAATCGACAATTTCTAATGTGTTAGAAAGTGTCGATTTTTAATGATTTTGCTTTTAAAACTCCGCTCACGCCACACCGTTGTTTCCAACTTTGTCATATTCAAGAGTTCGTACAAACTTTTCGCATTTACAAACAGTTTTCCGCCGACAAGTTTTCATTTGCTTGGACTTTGCAAATATTACAGTGAGAACTTTATTCTGACGAACGCCACCTACCTACTGTTTATACAGTAAAATGTAAATAGCATACAAGGTCTAGAGTCTTATTAGACTTTCCCCTTGTCGTAGAGCTTAAAAAAAATTTAGAACAACTAAATTTTTTTAAATCGTTTGGCTATTTTTTTATTCCGGATAAATTATTAAGGATTCCCGCGAAATAAAATAAGGCTATTTTCACGCGCACGAAGTCGTCGGCACAAGGTAGCGTTTTTGACCGACGAAAAAAAAGGAGGAGGTTCTCAAATCGTCGCGTATATATTTTTTTATGTTTGACTTTTCGCATAACTTTTCGCAGAGTCGTCCGATTTTGATGATTCTTTAATAAAAATTTATAAGGTAAGAAAAATACTAGGAACACTTGTTGAAATTACACTATCATATTTAATACTATAAACTTTATAGTATTAAATATGATAGTGTAATTTCAACAAATTTCGCCTTTATAGTATAAAGGCGAAATTTTGTATGTCTGTGTTTGTGTCTGTGTCTATGTTTGTTACTCTTTCACACCACAACGAATGAACCGATTAGGCTGAAATTTGGAATGGAGATAGTAAATACCCAGGATTAACACGTAGGCTACTTTATCCTGGAAAATTAAAGAGTTCCCGCGGGAATTGAAAAACCTTAATCCACGCGGACAAAGTCGCGGGCATCATCTAGTGAAACATGAATCCTACCAAATTGATAGCTGTATTTTTCCTGGATTTAGGTTACTAATTATTCTTTACAAAACATTCGGAATTCGTGTATTTGTAATTAGCAGAGGATCGGATAAAAGAACGATAGGTATACGAGGAAATAATTCGAGTATGTTATTTGGAATCCCTCGGGCTATAATTGGGAAGCTCTCTGTACAACACTGGATTTAATGCCAAACCGGTGCAAGCTAAAATAAACTTTATTACAATATTATGGAGATACGAAAACTACTATTTTGCGTTGATAAGTATAATTGTTTGTAAAGTTAGAAATGTGTTATTTTTAATGAGGGAACAATTCTTGTATTATTGTCGTGTCAATAAATATACCTGCTGTGGTGTTCTCTAAAAATGACTGCATCAGTGATTGCAATGACCTCTCTCAATGCATTTTGAAAATGCACGAAACAAATATATAAGTATGTTTAGCAGTGGAAGTCTATCGGTTGATATACAAGAAGAGAGGTGGATAATAGTATACTTGTTACGCTAGTGCAATCGTAGCCTAGAGTTATGCTGGTACAACCCTAACTTAGCGTCGAAGGTATGGAAGCGCAAGCGCAGCAACGACCCGAATGCATTGACGTCAATGTGACGTCAATCGAAATGCTACCTTCGGAGTACAGGTTTTTTTTTATTCGAAATAGGCTTGCGCTTGACTACAATCAATATTGAATAGTACTGATGAGGTCTAGGTTGGAGCGCGCTTGCCTAGAAAATACCTATTCACTCTTGCCTTGAAGGTACTCAAATTATAAGTGGCAGGAAACACGGGTACGAGCTACGAGCACTATTCGATCTAACATCGATCGGTAGTCAATAATTATGTAGTTATAGGTAATTATAATTTATTTTTATTAATAAATTAAGTTAAATTTCGTATTTATTTGCATCCCCTAGCTGCCTTCAAGATATTTTTTTTTTAAATATATAGACTAGCGCTTGGTTGCGATCACACATGATGGTAAGATAAGTTGCAGCCTAAGATGGAACGCGATAATTAATTTTCTAATACGCTAAATATAATATGAGAATGCACAATTCTGTTTGTGACATGTTGCTTAAAAATTACGGGGCTGTAATGTACGGGGCGTGTTAAAGAAAGAGTTTTGTATGACCTTAACCAAAAGCGGGCGTAAATTGTATACGAGTATTTGCAAAGTCCACCCAAATGAGAAATAGTGCAGGTAAACCGTTGGTAAATGTGAAAAGTTGTGTGAAATATTTGACAAACTTGGCAACAACGACGTAATACAAGGAAACTTTTGGACTTTGTACCTTTTTGTGTTTAACTACTCGTTTAAAAACAACCTAGAATTTTAATGTTGTACTTGTATAATTACGTTTCATTAGGATCGCTAAAATTGTTTGTTATTTTGTAGCGAATGTCTTGAACTATAAAGAAAAATAAACGGTCAAATGCAAGTCGGACTCGCCTATGAAAGGTTCCGTCATTAATTCATTCCAAAAAAAGTCGAAAAAATACACGTTTCTAGTAGGAAAGCCCCCTTTAATTTTTATTTTATTTTCATTTTTATTATTTGTTGTTATAGCGGCAACAAAAATTTCACCCCTTTACCTATTACGGATCATGAGATACAGCCCGCTGACAGACAGACGGACGGACGGACGGACGGACAGCGGAACATACATATAAAAAAAAGATTCCGACGAATTCAGAAACTTCTCCTTTTTAAAGTCGGTTAAAAATAGTCGCTGATTATATTGAAGTTCATAACCAGTCTTCTTGGAAAAGTTTCGCTCGGAGCTTCCCCAAAGTTACGTGTACGGTTAATGTCTACGAGAGGGGCGTGAGATGGGAAATTAGAGTACGAAGTGGGTCAAAGTCGCTCGGGGTCGACGCTCCTCGCCGGCATCTGGGGTAATTATCTAACAGAGGTCGCGTCTGTCATTATGTGATATTGTTTGCTGGAACAATACGGCTGGCTCGCTTTTTGTGGCTTATTATGAAGAGATAAAGTTTCCTTTTCTATTGTATCTGTCTTGCGAGTTAGGTACGCCTTCGTAGTTAGTATTATCATTTTCCCTTGACTTTTAATTGTATTACTATTTAATTATAATTATTATCATCTTATTATTATATTTCATTCATCTCACTACCACTACCAACTATGGATTGGCCGACTTTTCTTACGAGTCTCTAGAGAAATGGTATAATCACTTATAATATCTATTACTTAAAGTTCTGCAGTTTATAACTTTTTCAACTGTCATGGTTTATTGGTATAAGTACAATTTATTGTTGTAGAGCAGAAAAATGAATTTTCCCATCAAAATTTTCCTTTAAAGTTCGTTATATGTACTACTATCTGAAATTTTCACTTTGAGGCTTAATATTTCCCAAACGGAACCCTAAATCGAAAAAATGTTCATAACTTACCTCCGACCTCCAATACTTCTGAAAGACCTTTCCAATGAGATTTCATGTAGGGGAGGTACCCAAAATAATAGCTTTTTGTAATTTACAACTTTTACGGCCTTATTAATATGCACAAAACAGACCAAAATGATCCGGTATAAAATTTAAATAAGGCTTTAATAAAAAAATTAATTATAATTAAAATAAAAAAATATCCTATTCTATTTAGACTAAATAATAAGTATGTACGAAACTCAACTCAACTGCTCACTCCACTTAACTCACTTCCAATTCGAAAATACTTAATTTAAACTCGACGTTAAGCGTCGGCCGTACTTTTAAATTCATAGAAAGGAAGTCTTAAAGATTTACTTACTCCTTTTCAGATTGACTAAGTTTCTCGCTCAGTAAATATCTCGGACCAACTCGCTGATCCTGCTTCAGCTCTTTAGAACCTGCGAAAGAGACAAGCTCACTTTAATTTTAAAGTTCTACAGTATCTAGTTTTATTTAAAACGAGTGGACGCCCGCCACATCGTCCGCGTCTTCATAACAATCGACAGTCCCTAAATCCCCACAGTTTAGGTGGACAGAACACCTGCAACATCTGGATTGAGGATTGGGTCCTGGAATTCAACGATGTCTTTACTTGATACCTACAATAGAATAACTATTCATAATCGACAGTTCACGTATTTACTTTCATATGAATTTAGTAAAAAGATGATACTTCCATATTACAAACAGTGACTTCAATTTTATTTATTTGTATAAATTGAGGCTATAGAGTCTTTGTATTGTATTTGATTAGGCTTCGTGATTCATTAAAGATTGAGACTTTCTAAAACAGCTTTTAAAACTCCTTTAGAAATGCGTACGCTGCACCGATTAATTTTATAAGTATAACAAGAGTGTATGCCTGAGATTTGTATTCCGGACCCCTCTAAAAGGATGCCAAAGTCTTAACGACGAGGTTACCACCGCTTCTTACAGCGCAAAAATTAGTAGACAACTGAAAATAAATCACAGAGTATTGGACGTAAAAAAGTGATTTAGGGCACCATCGATAGTTTATCGCTAGTCCATTGGGCTGGGTCAGCGGTATTAACGAAGCGAGTGCAGCACTTATTCGCGCCAATGAAATCAATGGCCACTTCCATACACCAGTTCCCATTTATATTTTCGGGCGTGCGCAATAAAATCAATACTGTGAACTTTGCAAGAGTGCAGTGACCTAGTCACCAAAATAAGGCCATGCGTGGCCATTAAATATTTGCGAAATAAAATTCAAGCGCCCAAGTATTTTTAAAGCTTAATTATCGAGGTCGTTAGTATAATAAATACCCATTTGCATCACCGGAGGAACGGCCGATGTGTTTGTGGAGTCTTGCGGTCTCCACGGAGAGCTTACTGTTGCTGGCTGGTTATGAGCTGGCCACTATCCATCACTTTTATTTTCATATTCGAAGGCATTCAAACTTGGAATGCAATTTGAATGTTGTTTGGAATGTAAGTTTGAACAGGCGTCGTAATGCATTATTCTATTAGCCACCGACCGAGCCGGAGGCCTAGAAAAGTAATATTCTCGACTTCCGTCCACGCCGGACGACACAACGCCTGTTCATCCAAGTTTAAGTTTATCTTGTTACATTATTTTATTGTTGGATAAATACAAATGTACAATAAGCAGTGTGATACGGTTTTCATTTAGATAGGGCTTCATTTCCCCTATATTGGTGACCCCGACCCGTACAATTTTATGGGTTGCCCGGACAAGTTGTGTGCATAATTGATGGACAGCCGTAAGAAATATTATTTATTATTGGAAAATGTGAAACGTAACGTCATCGTATCGTAGAAGTGGAAATACGCAGCGAAACCTCATTGGAACGATTAGAAAATCATATTTAAAAACAATTTGACAAACGTCGACGTCGTCGTCCGTCATTCGTGAAAGTGAAGTTTTAAAGAAAATTTTGGGACACTAAAATTTAATTTTAATATTTTTCTTTTTCAGTGTATTAATTTTAGATTTATTTTAGTGATTTTAGGTATATAACTAATACGATTTTTGTGTAATTTTTTGTTTAATATGGAGACGAAATTAAGAGATTTAGCAAAAGAAAATGAAGATCTTAAGAGTAAACTGAAGGAGTTGGCTGGTTCAGCTATTCCTTTACTAGAGGAGAACAAGTCACTAAGGGATAAAATTGCCAGTTTTCCGGCGCATCAATCGGAAACCCCCATGGAAGACACGAGGGTATTTAAAGTGTCCGCGAAACTTCCTCCGTTTTGGTCCGATCGGCCAAGCATATGGTTTGCCCAGGTCGAGGCCCAATTCTCAATTTCAGGGGTAACAGCGGATCAGACTAAGTACGATTACGTTGTAGCTCAATTGGATTCACGTGTGATTGGCGAGGTGGAGGATATTATTACTCAGCCGCCGGTCACAAACCGTTACTCCTTTTTGAAAGGTGAGCTTATTCGTCGTTTATCCACCTCTGAGGAACAGCGGGTCAGACAATTAGTGAGTGATGAGGTACTAGGAGATCGCAAACCGTCTCAATTTTTACGCCATTTGCGTTCTTTAGCGGGGCACGTACTCTCAGATCAAAACATTTTACGTCAGTTGTGGATGCGCCGGTTACCACAACATTTACAAGCAATTTTGGCCGCGCAAAGTGAATTAACATTAGATAAAATAGCTGAATTAGCTGACAAAATTTTAGAAGTTTCCCCAGGCATTGTAGCCACTTCGGCGCTTAATAATGCGGCTTGCTCATCCGAAGCGAGTTTCGCTTCGGTTATGAGTCGTTTAGATGAATTAACTAGGGAAGTATCCGAAATTAGAAATCAAAAAAATTTTTCGCGTCATAGAAATAGATCGAGAGGTAGGTTTAGGAATAGGCGTTTCGCATCACCATCCCCTAGGAGAAACAGTCCTAGCAATGGTGATGATTTATGCTGGTATCATAGGAATTTTGCGTCGCGTGCTGTGAAGTGCGTCAAGCCATGTTCATTTAAAGGACAGGGAAACGCGAGCGACAATCAGTAAAGGCGGTTCCTGATTGGTCGGCCCGTAGCCGCCGTCTATTTATTACCGATGTCAAGTCGAAAAAAAGATTTTTGATTGACACCGGCTCAGACGTTTCATGTTTTCCGGTTTCTTGGATGGAAAGTCGTCCGAAGGTAGCCGATTATTCGATGCGCGCTGCAAACGGAAGCGATATCAAAACATTTGGAACTATTTTACTATCGTTAGATTTTAGATTAAGGCGTGATTTTAGGTGGCATTTCATAATTTGTGATGTGACAACTGCAATTATTGGCGCTGATTTTCTCGCGCATTTTTGCTTATTACCCGACTGTAGGTCAGGTCGAGTTCTTGATGGTTCGACTGGCCTGTCGTGTGTTGCATCGGTTGCCCATCACGAGCAGGTTAGCATTAAAACTGTAGCTTCAGAATACAATATTTTAGCTGAATTTCCCGCGATCGTTCGCCCGCCGGGTCCGGTTCGTTTAATCAAACATAGTACCGTGCATTACATCCGAACAACGGATGGTCCGCCGGTTTGTTGCCGTCCGCGCCGCCTTGGTCCATCAAAGTTAGCTGTTGCTAAGAAAGAATTCGATAGCATGTTAGCTTGTGGCACCGCAAGGCCTTCAGATAGTGCGTGGTCATCGGCACTTCATTTAGCCCCGAAGGGGGAGTCTGATTGGCGTCCGTGCGGTGATTATCGTGCTTTAAACGCTCGCACGATTCCAGATAGATATCCAGTGCGTCATATCGGCGATTTTAACCAAAATTTGGTTGGTTCGACGATTTTTAGCACAATCGATTTGGTTAAAGCGTATCATCAAATTCCAGTAGCGAAGGAAGATATCTGTAAGACTGCTATCATTACTCCATTTGGTCTTTTTGAGTTTCCTTATATGACCTTTGGACTTAGGAACGCAGGGCAAACATTTCAAAGGTTTATCGATGAAGTTGTCCGCGGTTTAGATTTTTGTTTTGCTTATGTTGACGATATTTTGGTCTTTTCCAAAGATCAACAACAGCATTTAGAACATTTACGTATCCTTTTTAAAAGATTAGAGGAATACGGGATTGTTATTAATGAGAAAAAATCTCATTTTAATCTTACAGAAGTTCGTTTCCTGGGATACACCATAAGCGCTGCTGGGATTAGTCCTCCTACGGACAGGATTAGGAACCTTCAAGAGTTTCCTTTGCCTAAAACAGTGCAAGGTGTACGTCGTTTTCTCGGTATGGTGAATTTTTATCGTAAATTTCTCCCTAGTATTGCGCGCTATCAAGCTCCGCTCATTGATGCTCTATCAGCGATTCAAGGTAAGGGTGCAAAGCCATTTACTTGGACTCCTGACTTAGAGCGTAGTTTTATTATTTGTAAAGAAAGTTTAGCTAACGCGACTCTGTTAGCACACCCAGTCGCTGATGCTCGGCTAGGTTTATTTACAGATGCATCGAGCTCTCATGTTGGTGCATGTCTGGAGCAAGAGGTCAGACAGGGTTGGCAGCCTATTGCATTTTTTAGTAAGAAACTTAATTCTAAGCAATCAACGTGGCCTGCCTACTATCGTGAATTATTAGCTATTTACGAAAGTGTGCAACATTTTAAGCACATTCTTGAAGCACAAGCGGCAACGATATATACTGATCATAAGCCGTTGCTTTACGTGTTTACACAAAGACGGGAAAAACTTCCGCCCGTTCAATTAAATCAATTAATTTTTATTTCTCAGTATACCACGGACATTCAACACGTTAAGGGAGCTGAGAACGTTGTGGCTGATGCATTCTCGCGCGTCGAGAGCGTCGCTGCCCAAGATATCCTGGTTGAGCTTGCGAAGTCGCAAGCAGCTGATGAGGAATTAAAGGCGCTGGGTGACTCAACGTCGTTGACGTTGGCTCGGGTCACAATTCCAGACACCAGGTTAAAAATTACATGCGATGTGTCAACAGGTAAACCACGTCCTTATGTAACTCCGCAGTTTAGGAAGAGTATTTTTGAAAGTTTTCACAATCTCTCTCATCCCGGGGTCCGTGCGACTAATAAATTAATTTCGGAACGTTTTGTTTGGCCATCTATGAAAAGAGACTGTCGTGCATGGACACAGGCTTGTCAGGGGTGTCAGTTGTCGAAAGTGACGCGGCACACTAGTGCACCTTTCTCTAAGTTTGCTCTCCCATCGGAGAGATTTGCATATATCCACATGGATATTATAGGCCCATTACCTTATTCTTCGGGAATGAGGTATTGCTTAACTATCGTGGATAGATTTACTCGTTGGCCAGAGGTATTGCCCATGCCAGATATTACAGCGGAAACTTGCGTGGCAACTTTCGTCTCTGGCTGGCTATCAAGATTCGGTTCAGCACGGGTTATTTTAACAGATCGAGGATCTCAATTTGGCTCGCATTTGTTTCAGAAGATAGCTGCGGTTGTAGGTGCTCAACACCAGACGACAACCGCGTATCATCCTCAGGCAAACGGGATGGTCGAAAGATTTCACCGGCAGCTCAAGGCAGCGATCATGTGCCATGCGAATCCAAGGTGGACTGAGGTTCTCCCGTTGGTACTTCTAGGGATCAGGAGTGCCTGGAAGGAAGACCTCGGCACTTCCTGCGCAGAGCTAGTCTACGGGGAGCCGCTACGTCTACCAGGTGAATTTTTCGACCCTAAAGATTATATTAAGGACCCAACATATTTAGTGGACAGACTCAGGTCTCATTTCGCAAATTTATCTCCATCCCCCGCTTCTGACCACAATAGTAGGAAGATATTTCATATCCCAAAGGATTTAGCTTCGTCGGAATATGTTTTCGTTCGTAGAGGTCCTTTTCAAAAAGCCTTAGAGCAACCCTACGTAGGCCCTTTCAAGGTTCTAAGTAGGGAAGGGAAACATTATAAAATAGAAATGAAAGGCAAAGAGGAAAATATTTCAATCGACAGGTTGAAACCAGCCTATGTTTTAGGTCCGGAGGAATTGGACGAGCTGGGCAAACCTGTTGTTAGGACGCGTTCAGGGCGTAGAGTTCATTTTAATCTGACTTAGTTAATTAATCATTGTTTGTTTTTTCCTTACTTTTCATGTCTTCCTGGGGGAGTGATGTGGAGTCTTGCGGTCTCCACGGAGAGCTTACTGTTGCTGGCTGGTTATGAGCTGGCCACTATCCATCACTTTTATTTTCATATTCGAAGGCATTCAAACTTGGAATGCAATTTGAATGTTGTTTGGAATGTAAGTTTGAACAGGCGTCGTAATGCATTATTCTATTAGCCACCGACCGAGCCGGAGGCCTAGAAAAGTAATATTCTCGACTTCCGTCCACGCCGGACGACACAACGCCTGTTCATCCAAGTTTAAGTTTATCTTGTTACATTATTTTATTGTTGGATAAATACAAATGTACAATAAGCAGTGTGATACGGTTTTCATTTAGATAGGGCTTCATTTCCCCTATATGTTCTCGAATGCAGATCGTTATTGGCACCTCCCATGCTGACGATATTCAAAAGGAATCTAAATGAAATATAAAAATTCCGGCCTTGGCTATCTCTATCTAATACTAGCCATCTACATCTTAATTTATAAAAGGAAAAAATGACTGACTGACTGACTGATCTATCAACGCACAGCTCAAACCACTGAACGGATCAGGCTGTTTGGCATACAGATTGTTATTATGACGTAGGCATCCGCTAAGAAAAGATTTTTGAAAATTCAACCCCTAAGGGGATAAAATTGGAGTTTGAAAAATAGAACTTAGCGTGAGCGAAGCCGCGGGCTCGTAGTAGATATTATAGTGTCTATACTATTCTCTTTCTGATGTATAGCGTTATCTCTCTCTATGAAGTGGTTGATACAGCTTTCGGGAGCTTTTCTAGGTATCGAACCAAAAGTATTGATACTACTCAAGTATCGATCCTTTTTTCGAATCCCTAAGCATCATGCAAACTTGGCGGCAAACTTGATCGTACGTGGTCTCCCTAAATCAACAATTTCAGCGGTAGAAAAGGAAGCCACTTTAGAAAAAAAATAAAAGAAAATCATTCAGAATGCGCATATTTCCACAGCACCCCACGCGGACAGGAGTGAAGAGACAAAGGCCTGCAAAATTACAGTCTTGCTTTTAAATGCGGGAATGAATCGCACTGTCTCGTCCCCTCAAAGCTTTTGCGAATCCGTTGTGGAATGTGACTTTGTCGCCGTGTTCTTGAATACACCGGGGTTACCGCCTATCTACTCGCGGAATCATGATCCCTATTATAAAAGTGGATTGCTAAACATTTTGAGTTTATTGTTTCTTTGACGTAAGTGGGTACTGGGCGGCGATTAATTTCGGGCTTTTATTTAAGCGCTTACCAGAAACATACCTATTTTTCTTTTATTTTACTACCAATAAATATCCTTGTCCCTACATATTTTAAATGCGAAAGTGTGTTTGTTTGTTGTTGATTGGTTCTATAATCACGCTGCAGCAGAGTTACAAGACCTGGAGAGTAATCATAGGCTACTCTTTATCAAAGAAAAGCAAAGAGTTCCCGCGGGACTAACCCTGTATGTGTGTAAGTCTCAGTGTATTTCTTTTTTGTGTATGTCAATGAATAAACGATATTCTATTCTACTTTTTATTTTTGAGAGTAATTTTTGAGAGTAGTAGTATTTAAATTTCACCTTACTCACTTACAAAGGAAGCGAGAAGTTTCTTTTATTTAGAGAAAAGATTCACCTATGCCCACTTCTTCTAATACATTTTTCTTGTATATTTTTATATGTACATAAAAAATAAAAATAAAATAAATAAATAAACATTTATGATTATCAAAATTATAAACGCAGTTGGTGTTTTGTTTAAACTTGCACCAATCCTGTGGGTACTATTTAAAGTAAAAATTGTAAAGAACAAGTCCGGCGCTAAGTTTTTGTATCCGAGGTGAAAACTTGAAAGCGGGCGTCGGGCTGTTATCACAAAAGCTAGAGTTCAACTCCCAACACTGCACAATATTAGTTTTGCTTCTACTTAAAAAGAACTCCAAGACCACTGAGTTATACACACTGAGGTTTAGAGATAGAGATGCAGACCTGATACGTATAAATCAGGCGTCAAAAAAGTAATAGCGGAAGCAATAACTTTTTTATTAAACCTTTTACTCATCGAACTATAACACTTAGAACGAAAGTTTCTAACTAAGTTCCGCTCTACACGTAGGGTCAAAACAAACAATGAACATATAAGTACCATGTACCTAATTATTTTCTGATACTGGTACTGATAATTGGGTTTTTAATGTTATTGATATGAATTATGACCTTCTAACAGCACGTCATTTTTTAATAATTTTCTACGAGCTCGTCATACTAACGCGACAACAATGTGTAATCGGCCTTTAAAGGCTCACTAACAATGGCTTATAACCGCATCTATTATTGCGCTTCTAAGCGCAATAATAGAATTCGATTCTTTCACTTCGACCATTCGTTGTGCCAGATCTTTTTTTCCACGTACTTTGAAACTGCGGACCTAACTTCCTGCGACGGTGTTCTCACTAAATTACAACATAGGGTTATTCAAGAGGCCGACCAACAAATTCCTGAAAAGCCGGCAACGCATTGGTGGTGTCTCAGGTGCTACAAATGTTCATGGGCGGCGGTAATCCCTTAAGATCAGATGACCCGCCTGCTCATTTGCTCGCTAAAAATATATAAAAAAAATTCTTTTACTTATCTCTCTAGTATTTTATCTCTTTTATAAACCAAGATTTCCATATAAATATGCACATACATTACCTATCTACGTTATAATAATAAATAGTTCGTTAAGTCGTTGGTCCTGCGCCTGATCTCTCTCAGTTTGTCGTGTCAGTTTGCCATCACATCGGACTACAAGAGTGAGGGAATAGAGAAGGCACCTATGTTGCGCAAACGCGGAAGATATACAAGTGCACACAAGTGTACGCCTTGAGCACTATTGTATCTTTTACGTAACTACGTACGTAATAAACGCAACTGCTTTTATTCATAATTCATTTTCGATTTCCGCTGAAATTGGATGTAATTTGAACAGCAGAATATTACTTTTGTTATATTAGGTACTATAAGAGTTGTAATTTGATAGCGAAGTTGATTGATAAACAGATCAAAACATATACGTATGTTGCCAATTTAAAGAATGTTAAAAGGCACTACTGAGCACTAGTCCTCTTTTTTACCAGCCAGGAATAGGCAGGACAGCGGGCCTCTAGCATAACGCATCTCTCTGGTAAAGAATGGATACAAAAATATTGGGAACATTCCATTGAAGCTAAAAGCAGGAAAGAAAAAAGAGTATACTGGAAGTTCATCTAAAGTAGTTTAACGTGATCGGAAAGCTATTGTGTTTGCGCCCTAATGTTCGCACAATTGTATAGAGCGGAAAAATAGCCGAAACTCAATTTCGAAGAAAAATTCGCGTGAGTATTTCCCTAAAGCTTGAAGCATATACAACGTGTGACGGAAGCTTGTCCAACTAACTCTTTAAAATAGGTTCTCTGTAGTGGGAGTACTATAGTAGCCGTCCTACAGTAATCCTACCATAGAGTACTTTAAAAAGACGCCATTCGGCGTAAGACACACATAGAAAAAAATCAAAATTCAAAGTTTTTTATTTCATGTAGGCCAAATTGTAGCTCTTATGACACGTCATGACTTTACCACCGGTTCGGAATGCAGATTATAGAGGCCCGATAGTGAAAACTGTAAAATTTTTGAGATCTGACGGTCTTTGAGAATTAGTGCGCGCTAAAAATTCACGTTGCCAAAGACTACAGGTATCTACCATAAAAAGTAAAAAAAATCGGTAGTTTCGAGCTTTGCAGTTTGGCGTAAATAAAGCAGGTAGGTACAGCTCCATGCAGAAAAAGTGTAAAAGCATAATACGTGTGATATTTCAGATTGCGTTCACCACGCCCGCTGTTGCGCTTTATTATTATTTACGACAGTACATCGCAGCACAAAGTAAAGAATGCAGACACAAATATAAAAATAACACGAAAGAAGCAGAATACAAAATTATACAAAAGGCAGCTTTATGCTTAGCTACCTATCAGGCAACCAGGATTAGAAAAAGATAAGGCGATCGATCGCGTTGTGTTTGTTTCAAACCTTAAGGCAACTGGCACACGGCAACGCGCAACGCCGCGGAGGGCGGTGTAGCGGATCTTTACGTCGTATGGGCTTGTATGTAATCCGTCGATGCCTAACAAACGTACGGCACGGACGAGCGACGCGGTGTACGTTTGTAGGCATCGACGGATTACATACAAGCCCATACGACGTGACGTAAGGATCCGCTTCACAGTCCTTCGCGGCGTTGCGCGGTGCCGTGTGCCAACCGTCTAAGAGACTAGCCGGTACGTGAGCATTTAAAAATGCAGAGCCCCCTTTTAACGTCGGCAACTTCTCATTTAGTCGGATGTTGCCGCGAGACAGTACCAGCGGAGTTACACTCGTCCTCAAATACAAGCAAAGCGCAATATCTTTTCCCTTTGAAACTGGGAAAACTCATAAGCAGGTGGAATGGGAATAGGGCGTTGTTTTTGTGCCGCGTGGGAAAAATTGCTCCCGACACAAATTAAACGTCTGTTGCGGAGTTCTTTGTGTATACCCCGGTGTTGTCATAGTTCAAATTTTAAATAAAAACTTTCCATCTTTTTTTCAAAAGCCCCTAACTTTTCAGTTCTGGTTTTGTGAGAAAATATTTGTGAAACATTTTAACGCCGCAACTTGTGCAACTTTAAAAATTTTGTATTTTCGTGATTAAAGAATGTCAGTGTTGTATTTAACAGTTTTTGCACAGGTATATACGAAACTAGCTAAGCCCGGTCAGTTTTTAAAAATACCAAGTGAAAGCTCTGTATTTCCGGGATAAAAGGTAGCCTCTGCCACTCTCTAATGTTGAGATCTATAGAGTGTGCTCTGACTCATTTTATCTCTGTCCTGAATCTGAGCAGAGTGAGAGTACGACCTTTAGGTTTCAGCCTAAGCCAAGTATACCCATGCAAAAATCAGGTCGATCCGTTGCTCTGCTTTGTTGCTACATGGTTGCCTTCAATACAAACATATTTTTACATTTACGATTATAACAGAAGTAAGGATATTTTACTATGGAAGTGAGGTAATTTAAAATTGAAGCTATAAGGATTCTTAACAACCACGGGTCTGTGAGGAACAATACGGTTTTGAGAGGAACCATCAACAAACTCAAACAGGTAACCATAACCATTTTGGAACCACACATATTTATTTATTTTTTGTTTTTTCTGACATCTCTCTGTCTTTAACTGTGCATGTGTGTGTCTCAAATAAATGCTTTTTCTTTCTTTCTTTCATAAATTTTTACCATAGTCACGTAACCATCATTCATTTCTCGTTTCTTGCATTTTAACGAACCAAAAGCAGTCACGTAGAGTAATGATCTAATGAATGACGGTCTAGGGCGTCCCCGTCGCGGAGACAGCGGCCAATGGAGACAAAGTGGGGCGAAATTGCCAGTGCCAGAGATTAGCTAAACAAGTATAGATTGCTAACTTCATACAATTAAAATAAAGTACTAGTACCTAATATGTTTGTCAGATGTTACGCTATTTATTTAAGTTCAACATAATTATGTGAAAAAAACTTAATATACTTAAAAATTTGCAATTTTATATGATTTTGATCACATAAATAAATAAACATGACGCACCAGAACAATAAATTACGATAGTTTGTCGATTTCAACAATAAAATACTTACTAAATAATAACTTGCAATCCTAGTTTTTGCCAACCATACCTAAATCATCCCCTAAGTAGGAGTTTCTTTACGTCCCGTAAGTAGTAGTTTCTTTAAGTAGTCCCTAAATACAATCCCTTACCTATGCTTTCTGTCAATGTCATTTCCACATTTAGTTGGTCTCTAAAGAGGTTCGTGAAAAAGAAATTAACAAAAAGCGTCACCTAACTTTGTTTAGGCATCCCGTAAAGGTTAGGAAACGTTGGTGAGAACGGGAATTAACAATTTAATTGTGATAAAACTATACGAGTACGTACGACGGTAATTGTTTTAGTTGGAATTGGCGATATTTCGATCGAGTTGCATGGACCGTGGTCACGACGGGACTGCGTGCCTGTAGATAGATTCTAACCATGACAGCTTCAACTTGACGTCTCGCAACACCACAGTCGCGTTGTGACCACGGTCCATGCAACTGGATCGAAATATCGACAATTCCAACTGAAACAATTATCGTGGTACCGTAGAGTCTCCTAACTTCAACCTATGTACCTAACATCGGCTAAAATTTAAAAAATTCAATATTTTTTTTACTTTTAAGGAAACACTAATTGTAGCTATTTGGCAAGTACACTTACTTAAACATGGCAACACTACAATGTCATTTGTCAAAAAATTGGCGGCCATTTTGTCACAATCGTGAGTAACTTCGGATCGCGCGCACGCATCTTTTTTACCGACCCCGAAAATTTGTGTTATTACTCAATACTGCTTGAAGGTAAGTTTTTTAAATCTTTACTACAGTTTACTCATATAATCCTCTACCAAAATTAAAGAAATCATCCAGATATCTTCGTTAACTACAGAAATATTAAGGCAGACAATGTTAGGATACAATTTCTAATGTGATGTTTTCCAAACTTCGTCTGCCCTTAGGGTTGTCAAAATTAGAAAAAGAACTTATTTATGTACTTTTTATTATACTTGTATAAAAATGTAGTACTAAGTAACTGGTAGATATTTTTTCTTGCTCTATATTTATTTAAAATTATTATGTATCTGAATAAGTACCCTAATAATATATTTTTAATATTTATTTTATAACTGTATTTTCTGCATAATAAAACATAAAGTAAGTTTATAACAGAATTGATTTCTGGCGCTTCTTAAGACACATGTTTAATAATAACAAGTTTTTATGTATAAAATTACTAGGTTTAGCCCACGGCTCTGCCTGCGTGAATATTGTTTTTTTTTTATAAAGCCTTCTGGAACCATGGCTTTTTTCAGGATAAAAGTAGCTTATGACAAGGTATAATTTATTTCCATTTCAAATTTCAGCCAAATGAGATAAGCAGTTGTGATGTAGGAGAACTTCTGAAGGAGTATATTTTATCTTGAAATAATCCACGACTTCCGCGGGATTTCTGAAAGACCAAAATTTACGCGGGTGAAGCTGCGGACAAAACCTAGAAATTTTATTAAAAAAAGCCTTTTATTATCAGACATGTGTCAACTAAAAATGTCAGAAACCGACTCACTTTTAATCTTAAAAAATTAACATTTGTAAAATAAACCAGCATAAATGATTATATTTACAATAATCGATTGTTTTAATTTTATTTACAGGTAATCCAAAAGGTAGACATGAATCAAAAATCTGCAAAAAAGAAGAAACGATCTTATACAGTTGCTCACAGCCAAGACATGTTGAATTTAGCATTAGAATGTCTAAGAAATAGACAAATGTCTTCCTATGAAGCTCAGAAACGTTTTGGTATACCAAGAAGTACTTTGCTAGATAAGTTGAAGAAAAAACACGAAAAGGCTGTTGGATGTCCCACAAGACTGAACGCACAAGAAGAAAATCAGCTCATTAAAGCTCTTATTGCTGCAGCAGATTATGGGTGTCCGCTGACATTATTGGATCTAAGAGTGATGGTCTATAATTATCTGGAAAAAAATAATAGGGACATTTTTAATGGGAAATTACCCGGGCCAAAATGGGCTTATGGTTTCCTAAAACGTCACCGTCACCAGTTATCATTACGGGTAACAACAAATATTAAAAAATCTAGAGCAGAAAAATCCTGCGAAGAACTGCGTGAATATTTTGATAACCTGAAAGAAACTCTAGAACAAATACCGAAAGAGAATGTTCTTAACTATGACGAGACTAATCTTTCGGACAATCCAGGAAAAGCAAAATGTATTGTTAAAAGAGGAGCCAAATATCCTGAGCGTATAAAGAACCACACAAAGGGTTGCATATCTATAATGTACGCAGCGACTGCAGATGGAAATATCCTACCAGAATATGTAGTGTATAAAGCAAATAAGGTGTGGACCCAGTGGGTATTAGGAGGGCCTTCTCAGACGCGGTACAGCTGTTCCAAGTCAGGATGGTTTGACAGCACCTTGTTTGAAAATTGGTTCTCCACAATAATAGTGCCTTGGGCAAGAAAGCTTTCGGGAACTAAAGTTATTATAGGGGATAATTTACAGTCCCACATTAACCCCAGTATTGTAAGTCTATGTGAACAACATAACATTCGTTTTGTGCTGTTGCCAACAAATTCTACTCACATAACGCAACCGTTGGACGTATGTGTCTATGCCCCTCTTAAGAAACTATGGCGTAACATATTACTCAAATACAAAATGCAATATCCCTCTGATAATGGATTAAACAAATGTCATTTTCCATTATTACTAAAACAATTAAGAGAAGAATTGTTACAAAGAAAAGAAAATGTTATCAGCGCTTTTGCTTCTACTGGAATTTATCCACTTAAGCCGGAAAGAGTCCTTCAGAAACTGCCTGATTATAAGGAAGCCGTAGATTATGGCGTCGATCAAGCTCTTATAGACTACTTAAAAGAAGTGAGATTACCAGCCAGCAAACCACAAGAAAAAAAAGGCCGTAACAAGAAAATAAATATAGAACCCGGTAAATCTATTTCCTCTGAAGATTTTGCGTTTACTGTAAATCTCGACTTTGAAGTGACGACTGCGAAAGGAAAGAAAAAATCTTTAGTTTGTAATGAAGATATGCCCGCATCCAAGACTTCACAGTCTAGATCTCCAGAAAAACGAGTTCTGATTACGTCGAATATTTTGCTCGCCACGAATAATACAAATGTTCAAAATGAATGGAGCGCACAGAAAAAATTGCAAAACACTTATATTACGCCACAGAAATACTGCACTGCTTATGACGATGAAGATATCACAGAGATAAAGCCAAAAAAAGTTATAACACAAGTAAAGAAGCGTCTGTTCATTGAAGGAAGTTCTGATGAAGAGGAAGATAACTACACAGTTCATGACAGTAGCAGTTCATGTGAATCAAACTTCATTGAAGATGATAAAGAGAACAGCGATGGTGAACAGAAAATAGAATACGGTGAAATAGATAATATAGATAACAACAAAATTGATGAACACTCTTATCTTTTAGTAAAGTTTAATGTACAGAAGGGAGAAAAATTCTACATCGGAAAAGTTCTGGATATTGAGTTAAATAGTTTTAAGGTAAAGTTTTTAAGATATAAAGGTGCTGGAAAATTTGCATGGCCGATTAATGATGACATATGTTTAATTTATAAAACGGATATTGAAAAAGTTCTATCCAACCCAGTAATAGAAAGAAGGGGTATTTTAACATTTAACATGTCTAATATAAAAAATTACAATATTTCATAAAAGTGTTTGATGAATATTTTAACCATTTTACTTGTTCGCCAATTCGTTTTTATTTTTGACAGTATTAATTTTATAAATAAAAAGAATAATGTCAATCTGTAAGACCATCACGTTTCCGAAAAAAAAAGTTTTAAGTTTTGTAGTTATTGATGAACATGTATTTCATTTTAACATTTAATTTTTATTTACTATACCTTTGTGGCAGCAAAGATTGTGTTACCAAAGTTGATTTGATCTCTATAAGAATAAATATTTTTTGTTTTGTTTAGGTACTATAATTTAGCATACTTACCTATGTTTTAACATTTATTTAACATTTTTTTACTAGCGATACCTTCGTGGCATAAAAGTTTGTGTTACCAAAGTTGAATTGATCTCTTTCAGAAAAAGTATTTTTTTTAATTAGGTTGATTGAAATATGTGATTCATTTTAAGATTTGATTTTTATTTGCGATATCTTTGTGACACCCCTGAATATAAGCACCATTTTGGGCATAGTATGCCCTAACTTCGTCTACCTAAAAAAAAAATATAAAAATATAAAATTAAATGGCATTGAGATTAGTGTATTTGGACTTTTGAATATTGTTTTCATATTTATATTTTTTTGATTAAAATTGGCATATGTTTAAAATAAATTTCCTTTGCATAGACGAAGTTTGGAATTTCACCTTAACTTCGTCTACTTTTTTAACGGTCATTAGCTTGCCTAAATTATAAATAGTAGGTTAACTTTCATGCACACATAGAAAGAACTATTACCATTGGACAATTTCTGTCAGACATAACAAATTTTTTGCCATTCGATTGGCGGAAAATTTGAAAAAACGGTCAAAAGCAGACGAAGTTAGGGAACTCTACGGTATGTACTCGTATAGTTTTATCACAATTAAGTCATTAAACCGCGAATCAAATCTAAAATCATTATCAGTCTATATTTTCTTCTTACCAATCTCTGTCGGTACCTACCAAGCTAGGGTATGGACGCACTTGGCATTGTGCTAGCAAACAAGATGTTTTATGAACCCGCATTAGAGGGCAATGAAACGAATTAGGCTCGTGATATGTCGCTCTGCTGTGGTCCTACAAAATTGCTGCGTACATTTTTATATCGCCATTATACAGGAGGCCGACGTATTTAAGTAACGAAATGGACTATTTATATTGCTTATCATATAAAAACTTGGCCCGAAAAGAACTCTTTTCAGGTCAGTTTCAGTTTTCTTTTTATAAAAGCAAGTAAATATTATGTACATATTTTCTCATATAAATTGTATATAAAAGGAAAAAGTAACTGACTGACTGATCCATAAAGGCACAGCTCAAACCACTGGACAGATGGCTGAAGTTTGGCATACAGATAGCTGTTATAACGTAGGCATCCGCTAAAAAGGATTTAAGAATTTATTGAAAATTTAACTCCTAAGGGGCTAAAATAGGGATTTCAAAAATTAAACTCAACATGAGCGTAACCGCCGACATAAGCTAGTTATAATATCATAAACGTAGAAGTGTATCACTCTGGTTTGGTGTCTCAACCGATCTTTACGAAATTTTTCTTAAAGATAGTAACATTCTGGAAATTAATCTTTCTATTCCAGAAAGCTAAGATTTCCGCGACGAAGTTACGGGCATTCAGAGCCGGCTTTACCTATAGCGCAGGGTGAGCGTTGCACACGGGCGCAGGGTTTAGGGGGCGCCGCCGCGCCGAGCCGCGCTCGCGACACCTCCAAAAAGCATGCGTCGCCGTCGCTCGCAGCGATAAAAAATACTTTTTACTCATGTACCTATTGCTTCCCGACCACATTTAAAATTGCATCATTTTTTGCATCTGAATTTCCTTTCACTGGTGAAAATATAACTGTAAGTCAAACGGTATTCTTATATTGTAAGTATTCTATTTTGGCGGCGCGTCTACTAGAGGGCGCCAAGATTTGATTGCACACGGGCGCTACATGGGCTAGAGCCGCCTCTGCGGGCATTTTTGTTATTCGATGGTAAGATAGTCCTTGACTGCGATCTCCCCTAATGGTAAGTGACGATGCAATCTAAGATGGTAGCGGGCTAACTTGGAAGAGGTATCACAGTGTATGTTCAACCCATACCCGTAATCGGTTTCTACACGCCATCATGCCGCAACGCAAAGCCATAAATTTGAAAAAAGAAGCCATGAATCACGTTTAGTAACACGGTGCACTAGCTATATTTATACAAAGACTTACGTAAAAGGTCGCTGTTAAGAGATCAATAAAAACTCTATACCTATTCCTCGTATAGATACTGCTATCAACAGCAATATGTCAAGATCTCACTGCACGTTCGTGCTTGGATGTACACACGTTGCATCCAATTTAATGTATTATCATCTCTCCTGCTCACGTAATAACAACCATTGCGGTTGCTTATCTTCTTGGTTCTGTATGACGACATGCTAAACGTGGATGACATTTAATTGCTGTTTAGCTCAGCTGTTCGCTGTCACGAGATGAGATCTTCAGCGCTACGGAAGGGGATTGCTTTTCTAGTTCTCAAAAGTAATATTTTATTTTATTTTTTATTTTATTTATTTTGGAAAACCAACAGCTTATACTACTACATAGACTTAAATTTAAACAACTAATAGCTAATAATAGGTTTTCACAAATAGAAACTAAATGAATAACCCCGAGTGCACAGTAAAAATTCTAAGCCATCTACACGTAGAAAGTTTAGGATGCACTTGGCTGAACTAATATTTTTGTTAGATTTCGACGTAAACTATTCATATTACCACAAAACAAGTCGACATTAGGTTCGTCATAAACTGAGTTCAGAAGGCGAGAAGCGCGAATAATAAATGAGTTGTGTCTATAGTTTGTTTTGGTTAATGGGATATGTAATATCTTTTTATGTCTAGGTGAACGGAATGATCTACTCAATTTATTGGGTTTCGACTTTTATTTTCGACAGCGCGCGACTGATTTCTCTTAAAAATTAAATTAATGATTATTAATCATCCAAAAATTAATAATTATAATTATTATCAGTTAAAATTATAAAATGTGAATACTTGTATTTTTAACCGACTTCCAAAAAGGAGGAGATTATCAATTCGGCCGGTATCTTTTTTTTGTTCTCACAACAACGGAGTAGCAGATCGATTTTATTTTTTGCATAGCTATAGTTTAAGGCGTCTAGATCTTGTGACAGAATAATTTTTATGCCAAGAAAAAAAGACGCTTAATCTAACAAGATTCAAAGACGCTATCTTGCTTTGATGGGGAACATTCCCACTTAACTTATAACTTTTCAGTACAAATAAAACAGTTTTGTTACAGACATTTTTACAAAATATAAAACTGTTAGGTCTCTAGACTGCCATTGACTTTCCTTTTGACTTCATCAGACCAACTTTGCATACAAATGACGAGAATTTTATGTCTCATTAAAAATACATTTACAAAGCTGGAGAAATGAGAAGTAAAAACATTTTCTCTTCAACTAAAGGTATTTAAATTGTGTTAACAAAGTGCTAAAGTTCAGTTAGAACAAAAAAAACCGGCCAAGTGTGAGCCGCACTCGGACGCAAGGATTCCGTTGGAGGAAACATAGTAAAAAAACGTATCAAACAGAATATTGTTTTCATATTTATATTTTTTTGATTAAAATTGGCATATGTTTAAAATAAATTTCCTTTGCATAGACGAAGTTTGGAATTTCACCTTAACTTCGTCTACTTTTTTAACGGTCATTAGCTTGCCTAAATTATAAATAGTAGGTTAACTTTCATGCACACATAGAAAGAACTATTACCATTGGACAATTTCTGTCAGACATAACAAATTTTTTGCCATTCGATTGGCGGAAAATTTGAAAAAACGGTCAAAAGCAGACGAAGTTAGGGAACTCTACGGTATGTACTCGTATAGTTTTATCACAATTAAGTCATTAAACCGCGAATCAAATCTAAAATCATTATCAGTCTATATTTTCTTCTTACCAATCTCTGTCGGTACCTACCAAGCTAGGGTATGGACGCACTTGGCATTGTGCTAGCAAACAAGATGTTTTATGAACCCGCATTAGAGGGCAATGAAACGAATTAGGCTCGTGATATGTCGCTCTGCTGTGGTCCTACAAAATTGCTGCGTACATTTTTATATCGCCATTATACAGGAGGCCGACGTATTTAAGTAACGAAATGGACTATTTATATTGCTTATCATATAAAAACTTGGCCCGAAAAGAACTCTTTTCAGGTCAGTTTCAGTTTTCTTTTTATAAAAGCAAGTAAATATTATGTACATATTTTCTCATATAAATTGTATATAAAAGGAAAAAGTAACTGACTGACTGATCCATAAAGGCACAGCTCAAACCACTGGACAGATGGCTGAAGTTTGGCATACAGATAGCTGTTATAACGTAGGCATCCGCTAAAAAGGATTTAAGAATTTATTGAAAATTTAACTCCTAAGGGGCTAAAATAGGGATTTCAAAAATTAAACTCAACATGAGCGTAACCGCCGACATAAGCTAGTTATAATATCATAAACGTAGAAGTGTATCACTCTGGTTTGGTGTCTCAACCGATCTTTACGAAATTTTTCTTAAAGATAGTAACATTCTGGAAATTAATCTTTCTATTCCAGAAAGCTAAGATTTCCGCGACGAAGTTACGGGCATTCAGAGCCGGCTTTACCTATAGCGCAGGGTGAGCGTTGCACACGGGCGCAGGGTTTAGGGGGCGCCGCCGCGCCGAGCCGCGCTCGCGACACCTCCAAAAAGCATGCGTCGCCGTCGCTCGCAGCGATAAAAAATACTTTTTACTCATGTACCTATTGCTTCCCGACCACATTTAAAATTGCATCATTTTTTGCATCTGAATTTCCTTTCACTGGTGAAAATATAACTGTAAGTCAAACGGTATTCTTATATTGTAAGTATTCTATTTTGGCGGCGCGTCTACTAGAGGGCGCCAAGATTTGATTGCACACGGGCGCTACATGGGCTAGAGCCGCCTCTGCGGGCATTTTTGTTATTCGATGGTAAGATAGTCCTTGACTGCGATCTCCCCTAATGGTAAGTGACGATGCAATCTAAGATGGTAGCGGGCTAACTTGGAAGAGGTATCACAGTGTATGTTCAACCCATACCCGTAATCGGTTTCTACACGCCATCATGCCGCAACGCAAAGCCATAAATTTGAAAAAAGAAGCCATGAATCACGTTTAGTAACACGGTGCACTAGCTATATTTATACAAAGACTTACGTAAAAGGTCGCTGTTAAGAGATCAATAAAAACTCTATACCTATTCCTCGTATAGATACTGCTATCAACAGCAATATGTCAAGATCTCACTGCACGTTCGTGCTTGGATGTACACACGTTGCATCCAATTTAATGTATTATCATCTCTCCTGCTCACGTAATAACAACCATTGCGGTTGCTTATCTTCTTGGTTCTGTATGACGACATGCTAAACGTGGATGACATTTAATTGCTGTTTAGCTCAGCTGTTCGCTGTCACGAGATGAGATCTTCAGCGCTACGGAAGGGGATTGCTTTTCTAGTTCTCAAAAGTAATATTTTATTTTATTTTTTATTTTATTTATTTTGGAAAACCAACAGCTTATACTACTACATAGACTTAAATTTAAACAACTAATAGCTAATAATAGGTTTTCACAAATAGAAACTAAATGAATAACCCCGAGTGCACAGTAAAAATTCTAAGCCATCTACACGTAGAAAGTTTAGGATGCACTTGGCTGAACTAATATTTTTGTTAGATTTCGACGTAAACTATTCATATTACCACAAAACAAGTCGACATTAGGTTCGTCATAAACTGAGTTCAGAAGGCGAGAAGCGCGAATAATAAATGAGTTGTGTCTATAGTTTGTTTTGGTTAATGGGATATGTAATATCTTTTTATGTCTAGGTGAACGGAATGATCTACTCAATTTATTGGGTTTCGACTTTTATTTTCGACAGCGCGCGACTGATTTCTCTTAAAAATTAAATTAATGATTATTAATCATCCAAAAATTAATAATTATAATTATTATCAGTTAAAATTATAAAATGTGAATACTTGTATTTTTAACCGACTTCCAAAAAGGAGGAGATTATCAATTCGGCCGGTATCTTTTTTTTGTTCTCACAACAACGGAGTAGCAGATCGATTTTATTTTTTGCATAGCTATAGTTTAAGGCGTCTAGATCTTGTGACAGAATAATTTTTATGCCAAGAAAAAAAGACGCTTAATCTAACAAGATTCAAAGACGCTATCTTGCTTTGATGGGGAACATTCCCACTTAACTTATAACTTTTCAGTACAAATAAAACAGTTTTGTTACAGACATTTTTACAAAATATAAAACTGTTAGGTCTCTAGACTGCCATTGACTTTCCTTTTGACTTCATCAGACCAACTTTGCATACAAATGACGAGAATTTTATGTCTCATTAAAAATACATTTACAAAGCTGGAGAAATGAGAAGTAAAAACATTTTCTCTTCAACTAAAGGTATTTAAATTGTGTTAACAAAGTGCTAAAGTTCAGTTAGAACAAAAAAAACCGGCCAAGTGTGAGCCGCACTCGGACGCAAGGATTCCGTTGGAGGAAACATAGTAAAAAAACGTATCAAACAGAATATTGTGTTCGATAAAATTCTCAGTTACGTGCTTAATGTAAAAATATCCCTAAATTGCTGATCGAAATTACTACAGAAAACTCGCACACATTTCCTCGTTTAATGATTACATTGTGGCGTTATTCGATAGCAAAATAAATTACGCAGTGAAATGAAAATTAAAGGGCTTTTTATTCCCGTATCCGCGTACGTATCTCATTATGTGGGGGCAGAGAGATGTCACGCCACCTAGAGCGTGTAATGGTTCACAAGTTTCAACATGGCTTGGCGTACAATGGCACCAGACAGCCAGTGCTTCTTAATATTCAGTATTGGTATTCGGCCTTCTTTTGCCCTGTCTTCCGTTAAAATATAGTATATATTTAACACTATAAATGCGAAAGATACTCTGTCCATTTTTGTATATTTGATACCTGCGACTCGACCAAAGTTCGACTAAAGTTCGACTGAATTAATCTTAACAAACTTTGGCACAAAGCTTGCATCCTGAAGACAGACAACAAACAATTTTGTCAAAGTAAAATGGGTCTAAAGACATTCGTTTTAATGCCACGTATTCAGTACAATTGTTATTTATTTCGCAAAGTTTCCACTTGGGGACTGTATATAAATAAACACTAATATAAACACTTCACACTCATAGCTATCTATAAGATTTTCCCCTCTCAAAAATCGCTCAACACGCCTAAAGCACAATTCATTTATTGCATTCGATCAACATTGCTGAGGTGAACTAGATCTCGTCGCTTTTCTGTTGTGACTGTGAGAGGTCTGTTCCTCCAACTCTATTTGCCTATATCTCCATGTATGAGGGTATAAATTGAAGCAGACTATTTGTCAAACACTTGGCGGAAAGCATTCCGATCCGCTACGATTCAATTTCAACGAAATTAAATTTGAAACCGAAATGAATAAATCCTTGTGGAATTTATCCTTTGCGGCGTTAAAAACTGATTACTCATTTTGTTTGCTAACGTCCTGTCGAGTGGAGTCGTTTAATTGTTGAATTACTTTTTGTAGAGAAAGTACTAAATAGAAATTTATTATGTGTCTGAAATTATAGTAAAGTTGTGTTGAAACTTTAAAGATCCGTTTTTATATAAAAAAATTATTAGGCAAGTTCAACTTGGCGTTCATGGTTCTAGCGGATTGTTCTTACAATCAATCAAAACTGGAGAGGGTTACAAGAGGTCTCAATTAAAATCCCTAATCCATTTAAGCGAGATATCGATGAATTGGAAAATTATAATAGCCCCTTAGGGCCTTTGCATCTGTCTTAAAGTTCAATTACGGTTCTTCAGAGCACCCTGTCAGCCGTCACAGCTGCCGCTTAGGTATCTCATGCCGTCTGTGATCTATGTAATAATCCAGGTAAAATATTAATATAAACGTCTCGTCGGAGAATAGCTAACTTAGTAGGAAATATATATATTTTTTAAGCTATTGCATAGCTTCTATCGCGGGCCAGCGTGGAGACCGAATCCAGAAATTCCGTAACGAAAATAACCTGACACGGGACTCCTCTACGGTGAGCCGCTAGATGGCATTGATAAAAAATGCTATGCAATAGCTTTACCGCGGCAGTCCCCGAGTGCCACACGTCTTTTTTTTATAATATTACTTGTCTTTATGAATAGAACAGACGCCCTGTCATAGTAATGAGTCTGTCTTGAGTTTGAGTAGAGTGTGAGTGCGGTCTATAGATTTCAGCTTAAGATGTCAAAATGATTATTTTTATCTTTCTTTCTATTTGTATAAAAATCGATTGCTGTTCTGGCTAAAACCCAAACGCGGTTAGACCGTTTTGAATATTTTTTTGTTTCGTTCACTCTAATGTAGAGGTGGTTTAGAAATTTAAAAAAAAAATAGGGAAACCCACAAAAAAAAAAGCTGAAAAATCAAAAACGTCGAAGTTGTAAAGGAATCACCACTTCGGATTACTTTTAAGAGATGGCGGGTTTTTACTTTTTGGTAGAAAGGTAGTTAATTAATAAAAGCGATGCGGCGTTCGATCTGCCGAAGAAATAATACTAATAGTCAGTAAGTAATGTGGATGTACATTGTACATCGATGGGATGGATGTTATAGAATGATTTTTAACAATCTGTTCTTACGTTAAGATACATATGTACTCAGTTTATACGTATGTATTATTCTCAATGGTTTAATACTATATTAAATGAAAGAGAAACCGTGGAGATACGCAAGTACCTATCACAGGTGAAAAGGGTTGTGCTGAAGCATCTGAAGAGTACTTCGTGATAGAGGAGGGAATCATAATTCTCCTAATTGCCGATATATCTGGCTCAAACAGATTAGGGATTTTAATTGAGATCTCTTGGAACCCTCTTCAGCTTTGATTAATTGTGTGGGTAATCCGCTTGAGTAGACTCCCTGTGACGATGATTTGTATGTTTATACATTTGAAATAGATTAATACCGTCGTCATAATAATATAGATCAATGTGTTTACTGAAGTCCCAAACAGCATAACATTTTTCGTTTTAGAATCAGCTAAATGATTCATTCGAATACTTAGTTAATATAAAGTTAAACAAAACAAGGCTACAATAAGTATTCAATATGAAAGTGTCTATCTTTGTGTCTATTTATAATGGCTCAGTGACTGAATCGATTTTCATGTAATTTGCCACAGATATATCTTAAATCCTAGATACTCGTATTATAATAAATAACTTACCCGTTATATCTCCCTTGAGTTGTAACTCTGTGAGAAGTGCCGTGCATCTGAAAAAAAAAACATCTTCGTTTATACAGCAATTCTTAAAACGTATGATTAATAATAAATTTTTATTATTATTACAGTACGTTTATCTCACGAAGTTACGGGCGCTTTACTTGTGGTTACGTCACGAAAAGAACTGACGGCATAGTTCTTTCATTTCACGAGGGCTCGTGGCTCATGGCTCATGGTTGTGTGCGTGTCGTATCTGTATAAGTGTGAGCGAGAGCTTGCTTGCGCGGTGCGCCTGAACGCTCTTACTTAGGCTACTGAAAGGCACGCACACTTACGCAATGTGCATGTACACGACATATCCACAAGTAAAGTGCCCGTACCTTCGTGAGAAAAACGTACTATACATGTGATGATGAATGATCAAAAAATTTACACTGGTGTTTATAGTTGTCAGTAATATTATTTTATATTAGTAAATATAGTATCAACATTCTATCAAATCTGCAAAACTGTCCATTGCCACTGCAGGTTTAAGAATGTTTTCTTAGCTAGTCCATAATATTTTAATCTCAGATTGCGTCATCATTTATCACCCACCGGGATACCATACTGTCGGGTTGGATGTATTGTATTGTATGTTACGAGACAGGTTTAATACTTACAAAGATGGAATCATGAAAAATGCTTAATACTTTTTCGAGGCTTCACATGAAAGCGCCCCGCATTCTTCACAATATGACAAGAGCGACGTGACACATATTTTTGTATGTGCTCAGATAGGCTTTAGGCAAGAATCCACTTTTAAATCTACGTTGAATTTAGCATTTTTGCCACTAACAGAGTTCAAGTCCAATTTGTGCTCCCACATTTTAAAGAGTGGTTGTTGGGTTTATAAATAGAATACAAAATGTTCGTCTACTCGAAATTGAATACGTAGAAACTTATACCTTATACAATACCTGAAAACCGAGAGGTCGACAGTTCGAACCCCTTCCCTTTGTATCTACTCCTAGCACAAACTCTAAATTCTACTTCCTATTAATATTATAAACTAGCGACCCACCCTGGCTTCGCACTGTTAGTAGAGCATTAAGCCTAAATGCTTTTCTTCGAATCAGTTTTTGTCGGTGTGAGACCCGCGGCACTTGAATTTATTTTACGCGCGTTCTTCTTTATTTTGCGATAACTCCTAAGATATTTATATAAATTATATTGTGTAAAGAATTATTATAATGTGCATTAAATGCTTATGGTAACTAACGTATATAAGGATTAATACTGTATCCGTCTAAATAGATTTCCAATACGCATTGTACGCGACCATTTTTAAATAGAAGTTAAAATGGGTATAGTAAGCTATCCTTCAGCTAGGAAAACTTAAGTTTCCTAAATAAATCCAACCTGTACCTTCAATGCAAGAGTGAATAGGCATCTGCTAAGCAAGCGCGCTCCGCGACCTAACACTGATGAGGTAATACTTTTCATTATTAGTCTAAAAAAAAAAATAGTAAAATATGAAACCATTTTCGAGCCGGTAAAAATTTAAACTACTCGGCGTTCCATACCTCAAGTAGTGATATCGTATAACAAGGGTATATATAGAAGTGGTTTTCGAGAACACTTGTAACACAATACATTGTCACTAGCAGACAATATGGGCACACATTCGTCCCGGCACTCGGGCGTCTATGAAGTCGCAGTAAAAAGACATTGTTGTCTTGAGTACTATCAAAATGCTCTTCAACCACGCTTACACTGTGGAGATGGTTCCGATATATCAATACCTATGAAGTAGTAAAGCGAGTGACTGACAGGCAGACAACTCACGATTTACACCTACCTAAAGATTTTTGATTTGGAGGAAATATTCCTTGAGCAGATAGGTCGTTCGCCTTGAACTAAGACCTCGTGTTTCAGAAGTTTTTAGGTAAAGTTTTGAAATACTTATAGAAATTTTGGCAAGAAAAAAGTGTTACATACATCAAACGATTAGAATAGAAGTTTCGTACAAAGTTCCGCTACAAAGGTAGGCTCAAAAGAACCAATGAATATGTGTGTGCCATGTAATAATTTTGTTTTTGATGGTTACTTTAGCGGGTTTGTTTATTGGTGTCCTTCAATGACGCCGCAACAAAGCAACTAATCAACCTGATTTTTTGCATCGGTATAATTGAGGACCGGGAGAATGACACAAGCCCGGAAATTTTTATCCCGGAAAATCAATGCGTTCCCGCGGGATTTTTAAAAACTAAATCCACGCGAGCGAAGCCGCGGGCGTCAACTGTTTTTAAGCTATTGCATAGCTTCTATCGCGGGCCAGCGTGAAGACCGAATCCAGAAATTCCGTAACGAAAATAACCTGACAAGGGACTCCTCTACGGTGAGCCGCTAGATGGCGTTGATAAAAAATGCTTTACCGCGGCAGTCTCCGAGTGGCACATGTCTTTTTTTTTTTAATAATTTTCTGCGAGCTCGTCGCACTAACGAATACTCAACACGACGATACTGCGTAGTCGGCCTTCCAAGGCATACTTACTAAAAATAGCTTATCACTACTTATATCTGAAAATATCAATAAGTGTAATTAGGTAGCGTTTGCAGAACATCTAAATCTTGTGAGTACCGTCAAAGGCTCCGAATAAAACCTTTTTGGCCGGTGTATTTGTCTCCACAATGTACAAGTTCCATTCTCCTCAGATCAGACCCAAAAAAAAGTAAATAGAAGACATTTAAATACATGTTATTTACATTACCTACTAAGTTTATTTACACAGTCTGATGGAACTTAGGGTGCGTTTTATTTGGAAGTCTGTTCAAATAAAATCGTTCCATGTTTCGGTACGTAGATTAAGTAATTCCCAAGTTATTTCGAAAACTTAACTTTTATTCTCTGTTAGTAGCGCTATTTTAGTGATAATAAAATAGAATAGAATAATTTTATATTCAAATAAGCTTTTACAAAGTGCTTTCATTCAAGTAATTTATTTATTTTTATTATTATTTATTTTTGATCTTAAACATTAAGCACTTCCACAAATGTTTGCTTATTATGAGATACCACCTGAACACTTCGTAAATGTTATCTTGTACTAAGATTAATGTAAAGCCGCCTTCTCTATTCTACTTTCATTTGTGTTGAAATCTTCTTTTCTATGTTCTTCTTAGGTGGAATACAAGTAAAGCGTACTCTATGTATCTACAATTCCAATTTTCTAAACAAATCTTACTACTTATTCAGACTGTATAGCAAAAAAATAAAAAAATTCAACACTCTATTTAAGTCTATTTTGCGTACGAGTACCAAGGTATACATTTGGATTGGGAAGACCCTTTGAGTATAAAACCAACTTAATACTCAATGTATAAACCGGATAGTTATTCCAAAAATTTGATTTAATCTGCGTTGCGTGTCCTGCTCAATTTAAATTTAATTTTTGCTCAAAATATGACATGATTTAAGCACAGGTATTATTAGCAAAATAATGGTTGAGAAAATGATCCTGAGTTCATAAACACTCACTTAATATCTACTTAAAAATTTGTTAATCGTTAACATGAAACCTTTATGAAACAGTTGGTAACTTAAAACTGACATTAACGGTACCTACTTTAAACTTTACAATTAGGGAGTTGATGTACCTACCTACTTGGTACGTACTGCGTAGTACCATGTACCCTTGGAACTGAAACGATCCATCTTATTTTCAATTTTGCTTGCTTAAGGGTCATACTACACGGGCGGTTCTCCCGCTGCGGGAATCCGCTTTTGAACCGCACTAGCCACAATTTAATATGAAAGTTGTATGCTGCATACTAGACTGCGCGGTTTTCCGTCGCGATTTACAAGCGGGAGAAATACGAACGCCGCATGCAGCGTCAAACCACCGCTGATAACCGGCGTTTTAAACTACACGGGCGGTTTCCCGCTTTTACGTCATTCTGCGCGATACCTTGGCGCTCGCTCGTCGTTCGTGCGCTTGTGTGGCTAGTGTCGCGTCAGTTGACGGATGCATGTTGAAATGAACAAAAGACAGCGGTAAACCGCGTCCCGTGTAGTTTGATCGACTGCGGCAGCTTTGTCGAGCGGATTCCCGCAGCGGGAGAACCGCCCGTGTAGTATGACCCTAACAGTTGGTAAGTATCGTAGGCATGTAACCACAAGTCGCGGCGTCAGTGTGTGACGCCGTGATCGATGAAGCGGACGGGCATATCCCGGATAATCTTATAGTTAACGTCGTCGTTTAAATGTCAATCTGAAGCTACTCGTATTTTAAAGATGTAAAATTCAATGTAAGAATCTTACTACAAATACAAATTAATCGTGTTTTTAAACGTCCACTTTTGCTCAAATGTAAGTTATGAGGCCAATACGAATAACTTAGTTTAGCACCTACTATGGTATATAGTATTATAAAAAATTCATGGTTGACACGCTTATCACCTGCAACAGGTCATTTTTGTGCTATAATTCTAAACTACTTTTGTTTAACTTTTAATACAACGACACATTCATCAAAAAAAAAATTTAGTCCAGTACAGAGCATAATTATATTATTTTGTATGAAAATGACAGACGCTCCTGTCATTTTCATACAAAATTTCTTGCTGGTGCTAACTTTAACCCTTACTGTTCGAAAGTTAAAATGTTCGTGCTTTGGCTACTGTTCTAAGCGTTATAATTCGATGATGTAGATATAGTTACTATATACAAAACAAAAATATGCCTATGTACTTATTAATAAACACTCTAATATTAATTTGCAAACTAAACATGGGCTGAAACGATTTACCGTTGTTTGAATCATAACAATAGCTCATTTACGACGCGAAATGAGCAAAATCGTATTAAATGTATCACAATTACACATATATAAAAGATCAATAATGCTTTAATCGTTTATGCTATAGTAATATACATTATAGTAATTAATGAAAGTAAATCAATATAGAAAACAATTGTACAAACTATTATCGCAATAAATCTTACGTATTCAAATTAAACGCATAAAGTGTTTATCCGATCGATATTTCAACTATAATTTTTGATACCTCAATAGTAAAACGATAAAGGTGTCAACTGAGAACCGAAAGGTTGTATAGAAATAGAAATAGAAATATTTTTTATTCAAATAAACTTTTACAAGCACTTTTGAATGGTCAATGAATCTACCACTGGTTCGGAATGCCTTTCCTGCCGAGAAGAGCCAGTAAGAAACTCGGCGGTTGCTCTTTTCAAAAAAAATAAAAATTTTACAATTGTTATTGAAACTATGCTATGTATTCAGTGCTTCCACGATGAATTTTCCTGAGTACAATACAAGTAAAAATAAATACAATACAAATACAAATAAATACAATTCAATACACGTTAACACAGGCAGGCAAAAGCAGACCCATTCCCGTTGGTGGCACCCGTTCACGAGCATGACGCATGATCCAGCCATTGCTTCGCTCAACCATATTTGAGGGAACGTAACAACCCGCACCACACGACACCACCACAGAAACTTTAAAGAGAGCATGCTGCATGACATACTTAGGCTTCGAATTGAATACTAATATTAAACTACTCATTTTAAGACATGACTGAGACAAATAAAGTGGAAACACCGTGGAACAGAATACAATAAAATCATGTTACACAGGATAGTTATTACTGTCTTATGAATCACTGGCGCGAATTATATCCACGCTTTGCAACACTATTTATTTCTTCATTTTTTGAACTTCAACTCGCATCTCACTGGCAAGGTCATTCACAAGCATGTATATCACGCGCTGATATTCTGTCAGTACCTGGCATGCCAGCTTACCAGCACCTAGCATACTATCCACTAGCATGTGTATCACGGGCATTATTACAAGTGAGCGGAAATTGAAGTATGAAGTAGTGCATTAAAGAGGAAGCGGAAGCAATAAACATTCTGTTTTTTTTTTTTTAAATATTTGAAACCATGCCTTTATCGGAATAATAAATCCATAGTAAATTAGGCCTCAATTTTTTAATCTTTCTGTGAAAGCTGTAATCCTGCTCATTTTCCCCATTCGGAGGGCAAAAACTGGTCATGTCCTTTACACTATTGTAGTATTCACACCTAAAAGGCATGACGTTTAGTTTAGAGAAAAAGAAGAAAAAGAATACTTTTAAAAAAGATTTTTCATCAAAATAATGAAAACTGCAAATGTATTTCTATCTCTGTATATTTATCTTATCTAACTTTAATTTAAAGTAGCTTTTACCCTCGGCTTTGCTCACGTTATGTTTGATTTTTCAAACCTCTATTTTACCCCTTTAGAGGTTGAATTTTCAAAAATCCTTTCTTATCTGTATGCCAAATAGTCGGATCGGTCTAGTGTTTTGAGCTGTGCCTTGATAGATCAGTCAGTCAGTCAATCAGTCAGTCAGCCAGTTAGTCACCTTTTCCTTTTATTTATTTAGAAGATGAGCGAAAACATCGTCAGTTACAATTTAATTCACATGAAAATTCCCAATATTTATTCCAGATTGGATCGTGCAAACTATCAACAGTTGGATAGTGTTTACTTTAGCAAATGTTTGATAACACTATAGCAGTTTGATTACTCTACGTCCTACAATATTATCAGTGGTTAAATTAATCAACGGAAATAAATATTAAAATTTAATAATTCTGTATGATACTTCGAGAGCTGACTGAAAAATGAATTGTTGTTTAAAAGCAGTGCGGTTAGTATAAGATTTAATTCGATTGATCGTATTCGTATTCGATGACATTAGCGTCAAAGGAAAATGAACCTTAGTAGTATCAATTTAAAGTCACAAGTTTAGTACAACAGTTTTTAATTTGGAGCGTATCCGTATACGTAAACGTATAAGACTGCATGCACGAAATTGAGGTCTAATTCAATACCGTTATGGTTCATCAGTATGTCAACCTGCCATGCCATCTCAATTGTTAACAGTGGGGTTAGTATAAGATTTAACACGATTGATCGTATTCCTATACTATGATATTAGCGTCAAAGTAAAATGAACCTTAAAGGTATTGATTTAAAGTCACGAATTCAGTACAACCGATTTTAGTTTGGAGTCCGTATACGTAAAAGTACGTATATAAGAACTAGTAGGGCGCGTGGGTGCGCGGCTCGCTAAAGCGAACCGCGGTTTTTCTGTTCACCAAATAGATCTTCGGGATTGGTCATCTTTTTAGAAATTTGTATGGCCGCCATCTTGAATCCGCCATTTTGAATTTTTTTCAGCTCTCTGCCAATTGAATGAGGTTTCTGGTGATTTTTGTTTGAACACCCCCCACTTAACTACAATCCCCTGGCCGTGCTCCTCACTCATCTCCGAAATCCTCAATCATCAGCTCTCTCCATATTTTTCCCTGAACCATCAGAAATTTTGAAAACGAACATATGAAAATTCCCAATTCGCCATATATTTTGTATGAAAAGAAGAATCCGCCATCTTGAATTTTTTTTCTATTCATCAAATAGACCTTTGGGTCTTGATCATCTTTTTCCAAGAAACTACTCTTCCATCTTTTATAGTCTTCGAGATAGACACCCACGAAAGTATGGCCGCCATCTTGAATCCGCCATTTTGATTTTTTTCAGCTCTCTGCCAATTGGATGAGGTTTCGAGTGACTTTTGTTTGAACACCACCCACTTATCTTCAATATCCTGGCCAAGCTCCTCACCAGTCTCCGAAATCCTCAACCATCAGCTCTGTCAATATTTTTCCACCAAATGAATTTTTGTCCTCTATACGAAAACATCAGTAATTTTGAAAAGGAACCGTATTAAATAAAGTCTTGCATATATTTTGTATAGAAAAAAATTAATTCCACCATTTTGAATTTTTTTTCTATTCATCAAGTAGACCTTCGAGTCCTGATCATCCTTTTCCAAGAAACCACTCTTCAATCTTTTATAATCTCCGAGATAAACACTGACGAAATTTGTATGGCCGCCATCTTGAATCCGCCATTTTGCAAGTTTTTTTCGGCTCTCTGCCAATTGGATGAAGTTTTGAGTGACATTTGTTTGAACACCTCCCACCTATCTTCGATACCCTGGCCGGTGCTCCTCACCCGTCTCCGTTATCCTCAATCATCAGCTCTCTCCATATTTTTGTTCCGAATGAATTTTTGTCCTCCATACGAAACCGTGAGTGAAAAAAATTTTTTTCATACAAAATTTTACAGGAGAGGTGATCAATGAGTCAGTCAGTGAGTGAGTCAATCAGTGAATCAGCACGAGTAGCTATATATATAGTAACTAGTAGGGCGCGTGGGTGCGCGGCTCGCTAAAGCGAACCGCGGTATTTCTGTTCACCAAGTAGATCTTCGGGTCTTTATCATCTTTTTCGAAATCTGTATGACCGACACCTTGAATCCGCCATTTTGGATAATTTTTTTCAGCTCATTGCCAATTGGATGAGGTTTCGAGTGATTTTTGTTTGGGCACCCACAACCTATCTTCAATACCCTGACCGTGCTCCTCACCCGTCTCCGAAATCCTCAATCATCAGCTCCCTCCATATTTTTCATCCAAATGATTTTTTGTCCTCTATACGAAACCATCAGCGGAAAGGAACGTATAAAGTCTTGCATACATTTTATATGAAAAAAAAAAATCCGCCATCTTGAATTTTTTTCTATTCAACACCTAAACCATCGGGTCCTGATCATCTTTTTCCAAGAAACCACTCCTCCATCTTTTATAGTCTCGGAGATAGATACCGACTAAACTTGTATGGCCGCCATCTTGAATTCGCCATTTTGAATTTTTTTTCAGCTCTCTGCCAATTGGATGAGGTTTCGAGTGGCTTTTGTTTGAACACTCCCCACCTATCTTCGATACCCTGGCCGTGCTCCTCACCCGTCTCCGAAATCCTCAACCATCAGCTCTCTCCATATTTTTCCTCCGAATGAATTATTGTCCTCTCTACGAAACCATCAGAAATTTTGAAAAGGAACCAATTAAAGTTTTGCATATATTTTGTATGGAAAAAAATAAATTCCGCCATCTTGAATTTTTTTTCTATTCATCAAGTAGACCTTCGAGTCCTGATCATCCTTTTTCAAGAAACCACTCTTCCATCTCTTATAGTCTCCGAGATAGACACCGACGAAATTTGTATGGCCGCCATCTTGAATCCGCCATTTTGGAGTTTTTTTTCGGCTCTTTGCCAATTGGATGAGGTTTCGAGTGACATTTGGTCGAACACCCCCCACCTATCTTCGATACCCTGGCCGGTGCTCCTCACCCGTCTCCGAAATCCTCAATCATCAGCTCTCTCCATATTTTTGTTCCGAATGAATTTTTCCCCTCTATACGAAACCGTGAGTGAAAAAAAATTTTTCCATACAAAATTTTACAGGAGAGGTGATCAATGAGTCAGTGAGTCAGTGAATCAGCACGAGTAGCTATATATACAGGGCGTCCCACGGCTATGCCACATGGAGGGGAAGTACCTTAAATATTGTAGATGGAACATTTTACTGAAAGAAGACTTCATTTTAATTTAAAAAACAATTTAAACTGCATTCATAGATTTTTAAATAATTGCCTGGTTGAACCGGGACTCGAACCCGCTATACGAGAAAAAAAATTAACCTGTATCTTTATCATACCGATCGGAAGGCTTCATCGTAAGGATTATTTTTTGTTAAATAACATAGCATGAGAAATAAAAGGAAGACCATGAATTTTAGCCTTTAATGTATAATTTTGTTCAGAAAAATGAAAAGCTGACATTGGCTTACAGAGCTACGAATTGCAGCGGGATTGAAGGACAAACCAATAAATCAACAAACAAACACACTTTCGCATTTATAGGTAATATAAGTAAGGATTAGAAAGGATAGTAAGGATCGGGAAATGATGCGTACTTCTCAAGTGGGTACTCATTAGTAATAGTTCATGTCAGTTGTACCTATGTCGATACGCCAATGTCAGCTTTTCATTTTTCTGAACAAAATTTTACATCAAAGGCTAAAATTCATGGTCTTCCTTTTATTTCTCATGCTATGTTATTTAACAAAAAATAATCCTTACGATGAAGGCTTCCAATCGGTATGATAAAGATACAGGTTAATTTTTTTTCTCATATAGCGGGTTCGAGTCCCGGTTCAACCAGGCAATTATTTAAAAATCTATGAATGCAGTTTAAATTGTTTTTTAAATTAAAATGAAGTCTTCTTTCAGTAAAATGTTCCATCTACAATATTTAAGGTACTTTCCCTCCATGTGGCATAGCCGTGGGACACCCTGTATATTAATGCATGCATAAAATTGAGGTCTAATTAAATACCGTTATGCTTCATCAGTATATCAACCCGCCATGCCATCTCAATTGTTAACAGTTAATCGCTTATAAAACGTATTACAATAAGACCAATATACCGATGCCCTCCGCTTTAACTGCGCAGCCAGTAGTATTTTATTTAAAGCATCAAAACCGCATCTCGCACAAATTGCGGTCTGATAAAAGTTTAAACCTGCGGAAGCTTGATAAAATATTTATTACAAACCCGATCCCGTCCTATATTCCGTGAAATCGAACATATTAATTGTTATATCGTTACTACGTAAGAGTCTTCACAGATAGGTACAAGCGTTATTAACGAATCGTCAATACATTATTTCGTATAATATATAATAAAAATTTATTTTAGATTTGCAAAAGACAAAGTCAACTTATAAAAACTTACTTTTAAAAATTATTTTTAGAGGACAAGATGATATTATAGGACTTAGAGACTTCATTTATGACTGACATAATAATACTGATATGCTCAGGGCACTTAAAGCTATTTTAATGCACTTATTGCAATGTTGTTTTGAGATGTCATATAAAGACAAACTGAAAGTAAATATTGTAAGGTTGACGTTGTAAACAATTTTGTCGAAATAATACTGCTTCAAGTTTGGTAGTATAGGTAAGTCCCATCGTGACCACGGTACATGCAACTGGATCGAAATATCGACATTTCCAACAGACTAAAACAATTACCGTGGTACGTACTCGTATAACTTTATCACAATTATGTCATTTAACCACGAATCAAGTCTAAAATCTTTAGAATAGGTAACCTAGTTATTATCATGCGCTTATCTAAGTCATTATATCGTCAGCTAAAACCGGAGCAAACGTTTGGACTATAAAAAAATAGGTCAATCTAAACTGCCTTCCGCCTCCAACGCTATTCCTCTGGCCAATACATAAATAGACAAAATTTATTTTCGCTTTTAAGCAGACCCGAGGTCGAGTGCCACGCTACAGCCGCCTGACCTAAAAGCATTATAGCATCCAGTCATGCGAATAAAACTCGCTTCGAGAGTTAAAAGTCTATAAAGAAAGTACGTAGGCACTTTCTAATTAGGTTTCTTTCTAGGTTTACTAATTGAACTAAAAAAATGGCGCGTAAACAAAAAGAAATATCTGTATTCTTTTTGTTTTCGCGCCATTTTTTAGTTTTTTTTTGTATCTTAATAAATAATAATTAATTTTAATTTTCTTTTTTAATAACAAATTTTTACAAATTGGAAAGTCTTATAGTTTTAAAACGTTCCCACCCCATATAAAAATCTAGATCTTTGGTCTGGTCTGGTGGAAAATGTTGGTTGGGCCGTTCTTAAGTTACCTATACTATATAAAAAAATTACGTAGTAGTTATACCACTTTCACCCGTCGCCGTTTAATGTTTTACAAAGGAGTATATTAAACGCTCGGATCGTTTTTGTCTTGAAAATCTGCCAAAACGCCTTTGTTCGGCGTTTAAACGTTTCTCTGCGATGCACGATGGTGAAATTGGAACTTAATGTGATAATATATTAGCATTAATTCACAATGACGATTTATTACGTTACTACGACAGAAATTATCAAATGTTTTTACGCGCGTTGCCCGCTATTTGAAAGAGTCTAAAGTCGTCCCGACGAAAAATGTATTGCGCTACGAGAGGCTACGAGACGTCACAATGCCATCTACGTCGTAGTTTGCTACGTTACATTATGCTACGCTACTCTACATCATTCTACGCTGCTACACGGCGTTTTGCGTCGATGATATAAAGAAATCGAGTTTAATATGTTATTTATTTTAACATTTAAATAATTATATAAATTTTATCACGATTAGCTGAATAGTCTTTTAACGCACAGCCACAGAACAGTCACGTAATACGATAACAAAAAAGTTTAAAAACTGTAATCAAACTACATAAAAATGGATATATAACATCCATCTATTAATTTTATTCGTATAAAATATAGCTTATATCATCGAGACTATAATAAAGAATCATTTCACACTTCATTCATCAAAATCGACTCAGTAGTTTAGGCATTACGGTGGAACATATGCAAATACTAGCTGATGCCCGCGACTTGGTCCGAAATTCGCGAATTTAGTTTTTAAAATCCCACGGGAAATCTTTAACTTTCCGGGATAAAAAGTAGCCTATGTCACTCTCCAGGTACCCAAGTATACCTAATACCGTAATATAGTAATTCTGTTGCAGCGTGATTGAAGAAAAAACCAACAAACAAACACTCTTTCGCATTAATATTATTATTAGAAAGGATCCAGTTACACATTCATACAAAGACTGTTAAAATCATAACCCACCTATTCATTCTATTCACATAGTCGAGTAAAAAATAGTAAAACTTCAAAATATGAACATTATAGAGCGATTGCAGAGCTATTAGAATCAATAGTTGCACAACTTTGCAATCCATAATCCAACTTTGTTTGCGCGCCGCTACGAGTACTTATAACTTCCATATGGTGCTTGTACTTCAAGCCAATACTCTCTCAGTATGTGCCTAGTTCGATAAACTGACTGAGTGGGTAGTATTAACTGGGTACTTTTCAATTAAACGGATTTCAATACATAAAGAATATGAAACTGTTGCGTTTATTGTTAAAAATATTATTGGTCTTTCTTTTATCGGTAAAAAATATAACGGTTCCAATAATATTTTTGGATTAAAAAGTCTTTTTAAAGCCTGCAAGTATGCTTACTGGCACGTTTATGACCTTAATGTGTAGTAGATACGAGTATTAACTGTTGACAATTGATATAATACATTATTTTAAATGAGACTTATGTGTATTATAATTTATCTCTTTATATTAATTGTACTACGTTATTTATACTTATATAATACAGAAACTTGTAGCAAGTTTAATAGTTTCAAATTATGTATTACTAGATGACACCCGCTACTTCGTTCACGTGGAGTTAAGGTTTTTTATTCCCACGGGAACTCTTTTATTTTCCGGGATAAAAAAAAGAGTTCCTCTGTGCCGAATTTCAGCCAAATCGGTTCAGTCGTTGCGACGTGATTGCAGAGTAACATACAAACTTTCGCATTTATAATATTAAATAGGATAATAGGAAAAGGATTATTAAAAGTAATTTAAATAAATATTCCTTTTTTATAGAGCTCAAGTTCGAGGTAATAATAAAAAGAGATTTTACAAGTCTAATTAAGAACCCTTTCCTTTCAAGAGCTCAAGTAAATAAAACAATGAACTCGCGTTAACAATAACACGATAATTCCATAAAGACCCTTCAGAAAGGAAAGGTTGTCTATTAAAATGAATAAAACATCAAAAGTTTCTATTTAAACTCTTAGAGCTTACCGGTAAACCATTAAACGTGACAAAAACAGAACATCGGCTTCCGGGCATTTATCTTGCACGGAGAGGTATAAAGGGCATAAATAAAGCAAAACCTATAAAGCTTTAAAGCAACAATGAAAAATACGAACCGTTTTACGTCCGACGGTGGTGTGGGGCGGGGGCGCGGGTCCGGCGCGCGTAGCGGCCCCCGGCAGCGCCTCCCCGGCGCGAGCAGCGCTGCACAAACAAAAAACACGTGAACAACCGCTCCAATTATTGACGCGGGCATGCGATGAGAACTCCTCAGTAAAGCCTGAAACGAACTACCAGCGACGCAAAACGCATGGCAGTGCGTCACCCTTAACGCATCCACACTATTTGTACAGCATTTATTCATTCATAAAAAAATAAAATAATTGAAGCTGAGAAGACGAAGAACGACAAAAAAAGATGCCACATATCTCTCGTTTCTAAAGATCTCGAAAGATTATAATATGGGGCCTTTAAAATGTTGATCGACAACTAAGTATACGGGTATTCGCGAATAAAACTTGTGTCAAATAAGGGATAATTTGATAACACAGAATAAGATGACAGAGAATTGATAGGCAATCGCGCCTATTTTGTACTACGACGAGTTCAAGTCAAGTTCAAGTCTTTTTTACTCATTCCGTGATTTTCAAAGTTAGTTTTTTTTTTTTTTTGTTGGAAACATCATACATATCACTAGAAATAGACGCGTCGGATACTTTTCCGTCGCGAAGTGTGTTCTGGCTTTATAGTGTGTGCCTACTCGAGTACCAACGGCTTAGCCAGTAACGTCGACTCTTTACTATATTTTTTCACTAACGAACAGCTCTTACCAACCACTAGTATACTTACCTACCTAGTACCTATCTACCACCAAGTGACTCAAACATTAATTTTGTATATTTAAAATAATAACTTATAATATCTATCTTCTCTTCTACATCTACACTAATATTATAAAGAGGAAAGATTTGTATTTTTGTATGTTTGTTACTCTTTCACGCAAAAACTACTGGACCGATTTGGCTGAAATTTAAAATAGAGAATATAACTTGGATTAAAACATAGGCTTCTTTTTATCCCGAAAGAAATTATAGTTCCAGCGGGATTCCAAAAAACCTTAATCCACGTCTACGAAGTCGCAAGTATCAGCTAGTCACTACATAGTATAAAACAAAGTCGCTTTCTCTGTCCCTATCTATGCTTAAATCTTTAAAACTACGCAACGGATTTTGATGCGGTTTTTATAATAGATAGAGTGATTGAAGAGGAAGGTTTATATGTAAAATGACATCCATTAACTGTGAATGACATAGGCTATATATTTTATACCCGTGCGAAGCCGGAGCGGGCCGCTAGTTGAATATAAAATAATACTTGCAGAGAAAGCCTAGTCGGAGCGTCGCCGGTTCGATCCCGGGCACGCAACTCTGACTTTCTGCGGAATTCTGGGATTGAAAACGTCGTGGGTAAAGCTGCACTCTTGAGAGTTCTCCATAATGTTCTCAAAGGTGTGTTAAGTCTGCCAATTTGCATCGGGCCAGCGTGGTGGGCCTATAAACCTTCTCTGTGAGAGAGACCTGCGCTCAGTAGTGAGCCGTTGATGACTGTCGATGAAAAAGCTAAATAAGTCTAAAAGCTAAGCTAAGTAAGTATGTCATGCTCTCTTAAACATTTCTGTGGTGGTGTCGTGTGGTGCGGGTTGTTAGGTTCCCTCAAATATGGTTGAGCGAGGCAATGGCTGGATCATACGTCGTCGTGAACGGGTGCCACCAACAGGAATGGGTCTGCTTTGTGTCTACCTATCTTAACATGTGTTAGGTTGTGGTAGGTGTGCATTTTTGAAACTTCTTCGTGGAAACATTGTGTGCTTCCACAAAGATTTTGATTTTTTGGTTTTGATTTTAAGTACATCAATGATCACATACGAGAACGCCACAACCCCTTATTTGCATAATATTAGTTAATATCCAAGCAATGAATGATAGATTAGTTACAAACGTCTGTACTGTCTGTCAAGCTCATCTCCTCTCTATTTTCTATATAATATTCACCAATCAGACGAATCGATTTCCGGCTGACAAGAACCGTCGCGAACCTATAATTGCCTCTCAGTAATTTATATTGGAATTCTTTATAGCTCCAAATTAGGTAGGAACGTAGGTAGTACTGTAGTATTTTATTTTTCAAGTCACCTACTATTGTCACTTTGGCTCGCGACTTCGTCCACGTGGAGTTAGATGTGATGTCACACTCCGAATCCTCACGTATACCCATGCAATCAAGTCGATGCGTTGCTACGTTGCGGCGTTAATGAAGGACAAACCAACAAATAACCTTTCACATTTATTATATTGGTAAAGACACTAATTTTAGTTTTAACTAGTTGTTGCCTGCGACTTCGTCCGCGTCAATTTCTGTTATTATGATCAGTGTGATGTTATATAACCTAAATAAAGCCTTCCTCGATAAATTGACTATCCAACACAAAAAGAATTTTTCAATTCGAACCAGTAGTTCCTGAGATTAGCGCGTTCAAACAAACAAACTCTTTAGCTTTATAATATTAAGTAGGTATAGATTTTATTAAGTCGCTGTAGGACATTTTAACTTCCAAACATTTCTTTGAACCCCACTTACGGGGTCAGGATTCCGGGAAGTCTCTACCTACCTTGTACCTATTAACTCTGTATCAATAAATTCAAATTGGCAGATTCTCGCAATTAAGTCAGATAACTCTCGCTTTTTAAAATCACAAGCTGGAACCAGAGATTATACATTTACGTTTTTATACCTTCATGGGAATTAAATTTTAGTGTGCATTTAAAATCGCTACGATAATTAAGTGCATAGTAAATTGAGCAACTCATCGTATGATAATCATATCCTAAGTATTATAAATATCAACAGTTGGATTTCCTAAAACGACAAAATTAATTAACAAACATTTCTAAAATTAAAACTATGTAATATAAACCTAAAACGTCATCGATATCACCCTAGCGCGGCATAGTACCTACTCAAGATGCTGGCAGCATTGCCCCTTTGGATGACCAAACGAATTCTTTGGCCAAGGTTTACCTACCTAACCTTTTTAGATAGCTCTTCAAATAGGGCCCCGGGCCCTAAGGCTCCAGGGTCTCCACCCCAAAAGGCACAAATATGAAAGTACCATCAAGATTTTCAAAGCGCCTACATAATTAATATACGTAAGTGAAATTCAAAATTAAACATTTAGTTACACTAGGTACTACTGAAAATGTTCATCCAAACTAAATTCCTATATAAACGCCCAAAACGTCCAGAAAAATAGCTTTTTCCAGGCTTATACCAGACTCGGTCAGATAATAATTATTACAAAAGCCGACCGTACAATATAATATTTAAAGCACAATAACGGAACCATAAGCGCACGAAAACAATTTCAATATTACCGTGTAAAAGCTCTTTCACACGAGGGCAACGTTAAATGTGTATTTTAGCGGCGGAACGCCTGAATTGTTCTCGGGATAATACGTGTGAAAGCCATTTTAGTTTAAACCTCTTTAATAGTGTCGATAGTGCTTTGTTCTCACTCCCAATTAAAGGTTTGCAGTTAAAAAACAAATTTGTTCAAATTTTCGAGCAAAAACAATGTTTTTCGGTAAAAAAAAGAAGTTTACGAAGCTGATTGTACCGCTCGAACTCTCTTGTTTTAAAAATGAATAGCATTCGTTCCTACATTTTGAATGTAAATTATTTTTAACTAGCTTTTTCCCGCGGCTTCGCTCACGTTAAGTTCGATTTTTCAAACCCCTATTTTATCCCTTTAGGGGTTAAATTTTCAAAAATCCTTTCTTAGCGGACACCTACGTTATAATAGCTATCAACATGCAAAATTTCAGCCTGATCCGTCCAGTAGTTTGAGCTGTGCGTTGATAGATCAGTCAGTCAGTTACCTTTGCCTTTTATATATTTAGATTTCTATTTAATTCGGTGTACAAAATCGACTCACTAGCTCGGAAATTGCGTTGTACGTGGCTGTGCGGTTTATGGTAGAGCTTCAAAAGACCGCTTTCGGTACGGGTCTGTGGCTTCTAATCACGCTGTTTTTGCAACTTTTGTTAAGTTAGTCTAGCCTTTCATAAGCAAGATTACTGTGAGTTTACGTTTCACAAGGTCATCTTACGTTAGACTTATATTTCCTCGATCACTAAAAGTAGTTCTCCGTATTAGTACATTCAAAAGACTGTACTAGTTTGGACTTTTAGTACCGTTAGTGGAGTAATTCCGAGCCAAGCAACAGATTCACATACTAACATAGGTCCGGTCTACAAGAAACGTAGTACTAAGTATATAAACGATTTATTATAAATGTCTGATTCCTTGTTTCCCGCTCGTTCCTAGCCGACCGAACGAAGTACTAAAAGAACGATGTACCCTACTATTAATGTAAGAAATTCATTCTTAATAGTACATAGTACATGTACTACAAAAGACTATCTGACGTTAAAAACAAACAAGCTGAAAACCAAACCAAATGCATAATTATCATCTCCGGAGCGTCTTGGATAAAAAGGTGTTGTCTGATAGCTGCGTGAATGTTGTTACAATCGAACGCCAGGTAATAATAAAAGTCTAGGAATTAGTACCCACGTTAATATTAGATAAGTATATATTCAGTAACCATCACGTAGCGAGCGAGCTGTATCTCCGGAGGATGTTTCTCCCGCCACCCTACGCCTCCTCGATTTCCAATGGATCCCCCATTCGTTTTTTCGCTCCTTGTCCCCACTCATGCGAAACACATTACGTAGGTATACACTTGTAACAAAATTTGTTTTATAAATACTTCTTACGGATCACTGGACTCGAGATTGATTGAGTGAAAGTTTGCGAACAAAATAATACTGGGAACGAATGTTTTATGCATGAGAAATTATCGGGAAACCCGTACAAATAAAAGATTTTTTTCAAACGATAAAATATAACAAACAATTATTGACTGCGTTAAAAAATAATATCGACTCAGAATGATTCAAATAGATTCGAGTTTTATTTTTTTCGGAGGCCATATTTACATTTCGTACCCTATGTCACTCCCACAATAATAATTAAAACGATTTTAATGACACCTCACATAAATAATTCATAATTAATATTGGTGACGATTAAATGGCACCAGCGTGCCAAAGAAATAGAGATACATAGTAGGTACATACCTACATCATACACTCGAAAAACATTACCCTCCTTCGGCAGACGGATAAAAATATTATGATTGTTCGCGTAAATTAAGATTTTTTAATTCCCGCAATAACTCTCCTATTTTCTGGGATAAGTAATAGCAAAGTTATTCCAGACTATAATCTATCTCTGTGCCTTTCAGCCAAACAGGTTCAGTCGTTGCGGCATAATTAAGTAACAAACATCCATACATCTAATCTTTCGCATTTAGGTATAAAATTAAATAGGACTTGCTTTTTCATATCAACCGATAGACGTCCACTGTTGGGCAAAGGTTCCTTGCATTCAACAGTCTTGCGCCGCTTGTATTCAGCGGCTCCCTGTCCTTAATCTTTCATTATAGTGAAAATATTGGGATGAACAATGAGCTTTCCTTCATACAGCAACGAATCAAGACTCAAATAAGTATGTGTCCTATAGATTGAGTTTTAAACCAACTCCTAATACAATTACAGTAGGTGTATTCATTAACTAGTTGATGCCCGCGGCTTCGATCGTGTGGATTTAGTTTTTAAAAATCCCGCGGGAACTCTTTGATTTTCCGGGCTTAAAAGTAGCTTATGTCACTCTCCCGGTCCTCAACTATAGCATGCAAAAAATCATGTCGATCCGTTGCTTTGTTGCGGCGTAATTGAAGGACAAACCAACAAACACAGTTTCACATTTATAATATTAATAAGGATAGTAAGGATACTGTCGCAAATAAGAAAATTGCTTAATAATGTCTTTTTTTCATGAAACAGAAAATCCCTTAATAAACCTTTTAATTATCCCAGACTGACCAAACAAAAAGCTAATCATGATACCGCGTATAAAACATCCAATACAAGCAACAGGATTCTCGGTAATGTGAGGCGAATGGTACGGTTTGATAAGGAAAAACGGGTAAATAAGGAATCATGAGAGCGGGTCGGAAAGGGTCGGGGGAGGGACGGGGCACATCCGGCGGACTCGGCCACAGTCAGACGGTAGCTCAGTCTCCGTAATGCGAATAAATGATAGCAGTTTTATAGACATATTCTAAATATATAAAAGGAAAAGATGACTGAATGACTGACTGGTTTATAGACGCACAGCACAAATCACCGCACGGAGCGGGCTGAAAGGCAAAAGCTAGTTACAAGAGAGTTAAAAGTTTAACAACTGTATCCCGACTACAAAAAATAGGATGTAACATCCGTCATTATAATTTTGTTTGTATAAAATGTAGCCAATGTCACCCGGACCATAATATAATGAATTGATTGACACCTCACTCAGTTCAGTAGTTTAGGCGCTACGGTGGAACATACGTAAACAATCACATATATTTGTATTTGTAGATACAAACATACCTATTACCTATGTACATTGCACTGTTAAAATCATAACCCTTCCTTCTGAATAAAAATTCGATATTGCTGTATAAAAACTCTCTAGAACGAAATTTTCTATGGAGAGTGTATGGAGCGACTGACTTGTGACGTCACACGGCAGTAGCACTCTCTCTGTCTCATCGAAAACTTTAAAGATCTAGAAGAAAAACTTCCGAGACTAGTTAAGATATTAAAAAAAAGAAAAATGGCATTGTGTTTATAATATTTAAGTAAAACTTTGTTTAAAATATATAAAAAACATCAGTCAAATTACTTTCATAAAGCGTCATGTTGGAACTTCCTTTCGCAAGCCTCGAGACTCCGAGATAAAAAATTACTATCCTGCGATTGTGGACTTGTATGAACCCTATACCATTATTTTGAGTCGTATAATTTAGGATTGCCTTTTGGATTTACACGAGTAATATTTGTAATGTATAAAAACATTGCAAAGTATTTAAAAATATAATGCTTTTAAAGTAAAAGCATCGAGGAAACCGCTCGACGTCTCAGCAAACAAGTTTGATTTCCTCCAGTCACAGTCAAAGGAGCTTACCGGGTATGAGAGAAAAGCAAAAAGAATGAAGGGAAAAGGAATAAAAAATTCACAGAAACACGGAGGTCGGAGTTTTTCCTGTCACCGGGCACAAACAATGCCTCTATTGTCCCCTCCCTCCCCCCGTGGCTCGGAACAGGCGAGGAAACGAGCATCTTTTGTTACGAAGCCCGCTCTCCCCACAGAAACGGGAGCTTTGAACCCGCGGTCATCTGTTTACATCATCCAGACTAAAAAAGGCATGCGATTATTTAGCTTCCCACAAGATACATTTGCTGAATGGCACGAATGGTCGTTCGTATGCTAAAGCTTATCGCTCACAAGATTAAGAATTGAAGCGGCGTGGCAATGTCCCGGGCGTTCAAAAGACATCCTCTAGGATCCAAAGAATCGTGCTTATTTATTGCTCGAATAGGCGTGGCAGAAGAAGCGCGCAGCGTATGTTACTGTTTTGTTTCAGACAAGGGTTTGCTTAATTAATGAAATAATGAAAAGCCGAAGCCAAAAACCTCGCTTCGACAAAGCCACAACTTTGTCTCGACTAAGGCGTATTTTTCTTCCTCCAAGTTATGTTCATTTACTATGAAAGATATGGTAAGGTAACTTCATTATTATTTACAGACAATATGATACATTAAAGATGCCAGCCGAGTACCAGCACGACATAAAAATAATTTCAAACGGGCTTATACGCCTAATCTTGCTACGGCCTTCAACATCCCTTTATAGCCATCCACCACCAACCAAGAAGACTTTAGACAATATCTTACATCTATCTGACCGTAGGTAATGCATAAGGCAACGAAATAGATAAGTGAGTGTACATAGCGACAACACCAAATATCAACACGACACGACATCACTCACTCACCGACTATAAAATTGATTTTTAAAGCCAATTTCGCCAACGTAAATTAAATCTATTCCGAGAGTAAATATGATAAATTGGGATCAATACAAAAACAGTCGGAACGCCTTTATTCCATAGTTAAACGTCAGTCATTGGTGGAATCGGCACACTCGCAAAATATGGATACTGGAATCTTGAATCAATTTTATCCGTAACTAGCGGACCCGACAGACGTTGTCCTGTCTTAAGTTTTAAATTGGCAGCACGCATTCTGTCAATGTTATGTCAAACGCCATAAGGTTACATCAAAAAAGTTTGAATTGTAAAAGCGGTTACATTAGAAATAATTTAATATGGTGGTTAATATTTCTTAAATTTTCTAATTTTCCGCGCAATTTTCTTAATTTTTTCTTTCATAAGAACCTTCTCCTAACAATAACAAACACAATAAAAAAAGAATTAGCGAAATCGGTCCAGCCGTTCACGCGTGATGCGCTTACCAACACATTAAGCGATTCATTTTTATATATTAGATTGGTCAATTCGAACATATTCCTTTACAAACAATGAATGATACGAACACGATTAAAGTGTTGACATAAAAAGATAAAAGTTACCAAGTGGAAATAATTTTATTTAACGTCGAGACATTGTTATACCTATCTATTTACTTGGATGGGACTTTATGTAATCTTTTACAAAGGATCTACACAACACCATAAAAATATACCTAAAAAAAGAAAAAACAACATAATACCTCCAAAACTACCCTACACAAGATAGGGAATAAAAGTCCCAAAGTCAATTATAGCGGACCAACTAAATGACTAGTTCCACGAAATGCGACATCAAGTAAAGCTACCAACATTTTTCATTACCCAAAAATAAATCTTCCGTACATGTAATAAAAGAAGGATACCCTACATCAATAATGTATAGAGTATAGACCCTTTCCTATTTACAATTTCAAATGAATAAGGGTTGAAGGTGTTTCGGTAGGTCTGTAATGTGGTTAGTATTGCTTTAAGACTCGGGTGACGTGGAATAAATTTATTTCGTGCAATCGTTATGTAAGATATGGAAAAATTGCGTTCAAACCGAGCCGACATTTTTTTGAATATTTCTTAGCTTATTCATTCATAATATTAACGCCAAGAAAGTCTGGCATATTCGCTGGAATAAAATGTTTGAGTTCATGAATACTTTGACGTCTGCGTTTTATAAATACAACTACATTTATATATTTTATAGAAATGAGAATATTAGTTTATTTCTTTGTGGTTCCATTTGTCTCTGTGTGGTGGGTTTTAAGGTTTTACTTAAATGGTTTGCTGAAAGTCTGAAAGACCTTATTAGGTAATATAATCTGTTTATGAGAAAGGTTGAGAGTTTGCCTATAGACAGACTTTAATGAGATTGTCCGCATAAATTCTGTATAGCGGATGCACCTATATAGGTGTTTCCACTTCCTAATTCCATGAACGGTTATTTTTCTGATTAACTATGAAATTCTGATACCAACACTTTATCAATGTTATCCTATTAATGTTATAAATGGGAAAGTTTGGATGGATGGATGGATGGATGGATGGATGGATAGATGGATGGATTGACACAGAGATACTCGTAGATTATAGTCTGGAATAACACATAGGCTTTTTATTTCGAAAAATTAAACAGTTCCCGCGGGAATTAAAGAACCTGAATTCAATCCACGCGAACGAAGTCCCGGCATCAACTAGTCTACGTATACACTGTACATGTACGTGTGTCTGTCACCTAACTCCTAAACGGCTGGACCGATTTGAATGATATTTGAATGGGTCCCTGGATGGTTTGATAATACAATTGAACCCGGTAGATGGCATCTTCATCGCGTTTTCATGAAAAACCGGATTTGCTGGACAATTGACAACATTTCATAATTTTAAGATTAGGACAGTACAACGTCTGCAGAGTCCGCTAGTAAAGTTTAAAGCCTTTACACAAGTTGATTAGACAAATAAAAAATAAATAAATAAATTCCTTCTGAAAAGTAGTACTCTTTTTGTAATCGCGTCTTTATTCATTGCATACGACGATTTATAAGCTGCCAGATCCGTTGTAAAAATCCAGTAGGTATAAAGAGATAAGCGGGGCATTTATACGAGCCCATTCAGTTCCGTGGACGTCTTAAGAATGGTGTTTTCCGAATAGCTAAACGAGTGCTCCCTGCAAGTCTTTTATTGCATACGCAAATTGGATTTCACGGCACAACTGGCAACATACATTTCCTCTGAGTAAATTTCATTTGCGTTCAGCACAGAATGTGTTGTAATAATTTTTAGCTGCACGAATTCTGGATTGTAGTCCCAGAGGCGGTCTATAGATTTCATTAGATATTAACCATTATTGTCACTCAGTATGATCCAATTTAAAAAATTCCTGTGCACCTTTCTTTCCAAAGCTTTCATGATCATTGTATAAACCTATAAAGTTTCGGTAGTCTACGTCGAAATAAACTTTTTCACTATAGTATATTTATTTTTTCCCCCTTTTTATTTAATACTAGACGATGTCCGCGATTTCGTTCGCGTGTATTAAGGTTTTTAATACCCTCTTAAATTTTTCGAGAAAAATGAAGCCTGTTAATCCTGGGTATGAACTATCTCCATTTCAAATTTCAACCAAATTGGTTCATTCGCTGTGGCGTGAAGGAGGAACAAACATACTCACACACATACAAATTTTCGCCTTTATAATATTCGAGTTATGTTAACTTACTACTATAAGTAGATGAATTGTGTTTCGTAATTACTTTCGCAGACGTAGGAGCCATTACTCGAACTCCGTCATATTATATCGAGTAATAGGTATACAATAATGAATTAGCAAGTGTGTTAGAATGCTCGGTAAGCATATCATATGATTCAGTGCCAGCTTAATAACAGTCGATTAATGTACCTACCTATACTCGTAATTTTTTATCCGGTATGCGTTTAAATCTTTGTCTCCATCTCTCAGACTATAAAACAATTTGTTAAAAAATATGCCGTGACCTTGTGGATTTCCTCGTATTCCTTATATTATCAACCTTTTTAGGTAGGTAGCGGGTAGGAATATTGTTTTCATTATTTTATTTGCTCCTACTCAGCTCGCTGCTGTACGCCCTCGGGACTTCAGTCCGTTTATTGTTTACTCTTTTATATTGAAGCGTCTGATAACAAATAAAAATAAACATTGTTTGCTGATATACGTTAATAATATACGATACGTTTAACTAAATAATATGAAAGCGAAATCAGTCTGTTTGTCCACTATCCCTTGCTTTCTTAAACGCCATAAAGGCATACAAATACCTCGCATTTATTATGACAAAAATCTTAGTACCGCGAAAAATAAGGATCTAAAAAGATCAATTAAACTCAGATTAATTCAAGGATATGAGATGGTTCTTATTTTCGTTATTTTAGCAATAAGTTGCAGTACCGAACCAACAACCGAAAAAGCAAGTATAAATATTAAATGGCACAGTTCAGTATTTCAAAACATCTGTAGACCGCTCTAAAAGTCATAATAAATATTGAGCGTTGCTCAGAAATGGAAATGAACTGCAGTGAAAATGTAAAGGAGGGGCGCATTACAGGAAATATGCTTCCACTTCGCAATTTCACCAGAGATGAAGGAAGCGGGTGGTAACAATATGACGTAGTCATTTAATATCCAAAACATTGATGCTTCTTAAAAATAAACTGTTACATATCTGAGCGTAGACTCCATAACAGGTGATAGAAGTTAGTTTCAGTAATATAAACTCAAACGCACCGTACGTACTAATACTTACGTACTAATACGCACGTACTAATATTACTCATTTACACATTGAGCCGCGGCCTGATGCCCACACCGAGGCAAAAGCCACCATCTTTCCCTCCTTTCGATCACGCGGCGCTGACGTCTCGACCTTTGACAGCTTCCGAGGTGGCGCTAGCGTCAACTGTCCAATCCACTTTCTCAAATAAATTTTTTATTCAATTAACAGCCTCGCACAAATTACATAGGCTACTTTTTATCCCGGAAAATCAAAGAGTTCCCGCGGGTTTAATAAACTAAATCCACGCGAACGAAGTCGCGGGCATCATCTAGTGTTTCATAAATGCGCAGCCATTATTTTAAAAATGTTGAAGCAGAATTTTCAACGAACTTCAAAAATATAAACATCGCAACGTCTCAACGCTTCACAACATCTGTAGACTGTTCAAGTCATGATAAATATTGAACACTGCTCAGTGAAATGAAAATAAACTGCAGTAAAAATATTAAAGAGGGGAGTTTTACAGGAAGTACGCCTCCACTTTACGCTATAATATCAGAAACGAAGGAAGCGCGGGAAACTGTGGCACACTACGTTTGTTAGAGCAATAAAGTTTTCAGCTTTTTATATAAGAGCAGGACAGTATTGAAACTACAGAGACAATACATTTTCCTTTTCATAATATACTAGAAGCCCGCGCCGACTTCGTCCGGGTTGAAAATTAAATATTTGTTCTTATGAGCTTCTTATAGGAGACGATTGTCAATAAGATCACCACAGGAACCACACGCATATCCCGCACCGATACCCGCCACCGTGCCCCGCCGCGCCAGCCGGCACCATCATTTTATTATTTTGTCGCGCGGATATATTAATTTTCCGATAACTCCTAAGATATTTATTTAAATTGTATAGTGTAATGGGCAAATATGTTCTAAATTAAATACTTACGATAATAAACATATTTATTTAGATATAGATTGACATCACATCGGTTAAAGAAGCTTCGAAAGTAATTCATTATTTTTAATCAAAATTTGAAAGATAGAAATGGTTACTGTAAGTTATCCTTAGAATATAGACATATGCTATCGCGGAATTTTTTTTAGAACTCTTTAAGAGGAACAATTCACCCATACATCATTTTCATCCAATAACAGTATATGACCCAGCGCACGCCTTGAAAACGTTTAAGAGTCAAAAAAATTTCCGACTTCTTTAACAAATTTGCACATAATATCTAGCCATAATACATTTATTAACATAATTATAGCCTATAACCATCTGGAATAATGTACCTTTGAAATGGTAAAAGAATTATTGTAATAGGTGCGGTGGTTCCAAAGTTTGCTCCGGACATACATACAAACTCACAAAATTCGCGCTCTCTCTTTATTATAATAGTATAGATCTATAGTTTTTCTTTCGGTGTCTATACGGAGTTATCGGTTTGACATTTGGCATAAAAATTAAGTCAATGTCTGCCTCCGTCGTGCCGGAACGCTAAATAGCTTGGCGGCACGTCTTTGACCGTAGGGTGGTAACTAGCCACGGCGAAACCAGACCAGACCAGAGACAATTCAGAAATTATAAATTCTCAAATTGCCCCCGCCGGTAATCGAACCCAAGACTTCCCAGTTGTAAGACCACAGCGCTCACCACTGCGCCTGAGAGGTCGTCGAAGTTGCTGGGAAATCGGCGCTAAAACGTATTAAGTTATTGGATATATTCTTTTTATATTGAGAAAACTATCGCCTGAGCACTTTTATCGTTTTCACCCTGAATAAAAATAAATGTGATTGTTATGCGTACATTCTACTAAATTGAATCGGGATTTGTATCTGGGATTAACCTGATTGGTTCGACCCGTACTAAACATTACCGTACCCTGATATAAAAACAATGGTTTTGGGAGTCACATGTTGCCATTACTATTTAAAGTTTTTGTCTTTCTTGGATATAATCAGGAGTTTCTTTGCGGAAGTTCATGATTAGCAAGAAAAGGTTAAAATTATTTAGTTATAAGCAAAGCAGTGTAGTATAAAAGTCTTATGTGGTGGTGCATGTGACTGGTTATGGCATTGCTTACTTGGGAACTTGGCTTTCTTGATTGGTTGGGGAGGTAAGCGGTGCTTAGCTTGCAACTGCATGTTTGACCATACAGACTTTTCTGTTGGCGGATTATAGGAAAATAATTTTAACCCCTTCTTGCTAATTTTGGCCTTCTTCACTATGTATAGGTAGCTTGTTGTTATGTCACAGCTATTGAAACTCCGTCCAATCCTTACTTCCTTACTATCACTAACATCCTTTCTAATATTATAAATATGAAAATGTGTTTGTTTGTTTGTCCTTCAATCATGCCGCAACAAAGCAACGGATAAACGTGATTTTTCGCATGGATGCTGTTGAGAATCGGGAAAGTGACATAGGCTAGTTTTTATCCCGGAAAATCAAAGAGATCGTGCGTTGATAGATCAATCTGTCAGTCAGGGTTTTAATATTATATATTATTCTGTAGATAGATGTTATTCTAGTATATTATAATCGGATTTTTACAATAATCCACTTAACGTTCAGTTAACTTACCGGGTAACAAGAAAAACAATTAGATAAATGAACTCGGTCGGCGCATACACCATAAACTGTCGGGGTGAACTCGCAAATTAGTTTAAGCGTGTGTATCAACTTCCAAACATATACAAAACCGTGCCTGAAACTTATTACGCCCGTTTACATTCAGACACTACGACTTTCCTAATGAGATTCTGCCGGCAATGTGGAAATATTGACGACCTTCCTGGCACAATGGTGAGTGCTGTGGTCTTAAAAGTGGCAGATTTCGGGTTCGATTCTTGGCTGAAACCATTTGAGAATTTATGATTTCTAAACTGGCCTGGACTGGTCGAAAACTTCGTCTGTGGTTAGTTACTACAGACATGCAAAGATGTATCGTCAAGCAATTCAACGGGGAGAACTGTTCTTATGAAATTAGTACTACTGCTAACTAAAAAAATAAAGATAAAATAAAGTATTTTCGATAGATTTTAATAAAAACATTCCAGTAACCGTTTTATTAAACAGCGCTTGAGTTTTAAACACAAAGATGACGGTAATAAGTTGGGTGTATAATTATATTATCCTAGCTTTTGCCCGAGACTTCGCTCACATTAAGTTAGATTTTTAAAATCCCTATTGGTAAAAGGGGGTACCCTTAGGGGTTGAATTTTTAAAAATCCTTTGTTAACGGATACCTACGTCATAATCGTCATGCTTTTCAGTCTGATCCGTCCAGTGGTTTGGGCTGTGCGTTGATAGGTTAGTCAGTCAGTCACCTTTTCCTTTTATTGAACGAGCGAAGCGAGTTCTCTGAGTCAACTAGGGCGCTTGCCTACTAGACAGAGAAGTGTCCGTCTAAATGTCTGTCAGAGCCCTATAACTTCTGAATTACTGAATATTAGAACGTGAAACTTGGTTGAAAATTCAGTTATATCCTGTACTTGAACAACAAATACTAAAATTAGATAAATGTTATAAAGAAACGAAATTATTTAATTTTAATGCGCCATCTATTAGCATTATTGTGAAGCTAATAGCTTCACTATAATGCTAATAGATGGCGCTGTGTCAGTAAAACAGTTTTATGTCAACTATTAATTTTTTTATTGCGTCTAATGTTAAAAGTTAATTATTACAATATATAATTAAAACTTTTGGGAATTATGGGATATCGCGAGGTCTCAGTTCGGGGCGAACCACTAGTATATTTAGATTTTTACACTTTTTACGCGTACAAAAGGTACATGAAAAATTGCTTCATATACCTAGCACACTGAGTTGGATAAAATCGGTGTCGTGATACCTATGTATGCGATTGCAACACCTTTTCTGTACAAAGCATCAGCAACTTACGTACAGCTTTCAGGTATAGATTTTACAAATAACAACTTCCCAGAGTATAAAAAACAAGCACCGAGAAAAGCATACACAAAGTTACTCAGCTGGCTGTTTGCGTAAGCGAAACGACATTTTATAAACTGGGTATCACCGCGTCCCGAAACAACAGTCAAGTCGGGTGCGGGCACATTACAAATGAACAAATAATGGTAGTGCATTTTTGCAGAAAATGACGCACAGTTAAGAAGCTGGTGGCGGAATGTTGTAAAGAAGAGGTTTTGTTTGCTCGAGTGCCACTTACGGAGCCACAACAATACCGATTTTTATAAAAAATGTGAAAAGTACTCTATGGAAATCTTCACAAATTATAAAATCATTGAATTTAATTACCGCTTACAATTAATAAAACTCAAGAAAATTAATATTACTAATACTACAATACAGTGGCACAACCTGACTGTGCTGTGACCATGTTTGGAAAAAGAAATTGGACCGGCCATTACTTTTTTCTATTTGATACGTCATTCAATAGTTTTTTCTATTAAATATAACGAGTTAACTCAGTGATATACGTAATGCAACGAAATTGCCACCAGCTCTGTAGCTTGTAGGTCTGCGAGCCAACATCATTATTTTGTCATGGCTACAAATGGGAACTTTCTTTTGTGTCTTGTTCTCAAATCTCAACTTTATACGAAATCCAAAAAATTGCAATTCTTGACAAACAGGTGCTATTCTATTTATCTTTTTATACGTACGTAGTAGGTTTACAATACGACCAAAAGAAAACCACATGGTTTTCTATTGGTCAAGGAAAAAACAGCATTGATTGTAATAAAAAAGAAGCTGCATTTAAAAATCCTATCATTCATACTTATACAATTTAATAAGTCAATGTTATATTATTATACTTCTTGCAAGTGATAGACGTTCACTGTTGGACAAAGGTCTCTTGTATGAACTTCCACAGGCTTCATTCTTGCGCCACATGTTTCAAGCGGCTCCCTGCGACTTGTTTTATGTCGTCGGTCTACCTACTAGGGGGTCTGCCAAGTGCCAACACTGCGCTTCCCCGTGCGGGGTCGCGACTCAAGCACCTTGGGATCCCAACGAACATCTGCTCTGTGAACTATCATTTACAATTCAGTTTTTGTACTCAGTTTCAGTTATGTATTATAATAATATTGGTATTTGAAAAAATATTTATCCTAATTATATTCTCTGTTAATATTAAAAGACAAAGTTTATTACAAAGTAAATATGGAGGTTAAATAATTTGTTTTAAGAAAAACATATTATTAATTTTATGTCAAACTCCAAACTAGCGGTTGGAGAATTTTAATCAACATAGGTAACAATTTTAACTGGAAAATCAGCCTTGTTCTATTTTTAAAATACCGCAGCACTAAATTGAGTTGGCGGCCGATTTTAATTTGCTTTTCTTTGTTGTTCTTAAGTAAGTTTTTTTTTGTAGTGAAACTTTGATTATTATATTTCTAACAAGTTAAAAATAGGTTTTACTTCAGCGTAGGTGAGTAGATTTTTAAGATTTATGTAAGTATACACGAGTGTACAAAGACCACCGTTACATGATATAAATTATTTTGCAATTGGCTATTCACGCTGCCCGGAATGTCATCGGAAATGTCGCTATTTTTCCCATCCAATTAAGGAGAATATGCAAATATACACGGGTAGCTTAATTTTTAAATTGACCCGAAGCGATACGCGAATTTTCGCCAGGGTAATCTAATTAACATGGGCATTCGATTACAATTTTTCGATACAATAATAATGTTATCCAACCTGCACGCCTGAGAGATCTTCATAATGTTTTTGAATGGTGGGTGGTCTGGTCATACTTTTTTTTTCTTAAAAAGAATATTAGGCAACCTGAAATTGACTAATATCCTCCTACTCCCTCCAAATAAGCGGAAAGCTTGTGTTAAGAGTGGGTATGACAATAGTGCAACGAGTGGGATTCGAACCTGCGACCTTACAGTTTTCAGTCCTCACCTTTAACCGTTGGGCTATTGAGGCTATAATACTTATAAACATGGCCTAGCGGGGTGGACTATTTCCTTATTATTCTCTAAAGAGACCCATATACAGCTATAGACCGGCGATGGTTGAATGAAAATATAATAAGAATAATTTCAACGTAAGCAAGCCAACTGCTTAGGAGATATTCCAGTGCATAAGTTTATGCGTAGACACAGGTGCACTCTGTATTCCCTTTGATATTATTCGTATGCAAAATAAAGTGTATATCTTTTATCCTAAGTGCACTTCGTATGATATATCGAAGAGATTACAGACACCTGCATTCGCGATCGCTAAACGTTCGCATATCTCGCAGCAGATATTGGATTCCACGCGAATGCTTTTTGCGCTATTCTCAAAATGAAAAATAGAATAAAATATGCGAAGGCACTGGAATTCAAGTTCCCTTTTTGATAATATTTCTATAGAGCAGAGTTGGATCATTTATGTAGATAAACTGTGATACCTATATTATTTAAATATGAATTATAATTTTAAAAACGCTCTCCATCCTGCTAATTGATCTGAAACTGAAAGAAAGAAAAGTTTAGGCCAACTGAATGAAAGGTTTAGGCCATAGGCCATAGTGATGTTTTTGCTTCACAATTCCGTTAAGAACGTGCTACCTTGCACTCACGATGCCGTCAAAATGCGAACTCGGATGCCTCATTGGCAAGTTAAGAAACGAATATATTACTTGCACTGAATACCTTTTCAAAATGGAACTTTTGTTCACGCAATAATTGTGTATAATTAAGTTATCTAAGTCATACTTTAAACAGTAATTTCAAGTAAGAATAAAGTCCAAAGATTTAAGTTTTAACTTTTAGGACGTCAGCTGTAAGCTGCGAAGTTAAAATGAAGTGAATTTATTTGGCTACCGATATAATATATACCAACGTTACCTAAAGTGATTGCTTGAATATTTCAGAAGCCTTTAGCGTTACAATTTCACAACATTTTTGGTGAAGTTTTCATATCAACGTAACGTATAACGTTCTTTGGTTAATAACTCTTGTTACCCCTGGCTTGAAGCCTAAGTGATAATTCTAGCTTATGTTGCGTTTGGTTGGCTTACCGTATTATTAGGTTTCCGTACCCGAAGGGTAACCAACGGGATCCTATTACTAAGCTTCCGCTGTCCGTCCGTCCGTCCGTCCTTCTGTCTGTCAGCGGGCTGTATCTCATGATCCGTAATAGGCAGAGAGTTGAAATTATCAGAGAATGTGTATTTCTGTTGCCGCTCTAATTAAAAGAAAAAAAAAATTAAAGGGGGCTCCGCCTAGAAACGTGTTTTTTTTTTCGGCGCTTTTTGGTACGAAACATTTTTTGTAAGCTAATCTGTGTATTTGTCGAGTTTTGTGGTAGGTAACTGTACTTATAATTTATATGTAGTTTATTTAATTAGGTTACGGAATCACGTCTGTGGACACTTGGGTTCCCCCTGAAAACCAGCGCTGCAGCATGTTGTGGCTTGGTGCTGAGTGGGGTGCCTTATTTTTCCATGGTCACTTATATTTTTTGAATTTTTTAGATTTACTTACTTGGTAAGCGAATTTCTGTAATTGTTTCGTGGAAAAATAAAAGACATTATCTATCTATCTATGCGAGTACGACTCGCATTTGATCGTTTATTTATATACAATTTCTGAGTAAACATTTCTTTATATATTCACGTCCCTAACGAGATGTCTATATATGCTGGAAATACATAATCAAATAAATTGGCGTCGTAGAATACACACACGTTCGCATTCCTCGAGTTAATAGGGTCAGGCCTAGAGTTTGTGCTGAAAACTCCTCAGTGCAAAGGTTTGATTGAATCGCACAAAGGACTACCACTCTACCTTCACACCCGTGTATACTAGGCGTCTCGTTAAATCAACTGAAGCATCACTAGGAAACTAAAAGTATCTAGAAGCGGCAATTCACGTGATGTCTTTGAATCCGTATTTGACTATTCTTTTTATATACCTAATTAAAATAAAGGTTTTTAATATTATAACACCAAAAAAAGGAGAAATGGCATTCCCTTTTTCCTTTTTTTAATTTCTTACCTAGTTTCGAATTGAGCTGTTAGATAAATGAATCATGACGTCACGTTTTATTACCTCCATAGACTTTCCAGAGAAAATCTCGTTTTATAAAGAGAAGGATACAGTTGCAGCAAAACAGCTTATAACTAATTTTGTTTCTTGACCGATTTATTTTCTTTGTTTACAAATGTTATTCTTACATGTTACATTTTCGATTGTAATTAATGAATATGTATTCACATTTTGACAGCAGTCAAATAGCCAGTTGTTAAACGTGTTGACAATAGAAGGTAATGTACTTAATTAATATTATAAGTGTGTTTGCCTTTTAGTAAGTGTGCTGTTGTGTTTATCCTTCAGTCATGTAACAACACATTGTCGTGATTATTAGACCGGTATATCCTTGAGGACTTGGAGAGTGATTTAGACTTTTTGTCCCGGAAAAAGAAAGAGTCGACGGGTCATTTTTAAAACGATTTAATGTTCCAGCACGATGGCTTAAAAACGAGTTAAGGTTATGGGTTTATTTAATAAACTGCCATACCTCCACCAGGTGAAGTCGTAGTCAAGGGTCATCTTGTCAAAAAAAATTTTTATCACATAATAAATTTTAATTGAACATACATGTAAATGTAAACTCGTAGAATAGCCGTTTAAAACAATACTTAATCGGCTTGTCAGTTTTAGTAACTTTATTTTGACTTAATTGTACTTTTTTACGAATAAATAGGCGCAAATCTTTTACCGATTTTCTTGGGAATGGATGTTTCAATACCTAATTAGTTGAAAAGTTTATATAAATGTTTTTCTAATTCCTTAAAGACAATAGGAATGTTTATACGGCTCATGTGCGAGGGTTTGATTACACCTCGGAAAGATATACCTTTGCTTTCATCTTCACCTCCCACCTCGTGTCGTTAAACCAATAAACTTTCTTAATTGGGAATGCGACAAAATATCTGGAAGCGATGCTTCGATTTTGTACGGCTTATGGACGCACCTACGCCATTTTGAATAGTACAATATGTCTAGGAAATAATCATCGTAGGTGCACACTTGCATTTTCCTAGCAGAAAAATAAAGTAAATTGAAAACTTTCTTAAAGCAAATCTTAATAGACGTTTGGAATAAATGGGATTCTATTCGCGGAAAGTGAAATAAATGAATGAAATGCACCTTACTACTTACTTAGCGCGAATTGTTGCCTATGTAAGTGAACAAGAAATAGCTACCTATTTGTACCGTTCGCAACTAGCAGTAGCATTTTCTCGCTCTTTCATTTCACCATGATATGCGTGAGCGAGACCAAGTACCTACAAGGTTTTAAAATGTGCAAAGTGAGGGAACCTTTAATTTCAGTCCGCCCTTAGCTCGATATAATTCGTTATACATGTTCGACTGCGAATGACGAGATTCCAGGTTTAATTCCCGGGTCGGACCAATAAAGTCAAGTTCAGTTTGGCTAATATTCTTTTAAAAAAGAAAATAGAAAAACTCAATAGTTTTTCTGTCAAAAAACTCTCATACTAGCCCGGAGTTTGAGGTGTGTCAACTCTGTGAGAGTACGTATCGAACCCCGAGACTTCCCAGTTATAAGACCACAGCTCCCACCATTGCGCCAGGGAGATCAAACAATACCATATCTAGGTTCTGAACATCCGTGTAGTCAGGGAGACAGCAAACAATTAGCTCTACGCTCGGGAGCGAGGTGACTCGATCAACATTGCCTCTGGCTAACTGATGAAGGATTACTCTCGTTTTTCCCTCATTTCTTTGTACCTCATAAGCTCCCCTGAACGAGGGACTTGATTAGTGTGAGTTAGAAGAATCCTATATCTAAGTATTGCTACATTTTGTTTTGTTAAGTTTGTGTTGTTATAATGGATTATTATGATTATATTCACTTTAATCATTGAATAGCTTTTTCCGTGACTTCTTCCGCGAGAAGATAGGTTCTTAAAAATCCCTTTCCGAACAATGTCATTTTTCAGGTCCTCTACTATACTCATAGAAAAAAATCAAGTCGAACCCTTGCTTGGTTGTTGCGTGTTTGAAGAAAAAACCAACAAACAATTTCTCATCTATATATATAAAAATCAATTGCTGTACGTTAGTCTGGCTAAAATTCAAAAATAGATTGACCGATTTGGATATTATAAATTTTTTGATTTTTTCGCCTAAATACAGAGGTGGTTAAAAAAAAGAGCAGCTGAAAAATTTAAAAAATCAAAATTGGTAATTTAGTATAGGTAAACTTACCAATTATTACAACGAAGATAACTGAAACCATTCCAGCAGAATTACCAGCACCTCCTGTAAAGAACAAAATTATTTCATTTCATTTAAAGTATTGAAGCCTTATTATGAAGGAAAATCATAAACGCAAATAGACTGTTAAACCAACTGAGAACGAGTTATTTCCTTACAAATTGTAAGCAATAAATAATTTATTTTATTATTTATTAGCTGATGCCCGCGACTTCGTTCGCGTGGATTAAGGTTTTTTTAAATTCCCGCGGCAACTCTCTTATTTTCCGGATAAAAAATAGCTTATGTATTATTCCTGACTATAATCTATCTCCGTCCCAAATTTCAGCTAAATCGGTTCAGTCCTTGTGGTGTAAACATCCATCCATCCATACATCCAAACTTTCGTTTTATAATATTAATAGGATAGGATAGTATATTTCAATTAAATTCTTGTAATGATAAAAAAAAACTTCAATGGTAAGTAATTAAAAAAATATATTTAATATTGTGTTATAGGCTATCTCTAGGCTTAAGGTGGTTTGATCCGGTCAGCGGTCACATCAGCGCCAATAGATGGCGTAGATTTTGTAATTAGACTTATTTATTTTTTTTATGAATGAAAATGTGAATATTTTTTTATAATAATATGGTTCCCGGTTGTAGCGGTATATTTGTAATATATCCAACTACGTTTCAGATGTATTTTAATTTTCAAAATACTTTCATTTGTACTGATAATCACGCGGTGGTAGCAGCACTGCTGCTCAATATACTTTATTTATATCAGGACAAATGAAAGTATTTTGAAAATTAAAATACATCTGAAACGTAGTTGGATATATTACAAATATACCGCTACAACCGGGAACCATATTATTATAAAAAAATATTCACATTTTCATTCATAAAAAAAAAAAATAAGTCTAATTACAAAATCTACGCCATCTATTGGCGCTGATGTGACCGCTGACCGGATCAAACCACCTTAAAGGTAATTTCCGAATAAATTTTTATTACATATCTAGATGAACAGTTGACTGAAAATAGATACGTACGATTATTCTTATACGTGGCTCGTGTGTAAAACGGTCAACACACATAGGGCGAGATTCTTATAAGATGTGTGTTATATCCCCGCCGGCCCCTAAATTTTTAATATATATTAACTTGTGGGGTATTTCCCTCCCTTATTTATAATACGAGTAGTACATAAACATCACATTTAACAAGTTTTTTTCGGACCAATGAAAACCGAGTCAACCGTTTAGAAATTGAAAGTTATAAAATTCCATTGGAAGTAATTAAATTCCTTAATTTATTTCTCTTTCAAACCCCGACCGTTCTAGACGCCCAATTTCCTAACAATAATTTTATATCCATTATAATTAATCAGAGTTCAATAAAAAGTAATCATTGAGTTTATATTTGAATAGGTATAAAGTTTACGGTATGATTTATAACTTCTATCGGTCTATATTAGGAATCTATCGGCTATACAACGGGGAGTGTTCTGAAGAGCTATTTGACCTTATTTCACCCTCTCTCTTGTACAACCGTACCGCTCGTCACCGAACACAATTTCATTCTCACCACCTGGGTGCCTGGAGCACTTCGACCATCCGTTGTGCCAGATCTTTATTTCCACGTACTTTGAAACTGTGAAACCAACTTTCTGCGACGGCGTTCATTTCGCTCTATAACTACCCCCACAAATCCATCATAAGTGCGCTGTCACAGGTCGATAGCAGCAGATGCCTTTTCATTACAACATCTATAGTCGCTCAACGATATACTTTTTATGACGACTACGGTAGGAGACTAACTCATACAGTTCCTTCTAGGATGCTACAGAAAAGTCAACCATCACGCGCCTTGTGCGTTTCAAGATGCTATATCTCCAGGTACTGCACAGATCTTCAACCGAATAGCATCAAATATGAGAGTAGAGACATATAAGTTTAACATAGGTGCTGGTAGCGGAGTCAATAATTAATAGATGCGATAAATTTTCACGACCACACCATTCCATTTACCTTACCGAAATGTAATAGATTCCATTAATTAGGATTACAATTAGTTCGAACAAAGATAAAGCTATGTCCACACTTAGTATGCACATCCAATAAGTAAGGGTATTTCTGTTTTAGACTCGTGGAAATATTACAAAAAAAATATTAAAACTACTAATCGATTTACCTTATAAAGTTTAGTTAATTAGATACTTTATATGAGGTACCATAGAGTTCATACCATAAAGCCAAGAGAATAGAGCAGTACCTACAGTTACATAAATTCAACAGTATAAGCACCTTATAAATCATTACGATACGTGGCTTCGTAGCGCTTTCGTAGCACTGTAGCGATAGTCCCTAAATCTATATATGTATATAAAAATGAATCCCTATTTCCTTGGTCATCGCATCACGCGTGAACGGCTGGACCGATTTCGCTAATTCTTTTTTTATTGTGTTTGTTATTGTCAGGAGAAGGTTCATATAAAAGAAAAAATTAAGAAAATTGCGCGAAAAATTAGAAAATTTAAGAAAACTTAACCACCATATTAAATTATTTCTAATGTAACCGCTTTTACAATTCAAACTTTTTGATGTAACCTTATGGCGTTTGACATAACATTGACAGAATGCGTGCTGCCAATTTCGTCAAAGAGTTACAATATTCATAGTTAAGACAGGACAACGTCTGTCGGGTCCGCTAGTAAAAAATAAATGACAATAACGATATTCAGTATTTTACTGCTCTTTTTTTAATCGATCGATAGACGTCTACTGCTTTACATAGGTCTTCTTGCATAGATCTCCACATAGCTCGGTCTTGCGCCACATGTATCTAGCGCGGCTCCCAGCGACTCCTCTAATATCGTCGGTTTTCCTTTTCCTAGTAGTGGCCTGCCAATACTACGCTTTCCGGTGCTAGGTCACGCACTCCAGCACCTTGGGATCCGAACGACTGTCATATGTTCAAGGCTACGAGCATAATATATTACCATTAATCCTTACTAATATTATAAATGCGAAAATATATTTGTTTGTAGGTTTGCTGATATGTACTTCAATAACGCTGCAATTGATTTTTTGCATGGTTATAGTTGAGGACCTAGAGAATGACATAGCTACTTTTTAACCCGGAAAATCAGAGTTCCCGCGGAATTTTAAAAACTAAATCCACGCGGACGAAGTCGCGGGCATCAGTTAGTATACTTATAAAATTGAGAGCGTTGCGTCCATTTGCTTTATAATTACAGTTCCAATGTTTTGCTTAAAATTAAATCTACGAATTCGTTTGTATATTACTAGCAATATGAGCAACTCAGTTCTTAAGTAATGAATTTTCATACAAAGCTTGTTTTTTTGAATCAGCAGTAAAAACTGCACTTCCGCAGAGAAGTTAAATAAATAGAAATTGCATGAAATAAATTATTAGGCGAGCTACAGATGCTCCCAGCGGAAAATTAAACGTAGTTTCCTTTATTTTATACAACTTTTATGTACACGTTGTTTATGATCGTATGAAAATGTTGTGTCGTTTAAACTTCATTGAACGCTTTCTAAGCATTTTTAAAATCTTCTTTTTTATTTATTTATAAATATATAAAAGGCAAAGCTGACTAACTATTCTATCATGCACAGCTCAAACTACTGGACGGACCAGGCTGAAATTTGAGATACAAATATGAGATAGCTATTAAGACGTAGGCCTCTGCTAAGAAAGGATTTTTGAAAATTCAACCTCTAAGAGGGTAAAATAGGGGTTTGAGAAAATGAATTTAACGTTAAGCGAAGCCGCGAGCGAAAGCTAGTGCCAAATAAGTGTATCCTTACTAATATTATAAATGCGAAAGTTTAGTTTATTACTTTGTAGATACTTCAATTTCGCCACGATAAAGCTACGGATTGACGTGATTTGTTGCAGGGAAACCTGTAGAGGGGCATCTTCTGGAAAACAATTCACGTGGGATTTTTAAAAACTTTACCCCATGCGGTTGAAGATGCGGGCAAAAGCTAGTATAATAATAAATACGTAATAATAATACAATGCAAAAGTAATACTTGCAAAATACATTATTACTCCATTGTCGAGAGAAGCTGACTATGATAGCAGTAATACAATAGCGCTACCTCTTTTCACCACCCTGTAAGCTTCATTCTTTAAAAGCGGTATTCGATCAACTAAAGTGGTTTTTCACAATACCCTCTTACTTATAAAACGGCGAGCTTCGGCCTATTATTCCCTCGTAGCGACGTTCCATTTATTTGTGGACTACAGACTAATTTAACTGTCAGGCGAAAATTACGGCAGGCGAAACAAATTGTCCCATTATACATATTGAGTCTTTATATTGAGGTAATAGCAGTCTTACCTCAGACAAATGGTATTTTGAATTCCGAGAGCTTCTAAGGTCCATATTTTAAATACGAGTTCATCTTTTTGATTAATTATATCAAATCAAAGAAATGTTTGGTAATGATTGATCTAATTAATAAATAACGTAACATTTATCAATTTGTTTGATAGAAAATTTATATCTAATAGATTATTTTTTAATATACCTATTTGATTTTGTTTTAATATAGATTTTAATCTAACAAACGATCTTTAGGTAATTGATCCAAACTTTCTATATATATTGTATATTTGATTAAATAAAAATTTATGTATTTTTACTTAGTTGTCTAGCTGGTTAGCATTCGCTCGGCTCCTTATTCAATCTATCCCTAATTTGTCGATTAGTTATTTGCTAGATACTTGATAGCAAAATTTGTTATTTGCCAAGATTATGAGGACTTTTTTGACAATTAACTACGTTGCTTGGTAACTTATAGTATAGATTTTTTTCATTCAAATAAAGCTCCTTTGAATCGGCAACTATTTACCACAGATCTTTTACTATTTATCGACAGATGATATATAGACTGAATATACAAACTGGGCGTAATCTATAAAACCTTTTGACAGTTATTTAGCCCACTCTTTAAGGCGTACATTTGCTGGCTTAAGTATATTTTTATAGAAATCGATGAGCACTAGTTTACCTGGAAACTTTGCGACCGTTTAAAATAACTCGCGAGCGCCGTCGAGTAAAAATGCTGCACATAAATGTTATAGTGGAAAGTTTAAATTGATGCAATGTTCTATAGTTTATTTGCATAATAAATTTTTAAACTTGGGGCAAATCTTTCAAAATATCTTTACGCTCAGATAAAAGTTGTTGTACGTTGGTGAAATCGGCCCTTGTAAGAAAAAATCGATTAAAACTTTACTTTACTTAACGTAGATATTAATACAAGTTTACCTACTTCTTAAATTGCTAAATTATATATGTTAAAAAAGTACTGTTCTTGAAATTTATCTAATTTCGCACAACTAAGAAAAATTAAGATTTTTGAGTCATATTTGGATTTAAAAAAATATTTCGCTTAATTTCTCTCTACTTTGTTAATTATGATGAATTCACATGATATCAAGTGACTATGCATATTTTTTAAAGTATGCGTGTAGAAAGTTCTCATCGTGTTTTTCAGCAAACTTATTTAATCTACAAGAGATCTTAAACAGAATAGTTGAAATTCATTCGTAATTTGGTAGATATTATATTAAAGAGTATTTATTATGCGAAATATTATTATTAGGGAGCTGCTGGATTCAGGCGGCGCAAGACCGATGCATGTGGAAGTCCATGCAAGAGACCTTTGTCCAGCTGTGGACGTCTATCGCTTGAAAGCGAAGAAAAGGATGCGAAATATACTTAAAGGAAAGTTTGGAGTAATTAAACAATATCTTAATTAGTTGGCGGAGAAAGTTTCGTCACTCACCAACTTTCCACAACTTCCTTCAAACACTGAGTTGCGAGCAAGACTCATACCACATTTGCACAACAGTGTCCAATGTCCAAGAAAAGTTTATACAGAAAAGCTCATGAGAAATATATGAGGGAATAAAAAACACAATCGGGAAATAAACCGTCGCTCGGAGTGTCGGAGCGGCGGATGCTGCGCGCGGGCGGGCGGAGGCTGCAAGGATCGCGAGAGACTGAGCCGAGCGCCAACCGCCCGCGCTCTCTACCTATTTTATATAAACGCCTATATACCGATTTATATATTTCCCCGCACTCATACATATTTAACTTTTTTCCCATTTCACATCGTTTATTCCCCGTATGTGAGGCTCGGGCAGCGCGCGTGTGTGCGCTGCCGCCATTCGAACCGAACGGAACGAACGCTCCACTCTTCTATTTACGTGTTTTTAGAAAGGGTGAAGCTTTTATACCTTTCCTTTCTACTATTCGCTCCGTAGTTGAGCGCAACGCTCTGAATACCGGACCATGAAATATTTCTTTTCGATTTATGAGTTCCAATTTTGTTTTTTTTTTTTTTTGAGTATCATAATATTTTTTCTGGCGGGCAGTTTATCAATACTGCCCATTGTAGAGCATATTCTGATATCCTCACTAAAATTAAGTATACATGCGAAAGAACCTTTTTCATTTCTTTTAATCACGCAGCAACGCAGTAACCAATCAAAGTGATTTGATCACATTTTTTATGCTCGAGAATTTTGCATAGGCTGAAGGTATAGTTGAGGAGCTGGAAAGTGACTTGGGCTACTTTTTATATCAGAAAAAGTAGGGTTTCCGTTGGTTATTTAAAAACATCAACGTGAACAAAATCTTGGGCAATAATAGCTAGTCAGATATAAAATGATGTTACTTTAGCATAATGAACATAATAAAGATTACGATGGAAACTATAGAATAAACAAAGACTATTCAAGTTAATTAAATAAATTCAGAAATACCTTTTATATTGCTCACCAAAGTAAAACTTCATAAAATTTCGTACGCTACTAGAAGTAAATTGTACAATACTGCAGTTTTACGCTACAGAGATCTCTTCCAGAATGCTCCAGTACAAAGTAGTCTATTGGATTATTATAGTGTAGTCTATTCAGAGTCTATTATATTACGAAATAACTTCGTTTTTACGCTGATAAGTTATAAAACTATTAGTAATAAGAAGGGCCGATTTCACCAGCGTAAAATAATTACTTTTTGCAAAAAATGGAACCGGCGATAAAAATACTAATAAAAAGGGAAAAATATAATATAAATCTTTTTAGCTGCGCTTTCGCGCTTCTTTACACCTCTAATTTGAAGACGCCCTTACACTTAGTTGGAGGGGAAAGGGGAATATTATGCTATCAACATACTGTGTAAAAAATTTGAATATCTAACTGTGCGATTATAATGTGTTTGGTACAGAGATACGAATAACTTGCATCCCAGGACGAAGAGGTATTGGCTAACTTTTATCTCAGAAAATATCAAAGTCTCACGGAGAAAATTTCCACTTGGAAGTTGGGGGCGACATACTATTTAATAGCTAGTAGCTAGTGTAACTAATGTAGCTACGCTCGCGCTAGTGTAAAATGGAATTATTGTTATGTACATACAACTTGTATCTATACAATCAGAGTTCGCGATTCAAACAGCCGATGTCGCGGACACGTATCATTTATATTTAGTGGTCGCTTCCCAATAACTGGGTGTCATTTTAAATTTACGGGAGCAGCGTACGCCGGACCCGCGCCGTCCATCACTATTTATTGCAGTACCTCGGCACCTCGCACACAATGTGGCTTTAAACCGATTGCTAAAACAGAGATTGTATATAATATTGTATATTATATACATAATTTTTTATTTATTTTGATAATAAGCTTTATTTTTTGTTTTTAGTTTACAGGCATATAAAATAATTGAAAGTTTCTAACATTCAATATAACATACTTAAAACCAACAAAATAATTCATAAAAAAAAATAAACTAAATCTAAATAAAACTAACTGATGCCTGTGATAAAAAGTAGCTTGTACCTATCACTCTCCAGGTCCTCAACTATACCCATGCAAAAATCACGTCAATCCGTTGCTCTTTTGCAACGTGATTCAATTGCAAACCAACAAACACATTTTGCATTTATAATATTACTAACTAATATTAGTAAATCTAAAACCTCATCGATGTCACCGCAGAGCAGCATAGTATTTAAAACACTGATGAACTTAGAAGAAGGAATACCCTAGGGGTGTACCTACTAAGGAGGATTTCTAGGCAAGAGGAGAGAGAATTTCTGAAGGTTAAAAATCAAGAAGGGGTGGGAAATTTTGTACGGGCAAAATTTTTAAAGCTCAATCAAATCTACCTAGATAAAGTTTAGGTAATCAGCTGGAACTATTAAAAGATTTAATTCGAACAATCCGTCAATTGTTTGCTAACAATTTTAGCAAAATAAACAATAACTGAATGAGAATTTAGACAGCTTATGTCACGAGCAGATAGGTGGGGAAAATTTATATTTAGCGCACGCATTCCGATAACTGGGCGTCATTTTAAATTTACTAGAATTGCAACGTACGGTACATCCGACATTTAGTATTTATAGCTCTTATTAAAATAAAAAAAATAATACAGATAATAATATTGATGAATTCAATTATTAAGCTATTGCATAGCTTCTATCGCGGGCCTTGAGCGTGGAGACCGAATCCAGAAATTCCGTAACGAAAATAACCTGACACGGGACACCTCTCACCGCTAGATGGCGTTGATAAAAAATGCTGTGCAATAGCTTTACCGCGGCAGTCCCCGAGTACCACACGTCTTTTATTATTTTTGTTAAAAATAACAGATTGTATTTTACACTCTTCACAGTAATACTCAACAATAATAGTAATACTGAACATAATTATTCTTAATAGATAATGTAACAATAATACAGCCTCAATAGCGCAAGGGTTCAATGCACGGACTAAAATCCGATATGTCACTGGTTCAAATCCCACCGTTTGTACCTACTCCTATGACAAGATTTACTCTTCATTGGAGAATAAAGGGAATTTTTTTTAAATTTATAAGTACTCGTATAAATAAAATATAAGAAGCCGGTAAAGAATACAACTCGGAGTCCGACTTCACACGTTTATTCGTCGAAGTTTCTGTACAAAATGACTGCCTCTAATTTCGTCTTCTCGCTTTTATAACATTGTTTTGAATGAAGTTCGCTATTAATGAAGTTTCTACCTACATCAAAAATCAACATCAGTAGAAACAATATCTTAATTATTATTCTAAGAAACAAAAATGTGTATCACAACCCTAATAAATAATATTAGCAATTCTAATGCTTAATTATCATTAAATTAAAGCTACATACATTTTATGGATACATATTGTGCATTTGATTGAATGAATAAGTATTGATACCTTATAATTCATTCAATCAAATGTTTTCTCAATATTACAATACGTGAACTCAGTCAATTTTATCTGTATTAGTGTACAATCTCTAAGTCGCTCACAATTATTCACATAATTTCTAACAAAAATATAAGCGTTTTATGGAACATTTGTAATTTTAAAATAATCGGTCAAATGCGAGTCGGATTCGCATGCGAAAGGTTCCATACAAAAAAACGTCGAAAATGACACGTGTCTAGTAGGGTAGTAGTAGCACCCTTCAATTTTTAATTTATTAATTTATTTTTATTACTTATTGTTATAGCGGCAACAGAAATACACAATCTCAGAAAATTTCAACTCTCTAACTAGCACGGATCATGAGATACAGCCCGCTGACAGACAGATGGACGGACGGACATCGGAGGCTTAGTAATAGGGTCCCGTTGGTTACCCTTCGGGTACGGAATCCAAAAAATGGCGTCTTTATTAAACGTGAGACAAAATTCATTATATTGAGTCGAGACGTGTCGAAAAATATAAACTCGACTGTTCAAAGTCTTCCTCGCGCAAAGTAATGCAATTAAGTTTTAGTGGTCGTTTCCCAATAACTGGGTGTCATTTTAAATGTATGGGCGCGTTGCGACGTACACGTATTTGCACGTCCATCACAATTTATCTCACGTTATTCGATCATATATCTACATATAAGATTTTACTAGGATACGAGATAGACTTGGTTGCAGCTGGTCTAAAACTATAAGTTTTGGAAAATTGAATATCAATAAATAAATAAAATATTAATAAAAAAAAATGAATCCAGTACGATTTTTGCGAGTAGAATATTTTCTTGTATTTCTATTTGTTTTTAAGAATACCTTGCTAATATATATAATATTTTTTCATTGGTTCCCCTTATTTCATACATATAGTTGAAGACGACGATAACATTAGTCGTATTTTAGTTCATTGACGTAATCAATATTCCAGAAAAAAAAATAGTTGCCGAGGGTTGATTTATATTGTATACCTTATAATGGTTTTTATTAATATTATTTCTTTATAGGAATTGAAAACTTTAAAAAGCTGACGTCAGCGTACATTATAATAAGATTTATATTTAGCGGGCATTTTCCAATATGTGCACGTCATTTTAAATAAACGATATTTTGCGATATACAGAGTATGTCGGCAGCCTGCGGCGAATTCTTGTACCCGACCGTGTATCCGTATATTAAATATTATCTACTGGGCTACGTGGGTGCTGTATAGATATAGTCGCGCTGAAAAATGTGCCTTGTTTTTACCTGGCTACGGTCTGACAGTGCGTTTTGCTAATGATGGCTTATGGTTTTGAAATTGTCTCGTTGGTCTAGCAGTTAACAAGTTCGATTGCGGATGACAAGGTCCCACGTCCAATTTCTGGGTCGGGTCAAAAAATTTATTGGGTGTTTCGTCAAGAAATTCTCAATACTAGCCCGGAGTTAGGAAGTTGGCGGTGAGTCACCCCGTGACTCGGAGAGCACGTAAAGCTGTCGTTTCTGCGCCTGATCTCTCAACGGTCGTGTCGGATTTCAGTCCCATCGACCTATGAAAGTGAGGGAATAGAGAGTGCAACTGTGTTTGCGCACACACTTGTGCGCTATAATACCTTCCGCGTTCGTGGCTAATTTCTGTGGAGATTGGCCATTGTGGCCGGATTCGGTCGGGAGGACATTATGGTTTTGAAAAATTAAAATTTTTCGTTCGATTCAGGCGGCGCAAGACCGAGATATGTGGAAGTCCAAGTACAGCATTAGATGTCTATCGCTTAATATAAAAGAAAAAGATTTTTCGTAGTGAGCGAAGGTCCTCACTTTACATTTATTACACTTCTCAAACATTATTAATACTTCGCACGTAGGTACATCTGAGAATCGATTACCAAAATGTAATTTATTAGGTTCATATCGCGTATTTATTGACTATCTCGCACCTTCACTTTCCGTTGATGTTCGTCGAAAATTTTAGAGAAAATATGGCGTTTCGAAGCGAGAAAATTGAAATTTCGGCGCAAAACTTTATTACGTGCACGTGGGGGTGTTATGTCGAGGGTACCTACTGTAAATTGTGTTCCATAGATGTTATAAGTTATTCCCAATTTTGTAAGGAATTGTCGAAATTCGATATATATAATTTATATAATTTTTAACCGACTTCAAAAAAGGAGGAGGTTCTCAATTCATCGGAATCACTGAATTAGGGAGGCATTTGTCCAACGATGGGCGTCCTCAGGCTGATATGATGATTATAACAATGATTGGTGAACGAGAAATTTCGTAGTACGGTACACAATTTACGCTTATCAAATCATATAATATCAACCAATACTATCATGAAATGTTCACTGAATACGAGTTCAATATTTGGTGATAGTTTCCCTGGAATTTGGATGGAATGAGAGAAATTGACAACCGACAGGTAATAAGGACAATAATTCCGTATTTGTATTAATTATTACTATTGTAATATTCCATTACATTCCTGGCAGTAAAATTACAGTAGAGATTTTGGTTGTGATAGGTGGTATGATATATAATGTTGTCACAGGCGTGATATAAAGACTATGGTAATAGCTAGGTAATACATAGTATGTTTTTCATACCTACTCACCTGACTATTAACAAAAAACCAGAATATTTTATTAGAAAATGCTTGCTGCTGTGTAGAGCAAAAAAAAGGTATTATATTTTTAGCCAAACTTTTTTTTGCATTTCATGCACAAAATTGTATTTACAAAGCTGTAGAATACAAAATCGATCAAACCGTGAAAAAGGAAATGGTAAGTATATACATATACTGCGAAGCCTATGTACAATCCTACCAACGTAACATTCTACTAGGGTTGCCTGCTTTAATATTAAAAATACGTTTTAAGTTTTAAATTACCTACTCTGAATATTATGACAATTACTAATTGATTCCGATATAATATAATACTATGTTTTGCTCACGATTTCGTCCGCTTGGAGTTCTCCGGGACAAAAGTTGCATGCAAAAATCACTTCCATCCATTGATGCGTTCGAAGGATAATCTAACAAACAAACACGCTTTCGGAATATAATATTAGCGTAGAAATCAGAATAAGAACTTTTACAAATATATACACTCAATATTATTATTGAGTTAGAAGTTGAGTTTCGTGTTATTGAGTTTCGTATTGACACCAGACTTTCGAGCCTGTGTTACCAGAAAATTATAAGGTCAAATTTAATTTGTTCATATTGCTCAACTCCTGCCTTAACTTGGAGAAACTTATAGTTATAGACAAGTTAGTGGGAGAACAACCACGCGGCCGATCACCTAGCCGCTCGCTGGTCTAACCAGGTCAAGTCACTCACTGGTCTTCCGCTTGCAACCACAATTAGAAAAGCCGAAGACCAGACATAGAAAAGACTAGTTAATAATGCCACCATGGCAATTACATACGGACACGACCTCCAGCAATGAAGTATGCGACCAAGAAGTAGACGTATTGGTAAAGTTGGCAGCCATGCGAACTATATGCAGGCTTTTACGTATGTGTTAAGTGGAGCCGGCGCCCATCCGTATTGGAATTTATTTCGCTTAAAAATACACTAAAAGTGCTCCCAATACTACCGAATTCGTTCAATGAATAAACTGCCATTCGATAAAATAAATTAAACGGGAAAATTGTTGTGAAACATTATGAAAGCTAAGTTAATTGCTTTCCATATAACATTGTTATTTTTAATAGCACGTAGATGTACCTTTCATGTATCAAAATGTGGGTCTAGTTACAAATAGCCTTAAAGTTAATAAAGAAACAAAAAAAATGTTAAAGTTAGTGTAGATGCAAACTAAGATAGAGCGCGGTTGTATAGAAGCCTATTTACTAGTATACCCAAGTTAAAATTAGTTGGAAAAATGAAATCGGAAAGGCAATCCAAATTTTGGCGACGATATTAGAACCGAGGATACAGAGCATAATGCAACTCCATGGCATTTCAACCTGTAGCATTTCAGAGCTATACGATAATGGATGGGCGATGGGGTCACTAAATTTCTGTGTCTCTTATCATTTTAAGGTTCAACCTCCGCACCAATTATACCGTGGTACAGAAATACTTTACACCCTGAGTACCTTTATATTCTGGAAAATCAAAGAGAATGCCATGTAGCCTGTATAGTACGTTTACCTCACGATGTTACGGGCGCTTTACTTGTGGTTACGTCGTGTACATACACATTGCATAAATGTGCGTGCCTGTCAGGAGCCTAGGTGGGAGCGCGTGAGGCGCAAGCAAACTCTCGCTCACACTTATACAGATATGAGACACACACAGCCATGAGCCACGCGCCGTCGTGAATTGCAAGAATATAGCATGCTTTAAGTTAGTAAATTTTTATTATACATTTCTTGCATAGTCAACTAATCTCCCCTGAGATTTGCTGCTGTAATCGAAACATGTCAGTCGAAACACTGATACTAGATAGAACATTTTTCTGCAACATCGTTAGTTAATGCAGACGTTACTTCTAAAATAAAATCCGTGACCTCGGTAATCTTATAGACTTTGTCCCTTGGGAAAAGAAAGGACTTTCGTACTATCTATTGACTTATTGAATTTGTGCTCGCGAACTGGCTAGAGGCTTTCGAAAAGGATTATTTGGGATGAGAGATAGAAAAAAGCCCTCAATCACGTCTCGTGTAGGATAATAGGGTGCAGCATGCGTGTGGTTGTAAAATTTTTTTATATAGTTCTTTCATTTCACGAGTGTGTGTGTATCGTATCCGTATAAGTGTGAGCGAAAGTTTGCTCGCGCTTGAGCGCTCCCACCTAGGCTCCTGACAGGCACGCACACTTACGCTATATGCATGTACACGACGTAAGCAAAAGTAAAGCGCCCGTAACTTCGTGAGATAAACGTACTTGTATTTACCTAATTTTTTTCGACAGTCAAGGACCCAATCAAACCGATGAGATTTCTAAATTAAAATCAAACAAAAAATCTTTATTATATGGCTTTTTATTATTATACGTTGTTATATCGGTTGGTTATTATATATGTATACTCAAAGTTATAACGGCAGTAAAAATACGCATTCTGTTAAAATTTCAAGTGTGTAGGTACCGTTACCTTTTACGGTTAATGAGATACAGCCCACTGACAGTCTGATGGACGGAGAGCGTAGGCTTATAGTAATAGGATCGCGTTGGCACCGTATGGATATGGAACCCTAATTAAAAACGCATTATAAACACGCTGTCACTATGCCGTCTGCCGAGCAGTTTTTTTTTTTTTAATTTGTTGACAAGATAGTCCTTGACTGCGATTACCTGATGGTAAATGACGATGCAGTCTAAAATGGTAGCGGGCTAACTTGGAACGGGTACGCCAGTGTAGATTTAAATCCATACTCCCTTATCGGTTTCTACACGCCATTGTGCCGGAACGCTAAATCGCTTGGCGGCAGGACCTTGATGGTAGGGTGGTAACTAGCCACGGCTAAAGCCTCCCACCAGACCAAAAATTTCAAAAGTTATGAATTGAGTTTTCATCAACTGTTGATTTGTCAGGCTTAGGTTTTCAATAATTTTTTTATTAAGCATACCACCCTATAAAGCCGTAATATGGCTTACTTTTGCGTAGAAATAACACAATAGCTGAAGCTTCAGACACAGCTTTCCCTTTCAGTTTTCTTTGTTTTTCGTACAATAAAAGCGCTGCAGGTTTACAGTTAACAAAAGGTCTGAAACGCAGCTGCACTTGTCGCTAATGTCACTGCGGTAGAATAATGGCTAGCGAGTAGCGTGCATGAAAACAGAAGTCATTGCAACGCTAATAAAATATACCTACTACCTGTTCAGTCCAAGTTGGCCGTCGTCGACCGTTACAAAATGACTTCATGTTGGTATCGTTGACAATAAAATAATACTTGTATTTTTCACAGTACCTAACCACGTCTGTAACAGAAGTTTTCTTCTCTTAATATTTGTCTTGAATGTCGAGAAGCGTGATTTTTAATTTCTTATTTTTCTCCTCTTCAAAGAAAGTCATTAGTTAAAGTAATAATTAATGTTCTGCGCTATGCAAAATTTTTCCTTTTTTAACTCATCGTAGAAAACGACACGCGAACAATACAGTAATCAAAAAAAAAAACTAATTGAAACTTAACCAATATTAAAGATTTTAGACTTGATTCGTGGTTTAATGACATAACTGTTATAAAATAATACGAGTAGGTACGTACCACGGTAATTATTTTAGTTGGGATTTTAGTTGTCTTAACATTTAAAACGTAACAATAGCGAAAGTTAGAAAAAACTCGGTAGTGACAATCTCGAGCGGTACGTTGCTATCTGTACTAAGCGGGCCTGCCTTGAGGTGCGGTGCGGGGAAGCGCGACGCGAGGTAGCTGCCAACTTGCTGCAAATGGTAAGTACGTGTTTCGACGACCACACTGCTGCAGTTATGAGGGCTTAGTAAAATCTGCTGAAGGATTGTCTAAAAATCATTGCGAGTACTCTCTCGCTATTTGGTTGAATTTTTTTTTTAAAGGAGATTAACCAAGCTGAAGTTGACTAATATCCTTCTATCCCCTCCAAATAAGCGGAAAGCTTGTGCTAGGAGTGGGCACGACATTATTGCAACGGATGGGATTCGAACCTGCGATCTCGGGCTTAAAACTTAAAATGCATTAACGCAGCATCTTTAGCCAATTGAATTTTGAAATTCATTGATGAAACCATAAAAATTCTTCGGAATTCTAGTGAAGTTAGAATAATTAATTAAATCGCTTCGATAAAATCATTTCGGATTTTCAATATGCCTGGCGTGCTGCGTGCCCTTTCAATAACAGAGCCATTTTCGTTTCGATTTACGAAGAGATTTTAAAAAGAGCTATGATCTGTTTAGAAAATGTGTATAATTTTCTAGTTTTTATAAGTAACGGTTCTTAGAATAATTTGGTGAAAAATAGCTATAACAATAAGAGATAATTTTCCTTTATTATGAGATAAACTTCCTGAGCTTAAGGCCATTTATTATTTTGCTTTTACGATATACGCTTGTATGGTTTTAGTGGTATTTTATAACAACCGTATAATAATACACAAACACGGCGTAACATATCCCCCGTTATAAATTCAGTTACAGAAATATAAAAATATAAATAAAACAAAATATTGAGAGGTCAATTTTAGAACCCTTAAAATTGTTTAACGAATCATATTTCGTTACAATTTTGACTGCCCCTTTCGTCACGTCCCATCGCACTCATGAACAATATAACGAAAAATGTTCCATTTAATTTAGCTTCCACGCTTGCTGTGTCCGGTTTCATAATATACTAGCTGATGCCCGCGTCTTCGTCCGCGTGGATTTATTTTTAAAATCCCGCGGGAACTCTTTGATTTTCCGGGATAAAAAGAAGTCTATGTCACTCTCCAGCCCCCTGAATCTGTAACTCAGTGCCTATCAACACAACCATGAGCCACGCGCCGTCATGAATTGAATTCAAATTCAAAATTTATTTATTTCATGTAGGCTACCTTGTAGCTCTTATGACACGTCATAAATCTACCACCGGTTCGGAATGCAGATTCTGCTGAGAAGAACCGGCAAGAAACTCAGCAGTTGCTCTTTTCAAAAAATAAAATAATTTTACAATAAGTAACCAAACTAAGCTATGTATACAGTGCTTCCACAGTGAAGCTTCAAAAATGCAATACATTATTGCATTGAAAGAAGTATAAGTTTTAATAAAGAAAAATAGAAAGAAGTTCTTTGGAGTAGCTACCTATTCGAACCCGCCTTATCATTTCAATGATTGCGTCACATAAAATTACACCCGACTCTATGAACATTGAACATGTAATCCGTTGACCCTTATGTGGATTAAAGCCCCAATGAAATACTGCGTGATCGAAACGACGTGGAAATCCACGAATAATGGATAAAACAGCGAACGCTGTAACTGGGTCTCTCTGTTATGAAATTCTTGGTGAGTAGCAGCCAAGAGTTGGGAAGTTGGCTGTTTGCACGTATGCAAGTGTATGTGCAAACACAAGTGCACCTTCTATTCCCTCACTCTCATAGACGGCCATGCGACACCACTGAAAGTCAGACAATGAAGTTTTATTAAGCAATAATATAATTAACTAGCTGTTGCTTACGATTTCGTCTGCTTCAACTTCTGTTATTATGATCGCGATTAAGAAGTTTCTAAAAGAATATAATATTTTAAATAAGGATAATTTCCCCCGTTTTTGCAACATTTTTCACTGATGCTTCGCTCCTATTGGTCGCAGCGTGATGCCTGTAGCCTTCCTTGATAAATGGACTATCCAACACAAAAAGAATTTTTCAATTCGAACTATTAGTTCGTGAGATTGGCGCGTTCAAACAAACAAACTCTTCAGCTTTATAATATTAAGTATAAATATTCTAAACATGAGAAGTGTAACTATCTGTCTATCTAATCTGTTATCACGGCTAAATAGCTGGTTGATCTTGACGAATTTTGGCTCAAATATTTTCAGGTAGTTTGCAACTACTGAGTGCTTTCCTCTCAGAGAAGGGTTATGCTGACTTTTTATGCTGATAGTTTGCATCATGGACACCTAAATAGCATACTTTTTATCTCGAAAATCAAAGAGTTACCATGGCAATTTAAAAAATCCAGATATAGATGCATGGGCTAATAGTAAATAGGGATTTACAGCCAAACTTACAAAATGTTACAGAGTATATCACATCACACTAATATTATTAAGGCGAAAGTTTGTATGTGTGTGTATGTTTGTTACTCCTTCTAGCCACAATAAATAAACCGACTTGGCTGAAATTTGAAATGGAGATAGCTCATACCTAGGATTAACACATAGGATACATTTTATCCCTGAAAATTAAAGAGTTCCCGCGGGAATTGAAGAACATTAATCCACGCGGACAAAGTCGCTGGCATTATCTAGTTGTAAAATATGTACGCTGAAATCTGTGAAAGAATTTCATTTACATGCTCCGAACGTGAAAATTCATTGCGCGGGCTGTATTTGAAAGGCACAAAGAAAATTACAATACGTTAAACCATTCGAGTCGATATAAAGAACCCACAAACCAAAGAACTGGCTTAGAGTCGAGCTTGTTTCACAGAGTTGGGTGTTTTGTAAGAGTCAGCTAACACTTTTAATTAAAATCTAGCTTTAGCTGTCCAGATTTTTTGCGCTTAAAATTGTACAAACCATATAAAATGAGAACAAAGGTAGAAAATCACATTTTTTTAAAGCAGAACTTACCGGGAGCTTTATTCTTTTAAGTACCTATCTAGTAATAAATAATGTAATTTATATAATAATACTAGCTTTTGCCCGCGACTTCGTCCGCGAAACTTAGGTTACTGTTTCTCCGGGGTAAAAGGTCACTTTCCTTGCCATTAAAAAACCCGTTAAATTAAAAATGTATGAGAAAACGAATTTTTTTTCATTTTTTTTTCGTCAATTTTCCCAATGTTTTTAATAGCTAATAGCAGCTATTCGGGACGGAGACAAATACAACAAATCAAAAACCATGAAACTCGGTTCAGTCGTTCTAGAGTTATAAGGGTTCGAACAAGAGTTGAGGATAGAGTTAGATATTAAGATAATGTTTGCTTGAAGAACATGATGCCCGATAGGGTTCCAAGATGCTGAAGGGGTGAGCCCGCACCTGGAAACATAGCGTTGTCAGACCCCCCAATTGGTGGACCGATGACATCAGACGAGTCGCAGGGAGCCGCTGGATACCAGTAACGCAAGACTTGCATGGAATTCCTGTGGAAATCCATGCAAATCCTTTCTTCAACTTTATCAAAGGGTGTCTATCGGTTGATCTTTATTAACCCATAGAAGAAGAAGATAAATTAATATTAGTATGGAAATGTATTTGCGTAAAGACACATTTCTTAAGTCGTGGATATTACAAAGTTAATGACTTTCTTAATGACAAAGTTGCATGAAATCAATCGGCTTCGCATCCAGTTACCCACAAGATAGTGTAATAAGTTATCACATTGTAATATTATGTAGTTATACATTAATATTGTAATATTTTGTTATGAAAAGAGCAACTGCTGAGTTTCTTGCTAGCTCTCTCAGCAGAATCTGCATTCCGAACCGGTGGTCGACTCATGACGTATCATAAGAGCTACAAATTGGCCTACATGAAATACTCGTAAATAATTTTGAATTTGAATTTGGATTTTAGTGTTTCATCTCATTCTAATATGCTTCTGCTATGACAGGAGGTATTGTTCGTGAAGAATCCGTGTTGGGTAATTAAAAAAAACAGACGTGTGGCACTCGGGGACTGCCGCGGTAAAGCTATTGCATAGCATTTTTTATCAACGCCATCTAGCGGTGAGAGGACTCCCGTGTCAGGTTATTTTCGTTACGGAATTTCTGGATTCGGTCTCCACGCTCAAGGCCCGCGATAGAAGCTATGCAATAGCTTAAAACTTAATTAAGTATACAAATCCCACACCACCACACGGTTAGTAAGTTCAAAAGGACTCCGTATTTTCCGGATTAGTGACGTAGAAAAAGTTTTACATCAGTCCGTCTGTGAAAGTTACAAAGCAAGATACAATCTGTTGGTCATTCGACTCAACGTTATAAAGAACTTCAAGGCAAAGAACTGGCTGAGCTCGGCTTCTTTTTACCGCTTAGGTATTTTATAATAGTGTGCCAGCGTTTTTAATTAAAACCACGCTTCGGTTGAGTAGATTTTTCTCGTTTGAATTGTTAAAGCACCTCGTTTCGTGGTCTACATGTGAGCGTGAAGTGTGTGATTTACACGTGTTTTGTGGATTCAAAATGAATAGCAAAATTAAGACATAGGTACACTAAAAGTTAAAAAAAAACAATACGAACTACAGCGCCTCTTGGTGGCGAATATTAGTTAAAACTAAAACTCACGATCACGCTATCGCCTATCAAGGTGTGATGTAAAATTTTCAGGAATTGTTGTTGTATATTATGGGCGATAGATCCTTACTTCCTTACTTTAATATATAAGTACATAGATTACAAAGAAACAATCACATGGAAGGACGTTTTTTACTCAATCACGCCGTAACGACTGAACCGATTTGACTGAAAAGCACAAAAATAAATAACACAGAAGCTACATTTCATCCTAGAAAATTAAAGAGTTCGCGCAGGAATCAAGAATCCATAATCCGCGCATATGAAGTCGCGGGCATCAGCTAGTAATACATAATTATTAGTAAACATGCAAATGTGCTTATTTATTGGTTCGTTGGTTTGTTCTTCCATCACGCTGCACGGAGCAACGTATCGACATAATATTTTGCGTGGGAATAATCGAGGACTTGAAGAGTGACATAGGCTACTTTCCATTTAAAAAAAAATTGAAAATATAGAATTCCCGCGGGATTATTAAAAACCCAACTCCCAAACAGACGAAATCGTGGACAAAAGCTACCTAGTTAAAAATATTGTTCATTAGATTTTTCACGAAGTTAGACGTTTTGCTAGTTAGACTTTATCGGAAGGGAAAAATAGTTTCAACATATTCCAGCATGATAGCACATGCATTGCTCAGTTGTTCGTAAACGCAATCTCATTCAGCTGCAAATGAACATGCCATTTTCTAGCTTCCTGATACTGCAAGCATGCGCCTGTCTGTGGTTATCTGATGTCTGAATCCCGTCGCCCACGCGTTGACAGCTGAGCCTAGATTAGCAATGTAATGTAGCGTTCTATCCGATGTGTGGAAATATCGGCTTGTTCGCTTTAGGACAGATTCGCTTTACGACAGATTCGCTTTACGGCAGATTCGCTTTACGGCAGATTCGCTTTACGGCAAAAATTGTACAGGTCGAGATAAAATATGGTCTCCACTCCAAGGAAAACTTTCCTTTATATAATTATTATTGACCGAGCGAAGCGAGGTCTCCGAGTCTACTTGAGTGAATTTGCACTTGTCCGTCATTTGAATTTTTTCTTTAAACTAAAGTTAGGTTAGGTTAGGGTTATACATGAATATTCAGGTGCCCGGCCGAAGGCCGGGCACTTAGGTTCTGTTGGGATCGTAAACCTACCTAAAGCTTACAAAAAAAAATAAGTACAAAAAAATTGATTTTTTTTTTATGCTAATATTAGGTACATTTTGATGATAGAACAATATAGGATGTGTTATAAATTATAATTATAATTAAAAGTTAAAACTATCTTTAGGGAATTATAGGATACCGCGAGTTCTCAGTTCGGGGCGAACCACTTGATATATATTGTAATAATTAACTTTTAACATTAGACGTAATAAAAAATAATAATAGTTGACGCAAAACTGTTTTAACATGACTTGACCGATAGTAAATACAGTGCCATCTATTAGCATTAATGTATTAACTAGTTTAATGTATTATTAATTTTAATATATATATTCGAGTTCACTGTACTTCTGCCGTAAAGCGAATCTGCCGTAAAGCGAATCTGCCGTAAAGCGAATCTGTCGTAAAGCGAATCTGTCCTAAAGCGAACAAGCGGAAATATCTCCCTATAAATCTATACTAATATATAAAGCTGAGGAGTTTGTTTGTTTGAACGCGCTAATCTCAGGAACTACTGGTTCGAATTGAAAAAATCTTTTTGTGTTGGATAGTCCATTTATCGAGGAAGGCTTTAGGCTATATAACATCACGCTGCGACCAATAGGAGCGAAGCATCAGTGAAAAATGTTGCAAAAACGGGGAAAATTATCCATATTTAAAATATATTCTTTTAAAAACTTCTTAATCGCGATTATTATAACAGAGATTGACGCGGGCGAAGTCGCACGCAACATCTAGTATTTGTATATACCTATATTCTCGCGGGGTATATAAGAAGTGAGACGGTTACTATCACACACAAAGTGTCACAGCTCGTACTCATAGGCGAGCGAGATCCGACACGATTGTTTTCCGGGCGTAGAGGGCTGGCAAAACACCCGACATTTTTTGTCGGCGCCGACACAAAATCGGTTTCCGACAAGTATGAATAGCTTCATATAAAATACTCTGCTACTGGAACCTCCGATTAATATACGGATCCGACACCCGACAAGTGGGAACGAGCTCTAACGCCAAGTCAAGAAAGTATTTGAAAGACAATTTCTATTCTATTTATTTTTATTGATTAAATATTTTTTTTAATAAAGAATATTAGCCAACCTGAAGTTGACTATTATCCTCCTATCCCCTCCAAATAAGCGGAAAGCTTGTGTTAGGAATGGGTACGACAATTAGTGCAACGGGTGGGATTCAAACCTGCGACCTTACAGATTTCAGTCCGCACCTTTAACCGTTGGGGCAAGGCTTAAATTTACACAAGAATTTATTCCTCTGAAAACGTTAATGTTTAGATGAGAAGCATTTAAAAGGCCATAGCTCACTACGCTATCCAAGTTCGGATTGGCAGACTTCATGGTTCTCCATTATTTCTCCAGAAAAGTTTGAGATTCGAACCCCGGATCCTAGAAAATCAAGCCGATGTTTTACTCACCAGCCTATCACAGCTGAGGGAGGCTACATTCAACAATTCGACATTCAAGTTTGCCGTCAAGTCTGCGTCAAGTCCGCGGCAGACTTGACGGTGTGTGCTAATCAATTTGCATGACCATTCTGCTTCTCATGGTCTCCCTTAGTCAACGTATACTCGAGATGTATAAACTCGTAATAAACCTTATTCTAGAAATGCGAGCTCCTTATTTATTACTAGCTGATGCTCGCGGCTTCGTTCGCGTGGAATTAGAGTTGTCAAGATCCCACGGGTACTATAATTTTTTTTTTCGGGATAAAAAGTAGCCTATGTTTTAATCCAAGGTATAATCTATCTTCATTTTAAATTTCAGCCAAATCGGTAGTTTTTGAGTTTATTCATTACAAACATACACACAAAAATACAAATCTTTCCTCTTTATAATAGTAGTGTAGATTTATTTATTATTTATTCCTGTTGTGCGCTCTAAGGTGCAATTTTTTGTATAACTAACTTTGTAACATAGCCTGTAAGTTTCATATAAGTGAATATGTAAGTATATTCTTAATGAAACAATAAATATCTTAAACCCGAACCCGAACCTTGTATTCAATGACTTGAAAAATTTTACAGCGCAGCACTTAGGAAATACAAAATTCTCTTTTCTATTTACGAACCTTCACATTCATCGTACGTGCCGCCCCGGCCTCGCCGCCTCGGGCGCCGACAACACCTGATTAACCGCGTGAATTGTGCCCCGCTACACGTACCTATCTTACGTTGCACCGCTATTCGGACTATAAAGCCTGTGAAAACACTACGTGTGAAACATTTCAGGAGTTGAAAACTTCCTTACTGTTGATATTTAATTTTTTTTTAAGCTATTGCATAGCTTCTATCGCGGGCCAGCGTGGAGACCGAATCCAGAAATTCCGTAACGAAAATAACCTGACACGGGACTCCACTCTCACCACTAGATGGCGTTGATAAAAAATGCTATGCAATAGCTTTACCGCGGCAGTCCCCGAGTGCCACACGTCTTTTTTTGAATGATTTTATAAACTGCATTCTGGATCTGGAATCATGAAAGTAGGATCAGTAAATTATCAAAAATCTGTCTTCTATGTTCCTATATAAAAGTGAAATAACACTCGATGACTAATTAAGAAATCTATGCGCGCACAGACAGACAGATAGACTGACAAGAAATTCAAAAAAAAAGACGTGTGGCACTCAGGGACTGCCGCGGTAAAGCTATTGCATAGCATTTTTTATCAACGCCATCTAGCGGCTCAACGTAGAGGAGTCCTGTGTCAGGTTATTTTCGTTACCGAATTTCTGGATTCGGTCTCCACGCCGGCCCGCGATAGAAGCTATGCAATAGCTTAAAAATTTGTTTCATTGGTTTTTAAAAACAATGGCTTATACAAAAGTAAAAAACGCTGGCATAGTTTAAAGCGATGCACTACAAAAACTACACCGAAATACAGAATTGTCTTTCTTCTCTCCCAATAACGAACCTTCACATTCATTGTACGTGCCGCTCTAGCTTCGAGCGCCGACAACAGTGTATTAACCACGTGAATTATGTCTCGCCGCACCTATCACGCTGCACCTCGCTATTTCGACTAAAAGTTTTAACTGCGAGTATAAATCTGTGGAAACTTAACATATTATGTAAAAGATAGCATGCATCCTAAAGTTTTTGCTAGCTCTAAGAAGGTACTAATGCCTAGGTACTTGGAAACACAAAAACCTCTGTGGCGCAATGGTGAGCGCTGTGGTCTTATAACTGGGAGGTCTCGGGTTCGATTCCCGGTGGGGGCAATTTGGGAATTTATAAATTCTGAATTATCTGGTGGGAGGCTTTGGCCGTGGCTAGTTACCACCCTACTGTCAAAGACGTGCCGCCAAGCGATTTAGCGTTCCGGCACGATGGCGTGCAGAAACCGATTAGGGGTATGAGTGTACTGCTTACCATCAGGTGAGTGGCTGCTAACTTAGACTGCATCGTCACTTACCATCCGGTGAGATCGCAGTCAAGGACTATCTTGTCATCGAATAAAAAAAAAATTCCTTCAAACTGGCTATCTGCCTAAGATACCTTGCATACGTCGAAGTGATCCAAGACAAAGACATTTTCCTTTTGATCCCGTGACCCGTCACCTGTTCACGTCGCCTCACGTACCAAATTTATTGGCCTCTCTAATAAAAGTGACACAGTTTCCGCATTCATGGGAACATTATCGTAAACATGAAAGTTTTTATGACCTTCTTGCCTACATATATTTTTCTAGGGGTTTTTGTCAGCGAGTTGTATAAACAGTTTGAGAAACAAAGGATCCGAATTTTTAAGCTATTGCATCGCTTCTGTCGCGGGCCAGCGTGGAGACCGAATCCAGAAATTCCGTAACGAAAATAACCTGACACGGGACTCCTCTACGGTGAGCCACTAGATGGCGTTGATAAAAAATGCTATGCAATAGCTTTACCGCGGCAGTCCCCGAGTGCCACACGTCTTTTTTTTGTATTTAGATAAAAAAACTTGATCCCGTCTCTTGTGTCAAAAATACCTAAAAAAGAAAAATAAAGGGAAATGTCATCCATCTAATAATATACTCAACTACGACAAAGCCAAGAGGAAGGTGTATGATTTTTGCAGTAAGTAATTTTGCAGTATTTGTGTGTATGACGTATGTTTCTATTTACTTTTAAAACCCTAACGCCACGCAGACAAAATCGCATGCAAAATCTAGCATATACTATCCATAGCTGCCTCGTTGGTCTAGTGGTTAAGCAAGTTCGACTGCAGATGACGAGGTCTCGAGTTCGATTCCCGGGTCGAGGCATAAAATGCAGTGGGTTTTTTTATCAAGAAATTCTCAGTACTAGCCCGGAGTTAGGAAGTTGGTGGTGAGTAACCCCCGTGCCTCAGAGAGTACGTAAAGCTGTCGGTCTTGCGTCTGAGCTCTCTCCGGTTGTGTCGGATTTCCGTCCCATCGGACTATGAAAGTAAACGAATAGAGAGTGCATCTCTGTTTGCGCACACACTTGTGCACTATAATATTTTTTTTTTTTAATTTTAGTATAATGTGTATGATTGTTGATGATGTGTATTAATGCGAACTCGCCATCCTCAACATAAACGCAAAGTTTCCTGAGGATGGCATATAAAATAATTAAAAATGTATTGTGTACAGATCTTGATCAATAAATTAAAAAAAAAAAATTGCTCCCGCGCAGGTGGCTTATCTCTATGGTGATTGGCCGCCGTGGGCGGAATCGATCGCGAGGACATTACATTGTCCATACGAGATTATAAAGATCCCACCACACGCTATTTCAATTTCTAACTCATTTAACTTTTCTTATACGATACGTAAGAAGCTAATAGTGTTATGTATTCTGTGTCTGCGACTAGAAGAACTTACTCGAATGGGACGGACATCGAGCATTAGTTACGTGCTTCGAGAAAATGAGTTTTCAAATGAATTCTGTCCGCGTGTTGTCGTGTCTTCACTAGTAGCTTTAACAAATTATAATATACCATTGGACTAAAAAAAACGTATACTCGTATGTAAGATGTATAATTTATTTATGTTTATGACTAAAAATATCTCTAAATATATAAAAGGCAAAGGTGACTGACTGAGTGACTGACTGACTGACTGAATGATCTATCAACGCACAGCTCTAACCACTGGACCGATCGAGCTGAAATTTGGCATACAGGTAGCTGTTAGGACGTAGACATCCGCTAAGAAAGGATTTTGGAAAATTTCAACCCCAAGAGGGTTAAATAGGGGGTTAAAAAATCGAACCTAACGTGAGCGAAGCCGCGGGTCAAAGCTAGTATAATATATATCGACTAGCTGATTCCAGCGACTTAGCGCGAAAAATTACTTGCTGCTATCCGCAAGAAGTTATGTCCTCTATCTCCGGTAATATTTAGTAGATCTTCAGCAAAATTGGACAAAATATTTCTAATAGTACACAATTTAATTTAATAAAAAGTAATTATTAAATTCGGTTTAGATTTGACAAAGTTATGGAGCAAAATCAACAAAAACTTCCTCTATCCCGGATAAACCTTATTGCTTATCAGAAAGTATCCTATATATTGAAGCAGTATCAGCGACCTCTATACCAAATTTCATTTAAATCCGTTCAGTAGTTTTCGCGTGATGCGCGCAGAAACAGACAGAAAGACAGACAAAAAATTCAAAAAAAAAATATTTTGGGCTCAGTATCGATAATAAAGCATCCTCCGATTAAAATTTTCAAAATATATTAAATGTACAGAATTCGTCCCGTTACAGTTTTATTATAAAGTATGGGGACACATGATCTGCAATTGCAAAATATGGCTATTTATTTTAGCAATGTATGTTATAATTTTTAGAATCTGATACTGTACAGAGAATTTTCATGTATGCAATACAACGACATAAATAAAGCAAATCAAGTGTAGTCGCCGTCTCTACTAATCTTATTGGTGCTCGTTCCGAACGGAATTTCTCATCTGTATCACTATTTTTATTGCCTACAATATATCACATTGCATATGTCTCGAAATTTCGTAATACGTTTTTCCATTTGGGTAATTCTGGATAGATTTCTCCGAATATTGAAGGAATATGTTTTTTCAATATTTGATACGTTTTCTTTTTAACTAGCTTTTGCCCTCGGTTTCGCTCACCTTGAGTTCGATTTTTCAACCCCCTATTTTACCTCCATAGGGGTCAAATTTTCAAAAATCCTTTCTTAGCGGATGCCTATGGCATGATAGTTAACTGTATGTCAAACAGCCCGATCCATCCAGTGATTTGAGCTGTGCGTGGATTTGATAGATCAGTCAGTTAGTCAGTCACCTTTACATTTTATATTATTATATTTAGACTAGATGATGCCAGCGACTTCGTCCGCGTGGACTAAGGTTTGTTAACCGCGGGAGCTCTATAATTTTCCGGAATAAAATGTAGTCTATGTGTTAATCAAATATTTTCTAAGTTATAAGATTTATGATTGTTCTTGTATTATCCTTCTCTTTCGTCAACAGTTACGGCCCTTCTAGCTAAACCAGCGATCAAGAGGGACTGCAGGCTGTCTTAACAATAGCATTCTAATTAAATGTCCATAGAGCTCCAATACATTTTTTAGGCTCCATACCAAATACGACTACCTATTTTATCAGGAAGTACGTAATATGAGAAAGCAAGCCTGGCTGCCACGTTGGTAAAAATTATATTACGGGAATAGTACAAACCAAAAGCAAAATAGAAAACTTACATACGGATAAGTTAGGTTTAGGAAAATCACCACGGATCACCAGCCGGGAGCAAGATTGGGTACGGAATACAAATTCAAGGCGCAGCCCAACCACTTACACGTGAACCCCCGTTTTCCTCTCTACAGGCATATCCGTTCACTGAACCTATCGATACTCAATACAGGGAGGTCATTGGAAACTGGTTAACGAAATAGACCGACGAGTCGACCACCTGAGATTTCAATTTCGCGACGCGAAATAAATTTATTCAGATTTCTCACTTGCCTTATTGAAATTGACGTGATATTTTCGCAAACCTATTACCTTTCCTTATCCAAAGGGTAGTTGTTTCGTTTGGCCTCTTTTGTAGACAAGAACAATTTTCTAAAGACTTTAAGTCTTTAAGATTCAAACTAAAATGCAAAACTATATTTGGATAAGTAATTTTAACGCAATAGTAATTAATAAAAAAATTACAAAATTATACAGTTAGCCATTCATTAGTTATAGAAAAGGTGAAGCACTTCTAAAATATGCTGATCCATTGAGAATCCCTATATTTAAAAAAATATATATGAACAGATTCTCTACGATCATAGAGTTCCAAAAAGGTACGCGAAGACGAAAGAGAATGTGTCGCAACTCGCACCTGAGACAAATCAATCATAATAAAGTATCATCAGAAAAATCCATCAGTTTTTGTTCTTTCATCGGATAATGTACATAGGTGTAAAATTATGTATACTTTATAGGTACCTTACCTACGAAGCTGAGTACTTTTCCTAAGTGACAAAAATTTCTCCGGCACCTACCGTTTATTCCGTAGGTACTAATTTTTGCACGCACCTTCGTTCGCGTTCGTACCGCGATATTCATAACCACGGGTATAATTATAATCACTATGCCTACATATATCACTCTCCAGTTCATATCATCACATCATCGCATTTTTTATAATATCAGTAAGGAAGTAGGGAATTCAGGTTCAGAATCACAGAGCCAAACCTATCAAGTTTACAGATCATAAAAACAGAAGGGTAGAATAAAATCCCAACTGGAAAAGTAGTCCTATAAAAAAGACAAGTAAGTCTATCAATACTAATAAAGCTCCTATAAAGGATTACGCTCCAGCAATTCATGAGACCGTAATAACTTGCAAACTGCACAATATAACATTGTTATTATTATTTTTGAATAAAAGAGTAACCGCCGAGTTTCTTCTCGTTCGAATGCACATTGTAAAAGTTTATTTGTATAAAAAAAATTTGTATTCTATTCTATTTTAATTTTTAACACTTTGATTAGCTGAATCAACTTAACAATCAAACATAGAAGAAGAAAAAGCCTTTCTAAACTAAAGTATTTCTTAAAAAATAAATGCCTACATCGCACACATTTGGAAACCCTCCAAGCTCCAACGATGGGCCCACTCTCCAGTCTCGCTCGCCACAAATATTTTAATATAACAAAAATGCGCCCTTATTACATTTTTTCCCCAACTTGGTAACGTCACCATTAAATTATGCTCTTTTCCCTTATCTGAATCTTTTGAACATCGCGACGGACGCCCGTCGTGAAGGAGTACGGCGACATAAAGCACCGACCATTAACTTGATTGCCACGAAAATTCTACTTTTCATAGTTTCTAAAGCATACACTCGTACCTGCTAAAAGTTTGCGTTTCCACAGACTACGCTTTTACAAGCTCAATTAATCAAGCAGAAGTTCAATGAGGTAATTGGAATCAAATTCTTTAGGTGCTCCCACCTAGCAGTTATATAACGTTATAGAATGTTGCAACATTTTATTTTTTTAACAAATTGTAACAAAAGTTATAAATTGTTAGTGACGTTACACAACTGTACGTAACAAAATGTTATTCAACTAATTACAACATGATATAACAAACTATAACTTTTGTTGTATAACATCATCCGAGCGACAGTTCCTCGAAAGGCAGACCCAAACTGATTGTTACAGAATGTTATAGGATGTTATATAACAAATTGAATCAATGTGGGAGCGTTTATAACATATAACATTCTTAACATGTTGTAGCAAAATGTTGCACACTGTTATAAAATGTTACTGTGTTACACAATGTTTTTTAACGTTATATAACTGCTGTGTGGGCGCACCTTTTGATTAACAATTAATTGGATATTATAAACAGCTGAAGGTAGTAAAAAGTTTGATGAACTCTCATGAAATAAATAAATGCTTTTGTTTTGCTGACAAAAGACGGTTTTTCTGTTATTTTAAACAATGAGTTCATGGAGTACATTATCAACTCATTTCAGTTTCATAATGAATGGACTGAGAGTACTGGACAATGTGATAAACGAAATAACTTGCTCAGAAGTGTGACCTATTTACGGCAATTTACAGATCACCGATCGTGTAGTGCGTCAAATGTTTATGACGTCACAATTCACTATTTCATACAAGCTGTCTAAGCGCGCGTTTTGACTTTTGATAAAGAGCTGTTGCTGGTTTTAAATAGTTGGCAGTATATATTGTCACTGACGTAATTACGTAATTACGTCAGTGACAATATATATAGAGACTCCTCGCTGATTGTTTTTAAAGATTTTATTTAACTTGCAATGTATGTTTGTTTAGGACAAATCTTGCAAGCTGAATTAGAATCACTTTCCGGTATCCGATTGAGCTGAAACTTTGCATGTAATAGGTATGTTAATTTGAGCTCATTTGATTCGTCTTAATACTTATTGACCAGAGTACTTACTCTGGTCTAAGATAAAATCCAGGTTCTGATGATGTAGCCAGATTTAAAATCTTGTTTTTTAAAAATATTTTTTTTAATTTTACATTTGCTTAATTTTCTCTTATAGTGAAAAAGTTAGAACCTACAGAAGTTACACGTAAAACACATTTACTATTTATTATTTTATTTTACCATATTTATATCAATTTAAGGTGAATTTTCAATATTCACTACACCGACGCCATCTTCGATGTATTGCGCCGGCAATTTTCGATTTGCATCCGTGCTGCAATTTACGATCACAATCAGGATTAGCGATACATGTTGCGAACGAAAAAAATGTAACATCGCAAACATAGTTAGCGTAGTTGCTGCGAATTTGTTCCGTCCAACTTACAGCTCTAGTGCAACTGTAAATTGCGGACTGAGATACGAGCCGCGCAACACAAATCACTCGTTTAATCAGGCGTTTGTCGGCGCTGGGACTGCAATTTGCAACCCGACAAACGAATGTAAAAGTACTAGAGCGAATGGATTGTTTTTAATTCGATGACAAGATAGCTCTTAACTGCGATCTCACCTGTTCATAAGTGACGATGATGTCTAAGATGGTAGCGGGCTAACTTAACTAAAGGGGTATGGCAGTGTAGTCATACCCCTAATCGGTTTCTACACGCCATCGTGCCGGAACGCTAAATCGCTTTGCGACACGTCTTTGACGGTAGGGTGGTTAGCTACGGCCAAAGACTCCCACCAGACCTGACCAGAGACAATTTAGAAATTATAGATTCCCAAATTGTCCTCCCCGGGAATCGAACCCGAGACCTCCCAGTTATAAGACCACAGCGCTCACCACTGCGCCAGGGAGGTCGTCAAATTCCCGAAGAGTTCCGCACCATAGTACAACTTTAACTCCTGATGGATCTAATGTCATGGATAAAATCTATAGTTTTAATGCTATCGTTCAAATATTTACATATTATCCTATCTACTATATAAAAATATGTCGGGTTTTCCTTCCTGACGCTATAACTCCAGAACGCACGAACCGATTTCCACGGTTTTGCATTCGTTGGAAAGGTCTCGGGCTCCGTGAGGTTTATAGCAAAGAAAATTCAGGAAAAATTTCAACAATTTAAGAACGCGGACGAAGTCGCGGGCGTCCGCTAGTTTATATTATAAATGCGTAAGTTTATATGTATGGATGGATAGATGTTTGTTACTCAATCACGCCGCAACGACTGTATAGATAGAATATAGTCTGGAATCACACATAGGCTACTTTTTATCCCGGATTTTATAAAAAAGAGTTCGTGCTGGAATTAAATAACCTTAATTCACGCGAAAGAAATCGCTGACATCAACTAGTTAGCAATATTCGACCGTTTAGCCAGGACTTTGCAAGCGCACGCATTCCCCTCTGCCGAAGTACATGTACAAACGTACGTGTTGGCTTGTAAGTGTGATAGCTTTTGAGTTAGTGTGCGCTCATAGAGACAATAAGTTTTTTACAAGAGTGTGCGGAAGTGAGTAAATGTGTGCTGTACGTAGGCTGTACGTGATTACCTCACCTCCCGCAGAAAGTGGCAGAATATATTCAGTACTAAATCTGCGTAAAGGCTCGTCCCGGTTAAATGGTCGAAGTTAGCAATAATAATAAATACACTTTTTCGAACACACATACATATCAACTTAATTTATTTATATAGAAAAGTTTAATTAACTTATAGGAACGGTTATAGAATCAAACTGTAAATGTTAAGTTATTATAGTCGTAAACTGGGTTATGATTTAATAAGAGAGTGTAGTTTAAGCGAGGCGAAATCTGTAGGTGGAAATGCGCGGGTGCCACCGGAAGGCGCTCCGAAGTGAGCGGAAATTATCCCCCGCTGCTTTTAACACACTTGTGCTATACATTTGTACTTACTTATGTATTTTCTAATCATTTAACCTAAATATTCTTACTAGATGATGCCTGCGACTTCAATCGCTTGGATTAAGGTAGATAGATAGAAAATTCTTTATTTTTTATAATATTTTACACAAGAATTGCTATTTACAATTGAAACAGATAATGAAAACCGCAAAATTGTTTGATTTCAAACGAAACATTGTAAGTATGTAGTTGTAGCTTACTACAACCTTACAACCAACCAACCCAAAAAGACCTTAGTCTTTTGATTCCCGCGGGAAATCTTTAATTTTCCGAGAGTATATGTGTTTATCCTGGGTATGAGCTGACTCCATTCCAGGAAAATCGGCAGGCAAAAAAACTCCGTGAAGGAGTAACGAATATCCATTCAGCCATCCACACAAACTTTTCGGATAGTACAGTAAGATATACTATTAATAGGATAGGAAGCTATTTATATACTCAAAGGAAGCTATTAAGCTATTTAATATTGTTTGACCTTTGTTTGACATAACATGTAATGATGTAATGACAAGCTAAGTAACTTTATTGTATGACCGAAAAAAACATCATATTTTATACGTGGTTGGTAGTACCCCAGAAATGTACCTACTATAAATTGAAAAACGCTTTTAACGCGAATTTAGCTGACTGGTTACAATTTACGTATCAGCTGAAGAGAAATAAGGCTAAAGTTATTGAACGAGCGAAGCGAGTTCTCTGAGTCAACTAGGGCGCTTGCCTACTAGACAGAGAAGTGTGTCCGTATAAATGTCTGTCAGAGCCCTATAACTTCTGAATTACTGAATATTAGAACGTGAAACTTGGTTGAAAATTCAGTTATATCCTGTACTTGACCAACAAATACTAAAATTAGATAAATGTTATAAAGAAACGAAATTATTTAATTTTAATGCGCCATCTATTAGCATTATTGTGAAGCTAATAGCTTCACTATAATGCTAATAGATGGCGCTGTGTCAGTAAAACAGTTTTATGTCAACTATTATTTTTTTATTGCGTCTAATGTTAAAAGTTAATTATTACAATATATAATTAAAACTTTTGGGAATTATGGGATATCGCGAGGTCTCAGTTCGGGGCGAACCACTAGTTATTAAGTTGTATTTAAGACTCACTCTCTAGGAGCCGTAGTTAGGTGAGAAAATAAACCAATCATAGGTAGCAGTGTGGGAAAATAACATTAGTTACGTGACTCGGGGAAATGAGTTTTAAAATGTATTCTGTCCGCGTGTAGCGAGGTGTTTCCTGGAACTCTTTTTATAAAGAGTAGGTAATGAAGCGCTATCCTAAATCCTAATCGTTACTAAATGGCGCTGAAAGGGTGGGTAACACAAAAACAAACACATGTACCTCGCCGTAAACGCACGTATGTGAATATGAATATACCTACATCAACTGGCTTTGGCATCATAGTGTCATCTCTGTCGCACGTACCGACAAACAGATTTTTTTTTCTTCAAAAAATATCTAAATAGGAAAAGGTAACTGACTGACTGACTGATCTATGAACGCACAGCTCAAACCACAGGACGGATCAGGCTGTTTGATAAACAGATAGCTGTTATGACGTAGGCATGCGCTGAGAAAGGCTTTTTCAAAATGCAACCCCTGAGAGGGTAAAATAGGGGTCTGATTTAACTTAATGTGAGCGAAGCCGCGGGCAAAAGCTAGTATTATACCTACATACTTGAGTAAAAAAGTGGGTACGACAATAGTACAACGGGCAAACTCGGTCATTCACCTCGCCATAAACAACACACGGAAGAAGAATGAAGAGAAAAGCAACACCTTAGTTAATGCAATTAAAACCTAAGCTCCACCAACAAATAAGCCGGAAGTAGAATTTAACGCGCACATTAGAGCACGTTTCACGGAAGCACCCCGCCAACGTTAGTGAAAATGTTTTTTCAAGTTGTTCACTTGCTATTCATTTCGGTGCGACGCAAATGAGTTTCTAAACGTAAAGTATAAATCTCAATGTCTCTGTTGCCCACCCGCATTCTACGTCTCCCCCGTAGTTTCAACAGGAGGTAATGAAACACCGTCTATCGATTTTTAAACTAAGAAATCCATTGTTTTCCGAAAGAACTTCTTTTCCACCCTCAGACCCGTTTCTACCGAATTTTCATACTCCCGAAAATAACTTTACCAGAATAATTTAAACACTCCATATTTACCTCTGAAAATAGTAGTTAGATAAAGGAAAATGAGTAATTTTGTGTGAACCCCGTATCCCAGAATGTAGCATTATGAACTCTGTCGGATTTTGTTACCCTAATGAAAAATGATTTGTTCGTTAGAAGAACTGATTTTTCCTAACAATTATGAATTAGTGTAAACTATTAATCTAAGGTTTGAATATATTTTTCCTCCGAATGAATTCATACATGCTGTCTTAGAATTTATTAAACTACTCTATAAGAGCAACAAACTACAATCAATATTGTGTATGAAAATGAAACATATAAATCAACTAGCTTTAACCCGCGGCTTCGCTCACGTTAGGTTCGATTTTTTAACCCCCTATTTAACCCTCTTGGGGTTGAAATTTTCCAAAATCCTTTCTTAGCGGATGCCTACGCCATAACAGCTACCTGTATGCCAAATTTCAGCTCGATCGGTCCAGTGGTTAGAGCTGTGCGTTGATAGATCAGTCAGTCAGTCACCTTTGCCTTTTATATATGTGTATAGATGATATAATATGCACGAAAGTGGTATATCAAGACAGTGGCATATGAATACCGTTTGCGATAGTAAGAACCAACATGGTTATACCTCTATCTCTGTACTTTAAAGCTAAAAAAGGCCGTAGTGCTGAAGCCATTAAAAATTTAATAAAACTATAGTCGTCCGAATGTTACGGATTTCATTTTCACAAATAGTAAAAATCTGGCTCGGGTGAGCTCAATTGGTAGCAGCGTCTGAATACTCTGCTGTGAAATACGCTCATAAGGCTGTATTCATGCTGAGAACGTTCTGTGTTCACCTAGAGTATATCAAAGGTGTTAACAGACAGTGGTAAAGGACATCCGCAGTTTTCTATGGGACCTGTTACCAAAAACCTTGGTCTGTGGCAAGATTTACTACAAGGTACCTAACACGTACCATAACTTCTCATTTCTTTTCTATTTGAAGCGGGATTTTATGAAATCACATTCTTAAAAAAGAGAATAGGGTTGGTGGGGGTGGGTGTATACTTTCTTGAAACCTCCACGCGGAAGAAGTGACGATCAGCTAGTCTCTTTATAATATAACTAGCTTTTGCCCCCGCGACTTCGTCCGCGTGGAATTAGATTTTGGGGTGGAATTTTCAAAAACTGTGACACACGTACTTCTTTATTTTTAATTGAAAGCTCAAATACCTACTTTGATGGAAACAGCTTGAAAAATGACGGACTTTCGTATAAACTTCCATCCCCTATTTAAACCCTTTAGGGTTGGAATTTCCAATAATCCTTTCTTAGTGTGCGCCTACGTCATAAAAGGAACAAACTGTAAAAATTTCAAGTTTCTAACTTCAGTAGTTTAGGCTGTGCGTTGATATCTCAGTCAGTCAGTCAGGACTTTGAATTTTATATCTTTTTATAATAATATAATCATAATGAGAAAAAAACGTGTACGGTGTACCTATCTGGCCCAAAAAGTTATTCTGTAAGGAGAAAATATTTATCTTTCTTCACTGAACACGCCTTGAGTTATTTCCAATATCCGCTGTAAAACCTCGCCTCCCCATACATTTCCACATGTAGTACCTACTGTTATAAAATATAGGTAGTAGTGCCTATAGCCTACTCAGCACGAAAATTCAGAATATAAGTGAAGGAAATAGGTGCTCTCGTACCAAATAATATATAGGTATTCGAGAAGATTGGTGAAAATAAAGGGCAACTTTAAACTTAAGTTCACGAATTCATTAACTTAGGTATATTTCTTGCAATTCACGAGGACGCGTGAGCTTTATTTGTGGTTACGTCGTGTACATGCACATTGCGTAAGTGTGTGTGTCTGTCAGGAGCCTAGGTCGGAGCGGTCAGGCGCAAGCAAGCTCTCGCTCACACTTATATAGATACGACACACACACAATCATGAGCCACGCAACCTCGTGAAATGTAAGATCTATACTAGATAGTTCGATACACAGCATAAACCAATGTTTCCCGCACGTGGGGAGTTGTTCCGCGTATGCCGGTTGTATTTAAAATTTTCCCGTATTTCAAAGCGTGCAAGTGTCGACGGATAAAAATAAAATTGTTACTGTAGGAATAGCTTTGGTTCCTTTTTTGTTTATTTTAAAAGTCTATATATAAAAATATTGACGTATTTTAAAACGTTTGCATCTTTCTTGAACATCATGACAGTTCGGACAGGATAGGTAGTAGTATGTAGCGGAGAAAATATGGATGCTTCTCAAGAATAAGTCGCAATATCGGTGTAGACCACTCGAGGGAAATGAAAATGCAGTAGATAGATGCATACTCATATTACGCTGGGAACGTGTGATGTTTTGGCCATATTATGGTAGATAGAAACTATTTTTTGTTTAGGTACTTATATAATAATATTGAAGATTTTTTGAGGGATTTATAGTGGCCATTATCAGACCTCTTTTAGACCGGACTATAACTCAAAAAAAGGTTAGGTAATATCAAAAACTTAAATGTTTTCCTTCCATTTCTTCTGCGAGTATCTTTACGTATAAACTAGGACGCAAAGTTCGGGGTGAACTACTGGTTATAAAAAACACAATTGCCGGTGAATTATGAGAGCCAGTGAAGTGTGGTTCCTTGGGAAATAACTTTGGATAGAATTTGCGATTTTTTGAAAGTGATTGAAAGTTTTATACCAGCTATACCTATTCCTTATACTATTCATCACATTTTCTATTATAAAATGTCAGATACAGAACAAACTTTTGATGTGAGACTTGAAAATTGGAATATTTATTTTGGAAATAGCTATTGTTCGCGTGGATTTAGTTTTTAAAATCCCGTGGGAACTCTTTGATTTTCCGGGACAAAAGATTGTGTATATCACTCTCCAGGTCCTCGACTACACCCATGCATAAATTACGTCGATCAGTTACTCCGTTGCTGCGTAATTGTTTGACAAACAAACACATTTTCGCAATTATAATATTAGTTTTTTTTCCCATGTAATAAACTGTGGAATCAACTTCCTGCGACGGATTTCTTACTAAATTACAACATGGGATTATTCAAGGGGCGGACCAACAAATTCCTGAAAAGCCGGCAACGCGTTGGTGGTGCTTCGGGTGCTACAAGTGTTCATGGGCGGCGGTAATCACTTAACATCAGGTGACCCGCCTGCTCGCTTGCTCGCTAAAAATATATAAAAAAAAATAGTAATTAGGATTGCAAGACAAATCAACGCAAAGTATAGAAATGTCTGCAATAGAAAATAAAGTTTTCAAAAAATAAAAGGAAGGCGATTAAAAACCAGAAAAATTTAAAGTATCCTACTATTTTTAACCGAAACACGACGAAGTAATTAAATAATTTAACATTAAAAACAATTTTAGTTAAAACGTTCGTTCCGCTGGAGACTGAATGCTTTTCATAATTCGTCGGCCAACCAACACGACGCAAATTATCACAGTAAGATTTTAATTAATATAACCACGTGCCTTATAAAATTGTACCTAGAGATCACTCCAAATTTCCGTAGAATATTTTTTTTTACCAGACAACCGTGTAAGGTTTCTAAAGATTAGCTGGGTCGACGTGGCCTAGCCAGCCCTTTATCGAAGGAGGCTAGAACACTGTCCAAGATATACAACGTGTAACAAAAGTGTGAAATAAACCTGAAGGAGGTGAATATGCTCATGAAACTGAACAACTTTCCCCAAGGAACATAGGTCGAAATGTGCAAATATTGTGGACCTCCTATACAAAATTGACGATCAGCTGATTGATTTACTTATGGGAGGTAAATTTTTTTTTTTCATATTTCGACCATTAGGTAGGTACATAGATATTTGCAAATGAGTGCACTAACTTAGTTACTGAGTATTTATTGGGTACAACGTTTTTTTATACATTATTTATAGGCACACGCTTGATCACTATCACACCTGATAGAAAGTGATGATGTGGTCTAAGGTGTAACGCGTTCAATATTGAGTAATCACTAGTATTATAACTAATTGATATATATATTTTAAATTTAGTCAAAAATAGCTATAAAACAAAAGAAATAGCTTAAAATTAAAAGTTTTCATAGATTTAATATCTCTAGACATACGAACACACGGACTTACCAAAACAACATGGCTTTTGCGATACGGAACCCTAAAACCCAGAGAGGAGATATGAAAAAGCCACAATTCCCCATTTACATTTTTATAAAAAATACGAATGCGATTCACGGAAGCTCTCCATAAAGGCATTCGCTATTCACAGAGATGAAAAGGTTTTAATTTCTATAATCTGATAAACAGAGAATCTGCGTGCCGTTTTTTTTTCTATATGATTTTCTCATACAGCAGTTTTGTAGCGACGCGAGGGATTTATTCACTGCAAAAAGGGTAGGTAATAATTATTGTACTGTGCACTTCTAGGGTAGCGTGGATTCATGTCAAAAACCACTGTTATGTATGAAAAAACAGGCCTCCTGTACACTGCACTAAATAACCGTACCTTACCAATTCCATCTTAAAATACCAAAGTGAAAAAAATACATGGAAAATAGGGATTATTGCATATAAGTATAATAATGTAATGTATATGTCGCAGGCGGATTGTATAATCCGCCGTATTACATTACGACTAGCGTTATAAAAAACAGCGCCGTTTTGTAATGCGGCGGTTCAACGATTAGCGGGATTGTCAATGCAATACGTTCTTCAATTAGGCGGGTAAAAAAGGTTTATAAAAATTATTACAAGAAAGAAACAAGCTATAATTTAAAAAAAATTAAACCGACTTCAATATATCGAAATAAAGAATAACTGAAAAGGGAAAATCTTCTATTATTATAAAGCTGAATAGTTTGTTTGTTTGAACGCGCTAATCTCAGGAACTACTGGTTCGAATTGAAAAATTCTTTTTGTGTTGGATAGTCCATTTATCGAGAAAGGCTAAGCTTTAGGCTATATAACATCACGCTGCAACCAATAGGAGCGAAGCATCAGTGAAAAATGTTGCAAAAACGGGGAAAATTATCCATATTTAAAATATATTCTTTTAAAAACTTCTTAATCGCGATCATAATAACAGAAATTGACGCGGACAAAGTCGCGGGCAACAGCTAGCTGTTCATATATTGGAAACTCCTGAACCGATTTTGATGAAATCTATTGCATATTTCTTTGGAAGCCCTAATAGGTTATCTACGAGTATAATAGAAAAAGGCAATTTTTTTGCACTTAGAATAATACATACATATGTGTTCAAATGATAACCTCCTTTTTGAAGTCTGTTAATAAAGGATAGATTTTAAAATACACTAGAACTACCGGCACGTAACATTTTAAAATAACTTCCTGTAGTGGTGTTTCCTATAATTACAATACCCTAATTACGTATAATAGTCTGTTAAAAAAATGGCCACAACGCGTTGTATCAAACTCGAAGCGTTTCAAACGCTTTATGGCTTTAATAACTATCTAACGGTATGAAATCCACGACACGAATTTACATCGTCTTCTGTACAGAAATTTACATATAAATATTGGAATGACAACTTCGTCAACAGTTTCCATTCGGCTTTGAATAAGGAACCCTTTTTGCGATCCCAACTCCCTCTTATCAAATTTATTTCTGCGGCCAGTGGTCGGTCGGTGTTTTATTGCCACTATTCTGGTGAATAAACGCGGTGGGGGGGTTCTAATGGAGTGGCGGGGGTCCACACTCCACAGTCCACACCCTCCATCCATCGCCCGCAACTTGTGAATATTCAGGTTTTTGCTGCTGAATTTCAGCTTTCCATCAGCTAACCTTTTTTAGGAGTTTTCCATATTTTTATGGCGTTTATGTTCGACTAACTGGTGCCTTCTACTTAGTCAGCACGAATTAAGGTTATTTAAAAATAATATGGATTATCCGAGAACGTACCACGATGAATGTTTTTGTTGCAACCGTCGATATTTCGATCCAGTTTCATGGAAGTTTCATATAATCCATAATAATAATTATGTCATTGAACCACGATGAACCACGAAATAAGTCCAAAGTCATTGAACCACGATAAACCACGAAATAAGTCCAAAATCTTTAATAATAATAATTTTCGTAATAAAATATATTCTTTCTGGAGACACACACGCACACGCACACGCCATGCACATGAACACACACACACGCACATAAAGCAAATATTTGCCCCAAATGATTTTACGTGTAATTGTGCGTATACCCAGTAGAAAAGCTTTTAAATTGATTCAAAGTAACAAATCAATGTCGATAAAATGAAAATTTAACGAAATATCGTTCTCACAAATTGAAAGGCTCACAGAAATGAGAAAACTCAATTAATTTCAGGTTGATTCCAATCAAAAGAAAATCTATAATCAAAGACAAATTAAATTGTTTGTCCTCAACGTTTCGTAGTACCTAGGATAAAGCAATTTCGTCAACGAAAATTGACACCCACTGTTTACTGATCGCTCCTCGGAATATAATGCTTACACAGTATTTATTTTTATTTTTTCATGTACATATACGGAATTACAAAACAACATATACCTATTAGAAGAAGTAGACATAGGTGAAACTCTAAAAAAATAAATTTCTTCCAGCTTCCCTTGAAAGTGAATAAGGTGAAATTATAGTGGTATATGGGTAGTCCTACGATAAGAGGTAACTTGTGCGGCAATCAGTTTAAAATAGAAATTTTACTCTATATGTTGTTATTTTTTGCAATGAAACACATCACCTAAATGTACTTTATTAAATAACGTCACGATTCAATGCCTAATTAAAGTATATTTTTCTGAAATTCCTTATAAAGTCTAAAAAAGTCTCTAACCTGGCCTGTCCCCCTGTCGGTTTCAGTTTAATTTGAAACGATACATACTTTCTTTGTATCAGTTATTAAACTAAAGTATGTTAAACACAAACTTCAATAAATGTATTCAAGTATTGTTAAGGAAAAATAGAACAATATTTATTTATTTGCAATATATTTTAAACTTAACTTTTGTCCCACTGTTTTTGGGTATCTACTCTAGAAAATTTCATTCCGCTACTACAAACACAAATATAAAACGGCCATATTCCAAATAGTGCTCAAAGTCATCTACTGACGTGAAGTTCGTAATGCAAAACACGTGAGCCGTTAAGAGCGCCGTCATTTGTTAGTTGTTGCGACCGTTGATTCAAAGTAGTCGTTTCGCGAGGTCATTGTGTCTCTCACCTGGCAAGTCATAAAAGTTATATTATTCATTCAATTTATTTGCATTTACTGGTCTAATTAAATAATGATGGACTAGTGAAAGTGTGATACATAATGTACCGAAAAACTTCTTATGTCAATTAAAACAATACAATTTATCATGAAAACGTCTCTCACCTGCCATATTTCACCTGGCAAGATAAATGTCAGGAGAGAAACTAGTTGACCAGGGGAGATAAGGTTAGTGCAAACAAACAAAGTAAAAAAAGTCAAAAAAGTCAAAAAAAGTCAAAAAAAGTAAAAAAAGTCAAAAAAGTAAAAAAAATCAAAAACCGTCAAAAATGTCAAAAAAATCTTTTTTGACTTTTTTTGAATTTTTTGAATTTTTTGATTTTTTGACTTTTTAATAAAATATGCATAAAGTGACTTGCCTTACGTGAAAAGATAAATAAATAGAACAAAAATCATAATATAAGTGTTTAATGAAAAAACAGCTACTTTTCTCCGTGGCCGTATTCTCTATGGACTTAAAACCTCTTATCGTAGAATCACCCATATATAGGTCAAAAATGTATACCACTACATATACTATAATACCTACTATATAATATAAAAAAGACGTGTGGCACTCGGGGACTGCCGCGGTAAGGCTATTGCATAGCATTTTTTATCAACGCCATCTAGCGGTGAGCCGCCGTTGATAAAAAATGCGCCATCTAGCGGCTCACCGTAGAGGAGTCCCGTGTCAGGTTATTTTCCACGCTGGCCCGCGATAGAAGCTATGCAATAGCTTAATAAATAATAAACTATATAAACATGAAGATACATAAATACATATAATACATAATAAAAAATAATAAACAAATGATAGATTCATTTGTTTATATATTTAGAAGAAGAAAGGACATACGTGTCGCATAAATAACCTTATTTTTTTAAGTCAGTTAAAAATAATAAACAAATGAATCTAGGTTATTCAAGAACACACTCGGGAAATAGGAGTAGAAACACGTTAAATTGAAAATGGTTTGGATGATGATATAATGTAACCCTTTATGCCGGGACCGAGGTCGGGACAGCGCGGTCTGCGGAGCGTGGAGTGGCGTCAAATTAAAACTGTAAGCATTTAATTAATCGTGTAAATGGTTAGGAGTGGAAGGGTTAAGGTGGAAGCCGCGCCGAGTTGCATTTCACTCATTTGTTAAAAGTCTGAGTATTATTCAGACTAAGTACATTTTCATCCGGGATAATTAAAAAAAATAGATATAAGAGCTTATCCTTTAGAAACAGGATTAGAAACGAACTGAATACACGGGGAAAGACATTGAATTTACCGTTTACAGCTATTATTTAACCCTTAACTAATGTTATAAATGTAAAAGTGTGTTTTTAGGATTCCGTAAAAAAGCCAATGGGACCCTATTATTAAGCCTCCGCTGTCCGTCCGTCTGTCTGTTAGCGGGCTGTATCTCAGGAACCGTAATAGGTAGATACTTGCCACACTGTGTCTGAATACAAGATCACTACTTTATTATAATTTATAACATCTACATACCTACTGTATTCACAAATGAATAAATGAATTATGAATTATGTTACGACGGCACGGAACCCTTCGTATGCGAGTCCAACCCGCCCTTGGCTGATTTTTTTTACCACTGCACGAGTAATAATATATTCAGCAATGTGTCACACGCACTCAATGGAATGCCGTTAAAATAGCTACACAGCACAGAATCGATGGCGTACAGCGTTTATTAGGCGCTAAATCGCTTCCAATGTGCCGTTAAGCCAATGCGGGCTTTAAATTAAGAGATCGTAAATATCCTGGATAAATGTATTTAGTAATTTCAAACCTCCATTCATAATTAGCTGGTGCAGTACAAATGTCCGTCTATCTGTCTCAGATAAACGCCGGAAATCATTAAATCGTCATTATAATATTGTATTTATTTATAGTAAAAAATAATTAATTTTGATACCTTCAGTCTTTCCTTCAGTTTATAGCCTCAATAGCCTAACGGTAAAAGGTGCGGACTGAAAACTTAAAGGTCTCAGGTTCGAACCCCACCCGTTGCACTATATTGTAGTACCCACTCCTAGCACAAGCTTTTGCTTATTTGGAGGGGAGAGGAGAATATAAGTCAAGCTCAGCTCGGCTAATATTCTTTAAAAAAAAATCGGGATTGTTTTAAATCTGTCTGCCCGTCTTGACATGCGTTGGATTGTGTGTAACTAAGTATGCATTTTTGAAGCTTCACTGTGGAAGCACTGTATACATAGCATAGTTTTGGTAACTATTGTAAAAATTTTTTTTTTTTTTAAAAAGAGCAACTGCTGAGTTTCTTGCCGGCTCATCTTAGCAGAATCTGCATTCCGGACCGGTGGTAGATTTATGACGTGTCATAAGAGCTACAAGTTGGCCTACATGAAATAAATAAATTTTGAATTTGAATATACCGTAGGGAACGTTGACAAAATAAGATAACTTTTTCACTCCATCAAAAGCAAAATATTAAAACGAAAGCCAATGAATGGACGCTGTACCGCTATATTGGCGATCAGTAAACACTCCGTAGCAGTTGGATCGGAAATTGCTTCATCGTCGACAGAATTCGTGCAAACGAGTTCTACGTAAAATTTTTAATAGCTAACATTTCATCAAAAAATGAAATCAAAAAGTTCTAATACGTTCACCTGTGTTCTTCGGCCACCTTTTAGGGGAAGTTCGGGGTTCGATTCCAGGCTTGCATCTCTGATTTTTCGGAGTTAAAACCCTAAAGGTTCGTGAAAACGAAAGTGACGGAAACTAACACCTATATTTTGTCCAAGCCTTTATTTTCTTTTTGGCAGATCACGCCTATAAATTACCGTTTTTTTGTTTTCGGAATAATGTACTAAAATAATGTCGTACTTTATTGACGTTTAGTGAAGTGCCCTGTGCATAACAAACAACCACAGACTAAAACACAGTTCTTGAAAGACGATTAATCATTCACAATTATGATAAAAATAATTTGACTTCGTGTAAGTATTGTTTCTGTAAATTTAATAAAAAAAAGGAAATAAAAATAGTAACTATGACTCCAATATTGAATATTTGCAAGGAATTAAGTTGAAATCTTGGAATTTAAGTTCTAACCAAGGGTAAAGAAATTTTTCTTTTCATTTTTTTTTTTGACGGCTGCCTTAAAATGTAACTATGCACGCGTTAGTGAAGTGAGTTAACTTCAAAACGCGTGGTTAATAACGTCTAAACCAAGTTTAAATCAAGAGTTATGAGCAAATATACTTGGAAAATCACATACCTACCTACTTATTTATTTAACAAACTAGCTACGTAATTGGGTATACAAATGAAACAAGTAAAATTATTAAATACTAGCGGCTCGTCCTGGCTTTGCACGGCTGGACATTTATTTTTTAAACATTTTGGCATAAACGTACAGTAAATGCAGGGCAAGTGACATCAACGCGTAATTTTTAAAAACATTTCACTGAGCAATTTTATTAAACTCGTAATATGTTTCGAATGGAATGTCCGATTTTAATAAACTAAAAAGTAATTTACAGGTATTTAAACTGCCTTGCTTGAGAAATCATTTATTTAGGTAAGGATTAAGGCAAAAGTATAAATAACTTGATCTGATTTATAAACACTATACAATTTAAATTAATATCGGAGTTATCAGAAAATGAATATTTCCGCGTGATAAAATAATAAAATGGTGCCAGCCGGTGCGGCGGGGCACGGTGGCAGGATCGGCGCGGAAGATTCCTGTGGTTCCTGTGGTGATCTTATTAACAATCGTTTCCTATAAGAAGCTCTGTGCGATCGCAGCCCCGTAAAAACAAATATTTAATATTTCAACCCAGACGAAGTCGGGGCAAGTCGCTATAGGTCAACATATTTTGAAAGAAAACCTTAATTATTATTATTATCGATAAAGAACCCAAATCAACTTATTATTTTTTTCTGTTTGTCTGTTACCGCAAACATAATATGTCAAATTAATTTATCTAAGTGATTAAAAATATATAATAAAATATAAGTACGTTAAATCAAAATTAAAAAATATTTCATTAAATCGATTGAAAGTTCTTCTTAAATAAAATCGATTATTACTTCAAATCGAATCGGTAACGTGTGAAGGCGTCACTAAAGTCAAAATTTCTTGATCTGCCAAAAAGAAAATAAAGAATTGGACAATCTATAACTGATGTAGCCCGTTAAAGTTAGGGAACATCATCCTATTGCTTCTATTGCCTTCTAGCAAATCGTACAAAATAACTCAACGGTTAAAGGAGTGGATTGAAAACTGAAAGGTCGCAGGCTCGAGCCCCACCCGTTGCACTATTGTCGTACCCACTCAAGTTAAAAAAAAATTATCTATCACATGAAAGTTTCTTACTGAAACATCCTAAGTTAATTTAATTACAAGCTCTGGAGTTTATACTACGCTTAGTTCTGTACAAATGATCCTACACATTTGGAAACTTACCAAGAATTCCTGCAATTACCTACAACGCCAAGTCGCCCAGCTAACGTTTTTCGCAAAAATGTTTACGCATTCCTTAATTGGTGTTAAATATTTGCTTGGGCTCTTTTAATAGATTAATAAAATAAAATACACAGTCATTATCTTGTATTTACTCGTATCTTATTTCAAATAAGTTTATCTCAAATAAACTTTCTTTTCTGTTCTATACCTAATGCAAGTGCAGCGGTGTAACTGGGCGTTCTGACAGTTTTTGTATTGAAAATCTGACAAAACATCACACTCAGATAAGACTTATTTTGCATTGGTGCAATCGGCCTAAAACGCACTAAACTCCGAAAAGTTAGAGGTAACTTGGATTAGTGCTTAGTATCTACTTGAATAACCGAAGAAATTCAGTACGTAGTTGAAAAATTATGGAGTTTTTAGAATCTCCCGCACACTGAATGCGTTGGCTCAAGCTTTAGAAATCAAATTTTCGATACTTCTAAAAATTTTAGAAGACCCCGATTGAAACCTATGAGAATGAGCCTTAAAATCATTTATTTCAAATTATTACAACTAAAATAAAGAAACTACAGTCAACTTTTCGAAAGATTATACAGATTACCTAACAGCTTTGACGAGATTCCTCAAACTGCGAGTAAATGCTAACTTTCATTGTCCTGAACGCGCTGAAATGCCGCTAACTTTCTGCAGTCATCCTTTTGTTTGAAGTAGGTAGCAAATACTAAGTTCGGCAATATTTAAAGGAAGTAAAAAGTTCGGAAAAGAAAATCGAACTACACTCTCGACGCTACATTTTATAATAATAATGTCCTCCCGACCGAATCCGGCCACGGCGGCCAATCTCTGTTATAGTGCACAAGTGTGTGCGCAAACACAGGTGCACTCTCTATTCCCTCACTCTCATAGCCCGATGGGACGGAAAATCCGACACGACCGGAAAGAGATCAGGCGCAGGACCGACGGCTTTACGTGCTCTCGGTTATAAAGTTAAAGAGGTAGTCTCGATACGAAAATTGAGAAATTGAGAATTAAGAAATGCGAATTTCATACCATGTAATTTTGTTATGACAAAGGCCTACAAAAAAATCTAACCAGGCAAAAGAGAAGTCGGTTAAAAAAAGAATCATCCTCGACATGTCACAGAAAAAGCAAATAACATAATAGTGAACTTATGATGGAATTAAAAAACAATTAGTGCACAGTTTTTAAATCTAATAACAGCAAAAGATGAAAGACATGAAAAGCTATCGTAATTTTTTCCTACGTAACCTATGGTACTACTTGCCCATACGCCATTCACTAAAGCTCTCTACAAAAGCCCTCGCTATTTAAAATGTTGAAATGGTTTTCATTTCTTTAATCTAATTTACTACGGGAACAATTTTACAGTTTTCTGTGACGTAATAATATGTATGAAGAAATTAAAACAAATAAGAGCTTACCTACTTAGGTATAATAAAACTGTAACGGGACGAACTCTGTACATTGAATATATTTTGAAAATTTTAATCGGAGGATGCTTAATTATCGATATTGAGCCCAAAACCATTTTTAAGCTATTGCATAGCTTCAATCGCGGGCCAGCGTGGAGACCGAATCCAGAAATTCCGTAACGAAAATAACCTGACACGGGACTCCTCTACGGTGAGCCGCTTGATGGCGCATTTTTCATCAACGCCATCTAGCGGTGGCACTCGGGGACTGCCGCGGAAACGCGGCAGTCCCCGAGTGCCACACGTCTTTTTTTTTTTTGAATTTTTTGTCTGCCTCTCTGTCTGTGCGCGCATCACGCGAAAACGACTGAACGGATTTGAATGAAATTTGGTATTGCCGGATAAACCTTATTGCTTATCCTGATAAGCAATAAGGTTGAATTAAAAACTTCAATCCACGCGGAAGAAGTCGCGGGTATCAGCTAGTAATACAATAATGAGGAAGGTAGGTATGTAAATTAGTTATTTGCTGAGCAATCACGAATAAGTTTATTGCCTCGGCTTAATCAATTTCTTACTTGTCACCCATTTATTGATGGCAAATGATTACGTGTGGTTCCAGGTTCTTCCCCCGCCCTCATCAAGCCTGGAAATGTATTCTCTTTTATCGGGGGGAGACCGATAAATCGCGTACGTGAAACGATGCGTGGAAAAATATTTTCTTTGTTCAGTTCACATTCAGACAACAATGCCATACCTCTATATGATTATTTCTTATTGTTAATCATTGTAAGCACATGGGATACAATGAATGAATAGAAATATGAAATTTTCTTCCGTGTTATCCATTTATATATTTTTTTTTTATTCGATGACAAGATAGTCCTTGACTGCGATCTCACCTGACGGTAAGTGACGATGCAGTCTAAGATGGTAGCGGGTTAACTTGGAAGGGTTATGGCAGTGTACATTCAACCCATACCCCTAATAGGTTTTTACACGCTATCGTGCCGGAACTCTAAATTGCTTGGCGACACATTATTGACGGTAGGTAACTAACTAGCCACGGCCAAAGCCTCGCACCAGACCAGAGACAATTGAGAAATTATAAATTCCCAAAATAGCCCCGCCGGGATTCGAACCCGAGACCTCCCTGTTATAAGACCACACTGCGCCAGGGAGCTCGTCAATTTCTCATGGTTGTACCATGGGTTTTTACACGCCATCGTGCCGAAATTCATAAGCTTAACTTCATAAGCTTTACTTTAAAGTTTCAAACCAATTTCTTTTGAATATGTGAGTCAAATTAAAGCATCATATTCGCTGGTGCCTCTCCAATGAGAAAGGAGACATTCGCCTAACATCGAGACTTTAATAGGCTATTACTTTATGCTAAATCAACTTTATTTATGTCGAGCGGAAGACCTGATAGAGTCTGGCAAGATGCCAAACAATATGGTTTTCTCAAAATGTGGGTAGGTACTATACAACTTTAACGAGTAATAAGGTTGTCGTAATGATGCCATAAAGTTTTTATAACATGTATTTGAAAACCGGCAACTTTCAATAAATATACCCGCCTTAATTTAAACCATCTTTTACGATTTCACCTCCTGTAATGTCTATGCGGGAAGCGCAGTGTTGGCAGACCCCCCACTAGGTGGACAGACGACATCAAACGAGTGGCAGGGAGCCGCTGGATTCAGGCGGCGCAAGACTAAGGCTTGTGGAGGTCCATGCAGGAGACTTAAGTCCAGCAGTGGACGTCCATTAGTTGATAAAGAAGAAGAAGAATGTCTATAGGCATACTCGTATCTTCTTACCAGTGAGGTTAGTATAAGATTTAATTCAATTGATCGTATTCGTATTCGATGACATTAGTGTCAAAGTAAAATGAACCATAATAACATTGGATTAGAGCTAAATTTCGTGCACGCATTCTCTTACGATTACGTATACGGATACGCTCCAAATTAAATCGGTTGTACTGAATTTGTGACTTTAATCCAATACAGTTATGTGTGTGAAAGAAAATTTTTATGGAAAATCCACCGGAAAAGTGATGGTATGTTTGTATGATCTCTCATACTAAATAGCACCCGTGCGAAGCCGGAGAGGGTCGTTAGTCTAAATATATAAAAGGAAACGATGACTGACTGACTGACTGATCTATCAACGCACAGCTCAAATACTGAACGGATCAGGCTGTTTGCGTACAGATAGCTATTATGACGTAAGCTAAGAAAGACTTTTTGACAATTAAACCCCCAAGGGGATAAATAAGGGTTTAAAAAATCAAACCTAATGTGAGCGAAGCTGCGGGCAAAAGGTAGTCTGATATAAAAATACATGTTTTGATGACGAAGCATTCGGCTAGGCCGTGTGGGCTGACGGACGTTTTCGTAAAATGTTGTTTTTTATTATATCTGAACCAACTTGTATCACGATGATGGATGATGTGCGCGCTGTAATGGATAATTCATACTGCGAGTTGTTATACAGCTCTACCTACATATGAAATGTTTTTTTGATGGAAGTATCACATTTTTTGTGTAAGCTTTAATTTTAAACTAGTTGATGCCCGCGGCTTCGCTCGCGTGGATTTAGTTTTTTAAAAATCCCGCGAGATCTCATTGATTTTCCAGGATAAAAAGTAGCCTATGTCACTCTCCCGGTCCTCAACTATACCCGTGCAAAAAAATTAGGTCGATTCTTCCGGTCGCTCGGTGCTTTGTTGCCGCGAGATTGAAGGACAAATCAACAAACAAACACACTTTCGCATTTATAATATCATAATAAAAATATATAAATACCTACTTCTTCTTTATCAACCGATAGACGTCCACTGCTGGACGAAGGTCTCTTGCATGGACTTCCACAGGTCTTGGTCTTCCGCCGTGTGTATCCAGCGGCTCCCTGCGAAACGTCTGATGTTGTCGGTTTACCCGTACAAGATCGCCACTTCAGTACCTTGGGACCCCAACAAACATTAGCTCTTCGAACTCTGTCCTGTCTATTTCCACTTCAGTTTCGCGACTCGCTGACAATATATAATTCAGACTAGACATCAAACTGATAGGAAAATATAACAGTGATATTTATAGCAAAACATATTTTATGTATTTGATATTATTGCGTCTGAATCTGATACGAAGATGTGAAAAGTATAATAATTCCAGAAAAATATTCCTCTATCTACGTACCTACGTCGAAGGGTCGATGTAAAAATACATTAGCTAATTTGAAATGGAGTAAGTACCTGTAGTTCTATATACTTCTAGTCTAGTATTCCATCGCTGATTCTACCCCTATATTATTATAATAACTGCGAAGAGTGTTTGTTATTTTGCTGGCGCATCCTTCAACCACGCGGCAAAAGAATAATTCATCGACCTGGAGAATGACATTACCTTCAATGACGCTACCTACTTTTTATCCTGGAAAAACAAAGGGTTTCCTGGAATTTTTACATAACCTAATTCCACGCGGACGAAATCTAAAAATTCCGAAATTATTAATTTCTAAAATGTACCAGACATTTTAGAAATTAATAATAATTTGTGTCCACGCGGACGAAAGCTATGTTTGTCTGCGAAGAAATTTCAATAATTTCTGAAATGTCCCTGGTCTGGTTTTCTGGAAGTACCGCCAAGCGAGCGTTCCACGTTGACAAAGTCACGTGTAAACATAGTCTTTAATACTAAAGATTATTTATGTTCCAAGGTTGAGGAGGGTCAAAATTGCTTATAAAACGTTGCAGTCTCGCGCTTACATACTTTGAACCCTCCGTGATATAAATGCCAATAAAGTTTCAGATAGGAAACGTACATAAAATATATCGAGGAATTTACTACACACTCCTCTCAGAGAAAAAATATCTGACCAAGGCTGAGATCCTTTTGGGCGAAGTGCTCGCCAAAAGGCCAATCCGCTAACATAAAATATTTGATGCTTTACGCAGGACGGAAATTTGAATATGTATTGAAAAGACTTGAACAAGCAAACATTTGAACGGTATTAAAACTTAAGGGAAAATTTAGTTAGTGTTAGGAGAGATATGGGTACAGAGCATCTAACCTTTTAACAAGCTCAAGTTCGATCGTGCATGGAGTACTGCAGCCATTTATGGTTCTGCCAAGTGCCAGCTTGCTGCATTGGATTCCGTGGATCGACGCGCCAGAAGACTCATCGGCAACGAAGCGCTGGTCAGCTCCAGACTTCAAAGTTTGGAGCACGGAAGGTTGCCTGTCTGTCAGTATTCTACAGGATATTTCGTAGAGTGTGCTCAGGAACTTATTAACTTAGATCCACCTTCGCCATTCTACCATCGAAACGCAAGGAATCGAATAGGCACCGTTACGTGGTTCTCGTTACTACACTGCAAAAATTTGTAATGCCCTTCCAGCTTCCGTTTGTCCAAGTAACTGCAATTTAGGTACCTTTACTAGAAGTTTCAAGAATAAATTGATGGTACTTTTATCATTATCGATGTCGATTGATAAACAAGCATTATTTTATTAGTATTTAACGTTATTTAATTAAAGTAATTCTATATTTAAATAAAATTAATAAATTAAATTACGAGAACAGAAATCCTATTTACGAAAGCCGTAAATATCGCGTGCCACTAATAAGTGGTTAACCTCAGAAGCCAGCTTCAATTTAAAAGCGAAATTATTGAATAGCTGATTCCGGCGATTTCATCCGCGTAGATTTAGTTTTTAAAAGCCCCCCCGGGAATTCTTCGATTTTCTGGAATAAAACCTAGCCTACATCACTCTCCAGGTCCTCAACTATACCCATGCAAAATCACGCTGATCCGGCGCTCTGTTGCAGCGTGATTGAAGGACCAACCAACAAACTAACAAATCAACAACAAACCAGGAAAAAAACACGCTTTCGCATTTATAATATTAGTAAGGACTAGCACTAGTAAATGTAGCAACTTTGTCCCCGTGGAATAAATGTTTGCCCAAGATTCCAGTAAAGTAAATAACTCCTTTTAAAGTTCGTTTAGACATTATTTATCTATATCGCACAAACAGTCAGACGTTTTGACATGCAACTTAGTATAGCACCTTATTTATTAGCTTTTCAGACGTGTGGTTCAATTTGGCCATAGTGTAACGGTTAACACATTCAGGGCGCGATTCCCGAGAGATGTGGATTCGAATCCCGCCGGCTTCGGAATTTTTGATATGTATTTATAAATCTATTCGGATATTTCCTTTAAGTGTAGGTTAACACTTTAATAAAAAAAAAATACAAAAACTTTAAAGGCTTACTAAAAATGGCTAATCGCCTCGCCGACTATTACGCTTCTTGCGTTATACTTATTGGAAATTGCTCTATTTATGAAAAGCAATAAGTAATCCCGTAGAAAATACCTAACCATCGGTTTATTTAAAAGTCACGAACAGATATTGTGATTTTTTATTTTTATGTAGGTATACGTCATATAGGCTAGGACGGGCGGGCGGCGTAAACTCCCCCCAGCACATTGAGCCTGGCCACCCTTTGGCCACCACATTTGTTCCTCCGAATAGTGTACAATAAAACGCCGGCCGAGCGATGGCTGACCGCAGAAAAACACATACCAAAATTAGTATTTTCTTTGAATTGCTAACGCAAAAATATTCGGAAAATGAAAAGTCCACATCATTCGTGTGGCTATATATTCATTTACTACAGAACCTATGTATTCATAAATATTTATATTACCACTAGGTGATGCCCGCGGTTTCGCTTGCGTGGATTTTTTTTTTTAATCCTGCAGGAACTCTTAAAAAGTAATAAAAAGTAGCCCATGTCACTCTCTCGGTTCCCAACTATACCCATAAAAAAAAATCACGTCAATCTGTTGCTTTGTTGCCGCGTGATTGATGGACAAACCAACAAACAGACACACTTCTGCATTTATAATATTATTAAGGAATTTTTTAACTTAGGTATATATCTAACAATACTCGTATGTTACAGGTTCTTTTAGAGTCTTTTGCGAGTATAAATTGGATATTTTGTCAAATTTTCAATACAAAAACTGTCAGAACACCCAATTCCTTCCTCGGTTAAAAGTTACTCGACGTACAATATAGGTGAAGTAATCGTTAACGTGTATAATTTTTTCTTTTCCATAACTGCTTCATGAAACTTGTTATTTCAAGTGAAATAAAATAACAAAATTGTTTTCTATTGCGGTTAAAATCGGATTTAGTTCATTGTAGAACTATCAAGCAGATAACTGAATTTCAAAACCAAAAACACAAACAAGCGAGGGGAATGCAACTCTCCCACAGGCCGCCATTGCTGCGTATTCATCAGAATAGTGAGCGATAAAACACTAAACGACCCCAGGCCACAAAAAACACCCTGTATAAATAACATACTAGCTAATGCACGTGAATTACTCCAGCGTATAACTTGCTAGCTGATGCCCGCGACTTCGTTCGCGTGGATTGAGGTTTTTTTAATTCCCGCTGGAACTCTCTTATCTTCCGGGATAGAAAAGATATTATTGTGTTTTTTTTTGTCAGTACTGTATAATATGTTTTCATATGCATAATTTGTAAAAAGTTGTTATATTGTGTTTGTGTAAAATCAACATTAAAGACATGTTAATATCTATGACTCGGACGCACCGCTCTTCATCATCTATCCCATAGATAAGCGGGGCACTCGCCAATTGTCCCTGTCAGAAGTGACACAATATACTGCCATCAAGCGACAGAAAAAAGCGCGGTTACGGATCCTAACCTGGTTTTTGGTGAAAAGACTACAACGCAAAAATCGTTACCTACTTTATATTAATAAACGTTAATTGATCTAGAGTCTACACGCCCTTGTGTTTTGTGAATTCTGATTTCTGACATATTGACATCGCAATATTTATTTGTATGTATTGTATGATAGAATATTGTATAGATATGAAAAGAAACTTGTATTGCAGAGAAAGATTAGAATTTTTCTCGCAAACTGCTTAAATGTAATCCTGCAAATACCAAGTCAGAACCACCACGCTTCTGTCTGGAAACGTTCACCTCATATTTTGCAATTTCATTTCCCCAGAGAGGGTCGAATCTCATACAGCTAGCGGGCACCTACACAGACACCTTATTCTTTGAAATATTTTCACTGCTATAAAATTTTACTCACGAGTGCGCGATATACCAACGTATATAGTTTTGTTTCTGTACTCTGTTAGATTTCTATAAAAAATACTCGTAACTAAAAATGTAGATAAAGGTTCTCTAATCAAATTTTTTAGCAAAAGTTACACAGGTTCGAAAATTTCACCCTTATTAATATGTACGGTAGCGAACAGAAAATGTTTACCACCTTAAGATTCATAATTACATGCACACGTCTATGCTTGACAGTCGATATGCTTTCAATATTCTATGGCGTTATAGACCTTACTGCACGCAATGTGATATAGAATCTACTTTGAAAACTGATTAACATTTTCTGTCCGCGACCATACATCAACCTTTGAGCCCGTGCTATTCATTTATTTACCTCAAACGATCGCTGGCCTTCTGAAACAAGTCTTCTTTCGACTACCGGCCAAATGTTGACTTCACGTACCTACCTACCTATGAGAACAGTATGGTGAATTCTCAGGCACGCAGATTTCCTCACCATATTTTCTTTCATTTTTAAGCAAGCAATATTTAATTTATTAAAATACATATAGTACTCGTAACTCGCCACATATAGGTATGCGGTGTGCCTATATAGTTATTCGACTCAATGATGCGATGCAATCTGCAATATACATCGAACATTTACTCGTATGCAGTTGGGTTTTCTAGGAAATAATCAAAGGTGTGCCAATCCACCCTTGGCCTGCAAGTGGAGCTTATTATTAAGTGGCGTTCTCAGAGGAAACTGCAAGAATGTCATTTTGAAAGGATCTCAATTCGTCGGAATCATTTTTTAATGTATGTTCCCCAAATACTCGAAGACGCCATAATCGATTTGGAAAATTCTTTTTTTGTTTGAAAGGGTGCTTCCTAGGTGGTCCCATTGTGCTCAGGTCAGGATCTCATGATAGGATCCTGGAGAAATCGAGAGAACTCTTCAAATTTTATAGGCACAATTGATATACTTTTAGTGGTGTTTGAAGTCGGTTATTTAAAAAGAATTTTTACGTTTATATTATATGTTTGGAAAGTGCCCATTTGGGAATGATGGAGAAACTGGTTCTGTTTCGTCAGTTTTATTAGAGAGGGCTATAAATTTTGTACGTGGGGCGACATCGGGTCAAGGGAAGCGAAAATATATTCCTTTTGTTTTGGAACTTTGGTAGGCACCTGCTAGATAGATCAGGGTCAACAGCTGTCAGTCACGTATAGAGTAGGTACCTACAAGATTTCAGTACTTATATTTTTTTCGGGTTCCGTACCCAAAGGGTGCCAACGGGACCCTATTACTAAGCCTCCACCGTCCGTCCGTCTGTCTGTCTGTCAGCGGGCTTTATCACATGATCCGTAATAGGTAGATAGTTGAAATTTTCTGAGAATGTGTATTTCTGTTGCCGCTGTAATAATAAATAATAAGAAGAAATTAAAAATTAATTAAATTTAATTAAATACGGAACCCTTCGTATGCGAGTCCGACAGCGGAAGCTAATACTGAGATCTATAGAGCGTGCTCTGACTTAGCTCGGACTTAAGATAGAGTTAAAGCGAGACCCATATATGCTCTGACATAATTCTGTCTCATTTTAACAGCTGGGTCTTGAGTCTGAGCAGTGAGAGTGCGGTCTATAGATTTTAGCCTTAGTAATAGGGTCCCGTTGGTTAACCTTCGGGTACGGAACCACCCTAAAAAGACCTTTCCAACGATACAAACACACAATGAAATAGACTAGAAACAAAAATATCATTCCCCCTTTACGTGTAGGGGAGGTACCCGAAATACCTACCATGGACGGATAGACGGACAGACGAACGGACATGGCGAAACTATAAGGGGTTCTTGTAGTGTTACTACGGAACCCTAAAAACATTTTATTTGCGTATTTTTTTTTTAAAGAATATCAGCCAAGCTGAACTTTACTGATGTTCTCCTCTCCCCTCCAAATAAGTGAAAACTTGTGCTAGGAGTGGGTACGACAATAGTGCAACGGGTGGGATTCGAACCTGCGACCTATCAGTTTTCAGTCCGCACCTTTAACCGTTGGGCTAGTGAGGCTTATATCTACTATATAAAAATAAGTCGGGTTTTCCTTCCTGACGCTATAACACCAGAACGCACGAACCAATTTCCACAGTTTTGCATTCGTTGGAAAGGTCTCGGGCTCCGTGAGGTTTATAGCAAAGAAAATTCAGGAAAAATTGGAATCTAATTCCACGCGGACGAAGTCGCGGGCATCAGCTAGTTTATTATAATTGTGTGTTTATAAACAGAAAAGTTACATTCTCTTCCGCTGATTATTCTGTGATGCTAGCCGGCACAAGGGTCAAACGTTCGACGAAATATAGCCCCGGGTGGATTAGTGAATCCCTCTTTCCTTGCGCGCAGGTGATCACCCGAGGCCTTTAATCAAACCAACCTGTGTGCAGAACTCGTTACTCGATTGCTGACGATTTTTGCCGTGTAAAAATGTTGCTATTTAGCTACTGATTGCCGTTTGCTGATTCACCGTTTACCTATTTTCTCGGTTTGCAAGTAAATAAATAAAATTGGGATTTCCCTTTCGACCTCGGAAAGACGTGGCAGCCGTGAAAAAAAGTTCACTTATATAAAATAAAAATTCTTTTCAAAAAAACCGACTTCTTACGCCACTACAAAGTATAAAAATAATTTTAGTTTGTACAGGTTTGTTGCGGTTGAGCGCGCTTAAAAAAGAAACGATGAAAACAATACGCGATGCTCGCCCGACTTTAACAAACGTGTCTCTCTTGTGCCATTAGAAGACGAGCGTCACGCATCGGTTTCATCATTTCTAATTAAGCCCGCCCGACTTCTACAAACGTGTACAAACTATTTTTTATACTTTGGTTTTTTTTTTCAGCAATTAATATCTTTATATCGAACCGAAACCGATTTATTCATGTGAAGATAGATGTACAAAAACCCCATAAAATTATTCGGACTTGTAGGTAGCTAGGTGGGTCTGGACAGATATAAACAAGACCAAGGGTCAAGGGCGGATCTACTTAAAGGCTTTTTGGGCTGCAGCCCAGGGCCCCGCGAATACAGAGGGCCCCCAACCGAACTAGGGGTCTACTCTAATTCAATGAAAAACGAAATATAATAATAATAATAATAATAATAAGCCTTTATTGCTGATTTACATTGTTAATTACATTGGTTAATTATTTTATTCTTCACTTGCACTTTAGTTAATCCGCAATCAGCGCGTCCTGTGACGCGTAGGCCTCCTCCAGGTGTTTCCAGGTGTCTCGATTTTTAGCGATTCGTGACCAAAGTGTTCCAGCCGTCTGCTTAACATCGTCGATCCATCGCTTCCTCTGTCTACCTCTCTTTCGTTTCGAGCCGTCTCTAACTTCCCACTCTGTGATCAATTTGGTCCACTTCTCAGTTTTTTCTCTAAGCATGTGCCCTGTCCATCTCCACTTTAGCTTTTTCGTTTGAAGAACTGCATCTTCGAGTTTCGTGATTCTTCTTAGATCCCTGCATCTCTTCCTATCCCGTCTAGTATAGCCCAACATGCTGCGTTCCATACCTCTTTGACAGGTTCTAATTTTATTAAGGGTTTTCTGTGTCAGCGCCCATGTTTGGCATCCATAAGTCAGGGCAGGAAGTATACAGAGATTAAAGAGTTTTCTCTTCGACGACATTGGATATTGGCAGTTCTTCATTACCTCCTTCAGTGACCAATATCTTCGCCATGCATTAGTTACTCTTCTATCAACCTCTTGATCCATTTGTTCAGTAAATGAAATAAGTTGTCCAAGGTATATGTATGACTTTACATATTCGATATGTTCACCTTCCAACGATATCGTGTCAGTATTGCCATTGGTTAAAATCTTCGTCTTTGTTTTATTCATTGTGAGTCCCACTCGCTTACTGATAACTGAGAGCTCTTCTAGCATTTTCTGGAGTATTGTGTGGTTATCAGCAATGAGTCCAGCAAACGTAGCAAGGTCGTCCGCGAAACGTAGGTGATTTAATAGAGTTCCATTTATATTGATTCCATATTTCTGCCAGTCCATGTCTCTAAAGACTTCTTCTAACACTGCTGAGAAAATTTTTGGTGACAATGGATCTCCTTGTCTCACGCCTCTGCAGATTGGGAATTCTTCTCCTAGTGTTTCTAATTTTATTTGGGCTGAGCAATTATTATATATGTTTTTGAGAATCCTAATATACTTATTGGCTACTCCTTGGTTTTTTAGTTTTTGAAAAACGAAATATCGATCGAAATTTCGCGTATTTCCTACCACGGTTCGTTTTCGTTCCGCAACTTCGTCCGAACGAAAATGTTTGACGTTTACATTTTCTAAACCTACTCTAATTCATAAATGTTGCGAACGAAAATTTGAATTTGACAGATGATTGTTCGGAAATTAACTCCTGTACTTAACATATATTACATTACATATATCACAAACATATAAGAGTAAGACATATATCTACATCACTACAGAAAACAGTTTCTTGTCAAAATGGCAATTAGTTGAGTAATTAGGTAGGGCCTCTGAGCAGTATTAGCCCAGGGCCCCACAAATTCAAGATCCGCCCCTGCCAAGGGTAGAAATTTTCGCCTGTAAATTCTTTTACCTTAAGCACAGGAGCCTCCAATCAGACAGGGCTGTGTGTGTACTGTGTAGAGCTCGTTACTGCACTGCTGACGAGGCGATTTCCGTCGTCTAAACTAAAATTGTTGCTGTTTACCGATCGCCGCTCGCTGATATAGCATTTATTCGTTGTAAATAAACTTTTGATTTGGCAATGTACGAGCATATTACGTTATCCTTATGAATGCGAAAGTGTATTTGTTTTTTGGTTCAATCATGAAAAGAACATTTCTGCTGAGTTTTTTACCGATTTTTCTCAGCAAAATCTACTTTGCGTCGAGTTTCAAGAGTCGGTAGTCGGTACGTATAGCCTAGCTCAAAGTTCGCGTATAATTAATTTAAGTAACTAGTTTTCTTATCTTATTCGAATTCGACACAGAATAGGCCTTTATTATAATTAGTCAGTAAGTGAAATTACTCCTACTCCAGATTAGGTTACAAAAAGTAAGTAAATAACGTCCTCACTCCAAAATTGAAGGGTAGAATACTGCCCTCGTAATTGAAAACACAGTAACTTAAAGGTAACTTCTATATAACTTACTGTTTTCAATTACGAGGGCAGAATACTTCAGAATAGAATTGGGTAATGCTCCCACGTATCTTTATCATTCGAAGCATTACTTGGGAGCATTACGTACCTACCTATCCACTAAAAATCAAAAGACAGAATAATTATGAATGCAAATAAAAATGCATCCCTAATAGAGACCGTATAAAATAATTAAATGCGCACTCATGAAACAGCGTATGGTAAGATGAAATGCAAAATAAACGTAATCCAAAATCTCATATAAAAAGAAAAAGAATTTGGATGTGCGCTATTCACAAAAGTTTTTAATAACAGGTGCGGGTAGTGGGTACAAAGAGCGGACAGCGCAGTGCTCCGAACTTCATTCTGCTAACGTAGAGCTGCCATGTACCTACTCACTAGAGGCATAGATTACTGACAGAGGACTGCTAGAGGCAATCTGTGACGTCCCCCAAATCTACGAGTGACAGATGACGAGTTTAGTCTAAAATTTTGATTAAGAGATCAACACATCCTCCAACTTTTCGCCATTGTCACATTGAATGGAAGAGCCACAGTGGGTCTTGTATCCTGCTGCAGCTTTAATCAAAAATCAAAATAGTAGCGTCATACCTATGCCTATCTGCTTCACCTAGTTATATGTCTATAAATCAATGAGTCCACTCATCAGAACAAATTCTATAAGCCCAAACACCATAAAACTGTTAATTGTTCAAGATTTGGGTATTCCGTAAAATGACCGTTTACGATACGTAAAATGACACGTGGTTTAAGTGGGAAATCTCTTAATTTTCGGGATAAAAAGTAGCCTGTGTGTTATTCCAGATTATAATCTATCTCTGTGCCGAATTTTAGCGAAATCGGTTCAGTCACTTCGCCGTGATTGAGACGAACAACCATACATCCAAACTTTTGCAATTATAATATTAATAGGATTTTTGTTAAATAGGTAACCATTAAGTCTGCATCTCTATAATCTACGCAAACAACTCAATCTCCGCAAACGAAACATTCATTTACGGACGCGAGCCATGGGCCACGACGCTACCGAAAACGTTTTTGAAATGTTTGTTAACGAATGTAAAAATTAAAAAAAAAAGGTCTGCGGCTATACACGCAAATAATAAACAACCATTGCGTCATTAAAAACCACGCACTGTATAATGAAAGGATGAAATATTAGAGGAATTTTTAATAAACCAAGTAGTTGGGTAAACTGTAGAGCGTAGAACAATCAAAATTTTAGTTCACGGACTTTTTTCGGCTTCAGTCCGGTAGGCGTCTCTACTAAGCTTGTACTGTTGGCGGAATACAGCAAAATAATTCTAACCTTTTCTTGCTAATCATGGATTTCCGCAAAGTAACGTCTGCTTCTATCAACGCACAGCTCAAACCGCTGGACGGATCGGGCTGAAATTTGGCATACAGATAGCTATTATGATGTGTGCATCCGCTAAGAAAGGATTTTTGAAAATTTAGCCCCAAAGGGGATAAAATTGGGGTTGGAAGAATCGAACTTAACGTGAGCGAAGCCGCGGGATAAAGCTAGTCCAATAATAAGCTTACGATCATCTAGCGCAACCGTGGCGGCTACGAGACCGCATAAGTAACTAAAACCTGCGGTGTACTGAGTATTGAAATAAAATAGCCATGCCACAATCATTGCGGGGGTGAGGGTCTCATAGCACTTGTATACTTCATTTTACCTAGATTTATAGTTCTATATCGCGCATATATTTATGTTTCCAAAAGCTGGCAAAAAACCTTTTCTAAAAACAATGGAAAATGTATGACATTAGTTGTTAGAACCTACCTATTTCTGAAAATAAACAACAATATAACAGAAAATTTTCGTTTTTTCATGCGGTCGGAAATGAGAAAGCGTTTAATAATGAGACCGCCTATAAACAGCGTCGTTTCGTTTTATTTCGCTCAGCCGACCCATCTTTGTCTCGAGCGTTGTTAACATGAATCTACTCTGGTAAGGCCGAGTCGACACGGCCGAATATGCTCGTAGCATTCGATCGGGATCACAATTTAGTTTGTCAGTAAGCTTTAGGACGTGGCCTCATCTCTAACATCGAGTGAAGCAGGAGTCACATACCTACTGTAATAGTAGATACTATAATACGAAGTAACAGTGCACTAAATTTCACTAAAAAAATTGAAAGTGCGTAAAACCCTGTAATCAATTAGGAAAAGAACTGATGATCTTTAAACGCCTGAGCAAATCTTCATAAATTATATGGCTAAATCCATATCAATCAGATTAGTTTTCAAATAGAAAAAAAAACCGCATCAAAATCGGTCAATTCGTTAGGGAGGAAACAGACTGCACAAATAGGTACACAAATCCACACTTCAAACTTATAGCACCTCTCTTTTTCCATCGGGGTAGGTATAAGAAATACCGACTAACCGTGATAATTCACCTCACCTTCAATTCGGTTCGATATCGGTTCCCGTTTCCACGATAGTTCGAATCTGTTTCATTTTCGAGGCATTCCTGCCATGTGAACTCAGCTTTAAGATTTTTCGGCCCTTTCTATTTTCATTTGTGGAACCTCTGGGTATCTTCATTTTCATTTCAAAAGAAGTAGGTACACTTGGTTAACTAACAGCTTATACCTTCCTACCACTAATTGTCAATTGCTAAGTAACTAGGTAAGTTCTTTTTTTTTGTATAGTTTCTGTCACGTTTCTGCAGTGATAGAATTAGTTTTACTATCTCCTCAATCCTATTTTAAATCACTAAACAGTGCTTACCATAGCACTACCAAGTACCACGTAACATGTACCAAGTAACATGGGTACTATAATAACTTGCTATTTCATGGTACTGTCATGTTGTAGGTACATAGTTCCATTTTCATACTTCCATTACCATCTTAACTGGAGCTCTAAGAACTACGCGAGATTAGTCCGCGGTAAGGCTTTATTGAATAATATACAGAAGGTAGTATGTAGGTACCTATATCAACTGCTAATCTTATACGAAGAAGATAGGTAAGATGCTAAAGAAATAACGAACCAAATGGAAGGAAGCCAAATCGATAAGCCTCTCTTACAAGCTATAACTCACTACACCTGATTGCCCATGCTACAATTTCGTAAAAGAAAGGTTGTTACGTTCTTCATCAGATGAAAATCAAACATACGACTTTACAAGCATACCTACTAGGTACGTACGCAGTGCGTACGTACCTAGTAGGTATGCGTGCGTGCGGCGTGCACACGCACGCACGCATACCGCACACACACACACACACACACACACACACACACACACACACACACACACACACACACACACACACACACACACACACACACACACACACACACACACACAAACTTTCATTATAAAGATTTTCTACCGAAGAACGGGACATCCATCCAAGATTCCGACGAATTGAGATCCTCCTCCTTTTTTGGAAGAGGGTTAAAAAGGATTTCCCAACAACGGATGTTTTGTTAAACTTTTTATAAATAGTTAAATCATTTTTCATTTTTTTTTCATTTTATGAAACTACTTTTAATCCCGAAAAAACAAAAACCTTTTAAAAACCTTACTCCCGTCACGGGGACGAAGTCGCGAGCAAAAACTACTTAGTTGGTAGATAAATCTATCCCGCCGAAATAGGCAGTTATATGCACTAGCGACCTAGCGTTCTCAGACCACTTCTAGCCACTCGTGGCTCGGCTTCACCACTTATTCCACTAGGTACCTACGCTTTCTATTCGATTTTGCGCTGGATTTCTGTTTTTTCAGCGATTTTGTTTTGAAACGAACATTTCATTTTGCGTTGCGTATTCAGCTACGTTCCTATAACATTATAGTACCTATATACTACCTACATTATAGTTAGTATTACAATGAAGTATGAACACAGGTAAAACTCAGAAATATAATTTGAGATCAAAAATGCAAAAAGAAATATCAATGTCAAATCTTCGACAGGTTGGACAGCAGGGATTCTCAACATTTTTCTAGACAGTCGAAATTATTATAATAATGCTATTTTGATTTCCTAATAAAAATAAAAGATTTTAATTTTTATTAACAACTCTTTATTTGATAATCCTCTGTACTGTAATTAAAATTTCCGAATGACAAATTTTTTAATTTATAATTTCTAAATTGTATCTGGTCTGGTCTGGTGGGAGGCTTTGGCCGTGGCTAGTTACCACCCTACCGTCAGACGTGCCGCCAAGCGATTTAGCGTTCCGGCACGATGGCGTGTAGAAACCGATTAGGGGTTGAATTTACACTGCTATACCCCTTCCAAGTTAGCCCGCTACCATCTTAGACTGCATGCATCGTCACTTACCCATCAGGTGAGATCGCAGTCAAGGGCTATCTTGTCATCGAATAAAAAAAAACCCTATATACGTACATTAAGGGCACGATCTTCGGCCGCAGTAATTTGCAAGCAAATGAAGTGATGCGCACGAGCCACTTTGTTAAAAAAAATTAAAACAGTCTTGATAAAAAAAAAGTAAACTTTTTAGAGAAAAATTAACGGTAAAATATTCTTCTAAAAGCTTTTGCCTATTTTTTGACATTTTTTTTTTTAGTTTAACTTTGATATACTATACATACAACCTGAAAAACAATTAAAAACTACACTGTTTTCGGAATATTATTTAATCGAGTGAAGTTCAAAATATGGACTTTTGAACGGTAAAATAATTTAGAACGTGTATTAAACTACAACATATATTTTTAACCAATCAAAACAAAGTATATTTGATTGTTTACTATTGAATCAAAAACAGGCTGTTTTCGGAGATCCTGCCGTTAAGGCGTACGTCCCTACAACACGTGTAGGTATGGGTTCATTCGGAAATTTTAATTTAAAAATTCGCTCTCTGATTCAGGTTCTAACGAGCTTGATAACGAAGAATCTGAATCAGTTATTCTTATTATAAACTGATCCGTCATCACTCATCGTATCACTTAATGACCAATACCTACTGATCTTTAGGCCAATTAATGGAAGGTGTTTGTAGGCATCATGACCTTTTCAGCCATAAATATAGCGGTGCGTTCTCTTTTTAAACCCATCTGCAATCTGTAGTAGTTTTTCCAGCAGTGGGCGTATTCCCAGATTTATTCAGATCTTGACCTGATGACAATGGGACCACCTGGGAAGCATACCCTTTCAAAAAAAAAGTAATTTTCTAAATCGGTCCAGGCTCTCGAGTTATCGGGGAGCATACATAAGAAAAATAAAACTAAAAAAAATTCCGATGAATTGTGAACCTCCTCCTTTTTTGAAAGTTGGTTAAAAATGAACAACGAGCCAATTAATGGTATTACAGATATTGTTACATACAAAAAAGCTAGCCATCTAAAAAACCGGTCAGATATTGAACTACAATGATGAAGAGACTTTTTTCAAAAACAATAAAACAATAAGTATTTTATTTATTAACATTTAATAAGTTAAAATCTTCATCTTCTTATCTAGATTCACTATTTTATAGAGAACAACGTTTAAGATGTTTAAACTACACTAGTCTGTCGATCTTCACACCAGAATGCACTGCACCACACAACACAGCGATGTGTCTTCGGCTTTTGTTTCCATAATGTCAAATCAAAACCAACTTCACTATTGGGCATCCAGTTAGTCAATCATTATGAATCTTTGTCGGATCTGTGAACTGTGCTGTGAGTATGTAAAATAATGCTGGCGCGGGTACTAATGTCAGATACCACAGTTCCTTGAACCCCGTCAATGATATAATGCCATAAGCGTGAATGATCCAATGGCCGATGAGTATGATCAAATTCCGTACATTTGTCAGTGACGCTGATAATAAAGCTGGTGCCGATTGATCTATTTTGATAGAGAAGTGCGATGCCGACGTCATCATTGATATAATGATGATGATATATGGGAATGAAAAATCTGAAATAAAAGAGATAAACATATTTATTAGGACAGACTTGGATATACATATACCAGAGCAAATTTTACTGTGTCAAAATTGTTAGTTGTTTCTGAGAATAGCTATGTTACTCAAAAGTCTTCATTCATTCATCTCAACCCATCACCAGCCCAGTAGAGCACGGGTCTCTTTCAAATGAGTGACTTAGGCCAGTCTACCACACTAGCCCAAGTGCAGATTGACATTCTTCACACACCTTTGAGATCTTTATGAAGAACTCTCAGGAGGCATGCAGGGTTCCTCACGACGTTTTCCTGCACCATCAAAGCAAGTGATATTTCATTGCTTAAATCACACATAACTCTAAAAAGTCAGAGAGCAAACCTCGGATCCCCCAAAAAGGAGGCCAAAGTTTCATCCCACCAGGTATAAGTAGGAAGTTTTAATTTATTTATTTAGTACCAAAAACAAAAAAAAAAAGACTTGTGGCGCTCGGGGACTGCCGCGGTAAAGCTATTGCATAGCATTTTTTATCAACGCCATCTAGTGACTCACCGCTAGATGGCGTTGAGAAAAATGCCCTATCTAGCGGCTCACAGTAGAGGAGTCCCGTGTCAGGTTATTTTCGTTATGGAATTTCTGGATTCGGTCTCCACGCTGGCCCGCGATAGAAGCTATGCAATAGCTTAAAACAAACATTTAAAGGATGAGCACAAGGGCAGCTTATCTCTAAGGAAGAGATTTTTTTGAAAAGCCCTTGAATTTGAAAATAGTGTGAACATGCAGAGGTAGGTAGGTATTTCAAAGTTTGAAGTTGTATATCATTCTTCAAACTTATCATTATTATTTTTTATTTTTTTTATATATATATAAAAAAAAAAATAATGATAATAATTTCACAATTCATAAGAGAAATGAAACTTACATATCAATCCTGCAGCAACTGTGTGTATCAGCACAAGTATGGGATAGAAATACAAGGCGCAGTATATTGCTTTCTTGCCCGTACTTGATTTGTGCCAAGCCAACAGAAGAGGCCTCAGTGTCACTGACATTAGAAGACCAAATGCATAAATTAGCAGGACTATTGTGTATCTGTAAAGAAAGGGGTGAAAATATAGAAACTAGAATTATTTACAAATATTTTAATTTTTTTTCCTAACTCTCCATAACAAATTCTCTCTTTCAAAAATCAAAGGAGTGTTACTTTCCCTCAAATATGGTTGAGCGAAGCAATGGCTGGATCATGCGTCGTACTCATGAACGGGTGCCACCAACGGAAATGGGTCTGCTTTGTGTCTACCCATCTTAACATGTGTTAGGTTGTGGTAGGTGTGCATTTTTGAAACTTCTTTGTGGAAACACTGTGCATAGCATAGTTTTGTTAACCATTGTACAATTTTTTTTATTTTTTTTTTGAAAAGAGCAACTGCTGAGTTTCTTGCCGGTTCTTCTCAGCAGAATCTGCATTCCGAACCGGTGCTAGATTTATGATGTGTCATAAGAGCTACAAGTTGGCCTACATGAAATAAATAAATTTTGATTTGATTTGAATAGGCCATTTTCTCTGTAAAAGAAAATGGCCTATTCCTTTGTTGTTATAAGTTTATTACACTGTAACTATTATATGTATAAGGGAATTTAACAGTAGAATTATGTACTTACAAGGGATACACAGCTTCCTGTGTGCAGTGCAAGGTCTCTCTGTAGTCAGGCTGTGGGTTGTGCAACAGGGTGTACCAGTCCGACAGAGCCTTGGGCGAACACACATGTAGATCAATAGAGCCAGTCGGCGGTAGAACTATCAATGCGGCCAGTGTTCCAATCACCACCTCCACAAATGCACAGACCAGTTGTGCTACTATTGTGGAATTTCTGTAATGTACATTATTATAACCATCATTCAATAGGTAATTCATTTATCTCACTAATAGATAGGTCTCTTCACAAATGAGATTTAAAGTTCAAAATTATAGGACTTTAAAGTAGTAACATTTCAACACATTCTTTTTACAATACAGTAAAAGCTCCTTATTCGCGCTTCCTTTATTCGCATTTTCACTATTCGCGGATTAAAAAAATGCGACCCAATTCCTATATTCGCGGCTAGATTTCTCTATTCGCGGATCTAATCGGTACATCGGTACATACATAAAAAGGATTCCAATAGGTATCAAGCCCAATATCCTTTGTAAACGCGTCGTCAAATGGACTAATATTTGAAAAATCTCAGTGAAGGTTTAAGAATGGCATATGAGCATTGTGATTTTTTTATGAAAACTGATCTGTCTATAGAACAAAGCATTTTTTAAAGAGGCAAATTGCTAATGCCACTGCTGAAAATCAGTTTGAATTGAAGGAGCTTTTAATAAAAAGCGTCAAGCAAGAAAAAATTACAAAATTCTTAAAACCATTGCCTAAACCTGAAAGTAATAATTAATCAAATATGGTCAAAAACTAAAATTAAATTGTTTTTTTTTATATATTTGTTTTTTATTTTTTCACCTAGGAACGTATCCCCTATAATCCCATACAAATTACCATTCCATATTCACGGTTTCTGTATTCGCGGCATATTTACGGAACGTATCCCCCGCGAATAAAGAGCTTTTACTGTATATCCTGTACTAGCTTTTGCCTGTCCATTAGGTTTTAACCCTCTGATTCTGGGATAAAACGTCACTCTCTAAATCGTCCTCTATACCCATGGGAAAAATTACGTCAATCTGTTACTCCATTGCTGCGTGATTAAAGGACAAACCAACAAACAAACCCAGTATCGCATTTATAATATTAGTAAGGATAAGTTATAATAATCCTACTTTTAAATTACCTACATGTGCACAACATGTAAATATCTTCAATCTTACCTGTTCCCTGCCGCAACCATATCAATGAAAAACAAGTGTAGAACAAGTGGCAACAGCACCATAAAGCCTAGGTATTGCCAATCATACAGCGTCGGTTCCTCCGAGCATTCTACACAATAACTAGTGGCGTTGGTGCGAAAGCCCCTGGGACAAGCACCACAGTCACTCCACGAACCATCCTCAAGTTCTGTTCTACCGCAGTAAAGTCCTGAACACGTTCGCACTATAGACATGCTTGAGAGTTTTTCAATCTTCTTTCAACACTATAACATTGCTGTATTAATTCTGTCCAATTATATATGGTAGATATAGAGAATACGAAATAGTAAAATTGGAAAAAAATATTGAAATAAAAATACAATTTAATTTGTCAAATCACAGTGTCAAATGTCGAAGACATACGTCAACGATACGTCAATTTCAACAACCCACAGAACACTATACTGTAGTCTTTGACTATTAGGCCCGATCACAGCCCGATTCAGTGCGACGCGGATATCCGCGACGGACGGTAAAATATATTAAGCCCTTATAGCGTGTTCAGTGCGACGCGGATTGTCCGCGTTGCGGAGAGCTATCCGCACGCGGTTCTTCAACACGATCCGCGTGGAAGTGAACGATGAATTCATCCGCGGCGGACGCATGCTCTAATCCGCGCGCGGATGAATCGGGCCTAACTCCAGCTCGGTCAAGCGCTCCGTACATCTATAGTTATCTGTGATCCGTAGGTATTATATTCAAAAGACTCTTAATTTTTTTTAAATATTTATAGCACACAAACGAGCCGGCAGGTCACCTGACGTTAAGTGATTTCCGCCACCCATGAACATTTTAGCGCCTGAGACACCACCAATGCGTTGCCGGTTTTTCAAGAATTTTTCAGGAATCTTGATTAACCCCATATTGTTCTTTTGTGGGAGCGTCGCAGGAAGTTGGTTGCACAGATTCGTAGTGCGTGGAAAAATAGATCTGGGACAGCGAATGGTCAAAGTGCTCGAGGCACCCAGCGCAGGCATCGGTGGCGTGCTTGGCGTGGTTGCGTTGCGGTAAGGTTGCGGTTGTAGAACAAAGAAGATAAAATAAGGTCAAATAGCTCTTCAGAACACTCCCCGTTTGGTACATGTACCTACCCCCGCGCCGTTTCCCCTAGCAACCTGTCTGAAAACAATGTCAAACTCGAATATCAATTCATAGATTATTTCGCAGAATGCAATTTACTGCTTTTATAAATAGGTACCAAAAGAATGTAATCACTCCGTTTTATAAATATAGAATGTACAATGAGTGATATCACCAATTACTCGGTGGTTGGTCGAATAGGAGAAGGGGCGCATGGACTAGTATTCAAAGCCCGACATCTGCCAACGGGGCGTGAAGTGGCTTTGAAGAAAATCCTCATCAAAAACCTTGACGATGGTATTCCTGTTAATGTTATGCGAGAGATTAAAGCACTGCAGTTGTTACGTTGTAAATATGTGAGTTATTGTATACTAAAACCATTAAGGTAAAATCTGAACAGTGAACTGAGTTAGGTTACAATAGTCAGGACTCAAACCACATACCTATCAAATTTAGGTAAAGCATTATATATGTGGTAGCCTGTGGTAGCAAATAAGTATTTATGGTCCTAAAATAAAAAGCAAATTCTGATAAAGAGAATGTTTCACTGTTAGAGGCTTTGGCCGTGGCTAGTTAGCAGCTTGCCGTCCAAGACATGCCAAGCGGTTTAGCGTTCCGTAATAGCATAACTAGGTACCTACTCCAAGATAGCCCACTAGCTTCCATCTTAAAACTGAATCGTCAATTAATTAACTATCATCATCTGAGCTCGCAATTAAGAGCTAATCATCGAATAAAACAGAGTGAGAACAGTTCATAAAGAAATTAGACATTAGCATTGAACTAAAGTTGAATGAGCCAGTTCTGGTATCACAACTGATCTGATAGAGCCAGAATATGAATGAACCGTTCTGCTTTCAGGTGATTAAATTGTACGACATGTTTCCCCGCGGGATGAGCTTAGTTTTGGTATTGGAGTACATGTGTTCGGGACTGTGGGAAATGGTGCACCACAACCAGCAACAATTGACACTTCCTTGCGTCAAAACCTACGCGCAAATGTTGCTGAAGGGGACGCGATATATGCATGCGCACTACGTCATGCATAGGGTAAATATCGCGCTATGATATAAGTAAACCTGAATAGAACCTCAAAATCTAAGATACTATAGAATAGGAATAGCAAGTAGACTGAAATCTCTTGAAATACTGATGGAAGAAAATTAATTGATCCAAGAAAATATAAAAACTTGAAGGGGCAAATTTTTCCTCAGGATCTTAAACCGGCCAACCTACTCATCAATCACGAAGGAATACTTAAAATCGCAGACTTGGGTCTCGCGCGTCTTTACTGGCCTGATGGTGGACGACCGTACTCGCACCAAGTTGCAACAAGGTATTGATCGATCAGTTATTGTACCTATTGTACCTATCTTATTTAACTAACTTTTGCCCGCGACTTCCGGGTGTTGTTAGGTTTTCAAACTACCCGCAAAATAAGTAGATAGGTACCTATACCCTAAGGCTCATACAAAAAATTACGTCGATCCGTTGCTGTGTGATTGTAGGGCAAACCAACAAACATTACACACTTTCGCATTTGTGCAATGTGGAGCCAACATTTCTACGAAATGTACTACGTCGAGCGTCGAGTGTTTTGAAGGAATATGTATGGTGCTATGTGTTGGTGTGTTGTTCCTGTGTTTCTTCTATTCTGGAGAAACGATTGCATACAGCGCGGGCAGCGCGTTGCCATACAGATTGTTTCTGATTTGGCGGATTACTTACAGCAAAATAGTTATTACTTTTTCTTTTAGTATTATCAAGGAATTTCGCAGTGTATACCTACCTTCCTATGTATAATAAATGCCAAAGTATTCGACACAAGCACGGCTTACTGATTCGAGCTCAGCCACAGAATACCTAATAGTAGGTACCTAAAGCTAGTTCAGCTCAAAATCCATAATATTAGGTAGGTATGTAATATAGATTTATCCATTTATCATGGTAAGTACCTTACAGTTAGGTAACTCTTATAATTTCCGTTTTTAGATGGTATCGTGCTCCAGAGCTGCTATATGGAGCAAGATATTACAGTGAAAAAGTGGATATTTGGGCCGTTGGATGCATCATCGCCGAAATGATCACGAACCAACCTCTTTTCGCTGTAAGTTTTCGGCATTCCTAGTATTTATGATGGTAGTTTACGTTTTAGGTGAATACAATTATTACCAGTGTTCAAGTTTGACCACATTAGCTACCCAAAAAAAAGGCGCAAGTCATTTATATAAAAAGACGTGTGGCACTCGGGGACTGCCGCGGTAAAGCTATTGCATAGCATTTTTTATCATCGCCATCTAGCGGTGCGAGGAGTCCCGTGTCAAGTTATTTTCGTTACAGAATTTCTGGATTCGGTCTCCACGCTCAAGGCCCGCGATAGAAGCTATGCAATAGCTTAAAACTATATGAATTTACAGGGCGAATCCGATATTGAGCAATTAGCAATAGTTCTCCAACGATTGGGTACACCAACGGAAGAAACTTGGCCACGTCATTCCGAGCTACCGGACTATCACAAAATTACTTTTCCCGAATCTTCACCTATGGCATGGAGCGAACTTCTGCCCGGAGTAGATCCTGATGCTATCGACTTGATAAAGTCGTTCATTCTTTATGACGAACAAAAGAGGATATCAGCAAAAGAGGTAGGTAACCCATCCTAAGTTTTATTATTTCATATTATCATCCTCAAACATGGATAAAAGTTTAAAAATGTTAATCCGGCTACGGAAAATGGATTATGAGATCCTTCATTATTGATTTTGTTCCTAAAAAATGTAGCCAATATCACCCGAACCATTATGAATCGATTGATGGTGTCTGATTTTTAATTCGGTGGAATTCTGACACTTGTCATTTTATAAATCGAGCGAGTTATTTGTATGAAAAACAGGTTGGATTTTACCCCAAACTATCTGTCAGGCATTTGTCATAAATATCTATGTGCGGCAATTGATATTTATTTTTCTAAGTTTAAATTTGATATCTTTTTTGTGGGATTTTTTAAATCTCTGGTAACATTAAGATACGTCAGAATTCCAAGCAATTAAAAATCAGACTAGTAGAGTTTATTTTAATTTTTTCCACACGTTTCTGGCAGGCACTACGACATGCATGGTTTAAAACAAGACCATTTCCAGCCACATTAGAAGATATGCCGAGGCCGAATGTATCAAAAGTGAAATAAAATCTTATATTATCTTCTCCTACTTCTTCTTTATCAAACTATAGACGTCCATTGCTGGACTAAGATCTCTTGCATGGACTTCCGCACGTCTCGGTCTTGCGCCGTCTGTATACCGATTCTCGGTCCACCTAGTGTGGTTCTGCCAACACTGCACTGCTGGCGCGAGGTCGCCACTCCACCATCTTGAAACCACAACGATCATGAGTTCAATCTAATATACGTACCAATAAATAAATAAATAAATAAATGCGTATTTTCAGTTCATCGACATTTTATTCCCTTGCAATCGCTTAAAGATAACAAAGATGGATTCGAATGGATATAATTAATAACACTTGTAGGTACTTCTAAGTGATTTATGTACAGTTTGAGCTAAATATAATAAGTCATAAAATTCATTAAAACTAAAATGTACAGATATTATCGATAACATTAAGGTAAAATAATACGTTTTATAATGAAAAAAAAACCCCCAAGTAAATCTTTTTAATCTCACTAAGCTCCAAAACTAATTAAGTAACTAATTTTGAGTCGGCGACAAACTGTTTTAAAAGCATAACTACGAGCTTTATTTTTTAAGCATAGCAGATTGCTTAACTACAAGCTATATTTTTCAGTATGGCTGCGACATACCTTTTAAAAAAGTTTGTGGTCGACTCAAAATTAGTTACTTTCATCAGTTTAGGAGCTTAGTAAAACTAAAAAGATTTATATTTTATTTTTCCCTTTTCGTCCCTTTTATCGTCGGTTCAATTTTTTGTAAGTAATTATTTTCTTATATCAATAATATTATTGAAACATATGACACCCTCACATCACGCGATGTAAGGTTACGTTCACACGCCATTGTACTGTACTTTTTTTTTGTATTTTTTAGATTCAATTTTGTAAAAAGTATATTATTATTCAATAAAAAAAGAATCATGGAAAACGAACGGTAACCCAGAAAAAAGTTGTGCGTGATAGAAATATAAATATATGTATATATGTACATACATGCAACGAATTGAGAACCTCCTTTTTTAATCGGTTAAATAGATTATTAATTTTACTAATATTATTGGTTCTATATTTTTCCTAGCCTTAAAAGTAGCTAACAAGCACTAAGTATTTACAATACACCAATGAAGGTAGGTACATTATTTTGTGAACTACAAAAGAATGTACCTACCTTCTTAATAAAGAAAAACGCGTATACAATAATCATAATATGTACTGCCTACATAATACCAATTTTTTATACAAACAATAATTGTTTCTACATCGCTCATTTGCTGTAAATGGACTGTTTTATCTCAAAAATCCCCTTATTTTTAAGCTATTGCATAGCTTCTATCGCGGGCCAGCGTGGAGACCGAATCCAGAAATTCCGTAACGAAAATAACCTGACACGGGACTCCTCTACGGTGAGCCGCTAGATGGCGTTGATAAAAAATGCTATGCAAGAGCTTTACCGCGGCAGTCCCCGAGTGCCACACGTCTTTTTTTTTAATGTGTCTTAAGGTTAAATATTAGTTTTTGATAACTAATGTAGTTTTCATAGAGCATGAAATAACGTTTTTTTTTTCTACATTAATAGTTAAAATAACTATTTCTCGATATAAACCATCATCATTGCAGCAGATGAGCGACATTATTATATTTTATTACTATTTATAATTACTAACATAAAATCTATTTTGAAATTAAATTATCTATATTTTATACATACATTAAAATCTACAGTATTAAACTGACGACGTCCCTGGCGCAGTGGTAAGTGCTGTGGTCTTGTAGCTGGGAGGCCTCGGATTCGATTCCCGACGGCGCAATTTGGGAATTTTTAATTTCTGAATTGTCTCTGGTATGGTCTGGTGGGAGGCTTTAGCCGTGGCTAGTTACCACTCTACCGTCAAATACGTGCCGCCAAGTAGTTAAGTGTTCCGGCACGATGGCGTGTACAAGATTAGGGGTATAGGTTGAAATAGACTGCCATACCCATTCCAAGTTAGCTCGCTACCAGACTGCATAGTCACGTGAGAACGATCTCACCTGACTGCATAGTCAGGTGAGATCGTAGTCAAGGACTATCTTGTCATTGAATAAAAAAAAAATACAATATTTTAAACGCAAATACAATTGTAACATGCGATGGATTTTTGGCCTTTTTAAAAGTTTGTACATATATCTACAGCCAGCGCTCCAAACGGAGACGGAGTATAACCGGTAATATATAACTTTGAAAAAAATCGGCGAATCGGTCCAGAAATCCCGGAGTAATCGGTGGACATACGTATAAAAAAAAAAAAGATACCGGCCGAATTGATAACCTCCCCTTTTGGAAGTCGGTTAACAAGATGCTCCAAATCTATCAACGTTGGCGAGATGCACTCATACTAAGGTACTCATACTATAACTATAGACATAAAGTATACAATCCAGTTAATATACTATACACATCCACCGCAATTAAATTGAAAGTAATTAATTTAGTACCTACTCGTATATTACATGATCTATGAGGCTGAAATCTATAGACAGTACTCTCACTCAGCTCAGACTAAATATTTAAGTCAGAGCATATTTGTGTCTCGTTTTAACCTCTATCTTGAGTCTGAGCTGAATCAGAGCACGCTCTATAGATCTCAGCATTAATGCCTTTGGCGCATGCAAAGAATTATGCCTAAGCCACGAAATCAACGCTCAAAGCGTCAAATACCAATAGATTTTGTCAATTTGGCCACAAAACCCTTAAAATCTTGCACCATAAAGTACAATTTAATGGTTTGCACCGGAGCAGTGATCACCGGAGAACCACCGGTGATTCTCCGGAGAAAGTAATCGGAGAAAACACCGGAGAAACACCGGTGATTATTAGATCATAAGGCCAATATTACACTATACCTACTAGATAGGTACATCCCATAGTAAGTCAATCAGCTGATCGTCAATTTTGTATGGGAGGTCCAATTTTTTTTTTTCACATTTCGACCTATGTCCCTTGGGGAAAGTTGTTCAGTTTTATGAGCACATTCACCTCCTTCAGTATTATTTCGGAGTTTCAATACACGTTGTATAGGATCCTATTTCGTACCATAGAGAGAGAGATTCACCGGTGATCTCCGGAGAATGGCAAATCACCGGTGATTTTCACCGGTGCTCGAAATTCCGCTCCGGTGTAAACCTCTAGTACAATTCGCTTTGAGCGATCTCGTGGCGTGACGTACATGAAAGCTCTATCACACGGACTGCATGTATGCAATTGACATGTTCAACTGCCTGCTGTCGGAATTGAAACTGCACTCAGGCCTGATTGGAACTGCATGTATTCGGCTGCAGTTGTGTGGCGTTAACAAGTTACGATCGTGCATGCAGTTTAGCTTACTACAAGAGAGAGATGAGAGAGTTGTGTCATATACCTTTTGTCTCTTTTCTTCTATCTTCTTCTATCTAAATATATAAAAGGCAAAGGTGACTGACTGACTGACTGACTGATCTATCAACGCACAGCTCTAACCACTGGACCGATCGAGCTGAAATTTGGCATACAGGTAGCTGTTAGGACGTAGACATCCGCTAAGAAAGGATTTTGGAAAATTTCAACCCCAAGAGGGTTAAATAGGGGGTTAAAAAATCGAACCTAACGTGAGCGAAGCCGCGGGTTAAAGCTAGTAATATATATTGTTTCTTTGTTGTTGTTTTGGTGCAAATAAAGAGTAAAATAAATAAGTAAATAAGAGACCAGTCCATCTGATGGAGCTCCAATCGAATCGTGTATTAAGTACACGCGGTATATTATAAATGCACATAGCGTACGGAATCGACTAGTACACTTGACGCATACATTTAATACAGTTCTTGCAATTCACGAGGAGCTTCCTCGAGAATTTCAAGAACTATAAATACAATTATTATAGATAGTTCAACTCATCTTGGCGCGCGGCGCCATGTGTGCGTAAAGCCTGTGTGTGCGTGGCAGAAGGACGAATAGGCGGCCGCCACGTCATTGCCACACAAATTAAAACTGCATGTTTACAAGCACACGCACACAACGCCGCGCGCCAAGTAGAGTTGAACTATCTATACAATTGTTATAGTTCTTGCGATTCACGGTGGTTACGTCGTGTACATGCATATTGCGTAAGTGAGCGTGCCTGTCAGGAGCCTAGGTGGGAGCGGTCAGGCGCGAGCAAGCTCTCGCTCACACTTATACAGATACGACACGAACACAACCATGAATTGCAAGAACTATACCTACGTTAGATTTTATACATTGGAATTATTATAATATTACCTAATTATTTTAATAATAATAAATTAGAACACTATGTCACAGGTCACAGTCATACATAAACTTTCGATTAGTAATGTACTACATATACTATCTATCGTGAGAGTATCCCTTAAAAAATAAGTCCCCACATAAAATCGCTAAAAAATCAAGTTAATAATAAATTATTACTCCATTTATTAAATAAAGAGTTCTTTCAAAATAAATACAACACACGTCCGCTATTCGTTTTAAGTGTGATAACCATTTTAAATAAATCGATTCTACAAAAGGTGCGTCAAATGCGTTATGACGTCACAGTTCAATGATTATACAAGCTCCCATTATTGAATTGCTGGTTTTGTAAGTTGGCAATATCCCTATAGCGAACTTATGTTCGTTATGACAATGATACAGGGTGCTTGTAAGTTGTAAAAATGCAAACAAAATGCAAGTATTGTATAAAGTTTTAAGTTAGGACTTTTTTGTCAGGTGAGAACTTATTTTTCACGGACACCACCTAAATCAGCTTTTGTTTTGACTGAATATCTTCTACATTACTGTTCGAAAGTATTAAGGTCGTAGCCCATTTACACGACACCGCTCCTACCCAACCAAAGTATGAGCATTCAAATATGGACTTAATATCGTGCTCTGGATGTGCACAACAACACTAAATAGAAAACAGCGCGCGGTACCGTTACCGTACCGCGGTGTTGTTACTGGAAAGTGCACTTCCAGAGCACGATATTAAGTCCATATTTGAATGCTCATACTTTGGTTGGGTAGGAGCGGTGTCGTGTAAATGGGCTACGACCTTTAAACAATATAAACGCACATAAAGGCCATAGAAAAAGCGGAAAATCGCGCGCTAAATTCTCTTCGCCTTCTTATATTTGGACGCACACATGCAATAAAGAGTCAACCCACACAACTTATCAATTGAAAAGTTAACCTTATTCCTTTACATTATGTATGTATTTAATTTGACAAAGACTTGCGGGTTGAAACGTTATTGCGTATGTGCGTCCATTTTACAATAGTTGTTTCTTGGCTACCTTTGTCTCCCTCTTAAATGAGGAGGTTAGGAATAAAAAGTGATAATTCGCTATTTTTCCATATTTTTTTTTATCCTACATCTACATCTTGAATTCTATCCATCCTTGGTATTATTTCGTACCAAAACGTGCTAAAATGCTAATAATTTTTTTTTTTTTACAATATCTTTGTTTTTTGCTGTTTGCTACAAAAAGTGATAATTTTTAATATTTTCAACAAATTCTATCTTTTAATCCTACCTTCGGTTCAAAAAGTGTTTTTAAAATTAATTCTCATTTTCCTTTAAAAAAAAAACATATAATTTATCACTTTTTGTTACTAACCTCCTCAAATGTACAACCTCCTCACTTATACAAGCGGCATATTAAATCTAAAAATGCCTGCTATTCACACACGCATACACACTTCGCACTATACAATAAATTATTTTTCTCTTTTACTACTAGACCAAAATTCCTGGACAAAAAAAGCTATCGAGTATGACATACTTCTATGGTCATCACCATTTTATTATTAGTATTTTAAAGTATATATTTTTTTTAATTTAGAGCTCCGTGACCGTACCCAGGCTGTAGTGGTGCGAGGCGCGCGCGTACTAGTTGCGTATCCCGAGTAACAATTAGAACTTCATGACCGTGGCGTGGGCGGTAGTGGAGCGGGGCGCGCGTACTAGTTGCGTATCCTGAGCAGCAGTTAGAATTCCATAGCCAGGGAGTAATGGAGCCGGCGCGCGCATACTAGTTGCGTCTCCCGAGAATTAGTCAGGGCTCCAACCGTAGCCAGAGGGTGGTGTAGTAGTGAGGTGTCTTATTATAGGTGAGGGACGTGTAAATGAGAACGACCGATCTTGCCAAAGATTCCTTTAATACTACTACTAAATACTCTCTCCACTACAAAAAAAAAAAATTTTTTATTAAAAAAAAAATACTGTTTTGTATTTTATTTTTATTTTTAGGGGGATGATGTAGTGGAGAGAGTATTTAGTAGTAGTATTAAAGGAAACTTTGGCAAGATCGGTCGTTTTCATTTACACGTCCCTCACCGATAGTAACACACCTCAGTAGGGCGCGCGCGTACAAGTTGCGTATCCCGAGTAAAAGTTAGAACTCCATGACCGTGGTCTGGGGGTAGTGGAGCGCGGCGCGCGCGTACTAGTTGCGCACCCAGCCGGCGCTGTGCAAGTAGTGTCGGATGGCGAGGTCGAGCTCGTTGTCGTGCGAGGGCGCGCGCCGCAGCAGCACGCCCTTCATCGTCACGTACTGCGTCGGCGGCAGGTTGAGCGCGGTGCAAAGCTGAAACAAAATAGCCGCTTTAGTTTAAAGCCTTCCAACTCGGCTGCCCCATTTCAAAACCTAGTAAGTGTGATTGAAAAAATTTTACAGGTGACCAAAAAACATATTTTTGGGAGGCCCTTTTGAACTCTTAAATATTTGTTGATGAATTAATGTTTCGTAAATAAACTACTTTGAAAGCTTCTATTGGATATATTCATTACTTCGCTAAGCCGTCTACCACAAAACCAAAATTCAGCCAAATCGGTTCAGTCGTTGCGACGTGATTGAGTAACAAACATCCAAACATCCGCACTTTCACATTTATAATAATTCGACCCCTCCGTAGAACAAAGTCTCATCTGCTAAATTCACAACTTGAAATTTGAGCCTTAAAATTGACATCTGCAAGGCTCAAATCTCCAGTTGTGAATATAGCAGATGATACTTTATTATTATTTTTATTATTTAACTCTTTATTTGCACCAAAACAACAACAAAGAAAAAATATATATAAGAAGAGACAAAAGGTATGACACAAAAGGCGGCCTTATCGCTTAGTAGCGATCTCTACCAGGCAACCTTAGGAATAGGAAAATTTAAGGAAGAAATGCGTTGCAGGTGGTCATTTCCTTTACTTTACTACTTATACTACTATGTTATATGTGTATGTTATGATACTTTTTTCTACGGAGGGGTAAATATTAGTAGGATTAGTAGGATAGTAGGATTAGTAGGATAGTAGGATTATTGTGTGTAGTACCTGTATCTCGTTAGTGGTCAGCAGCTGCGTCGAGCAGGCGGCGCCGCTGCTGCTGCAGGAGCTCTTTCTGGAGCAGCCACATGCGGTATTTCCGTCCCGTGTGCACTTTGGGCTGGTGGAACTTGAGCCGCTTTCTGCGTCTCTGTACAACGGATACTCGCGGTTAATTCCAATTTTACGAACTAAAATAATGTTATTTTCGGAAAAACAATGCCAAGTCTTAGGATGGATTGTAACATGCAAATGTAGGTCTTATGCATTTTTGAAACTTCATTGTGGAAGCACTCTGTACATACATAGCATAGTTTAAATACCTATTGTAAAAAAAAAATTTTGAAAAGAGCGGCAGGACAGGCATTCCAAACCAGTGTTAGATTCATTGACAATTCAAAAGTGCTTGTAAAAGCTTATTTGAATAAAAAATATTTCTATTTCTATGACAGTTTGGGGAAACCTTGAGCCTCAAACAATTAAAAAAAAAAAACTTTATTGAAAGAAATCGCCTAAAATAAAATGGCATACCTTTTTTTTAGCAGCTGCGTGCTGGTCAGCGGTTGGTCTTTTGTCTGGTGTGTGTCCGGGCACCCACTGCTGCCCTGGCGAATACAAGCGTTATACGGAATCAAACCCACCTACCGAATACTGCTGTGCTTACTCATGGGTTATGTTTAACAAACACCTAAACAGCTCTTTATCTAAGGACATAGAGTAATGTAACTCTTACTAAAGTGCATGTTAACATTACTCATACTAAGATACATGTTAACATAACTCGTACTAATGCACATGTTAACATAACTCATAGTAAGATACATGTTAACATAACTCGTACTAAGGCATGAGTTAACATAACTCATAGTAAGATACATGTTAAAATAACTCGTACTAAAGTACGAGTTAACATAACTTGTACTAAGATATGTGTTAACATAACTCGTACTAATGCACATGTTAACATAACTCATAGTAAGATACATGTTAACATAACTCGTACTAAGGTATGAGTTAACATAACTCATAGTAAGATACATGTTAAAATAACTCGTACTAAGGTACGAGTTAACATAACTTGTACTAAGATACGTGTTAACATAACTCGTACCTCCATAACCGAGTTTACATTGTACGATTTTTTACTGTTTTGGAAAATGAATCAATTCAGAATTCTTCCATACACGTCTCTTGCACAGATCGCCACAGAAAAACGTGTCCAGTAGCTTCTAACTACGCGCTTAGGTAAGATCGTCCGCCAATCGAAATTCAATCATATATCAAATACGCTGATCACTAAATCTCTACTACTAAAAAAAAAATTTACTACCTATGAAAATTTAGCTGTTGCGTATAAAATAATAAAATCAAATCAGACAGCCATGTATTCTTTGATTTCAGGCAACTAGGCTCATAAAAACCATTTTTGCATGCTTCTATACAAATCAATCCACCATATTGATGTACTTATATTGTATATCCATGCAGATTACTACACTCGATATAAACCGCTCAAGCTCAAAGCATATGGACGATATGATGTAATGTAATGATTTGCTTAAAATAAACCGTGACAACTAAAAATTTAAAAAAAAGAAACGCATTTTTGAACGTAAATAATAAAGTGGTTGAAATTAACAAACAATAAATTTCATAGATAAAATTAAATATGAAAATGAGAGTGTACGTTATAAAAAGACGCCGACGCCGTTATTTTTAACCGACCTTAAAAAAAGGAGGAGGTTCTTAATTCATCGGGATCAAAAGATCCCGAAAGAAGATGAAGAAAAATCTTTAATGCTCACCCAAATGATACTATTTTTAAACCCGATTACTAAGTACCAAGCAAAAATTACCTCCTAATATTATGATTTTTAAATCCAATAATTTAAAAGCTCCAGGTCTTGTAATAAACATATCAATAGTTCGAGGAAGTGACGACAAAGTGACGACAAACTTCTATGGATATACAAGTAAGTTTGGAAAATGTTAGCAATAAATAAGTCACAACATAGCCATTATTTGTTTTGAATTAAATTTTTCTGGTGTCTAATCAATTTTTAGAACACAAAATATAATTTTAAAAAAAACTTGAGAGGTGTCAAGGGACACCCGGATGGAACGAAGTTCAATGCGAAATAGAAATGAAAATATCTGGCTTGCTTTCTATAAGAGAGAGAGAGACAGACAGAGAAACATGCGACGCCGCACAGCTTACAATAGCTTACTATAGCAAAAAGTGTCGTGACAACTTTTCGTAAGAATTTTTTCCGTCTAGCCCCCTTTCACAACGCGCGATAAGGAACTTCGTTCCAATATTTACAGTATTTTATGAACGAAATTTAGGTGAGCATCAATTAACCCGGGGCTGTCTGAAGAGCCCTTAGAATGGATTCAGTAAAAATGAAATATCAGGCGTCGTCGCGGGCGTCGTGTGCGTTGCAACAAGCGAGGTACCATCGCGCGTCTCACGTCGAGGTGGTGCGGCTGCTTGCGGTGCGCGGCGTGCTGCTCGTAGTGCGCGCACTCCTCCAGCCGCGTGACGCCCGCCAGCCGGTAGCGGTGCAGCTCCGCCAGCCGCACGCGCAGCTCGCGCTCGCGCCACAGCCCCGCCGCCACGCCCGCCTGCTCGCTGCGACCGTAGAACTGCGCCGTCCAGCGGAGCCGCTCCAGGAACTCTCTGCCCACACCACACGCGTTTTTTTTTTTTTTTTTTTTCTGTGTATATCATGCGATCAGTCGGCGGACTATGAGATATATTGTGGGAGTTAATATCGTGCGGAGACAACTTCCCCAATGGGAAGAACTCCATGCGTCCTATTAGCTTATTAAGCTATATTGTCTAATACGAGTATATGCCGCCTCTTTAAGCGGCGTATCGCCTCTGGTATTGTTAACTGCCCTGCAAGATTGTTGGGATGATTGGACGCGTTAATGTTTAGAACACTTGTCTGGTGGGAAGCTTTGGCCGTGGCCATAGTCTACCTATGAGAACGTTCATAGGTACCTATGAGAACAGTATGATGAATTCTCAGGCATGAAGGTTTCCTCACCATATTTTCCTTCACTTTTAAGCCTTGACGACCTCCCTGGCGTAGTGATACGCTCTGTCGTCTTATAACTAGGAGGTTTCGGGTTCGATTCCCGGCGGGGGAAATTTGGGAATTTATAATTTCCAAATTGTTTCTGGCCTGGTCTGGTGGGAGGTTTTAGACGTGGCTAGTTACCACCCTACCGTCAAAGACGTGCCGCCGAGCGATTCAACGTTCCGGCACGATGGCGTGTAGAAACCGATTAGGGGTATGAGTACACTGCCATACCCCTTCCAAGTTAGCCCGCTACCATCTTAGACTGCATCGTCACTTACCCGCTGCCATCTTAGACTATATCGTCAAGGACTATCTTGACTTTGAATAAAAAAAAATCGCTTCATTCGAACGAATCCGTTAGTAGGCAGTTAAAGGTACGTCCACAGTTCCGCATACTTCGAAAACTACCTTCAAGTTTGGTGAAGGTAGTTTTCGAAGTGTCCGAAATCCGACTAGAAACAATTTCGACGAGGAACCAAACAGAAGAATAAAGCTGAACTGAAAACACTTTTGAAAAATCGAGATGAAAAATTCTCTGTGTAAATACTACAATGTCTGAAGACAAAAATCTTCAACCACAAAGTCACACAAAGTAATGTGTTGGTGATCATGAATTCAGGAATTATAAGACTGTAACACTCAATCACTCAAATCTATTTGAGTCAACAATTAAGAAGCGACGTCAATTTATCATCGTCCGCAAGTCGCAACGTGGCTTTACAACTAGCAGAATACCAATTAAGTAATACAATTTCGACTTACCAACTCTTACACTTACAAAAATCGTCATGACATAACATATAATACTAGCTGATGCCCGCGACTTCGTCCGCGTGGATTTAGTTTTTAAAATCCCGCGGGAACTCTTTTATTTTCCGGTATAAAAAGCCTATGTCACTCTCCAGGTCATCATTATACCATGCAAAAAATCACGTCGATCCGTAGCTCTGTTGCAGCGTTATTGAAGGACAAATCAACAAACAAAGACTTTCGCATTTATAATATTAGTAAGGATTATTAGCATCATTCACTTACTTCTTCTCTTTGGCAAGTTTTCCAAGTGTCTTCTGTTTGTTTCTCTGGTTGTTGAAGAACACTGAGACTAGTTGGTAATCTCGCACGAGCCTTTTTCTTCTTGTCCTTTCCCGTAACCGTCGTGTGTAAATGTCTACCTGACTCAACTTTAGGGCTGAAAAGGAATTGTTTTTGATTATTACCGACCACAAATGATATGATGCTGCAAGGTAATACACTCCTAAGCCATGGGGATTTAGGAACTGTCAATTGTATTGATATTATAGATGCATTACAAATAGTTGGTATAGTTCTTGCAATTCACGAGTACGTAATTATGTGTCAAGTCTGTGTGTGAGTGATGGAGTACTCGTGCTCGAGCGCTTCCATCTAGACTCTGGCAAGCATGCACACTAATGCAATGTGCAAATTTACAATGTAACCACAAATAAAGCTCACACACTCTTGAATGGCAAAATTATCCATACAGTTCAATATTGTGTTAGCAACCAAATATTTGATAACAGGCATTTCACTTTTGAGTTCGTTTTTCAATAACAAAGTTGAAAAAGCCAGTAACTGTATGAGGGCCAGAAACTATATTGGTTCTTCTACTATATAATCAATGTAAGGGGGTCAAAACCGAATTAAGGATAATTATGAGCAGAGGGAGGGATATCTTAGTATGTTAACTCACCAACATCTAATTCATCATCCTCAGAATTGAGGGACAAAGTGGATATTAATTGTTCTGCTTCATGATCATGTTCCTGAAATAAAAATTACTTCATTATTACTAGATTAGTGTGACCTACTTAGGAGGGCAGAACTGACCTTTCTTGTTTCCTTCATGGCTCAGAAATAATTTTAAACTTACATTCCCAAATTATTAAACATTATTTACTTTGTCATGTTACTCAATTGTTAAACCTCTTATTTGAAATCTTACTCTAGTTCTTAGTTCAGTCACATGTGGTGACCAACCAACAATAAAGAAAATAAAAAATAAACAAAAACTTTAGCTTCTCACTCTTTCAAAATCATCCCTATTTGACATATATCCAAGTTGTGCAGCTTCATCTGCTGCAATAGCTAGTGGCTGCAATCTTGAAACAGCACTAGGACTAAGAGGCCCTTCATCTCTGTCCGCACAGTGCAATGATGGACGACTCGTGCTCTCTACATTGCCCCACGTTGCACGTCCTATGCTTCCCTCTAAGTATCTTGTTATGTATTCATCTTTTGCCTCTGAAAATGTCAGTATAATAATTATAACCAGGAGATAACTCTTATAAAACTGCCAACAAATTTCGCTCTAAACAGTATTAGTTACATTTTTGAAGCCAGAACATACAGATTTTCAAAATAACGGTATGATCCTTACCATCAGGTGAGCGTGTTTCTATATGTTTTGATATATCTTCCCAATTCCCAAAACCAAATTGTTCTATTGCATCTAATAGTCTAACTTCCTCATTTGCAGACCAACTACTTCGACCTAGAAATATACCAAACGCTCCCGAGTCCTAAAATATAAAAAAAAAATCAAAAACTATATTTTTTCAAACGTCAATATTTATTAAGTATAATGTATCTGATTAATTTACCATAAACTGATAGGGATGGTCATTTTTGTGCGGCCCAATCTCAGCGCCCAGTGAAAAACACTGAAAGAAAATTAAGTACGAGATAAAATTATCTTAACATTTCAAAATTTGCGCCAAAACGGTAAACAAAAATGGCAACGATGCTACTTCACCTGCAAACAAATATCAAAATCTTTACATTCTGCACATCTCACACGCACACCATTGATTTCTTCCTGACAATAGGTACAATTGTATTTAGCATACAAATCTGAAAACGACATTTTTGCAGTCACACTATCTAAAAATTCGTAAGGAAAACTTAATAATTCTATAAAAATTACACGCCAGCCATTTTTCTGATGTTTTTCTTTTTTAATTTTTTTAAAATTTTTTTAACCACAGATCATATACCACAATTTTATTAAACCACAGACTAGAAAGCTATAGACCACAATAAGGACCACAGATTACCGAATCTTACAAAAATCTAAGCATAGAGAAAGTATGTAATAGAACCTGCAATCACTAAGAGTTAAAAGATTTTGTCTTTTATTTCAGCACACGCAACCAAGCTTCTTGCATGGCGACGATTCTGATTGTTTGGAAACTAGCTATTTTATATCATCTCATCTACATAGGAAAAATGTTTCAACAATTAATACAAAACCCATTTCTACAATTATTATTATTGTTGTTCTTGATAACGTACTGTTTACAACAGTACTTGCCCGCTTTTGCCCGCGATTTCGTTTGCGTCCTGTCCGGACAACAGACACAATAGTTAAACCTTTAGTTAAACAATAACCACGCTCACATGTGATTCATGGGTCAGGGAAAGGGTTAAAAATCAAAAAATACACTAAAAAAATTCAAATTGTTATTCATTTATTATGCCTTTGAAAAACCACACTATTATGTTTTAATAGTACAAATTGCCTTTAATTGCAGACCACTTATTAGTAAAGAGATTTTCATTTTTTTATCAAGATTAATATCTGTAATGGTCTGGTTTGTATGGTCCTTCCACTGAAACTCCGATATACTTTGCTTGTTTTGGTGTCAACTTTGTGAGCTTAACACCCAAATGGTCAAGGTGGAGGGCTGCAACTTCTTCATCTAACTTTTTCGGCAAAGTATGGACGCCAATAGGGTATTCATTGTGTTTGGTCCATAGTTCAATCTGTGCTAGAACCTGGTTAGTAAAAGAATTAGACATGACAAAGGACGAATGGCCAGTCGCACATCCTAGATTAACAAGTCTTCCAGAAGCAAGGACAATAATATGGTTGCCATTTTGTAATTCAAAACGATCAACATGCTGTTTGATATTTACTTTCTTGGCATTCTTTTCCAACCAAGCAACATCAATTTCTGTATCAAAGTGGCCAATATTGCAAACAATTGCATTATCCTTCATTCTTACAAAATGATCCTTGGTGATTATTTCAATGTTTCCAGTGGTCGTGACAAATATCTGACCTATTTCAGAGGCTTCCTCCATTGTTGTAACTTGGAAACCCTCCATAGCAGCTTGAAGAGCATTGATAGGGTCCACCTCTGTAACAATGACCCTTCCTCCGAATCCTTTGAAAGCCTGAGCACATCCCTTGCCAACATCACCATAGCCAGCAACTACACAGACTTTTCCAGCAATCATGATATCAGTGGCCCTTTTGATACCATCAAGAAGAGATTCTCTACACCCATATAAGTTATCGAATTTGCTCTTTGTAACTGAATCGTTGACGTTAATGGCTGGCACTTTTAAAAGGCCCTCACGGAACATTTTGTACAAGTTGTGTACACCAGTGGTTGTTTCTTCAGAAATGCCTTTGCAACCATCCAGAAGTTCTGGATGCTTTGTGTGGACCAAATTAGTCAAATCACCTCCATCATCCAAAATCATGTTCATAGGCTGAAATGTATATTACATTCATATTACAACTTATTTTGAATATTTGTAGTGGGATAGCAAAAATTCTTAACAAATATTTTGTTAGAAATGTTTGGTAAATCTATAATGAATCTTTCTATGATAACAAAAAATTTATTAAAATACAGCAGCTTGTAAAATGTTTACAAACCTTTCCATCGGAGAAAATAAGTGTTTGCTCAATGCACCAAATATATTCCTCCTCTGTTTCCCCTCTCCATGCATAAATGGGTATTCCAACAGCAACCAAGGCAGCTGCAGCTTCATCTTGTGTACTGAATATGTTACTGCTGGACCATTGCACCTATAAAATAAATATTCTCTTAAAAAATTTGTCTGTGGAGTTAAGTTAGGGTAAACCTGGTGGGATCCTTTTCCTGGATAGAAAGTAGCCTATGTTACTCCCCAAGACAACTACACCCATGCAAAAAAATCACATAAATCTGTTTTACCTTTGCTGCAACCGCACCCTGTGATTAAAGGGCAAACCAACAATCTCACAAACTTGCATTTATTATATTGGTATATTAATAGACCATATTTCTAACAAGTTAAAAAAGTGGAAATAAAACTTCATGTTATATATTCCTTACTAATATTATAAATGCGAAAGTGTGTTTGTTTGTCCTTCAATCATGCTGCAACAAGGCAACGGTTTGAAGAGATTTTTTGCATGGGTATATAAAGTTGAGGACCTGAAGAGTGACATAAGCTACTTTTTATCATAGAAAATCAAAGAGCAGTCATCAGCTAGATACAGATAAATTCCAGCCATTCTCTAGAAACTCAAATTTTTTATGTATTGTGGTGAGTTATACATTCATGTAGTTACAAGATAAATAAAAAAAATTGGGATGAACAAAGCCAGAAGAATTGTCTAGTTAACTATTAGTAACAAAATATCAAATGTGTTTTCATTGCATCACATGACCCACAGATCAAAGGTGTGTGATGAATATGACAAAACAGATACACTGCTTATGATAAGAAATGTAAATTTTGACTTCATATAACAACAGCATAAAGATTACATCACATTTATTATCTCAACTGACTATCACACAGCATTCAACTTGAAAATATTGAATGACTATTACTCAAGATGATAAAAAATTATGTACTTAAAAAGAAAAATACTAGTAACTTACAGCTATAAACTGTTCAATAGAAAAAAAATTATTGTGCAATGATAAAAAAACATAAGGCTATTATGGTTTTAAAAATAGCAACAATTATTAATTTCTTATTCTTTTCCTTATTACTTCTTATTATTACTAATGAAGATTATAATCACATATCTATAACCTGCATCTACAAATAAACAATGATGTTATTGTATTGCTTTTTTTTGTTTTTTTTTTTTAAATCTTCGTTTATTTTATACAATAACTATATGACAGCCCCATCATACTTTTATCATATACTTTCAAAGTTGAAATGTACAACAGTATTTTTTTTTTATTTTAGCTGAAAGGGAATTTGGCTTCGATCATAGAAAAGAATTTGGTAGTCAAAATGCTGTTTATAAATCCAATGTCACATTTTTGAATATTTAATAATGACATATTGTATTAGAAATAAGTTAGAAATTGCATCATTAAATTGAAAATACAAAATATATAAATTTAAGTCTATGACATGATTTCAACATAACTACCTGACAAGATCATTATCCTATTTGGAAGGTAGCATAAAACTAAATCAAATTAAAAAAAAAAAATTGGAACGTTCATATTCATAAGAAAATAATTTCAAGAGGTAATATTATGTCCTGTGCCTAAGGAGTTGATACAGTTCCAAAACACTGTCAGGCATGCATTAGCAAAATGTAAAAACCATGTGAAAGTAATGATATGTTCATTAATCACAGATATCTATGACTTACTTCTGCTCCTAACTCTATCAGAGTTTCTATAAGTACTGCAGTTTGTACTGTCATGTGTAGACTCCCTGCTATCCTGGCGCCTTTAAGTATTTTGCCAGGTGCATACTTTCTGCGGCAAGCCATTAAACCAGGCATTTCTTTCTCCGCGAGCATGATCTCCTTACGGCCAAGTTCTGCCAACTTTTCATCAGCTGGAATTTTTTTATTATTTTTAATAAAATAGATTTTAATGAGGAATTTCCTCGTAGTATGTGTTAGATGTTATTTGTCGTAGGCCAATTTAAACACTAACAGGTGCACTTGATTGTGTACCTAAACTATTACATATTTTATGAGTTAAAAGAAGATAGAATTATGCTGAGATCTATAGAGAATGCTCTGATATGCATAACTTAGCTAGGACTCAAGATAGTTAAAATGAGATACAAATATGCTCTGACATAAATCTGTCTCGTTTTAACTCTGTCTTGAGTTTGAGTAGAAGAGTGTAGGCATAGATTTCAGGCATAGATTTCAGCTTTAGATTTCCTGCCGTGCCTTTTAGCATTTATGCAGGATAATTCCTACATTTTCATTGAATACATTAGTACAAAAGGAAAAAACTTCTAACAAATTACGAAACAATATGTGAGAATGCTGAAATTAACCTAATATCTTGGCATAAATCCATGCCAAGAAATACAGACTGTTGAAATCGAAAAATAATTTGACCATAACCTCAAAAAAAAAAATGTACAAGTCGATAATTCATACGCCTTATTCATCTTATTTATTTGGTTAATAGCAATTTAATTAATAATTAATTTAGCCATTCTAGACTTACCGATTTTGTATGCCGGCTTCATTTTTGAATATTTAATATCGTTGGGATTTTATTAATAAAATTAAAACTGTTCAACTTTATCTTCAGATAACTAATGTTAATTTGATGTAAAAGTAATAATTTTAAAGTATGTATAATGCACAAATTATTTAAAAAATATTATTGTGACTTGTGATTAAAAAACCACGGCCGGCAAACGTGGTTGAAAAATTGAATTGTAAAATTATGTACCCAAGAGAATGTAATCACTCCGTGTTATGTACCAAGAGAACAAAATCACTTCGTTTATGTACTTATGTAGTGATGGAAGATGAGCTGGAGCGTGATCGTGATCGTTCATAGACCAGTAACTCTAGGATAATCGTGATCGTGTTTCACTCGTGTTTCACTCAAAGACGTACCTACCTATAAGAGTAGGTACCTAGCGAAATGCACAGACATAAAAAAGTAATAGTAGGTACTGACAGACATGCTCATTACTAGCACGAAAGCATGCCACTATTGAGCAATTGCTACTTAGTAGCATGTCGTGTCAAAACATTGCTAGTAATGAGCATGCTTATTTTGAGCATGCTCATGCTTCCTGAGACGAGGTCGAAAGGAGAAATGCTTCAAGCAAGTCTAAACAGGGTTTGCTTATGAGCATGCTATTTTATATTATTATAGTATATATTAAATATTAGATTCGACAAAACGTTCAAGAAATAATTTCGTAGCAAGCAGTAGGTACATCTGTCTATGTGGGTGTGTATTCTGTTCTGGTATTTATGCATGGTCTGCTACCTACCTTAAATGTCTGTGGCGAAATGCGAATGTCATAGATCAATAGATCAAGATGTCAATTAATCCAATACCTACTTGTCACTGTCATGTGAAAATCGTGAAAACGAAAAGGTGAAAAGTGAAAATAAAATTCGTGTTCTGTGTTTAATAGCAACAATATTGTTAATTGAAAATGAGCTAATTACATTATTGAATTATTATATGTGTTTATGTGTGGGTGTTTTGTGCGTTTCTACTCGTGTTGAGATATTAATTTTGCTGTAAATTTGTATTTTGCGAGCGCATTGACTGTAGTTTTTAGCACCTACGTAAACCTTTGGCTTAGTATTTCTTGTACTGTGCAATCGTGTGCAATGTAGTGTGATAGGCTGGAAATCTTCTTGTTTTATGCAGTATTCTTCTTCGATCATGAAATCAAGTAAGCGAAGGCTTCAAGCACTTACTGAAGGCTCAGATGGAATGCCAAATTACCTTAAAATGGAAGACTCTGAAACATCGATACCCCCTGTCTTTAGATCCCGATTACATGAACTATTTTCGCAAATAGAAAAAGAGTTTGATCTTCTGTACACAGAAAATTTAAACTGTAAGTAAACTGTTTAACATACATAACATGTATTTTAAGAATTAGATTTTTATTTTGTAAGTTATTGAGTTTAATGCTTTACTTTTTAGTGCAAGAAAAAATAGATATACTGAGTGAGAAATTAGAACGTGAAAGTTACGTTGGAGATAAACAAAACATAGACTACATTGAGTTTGAAACCACGGGAAAGAACTCTAAAGTTAAATGTAAGTCTAATAAACCCCATTATACATAACATAATGTTAATTAATTATTCTAATCTATTTATATTGTTTTATGAACAGTGTCTCAAAACAACTCTCAAAAGGTGAAGACAAGCCACAAACTGAAGGTTCAAACTAGTAAGATAGTATCTAGTTTTAAGGCCCCTACATACAACTGCCAGCTGATTCGGGAGTTCACAGGTCATAAAGATGGGATCTGGGATCTTTCCACAGCTCGTCCTGGACAAGCATTAATTGGGACTGCTTCTGCAGGTAAATACAATTACTTCTTTTATTTTCTATAAAAAATAAATGAGTTGGATGAAGTGTATGGTTTAAATTTTACGATGTATTTTAATATTAATAATCCACACTAGATAGAGTGATGATCCCGAGCAACTAGCACCACTGGATCCAAGCAGACTAGATTATGTTCTGTGGCGATCTAAGCAAGCCTTATCAGTGGGCAGCACTTGTTTAAGACCTTGATGAAGATGACTCATATGTCATCTCTTCCTAAGGCCCTAGCCTCAGCTTCACTTCACTCAGTTAAGGAGTCATGCAGACATCACAAGTGAACTCTCAAGTGTACAGAAGTATGCTGGTTTCCTCATGATGTTTCCTTCATAGATATTTAATTGCTTAAACACGTACAACCTTAATTCAGAGGTGCATGTCTGCGAATAGAGACCTCAGTCCTATCCAATGCTCTAATGCTGAGATCTATAGAGCGTGCTCAGACTTAGCTTAGACTCAAAATAAGAGTCTGTCTCATTTTATCTCTGTCTTGAGTCTGAGCAGAGAGAGTGCTGTCTATAGGTTTCAGCTTAAAAGTTTTAATTTAATATTGTTTATTGCAGATCACACAGCTTGTGTATGGAGTGTGGAATGGGGCAAGTGCCTTTTGCAGTACACTGGGCACTCAGGTTCAGTGAACTCTATCAGGTTTCATCCAACAAGAGATATAGCACTCACTAGCAGTGGTGACAACACTGCTCACGTGTGGCAGGCTGCTGTCAATTGGGATTTACCGGTAAGCCTGTGGGATACATGGGGAATTGCGTGGAATAGTCCTGACACAGGACTGATCACCCGCCTGGCGTCAGTAGGCATCCCCTCCTTAAATACAATACAAGCCTGTGGGATTTACTAAAAATGATTGTTACAATGTGACTATCACAATCACCTCTGAAGGGCTGAATATATGGCGCTTTTGCTTTATCGAAGTATTTTTAACCGACTTCCAAAAAAGGATGTTCTCAGTTTGGAATCTTTTTAAAATTTTTCATGTATGTTCCCCGATTACTCGAAGATGCCTGGACCGATTTGGACAATTCTTTTTTTGTTTGAAAGGGTATTTTTGATATATTGCTTTCAATATTTTGGAAGACCCTCTGATATCCTGTACGAATTTTTTTAGCATTGCCAATAAAAAAGAATCAACTATTTCTTCTAGCGTGGCCAGTCTTCTGAGGAGGAGCTAGAAGGAGGCGGAGAAGAAAGCTTAGGCGATGGCGATAGACCAGAAGTGCTTCGAACACCGCTCACAGAACTTTCTGGTCACTTGGGCGTCGTGGTCGCCGCCGATTGGCTGACCGGTGGCGATCACGTCATAACCGCCTCTTGGGATAGGACGGCTAACTTGTACGACGTTGAGACTGGAGACTGCTTGCAGATATTAACAGGTCATAAACTTATGATACATCACTTTCAAGTTTATGTTTATGTATTATCCAGCCCGCAATTTCATCTGTATGGATTAAGGTTTCTAAAAAGTGCATCTTTGATTTCCTGGGATAAAAAATAGCCAACAGATATATATCAAGATAGAATAGAATAGAAAAGTGGGCTTGGCTTGTCAAAATTAGCAATAGTTATAGTAATGACAATTTTCAAATAAAATAATAACTGGAAAAATGTTGTTTTACACTATACCTATTTCTAAAGAGTCATGACGTGTCATTAGAGCTACAAGTTGGCTTACATGAAATAAATAATTTTGATTTTTTTTTTTCGAAACTGGAAATATCTTAAAAAATAGGCATTGTCAGGGAGTTTTCACTAGAACTAAAATGATGGAGTATTCTACAAACACTTGTATTATAATGATCCCAAGAAGTTGAAAATGCACATAACGCTAGTTTGACCAAAATGTCACTTGTAGACTATGAATAAATAATAATTAAGGAAGTCTAATTCAGAATAAAATCCACTCAAAAAATGGCCCTACTTTAAACCAAAACGACGTATGATTCAAAATACGAATCATACGAATCACTTCCGAGGTTACAGGTAGACATGCTTGGTGATCGGTTCAAATTCAGAATGAAAGCAATGATTGGTTCGCGCGCGTACTGCTATGTTTGCTGAGACAGCTGAGTCATTGGACGATGTTATGAAAATTTTACTTGCAAGAAAAATGACCAACTGTTATTTGCTATTTTTGTTTTTAATTCCCGCCTCTAATGTCTTAATTTTAATCTCCACCCACTTCGGCGCAATTTTTGTTGGGGTCATTTTTTTAACGCAGTTAGACTTCCTTACTTATTATTTAGATTAGAATAGAATAGAATAGAAATATTTTTTATTCAAATAAACTTTTACAAGCACTTTTGAATCGTCAATGAATCTACCACTGGTTCGGAATGCCTTTCCTGCCGAGAAGAGCCAGGAAGAAACTCGGCGGTTGCTCTTTTCAAAAAAAAAAAAAACTTTACAATAGTTAATGAAACTATGCTATGTATACAGTGCTTCCACGATGAATTTTCCTGAGTACAATACAAGTAAAAGTAAATACAATACAAATACAAATAAATATGTTATGTATTGGTCAGGTCACGACCACGAGTTGACGCACGCGTCGGCGCACCACAGCGCGCGGCTCGTGGTGACGGCGTCGCGCGACACCACCTTCCGGCTGTGGGACTTCCGCGAGCCCATACACTCCGTCTCCGTCTTCCAGGGACACACTGAGTATGTTTCATGTTTTACAACTGCGATATTTGCGGTACGATGGATGATGTCCAGCACGTACTAGTGGAGTGTAGCAGATACATCGTACAGAGGGAAGCGCTTGTGCAGACATATAACATCAATAAATATGACGTAGGTGCTTTTACGAGTCTTCTTTGTCTGCCCGCAACAGAAGGTTTTAAGTCGGTTGTTGAGACATATCTGCACAAGCGGTGAATTTGGTTTTAGTTGTTTCTGTTACATTCCACTAGAATAATTATAAGTTAGGTTACGATGGGGCTGGCGTGTCCGTGTCGGACGAAAGTCCCCTAAAATTTAAGATATTAAAAAAAAAAAAGCTTTACCGACCTAGAATAGTCTTCGACCCCCACGTCGAAGGAAAAAAAGGGAGGAACACAAATAAAAAAAAGCTCTAAAGGATCCGTGCCGAGGGAGCACATAAAGCCATTAGTCTAATCTTCTTGTCAACTGATAGACGTCCACTGCTGGACATAGGTCTCTTGCACGGACTTCCACAGGTCTCGGTCTTGCGCCGCCGACTCGTTTGATGTTGTCGGTCCACCTAGTCAGTCAGTCTAATAATAACTGTTAAACCTAAGAGTTGAAATCTTGTTCTCTGAATTAAGTCATATCCAGAAAAATTTGGGGACCCACCACATTATAATCCCGAAAAAACTCCTACCCACCTTCTACCATTATATTTTTTTAAGCATATTAGCCATGCTGAACCATTACCAATATTCCTTCATGATTTGCTTGAGTTAACAGACAATAGAGAACATGTAGATATATGTGACAAATTATATTGTTCAATATTACTAGTATTCGTGAATTTTTTTCTAGGAGTGTGACTTCTGCAGTATTTACACGTGAAGACAAAGTCGTCTCTGGTTCAGATGATCGATCTGTCAAGGTACAAAAACTTACTTTAATAGTTGCTATGAAGTCCTGCCAATCTTTTTTAATACTCTGAAGTGTTAAATGTACTGAGAGATCAGTGAATGATCTCAAACTTGTGCAAGCTAAAGTGCTATATCCCTTTCTGCAGGGAACATTGTGAAAAGGAGAGCAATATTTTATCAATTTAGTATAGTAGAGCTACAGAATACAAGGGGTGCTATTGTGCAAGAAAATCGTATTAATTTGACAGCTTAAAATCTAGTAATGTATATTTATGGGTATGTAAATCAAATGTACATTTTAAGCTGTCATTAAATATGATTTTTTACACTATCATATGGCAGAATTTTAACTTTAAATTTAGTTATTTATTTTTGTTTGGTTACTATTGTTAACGTATCGTCTTCTTCGATGAGTAAAAAAGGAAAAGTTTTGCATAGCGCACAAGACTATTAATTACTTTAATTAATGATTTTATCAAGCGAAAAAGAAATTAAAAATTACGCCTTTTGACTTTCAAGATGTCATTGCCATGAAAAGAATTGCCAAAAAAGAGAACTTCCGCCATAGTTGTGGTTACAGTAAAAATTACAACTATTATTTTCTTGTCAGTGGTACGGTATGACGCCATTTTGTAACGTCAACGACGGCTAACTTGAGATGGAAGGATAATAATCTACACTACTATTATAAAGAGGAAAGATTTGTATTTTTGTGTGTATGTTTGTAATGAATAAACTCAAAAACTACCGGACCGATTTGGCTGAAATTTAAAATGAAGATAGATTATACCTTGGATTAAAACATTGACTACTTTTTATCCCGAAAAAATTATAGCTCCCGCGGGATCTTAAAAACTAATTCCACGCGAACGAAGTCGCGAGCATCAGCTAGTACCCATTAATGTCACAGAAAGGTTTCTTTGTTGCTTTTTCATATAAACTGAAAATCAAAATTTACAAATTTCGATCTATGTACAGGTATGGGACGTACGTAATATGCGATCAGCGTTGGCAACGATTCGCTCGGACTCCTCGGTGAACCGCGTGGGAGTTAGCGGCAATGGCCTCATCGCCATTCCTCATGATAACCGACAAGTGAGGATCTTCGACCTTCAGGGCCAACGCCTGGCGAGACTGCCCCGCTCCAGCAGACAGGTATTACAATCCTTACTAATTACTTAAAACTCTTACTTATATCTATTATAAATTCTTACTATATCTTACTATCACTTCACTAATATTATAAATGGGAAAGTGTCTTTGTGTGTTGGTTTGTCCTTCAATCACGCTGCAACAGAGCTACGGATCGACGTGATTTTTTGCATGGGTATAGTTTATCCCGGAAAGTTAAAGAGTTCCCGCGGGATTTTAAAAACTACATCCACGCGGACGAAGTCGCGGGTATCGGCTAGTAATGATATATTTGAAATATTTTACAGACTGTATTTCTATTGTCGCTATAACAACAAATAATAAAATAAAATAATTAAAAATTAAAGATAGTCTTAGTCATACAATAAACTTCTGGTTTTGCTCGATCTTAATAGCTGGTTTTGAATCTTCTACGATAATACGGAACCCTTCTTGTACGTTTCCGTCTCGCACTTGACCGGCTTTTTTCCTTATTACGAGTAACTACAATTTGGGTACTTTAAAATGCGTGATTTTTTTAAAATATTCATTCTATAATTTATTTTGCCACTCAACGCCCACCAACGCTTGCCGCGCTGAGTGTAAAACTCCTAGGCTCTCAGATAAGATAAGAATCTCTCAGATAATATAAGAATCTCTCAGATAAGATAAGAATCTCTCAGATAATATAAGAATCTCTCAGATAAGATAAGAATCTCTCAGATAAGATAAGAATCATGTTGTCTGTAGGGTCACCGTCGAATGGTCACATCGGTGGCGTGGGCGGAGGATATTGGTTCCAGCATCAACTTCTTCAGCTGCGGCTTCGACCGCCGCATCCTCGGCTGGTCCATCCAACCATCGAAGGACAACTGAATAACTCGATTGTAAAAATTGTTGGTAGCACTTGTAAAGTGGCATCGGTCGTCTTGTTGCCGCTTTATATTTTTGTTATAGGTGCCGGCAAACTTCTTGAGCATAAGGTGATGTAATGGGGGTAAGTTGGCGCAAGGTTGGCGTATTTGGACACGGCGCGGGAGGCAAAGGTTGATTAATCTACCAATCACGCGCTCGATACTATACACCCCGCTTACTTGCCTCAAATGAGACCTAAAATTCGTTTGTAAAGGTCATTTACCCAAGAAGTTTGCCGGTAACTACATATTATAACATTAATTTTGTACATTTTGTGTTAAAGCCATGTATGCACATTCGAAAGTGAACAATTCCGTAACGCTGCTGTGGGATTGTCTTATAGTTATTTGTGTTATATGTGACCAAAGGATTTTTTTGTTCCCCGAGGGAGTTATTTTGAATTCAGAGCAAAGTGAAGGATTCTAAAGTAGTCCTGAACGTAGCGAGGAATTCAATATACGCCGCCCGAGAACAAAATATTTTGGCCCCGAGTGACACACTATTTTTCATCATTACCTATGAGAAAAAGCTAGGAGTATCAACCTTCTATGATCACGTGACTTATCGAAGACAACAACTGCTCAAACATTTTTGAATTTCGAGTTTTTTGAATTTCTGCAACGATCGCAGTAGTAATAAACACATACTAAAGCACGAACGCGGACCAATCAGAAGAGAGAAATGAAAACTCCCATGGGACTAAAAATTAAATTTTGCTCCCGCTATCCTCTGAAGCCAATATTCGTTTTTCGAATAGGTATGATGAAAAATGCATTGATGCAGCAAGAACGTTTAAGACAATCCCACGGTCAGTCACATATCCGCATTTTTCCGTTTTGATGAATACCCAGCCTTATCTCTCTTTTCATAACTTCGAATTTTTTTTTAATCAAAATAATTAGTATAGGTGTCCAAATGTATGTTACTATTATCGTTTCTGGTATAAATATCTTTGTAAAATGATATTTTGTCGTTTAATGCAGTCTTTTAAAGTTTTAAAGTAATTTTTTGCATGTTTACTTAAAATTTTACCTTTACGCTTAGTTAACTTTTTTTCATGCACCTTAGCAATCCATATCAATAGGTAAATAAAAGGTAATAATAGAACAGAATTTTCGTATCTAAGTGTACATTAAAAAAAAAAAACATTATATTTTCTTACATTTTTCACGATAGTATACAGCTTAATACTGCCGAGTATATTGCTGGTTCATTTTGATAGGTAACTTAATTAAATTTAATTAAATAATGTGACCAGTTGTTGACATAAAGATTTTAAACTTGATTCGTAGTTTAATGACATAATAAAATTGTTTTAAAAATTACGAGTATGTACCAGTAATTATTTTAGTTGGAATCGTCGATATAGATATTGTAGATAGATTCTACCCATGACAGCTTCAACTTGAAGTCTCGCAACACCGCAGTCTCGTCGTGACCACGGTCCATGCAACTGGATCGAAATATCGACAATCCCTACTAAAATAATTACCGTGGTACATACTCGTAATATTTTATAACAAGTAGTTGACATATTACAAACTGATGGGTGGTCTACTCATTATAAAGTATTTTTTAATTCACTTACGCCCGATTTCACCCCTAACAATCCCCCAAGTGAATATCCGTAAGACGTCACCTAAATCTCAACATCATCCATAGTTAATACCTAACACTTAAATATTGGGAAAAGCAACTTGTTAATTGTTACTTAGTTGGGCTTAGGGGACATCCCTAAAATTTAGAGGTTGTCAGTCATCACAATGTCAGCATGACACCTACCTAAAGTGTCATACTCGTTTGTTGACTTTAAAGTTTAAACTCGTATAAAACGCATAGTCTACAACTACCCTTCCATCTCAAGTTGTCTGCAACCTCGCCTCGCGCTTCCCCGCACCGCACCTCAAGTCAGACCCGCTTAGTACAGATAGCAACGTACGAATCGCTATTGTCATTACCACTTCATTGTCCACTACCAAATTTTTTCAAAGTTTTGTTATTGTTATGTTTTGAATGTATTTGTTAGCTTTAAATTAGTTATTTATTTTTGTTTGGTTACTATTGTTAGTGTATCGTCTTCTACGATGAGTAAAAAAGGAAAAGTTTCGCATAGCGCAGACTATTAATAACTTTCATTAATGACTTTTTTCAAGCGGACAAAAATAAGAAATTCAAAATTACGATGTCATTGCCATGAAAAGAAAACTTCCGTCATAGTTGTGGTTACAGTTAAAAAATACAATTATTATTTTCTTGTCAACGGTACGGTATGACGTCATTTTATAACGGTCGACGACGGCCAACTTGAGATGGCAGGGTAATATAGGGTATTATGTTCACATTTTACTGTTGCTTCTGTGAATATTAGTAATTATTCATTTATATAATATAACGAAACATAATCAGTGAGAGTAGAATCTTGTTAAAATATAGTGAGTAGTTTGAGTATCGATCAATAATAAATTATTGTATTATTAATAATAATTGATGTACTAGTATATGCTGCCAGTCTTTAAAAAGTGAAAAATAAGTTCTCAAACTCGTTTGCAAACCTGATTTCAATGATAAAACTAAGAAAAATATGCCTTACAATGCCGCTGTAATTGATAATATTTGGGAATAACTTGTAATTATACCTTCGATTATATTATTATGCTTAAGTATTCTATCTTTACTCTTGTCATGATATTTCCATACACCATCTAGGCGCAATGACAGAGATCTCTTAAAATTGTTGGAGTAAAAAACGCTTATTTCTAAGTTTTCATTTTTTTTTTCTGTTTGTTAAAATTTACCCTGTTTGGTGAAAATACTAACGAAAGCTTTAAATAATTTAGCTTAAAAGAAAACTTTAGCTTTAAAGAAACTTTATTGTTGCCTATTTCTTATAAATGAGAGCTTATTTTTCACGGACACTGTAATTTGATTTTATATGGAACTGCATTTTTTGTACATTATTGATCGAAGAGTTTGAGATAGTAGATTTAATATTCCTAAAGATACTGTGTGTTTTTCCTGATAATACACATTATGTTATGAGTCAAAAATTTGCAAAAAATGCTGTTCTGCCCTGTAAACAAGCTATTGTTGTGGAAAAATGTTATTGTTGGATTTTAGAAGTTTATTTGTAATGTTAAGGTTTAATGATTTAAAATGTGTTAGTTTGGGATCTGGTGGTATTTAAGTTATAACGTTAGGAGGTGGATTTGGAGTTGTATGGGTTAATTTATAGGCTAAGAGCGTTAATTGGTACATTTACCCTAGTACAGTCTTGAGCGGTGCCACACGGCGTGTCTCCGCGATTTCCCGAGTGATAATTATTATTTTACTAGCTGACGCCCACGACTTCGTTCGTTTAACTAATCTCTGATATAGTTTAAAACATTTCAATCTGTCTTATTGCTCTAATGAGTTACTCATAGTAATGGAAAATAATAATTAATTATTTCGTGATTCCAAAAGCATTTGGATGTCTATAAGTTTCTCTTATTTTATGAATACTAGGTCCAAGTTTTTTGTTCGTAAGGCTAAATTATGAAAGGAACAGAATCCTTAAATCTGTTATTTTAATTTGAATAGACTTTGAAGCTGAGACTTCAGCTATAGACTTATAGACCGCACTATCACTCAGCTCAGACTCAAGACAGCGTTAAAACGAGACAAATTTATGTCAGAGCATATTTGTGTCTCATTTTAACTTCGATCTTGAGTCTGGGCTGAGTCAGAACCACGCTCTATGGATCTCAGAATAAAAATAAAAGTTCGAAGTGCTTTGAGTTTTTGACAAGTATCGTAGCGTGTGCAAAAGCGTCATACTGGTTTTCTCATAAATAAATCTACATATTACATGTCGTCCTTACTCTTTGTCGTCGGCCTAATTATCAAACTTCGTATCTCCATTTGGTCAAACTTTACAGGAGAAAGAAAAAACTTTTTTACTATATACCTAACTAACAATAAAAACATAGACAAACAGTTTTATTTACATTTGACTATGTGCTTATGTTTGTTGTAATTATGATTTATTATGTTATCATGATTCAATAAATGGACTTAGGTACATTAGGTCAAAATGGCGTCGGCTTATGCCGTGGTATTTTGATTTTTTGTAAATAGCAAAAAAACTAAAAACAAGTGGGAGATACGAGTGAGTCCATCGTGTTCGTTACCGAATTTTACACGAGATGGCGTCAAAATAAAAAAATCGGAATTTTTTGAGTTACGAAGTTTGATAATTAAGCCGACGATGTGTGTCATCAATCATCATGTATATGAATATAAAACATATCCTTAGATATACCTATGAGTAACATTGTATTTGAAAATTTTTTCCTAGTCAAGTATGGCAATGGAAGCTAACAAGTGAAATGTTATGATGAGTTCGGTTTTCTTAACATTGTATTTAAGGTACTCGTATGTTTGGTATCATGAAGAACACAAATGGATTATTATTGTCAATTCAAGGATACAATATTTGTTTGCTTGTTAGCCTCCATTGATCCTTTACCAAAGATCCAATTCTGAATACGTCCTTATAGTTTAAACTAATATTAGTGTCTGTATTGCTTGCAAAAGGTAGATTTTTAGATTGTACAACATTATTGCTATAAATAAAATATTCACAATTACCTTTTGTTTATGGATCACAATAATGTATTAAGTATGGTTATGATTAAATCTAATTTCTTCAAAAATTTGTAGTGCCGAGGAAAAAAGGGACAAATCATTCATCACCCAACTGTACCTATTAATGATAGTACAGAAATAAGTTTCTTATCTTTCCTCATAGGTACTCGATACCGCAACTATTCAATAATTTTCCGTTAGTAAATAAAAATACCTACTTAGATATTTTTATTTACTAAGTATACTTATACTTAGTAATATAATTTGTGACACTTATTTTAGACCCACAAAAGTATAGATGTTATCAAAATAACAGATTAGTGTCTTTTATGCCGTCGTAAAATTTTGTTGTAGGTATGACTTATCCCCTTTTTACTTGGTGCCACAGAATTATAAAAATACTTATTGAAATTTATTCTAGCAAGTGATTAGTTTCGATTTTTTACACTTCTGACTGTCTGGTTGAAAGCAGATATTTTAATTAATTATAGGTAGGTATTTATAAAAATAATGTACTTACTAAATTAGGATTATAGTACCTACAAAGTTTCAAATATTTTACTCTGATTTACTCGTATATATACTATATTATGTTGATTGAAAATTAGTATGCTGGAATAAAAAATAAAATTATATTTAATATTATAGTATTATGCGTGTTTAGTTTTTTTATAAATCCCAATCCTTATATCCGCGCGCCACGAAAAAGATAAAGTTCTCGTGATATCTTTGGGATCTACTAAGAAATGAATACACTTACTTATTTTAGTTGGCTATAGTATTATTAGCCTATATTAGGTACTACAAGTGTTCATGGGCGGCGGTAATCACTTAACATCAGGTGACCCGCCAGCTCGTTTGCCCGCTATTCATATTAAAAAAAAAAAGACGTGGCACTCGGGGACTGCCGCGGTAAAGCTATTGCATAGCATTTTTTATCAACGCCATCTAGCGGTGAGAGGAGTCCCGTGTCAGGTTATTTTCGTTACGGAATTTCTGGATTCGGTCTCCACGCTCAAGGCCCGCGATAGAAGATATGCAATAGCTTAAAAATATTCGGAGGTACGAGCATAATTGGCGCGGGATTACCTCACCTCCCGCGGAAAGTGGCAGAATTTATTTAGTACTAACGGACGCCCGCGACTTCGTCCGCTTCTTCAATTCACAACTTACAGACAGTTCCTTAGTCCCCAGTTTAGTTGGGCAGAACCCCTGCAACATCAGGATTGAGGAGTTAGTTGGGTCCTAGAATTCAACGATGTAGTCTTTACTTGGTACCTACAGTAACTATTCTTAATAACCGACAATTTCTAAATCTCCACAGTTTAGGGGGGCAGTACCCCTGCAGCATCAGGATTGAGGAGTTGGAACCCGAACTTTTTATGAGACCATCTCGCAAAGTTTTTATGTCGATTAAAAGAAGATTCACGCAAATCGGTTAAGAAATCACGGAGATATCGATATACAGAGGTAGAAAAACACAACTCCTCCTCCGATTAAAAAAGTAGCCTAAATTATGTCCGATAATATCAGCTATCTACCAGTGAAAGTCCCGTCAAAATCGGTTCAGCCGTTCCCGAGATTAGCTGCAACAAACAGACAGACAAAAATTTTAAAAATTGTTTTTTTATAAGTACCGTATTTACTTTCGTATGCAGTTAGTAAAAAGCTGATCTTTTGATATTACAAATACAAACACACACAAAAAAAAATTGAATTTTTATATTCTCTTGGATTTTTATAGTAATCTGCCCCCTGATTCTGTAACTCAGTGCCTATCTAAGACGATAGGCATTTTCTATTCATTGAAGGTTTGAAGAGAAATTTCATTTAGTATTTCATAGTAAACCTTTAATGGATAAAAAGTATATGTCAGTGTTTTTCATTTTGTGATAGGCACTAGGTAAGTAATTCTGTAACTCAGTGCCTATCAAAAAATAATAGGCACTGACATATATTTTTATCCATTGAAGGTTCACTATGAAATAGGTACTCGTAGTAAATGACACTTCTCTTCAAATAAAACTTCAAACCTTCAATGGATAAAAAATGTAATATGTCAGTGGCTTTAATTTCTAACCAACTTCCAAAAAGGAGGAGGTTATCAATTCGGTTCTATCTTTCCCTACTCTCTGCTATGGCTCTAGCGGGTAACTTTGTCAAAATAAAAAAATAAAGATTAAAATTCCCGCCTCTTACTTTAGAAAGGTATTAAAACAAAAGGCTGTTGGAATCTTTATTTTTGTTCGTTTTTATTTAAGAATTAAATAATTTTATTATCTTTCATTTTAAAGGTTTACTTTGGCCTTTTCCTTGGTTCTGTATAGATTCTGCGCCAAAAGAATTGGCGAGTGAAAGCAGTGAAAATAATCCTCTTCAAGGAACAAATTTGGCTCAAATAAAAAAAAACTGAACTGTTATAATTTTGATATAAAATAATTTATTAATTATTAGCTACTATCCTTATTTACTTATTTACCAAATAAAACAATAATAACCCAGACGCCAATCACAGTCCTTACACCAGAGAGATTTCTAATAATACCTACACGAAAAAAGTAGCCAAAGTAACCCGCCCTTCGGTACGATATCTATCTAGGGTGACCGACCCAATTAGAGTTAAGTTTAACTTTTACACTTTAAGAGTTTATCCAATTTCAAATATGTTTTTTAAATTAAAATCTAACCAAATTCTTTAAATAATTGTATTCATAAGGTTACTTGTTTATTAATATGTATAATTAAAGAACTTTTTAAGGATTTTTTTCTTAAATCAACAAGAATTTGAAATCAAATTGAAAAATGACCCAGTCCCCAATTATTAGCACATACGGGATTAACTACTGGTAAGTACTGACGGGTAAGTCGATCAGTCAAAATGGCCGAAAACTTCAGGAACTCCAGAACAATATCTTTCAAGTACAATACTGACATCATTTTAAAACTTTCCAGATTAGAAAGGTTTCGATTGTGAAAAATATGAATTCCCCTAAATATTTTTTAATCTGAAAATTTAAAAACTACAATCAGAATCTTATATTTAAAGTGCGAATAAACTGGTGCAGTGCTAGCAATTGGGTTAATATATTATAGGTACTCTGCTGTCTACGGATTGAAACCATAAACCACGAAGTGCATAATATATTTTCGTTTCTTGGCCAGTTCAAAGACCATAGATGATACACTATACCTGCTACAAAGACTACAGTATTAATACTTGGGCCAGTTTACGTAGTAACTAATAATGAAATGAAATGAAATGAAATGAATACACTTTATTGTACACCACATAAATACAGAAACATATATAAGTACAGTAACATAACTTAAGTTAAAATAAATGATGGCACAAATGGCGGCCTTATCGCTAAGGAGCGATCTCTTCCAGGCAACCATGAACCAGGCAACTTGGTATTATACAGTATTAATACCAAGTATTAATACTGTAGTCTTTGACTAATACCTAATCTGTGGCCAGTTCCTGTTCTATGTTGGCCAGTAGCCCAGTAACAAATTGAAAGCAAATCTAGAAGAAAATTAGAAATTAAAATTAAAAGCAAAACAAAAACGGAGTGATTAACTGATTACATTGTGGATTACATTTTCTTGGGATTGAAATTGAAAGCTTGAAAGGTGAGTTTGGGGGAGTTGTGTTTTTATTTGTAATTTAAAGTTGCCAACTTTAAATTAAGTACAAATAAAAATCAAAAAAGTCCTTACTTAGTGGTTTGCGCTCTATTTTAGCTATTTGTTGGATAGTTTTTTTTTTAATAGCTAGTTCATAATAGTCATAGGAAAATAAGTAATAGGTAGGTATAATAAAATCTTAAACTTTACTCAGATTATGTATCGTGTTTAATTCGATGTTTTATAAATACAATAACCCAATAACATAATATAAACTTAACAATAGCTCTCTATTATTAATCTCTCCCTGTAATTGGTTGCCTGGTAGAGATTGCTTTGTAGCAATAAGGCCGCCTTTGCATGCGTAGTTCTAAGTTTTATTTATTTTTGTTTCATTCTTGTGTGCAATAAAGTTTTTATCTATCTATCTATCTATCTATCTCTATTTTTCATAAATTACGTAGTTTCAGTTCTCGCCATGGAGGAATCAAATTTTTTGTTTTATCTGACCATCACAGAGCCTCTTTTAGTACATAATCTTCCGAATTATATCTGCCGAATCCCAAATCATACTTTGTATAAAGGCTATGTTTATGTTGCTAACAGGTATAATTGACCTGTGAGTTGTAGGCGCAGTCGTTCGCTCTGCATATATATGCCGCTATTTTAAATATCCGGCAAAATAATGGAAGAGTTGAAGACATTCTTTAAAGCTGGCCCGGCCCAACCTATAAAGCTTCGAGGTCCCCTCACGGGTGGCCAACGTATTACAAAAAATGACTTTACAAACGAGTTGAGTAGACGTGAAGATCATCGCCAGTCGGTTCTAGTAAGCGGCACTGACTATGCGCGTGGAGTTAAGGAACGGGAAAACGAACTTTATGTTAAGGTAAGTACCATTTGAAATATCTACTTTTAACATCATTTTTCATAAACATTATGTCCCTACCTACATGTCTTGAATTACTTGTGCTACTATTTTATATAGGTTATCCTATAGGTTTCAAAGCCCTATTTTACCCACTTAGGGATTGAATTTTCAAAAATCCTTTCTTCGTAGATGACTGCATCCTACTAGCTACCTAAATGCATGCACTGCTCAAACTATTGTTTGAGCTGTTTTTTGATAAATGAGTCATCACCTTTTCCTTTTATATATTTAGATATATCAGAAATTTCAGGCAAGATTATATTGGGAGTCCATCGACTATTACAATCATCTTGTAGTGGCTACCTAAATTTACCATCTCTACCATCAATTCATAAAGCAGTATTTTTCATTGATTATTATATTATTTCATTATTATCTATCATTTATTTTTACACACATTACATTATATTATTTTTAAAAATGTTTACAAAAATACATTATACAAGTATTAAAACATCATCAAAAATAATAAAATGAATTGATAATTTTATTAATTATTACATATTACATATTATTACGTTAAAGTATTAACTTTAAAGTTTTCATTGTATGATATCTCAAAACGAAGTTAAAATAATACTGCTTTAAGCATTGGAAGTCTATGCCCTAAACCTCTTCAAAAGTTAATGATGTTTATCATAAGTTTATTCTGCCTAAGGGTATTACCACACCAATTTATTGCATTGGTCGATGGTAGAATGGAAGAGTTGATGTCGATCGGCAGGTGCTACAAGACCAATCGATCGATTGTCGAATGATAGTAAAATAGTTCAGGAGGCACTGTTTGAAATTGCAGTACCCACAACCACAATTAATTTTCAAGCAATCCCCATCGATAATTGAGCTATAGTTTATTGACCAGTATCCGTCAATCAGACAAAGCTACCAATCGATCAACATCTAATGTTGATCAACAATATCGATTGACGAGGGATTGATTTGTGTGGTAACACCTTTTATATGTTACTAGTTGATGTTCGCGTGGATTGAGATTTCTTGATTCCCGCGGGAACTCTGTTATTTCATATATAAAAAGTAGCCTATGTGCTATTCCAGACTATAATCTATCTCTGTGCCAAATTTCAGCCAAATTGGTTCAGTCGTTGCAACGTGATTGAGTAACAAACATCCAAACATCCACACTTTCACTTTTATAATATTATATTATATTATAATATAGAATTTATATAGCAGGATTAATGTATGTATTATGTAGGTTTATGGTATTAATTTTAGAATGAAAGGGAAAGGCAAATAGAAGGGAGCATGGCTGAAGGATTGGACTCATTGGAACAATTGTCATCCTTGTGTACCTCTATGAGAATTACAGATAAATTAACAGATGAGGCTATGACGGAGGTGTACAGCAAGTACTCCTTTCAGAAGAGGGAAGACACTAAAAACCTGGCGATCAATTCTTTTCATGATCAAGTAAGTATATATTGAAACCGAAGTTACATGAATTTTTAGTTAGGTCACTATAATTCTAAAGGCGCGATATATATATTTATATTATATTGAATGTTTGATGTTTTATTTATATATTGTTCTATAATATTAATTTTCAGATATTGAACAGGATCGAATGTTATCCGGTAATAATCATCGAAGGTCCCACAGGCTGTGGCAAAACAACCCAAGTGCCTCAGTGGATCCTGGATAACGCATACAACAATCGAAAGCCATGTAAGATTGTTGTCACACAGCCTAGGAAAATAGCAGCTATATCCATAGCAAGGAGAGTGGCGCAGGAGAGAGGATGGGATGTTGGTGGACTTGTGGGTTATCAGGTATGAAAAGATAAAGATATTTTTATGCTCAAACACGGGTACAAAATCTATACATATAAATAAAATTGAAGTGCCTGTAATATCAAAATAATAGCTTTTTACTAAATGCATAAATACATACTGTATTTATAACAAAAAAACAAATTTAAAAATTTTTGTCTGTCTGTCTGTTTGTTTGTTGCCACTTATCTCGGGACATTATTTTATTCATATTCATTTGACACAAAACTGCCCAGTAGGGAAACTGTAGTCTGCGATGTGTTGATACGAATGGAATGACTGTAATCAATAATTATTGATAACTTTGCTTTTAGATTGGTCTTGAGAACAGAACTTCAAATGACACAAGAATTTCATATGTGACAACAGGAGTTTTGTTACAAAAACTTGGTAAGTTTCCCTATGCTTCTTTACTTTTTAGCGTTCCATATCCAAAAGGTGCCTGGGCCTGGCAAGGGTCGAGGAATATACAAGGTTCATAGAATTGTGGCCCCCTAACTGCAGGGGGCCATTGGATACAAGTGGCACGACTGAGACATGTGGAAATCTCTATGCAGCTGGGGACATCTGGAACGGTTGATAACAAACAAGACGAAGAAGACATTGACATTTGAGTAAAGAAATTTCTTTTTTTTTTCAGTGAACGCGAAGAACATGAATGAATACACCCACATTATACTCGACGAAGTCCACGAGCGCGGACAAGAAATGGATTTCCTGCTGCTTGTCGTCAAAAAGCTCTTGTTCACTGTGTCCCCGAAAGTCAAAGTTATACTCATGTCTGCCACGTTCAACTGTGAGACCTTTGCCAAATACTTCCTGATCCCTACAACGCAGGGCGAAAAGACGCCTTCGTTTCTAAAAATTACAAATGACAAACCACCATTCACTCTGAAGACATTTTATTTGGATCATTTAAAAAAATTTGGATCAGTAAGTACATATTAATTAATTGCAAAATTTTTTATAGTGAAACTTCGTTATTACTAACTAGTTTTTGCCCGCGGCTTTGCTCAGGTTAAGTTCGATTTTTCAAACCCCTACTTTATCCCCTTGAGGTTAAAATTTCAAAAATTCTGTCTTAGTGGATGCCTACGTCGTAATAGCTATCATTATGTCAAACAGTCCGATCTGTCCAGTGATTTGAGCTGTACCATTGATGGGTCGGTCAGCTTTTCCTTTTATATTTAGAAGATAAAATATGTATTACTTATATACGTAGCACTACTTACTTTATAAACATAGGACATATAAGTGCAAAATTAACTTGATACAACTGGTTATATGTCAGAGTAAGCATTTTAATAGATAATAATGGTGATGGAAGATGAACGCTATTCTTTCTCTCGAAGGTACTGCCTAAAATAACAGTTGCTCAGAAAGTTAATTGTGTTAAGTTTTTTGAACCCATCGATGATTTGTCATTTGTGCAGCATTTGCTTAATGCCTCAATAGCCCAACGGTTAAAGGTGCAGACTGAAAAATGAAATGTCGCAGGTTCTAACCCCACTCATTGCACTATTATCGTACCCACTCCCAGCATAAGCTTACCGCTTAATTTGGAGTGGATAGGAGGATATTAGTTAAAATAAAAATTATAGCTATAGTCAAAATATTCTTCTATACAGTTATTGCAACAAGCAACACCAAAGACTAATGAACCAGTGATCCTGCCGGAAATGTACCACCTGGTCATAAAATTGATTAATGCATTTGAGACAATTGACAAGGAAGAAGAGTATAAAGACAGATCTGAAGCAGACCTGCCTTCTGTCCTCGTATTCCTACCAGGGATATATGAAATTGAGGAGCTCTATGCGTGTCTCATGGATGATAAATTGAAGTAAGTAACATAGGTTAGTGGGCGATGATGAGAGCTATGGTCCGAGTACCGCATATATATATATATACATATTAGAATTTAAGAAAGACATCGTAAGAGCACCAACTGCTGGATAGTCTTAAAATTATTGCAATCACCTCTGAGGCTGAAATGTATAGACTGCACTCTCACTCTGCCCAGACTCAAAACAGTGTTCAAATGAGTCTTTAATGTCGGTGCATTCTTGTGTCTTCTTTTTAACCGACTTCCAAAAAGGAGGAGGTTATCAATTCGGCCGGTATATTTTTTTTTTTTTTTTTTTCTATGTATGTCCACCGATTACTCCGGGGTCTTTGGACCGATTCACGCGATTTTTTTTTTAATCGACAGAGGAAGCTCGCGAAATGGTCCCATAAAAATTTTTACCTTCAACTCTTCAAGCCTGATGCTGCAGAGGTACTTTTCCCCTAAATTATAGAGTTTTAGGAACTGTCATTTACGAATTGGTATGCTTGGCCTAAGCATATACTAGATCTTAGAGCTTCAGGTCCTACTCCTCAATCCTGATGCTGCAGGGTACTGCCCACCTAAACTATGAGGTTTTAGGAACTTTCGCTTGCGAATTAATATTATTGGTATTAAGCATAGTCTACATCGTAGAGCTCAAGGTCCTAGCTCTTCAATCCTGATGCTGCAGGGTTCTGCCCACCTAAACTGTAAGAATTTAGGAACTTTCGCTTGCGAATTGATATTGTTAGTATTAAGCATAGTCTACATCGTGGAACTCAAGGTCCTAGCTCTTCACTCCTGATGCTGCAGGGTACTGCCTACCTAAACTGTGAGGATTTAGAGACTTTCGCTTGCGAATTGATATTGTTAGTATTAAGCATAGGCTACATCGTGGAGCTCAAGGTCCTACCTCTTCAATACTGATGCTGCAGGGGTACTGCCTACCTAATCTGTGAGAATTTAGGAACTGTCGCTTACGAATTGATATTGTTGGTATCAAGCATGGACTACATCATGGACCTCCTGGTCCTAGCTCTTTAGAAAGTGTGTGTTGTTAATAAGTACTGTAGGTACCAAGTATAGACAACTTTAGTACCGTAGTGTTGGAGGGAGGGGAGAAAGATAGCAGGAACAATCTACACTAAAAAGCTTAAAATAAAAATTCTTTTCAAAAAACCGACTTCAAACGCCACTACAAAGTATAAAAATAATTTTATTTTGTACACGTTTGTTGAAGTCGGGCGGGCTTAACTAGAAACGATGAAATCGATGCGCGACGCTTACCTTATGGTGACATATAAGAGACACGCTTATTGAAATCGGGTGAGCATCGCGTATCGGTTTCATCGCTTCTATTTAAGCCGCCCGACTTCAACAAACGTGTACAAAATAAAATTATTTTTATACTTTGTAGTGGCGTTTGAAGTCGGTTTTTTGAAAAGAATTTTTATATCACTTATTTTAAGTCAGAGCATGCACTATAAATCTCAGCATGATTGGCCGATACTCACTTGATATTGGCTAAAATACATTGTTGTGGCAAAGATGCCATAATATCAGCCTGATTAAATTTGAGACTTTATATAGCCTCAATAACCTCAAGCCCAACTGAAAGGATTGAAATCGAAAGGTTGATGGTTCAATCCCCACCCGTTGCACTATTCTACTATACATATCGTGTCGTGTCGTATCGTATATCATTATATACGATACTTGCGTACTTGCGTAATTTAGAGGGGAGAGGAAAACATTGGTTAAGTTCAGCTTGCCTAATATTATTCTTTTTTAAAAAGAAAAAAAAAGCCAAAGGACTCATCGAGACACTATAACAAGGACCCATCACTTTGGTCTGCGTATATTTTTTACTCAACTACACGACGCAAAGGAGGGTAATGTGTTTATCAGTCTATGTATGTATGTATCTGGAATTCTGGAGACCAAACGCGTGGGCCGATTTTGATGATTCTTATGTCAATCGATTTTTTTAATTTTAGGGTGAAAGTAGCCGACGCGGAATGCGCAAAATACAAATGGTGGGTGTTGCCACTGCATTCTACCATCACCGCCGATGAACAGGTCCGGGTGTTCCAGCGAGCTCCTCCAGGGCACCGCAAAATTATTTTGGCTACCAACATAGCAGAGAGTTCAATCACTGTGCCGGATATAAAATATGGTGAGCAAATGAAGTCTTCTTCTTTTAAGCTATTGCATAGCTTCTATCGCGGGCCAGCGTGGAGACCGAATCCAGAAATTCCGTAACGAAAATAACCTGACACGGGACTCCTCTACGGTGAGCCGCTAGATGGCGTTGATAAAAAATGCTATGCGATAGCTTTACAGCGGCAGTCCCCGAGTGCCACACGTCTTTTTTTTTTATTGGATGACAAGACTCCTTGCTGCGATTTCATCTGATGGTAAGTGACAATGCAGTCTAAGATGGTAGCGGGCTAACTTGGAAGAGGTATGGCAGTGTGCACTCAACCCATACCCCCTAATTTGGGAATTATTAATAAATAATAGGTATAGCTCCACAATCTTGATGTAGTGTACTGGCCATCTAAACTGGGAATTTAAGAACTGTGGATTGTTAATAAATTCTGTAGGTACCAAATATTGGGCTAAATAAAAATTCTTTTTAAAAAACCATCTTCAAACGCGAAAGTTGAGTAAGCGTCGCACATCGGTTTCATCGTTACTATTTAGGTCCCGACTTTACATACTAAAACTATGATTTATATACTAAACTAGCTTTTGCTCGCGGCTTCGCTCACGCTAAATTCGATTTATTAAACCCCTATTTTACCCCCTTAGGGGTTGAATTTTCAAAAATCTTTTCTTAGCGGATGCCTACGTCATAATAGCTGTCTGGATGCCAAATTTCAGCCCGATCCGTCCAGTGGTTAGAGCTGTGCGTTAATAGATCAGTCAGTCAGTCAGTCAATCAGTCAGTCACCTTTGCCTTTTATATATTTAGACTACTTTATATTTTGTAATGGCGTATGAAGTTTGTTTTTTGAAAAGAATTTTTATTTTATTTTCCTGCAGTGGTCGACTTTTGCCTGATGAAGAAGTTGGTCGCGGATCAAAACACAAACTTTACGTCGCTCCAACTATGTTGGGCGTCGAAGACCAACTGCGAACAGCGGGCCGGTCGCGCCGGACGAGTACGGGACGGCCGAGTATTTCGACTCGTCACTCAGAAGTTATATGTAAGTGTGTTTCGTATCTATACTAATATTATAAAGCTGAAGAGTTTGTTTCTTTGAACGCGCTAATCTCAGGAACTAATGGTTCGAATTGAAAAATTCTTTATTATAAAAGACAGTAATTGAGCATACTGGACTGAACACCAATCAGAACGATACTTTCTAGAGTCAAACTTGGACTAACTACTATGAAAAAACATAGAAGTGACGTCACGAACGACGCCATGACACCGTCGAGCGTTTTTGCGTGGATTTTAAAACTTAAAATTGAAATGGCAATTTCATCTACCAAATTGCCTATTGCACTGAATTATCCAAAAAAAATTTTTTTTTTACATGATAATAAATAATTCTCAATTATTGTTACAGGACGACCTACCTGAAGAATGCGAACCAGAGATTACCCGGTGTCCTCTAGAGCGTTTGGTGCTTATAGCCAAAATGCTGGACATGGGCACGCCCAGCGAAATCCTCGCCCTAGCCATGGACCCCCCGGATATATCCAACATATGCCGCACCATACTTGTGCTGAAGGAGGTAACTACTAATATAAATAGACACTTATGAGAAATACTTCAAATCATCCCATACATGCAGTGCATCTTTATCTTTAATCTATGATTAACACTGGGCTTGTTGCCGTGATTTCTTTTTTTGGGCCTACTTGATTGTCATCTTTTTCTTAAAGAAGTTGACTAATATTGTCCTATCCCCTCCAAATAAACGGAAAGCTTGTGCTAGGAGTGGGTACAACAATAGTGCAACGGGTGGGGTTCGAACCTGCGACCTTTCTTCAGTTTTCAGTCCGTGTCTTTTACCGTTGGGTCAATAGCCCAACGGTTTTACGGTCGGGTTTAAATTTTGGATTTGATTGACGCCATCTTGGCGCTGTAAGCATAGATATGAGTGTCTCTGGTACTAATATTGCAAATGGCGCAGTAAGCTCTATTTAATCTATGATTTCATATGAAACCATAAATTAATTATAGAGGTTGGTGCGCCATTTGCAATATCAGTTCCAGAGACAGCAGCATGTCATATTTGGCGCTTCAAATTGATTCATAATTATAATGTCTTTTAAATTTATTTTATTTTTATTTATTAAAGAGGCACACAAAACAGGTTGCACAAAATATAAATACATACAGCTTATCGAGAACCAAGTATAACAACCCCTAATATGTGTACACAGCAGTATTGAATAAATTAACTAACGAATCAGAAAATTATAACATAAAATTAGTACCTAAATGAATGACATAAAATAAATATAATAAATTAATAGTATTAATAATTATCTAAATATATAAAAGGCAAAGGTGACTGACTGACTGACTGACTGATCTATCAACGCACAGCTCTAACCACTGGACCGATCGAGCTGAAATTTGGTATACAGGTAGCTGTTAGGACGTAGACATCCGCTAAGAAAGGATTTTGGAAAATTTTAACCCCAAGAGGGTTAAATAGGGGGTTAAAAAATCGAACCTTACGTGAGCGAAGCCGCGGGTTAAAGCTAGTTAATAATATAATAAATTAATTTCAATTTCCACTTTTTGCAAGGTGGGAGCATTAAAAAAGACTCTAGACGACAAGTGGTGTGCAACGGATGGCGACATCACATTCATGGGTCGCATCATGGCCAAGCTTCCACTCGACGTCAGGGTGTCCAAGCTTATCATTTTGGGATACATATTTGGGTGCTTGGATGAGAGCATCATAATGGGTGAGAAAATGTTTTTTTTTTTTTTTTTAATCTTTAATTGGAAGGCTTTTACGTTAAGACGTATGTCAGCCTTATTGTACCCTAAAAACTAAAAACTATTTACAAAATATTAAACTACAATACTGTTCATAAAGATATAGTTCTTGCAATTCAAGAGGGTGCGTGGCTGATGGTTGTGTGAGCGAGAACTTGCTCGCGCCTGACCGCTCCTACCTAGGCACGCACACGACATAACTACAAGTAAAGCTCACGCGTCCTCGTGAATTGCAAGGACTATACCTATAGTTTAAAAGATTACATAATATCTGAAAAGGATATTTGGACAGCCCCTCTAGAAAAATAAAATTTAATTTATTTTGATTAATGAGATTTTTACTGTTATTTATTATTTTAGTGAATTTAATTTTTTTTATTTTTGCGTTATTGTTTTTTTTTAAATCACTCATTGGCTCAATAGCTTTTGCTCGAGAGTCGAGACTTCGTTCGCGTCACTTAGGTTACTGTTTTTCCGGGGTAAAAAGTCACTTTCCTTGCCGTCAAAAAACCAGATCAATACAAAATGTATGAGAAAATGAAATTTTGCATTTATTTATTTGAGAATTATTTTTTTCGTCAATTTTACAATGGTTTTAATAGTTATTCTGCTATTCGGGATGGAGACAAATATAACAAATTAAAAACTCATGAAAATCGGTCCAGCCTTTCTAGAGTTATAAGTGTTCGTACAAACCCGACTTTGATATATATATTAAAGAAGATTAATGGATAATAGATACTCAAATCAAATAAAATCAAAATTTATTTATTTCATGTAAGCCAACTTGTAGCTCTCATGACACGTCATAAATCTACCACCGGTTCAGAATGCAGATTCTGCTGAGAAGAGCCGGCAAGAAACTCAGCAGTTGCTCTTTTCAAAAAATTTTTTACAATGGTTAACAAAACTATGCTATGCACACAGTGTTTCCACAAAGACGTTTCAAAAATGCACACCTACCACAACCTAAAGACGCGATTAAACGGCGCGCTATAACACGAGCCGAGCCTAGCTCGGCGCGTGGCTCGGCGCGCCACGCGCCGTGTAAACAACTATGCTCGGCGCGGCTCGGCAAACTTTGCCCGATCCACGGATCAAAGGCGCGCGCGCCATCTAGGCTCGGCTCGTGTTAATACGCGCCGTCTAAACAGATGGCACAGAGCGCGCGACGAACGAATGCCGCTGATGCCGCATCTCCACGGACGGCTCGGCTCGCGTAGGATCGTGCTACCCCGCGTCGTTTAAACGAGCAGGCTTGCGTCCGCATTAAGCCGAGCCGCGCCTACACGGATGGTGCGGCGCGGCGCGGCTCGTGTTATAGCGCGCCGTTTAATCGCACCATAACACATGTTAAGATGGGTAGAGACAAAGCAGACTATATATTTTTTTTTTAATAATATTAGCCAAGCTGAACTTGACTTATATTCTACTCTCCCCTCCAAATAAGCGAAAAGCTTGTGCTAGGACTGGGTACGACAATAGTGCAACGGGTGGGGCTCGAACCTGCGACCTTTCAGTTTTCAGTCCGCACCTTTAACCGTTGGGTTATTGAGGCTTTATTACTGAGACATTAACTGGTTTGCTTGTTTGAGACAATAAAAAAGTCATCGTGTGTAATTTAATGTTTCTACAGCTGCCGGTATGTCTGTGAAGAATGTGTTCAGTAGTCCATTTCGAGAGCGTTTAAACGCTTACAATTCCAAACTGACGTGGGCTGACGGGTCAACAAGTGACTGTATTGCCATACTGAACGTTTACAAGGTAATTGTTAATTCTATTTCCCTTATAAATCGTTGCGTGCTACTTGAAGACCTATTTCACAATAATTGTCAAGTAGTAGTGTCTACTTCTCTCTCTACTTCTTTTTAACCGACTTCCAAAAAGGAAGAGGTTATCAATTCGGCCGGTATCTTTTTTTTTTTTAAATATATAGACTAGCGCTGGACTGCGATCTCTGCGCTTGCCTAGAAGATGCCTATTCACTGTTGATTGTTGATGAGCCGTTCAAGTATTACGTAAGCAGATTTATTACAATTATTTTTAACCCCCCCATCACCATCCCCCCCATCCCCCTTGCCAGCAAAAGTAAGCAAAGCTTATAATTTTTAAAATTCACGTTTTGAAGCATAGGCAATGTGAGGGTTGCCATTCGTGTAAAAAAGTAAATAACTACCGATGACGTAATCATCATCTAGACTCCCCTACCCTACATGTCATCCAAAATAAGCAAAACAAAGACCCCCCCACCCTCACATAGTGCTTACGTAATACTTGAACGGCCCCTTATACCAGGGTATAAGGGGATCCAGGGATTAACTCTGAAATTAATTTATCTTCCTAGGTCTGGAACCACCTACGTCAGCAAAAGCATTTCAAACAGCAAGGCACAAGCGAAGTTCAGTGGGCGAGACGTTTCTACGTGCAGGTCCGAGCGCTGAGGGAACTCGACGATATGGTCAAAGAAATACGGATGCGACTCTCGAGGGAAGGCATCGATCCCAAAAACCGAGCTTCACCTTGGAGCAAACATGAAAAACCTTTGGTTCTTAAGGTGGGTCAACAATCAAAACATACTCCGTACTCTTCTGTATGTTCTGTACTGCTCTCTATAAAAGAGTACAGTATAGTAAAATGTATTACACCTATATATATAACTAGCTTTTGCCCCCGCGACTTCGTCCGCGTGGAATTAGATTTTGGGGTGGAATTTTCAAAAACTGTGACACACGTACTTCTTTATTTTTAACTGAAAGCTCTAATACCAACTTTGATGGAAACAGCTTGAAAAATGACGGACTTTCATATAAACTTTCATCCCCTATTTAAACCCCTTAGGGGTGGAATTTCCAATAATCCTTTCTTAGTGTGCGCCTACGTCATAAAAGGAACCAACTGTAAAAATTTCAAGTTTCTCACTTCAGTAGTTTAGGCTGTGTGTTGATATCTCAGTCATTCAGTCAGTCAGTCAGTCAGGACTTTGAATTTTATATATATAGATGGTGAGATCTATAAAGAGTCATCATCATCATCATCATCATTTCAGCCTGCGGACGTCCACTGCTGAACATAGGCCTTTCCCAAGCAGCGCCACCACACCCGGTCCTCAGCTCTTCTCATCCAGCCACTTCCCGCCACTCTTTTTATGTCGTCGGTCCACCTTGCTGGAGGGCGCCCCACACTACGCTTGCTTGTCCGCGGTCTCCACTCCAGGACTTTCCGGCTCCAGCGGCCATCGCCCCTGCGACAAGCATGGCCTGCCCACTGCCACTTCAGCTTGCTGATAGTTTGGGCTATGTCAGTGACCTTGGTTCTCCTACGGATCTCTTCATTGCGAATTTTATTCTTCAGAGAAACTCCTAACATAGCCCTCTCCACTCCACTCTATAAAGAGTGCTTTGACTTAACTCAGACTTAAGATAGAGTTAAAACGAGACACATATCGCACACCTAGATCAATAGTGAAACAACTCAAAAAGGTCTCTGTTCCCTAAACGAAAATAAAGTCTTTTGAATCTTTTGTTAGCAAAGTTATGAAACTCAATTTTATTTTAGGTCGCATTTTACGACATCATTTATGTCATTTATGTAGCATAGCATTTTTTATCATCAACGCCATCTAGCGGCTCACCGTAGAGGAGTTCCCGTGTCAGGTTATTTTCGTTACGGAATTTCTGGATTCGGTCTCTACGCTGGCCCGCGATAGAAGCTATGCAATCTATACAAATAAATAAAATTGAAGGGTCTGGAACAACAAGCAATTTTGTATAGAAGCCTCTTATGCAACGCCCGTCAATCGCGTAACAGCGCGTGCCAACCTACAGCCAGCGCCATCTAATTTAAATTAGGACATTACAAATGTTAGTGTTACATCTATTAAAATTGAAGGGTCTGTTTGTTGTCGCTAACCTCGGGAACGGCTGGACCGATTTTGACGGGACTTTCAATGGTAGATAGCTGATATTATCGGGCGGTAATATAGGCTTCTTTTTTAACCGACTTTCAAAAAAGGAGGAGAAGGAATTGTGTTTTTCTCCTTATCGATATCTCCGTGATTTCTTAACCGATTTTCGTGAATCTTTTTTTAATTGACACAAAATTTTTGTGAGATGCTCTCATGAATTGAAAAAGCGGACGAAGTCGCGGGGGTCCGCTAGTAGCTTATAAAGTGAATATAAAATCGTGCGTTGCCCCAGGTGATACTAGCAGGCGCGTTCTACCCGCAATACTTCGTGCAAGCGTCGACGGACGAGGCCCGCGAGCGCGACGCGGTGAAGGTCCTGGGCGGCCTCGACCCTCGCAACACCGTGTACCTGCGGGGCTTCCCCGACGGCCAGCCGGGGGAGGTGTACGCGGCGGCCATCAAGAACGTAGTGAGGCAGCAGATCGGAGACGAGCCCAGGGTGACCTTCGACAACAACAGCCGGTGAGACTTCTTCGTAACCCCCGACGAAAAACGCCTGTTCCAAGTTCAAATATGGTCGAGCGAAGCAACGGCTGGATCGTGCGTCGTGCTCGTGAACGGGTGCCACCAACGGGAATGGGTCTGCTTTGTCTGCCCGTTTTGACATGCGTTGGATTGTGTGTACCTACGTATGCATTTTTGAAGCTTCGTTGTGGAAGCACTGTATGTGTATACATAGCATAGTTTTGTTACCTATTGTAAAAATTTTTTTTGAAAAGAGCAACTGCTAAGTTTCTTACCGGCTCTTCTCAGCAGAATCTGCATTCCGAACCGGTGGTAGATTTATGACGTGTCATAAGAGCTACAAGTTGGCCTACATGAAATAAAGGGATTTAGAATTTTTTTGAATTAAGTTTGGCGTGTTTAACTGTGAGTTTGTTCCCTCGTAGCTCCCCAACAAATGGACCGATTTTGATGCGGTTTTTTCTGTTTGTAAGCTAACATGATCGAGATGGATCTTAGCGATTACTTATGAAGATCTGCTCAAGCGTTTGAAGATTAATGAGCTTGAGAGTTCAAATTGAAGCGAATGTCTTTGACTTGTGCTTTAGTTAGATGGCGTATTAAAATAAATGAATATTATTGCATAAATAAAAAAAATATGAGTTTGTGCTTTAGTTTGCCGACCCTAGATATATAAAATAATATTTAATCGACTATCATTTTTGTTTTCAGAAAAGTATATTTGTCTTTCCAAGACAACCAAAACCTAAAGAATGATCAGAAGGGTGGGGTAAGCATAACACTATTTTTTTATAAATTATCTTTTAGCTACATAAATTAACTGTCCATAAATATTGATTTATTGATTTATATATTATATATTATTTATTATTGATTTGTCCAATTATTTATTTGTCAATGAACTACATTGGCAATGCCCTTACGGTGCCTCGTGTTTATAACTCAATTATAAAATATAAAAGCAAATAAATAAATTGTATTTAAGGCCCAAGAGACGGGTCTGCCCGCGAAATTCAAATTTAATTTGGTTTTTCGCAATTTGTAAACTAATACGACAAAGTAGGCTTATGGTATTCAAATTACGCCAATGGCAGTATCATCTTCACAGGTTTATATACTAATCTTTACGTGAAAGTATCCAGTTTAAGAAATTAGTCAAAATAATGAGTTTGACGTGAGCTACTCACAAATTAGTCATTATTTTGATTAATTTCTTAAACTGGATACTTTTACGTAAAGATTAGTATATAAACCTGTGAAGATTATACTGCCATTATCGCAATTTGAATACCATAAGCCTACTTTGTCGTATTCATTTATAAATGGCGAAAAACCAAATTAAATTTGAATTTCGCGGGCAGCTCCGTGTCTTGGGCCTTGGAAAATTTTGATTTGGAATTTTGTTTTTAGGACCCTACTATACCCGGGCAAGTAGTATTGCCGGTATATAAAGCAATCAAAGCGAGGCAGCTGAGAATGGATATCAGGATACCCTTGCTGCCGTTAGTATACTCTGTGATATTCTCTTAGTATTTATTTAATTTTCCAAATATGAATCCTCTTAATACGCATTTATGCACACCCGCTGTTTACTTAGGTATTTTGAAATATATACTTTCATTATTCACACGCATGCACGTAAAAACGTACGCACGCACGCACGCACACATTCATCATGGGTAATCAGGCACCTGAAATGGGTAAAAACTTGGCATACTCATTTGTCTTAGTGGCGGATTTAAACATTTGCCGCCAGTAGGCTATTCTAATTTTGCCACTTCTACCGAACCAATTTTGTGTTAGTTCCTAGATAATTTTTATAACTCGAAGAAAGTACAAGAAATATTTTTTGGGTATATTTCTGTCTCAAGTAGGGTTGCCAGTTTTTTTTTCAGCCTATAAGGGACAAATGGTTAAATAGGTAAAAAAATACGGGATTTCAGTTTTTTACACGGGACAAATAAAGGAACAAAATTATTTAGTGTCTTTTTTTTGATATTTTTTTTTCGAGGATCAAGTCAGTTTTAATATATTTTTATTCGTTTTAACATATCTGTAAAAATCTTATAATCGTAATTAAAAACGGTAATCAACTCGTTTTTTTACGAACGTTGCGTGTGTGAATACTTGAATCGATATCATAATGAAAAACGAAGTACGGTTCAAATACGGGTCAGAGTGAGTCCCGCCGGGACATTTTAAACTATGCCTAAAATACGGGATGTCCCGGGAAATACGGGACGTCTGGCAACCCTAGTCTCAAGTCACAAGTATCGTAATGTAGTAAATTGCTTGTTTAGAATTGAGAAAGCGACCGCGCTTGCCAATGCGATCACTGAGATGAAGAAGCATATGGACTTGAACAAAATGGTGCCGCGTCTGCCCGAGATCGATGACACGTACTTCCCCTTGCAAATTTCGCAGGTGTGTATGTTTGGAAACAAAAATAATAGGCTAGTGTGCACATTTTCACAATATATTTACAACTAGTTGATTTCCGCGACTTTATTCGCGTGGATTAAGGTTTTGGAACGAAGTTCCTTATCGCGCGTTGTGAAAGGGGGCTAGACGGAAAAAATTCTTACGAAAAGTTGTCACGACACTTTTTGCTATAGGCGTCGCATGTTTCTCTGTCTGTCTCTCTCTCTCTTATAGAAAGCAAGTCAGATATTTTCATTTCTATTTCGCATTGACCTTCGTTCCATCCGGGTGTCCCTTGACACCTCTCAAGTTTTTTTATTCCCGCAGGAACTCTCTTATTTCCCGGGTTAAAAAGTAGCATATGTGTTATTCCACACTATGTTCTATCTCTGTGTCAAATTCAGCCAAATTGGTTCAGTTGTTGCGACACATATTACATGGATTTCAATGATGATTAATTATAATCTAAATTTTGCAAATGTGAGTATTTTTCAAAGTGTTCTTGCGGCGCCTTGCTCTCCAGCCGCGAGATCTCTTTATAATCTAATTCTAAGAATTTTTAAACAAAAAAAGTAGTTTTAATTTTAAGAATATTTGTAACTTAATTGGGATATTATGGGTCTGGCATAATCTCATTTACTGTAAGAGATTCAAAGACCCTTTAAAAAATTTAGAATAAAAAGAAATAATCACGACAATAACTCCCACAACACATCTGGGCCCCAAGTCTGCTATTTTACATGTCATTGTCATTGAACCGCAATACAATTACAATTCAATTATCATTGGTCCAAAATTTCGTAGTCTACTAAATTCACAATGGTCGTTCGATTTCTTATAATTGCCATTAACCTCGGTATTGCCATTAACTTAAAAAGCGTTTGCCGAAATGAGTTTCAAAAAAACTACATATTGAAAACGTTTATTTAAGCTAGATTCAAAGCTACATGTGTCAGTGGCAAACCATCGGAAAACAATTGTGACGCCATTTAATTAGTAGACTACCAAAATGGCTAAAAGTAGCAATTGGGATGTCATTGATAGACAATTGAACTACAATTGCAATAGCAGACTTGGGCCCCTGCTCATAGTCCGCCGACTGATCGCATGATCTTAAAAAAAAAAGAAAAAAAACGGATTTGTCACAGCTCGTCAACGTCGGTCGGTTCTGGGTGCAATACGCGGACGAGTCGACGGCGGCCGAGCTGCGCATGATCCAGACGTCGCTGAACCGCAAGCCGCTGCTGGCGTACACGCACGCGGTGGCCGTGGACACGCTCGTCGCGGCGCCCTACTCGGACGCCAACGGCACGCTGCTCTTCCGCGCGAGGGTCACGCGCCTCTTGCCCAAGGACATGATGGAGGTAGGCATACTTATTTATTTATTTAGGCAAACCAAACAGATTACAATAACTAGTGGTTCGCCCCGAACTGAGACCTCGCGATATCCCATAATTCCCAAAAGTTTTAATTATATATTGTAATAATTAACCTTTAACATTAGACGCAATAAAAAAATAATAGTTGACATAAAACAGTTTTACTGACACAGCGCCATCAATAATGCTAATAGATGGCGCATTAAAATTAAATAATTTCGTTTCTTTATAACATTTATCTAATTTTAGTATTTGTTGTTCAAGTACAGGATATAACTGAATTTTCAACCAAGTTTCACGTTCTAATATTCAGTAATTCAGAAGTTATAGGGCTCTGACAGATATTTAGACGGACACACTTCTCTGTCTAGTAGGCAAGCGCCCTAGTTGACTCAGAGAACTCGCTTCGCTCGTTGAATTATTTAACCTTAAGTAGAAACGATGAAACCGATGCGCGATGCTCACCCGACTTCAATAAACGTGTCTTATATGTCACCATAAGTTAAGCGTCGCTCATCGATTTCATCGTTTCGTGTTAAGCCCGCCCGACTTCAACAAACGTGTACAAAATAAAATTATTTTTATACTTTGTAGTGGCGTTTGAAGTCGGTTTTTGAAAATAATTTTTTTGTATATTTTTCTCACTATCTCTCTCGGTATCTTTTTTACTATGGTATAATAGAGTACTTCATTGTTAAATGACAAAATTACAACAAATATCTGCCATTACGCGCTTCATTTACCGCACGCTTGTAACATATCCACCTCTTTTTATTATACACTAGCTGATACCCGCGACTTCGTCCGCGTGAATTAAGTTTTTAAAATCACGCGGGAACTCTTTGATTTTCCGGGGTAAAATGTAGCCTATGTTTTAATCCAAGGTATAATCTATCTCCATTTTAAATTTCAGCCAAATCGGTCCAGTCGTTTTTGCGTGAAAGAGTAATAAACACACACACACACACACACATACACATACAAACTTTCGGCTTTATAGTATTAGTGTGAAGTGTGATGTGATATATTCTACTATACCATAGCTTCTACCAGTAAAAATGTTTACAGGTGGTCTACATCGACTACGGGAGTATTGGGCGCGTGGGCTCGCCCAGCTTGAGGGAGCTTCCTCCGGAGTGCAGCGAGATCCCACCGCTGGCCATGCAGTGCGTGCTGAGCAACATCGCGCCCGCGCCGCTGCTGCACGAACACGCGCAGTGGAGCCTCCAGGCACAAAGGCTGTTCACTGAACTGGTCTCGAAGGGCCGGCTTTTGGGCAAGGTGAGAATGGAATAGAAAATAACAATTCAAGGTCCTAGCTCTTCAATACTGATGCGGCAGTATCCCTACAGCATCAGGATTGAGGAGTAGGACCGGGAGCTCTAAGATCTAGTATATGCTTAGGCTAAGCATACCAATTCAGAAACGACAGTTCCTAAAACCCCATAACTTAGGGGGAAAGTACCTTTGCAGCATCAGGCTTGAGGAGCTGAAGGTAAATATTATTATGGGACCATTTCGCAAGCTTCCTATGTCAATTGAAAAAAATTAGCGTGAATCGGTCCAGAATCCCCGGAGTAATCGGTGGACATACATAGAAAAAAAAAAAAAGATACCGGCCGAATTGATAACCTCCTCCTTTTTGGAAGTCGGTTAATGAGAGAGGTGTGGAGCTGTGTCGGTGCACACGGCCGTTGGTTTTAACGTGAAACGTCTATATCTGCGAGTTTCGGTTATTCTACGCAGTGCCCCTCCCCCGCCGCCCCGCCCGGCCGCGATGCAAACTCAAGGTCTTGGCAGCGAGATGACTATACAACGTGTAACAAAAGTGTGAAATAACCCTGAAGGAGGTGAATGTGCTCATGAAACTGAACAACTTTCCCCAAAGAACAGGTCGAAATGTGAAAAAAAAAATGTGGACCTCCCATACAAAATTGACGATCAGCCGATTGATTTACTATGGGAGGTAAAATTTTGTTACACGTTGTATACTCTAAATAATGACATTGGATTCATGTTTCTAAGGGCCTCTTTCACGATCTTCAAGTAAAGTCTTGATTAGTTACTTCCTAATTAGCGCTAACCAGCAAGTAAAGGTTACAAGTAAATTTTATCAGTTTCACATTACAAAACCAAGTCCTGAGTAATAACTCGAGGGTTAATTGAATGATCTTCAAAATGCATTCAAACTTTCGTTCAATATCGCTGTCAATAACGTCAAATGTCACTTTGGCATGTTGTCATCTGTCACTCTTGTCAAATGTCAGTTTTGTTGTTTATTGCGTCCTTCGCTTTTCGTGGTAATTTTGATTATTTTGTGCGGATTTCTTAATAGTATTCTAAAATATGGATAAAACTAAAAGAGAAAGAAGTGCTAACTTCACTTTAAGGGAAAGGGATATGTTAATATCTCTAATTAAAGACCATAAAAATGTGATAGAAAATAAAGAAAGTGACGCTTCTTCCTGGAAAAAGAAAGATGCTGCCTGGGCGAATATTGAAAAAGAGTTCAATGCTCGTATTGGTGGAGTTTTTAGATCGAGCAAAACGTTGCGGATCAAGTACGAGGGTCTTAAACGCTCGGTTCGGAAAAAAGCTGCATTAATAAGAGCCGAACTGTATCGCACTGGAGGTGGAAGTAATGCAGCAGTTCCACTCGATAGTGTGGAAGAGCAAATAAAAGATTTAATATCTTTAACAACCGATGGATTGGAAAGTGTTTATGACTCTGATGTTTTACCTATTCCCTCAACCCAGCCACAACCAAGCCAAGGTAAATTGTATTATCATACCTTGATTATGTATCTATATTCAGACTGCCTCCTCCAATAGTTAATATTAAGTGGAATTTACTTTATTGCAGATGAACTTAATGTTACAACGATGGAAGAGCTCATTATATTACCATCAACCTCCACAGACACTATGGAGCTTATGGAAACTGCAAGTCTTGACATCAGTAAGTTTCTACCTAATGTGCTGATCTATTTCATAAAGAATTGATTAAATTTGTCTGAATCAACTAATAAAATCCAAAATATAGTATTATAAAAGTGTTGCTGTTTGTCTAGTATGTTTAAATGACCTATCTTTTTACGCTATTATTATGAACCTTGGTACCTACAAGGATGAGTTTAGGTAATGGGAAAGGACATCATGCTACTTTTTATCTGGGAAAATTAAGGAGTTCCCCAGGAATAAAAAACTAAATACTTACAGCCAAAGTTGTGGAAATCATCTGGTCTATAATATATGTATGTATAAATTTTTGAAGTATATTTATATAGTTCTTATATTTTCTACTTGACAGAAGTACCTGTTGAAGAAAAAGTGGTCAAAGATGATGACTCGAATGCTTCTTATCTTGCAACTTTGACGGCAGAAGGAACAACAGTAGTGAATCATTTACTTGGTATGTATTAATTATTATTTAATATATTATAAAACATACATTTTTTAAAATCTTTATATACATTTATATATATTATCCATTTTATTGTTACAGATAACAGGTTGGACAACTCTCAAAGTGGAAAGTATGTCTCTACTCCATCTACAACATATAAAAAATGGGATGTTACCAGTAGAAACCATTTGAAATCTAGAAGGCATCCTGCATTAATTGGTAGGTCTTTTTATCTAGTAAAAGTTACCAGTCAAAAGTTGTAATTGATTAAACTCTTTAGCGCTGAGGCAAGATATTAATTATTATTCTCATTTACTAGTTGTATATGAGTACTATGCAAGATTGTTTGTTGGTAATAAATAAATAGACGTTAGAAATCTAAACAGAACTAAAGATTCAAGTATTTTCTATAATTATAATTACAGTCTCATAAATCAAGGCAAGATTTATTTGTATGTTTAATGTAAATTTTAATTTTTACAGCTACTAGGAAACCACATATTGATGAATTAGCTCAAGCAAAACTGGAGTTGGTTCAGCTCCAAAAAAGCCTTATAGAAGCTGAAATAAAAGAAAAAAAGAAGGAATGGGAATTTAAAGATATGGAGCGCAAGTGGAAAGAAGAGGAGTACAAATTAAAATTAGAAAAGTTAAGAAGGGAATTAAAAATTGAGTTTTGATTATGATTTGTTTTATTTGTGAGTTATCTAATTGTATGTGTTGAGATTCCTGTTTATTAAGGGTAAAAAATATTCTTGCACTAGTCTGCTTCTTGGATTGTTATCAAATTGTGAACTTGGTGTCACAGCTTCCTCGTTAATATGTAAATCATCATCTGAGTCATACTCCTTATTACTATCTCCAAAGTTTCTTTCTTTGGTGTCAATGGCGATGTTGTGAAGTACAAAGCAGGCAACTATTATAGGTTGAACTTTATTTAATTTTAATGTTATCTGTCGCCTCAGGACAGGAAACCTATTTTTGCACACCCCAAAACATCTTTCTATAGTATTCCTTGTGCGAATGTGCGACTCATTGTACAAGTTTTCTGCGGCTGACGATGGGTTCAGAAAGGGTGTTAAAAGGTATTCCTTTAACTCATACCCACTATCACCAAGAAGAAAGCCATTTTCAAACTCTCCACTTTCAAATTTCTGCTTGAGCGATGAGTTATTAAAAATAGTTTGGTCATGAACAGATCCCGGCCATCTTGCAACAATATTAAGGCACCTCAATTGACTGTCACAAGCTACCTGGACATTAAAAGAAAAATTTGATTTTCTGTTCCTATAGTTTTCAGCTGAATCACCACCTGAAATAAAAGGTAACAGATTGTTCTTAATTAATTAAATATTAATTACTTAGTACTAGATTAGTAGGTAGATATGATGATGAGAAACCAACCTGGTGATTTTATGGTAACATGGGTGCAATCAATAGCTGCTATTACTCTAGGGAACCTTGCGATCTTATAAAAGTCTTCTTTGAGTGATGTAAGGCTATCCGGAAACTTTATAATAACTGGAGCTAGCTCTGCAATAGCTGCAGTAACTGTTGCCACAATGCGACTTGCAGTTGGTGTGCTGACACCACAGAAATCAGCCACACATGTCAGAAAGGATCCAGTGGCTAGGTATCTTAATGTTAATAATAAACTTGTTTTTGAGGAAACTGCTTGATTCCTGTAATAAAGAGTATATTTGCATTAGATACTATGATCAAACATACCTATACTGTGGGCAAGATTCAAGCATAGGTAGACACTTGTATGTACAATGCTTTTATAGAGATGCTTGATAGTTAATATTAAATGGAGTGTTATATAATAAACTTTTTGATATAGGTACCAAGACGTTAGAGTTACATAAGTATTTCATTATTACTATTTCAATATTTCATACCTAAATAAATAGGAGTGCTTGCTGTAGGTAAAGGCTGCCTTTATTAAACTATTTTGTAGGTTAAGCAAGTTCGTTATGTAATTTACAATTAATTAAAAGTAAAACTCACTCACCTTTGCGTTTTAGGCATAATTTTATGTTTAATCAAATTATGCACATGGTTAACGGCATTTTTAGATAGGCGAAATCTAGCAAAAAAGTCACTTTCATCCAGATTTTCAAAATAATCAACACGGACCTTAAACACACGAATTTTCGGAATTCTCCTTACTACTAGTGCTGAAGAATTTTCTAATTCCTCTAGTTGATCATCGATCAATTCAAATAAATCCATTTTAAACAACAATTTCGATTATAACTAGCTACGTACTTGGATGTCAAATTCGTGAATAACTTTACTCGACAATTAACAAGCTTATTGGGCAGATGAAGCTGGAAGTAAGTTGTAGGCTACTTTACTCGTCGGTTAGTGCTACTCAGCAATTATGAAATCCACATTCACGCTTACTCGTGACTTTAACCAGCAATTAGCCTACTCGAGACTTTACTTGAAGATCGTGAAAGAGGCCCTAAGACTTATAATTTTGTAGTTATTAAGGTAAGACGATATAGACCTTTTCGTTACGGTACATTTTTCTGACTGGTACCCGTATGTTTTGGTGTGATTTTAAAGAAGTTTCACTTCAAAAACAAAATAGAATAGAAATAAAACTTAGTATAAAGAACTTTTAATGTATATTATGTTATATACAGTTATTAGAGATGATTATATCATGTTTATTAACGTCGCATCGAATTAATTTTAAAGCGTAACAGTCTGTTAGCTAGAGTATCCTTATATTGTGATGTGAATATGCAATAGTTTATGTTGGTTTTAGATTTATTCGGTTGCTCACGGAATAATATCCATTGAACTGTTGGCTGAGGGCGGCAAAATAAGCGTGAACAAGGCGCTTTTGGACAAAGGATATGCGGTCCCTAGCGAAGAAAGCTACGATTCGAAGGTAATTATTATTATTTTTTTTTTATTACATTTTTCTTTTCTCGCAATGATTACATTTATAGTAAAATGATCAAATTTGTTACTGTCTTGCAATGCACTGTTATAGTTTTTCTATCTTGACAAGTCTGTTGGGCAATTAGAAATCGTTTTCGAGTTTTGCTTTTCGCATTTGTAAATCCTTCATTTTTGAAATCAATTTTTTACTTGTTAAGACAAATCGTTTCACTGCAGGAAAACAAAGCATTTCAATTTCACGATGTATATGATATACGTAAATATAAACCTCATATTATGTACTAGCTTTTGCTCGCGGCTTTGCTCACGTTAAGTTCGATTTTTCAAACCCCTATTTTACCCCCTTAGGGGTTCAATTTTCAAAAATCCTTCCTTAGTGTGCGCCTATGTCATAAAAGGAACCAACTATAAAAATTTCAAGTTTCTCACTTCAGTAGTTTAGGCTGTGCGTTGATATCTCAGTCAGTCAGTCAGTCAGTCAGGACTTTGAATTTTATATATATAGATAAACAATATGCCCAAGAAGAAATCCGCTACAGTTGTTTCTGGCGTTAAACTTGCAATATTATGTAGTTTAAAAAATTATAATTTGTGTTGCCAGTTAAATCACGACCTTAGACAAACGGCCACAGAGCTGAATTTGGCTCAAAAGCGTGCCTTGAACAAGGAACAAACCGAGCTGGCGTACAGTCAGCTGCACGAGATCCAGCCGCCTAGCTACAAGGAGTGCATTTCTGATGTCTGCCTTAAAGGACCTGACAGGTGAGTGGTAACCTTTTTTTAGATTTCCGTACCCAACGGTTGCCAACAGGAATCCGTCGATCAGCGTATCTCGTGAACCGTAATTCTATTCTATAACTAAACTAGCTGTCCCCTCGCGACTTCGTCCGCGTGGAATTAGGTTCTTTGAAAATCCCGTGCGGACTCCTGATTTTGTCCGAATAAAAGTAACCTATAACACACTGTCTGCAACCATACCCATCAAAGAATCACGTAGATCCGTTGCTCGATATTAACTTGAAAAATTATGGATTTTCATACAAACATTCAACCCCCATTCAACCCCTTTGGGAGTAGAATTTTTGAAAACCGTGAAACACGTCCTTTTTTATTTTCAATTTAAAGCCTAAGTACCGAATTTTATGGGTATAGCTTGAAAAATAACGGAGTTTCATACAAACTTTAACCCCCCTTTTTACCCCCTTGGGGGGAGAATTTTCGAAAAATGTAAAATACGTAATTCTTTATTTTTGATCAAGAGCCAAAATATCAAGTTTCATAAACATAACTTGAAAAATAACTTGAAGAACGAAGGACTATCATACAAACATTCAACCCCTATTTAACCCCTTAGGGGGTAGAATTTTTTAAAAGTGTGAAACACTTACTTTTTTGTTTTCAATTTAAAGCCTAAATACCGAATTTTATGGGTATAGCTTGAAAAATGACGGAGTTTCATACAAACTTTAACCCCCCTTTTTACCCCCTTGGGGGGAGAAATTAAAAAAAATGTAAAATACGTAATTCTTTATTTTTAATCAAGAGCCAAAATATCAAGTTTCATAAACGTAACTTGAAAAATAACTTGAAGAACGAAGGACTATTATACAAACATTCAACCCCTATTTAACCCCTTAGGGGGTAGAATTTTTAAAAACTGTGAAACACGTACTTTTTTGTTTTCAATTTAAAGCCTAAATACCGAATTTCATGAGTATAACTCGAAAAATGACGGAGTTTCATACAAACTTTAACCCCCCTTTTTACCCCCTTGGGGGGCGAATTTCGAAAAATCCTTTCTTAGTGCTCGCCTACGTCATAAAAGGAACCTACTGTCAAAATTTCAAGTTTCTAACTTCAGTGGTTTAGGCTGTGCGTTGATCGTCAGTCAGTCAGTCAGTCAGTCAGTCAGTCAGTCAGTCAGGACAAGCCTTTTTATATAATTATATATAGATAACAAAAAAAAAAGTTAAAGGGGTCTCCATAGAATAAACTTTTGTTTTTGCTTCATTTTAATAAACTTCTTTCGTCTTTATCAACCTACTAGCTGTTATCCGCGACTTTGTCCGCGTCAATTTCTGTTATTATGATCGCGATTAAGAAGTTTTTAAAAGAATATATGTTTTAAATATGGATAATTTTCCCCGTTTTTGCAACTTTTTTCACTGACGCTTCGCTCCTATTGGTCGCAGCGTGATGTTATATTGCCTAAAGTCTTCCTCGATAAATGGACTATCCAACACAAAAATAATTTTTCAATTCGAACCATTAGTTCCTGAGATTAGCGCGTTCAAACAAACAAACTCTTCAGCTTTATAATATTAGTATAGATAGACGTCCACTGCTGAACAAAGGTCTCTTTCGTGGACTTCCACAGGCCTTGTCTTGCATCACCTGAATCCAGTGGCTTCTTGAAAATCGTTTGATGTCGTCGGTCCACCTAGTGGAAGGTCTGCCAACACTGCGCTTCCCGTTGTAGGATCGTAACTCTAGCACCTTGGGGCCCCAACCACCATCAACTCTTCGAACTATGCGACCCGCCCATTTTCACTTCAGTTTCGTGACTTACGTTCTTCTACGGGTCTCCTTTCTGATCTGATCTCGCAGGTTTATCCCAACCTTGAACGATTCAGAAAGGACTTGCCTTTACGCAGATTTAGTACTGAATAGATTCTGCCCCTTTCTGCGGTGAGGTGGGGAAATCAGGTACAGCACACATTTACTCACTTCCGCACCCTCTTGTAAATACTTAATGTCTCTATGAACACACACTAACTCAAAAGCTGTCACACTTACAAGCTGAACCGTACGTTTGTACATGTACTTCGGCAGAGGGGAATGCGTGCGCTTACCACGTCCCGGGCTGAATGGTCGAAGATCCCGACCATAACTCTCTTAAAATAAAAAAAGACGTGTGGCACTCGGGGACTGCCGCGGTAAAGCTATTGCATAGCATTTTTTATCATTATCAACGCCATCTAGCGGTGAAAGGAGTCCCGTGTCAGGTTATTTTCGTTACGGATTTTCTGGATTCGGTCTCCACGCTCAAGGCCCGCGATAGAAGCTATGCAATAGCTTAAAAATATTTGTATTGTTTGATCACAGCCCACTGGAGTCATCGCTCCACAACATAATGTTCGCGAGCCGCGAAAAAACTGTTCAAGTGGAATGGAACTCTGTCAATTCGGTAGTGTTGGACACGGAGCCACAAGAGGTGTACGAAAGGTAACATACTTCACAATGTCTTAAAGCCAGTTCAAGTTTATCATTCCATCTCTCTCGCACATTCTAATAATTTCAATCATTATAAAAATCTCAATATACTATACTGTACAATAAAATTATGTTATGGATGTTTTTTTTTATCATATACCATAGAGGAAAATGGCGACAAAATTTTACTAGTTGTTTACACAATTTTTTAATTAAAAACTTGATATAGAATATTAGATAAAACTACTTTACATAAAACTGCTTAATTAATTTGCCTTCCTATCCAAAATATAATACAATTTATTTACGAACGTTATTTACTGTGCTGTGAAAGCTTCGATCATAGAAAAATAAGTGGATATCGCATGTTAGTCAGATTTGTGTAACCACTAACCACTAAATATGAGTGCAGATCATTTCGCTAGCTAGTCTGTCATCGAACATTGACGTGAAGCAGTTATTTCAGTGTCAAGGAACAATGATGCATTTGAATAATAGTTGAAGTATAAAATGCTGAATCCCCTTATTTTTCTGTGATAGAAGGTTCGATGACACTAATCAAATCGAATCATTTATTGCTCGATGAAATGAAATGAAATGAAACGAAATGAAATGGAAATGAAAATGAAATGAAAATGAAATGAAAATGAAATGAAAATGAAATGAAAATGAAATGAAAATGAAATGAAAATGAAATGAAAATGAAATGAAAATGAAATGAAATGAAAATGAAATGAAAATTTATTTATAAAATAAAGTCAGTTACAAATGTATCAGGAGTCCCGATTTAAGTTATAGACAACCTGTATCCCGGGAAACCTGCTCTTCCTCCGTCGTTTATGTAGATATGTGTGTGTGTCTGTGTGTGTGTGTGCGCGCGTGTGTGCGTGCGTGTGGTGTGTGCACATAATTGCAGGTACATAAGAGGTGTTACATTACTATTCTATTCTATAATACTAATGTTTCGCAGGTTGTTGGTGGCAGCCGATGTGGGTCAGAATGAGCTCAGCAGTAAGCTCACCCTGCGTCACACAACCCTGCTGCCGAATATCAGAGGCTTGCCTGCCATCATTGCGCTCATTTTCTGTCCAGAGTGAGTAGTAGAAGTTACGGGCCCTTTACTTGCGGTTACATCGTGTATATGCACATTGCGTTAGTGTGCGTATCTCTCAGGCATACAGATAAATTCAAATCCAAAATTTATTTATTTCACGTAGGCCAACTTGTAGCTCTTATGACATAAATCTACCACCGGTTCGGAATGCAGATTCTGCTGAGAAGAGCCGGCAAGAAACTCAGCAGTTGCTCTTTAAAAAAAAAAAAAAATTTTTTACAATGGTTAACAAAACTATGCTATGCACACAGTGTTTCCACAATGAAGCTTCAAAAATGCATACGTAGGTACACACAATCCAAAGAATGTCAAGATGGGCAGACAAAGCAGACCCATTCCCGTTGGTGGCACCCGTTCACGAGCACGACGCACGATCCAGCCGTTGCTTCACCCATATTTGAAATTGGAACACGTGTCTATTTTTCGTCGGGGGTTATGAAGAAGTCTCACCGGCTGTTGTTGTCAAAGGTCACTCTGGGCTCGTCTCCGATCTGCTGCCTCGACCATATTTGAGCGAAGATAATATAAGGCACACACACAACCATGAGCCTCATGATTGAGCTCACAAGGGCTCAACCATGAGCCCTCGTGAGAAGTATAAATGCGACGGTCGATCCCAGGGCGGAGCTGCGGCGGGACAGCAGCAACTCGCGCTACGTGAGCGTGCTGTGCGGGCTGGGCAGCGCGGAGGACGGCGCGCCGCGCTTCCCCGAGCACGACCTGCTCGTCAACGTCGACGCCGACCTCACCGTGGACGACATCGGCACCGTGCGTACCGTGCATACCTATTCAATCTATATATATAAAATTCAAAGTCCTGACTGACTGACTGAGATATCAACGCACAGCCTAAACTACTGAAGTTAGAAACTTGAAATTTTTACAGTTGGTTCCTTTTATGACGTAGGCGCACACTAAGGAAGGATTTTTGAAAAATCAACCCCTAAGGGGGTAAAACAGGGGTTTGAAAAATCAAACTCAACGTGAGCAAGGCCGCGAGCAAAAGCTAGTAACAAGATAGTTCTTGACTGCGATCTCAACTGATCGCTCATTTGCGACAAGGGTGACATAACTCAAAATTCACCAATTTTAGTGTCGAACATTTCGACCGTTCCGTAGAACAGTCTCGTCTGCTAAATTCATAACTTGAAATTTGAGCCCTGCAGATGTGACTTTTAAGGCTCAAATTTCAAGTTGTGAATTTAGCAGATGAGACTTTGTTCTACGGAACGGTCGATTTATACTTTTTGCTATAAAAACAACATTACGCTAAGCACAAAAAAAAAATAAGAGCGAGAGAGATTGTGACTTAATGCTCTATCGCTTTGTTGGCCGCTGTGTTGTTTTGAGACCGCAGCATCCATAAAACATTACTTTCTAACGAGAGAATTCGCTCATCGTCGATTTTGAAATATGTTACTCTTGTCGCAAATGAGCGTGATGGTATGTGACGATGCATAAGATGGTAGATGTAAGTCTAAGATGGTAGCGGGCTAACTTGGAAGGGGTATGGCAGTGTAAATTCAACCCATACCCCTAATCGGATATAATGAGATTTCCATTTACTTGTACAGATAAACCACATACGCTACCTGATGGACTACATGATGTTCTGCAATGACGGCGCGGAGCTGCCGCCCGCTGATGACGAGCAGCGATCGATGATTCCAAGCGTCATACGGGACCATCTTATCGGGAAGTAAGTGGACAAAATTGTTCCAAAACTCGTTCAGTGCCGAGCGAACGAAATACTACAAGAATGAAGTAAGGATACGGAAAAGTTCGTTGTCATCTAGTGTCGGGAATTAATTCCTAATAGTATTTTAGTACATCGCTCATTTGCGACAAGGGTGACATAACTCAAAATTCACCAATTTTAGTGTCCCACATTTATACTATTTGCTATACAAACAACATTACGCTAAGCACAAAAAAATAAGGAGAGATTGTGACTTAATGCTCTGTCGCTTTGTTGACCGTTGTGTTGTTTCAAGACCGCAGCATCCTCAAAACATTACTTTCTAACGAGAGAATTCTCTCATCGTCGATTTTGAATTATGTCACTCTTGTCGCAAATGAGCGACATGTACAACAGAAGACGGCTTTAATGTACAGACTGTACGTAAATCATTCCTTTTGGCTTCGGAAAAGTCAGGTTAAAAAGACTTTGGTATAACCCAGGTTGCTATTGAAACGACGCAAGCGACGTGAGCCTCAATGCGTGGTGAACGCATGGGAGTGGAGGTCCGTTTCGGAAGACGACCTGTTGGAGCTCACCGTCCCGGACATGTTAGAGCAGGCCGTGGTGTACCCGCCGCACACGCCCCTCGCGCTGGACGAGCTGTCGCACGACACGCTGGTCAAGATGAAGCGGGAAAACGAAGAGCTGAAGACACTGGTCAGCAGGTAAGTCATGACATCGAACTATTACACAACATTGAAATGTTGCATGACATTGAACTGTTATAATATGACATCGAACTTATACACGACATCCAACTGTTGCCCGACAACGAACTGTTATATGACATCGAACTATATTACACGACATTGAAGTGTTGCATGTCATCGAACTGTTGCATGACATCGAACTTATACACGACATCCAACTGTTGCCCGACAACGAACTGTTATATGACATCGAACTATTACACGACATTGAAGTGTTGCATAACATTGAACTGTTATAATATGACATCGAACTGTTATAATATGACATCAAACTTATACACGACATCCAACTGTTGCCCGACAACGAACTGTTATATGACATCGAACTATTACACGACATTGAAGTGTTGCATAACATTGAACTGTTATAATATGACATCGAACTTATACACGACATCCAACTGTTGCCCGACAACGAACTGTTATATGACATCGAACTATTACACGACATTGAAGTGTTGCATAACATCAAACTGTTGCATGACATTGAACTGTTATAATATGACATCGAACTTATACACGACATCGAACTGTTGCACGACATCAAACTGTTATATGACATCGAGCTATTACTCGAACTATTACACGACATCGAACTTGAGTGTGCAGTTATCACTTTACCTCAGGTGGCCCGCCAGTTCGTTTGCCCGCTATTCATATAAAAAAAAATAGTATACATACTATATTTTGGTTCGCAGGACGGTCGCGTCGTCGAAGCACGAGTTTGTGTGCAAGCTGTGCGACACGCCGCCCATGCCCGCGCACGCGATGCGCATCCACCTGTGCTGCAACGCGCACCTCGACAAGGAGGACGACTTCCGCCTCTTGGACTCTTAACACGCTGGAAAATATCACATCTGACACCGTACCTCATTAATATACCTCATTATCAAGCCATATAAGCCTCAATAGCCCAACGGTTAAGGGTATGGACTGAAAACTGAAAGGTCGCAGGTTCTATCCCCACCCGATGCACTATTGTCGTACCCACTCCTAACACAAGCTTTCTGCTTATTTGGAGGGGAGAGGAGAATATTAGTCAAGTTTATCTAAGTTAATATTCTTTTTTTAAAAAAAAAAAAAACATAAGACTGTATTGAAGTCATTGTAGTCTCAGACAATAAGGCTGAGATGTATACAACGTGTATTGAAACTCCGAAATAATACTGAAGGAGGTGAATGTGCTCGTGAAACTGAACAACTTTCCCCAAGGAACATAGGTCGAAATATGAAAAAAAAATTTTTACCTCCCATAGTAAATCAATCAGCTGATTTTCAATTTTGTGCACATTTTTTTTTCACATTTCGACCTATGTTCCTTGGGGAAAGTTGTCCAGTTTCATGAGCACATTCACCTCCAGTATTATTTCGGAGTTTCAATACACGTTGTATAGCGTGCTATGACTCAGCTCAGACTAAAGATAGAGGTTAAAATGAGAGGCAAATATGCTCTGACACAGATCTGTCTCGTTTTAATTCTGTCTTGAGTCTGAGCTGAGTGAGAGTGTGGACTATAGGTTTCAGCCTTAGTGAACACATAGTTGAAAGCATAGACAACCGGTTAACGTCTAGTAAAGTAAAGAGTATTTGGTCCGATGGATTGTTTTAAAATCTAAAGCACGGTTTTCACTGCGAAAGAGGTAACTGAGCAGAACGGACTCTGTGGACAAACTATAGATATCTGACACCTTACCTCATTGATGGATTATTTTCCAAAGTCAAAATTACCTTGCTCGGAATTGGCGTCAACGAAACTGTCAAAACTCTTTTGCTATAGTCTGATTTTTAATTGCGTGGAATTCTGACGTATCTTAATGTTACCAGAGATAAAAAAATCCCACATTTTTTGTAATAAATTTAAACTTATAAAAATAAAAATCAATTGCCGCACATAGGTATAAATGACAAATGCCTGACAGATAGTTTGGGGTAAAATCTTGAAGGATATAGGGTAAAATCGAACTACAGGTGGTAATCCTGTTTTTCATACAAATAACTCGCTCTATTTATAAAATGTCAAGTGTCAGAATTCCACCGAATTAAAAATCAGACTATAGTGGAAGTATATAAACCTAGTTTGTCCACACAGAGTCCGTTCTGCTCAGTTACCTCTTTCGCAGTGAAAACCGTGCTTTAGATTTTAAAACAATCCACCGGACCAAATGCTCTCGAGAGTGTGGACTATAGATTTCAGATTTAGACAGTTTGAGACTGAATATTGCTATTGGTCTTTATTTAGTCTGACGTGAATAAAATTAGTTTCTTACATTTTTCTTTTCGTAAACAAAATTAATTTGGGTTAGGATTTTCCCGCAATTTTTTTTTTTCAGTTACTTTTCGTATTGATTTAACAAAATGTAGATTGATACCGATTGCGATAGTCAAATTATTGTAATGTTTTTTTATAAGCCAAATTTTTTATAAAACCAAAAAAATTTTTTCAGCCTGTTTTATTGTTGATTAAATAGAATGCCAAATGTTGCATTCTTTGATTGTTTATGTTGAAGTTTTGTTATTAAATACATTGTATTCACTTAGTGCCAACTTCACCCATGCCCATAAGTTTAACCGAGGAATAAGTTTGACATTGTGACAGTTTTTGTATTGAAAATCTGTCACAACATTTAATTTATTCCCCAATTAAACTGTACTGGGCAATGGGTCTACTAATTTAAGGCTTAATTAGTAAATAAGCTTATTAAACTTAATTGTTACAGAATTTTTAAAAATTCTTTGCAAAGAACTTGCTTTTCTTTACGTCTTGTTTTAAAAATAACATTACTGAGGTGGAATGTAATGGTTATTTTTTTTACGTGATTTTTGTGATATTACGTTATAAAAAAATATTTTTCTATGCTAAGAAACTGCTAAAGATAAATTAGCTAGAATTACTATTTTATTTAGTCATACGCATTACGCATATCTTTAAACTGAATTGCCATGTCCAAAAGTAGTGCTTACCTATTCATAATGCTCAGTGGAGAAAAGTATGGCACTACTTTTGACCTGTTAAATTAATTAATGATTTGTGTAGACTTGGTACTATTTGGCTGGTATTTTTTAAAAAGGGTCAAATACGTACATGGCGTTATTAATTTAAGTTTAACGATTAACTACTTTATTTGCTGTTAAAAACATATCGCATTGTAATGTGGAGTTATTTGTAGATAACTTGATATTACCAAGCCAAATCTGCTGTCCTTATCATGTTGCTTTGAAAATTTGTGGATGGACTGTTTTTGACAGTTAATAAGGTTAGTAAACATCTCGAGTTTGATCTTCAGTATCATTAATAAAAAGTGTCGATTTACCTAAACGAAGTGTTTTTATTTCATACTAGATGTTGCCCTCGACTTCGTTAGCGTGGTTAGTTATGAGTGCCGCGGAAAATGTTTAATTTTCTGGGATAAAATGTAGCCTAATACTGATGTAGGTATAAGCTATTACATTATGAAGATTTATCAAAATCCGTCTAGTAGTTTAGCGTGAAAGAGTAACAAACATCCATCCTCACAAACTTTCGCGTCTATAACAGTAGAATAGGAAGTAGAAAGTATTTTTATATAACCTCTTCGGAGTTACTCGTATGTTACGACGTAGGTACCTATATAACAGTAGTTCAAGTACTATCAGCAAACGCTATGCATAGTAGCAAGCATAGTAGGTATTAGGTATTGTAGAAGCAGTACACGCACCTCTGCAAACATCCCTTTTTTTTATTCTATGACAAGATAGCCCTTGACTACGATCTCACCTGATGGTAAGTGAGGATGCAGTCTAAGATGGTAGCGGGCTAACTTGGAAGGGGTATAGCAGTGTAAATTCAACCCATACCCCTAATCGGTTTCTACACGCCATCATGCCGGAACGCTAAATCGCTTGGCGGCACGTTTTTGACGGTAGGGTGGTAACTAGCCACGGCCAAAGCCTCCCACCAGACCAGACCAGAGACAATTTAGAAATAATAAATTACTAAATTGCTCCCGCCGGGAATCGAACTTGAGACCTCCCAGTTATAAGACCACAGCGCTCACCACTGCGCCAGGGAGGTCGTCAAAATCCCTGATGTTAAAGGTATTGTAATTTATTAACAAAGTCGAATAAGTACGTTTTTCCAAGAATGAATATGGTGAAAAATCGGTTAAGCTTACCATATAAATAAAACGATTCCTAAGGTTCTTTAACCTAGATTCTTGCACCGCTACAAAGAACTTAAACCATAACACGAGGACAAAAATTCAAAAACTGACATGACTACGCAAAATTGGTTGTAACATCCGTCATATTGATTTTTTTCGCATGAAAATATAGCCTATGAAGCCTATGTCACCCAGACCATAACGAATTGTTTGATCTCGCTCATCAAAATCGGCCAAGCAGTTTATTCATCACTGTGGAACATTCGTAAATTGTCACATACCATACTCGGGTAAAAACAGGGTTAAATAGTAGCAGCACTGGTAGCATGGGCGGGAGAAATTTTATCCCCGGGAAAAGGATAAAACGTTTATACCCTCGCTAAGCTTTATCCACCCGTCGAGCATGGGCACAGCGGTGGAAATAACACTCAGTGGATATACTTATAGAATATACATCGCCTTCTCCTCTGTCGCCATGCTTTAGCATTAAGAAAAAGATAATTTTATCCCCTGTCAGTGGATAAAATTGGGGGATAAAACTTTTATCTCCTTCCCATGCTACCAGTGTAGGTAGATGGACAAACCTACCTGCTATGGTACGATTATCATGTGTTATAGCGATTTACCCTTAATATTCATATCACATCAACAGATACGCTATGCCGACACCAGCTGCTTAGAATATCAAATGAGGAAAATACATTAACACACACTATTTATATACTTACTAATTACTATACCTAGTTAGTTGAGCTTTAATTACGCGATACTTTAAAGTCGAACGATAAAAGGGTACTTTCAAAAAAGTAGACGTTAAAAGTTTCATTAACTATGTAAAAGACGCAGGTACTTGTGTCAATAGTTTTATTAACATACTTTATTCTCAGGTGGAACCGGTTTTGCAATACTTCAGATCAAACCACCTCTTCAATTAGTATGTGGTCTGACGCTAAACGAACTGCTTGTAAATGTGTAATATTTGTTACGTTGAAGTGAAAAATATATCTATTCGTACCGGCTTACTTAAACATGTGGAAAACGGAAGGGGATTTGGATTCTGTGCTTTTGTAAGTACATATTACTGAATTTATGTTTACTAACAGCTGATGTCGTACTCTAATTTGCTTATTTCTTCAGACATCAATTAATTATCCGAGCTATAAGGTCATTTAACTGCTAAATAGATAAATTTCTACGGTTTTTTAAAAAACTTAGGACGTAAGTAAGTACAAAATTAACTACGTTAGATGTACCTCCCTTACTCTATCTAGTTATTTCGTTAAGAATAACTAGTTAATTCAGACGAAGCCGGCTTTTTTCCTAATTACTAGGTATATCTACCTACTTAATGTAAACTAAGACACCAGCCACCGAAAAAATGTAAACAAGAGATAGTTAAGTACGGATCTATTGTACCTATCTAATTAAGTATGACCTAAGTATAACATGATGCTTTACTGTGATAAAGTATTGTTTGATGATTATGATATTTATAAATATTGACTATTGGATTGGACCAAATGATCACTGAACTCTATTAGTTTAGATACAATAATAATTGTATTTTGTAAAAGAAACATGTGTGTTGAAATTGATTAATTTTTAGTTTATATAAAATAGGTTAATTTTTAAATTAAATAGTCTTCTATTTTGGAACAAAATGACAATTTTCGTCCGATCGTTGCTCAAACTTCCTTTTAAGAACTTCTGTGCCGATTGCTTAAGGTAAGTTTAAATCATAAACAGCTGTGGTAACTATCTATTCGGTATTTGCATGCAATTTGGCAGTTTTAGTACAATGGACTGCAGTTATGTTAAGTGCAATAAACTGCATCAAAACTGTCATTTTGAAGTCGGTGTGTAGTTCAAAAGCATAATATTTTAGTAGGCATAGGTAATAGGTATCTTAGTAATCTATTTAGGCAAATGAAATCCTAGTAACATCGTAGATCATACCCAGGATTACATTATTTTAGATCTATATTATATTAACCGGTTTACTTACATCGGTAAGGTTAATTGGTTTAATCGATCATCGGTGTGATATCTACACCTATTGTTATCTAAGCGGGAAAAGAATCAAGTCCAATAAAGCCGGTAATTTGAGCGAAATCGAATTGAAAACAGTTTCACCTTTTAACCGGTTAAGCGGTGTATCCGGTTTGGAATTTTTTCCGGTTTCCGGACGGCACATTACGATGTCTGTTACTACGAGTAATGGCAAAATATGGCGAAAATAAATGCTAACAGATACGTCGAAAATACTTGTATGTATGCTTGCGTGTATGATGAAATTTTTCGTTATTTCGTATACCTAAACAATAAATTGCGGTATCAGACCCGGGTTATCTAAGGTGACGGACTTGAGGAGTATCTAGTCAATGAGCTACATCAGTGGAATTTTCGCAATCTGCCGGGCCACTTGTAAAGATGGCGGCAAAAGTAATTTCAGGAACTGAGGTCGCTCGGTATGACTACCATCTATTGTTATTATTTTTTGGTTGTTTTGTTTATTTATTTAGGTATATTTGAGTGTTAGTATTACGAAAAAATAAACTAAAATATTTTTTTATGTGATTGTATAATTCACTGAATGACGCAGGTAGTTTTAACACTGATTAGACAATTTGGTTTTTGGATACCTACCTATCTCTAATACCTATTGCATTTTAACTTAATCGCCCATGTGAAAAGTTTAGTAAGTAGGTTATGCCCTGAAGAGTGTAGATATATTTTGCGATAAAAAAAAAGTTACCGGCCGAATTGATAACCTCCTCCTTTTTGAAAGTCGGTTAAAAATTCAAAATACATAGCAAGCGTTTGAACTTTTCTTTAGCTCATTTATTATACCTTAAAATTCCCATTAAGAATTTTTGAAACCTTTCGAAGATTAGTCGTTTGGTTTGATTTAGATTTATAAGTAGGTATACTTAAATGATTAATTGAACGAATGCAGAGAAGTATTTGAGCAAAGTGGTTAACACCCACTTTGCTCAAATGATTTTCTCTGTTAACAGACAAACAATCACACACATAGACCCATTTTTTTTATAATATTTGCATTCCTATTCTATTCCTATCAGGTCTATCGAAAATGATCTACGCCAACAAGTGTCGGACTTGCGCCGACAGTGCGGCAGCTTCCAGCCGCGCATGGCGATCGTGCAGGTGGGCGGGCGGGAGGACTCCAACGTGTACATCCGCATGAAGTTGAAGGCTGCTGAAAACATCGGCATCCTTGCTGAGCACATTAAGCTGCCTCGAGACTGTACTCAAACGGAGGTAAGGGGCTTTCAGATATACAGGTGTTATTGTCGCTGGATTATACTAAACATCGGCATCCTTGCTGAGCACATTAAGCTGCCTCGAGACTGTACTCCAACGGAGGTAAGGGGCTTTCATATATACAGGTGTTATTGTCGCTGGATTATGCTAAACATCGGCATGCTTGCTGAGCACATTAAGCTGCCTCGAGACTGTACTCAAACGGAGGTAAGGGGCTTTCAGATATACAGGTGTTATTGTCGCTGGATTATGCTAAACATCGGCATGCTTGCTGAGCACATTAAGTTGCCTCGAGACTGTACTCAAACGGAGGTAAGGGGCTTTCAGATATACAGGTGTTATTGTCGCTGGATTATGCTGCCGTGCTAAGACAATACACTGTATCTTCGGAAACGTGTTTTATCGTAACAGCGACAAATTAGTTCCTCGCACTTGTTTACATAATATAATGGCATTTAGATATTTCAATTAAGTATTAAAAATACTAAGAAACTTCAAATGGAAATACACTATATCTCGTAAAACATAATGGTAAATAAGAAACAGAAAATCGCAATTTCTGAAATGCTTGTTTTTCAGAAATTGCGATATCATCAGTTTAATTTCATTTATAACAATTTGACAATAGATGATGCTCTATTGTTATTTACGTAAACGACTTTACGATGTTTTTCATAACCGCGATACCCCTAGCTGCCGACCTTAGCTGATATGATATTATGTTTGTATCACATGATCTTGAATTATTGTTTGTTGTTTTCGTTCTACATGTTATTTCGAACGAAGCAAATGTTTACTTTAAAAAAAAAATTAAACAATATTCGTTAATTTGAGGAAAAAATGGGAAAGTATAGTCTCGTGTCTTGACCAACCCACGCAGAACACCTTTTGTTATAGTTGACGCCTTAAAATTTTCGAATGCATCACTTACCAGCCTATTAGTTAGAAGTAACTAGAACCTGCAACCTGTCATCGGTAACTTAACGGTACCGACGACAGGTTGTAAAGGTCAACACGACGCTGTCGTTGTCGCCAATCGATAGAAGCAACTGCTACAAATAGATCTCCTCAAGGGTTTTCCACAAGGTTTGGTCTAGTGCCGCCTGTATTCAGTATCTCTCTGAACTTATTGCTCCATCACCAACTACCACCATCTTGGGACCTCGAACACAGAATATGTGTCGGCTGTTCGTTGCTTCTCGCCCATTTCACTTCGCTCAGCGTCGCAACTTCACTTGCGATCCCCTAATTTCTAATTTTATTTGATCACTGACAGAAACTTCGAGTACCTATATATTATGGTATTTCTATGTAACTTATGATTTATGTTTTTATTTTCTTAGCTGCTAGCCAAGTTGGCAGCCCTGAATGATTCTCCCCTGGTGCATGGCATTATCGTGCAGATGCCTCTCGACTCCACGCACTCCATGGATGCCCACCTCGTCACCGACGCCGTCTCTCCTCATAAAGACATTGATGGGTAAGATCAAACTGTTATTGTCATCATGTGAAAAGTTTAGTAACCTCTGATATTTAGAATGAATATGGATCCATCTTCCACCATAAGCCTAATCAATTACATATACTGAGAACATATTATTATCATAACCAACGAGTTAAATAAAATAAACTGGGTGAATCTACCTTTAATGAGGCTATCTTTAGGCTCCATTAGCAGGATGTGATTACCTATAAGTCAACTTATTATAAAGCCCAAATCAATGAATGTAAACGTCTGTTTTATAGATAGACATTTTTTACCATTAGAATTAATAGATATCTACCATTTTTAACATTGCAGTTATGTATTCCAGATTTAGTGCAGTGGGCTTCGCGGGTTCGATCCCGGACAAAGTCTGACTTCTCGGAGTTATATAACTCCGAAAAGTCAGAGTTTAGTAGTTATATAACATGTAATTGCCTAAACGCAAATATGTGCGTTTAGGCAATTACATCACAAGAAGGAAAACATCATGAGGAAACCTACACGCTTGAGAAATCTTCATAGTCTTCTCAAGTGTGTGTGAAGTTTGTCAATTTGCATTGGACCATCGTGGTTCACGTGGCCTTTAACTCTTGTCTGAGAGGAGACCTGCGCTTAGCAGCCAGCCGGTAGGTTTCTGATGATGACGATGATTTCAGATTGAACACCATGAACGAAGGTCGCGTGGCCCTCGGCGATATGTCAGGCTTCATCCCCTGCACGCCAGCCGGCTGTCTGGAGCTGATCAAACGTACGGGAGTCACGATTGCGGGCAAAACTGCTGTAGTGCTGGGCAGAAGCAGGATCGTGGGAACTCCGGTCGCTGAAGTACTGAAGTGGGAGCACGCTACCGTTACTGTGTGCCATTCGAAGACGAAGAACTTGAGCGAAGTGGTCAGTGTGTGGATTCTTTCAAAATGATTGCATCAGTGTAACGATCGCAATGGCCTCTGATTGACTGGTAACCTCCCGCTATTGGTTAAAATGCATTGGGAAAGCAAGAACGCCATAAATTCAGCCAATCGGAGGCCATTGCGATAGTTACACTGATGCAATCATTTTTAGAGAATCGATGCGCTGTATTACTAAGTTTTATTTTATTTTATTGCATGATTGGTTTGCGATCGAAACTGCATGGTCTTATTCAAATCTGTTAGTCAGTTCGGTATACATATAGTGTTAAGGGCTTTGTCAACCTCTTCGGAGGTCCAGGGTTTCAACTTTTCAGAATTATGTGCGTTTTAAGCCAGTTGCTTAAAACAACTAAATACATACTATACAATTTGTCTGGTGGAAGGCTTTGGCCGTGGTTAGTTACGACCCTACCGTCAAAGATGCCGCCGTGTGGCGCCAAGCGATTAAGCGTTCCGGCACGATGGTGTGTAGAAACAGATTAGGGGTATGGGTTGAACACTATTATACCCCTTCCAAGTTAGACTGCTACCATCTTAGACTGCATCATCACTAATTACCATCAAGTGAGATCGCAGTTAAGGACTATCTTGTCATTGAATAATAAAAACATTCGCTTTAACGGTGAGGATAAACATGTCTTAAAAGTCTGGCAAACCGCACTTGGCCAATCTGGTAGACTATGACCCTTCTCATTCTAAGAGGAGAACTTTGCCCAGTTGTGCGCCGACGTTTGGTTCAGACGATGACGTCAATGATTGTGTACAAAACCTTGTTTTCTTGTAGACCAAGACTGCCGACATCCTGGTGGTGGCAATAGGCAGGGCGGAGCTAGTTCGCGGATCCTGGATCAAACCAGGCGCTATCGTCATCGACTGTGGAATTAATGCCATACCTGGTAAGTACCTAATACCTTAGATCTAAACGCACTTTTTATAATTCGTTAAAAAAGACAGCCCTGAATACTCACCAGCGAACCTGAAGCGAGCTAACTTGAAAGGAGTTATTTAGTTAAAAAGCCTCAACAGCGCAACGGTTAAAGGCGTGGAATGAAAATTGGAAGGTCAACAGTTTAATTCTCACCCGTAGTATTGTCCTTACACAAGCTTTGCCCTTATTTGGAGGGGAGAGTGAAATATGTACTAGTCAAAAATTTGTAATAGATGTTTTACTGATTCGTCCAGTGCCAATAAACAAAATAAAAAAATACCTAATGGTGATGCATTACATAACCATTGTTAACACTATAGTTAAATGTGACCACTTCACTCCGCGTGTCCGCACTCGCGGAAATCTGACAGGAGACTGCCCGTCACAGATTACTTGCTGCCCGTTCATACTGATGTATGAACGGCAGGTAGGCGAATAATATACAGCTGTCACGATTGACAGCTGTATATTATTCGCCTACCCACATCATAATATACTACAGATGACACTGTTATGCGGTGAAAATTACTGCTATTTAAAAGAAGTTAAACTGATATTGAAAAAATTTACATTTTACCGGATGCTACGAACTCTGCACGCCTCAACTAGGTACAGTGCTCAATGTTCATGAAATTGTGTCTTAATATTATTGCTTACTATCGAGACCATGGTTATCTGTATACTTACAACAGAACAAAGGACGACAAAACAACATACAACTGTTTACAAAATATTTAACGCCTTCAGTGATAGATTGTACCAACATTCGTTATTAGCAAATAATTATATCCACGTTATAACTGTTTCATCTCGAACCCCATCATCATCTCATGATGATTGTTCTTTATCGGGAATTCACGGGTGGAAACAGCGTTGTTCAAACGCCCATTGTATAAAAAGACGGTGTTGTTCATAGCTAATAAGTAGGTACCTTAAAAAGTGAGTAAAATAAAAACCTGTTTGACTCAATTTAAAATTTATCAACAGTAGGCATTGTAGTACTTTAATTATGTTTTTCAATTAAATTACTGGTTAATTAATTTGTAAAGAAAATTGCTTGAGTTAGTTTTAATTAAACTACGAAAATCTTCCGCATTGAGCACTTGAACAAACAATAAGACAGACGTCTTTTCACTCGAAAAGGCAATGTGTTAGGTAAGTCTCTTTAATTGAATTTTTTGAAATAGACCATAGGCCTGAAAAGCCATAGTTCCTATCTCTTAATTAGGTATTGCTTGGTAAATTGTCTCGAAACTTAGGTAAAGGGTACTACAGTTTTTTCGCTGTAGTATAGTGCGAGTAACAGGTCAATAAACTTGTAACTTAGCACCACCGTACCATATTATTAGATGGATAAGGTTCAAATTATGAAAATAAATTTTCTGAAAAAGAATAGTCTCATGATGTGATTTTCAACTTTATGACTGTAACAATATACATTCTATTGACCTGTCACTCGAACGAAAAAATTTGTAGATACCATAGATAAACTAGGTACCATAGATAAAAAAACTTTTCTTTTTAGACTCATCCAAGAAGAGCGGCCAGCGTCTATTGGGTGACGTAGCATATTCGGAAGCCATCCAAGTAGCGTCCCACGTCACGCCCGTGCCCGGCGGCGTGGGCCCCATGACTGTGGCCATGCTCATGAGGAACACAGTGATAGCTGCGCGTCGGCAGCTGGAGCGTACCACCGCGCCCGTGTGGCCGCTGCAGACTTTGCGTCTCAACACGCTTACTCCACCACCCAGGTAAATGTTTCACTATCGTCTAAGTCGTGGGTGACATTAGCATGGGTGATATCTCAATGGGTGCCATAGACGTCAACGAGCGTAGGTAATATCTACATTGCACAGGGTATGATGATAGGTAATTTCTCCATTATCGCCTAAGCCATGGGAGAAGTCAATATGGGTGACATTGTCGTCGTCGAATATAGCGTCTGTTATCGGAGGCATAGCTCCAATGATCATGACAAACACTGTGATAGATGCTCGGCGTCAGCTGGAGAGTAAAACTGCGTTGTTGCAAACACCAAGCAACAAGCGTCTCAGCACGCTCAGCCACTGCCAAGGTAACTGATGAGGTTTACTACTCGTATCGACAAAGTCATGGGTGACATGCACGTTAAAGCGGTGTATCTACCTTTGCACCGAGGTCAATGATGCTTTACTATCGTCTAAGACATGGGTGACTTCAGTGTGGGTGACATGGTTATTGAAGTACCTAATTAAGTTAAAAAAACTTACTTTCGCATTTATATTATTAGTATGATGACTTAAGATTTATTTCACAGCGACATCGTGATAGCGCGATCTCAAAAGCCGAAGCACATCAGTCAGCTGGCGGAAGAGATTGGTCTTTTCCCTAACGAGGTGTCACAGTATGGCAACACTAAGGCCAAGATCTCGCTCTCTGTTCTGGAGCGCTTGCGGGACCAGCGCGGTGGGAAGTACATCGTCGTTGCTGGGTGAGTGATAAATGATAATGATGAATATTGCAACGATTAATATTACAAATCGTTCTTCTGCTACGTAAGTAATAATATAGTGTAAGGCGCACGTTTCTGTGCGTGAAATAGAAACAGAATAATTTTTTATTATTATTAAAAGCTTTTATTTAACTTGTAATGTATGTATGTATGTATGTATGTAATTTTGAAGCAGATATCTTCAACTGATTGAGTTGAAATTTTGTATACACGTTTGGATGACAATGCATGGTTAGCTGTGTGACGTTATTCTAAATCCAACATGGTGGAACACCCAAGATGGCGTACTAGTTATTTTTAATGCACTCCTAAAATATGAGTATCAAATGAAAGGGCTTGCTGAGAATAACTCGAGAATTAAAGTGACGTCACTCGTCGAATAAAAAAAAAGTAGCAGAACTTGCACCATTAAAATTTTGACATGGAGGTCTACAAAGCTAACAAGTCAAGTCAAAATGTTATTGTTTTGTTCAGCATAACACCGACGCCATTGGGTGAGGGCAAGAGTACCACTCTGTTAGGCCTGGTGCAAGCGCTGGCGGCGCATCGTGGGCGCAACGCGTTCGCTTGCATGAGACAACCAAGCCAAGGACCTACGTTCGGCGTAAAGGGCGGCGCCGCTGGCGGAGGATATTCGCAGGTAAAACCTAAAATATCTATTTAAAAATTAACATTATTCAGTCATTCAGGAAAACATCAATGGATGGATCTACTGATCAAAGCCGTCAATTGGCCCAATGCAAATTGGCACACTTCATAGTTCAGTACGTCACACATCTTCGAGAACATTACGAGAAACTCTCACGTATACTCGTACAGGTTTCCTCATGATGTTTTCCTTTATCATTAAAGCAAATAAAGTAAAGTAGTAAAGATGAGAGTCATAGAAAAAAATTACCAAATCACTGCTGTTCTTGCGCATTGAACCTCACCAATAAGAATTACAGTTTGGTTTTTTCCACTGATTCATCTAATCCATGCAGGTTATACCAATGGAAGATTTCAACCTCCATCTCACGGGTGACATTCACGCTGTCACCGCAGCCAACAACCTCCTGGCAGCGCAAATGGACGCTCGCATCTTCCATGAGCTTACACAAAAGGATGGACCCTTGTACGACCGTCTGGTACCAAAGATTAAGGGAGCGAGGAAGTTCTCCGCCATTCAGCTCAGAAGGCTTAAAAGACTGGGTATTAACAAAACAGATCCAGACGCTTTAACGCCAGAGGAAAGGACCAAGTTCGCCAGACTGAATATCGATACCAATAAAATTATGTGGAACAGAGGTAAATTCATTATCACATTGAAGTGCGATAATTAGGTATTATTAGCTGATTTTATAATGTTTTCTTCCGACCCAATTTCGGATGAAACTGGGCATTTACGCACGAGATATAATGTAGAAGTGTATGCGAACAATAAGGTGCACTTTGTATTTCCTGATTCTTATAGTATTCAGACGGGACGGCAATCACACATCAGGCACACACAAGATCAACACAGATCAGACACACGACTGACGATTTATGTACTCCGAATTGATAAACTAAACAGAAGAACCGTTTGTGAACCTAACAGTTTTGCTAGAACCGATTTTGAAGAAAGTAATTGGAAGGATTTTCTGCACTGATTGCGCTTTATGGATGAGTTTCATCTTCTGTGATGGCAAAGCAAGTCAAACAGACGTGCACGCCATGTGCGATAAGCATATTTAATTTTTGTAGGTTAAAGGAATCATCTTTTATCGTTTTACATTTTGCAGTTGTGGACCTAAACGACAGATACCTGCGCAAGATCACCATAGGACAATCGCCCACCGAGAAAGGGTTTACCCGAGAGAGCAGTTTTGATATATCAGTGGCTTCAGAAATCATGGCTGTTTTGGCCCTGGGGAAAAATGTTGAGGATATCAAGGAGCGACTGGCAAACATGGTGGTAGCTTTGGACAAGAGTGGCAACCCTGTTACTGCTGACGATTTGGTAAGTTTGACCACTATCCAAAAAGTTTTCTTTCTGCTTTTTTACGTATATCGATTGGAAGTAAAGTGACCAAGTTCACAAGATCCTAAAGTTTGACAAATTGAATGAACAATTCAGTGTCCCTTTGTTCCTCTGGCGGTTTAGATGTATTGTTTTGGAGTTAAGAGGTCAAGAGCTGTGTGCGCGATGATAGATCATTACTTAAACAGAACATTTCCTTTAAACTGTCGATGCTGCGAGCTTTATGGACAACTTTGGCCCGGGGGCAACCAGGGCTGGACAGGGGTGGTTTAATTTTGACGATGTTTTCACTACTCATGTATGGCCGGTTGGTTATTGGAAAGTGGGCGCAGATCTCCTCAGAGATGGTTTTAGGCCATAATCTACTCTGGCCAATTGCGGATTGGCAGACTTCACACACTTTTGAGAGAACTCTTAGGAGTGCAGGTTTCCTTCACCGTTAAAACAAGTATTATTTCATTATTTAAAATGCACTTATCTCCGAAAAACCAGAGATGTGTGCCACGTGCCAGCTCTTGGATCCCTGGTAGACTAGATCACGTTTTTTGAAAGCTCTCATTTTTGTACAAAACTCTAGGGAGTGACTGGTGCCCTAATGGTGTTACTCAAAGATGCATTCGAGCCGACCCTGATGCAAACCCTGGAAGGTACGCCGGTGTTAGTCCACACGGGGCCCTTTGCGAACATCGCGCACGGCTGTTCCTCCATCCTGGCCGACAAGATCGCCATGAAACTGGCTAGGGCTGACGGATATGTGGCTACTGAAGCTGGTTTTGGATCTGATATTGGTAAATATGCAATATTTATTTCAACACGTTTGGATATCAGAGTAGAGAAAATTCAGTGAATTTGTATCATTTTCTTAATTATTCACCGCCTGCCTGAATTGTCGCGCTGGACAGCCAGGCTGATTCTTTGCGCAAAAAATGAGCCTGCCCCACAATGTTGTCCAGGTATGGAGAAGTTCTTCGACATCAAGTGCCGGGCGAGCGGCGACGCGCCGCACTGCGCGGTTATCGTCAGCACGGTGCGCGCGCTCAAGATGCACGGCGGCGGGCCCACCGTCAGCCCCGGCCTACCGCTACACGACGTTTACGTGCAGGTACCAACAAATCTTGACTGGTTGAGCAACTAGTTCATTCGATTTGTTTAGTCCCGTTGTATGGGACTAACGACGGGACTCTATCAAACGTGAAAACTTGCGCATAGTATCATACGCATAGTATATCAGCTTGTATGCTATATTGAACTGTGACATCATAAACATATGACGCCCTTTTTAGTAGAGGATTTTAGATATTGAAGTAATAGGTATACCTACTATAGATTCAATATCTATATATACATTTTGTATCACCCATCCCTGCTTACCTTTCCTTTGACATCTTTAATGTGTTGATAATAGTTTATTTATTTACATTGTTACAGGAAAATTTGGACTTACTCAGCAAGGGTTTGTGCAATTTGGGTAAGCACATAAGTAACGGAAACAAATTCGGCGTCCCAGTAGTCATTGCTGTCAACAGACACGGGTGAGCATCACATAATAAATTAATGAAACTTTACCTTCACCATAAAGGGTTGCAGATATTTTACATTCTCCATAAGTCGGGGTAGCAAGAAGAAGAAGTGGGAATAATGTAAAAAATCGTTATTTCATACTCTATGAAAACCCCTAAATACAATCGCTTACCCAATATTATTATTTTCACCTTTTGGAGTCTCTTAAAAACGAAAAACGAAATTGACAAAAAGCCTAGTAGGCAGCTTTTACTCGTTATTCACTATTTATTATCATTCACCAGTAACGACACTGAAGCAGAGCTCAACATGGTCAAAGAGTACGCGGAGAAAAACGGCGCATTCAGAGCTGTTATATGCAACCACTGGGCCAAGGGAGGCGCGGGCGCGTTAGAGCTAGCGGACGCCGTGATCGCGGCGTGTGACCACCCCTCGCGCTTCGACTACCTCTACCCTCTCAATATGTCTATCCAGCAGAAAATAGAGAAGATTGCCAAGGAAATGTACGGCGCCGGAGAAATTGAATACACTGATGAGGTTTTGGAGAAGATTAAGGTGTTCACTGAAAGGGTGAGCGTAACTTTTTACTAGTTTTTTTATTTAATGGATGACAAGATAGCCCTTGACTGCGATCTTACCTGATGGTAAGTGACTTGGAAGGGGTATGGCTGTGTACAACCCATACATCCCAATCGGTTTCTACACGCCATCGTGCCGGAACGCTTAATCGCTTGGCGGCACGTCTTTGACGGTAGGGTGGTAATTAGCCTCGACCAAAGCCTCCCACCAGACGGAGTGTTCTAGTGGTCAATCATCATAATCAACAACCCAACAACAGCTCTTTAGGTACTGAGTGTAGTACTTCCCAGAGAAGGGTTACAGCTAGACCATGTCCTCTGCAACTTGGTTGCTTGATAGAAATCGCTTCAAAGCGATATAATACTGATCAGGTTTTGGAAAAGATTAAGTTGTTCACTGAAAGGGTGAGTGCTGGGCTCTACCAGTATATGGTTCTTATAGCATATTAATATCATCATTACCAGCTACACATCAACGACTCACTACTGAGCGCAGGTATCCACTCAGAGAAGGCCACTACTCTGGCCCAATGCAAATTAGCAGACTTTTACACACCTTTCAGAGCATTATGGACAACTACAACTCCCAGATTTGCAGGTTTGCTCACGATGTTTTCCTTCACCATTGAAACCATTGATGTTTAATTTCTTAAATGCACATAACCCGCAACCCTCCCAAAGAAGGATTGGTTCATTTTATGCGCAAAGGATCAGCCTGACTGTTCATTGCGGCCCTCTATCTTTTACCAGTATTCTTGGCACCAACTATTCCACGGCTTTTCTTTGTAAGCATAGTTTAGGACGTTAGCGACGAATAAAAACGTTGTGGTATTTTCTGTAAAAATGTCTTTAACTGTTGGTTAAAGTTTCGACTATCAAAAAGGCCCTCTTTACGAAATCTTGTCTTCACTTTACAGGGTTACGATAAGCTAGCGGTCTGCATGGCCAAGACGTCCAACTCTCTGACCGGCGATCCGAGCATAAAGGGCGCGCCCACGGGCTTCACCCTACGCATCAATGACATCTTCGTATCCGTGGGCGCCGGCTTCGTCGTGCCCATGGTGGGCGAAATATCCAAAATGCCGGGCCTACCGACTCGGCCCAGCATTTACGATATAGATTTAAACACCCAGAGCGGTGAAATTGAAGGGCTTTTCTAATATAGGCTTAGTACGAGTTTGCAGATCTCGAAAACGATAGATTTCGATTGACACAACACTGTAACGTCAGAGAAAAGGGTAACTAAACGCGGTTGTTTATGACCATTATTAATAAAAAATTACATTGTTTACACATAGCTAGCGCATATTCATTTTTGTCATGTTTAAGTTTAGTCATGTTGCAGTTCGTAGTTTATTTGTATAGAAAGGTGTACTTAGGACATCTAAGAGTTTGTCCATTCATCTACAACCAGCACCCCTAGCAGAAACTTTGTTAAATAAAACTTTGTAGCACTCATAGCTTTAACGTTTTTAAAACCAAGAACTTTTAGGTAAGTAGGTAAGTAATTTTCTCTGGCATAGTTCTATATTTAATTCAAATCTATCAATTTTGTCGAGAAGTGTAAGCTTATACTAAGGGTAACGAATTTTGGAAATTAAATTGTAATATCTGCCTGCGAGGAATCCGTATCTACAAGTATATTGTGAAGTCGTTGAAGTGTTTTTATGCAATAGCTGTAAAGATATGACGTTTCAAAATTCAGGTGTCAAATGTTTTATCATATTTGAATCTCAGAATGCTCAAACTCTTAAATCAAGATAATATGAACTAAATATGTTACATTACTTATGTTGCACTAAAATAATATTGTTATTATATTTTAAAAAAAAAATATTCTATTAAAATATGTTTTTAATAAATCAATGTTTTGTTTAATACTGCAGTTTCATTGTTCCTATAGGAACATGTATTGGCATTTAATAATAGAAGAATGCGTTATCCTACTTCCTAATATCTATTATTATTAATATTATAAATGCGAAAGTTTGGATGTATGTTTGTTATTCAATCACGTCGCAACGACTGAACTGATTTGGCTGAAATTTGGCACAGAGGTAGATTATATTATTTCGTGTTTAAAATTATTTCGTTATTAAAATTTATTTCGTGTTTAAAAGTTTTCTCAGCTATTAGAGACAGGTAGGTAAATAGTGTGATTAAGCTACATTTTTCAGGGAAATCATTTCTCATGGGATTTTTAAAATTTAAGCTCACTCGGTCAATATGTAGCGAACGTCCGCGTCAGCTAGTTCTTATAAGACGCATATTTTCCTGAACTTACGTATTTTCTACGAATTTACCAAAAAAATTAAAACACACATAAGTACGGTAACTTCTTTGACGTCAGTCTATGACGTGTCTATGGCACCTACTTACGTAGTACAAGTTAGTATCTATTCTATATGTACACAGGGTATTTATGGTTGTTGGTTGTATGCGCACAGTCTACAGACTGGCGGTTAATGATTTTACGTTTACTTATGACTCATCCGTTTTCTCATTACTCTACTTTGGTTTCATTGGAATTGGTAATTCCTACTATTAATTCACTGATGGACTTAAATAGCGCCCGCGCGGCCTTAAAATATGCGTATTTATATGACTACATAAGTTCTTAATAATTTCTGAGAGATTTCTGGATTAGAAGCCCTAAGTCTTTCCAAATTTCGCTGAGATCGGTTCAACCGGTTCAATGAGTCGACCAATTTCACCAATTGTCCCTATTATTACATGTTTTTTTTTCAAAAAAACTCTAACTATTCCCGGGATTCAATTTTTTTAAAAATAATATTAGACAAGCTGAAGATGACTCATATTCTCCTATCCCCTCCAAATAAGCGGAAAGGTTGTGCTAGGAGTGAGTACGACAATAGTGCAACGGGTACAACGATAATATGCTGTAGTTCAAATAAATCACAGGTATGCACATAATAGGTATTTAAGGCACTTCATGTACTGGGAAATCATTTTACGCCAATTTTATTTAAATAATAATAATTTTATTATGCATAGCTGAATACCTACTCGTTAAGGTTATTGGAAAAGTAAACGACCTTAAATATCATTAATTTCACTTTTGAAATAAAATAGGTATGTCCAGATATAAATGTTACGAGATTTTATAGGTACTTGATTTTGTATATAGTTAACATATATAGTTAATAGTAATATTTTGTGTGTACCGATGGGGCTGACGTAAAGGTCACTTTTAAAAGTCCCATATAAAATGAGAATAAAAAAATGTATTATGAGATGAATGTGTCTTTTTGCAAAGATACTTCGAAGTCAAAATAAAGCTTCATCGCCCGCTGAGTGACTGAGCGAGCGAGTCTTAAGACGACCAATAGCAGTATAGATACGTATTGAGTATGGATTATATATAAAAATTATCACCTTCCGGTTATTTAAAGGACGTGAGTTTTAATACTTACGACTTATCATTTTTGAAGAAATATCGAATAGAGCTGTTCTGTAATTAATCCATGGGGTAATATGAATCATACATAACCTGCGAACGGCCAAGCGTGATATCGATTGCACTCCTTCAATGGAGTGCTGTTCCGAAAATATCGTTGACACCTACTTACTTATCAGCCGCCGTGAGATAAACAGTTAAACACCGGTCGTGGCACGGAAATAGGTGGGCTGGTTTATACGAAAATAGTTTTTTTTATTTACTTTTCAGACGAGTTACCGTCTGTATCGAGTGGGTCGATCTCGATTCTCGATACACAATAGCAAGGTTTTTGCGCTTGCTGGAGGGAAATTGTGTGTCAACAAGGAGCTCATTGTTTGTAACTTCACACACAAACAAGATTTTTTTTATTGTTGTAACGCAAGCGCAGAAATCCTTTAGTTTTAACCAATCCGTCTGTCCGCCATTCTAATCATAGATTTTATCAAAGCCATTTAAAGCAGATGATCTGAAAGGCTGTTAAAGAGACTACTTTTTACCTACCACACTACAGAGGCGTTGATTCAAAAAGCGAATAAACAAGGTAGTCACTTTCCCAAATAGTGGAAAGAGAATCTATTTAGGTAGGTAGGTAGGTACTTTTTGTACTCCATCGATTCCGATCGAAGTTAAATCAAGTAAAATACATGTTAAGTATACATGTATTTTAAATTGAAAAAAAATTGGTGAAAGGTGTATTTTAAACCTTCGATGTTGTTTTTTTGAAAAAGTTACTTAACTTGATTGATTCCAATAATATATAATTGAAGAGTATAGTGAATCACTACTTTTCGAGGTAGGCTGGCGGCACGCAGTATGCCCGCAGGTCTTTCAGGTCTTTCAGGTTTATGATTTTGCGAGGACAACGAGCTACCAAAGTCCAAAACTAGCTTTTACTGACAAAATTGACATATTTTATTTTTGAAATAAATTACTCTTATTCTTGGAATAAAAATGTGTAAGTATTTTACTTGGGTACCTACTTATACCAAAAAATAAATATTTTACCTATTTAAATGCTTTTCTATTTAACAAAAAATAAAATTATACGTTTCTTTTTTATATAATAATATATAAGGAACTGTATGATATTCTTATACATATATATTATAGTATAAAGCACGTCAAATTAATATGCGACGGTGCCGACGTGCGGCAACGCAGCGCGGCTCCTACGCGCCCTCCGCAATGTGAAGTGTGAACTTCGATTAATACATATTAAAAAAACGTAGTTTGTTGATTAATAATAATTTATTTTAATACCTTATCTTAATAAATTGAAGTTTTATTATTGTCACTTTTAACAATTACTATGATGTACATTTAGAGCTATACCACTTTATAATTTCACTTTATTCACTTTCGAGGGACGCTTATTATAATAGGGAAGTTTATATAATAGAGAAATAAGCTTCACCTTTGTCCACTTCATTTAATATGATATTTTAATACATGGTTTTATACAAGAAGAATAAAAATAAATAATAGAACCTCAGGGTTAATTTTCAAAACAACTCGTGGTGGGAAACTGTAGTTTGACTAGGTACTAGACTTTTGAGTGTTTTGAAAATATGAGGGTACTTAACTTACAAATTTTCTCATTCTACAGAGTGTTAGGGGACTTGCTGTGCTAGGTAGGTATGCTATCCATCGCAAAAGTTTAATGAACGTCCAATGGCCCAGTGAAACGGACTCTGTTTAGACAATAATTTATACTTAAAAATTCTTTTTACAAAACCGACTTCGAACCAAAGTATATCAATTGTGCCTATAAAATTTGAAGAGTTCCCTCGATTTCTCCAGGCTCCCATCATCAGATCCTCACCTGATGACTATGGGACTACCTGGGCAGGATACCCTTTCAAACAAAAAAGAATTTTCCAATCGGTCCAGGCGTTCTCGATTAGTCGGGGAACATACATAAAAAAAAAAGATTCCGATGAATTGAGAACCTCTTCCTTTTTTGAAGTCAGTTTAAATTTTTACACTTTCCACTAACAAAGAGTTTTCATAATTGCTTAAACGCCACCTTCACTGCCCATCAAATGAGTTTTTTTGCCACCTCTGCAAAGACTGCATAAGTTTTCCTCTGCGAGGTAAACGGATGCCGTATGGATTCCGCTCCGCTTTCGGTAGAAGCCCAATACACCCTGTATAATGTGTCATTGCAGCTATTTTGTGAGTGTTTCCTGGAGACCGACGTCCATGGTATGTTGCACCACGTCTTCCTCATCATCACCGACCGCCAGGTAGCGTTCGACGCACCCTGAAATACAGTCCAGCCAACCCCTCTTGAACATTGCTTTTATCACGCGTTTTCTGAACACGACCAGCAGCAGAAATATCAAAAGTCCTTGTAACATATTGAATATGTCCGTTATGACCCTGAAAGTTAAGAAAAAACTTGATTAGATACCTACTATTATTATTATCAATGACATTTTCATATTAGAATCGCGGTTTAATAGTATGCTACAAAGTGTCTTCATATTTAATTTAAATAAAAAGGTTATTTTAAAGTTTTTTTCATATTAACTTTACGATACTATTCTAATCTCTAGTTAAGTACCTAATAGTTTTTGCTATGAGAAAACTTCATGTAACGTGAGTTGAAATAAAGTGATATGATACCTACGTCAGTCTGTTAGAAAAAAGTTACCGTCTTGATACCTTTTTTGAACTTTTGCGTCATATAACGAGCAATGTGGACTACATAAAACAGTAACCGTACCTCCATGTCGAATGTAAAAGCTTAAATTCATGAACTAAATTCACTAACTCATAGTGGTTTTTTAGTGTCTAATTTAAATTTAAGTGGCTATATCATAATGATATGATAAACTATGTAGTTGAACGAGCGAAGCGAAGTTCTCTGAGTCAACTAGGGCGCTTGCCTACTAGACAGAGAAGTGTGTTCGTCTAAATGTCTGTCAGAGCCCTATAACTTCTGAATTACTGAACGTAATTACTTCAAATTTAAATATAATATGTAAACTGATGGCCTTCAGCCGAACATTGTATAAAAAAATATAAAAAGCTTTATTTCAGGGGGGCTCTCATAGAAGCGTATTTGAAGTAAAATCTTGTTTGTTGCTCTACATAGACTTGCGATATATCTTTTTAAAGACGACTTTGAACAGAGTACAAAAATATATTTTTTTTAATTTTTCCCTAAAAATTGACCAAATGGGGGGGTTTCAAAGTGGAGATTTTAATTTGAGCCATATGTCAAGAATTACTGAATATTAGAACGTGAAACTTGGTTGAAAATTCAGTTATATCCTGTACTTGAACAACAAATACTAAAATTAGATAAATGTTATAAAGAAACGAAATTATTTAATTTTAATGCGCCATCTATTAGCATTATTGTGAAGCTAATAGCTTCACTATAATGCTTCACTATAGATGGCGCTGTGTCAGTAAAACAGTTTTATGTCAACTATTATTTTTTTTATTGCGTCTAATGTTAAAAGTTAATTATTACAATATATAATTAAAACTTTTGGGAATTATGGGATATCGCGAGGTCTCAGTTCGGGGCGAACCACTAGTAATATTTGAGTTAAGTATTTTAGGACTACAGACAGTTATTGTTAAAAACTTAAAGGTGTGCACGTAATTCTACTTACCAAATAATGTGAGGTTTGCTTAACGAACTGATCATTTCGAAGACCCAAGGCAATCCCATAACAATAATCAATCGAACTGTCATAACGAACCTGCAATTATGTAAAATCATTAAAAAAATATCTTTCTGATTTTATACTTGTCTCTAAGTTTTTGTAACAGAAACTATTAAAACATACTTATATTTTAGCGCCCTTATGTGAGTAGAAGCGAACGAAAGTCGCCACAGGAGAACAGATATGTAGATAAATATGCAAATGTTTGCAAAGATCAAGATTGACATGACGCTGTACATGTAATGCCACTGTACTTGCATGTCTGGAATGAAACAATATTATATTATTTAAGGTTATTTTAAAATGAGCAATATCGCATAAGTACTCTGACTGGACCATCTATTGTCGGCAGTCGCTCCGACCAAATTAGTACCTTCGTGAAAATAAATAAGAAAGGAAGTAGGTAAGTGCGCCCAACTCTCGGCGACCGATTCGAATTTTGTTCCGGATAGATGCGAATTTTCTTGCATTGATGAGGTCTCTAGGTTACTCGACGACGCGTCTTCTCTTCTTTCCAAATAATATTGAACCACAGTGAACTCTATCTCCAGTAGATAATGTCTTTCTTATGAAGCATGAGTACATACCGTACGTACTGAAAAAAAAGTCACGTGTCGGAGCGCGCATTCGCGGGAAGTCTGTTCTACTTACACAACCTAAATTACCTGCATACCGTACATTACAGTTTAGATTTATTTTAAAACATTTTAGGAATGCTCGCTGATGCCTATAAATTACGTAAGTACTAGGTACAGATGCTTTTGAGCCTTGGTTTCTGTGGTTGCTCTATACAATCGTGCCTAATATACCTACCTAAAGCCTCAATAGCCCAACGGTTAAAGGTGTGAACTGAAAACTGAACGGTTGCAGGTTCGAACCCCACCCGTTGCATTATTGTCGTACCCACTTCTAGCACAAGCTTTTCGCTTATTTGGAGGGGATAGAAGAATACTAGTTAACTTCAGCTTAGCTAATATTCTTTAAAAAAAATATTTATACTCACTATAGAACCAGCATGTGTTTAATCCTATACCAGGCTTGCGATGGTAGCCCGGGAGAAAATTGACAATAGCCATTGCGATTGTCAGAACTGTGGGACATCCCCAAGCGTATAGAGCATACCAGACGAACGCCTTCCAACCGTAGTCGGAGGTGGTCGGACGTCTGTAATTAAAATTGTAATATCTTCATGTAATAATTGATTAAAAATGAATAAATATAACTCTATGGTTTGGTCACAGAAAATAAAGATAATTTTAGACCGACAATCATCGTTTTTTTTTTCAGAAATAAATTAATATGAAAACAGATAAATTTATACCTAAGCTACTTTTGATAGCTAGTTATAGAAGTAAATAGAGTGTTTTTATTAAATTTTTGGGATACGTAACATGGTTTAAAAATTATTGCAAATGGGGGCAACTCCTCAGCCTCAGCATTAGATAATAAAATTGTTACACGATGTCCTATAATAATATAGGTCCTAAAAATATATGTTCAACGGAGCGAAGCGGGTAATGCCACACCTAGTCTATTGAGGAGACATCTGTATCTGAGCCGCGTTTTCACCGTTATCTTAATATATAAAACATGCCTAATGATCCAATTATTGTTATATGGGTAGTTCTACGATAAGAGGTAACTTGTGCGGCAATCAGTTTAAAATAAAAATTTTACTTTATATGTTGTTATTTTTTGCAATGAAACACATCACCTAAATGTACTTTATTAAATAACATCACGATTCAATGCCTAATTAAAGTATATTTTTCTGAAATTCCTTATAAAGCCTAAAAATGTCTCTAACCTGGCCTGTCCCTCTGTCGTTTTCAGTTTAATTTGAAACGATACATATTTTTTTTGTATCAGTTATTAAACTAAAGTATGTTAAACACAAATTTCAATAAATGTATTTAAGTATTGTTAAGGAAAAATAGAAAAATATTTATTTATTTGCAATATATTTTACACTTTACTTTTGTCCCACTGTTTTTGGGTATCTACTCTAGAAAATTTCATTCCGCTACTACAAACACTAATATAAAACGGCCATATTCCAAAAATTGCTCAAAATCATCTACGGACGTGAAGTTAGTAATGCAAAACACGTGAGCCGTTAAGAGCGCCGTCATTTGTTAGTTGTTGCGACCGTTGATTCGAAGTAGTCGTTTCGCGAGGTCATTGTGTCTCTCACCTGGCAAGTCATAAAAGTTATATTATTCATTCAATTTATTTGCATTTACTGGTCTAATTTAATAATGATGGACTAGTGAAAGTGTGATACATAATGTACCGAAAAACTTCTTATGTCAATTAAAATAATACAATTTATCATGAAAACGTCTCTCACCTGCCATATTTCACCTGGCAAGATAAATGTCAGGAGAGAAACTTGTTGACCAGGGGAGATAAGGTTAGTGCAAACAAACAAAGTCAATAAAGTCAACAAAGTCAACAAAGACAAAAAGTCAAAAAAAGTCAAAAAAGTCAAAAAAAAGTCAAAAAAAGTCAAAAAGTCAAAAACCGTCAAAAATGTCAAAAAAGTCTTTTTTGACTTTTTTTGAATTTTTTGAATTTTTTGAATTTTTTGACTTTTTTGATTTTTTTGATTTTTTAATAAAATATGCATAAAGTGACTTGCCCTTACTGAACAGATAAATAAATAGGACAAAAATCGTAAAATAAGTGTTTAATGAAAAAACAGCTACTTTTCTCCGTAGCCGTATTCTCTATGGACTTAGGACCTCTTATCGTAGAATCACCCATATATATGTTGTCAGGGCTATATTGAGCGATTACATATTACATAATGTGGCGCTTAAATCCGTTCATTAGCATTACCGTGACTTGAATAACATTAGAATACCTAAATTGCTTATTGTCTGTCCAAAGACTGTTTAGGTTTATGATAATTAGGTATTCTGATGGTTGCTGTATAGCCACCTAACCTGTCTCGTGACAACATTGTTCCGTCATTAATTCATCAATAAAATTAAGTGTGCAGGCCTTGGAATTGGCTGTGATTGCGCCAATATACTAATTAAGAATCAAACACGTTGAATACAAAGATATTTAGTTATTATCAACATCAACCCAAATATTTTATTCGGGATACGAGAAAGAAGAAATCATAATAATGACAACCTCCCTGGCGCAGTCGTGAGCGCTGTGACCTTATAACTGGGAGGTCTCGGGTTCAATTCCTGGCGGGGACAATTTGGTAATTTTTAATCACTGAATTGTCTCTGGTCTGTTCTCCCACCAGACCAGACCTACCCTATCGTCAAAGACGTGCCGCCCAGCGATTTAGCGTTCCGGCCCGATGGCGTGTAGAAACAGATTGGAGGTATGGGGTTGAGCACTGCCATAGCCCTTCCAAGTTAGTCCGCTACCATCTTAGACTGCATCGTCACTTAACATCAGGCGAGATCGCAGTCAAGGAATATCTTGCCATTGAATAAAAAAATATTAAAAATTAACTCGCGGGGTATCCCGTCATAAACTTGGAGAAGTTGCTCTTTCCATTGCTAGTTGACAAATAACAGGTTATGGAATTGAAAAACATTGGAATATTCGATCAACATTGGACCTCAATGAATCTAATTTTCTAGATGACTGACGAGGACGTTATAAATAACATGCATCGCCGCGTCCTATTGTATCTAACATTATTTTTATGCTCTTATTTTAATACTGACCTTAAATTTAGAAGAATCTGTATTGATATCGCGTTCGTCCAAAAGAAACTTACAAGTAAGAAGAAGTAAATCAAAAAACCTAAAACAATACATATAACTATTAAATAAATAGATTTAAAATTTCTTCTTCTTCTTCTTTATCAACTTAGACGTCTACGTCTCGACGTCACTTGCATGGACCTCCACAAGTCTCGGTCTTGCACTGCCTGAATCCAGCGGCTCCGTGCGACTCGTTTGATGTCGTGGGTCCACCTAGTGGGGGGTCTGCCAACACTGCGCTTCCCGGTGCAGGGTCGCCACTCTAGCGCCTTGGGACCCCATCGACCATCAGCTCTTCGAACTAGTATGTGCCCCGCCCATTTTCATTTCAGTTTCGCGACTCGCTGAGCTATGTCGGTGACATTAGTTCTCCTACTTGGTTGGTCGTTTTAGATATAAAGTAAGTTTTGATAACCATGGCATAATATGATTAATGGAGAAGGTTGATGACCGATGATCCTCAGCCACGAGAGATAAGACGCAAATAAAAGAGTGAGACCCAAAATCCGTTGCCATATTTTGTGGCCACATTGGTTTTTGCCCAATCCAGGCTCTAACGCCAATGTGACTCTGTCTAGCCTATATGCTCCTACTGACAGACTACAAAGTAGGTACGTGCTTCAAATTCTACAATTCCATCGAACTATGTACTATGTAAGCAAATGTAAATTTTTGGAAGCTTACGAAATCACAAGGCACAAATAATACCTACCCTTTCCGCAGGCGAAGCTTTTAAATAGCACTGAACGTTTAATTTTCAATCCGCACGTGCTTCCTACGTAAACCAAAGTGTGTGAATGGACGGTACAAATAACTTAGATGCATGGAGTTATATACTCGAAAAAATTGTTCCGAACGACGTAGAGTATAATAGAGTACTTCATTGTTAAATGACATGACAAATTACGAAAAATATCTGCCATTACGCGCTTCACTTACCGCACGCTATATCATAGGATGCATAATGTGCAAATGTAAAAATCAAGCGATTCAAAATTTTAATAAAATGAAAATATATATACGTTGTGTACCTATCTACCTACTATGGTTTTCGTAGAAGCCATCGATGTATCAATGGTGTTAGTCACATAAACCTTATTCATTATTGATAGAATTTTATTTGATGATGGCTACTTTTGCGATTTATGGTTTTTATTACCTTAGGTGACTGACCATTAATAATAACTATTTTAATCACCTTGTGCGGTAATATTCTATAATCGTTTGATGGAAGATGTAGGTAAAATTGAAGAGCGAGTGTTGATTATGTACGTCACTCGGTCTACCTACATAACATATTATTTTGTGGTTATCAACAAAAGTAAATAGTGTTATCATATCGATTTCAGCGTGTTTCAGTGGGGTTCTATCTGCATGTAAATGAACGCATGGTAACAATATAGAATTCATTTACCTACCTCGAGCAGCACATAAGCCCATATCTGAGTACTCAAATTGTAACTTCATTATGCCCAAAATGCCGAGTCCAAGCGCTAAACTTGCGCAAAAGTTAATTATGCTCTTGCCTTGTAAATCCCTGGAATAAGAAACACAATTTAGGCTTCTACGAATAATAATAAAGTGGGTACCTACCTTCATATAGAACCTACAATTAAGCCTCAATAGCCCAACGGTTAAAGGTGCGGACTGAAAACTGAAAGGTCGCAGGTTCGAACCCCATCCGTTGCACTATTGTCGTACCCACTCCTAGCACAAGCGCCACAAGCTTTTCGCCATTTGGAGGGGATAGGAATCTTCACCTTGGCTACCTAATATTAAAAAAAAATTGTAACATTCAAAACACCTTTTTGACTAGGACTAGGTTACCTATCTATTTTTATTTATACAAAAACTCATTTTTAATTTAACTCAACTTGTAAATTAATAAATAACAACATGTAGCTAAAATTAGTAAGTTATTCATAACATCGAGCGTGCACCTAGGTGCAACGATGCAAGTTAATAAAATAGGTCGGAGTTTTTAAGACCTATTTTATTAACTTAGTAGGTATGCCCTACTGTGGACATTTATTACACTGCGAAGACCTACGTATAATAGAATCGGTCGTCTGTTGGTTCCTTCAATCAAAGAATCAATTTGATTTTTTGCATGGATTTCACCTGGAAAACAAAGAGTTTCCGGAAACTATTAATACGTTTTTTTCACCCATGGATGAAAAAGCCAGCAAACAAGCAGGCGAGTCACCTGAAGTTAAGTGATTACCGCTAATGCGTTGCCAGCTTTTCAGGAATTTGTTGGTTGTAGTGGGAACACCGTCGCAGGAAGTTGGTTCCACACCACACCACTCGGACGAAGTCGCGGACTAAGTACCTATAGGTATTAAACTATATGTTACCTCATTTCTGGTAATGCACAGTAAATTATCAGAGTCAAGATCAGGAACACAGCAGATACAAGCATACAATATCCAAGGATTCTCTCGTCAATAATAATCTCTTCTTCCACTTCATCGCATACCACAGCGGATCTCTCATTTGCGTTCAACGTTCGATTTGTTATACAAAACCTGCAAAAGTTTTTTTTTTTAATAAGAACTCATAGGGCCTATTTCAAAGATTATTCTGGAAAAACAGACAGATACAATCGTTTAAAAATCTTTCAATCAAGTCGTTCAAATAAATATTACGAGCTTATTAAGAGGCAGTTATTTCGTAATCTAAGTATGACAAACATTTCAACATTATTTAAATACCTATAGAGAAGGCAATTTCTTTCTGCTAGATTTATTCCTGACCTTACCTAGGCTAATATCCGTCTCAACCACCGTCCGACAAAATGTCTGAGTGAAAATTTCGTTTCGTTTCTGCGAAATCGAATATTGATTGACATTCTATTGCAATCCATACTAAAAATCCTATTAATATTATAAATATTAATAGTATTAGTATTGGGAGTTTGTATAAAATAGTGATCTGTCACGTCATCTACATTTGACGCACTTTTTGTGGTTTGTTCAATAATTTAAAATGGTTATAAGACTAAAAACTTTACTTGTTTTGGAAGACGCTATTTAATAATCGGCCAGGTAAGTAGGTAATAAAAAAATTTAGGCATCATCCCGGTTGTTTTGAAAGCCTCAATAGCCCAACGTTAAAGGTGCGGACTGAAAACTGAAAGGTCGCCGGATCAATTCAACAAATTGTCGTATCCACAACGTACATACGTGTGTACGCGCTTTCCGTTTATTTGGAGGGGAGAAGAAAATATAAGTCAAGTTCAGCTTGGGTAACTTTTCTTCTCTATCTCTTCTTCTAGTGCCATCTCCTAGCGGAGGTTGCCAACCTTTAAGTCTAGCTGTTGTACTTTGTTCACTGCGGCTCTAAATAAGGATTACTCTTCTTTCAAAATAAAAATGACAATTTTATTAGCAACTTACAAATCAGATTCAATCTGTGGTTCTAATCCAAACAACAAGATCAATCTCCCATCGTCGGTCACTAAGAAGTTATACTCCGATTGATTGAAATGATATACGACCTCACACGAAAGTTTCGTGGGCGTCGTCACGTTGTTTACTGTATCCACACAGTGGTTTTCAACATCTGCCATAACACCCTGGCCTGGTTTACAGCAATACGAAGTTTCAGGTTCGCAGGAAACCAGGCCGATAGCCACGAAAAATGTAGCCAGCTTCATATTTCACTCGTAAATTCACTATTATATATTCACCCACTGAACTAACTTTACAGTTACTTTACGCCACAAAATTCGTAAATATTATACGAGTTATGAGTCATCGAGTCATCGATGCGTACGCCTTGCCATGACGCCGGCTTAGTTTGTACTAACAATAAAGGCTTCAAGAAGTTTAGGCTTGCACTTTGCAGTCACTTTTGTGCTTTGAATCGCTGAAAATAATACCTGTCATTAGCAATTTATGATTTGTTATGGTGAATGGAATGGCCTTATTCTTAACTGTTGCGTTGCGGCGGCGTACAATTATAGCCGTACATGGTATTAGCCATGTTTGGCTAAATGCTCTATGTACCACATGGTACAAACAAATCGTAGAAACAAATTAAAGTTTCGGTACCGAAGCGCTTGTTTGGTTGGGCTGAAAAATTGCTTTTTTATCTGACTGCTGTAGGGAGGATAATGTTTTTAGGTATGCATGTAGGTATGGCTGAACCTATTCTATGTTCCTATGCCATTTATTTGGCATACTTTGCAGTCTAAATAGTAAAAAGCATGTTAAACGGAATTTAAACCCAAGAGATGTCATTAAATTCATGTTAATTGTGGGTGTGTCATGGGACATAATTAAAAAATGGCGTTCGCGAAAAAAAAAATATCGAATCTATTTGAATTTAATTTTTTTTTACGCAGTCGGATCTTTAAACAATTTGTTTCCGTCATTGATAGGTACTACCTATCGCGTCTAGAGATGGGCGGAGGCCATGTTGGGTTACCAATTAAAACCCCACGGTGTGGACTTTGAAGCCCTGTAATCTAGATCATGGATGCAATAGCACGTTCGAATCGGACCTCCCACCTGAAGATTGCCAAGCGCGGTAGACCGATGATTCGTCTTTGCATAACAATCAATATTGACACATAACAATAGCATTCGACGCGGACCAAATGTCGGAATTTTTTCAATAGGTAATTTTTTTTAGATCGTAATAAAAGAAAATAATAAATGAAACAGAAAAAAAACCTCCCCGGCGGGGAATCGAACCCCGGTCTCCCGCGTGACAGGCGGGGATACTTACCACTATACTACCGAGGATGTACAACAAGTTGCCAAATTGTGTATCTTGCTATTCTACTCATGACCTTGGTGGCAAAATAATAAAAATACAGTAGATTGTTTGTAAAAAACGAGTGATTACATTCTCTTGGTGAAAAACTTTTATCTACTCTTAGTAGTATTTTACTGCTTAGTAAAATTTATCCAGTGTTCATTACTTTTCTGTTATGTCTTGTAGTAACGAAACCGAAATTTTAAAATATAGGTAGGTATTCTAGGAATTTCATCCGGTTATCACCAAGTGTTATTCCTGATTTAGCGAGGTCTACGTGTATAGGTAATTTATAAAGGTAGGTATGATAAAATAAATTGCCGATTGGTGGCGAAAGTAGGGCTGGGCTCCTCGAGAGCTCGAGAGAAAAATATATTGTATTTTGAGTAAAAGTAAGGTAACCTAGTGAAAATTGGGCTTAAAAAGTAAATCAACAGAACAAGTTTAAATTATATTTATTTTATTCGCTTATGCTAAATTACAGTCCGACATTTCGATACCTCCTACATAAGTTGCGGTATCCCACAAAATTGGCATTTTAGGATTGTTGCACTTATCATTCATTCACTCATTCATTCATTTCTTTTTATCTATTTAAAGTGTTCGTTAAAAAAAAAACAGCATTCTGTAACATACTTTCAGGATGTATAAAGTTGTATCGTTATTAAAATGACGGCCTAAACCATTTTATTGACCTTCGCAACAATTAACGCGTCACGTAAGAGTTTTGGGCATACAACAACTTATGTAGGACGTATCGATTTAAATTCATCAACAGCATACATTTCCAGTAAGTAATGAAAAACATCATTCATAATGAAAAGAAGGAAAAGAAAAACAAACGCTGTGGCATCGCCAAAAATTATTGCTACAGTGTACAATTGACGATCTCAACCTGATTGGCTGAATTACTGATTTTGACGACCTCCCTAGCGCAGTGGTGAGCGCTGTGGTCTTATAACTGGGAGGTCTCGGGTTCGATTCCCGGCGGGGGCAATTTGGGAATTTATAATTTCTAAATATTGTCTCTGTCCTGGTCTGGTGGAAAGCTTTGGCCGTGGCTAGTTACCCTACTATCAAAGACGTGCCTATCCATCTGTATCGCTTTAGCGCGAGAAGGTGAAGAGGGAATATGGAGGGCCATCGCATTCCAGCGTGGTTCATAGATAATGGACCGGGTTGTAACAAGTTATCTCTAAAAAAACAAAAGTTATCTGCCGATGTTTGTAATTTTTTTTTTTTGTTGAATTTAATTCACAATATAAGCAAAATCTTACGCAATTAAAGAAATATCAAATTGTTATTAGTACGAGAATAGGTTGGGATTTTAAAATAAATCTTGTACAGCTCAATATTATAATAGCAACTCTGTGGGGAGTCCTTTCTTTCTTTTCTTTCGTTTTCCCTTCTTTCCTTTCTTTTTCAAATGTGTTAAAATTTAAAATAATGTGTAACGCTTTAAGCGTTGGGTTCTTCCAGCTCGTTGACGATGTCGGTGGGCGTGAAGGCGGGCGCGTCGGGCGCGCGGGGCGCGGCGTCGGGCGCGGCGTTGGGCGCGGCGTCGGGCGCGTCGGGCTCGTCGTCGTCGCTGTCGGGCGCGGCGCCGGGGTGCGCGGGCACGAAGTGCTCGGGGCGCGGCGCCGGCGCGCTCGAGCCCGGCGCGCTCCACGACTTTTGCGATTTCTGCTGTACACAAGAAACATGTTTAATAAAAATTCTTTTCAAACAACCGACTCCTTACGCCACTACAAAGTATAAAAATAATTTTAATTTGTACACGTTTGTTGAAGATGGGCGGGCTTAAAAAGAAACGATGAAACCGATACGCGTCGCGCATCGGTTTCATCGTTTCTATTTAACCCACCCGATTTCAACAAACGTGTACCATATAACAACATAAATATAACAAATAATATAACAAATGGATGACACCTTATAAATCGAAATCAGCTAAGTAATTTAGGGTCATACGTAAATAGACATATACCTAAACTGCTAAAATTATAATCCTTTTGACTTTGACATAGACTGCAGGCCGATTCTGCAAAAGCTACATCAATCAATGTAAATGTATAACCTCAACTGTCTGCATCTAAAAGCTGCATTAATCATTGCTACAGACTCAATTGTGGTGATTGGCTCAATTTAACACTTTGTGCAACAATGCATTTTAGCTAATAGCGACTGAGTGTCGGCCACTCAGAGACGATTGCAATTGTCACATTGTAGGAATAATTTTTAGAGAACCGCACCACGGGTAGCTTACCTGGTCGCCGGAGTGGCGCACGATGTCCAGGTACATGTCGTACACGAAGCGCGCCATGTGCGGCATGTCGCGCACGCGCAGCGCCAGCGCGTCGGGCACGGCCGCGACCGCGCTGCGCTGCGCCGGGTAGCGCTCCCCCGGGACGATCTCCAGCTCCAGGGAACGCTCCACCAACTGAACAACAAGATTCAATTGACGACCTCCTTGATGCAGTGGCAAGCGCTGAGATCCTTCGGTACTAATATTATAAATGCGAAAGATTGAAGGACAAACCGACAAGCAGTTTGCTTGATTGTTGGTTTGTCCTTCAACGCAGCAACGAAGGAACGGATAGACGTAATTTTTTGTATGGGTATAGTTGAGAACCTGAGAGTGACATAGGCACTTTTTATCCCGAAAAAACAAAGGGTTTATTTTGATTATTATTTCAAGAAAATCTCTACTATAATACAATTAATGGAAAAAGGTCACAATCCCTTACAATAGGGGACGCGGTAAACTTGACTTACCTGGTTAAATGTAGGCTGCAACTCGAAGCAGTTCCTGAACAGGTTTGCTCTGGCGAAGATGTAAAGGCCGAGGCGCGCTCTCGACGCGGCCACGATGAGGCGGCGCAGGTCGCGCACGTGGCCCACGGCCTTAGTCCGCACTAGCGATATGAGGGCGATGTCGTTCTGCTGCCCTTGGTATTTGTCCACTGTTGTCACCTACCAGAACAATGACATTGGTAAGTTGACAACTGCAGTCTTCGAACAGTTATGCGATGACGGATTGGATCCGAAATTAATCGAAATTAATTTGCGATTGCGACCTTATGGGCGCAAAAAATATGCTAGTTTTAATCGCTCTTACTATGGGCTCCCAAAACAAATAAAGCGATCCGTAGAACATACAAAACAAACAAATCTACTAGAACAGTAAGGACCGATTTTCCCAACACCGCACAACGTTTATCTGAGGTGTCATCAATTGATGTCTTGGCAGGTTTTCAATACAAAAAGTGTCAAACGTCGAAGTTATTCCTGGTTAAAACGTCATTCGGCGTTGATAAAATTGGCATTTCATCAGATTTTTCGCAAACTGGAGTACAGGCGTTCAGGCCGAGAGAACTGTGCATCCATTAACCTCTCCTGGAAGAAATCTCTTTCTTGGAGATAAGCTGTGCTTATGCACGTCCTTTGTAAATTTATGTGTTAATGTGTTATTGTTTTATTTTCTCTGGTATAAATAATAAATAAATAACCTTATGCGGTCTCCCGATGAGCGGGTTGTCGGCGCACCGCTTGGTGATGACGTCACGGATGAGGTGCTTCTGTCCGTTGTACGTGGTGAGGATGGAGATGCGATGCGCCGGCCAGCCCACCAGCCGCATGAACATGAACACCGCCACCACGTACTCCGCCTCCGCCAAGTTCTACGAGACGTTACACAGGTCAATCGTCTCAATCTCAGGGAATTCTTTGCTTTTTTAAAATTTAGGATAGCTCGACCGTTCCGTAGAACAAAGTTTCATCTGCTAAATTCATAACTTGAGATTTGAGCCTTGCAGATGTGACTTTTAAGGCTCAAATTTCAAGTTGTAAATTTAGCAGATAAGACTTTGTTCCACGGAACGGTCGAGCTGAAAGGCAGGAATAGGAGGAGGAATGGGTTGAGGCTACTTTTTTTTATTCATATTCAGGGTATACTGCGAGTTCCTCCTTTAATAAATAAAAACCGTAAATGTAACAGAAAATACAGGGTATCTTTTGGGAGCTATCAGTGAAGACATTTTTGACTAACTAGATATGAGATCCGTAATTATTAGAAACATTAGTACAAATTGATTCGCTGTTAAGTGACTGTTAGTTGGACTTAGGTGTTCCCTAAAATTGTATAGGGGTTAAATAGGAGTTGTCGGTGAAAATGAGCATCAAGCTTAGGTCCTTGCTAGTGCTACTAAAGTGGGTTACCTGGTAGAAGTACGGGCTGGGTTCCGTCTCGCCCGCGCCATTGAAGTCGTCCACGTTGACGAGCTGGAAGTCGTGGCGCATGCCCGCGTTGGCGGCGCGGTACTCGGGCAGGCGGCACACGTGCGCCAAGTCGCCCAGGTTGCGGTACCGCCAGCGGTACAGGTTGCATATACTGCGGGAGGTAGACACTTCCAAAATCACGAGTTTTTGTCCGCTTCCTTCATCCGGCAAAGTAGTGAAGAAGGCACAAGACCGTTTCTGTGCGCTTCCTTCGTCCGGCAAAGAAGGGACAAGACCGAAGAGCTCTAGTGTATACCACCGAAATAGCTGACGCTCACGACTTCGTTCGTTTTTGATTTCGGTGGGCACTCTTTAATCTTCCGGGATAAAGTGTAGCCTAATTGTTAATGCTGCATATAAGCTATTTCAAATTTCAGCCAAATTAGTTCATTCGTTGTGGTGTGAAGGAGTAACAAACGTCCATCTATCCTCATAAACTATCACATTTATAATATTAGAAGGAGATTTATTTGCCTGGAAGATGGTACAGTTCACCACATAGGAAGTTCTGAAGAAGACTAAGTATATTTAATACCACATTAATATACATAATCCCTTTCAAAACATATTTCAATTAAAGAAGAATAGTTATTCTTCTATTGATCATGTTTTCTAGAAAACAATAAAAACTACTTTTACAATTGTAATTCCACAATTTGATAATGACCCAAGTAAAACTTCAAAGAAGTTTACAAGTTCCAAGTTATATGCTTTTTTTGGGGTATAAAAGAATAAAACCAAAAATTTGTAGGTACTTAGTAAATACTAACTTGTGTGAAATATTTTAACCAAGGATTGTGGCATGCAGTAATAACCCTTAAATTACACGCTCTTATCTCGTAGCTTTGAAAGATATGACTGTTCAAAGCGCCCGCTAGCGTAGTGACGTCATCGCGTCTGTTTAATATGTGATATTAGTGTGTAATTGCAAATTAATGTGCTGTACCACAACCTTTTAAGTGGAGTGCGCTAAATGGTGTTATCATCACACGTGTTCAAGTAGTTGTATAAATGCAGATTTAAATAAAAGATGACCTTTATGAATAACTAGCTGATACCCGCGACTTCGTACGCGTGGATTGAGGATTTTTTGGAGAGATAGTAAGTTAAAAGTTAAAATTTCTGTGCCAAAATTTCAGCCAAATCGGTTCAGTCGTTGTGGCGTGATTGAGTAACAACCATACAAACTTTCGCATTTATAATACTAGATGATAATCTAAATATATAAAAGGCAAAGGTGACTGACTGATTGACTGACTGACTGACTGACTGACTGATCTATCAACGCACAGCTCTAACCACTGGACCGATCGAGCTGAAATTTGGCATACAGGTAGCTGTTAGGACATAGACATGCGCTAAGAAAGGATTTTGGAAAATTTCAACCCCAAGAGGGTTAAATAGGTGGTTAAAAAATCGAACCTAACGTGAGCGAAGCTGCGGGTTAAAGCTAGTAGGAAATAGGATAATAAATATTAGGGTATAATGCTCATTTAGCTAAGTACACTTTAAATTAATCTTTAAAAACCAATCTAAACCTCTGAATTAATTAGCGCTGTTTTTGTTTTGCGCAGAGGCAAGTGGTAGGTACGCCATTAGTTTTTGCGAGCCTTAAAATGGAGTTTTATAATCTTACCTTGATCGCGCTCTTCCTTGAGCATCCAATTCGACATAGGGGACTCCGAGTCTGACCATTCGCGTGAACAAGCTCTGTTCCATGTTGCAGTACTTCTGGAAGGCCATGTTCTTGACGACCGGCGGCAGCTGGTGGTGGTCCCCGATCATGATCCAGCGCTTGAGGCGCGAGCGGCCATCTTGGGGATTTTGCAGCAGAAGTGGAATGAAGGTTTCAATTTCGAGAATTTGTGCCGATTCCTCCATCAATATGTTGTCATATTTGAAACCTGACCAATTTAAAACGTAGGTATGTAAATATAAATGAAAACCAGTTTTTTATTTGAATTCAAAATTAAAATAATGACGGCGGTTTTCGGAACGGTATTTTGGAAAGGACGGGAGCAGGAAATGGTTTACCATTTCCTAAAAGTTTATTTGAATAAAAAACTTAAAAGGCTTCTTTTATATGTAATCTACAAAGAAAAGATGATTTTGTCTTAGAAAAAACTAAATTTTCATTCTCCAAAGTGCCTTTTTTTATGTAGCGTCCATTGACCGAGAATATTTTTTTCAAAAGTTGCAATCCAAAAACCAATGTATCCATACCCATCTGCACAAGTTCCGAGCGCTTCAAGGCAGCGTGCGTGCACGTCATGGCGATTATCTTGGCCTCCTTCACCAGCAAGTACTTGGAGCGGTCCAGACCTGACCTGAGCAGTTCGAACGCGCGGAACTCTTCCAACTCCTCGAATATGTGGTCTATATAGCTGTATACAAAACAAGAACCGTCATAATCATCATTTGAAGCCAACCCAAAAAGGTGCTACCATTACTATACATACTCATCAATAATACTCTCTGCATAATATCGCTCATTTGCGATAAGAGTGACATAATTCAAAATCGACGATGAGAGAATTCTCTCGTTAGAGAGTAATGTTTTGTGGATGCTGCGGTCTCGAAACAACACAGCGGCCAACAAAGCGACAGAGCATTAAGTCACAATCTCTCTCGCTCTTATTTTTTTGTGCTTCGCGTAATGTTGTTTTTATAGCAATAAGTATAAATGTTTGACACTAAAATTGGTGAATTTTGAGCTATGTCACCCTTGTCGCAAATGAGCGATATGTTCAAAATAAGTCTGTTGAAGAGATTTATATGGAATTCTTTTTATGGAGCATTGAAAAATTTTTCCAGTCTCGAGAACATCATTTAGGTTAGGTTTACGGTAGTAAATCAAGTAGATCGTTAAGTTACACCTTAACGATCTGCTTGGTGGGTTACGTCACTATTGGTGCTTCATTTGTCTTTCGATATAAACTATTGTAATATCAATAAACGATATTTATGTGTTATTAACTTAATGTGCATACTATGGTGATTCAATACGAATCATGGCGGTTACATCACCAGTGTTATTGTAAATTATAAGTACAAGCACCGATGACGGCTTAAGATCGCCGAGCATGGCGAATTTAAAACTAGATTCAGCAAATCAGGCAAATGACGTAAGATTTCATATAAAACAATGGGTTTTGTATTTACATCGATGTACTGACATCAAGTAAAGATTTACATAGATAAGCGCGCTATTTAGTGTTATTTTTTATCTGATAGAAAGGTAGCACTCTTCGGCTTTATTTTTCATTTATTTATTTATTTACTTTTTATTAGGTGTTAAATTATGCTGCAGTCTAAGGTTAAAGCGATTTAACTTGAAAAAGGTGTCTGGAAGTTTTAATTAACTCATTCTAAGGGTTTGAGCTTACGATTTCTTTATTAATTACACTTAATTGTTTGACGGTGCATCTTATTTTTTCAGCCAACTACAGGACTATGAAAGAAGTGGATCACTCCTTGCATATTTACCCTCTGGAAAACAAAGGATTTCTACGGGATTTTATATAAGTCAAGCTAGTGAGCAGTCAATAATAGTGAACAGTTAACAATACCGGTAGCAGCTCTCCGCAATGTCCATGTCTTGCTGGTAGGATTTTCCGGGGAACAGCGGTTTGGGAGCATCGTCGAAGAACTCGTGGAATGGAAACTCTTTGTTGATCGTCTCGATAGATTTGGTCTAAAGCAATAAAATTTCTTTTAAAAGTTATTCGACACTGGTTTGTGTATACCGCAATTTATGGACTGAATGTAAGGTAAGGATATCGTTAATCAAATTCTATGACACATCTTAATTTACCGGCAAAACTTGGTCCGATGATTCTCTCAAGGTCGGATCAATTTTGACTGGTCTGGTTGCTACATAGATGGGATATACCTACTTGATATTTACTGCACGTGTGTAAAAAGGTCTACCGGACGTGGTATACACGGTAGAAGTAGCTTGCGGATGTCACCCATGTCATGCGAGTTGCAAAACCCTGAATCCTGCTCTAAAATGTCGAGGCATTTCACGCACCGATTTTTGCTTCACTAATGGGACATAGCTACCTGATCCTTGCAGCACATATGCAGGGAGGTCTTGCCAGCGCAGACGCATGTAGTATAAGTGGCAGTAGTGCGCTATCTTGCACATAATTATCGCTCATGTCAGCCACGCCCTGCATATTTCAAAGCTCTGACACTTTTTCCAGAACATCGAAGCACTTCCTTAGCACACAGTCTTGTTATCCTAAAGGGATGCCAGTGTGGATGCACGTGGTACACGTGGCAGTAGTGTGCTAGCTTGTGCATTATGCCCATGTCACCTCCGTCCTAGATGCTACAAAGGCCCGACACATTTTCAAGAAGTTTCAGGCATTACGCCAACATGTAGGTATTTTTGCTACACTAATCCTATTTATAAATACGAAAGTTTGTGAGGATGGATGGATGTTTATTACTTCTTTACGCCACAACCAATAAACCGATTTGGCTGAAATCTGGAATGGAGAGAATAGCTGACCCAACCAGGATTAACAAATAGGCAACATTTTATATAGGAAAATTAAAGAGTTCTCGCTAGATTTAAAACACCTCAATCCACGCTGACGAATACCTATATATATATAGCTACCTGATCCTTGCTGCACGTGTGCAGGAAGGTCTGCCAGCGCGGCCGCACGTGGTACACGTGGAAGTGGTGCGCCAGCTCGCACGTGGCGCCCGCGTCGCCGCCCGCGCCCAGCGTGCTTTGCAGCCTCGACACTTGCTCCAAAAGCTCCAGGCGTTTCGCTAGCACGTAGTTTACACGACCGTATCTATGAGATAAAGAAAGGTTTCGAATATTTTTAATTTATAAGATATCATTAATGGATGTGAATAGCCGATCATATAGAACGTTGGAACTTGGAACTTCTTAAGGGTCTATTTCCAAAAGTCGATGCATATTGGAGACTGCTAGCTGTGCCCGCGACTTAGTTTGCGTGGAATAGTGACTTTTCGGGCAGCATATTTTGAATTACATATACCGTCGACGCTCTGGCGCGGGGCGTGTAGTACGTACTCTGTACGTTAAAAATGTTCGCCGTGATTCTTTAAATTGACATAACTTTTTTATTTATGAACCGATTGACATGAAATAAACACTAAATGTTAAGTGAAGCTTAGTACAATATATTAGTGAAAACCGTATCTAAATCGAATAAGCCGTTTCTGATATTAGCGTGCACAAACACGCAGACAAACAGACAAAAAAAATTAATTACAATTTCGGGTTCGGCATCGATATAATAACAACCCCTGCTACTTTTTTTTTATATATTTCCATTGTACAGACACCACTTTTCTACAATTTTATTATATTTATAGATTGTATTCGATAAACCAGATATGAATGTATGGCCCATACTTCATGGACTATGTGCTTCCCTCTATCCTGTACGCTTGATTTACTTACATATATAGCAGGAGGGTGGGCTATGCATAATGCAATTTGCTCGTCATGTCATGGCACTGAGGAACCGAGTTTGGTGTTACTTGGATTTTTGGTAGGGGAAAATCTTATGGAAAAATCTTATCCTATTCGCGTCACCGAGATGAATGTCAAGAATATACATGGTAAAAATATATCTGTAGCTTTAAGTATGAATATAAGTCGAATTCAGCTTGGCTAATATTTGTTTAAAAAAAAAAAAAAGATTCGCACGGGAGAAATCGTAAACCAACCGCGAGAAGTCTTTATCGGTTTGCAGCGCCTCCTCCCCGTGCCCCAGACGCAGCAGGTGCCGCTCGTCCACGTCGAGCTCGGCCACCTTCTCGAACAGCTGGTTGAGCGCCTGGTTGCTGTGCGTCACCACCAGCGTGCGCTGCCACGGGAAGTTGTGGTACAGGTTCGAGATTATCTGCACCGCTACGTCGGTTTTACCTAGCAAATAATTGGAGCATTTGAAAGCATCACCCGTAGCACCATTCGTTCGCGTGAATCGAGGTTATTTTTTTTTTAATTCGATGACAAGATAGCCCTTGATGCAGTCACCTGATGGTAAGTGACGATGCAGTCAAAGATGGGAGCGGGCTAACTTGGAAGGGATATAGCAGTGTAAATTCAACCCATACCCTAATCGGTTTCTACACGCTATCGTGCCGGAACGCTAAATCGCTTGGCGTTACGTCTTTGACGGTAGGGTGGTAACTATATAGCCACGGCCAAAGCCTCCCACCGGACCAGACCAGAGACAACTTAGAAATTATAAATTCCCAAATTGTCCCCGTCAGGAATCGAACCCGAGACCTCCCAGTTATAAGACCACAGTGCTCACTACTGCGCCAGGTAGGTCGTCAAATTATTTAAAGGTCTATTAACTAAGGTAAATTTAATTCACGCGGGAACTGTCTTATTTTCCGGGATAAATTCAAATTCAAAATTATTTATTTCATGTAGGCCAACTTGTGGCTCTTATGACAAGTCGAGAATCTAACACCGGTTTGGAATGCTGATTCTGCTGCGAAGAGCTGGCAAGAAACTCAGCAGTTGCTCTATTCAAAACAAAAAATGTTACAATATGTAGCTTATCAATCTTGTGGACAGCGGAAGCAAAGCATATAAGAGTGTAGGTTGAACAAGGATTGAACCATACCCCTTCAAGTTAGTCCACTACCATCTTAGACTGCATCGTCACTTACCATCAGGGACTATCTTGTCATTGAATAAAAAAAGGCCTGTCCATTTTTAAACATTTTTGTTCTAAGCTATAAGGAAGTTTCTTAAATGTAGTACGGTTAGTTATTCAAACTGCACTTGTTAATTCACCGAAATTGAAATGGGCAATTTATTATTGCGAGGAACCATGATTCGGTTATTTAGCGCTACGCAGAGCTTCATTGAAATTAATTGAAATGTTTACATGTAATGGTTCTAAGAAAAACACAGGTATACCTACGTGCTGTTTGTAGCTATTTCGTATGTTTAGCAAAGTAATCACTCAGCAATCCATACAGACGCCCACACTTCTCTAAATTACTCATAGTATTAGCATACAAAGCCGCGTTTTCCGTTAAGTAATAGTAATAAGTGGTTTTCAACTACATTTAAACCCAAAATTACAGTTTCGATGTAGTTCTATAACAACGCTAAGAAAGGACTTTTGAAAATTCAACTCTTTAGGGGAAACAATAGGGGTTTAAAAAATCGAATTTAAATTGACGAAGCTGCGGGCAAAAGTTAGTTAAATATATAAAAGGAAAGGGTGACTGACTGACTGATCTATCAACACACAGCTGCAACCACTGGACAGATCGGGTTGGGGCATACAGATAGTTATTATGATGTAGGCATCCGCTAAGAAAGGATTTTTGAAAATTTTATCGCTATGGGGGTAATATAGGGGTTTGAAAAGTTGAACTTAATGTGAGCGAAACCGCGGGCAAAAGCTAGTAGTATAATAACATTTAAGCCACTTTAACATTAACAATTTAATATTAGTTTAAGCAAAGTCAATACCAGTTCCGGGTGGTCCGACTACTAGAGTGAGTCCAGGCTGCATTCCCGATCGAATAGCTTCCACTTGGGTGGGGGTAAACAAGATGTTGTTCCTGAAAACGGGACAAGCGTCAGCAAATATTGGCTTGGTTTATAAACTTTACTCAGCCAACTAATTTAATTCAAAATTTAAGCAAAATAAAACAGTAGTAAAAAAGATCTCTAAAGATAAGTACAAAAGTTAAAAATTTGTGAACATTGCTTATGTTCACAAATGTGTAATTTATTACGTATTGCTATTGAAATATAAGCAATATTTGGTTTTCAATGCATAAAAAATTCGTGAACACAACAGTGAAAGAATTATTAAATTATCTTTGAAATAAACAAACTTATACCTAGGTCCTATATGCGATGAGAAAAATTTCTCGCTCCACGACCATTCTGGGCTCAAAAACCCCATGAAACAACTCTTTTGTTTCTCTTCTTTTGGCTTAACAACGTGATCATACTCACTTCTTGGGTTCATTGTAGAGGTAGGGTCCCCGTTTGGGCTGGACGTGAGGTTCCACCACAATCACTTTGCGAGCATCGTCTTCCTCCATTGCATTCTCGCCTAGCTCTTGCTTTCGCATCACATTCTCAAACGTTAGCCTGGTAACAAGCAAATTATTGCAAAAAAAGCCTGACTGCTTAATGCAATATCAGCTGAAAAGTCAGACAGATACTCCGAATATAACTCTCTCTCTCTCTCTCTCTCTCTCTGAAGGGGCAGCTGGCAAGCCATACAGTCCCAGAAACGGTGGGTGTTGGCGTCTCAAGGTGCTGGAATGACGATCCCGCACCGAAAGGAAAAAAAAGACGTGTGGCACTCGGGGACTGCCGCGGTAAAGCTATTGCATAGCATTTTTTATCAACGCCATCTAGCGGCTCACCGTAGAGGAGTCCCGTGTCAGGTTATTTTCGTTACGGAATTTCTGGATTCGGTCTCCACGCTGGCCCGCGATAGAAGCTATGCAATAGCTTAAAAACAGGCGCAGTAGTCGACCCCCACTAGGCGGACGACGTTCCCAAGCGAGTTGCTAGCCGCCGTTGGATACAAGCCACACAAGATCATGCTCTGTGGCGAACCGTGTAAAAGATCTAGGTCCAGTTCTACGGTCTTCCAAGCGTCTCCTCGTTTAAATTTTTTGTGAAATATGGTACTGTAAAGTAATATTCGTAAAAATCTACTGATACTAGTTTCAACGTCTAATGTATTCAGGACCTACTTGAAAGGGCGTACAAGTTTCCTGGGATCGTCAGTTTGCACTTTTATCTCGTATCCTGGAAAGCTGTTGCGTAAATGCTCCATGTCCAGGAAAGTATCGTTGAAGTCCAGAGCCGGAATCTCATTGGGCATTCTGTTTGAAGAGAAGCGAGGAATTATATATGAGTAACATTCATGGATGCAATATTTATGCATGTGTATTATATATGTCATGTGAGGTACGATCCTTGAGGTACACATCAAGCCCCAGAAGGTTCGGTCGGCAGACATGAGCTTCATAGAGCGTCGTCTCTAACGCTCGTATATGACGTGATGTCACTCTACGGTGATAAATATACTACGAGGGACTGTTTTCAAAATTGCCGGGTGGGAAAACCCTCAATAATACAAAATCGTACAAATCTTGGTAATAGCGAATGGCGCACGTGACCGTTCGCACATAAAAAACTGTGTGCGATTTACAGCAATCGTCAAAAACAAGTTTCACCGAAACGCCTCAAGATTTGTACCACTAATTCCCGATTTTCAAGAACTAGCGAGCAGAATGTGGATAGTAAATAACCTATTATCTATTTGTAAAAAACTTGTCATTAGTTAACTAACTAAATTAACTCTATCTAACTAGCTTAACCTATCCAACCCATGACTAAATGGACTCACCCTTTGGCCCGTGCTGCCTTCCTCACCAATGAATGGTATATGCTGTTATATTATATAGCGTATGGGTCGTGATCGACACAGCTCTAGCAGGCACCCTACTCCAGTGAGTAACGCGTTTGCCTTCGTCGGTATACCTGGTATAGTGCGCCTGGCCAGGGTCGCCGTAGCCCAGCACGATGTCGTGAAGCCACTCCGGCACCACGCACTCCGTGTTCATGAGCTCGCGGATCGTTTCCAGCACCGCCTTGAAGTTGTTCTCCTTGGGTTTGCGACGCATCACGATGTTGAAGGTCTCGTACACGTCCTGAGTTCGAAAAATAGCCAAATCAGAAAATGCAACATTCCGAAAGGAAGCATCTACAGACCATACATTGATTAAATTGACGTAGATATAGTTCTTTCAAATCACGAACCAACCCAACCCACTGATTGTACCCGACAAATTCCTGAAAAGCCAGCAACGCATTGGAGTCTTTGGTGGTGCTACAAATGTTCATGGGCGGCTGTAATCACTTAACATCAGGTGACCCCAAGTCTCGCGCCAACCCCCGCAGTGGTAGCAGCGATACTGAATCGCTCCGCAAGTTGAAAATTCCGAAAAGTGGGTAAAAGTTGACCGATCGGGCTGATTTTTGTGTTAAAGTGCGTGTTTTTGAGTGCCCTACGCTGGGAAAGTGTTTTATGGAGCAAGTTGCAGCAGGTTCACCCTTTTTCCCAAATTAATTCCGGTGTAAAACAGGAAAGATAAGAATTTTTCACCTGTAACCGCATGCGCTGCCCAAACCAGATCGGTGACCCACCAGTTTTTTGCTGTGCTCTTATTGGCCTCCTTGAGACCCACACTCCGACTTGTTGTTTGGATTTTTATCCCCAAGGAATCCGGAGATAAAGCCGAAAAACTAAAAACCACGTGGCGACCAAAATCGCTCCTGGAGGAGTCGCAGAAAATTGATGCATGTAGTTAGGTGGCTGCTATTGAAAGCTTTCACCAGAAGGTTAAATCATCTCAATCGGACGACTCCCTCCTGAGATATAGTCATTTAAATTTTCACCAAAATTTTGCACCTTAATATCTCCCTAACGGAATCGGCGACCTGACCTTTTTATTCATACTAATTATAGGGCAGGTGAAGAGGCACCCCTGTGCGAAATTTCAGAATTTTTAAGCCAGCCGTCTCCAAACGGTAAAAATATTTCTGGAACCACGTGGCCACGTGGTACCTCTTCCCGCCGAGCTTAGCGCTGAAAACCAACCCAATAGGCAAGCCGGTGTCTCCCAGTATCCAAAACCGTTTACAGATTTCAAATCGGACCACGGGATCGGGAGATATTAGGCGAGAGAGGTCTTTTGTCTAAAATTAGAATAATAATAATTCTTCTCGCGGCTTAGTGTATATCGGCACCACGAACCCAAGCGGTTAAGCCAAGCCACGGTGTCCTGGGACCACTGGGTGTTAGGCAGTTTTAAAGCTGGTCGCCAACTTTAGACGCCATATTGGAAAACTTTGACCGATCATTTCTCCGGATCTATTGGTAGTAGAGACCAGCGGTTTTCACTGGTGACCAAGGCATCTCCCGGTGCGTCGACAGAGTCCTGCATAGACACCAACTTCGACCTGTGAGCTAGTGCCCTGCCATAGAAAAATGTCTTCGGACTCCTCCACGACCAGCACGCGGTCGAATGCCAAGATGTGCTCACCATCAAAACAATTCAAACGACTGGCAGCCGTGGTCCGAAGAACAAATCGGAAGGTGGGTATTAGCGATGTCCCAGGGTCGAGTAAGACACGACGACCCAAGGGCCCTGCGGAACCAAGTGAAACAGGCTCAAACACCAACTCGGACAGACAAGCATCATCGGGCGAGCGCCCTAAGATAATGGCGGAACAGGTGACCAGGACTAAGACGGGCTCTGAGACTGGCAAGCACATGTCAACACCTACCAGCCAAGATTACGCTAGCGCGATTGGTTCCCCAACCCCACCCCCGGGAACCACGGAGACCCACACTTCACCAGCTAGGGCGAAGGAAAAAGGGAATCCGGACGAAACCAAGCCAACATCGGATAGCGAGTTTTCCACCGCGGAGGGCTCACCGAGCACCATGTCTGGAGTGGAGGAACTTCCTAGAACCCGGAGGAGCAGCGAAAGCGACCTTCCACCGTCCACTTCCACGCCTGGCCCCAGGCCAAATCTCAATCTCGCGCTAACCAAGCCGCGGTCGGAGTCCTCATTGCTGCGCATTAAGGCGCAGCTTAGGGCAGCGGCCGCGGCTAACTTGGAGAGCAGCTTGAGACAAACTGAAGAGCCTAGGGATGACGACAGGAGCGAGGAATCCTTTATAACCGACATATCTGCTATTGGCGGGGGAGCTCTGCATGACATGCCCCGGTTAGCCAACGTTTTATTGCAGAAGACTAAGTCGAGACTAGAAGAAAGCAAAAACATGAGTAGGGAAATTCGCGAGGATGTGTGCAATGGCCTACACGGACTTCACGAGATAATACTGAGACTGGCTGACTCACGAAACCGGCACATTACTGACAAAGAAAAACAGCGAGCCGGATTCGAGCGTCAGCTGGCCCAAATGGAGGCCAAGCACAAGACCGCCCTCCTTGACCTGCACAAGGAGCATATGGCCGTTGCAATGGACATTGCCTCTAACGCTGCCAAAACATTCAAGGAGGCGGAATCCGCTAGATATCTGACCTATGAGATTGATAACCAGATAAAGGAGCTAGCCTCCCAATTAAAGGCACCTTCTCAGTTGAAGCAGCAAACATCAGGAGTGGAGGTGGCTATTACTGATCATGAGCTCCGGCAGGTTCAGGAGGACATAGCTACGCTCAGACTGGAAATAGGGACACTAAACACGATCTTAGAGTCATCCAAAGCCCAACTAGCTTCTTCCTCCCAGGCCACACGGGAAGCTCAAGAGACCGTTCCGGACACCCTGATGAATGAGATCGTGGAGCTACGCAAACAGGTTGGGGCGGCACTGGCCGATCGACCCGGAGCCACTGGCGTAGACCGTACATCCCAGCAAGGTAATGATCCCCAGAGGAGAATCTTTGTGGGACACGGGACTGCGCTAAGGGCTCCGAAGACCTATGCGAATGCCCTAGCTACTCCAAGACATGGGGTTATCCTAGAGTCGGCTGATCCACGCCACACGAGCGATGACATCCTAGACAGCGTCAAGTCCAAGGTCGACGTCATCAATCTAGGAATTCGGGTCAATAATGTGGCGAAGCTAAGTAAACAGCGGGTCATTATAAACTGTGACACAGATGACGATAGGAGAGCTCTTAAACAGGCGATCGAGACATCAACCAGCAAAATCTCGATCTCCACGCTGCAGAAAAAGAAGCCGCTTTTGAAAATAGTTGGACTCACAGCGGGAATAAGCGATTCCCAAGTTGAGGAGGCAATCTTCAAGCAAAACACTAGCCTAATCACTGGAGAAATGCGGAACCCTGGGTCCTTCAGAGTCTTGCGCAGGACGAAGGGACGCAATAACTCGATTATCAATGTTATTGCCGAGGTAAGTCCAGCCCTGTGGGGGGCTCTCAAGGACCAGAGGCTCCGCATAGGTTACCAGGTCGTACTGGCAACCGATCAATCCCCGATTGTACAATGTTACAGGCTTTTGGACACAAGGCTAGGAATTGTAGGAACCAAGAGCAATGTGGTTATTGTGCCGAAATGCATGACACTAGAACGTGTCAGCGGGATAGCTCACAGGTATGCATCAACTGCAAGGTCAAAAACTCGAACGACCTATCCCACGCAGCATTCAGCACTGACTGCCCAGAGTGGATAAAATGGGATCGAATCGCAAGGGCAGCGGTGGCGTACTGCTAAGGGCACCACGGTGGACTCGACAGGGGCCATTCGACCATTACCTGAAAATATTAGTGCCCTTATTATACAAGCCAATCTTGGCAGAGGATATGCAGCAATGCAGGAATGCCTTTACGAGGGGGAGAAAAGGAAAGCCTCATTGCTGTGTATTCAGGAACCATATGTGGGGGCAAAAGCACATGTGTCTACTAATTACCGGGTAATACAGAAGGGGTCCGCCTCCGCAGACAGCCCCGTTAAGTCAGCAGTCATCGTTGTGGACGGAAACCTACACATAGTAGAGAACCCTGACCTAATAACTGAGAATATTGTTTCCCTAAAATTCAAGTTAGGCAAAATAATGATTGGCATTGTTAACGTTTACTTAGATAAGACCAAGGACATCGCAGACGACATGAACACCGTGAGCAGCCACATCGCACGCCTGGGAGTGGATCATTGTATTCTCTGCGGTGATATTAATGCGAAGAGTCCCTGGTGGGGAGGTGAGGCGGAGGATGATAGAGGTGTCAAGGTTCACGAAACTCTTATTGAGTTGGACCTCCAAATCCTAAACGATAGCAAGCTACCAACTTTTCACACAATCCGAGGTGACCGGGAATTCTCTAGTTATGTGGATCTCACGGCATGCTCCGCTAATTTATTGAATAAAATAAAAGGATGGGAGGTCAATCCAGACCTGGTGACGTTGTCCGACCACAGAGCGATTATATTTAGCATAGACGCTAGACAAAGTCACCATGAGGAGACATTCAGGAAGGCCACAAGGAAATTTAACACCCTGAAAGCGGACTGGGGCACATTTCGGGAGGAATTACTAAAGAGTTTTAATGAAGAGGGTCTTATAGCAGCAATTACGGAGACAAAAACACCACAGGGCCTTGACGATTGTGTGCAAAACTACGAGGCATGCATCGAGCGAGCTTGTAAAAAGGCAATGCCAGAAATGGACAGTCGCTCCACCATTAAAGTTAGGAAATGGTGGACGCAGGAGCTTACTGCTTTGAAAAAGGAAATGCTCAGACGTAGGAGGAAAATCAAATTCGCCAACCCAAACAGAAAACCCTTCGTCATTCAAGAGTATAAGATGGCACTGGAAGAATATAAAGCTGGTTTATCGAACGCCATAACTAGCAGTTGGAAGAACTTCTGTACAGAACAAAAAAAGGATGGCTTGTGGAAGGGTGCTTATAAAATTATGAGGAACTGCACCAAAACCACCGGCGATAAGCTTTTGCGCAGTCCTGCTGGAGACAAAATGTTGAAACCAGAGGAGTCGGCTCAGCTACTGGCGGACACTTTTTATCCAACTGACGATCCCCTCACAGACACGATGGATCAATCCCTTAGACGTCGCCGAGCTCACGAAATGGTGACTGGAATGCGTGGACAATTGGCAAACCATGACCCCATTCTCTTTACGGAGGACGAGGTGAGAAGAGCCTTAGGCACCATGAGCCCGAAAAAAGCTCCAGGAGCGGACGGCTTTACGGCAGACATTTGCCACGCTGCTTATAACGTCAAACCCTATGCTCTAGTATTACTCTTTAACAAATGCCTAACATTGAGTTACTTCCCTCGCTGCTGGAAAATTGCCACAATAAAGGTAATCCCCAAACCAGGTAAGGACGACTATTCCAAACCAAAAGCATACAGGCCCATCGGACTCCTTCCGGTGCTGGGGAAAACTCTTGAAAAACTCTTTTCCAGTAGGATTTTATGGCAATTAGGGAAAATCCTGGACAAGAGACAATATGGATTCATGCCGCAGCGTTCGACAGAAGATGCTCTTTATAATGCCGTGATGGGGATACGGAAAGATGTAGAGAACCGTAAGATCGTAGTCGCTGTATCTCTGGACATAGAAGGCGCATTTGACAATGCGTGGTGGCCGGCTTTGGTAATTCAGCTGATCGAAAAGAAGGTAGACTGTTGGCTGGTTAATCTCATTGTACTATTGTACTGGACTTGAGGGCCAAAGAAAACAAAAGACTGTTCGAAATTAAGAAGGGGAAGCAGTTTCCGGAGCTCCCTGGTCGGAAATTGGAACTCCCGGTCAGCCCGTTCGCCCTAAGACATCCAGCAAGAAGACTCGTTCCGACCTATGCCTCTATTAATACTCAGGAGGAATTAGACACCATCAGTACTGATCGGCTAATGATTTTCACAGACGGTAGCAAAATAGAAGGACGCGTTGGGGCTGCAATCTCGGTATGGAACACTCAGGAGGAGATCTTCCGGAAGAAGCTGCTGCTGGAAAGGTACTGTACGGTATTTCAGGCAGAGCTTCTTGCTATAAGAGAAGCAATAAAGATCACCTTAGATAAGTGGAAAGGAGAAAAAGTAAACATACTTAGTGACTCCCGCTCAGCCTTGGAGGGTATCACGGGAGGGAATTCACTTCATCCACTTATCTATGACGTCACCGAACTCTTACAAAATGCATCAGAGACTGGGGGGGAAATAGAACTATACTGGATCCGAGCCCATGCAGGATTAGCGGGCAATGAGAGAGCCGATGAATTGGCCAAAGACGCCGCCCTTAAATCCAAGACCAGCCCCTTTTACGATAGGTGCCCTATTTCCTACGCAAAACACCTTATCAGGGACTCCACGCTGCAAATATGGCAGGAGAGATACTCGAACTACATGACTGGTGCCACCACCAAGCTCTTCTTTCCGGATGTCTGCACAGCCTACAAAACGACCAGGAAAATTAAAATGGACAATTATAAGGCGCAATTATTCACAGGACACGGCGGGTTTAAAGCCTACCTACATAGATTTAATGTAGCAGGAGATCCGCGCTGCCCGAATGGTATCGCAATATAATAGCGATAGTTAGTTAGGGACCGCTGGTGGTTTTAGTGGGTAGGCTGGGAAACCAGGAGTCCCACATTCCTTTCGAGAGCCGTGAACTCATCCTATCACGACTCTCGAAAGGAATGCGTAACAAAAAAAAAAAAAAAAAAAAAAAAACATCAGGTGACCCATCTGCTCGTTTGCTTGCTAAAAATATATTTAAAAAAAGTACATATTTTGTTTATGCCTGTACTTTATAAGCTACCTACAGTACATGGATATTAATGAAAAGGAAAACATCTCGGTGAGCTTATATTATTAGTAGAGTGCAGCTGAAAGGCGGAAAACAGCGCAATTAAAAGCTCTGTTGCGTCTATTAAAAGACTCGCCAGAACTAAATGAACAGAGAGCAAAAAACAGCCATTATGAATGTATGTGCCAAAAAAACTTACAATGTTTACAATGTTTGCGCTGTTAATCATAAGCGGCCAAAATAGATACTTGTTTATCTCATATCACAATAAAGAAAATCCGTTACTAAACTTTATCTCAGATAAGGGGGTTTATGGTCTGTTTAAAGTTACATGGTAATTTCTACCACCCAGTCACCCAATGGCGGAAATTCGACGAATTCTTCGAAAATAAAAAAATTACAATTATTTTTTTTCGATGACAAGATAGCTCATGACTGCGATCTCACCTAATGGTAAGTGATGATGGTAGCAGGCTACTTTGGAAAGGGTATGGCAGTGTACATTTAACCCATACCCCTAATCGGTTTCTTCACGCCATTGTGCCGGAACGCTAAATCGCTTGGCGGCACGTCTTTGACGGTAGGGTGGTAACTAGCAACGGCCAAAGCCTCCCACCAGATAAAAAAATCATACAATTTGCAAATTGTACACATTCACTTACCTCTTTTCCTTTACTTGCTTGGTCCAAATCCAGCCGATACTGGTTGGGGTCAAGAAGTAATCTGAAAGTCCTGGAGTCACCGTCCAATTCAGGTCTGGGTTCTGGACCTTCTTCGATGACCCTGCCTGATGCGTCCAGCATACCCTCGACCTCGCAGCCCCTTACGTAAACTATCCCCGCTTGTTCCACCATACTCTTCTTGTAATCATACTTTGTCCCTACGAATATCATCCCGCTGTTATATCCATTATTAAACAAATTAATAATTACATAATTATATTTATCTGACATGGTGTTATTTTGAAATTCTCTAACTATAACTGTTTATGGAGGGTCTGGATGTATTAAAAAAAGAATAACGGGTTCCTGGGTTATACTTATTCTTTTCCTGGAGATATCTCAAGGAAAAGGTATGTATTGTATATAGATACTTTAAAGGACCTTTTAAAATCTATGTAACCTATGTAATTATTAATCAATAGGAACCATATCGTACCTAAGCCATTATATGGCTAGCGATTTCAGGGGTCGTCCGTTAGGGTTCCTGTTCATGTAATCACATAGGTTAGGTTAGGTTTACGTCACAATTGACGTATTACTAGTGTATACCCAAATCTACACAGATTTTTCTTTGGAATCGACGCTAAGTTTTCATAGATTCTTTCGTATTACTTAGTTTACAATTACACCTTTCTGGCCGCTGTACAAATCAAATGAAAATCCTGAAATGTAACGTGTATTTACCGATTCCTTGTGTCGGTCGGACGGTGATAAGAAAGCAGACGTCATGTTTCCTCAAACTCTCCCACTCGTGCTTGATTTCGTTGCGCACACTTAGCGTAACGGTCACGTCAGCGCGCACTCTCGAAGGTGCTTTCTCTCCTATATTCGGCTTCGCTACTTCCACAACTGCGAAGCTTTGAATCGGATGCGCCATACGGGCCCAACCTCCGAAGTATACGCTGTTATCTTCAGCAAGCCTGCAAATTCAAACATTCACTTGGCGGTTTAATGACGCGCGACGAAAACAAAATGGCAGGGCGTCACATTGAATGCGCGCGTACGTGTGTAAGAAATGCTACACAAGAAACTGTATGAAGCATGTCACCCGGCAAAACGATATCCGATTCGCAGGAGTGCAGTAACAACCATTAACCTAACGACCATTAAGGGAGCTAATTTGCAGAAATTGCTATCTATAACTTTTGTTAAACTACTTAAAATAATCTGTATGTCCCTAAATCTTTTGTACATGCCAGTTATTGATATTTTTGCTATGTGTCTTTTAGTTGTAAGTCTCTTTATTGATATTTTTACATTTGCGCATGAATATTGTTGGTTTGTCAAATAAAATAAAATAAAATAAAATAAAATAAACCGCCAAGATCTCCTAACTCAAAATTTCAAAAGTTTACACAAGGCACAAAAACATTAATTTTTATTTGATTGCAGATATGATTAAAAGAAAAATTTAATTGATTTTAAATATTTACAATAGGTATTATTTTTATGTAGGAGAATTTTCTATAGTGTGAGAAAGAAGGTTTTTCTGCAGAATTAGTGAAAAAAGAAATGAATTATGATGAAGGCTATCCTGCGCCTACAAAACTATTGTAATGTGGTTACGCATGAGATATTAGATTGGTTGTTTTATTAACTCGGCTTTAAGCATGCCAGATGTAAAGCAATGATGACGCCGATATATCGGAACGCGCTCAGCTAATGCTTTAAAAATAGAATGAATTCATTCATTGTACATATTTTTTAAATATTCAAGCTGTTATTGACCTCATCTTTTTAATATCTTACTAATATTATAAATGCGAAAGTTTGGATAAATGTATGGATGGATGGATGAAGCAACGACTGAACCGATTTGGCTGAAACTTTGCACAGAGATAGATTATAGTCTTGAATAACACATAGGTTACTTTTTATCCTGGAAAATAAAAGAGTTCCCGCGGGATTTAAAAAACCCCAATCCACGCGTACGCTGTCGTGGACATTAGCTAGTTAGCTAGTATTATAAAAGCGAAAGTGTGTTTGTTTGTTGGTTTATTGGATTGTCCTTCAACCACCCTGCAACAGAGCTACGGATCGATGTGATTTTTTGCATGGGTATGGTTGGGTATGGTGTATGGTGACATACTTTTCATCCCGGAAATATCATCCCTATAGTCATTAAAATAATTTTACCATGGCGCCAATCGATAAACTGCATCTTCAATGTCTTGGCGGATTTCGTCTGAAATAAAATTTACAAAATTAATGTGTTGATCGCTAACATTTATTGTAATAAAATCTATGTAGCTATGTATTTGCAACATGAATTTTAACTTTGGCAATGACGATATTATTTCCTTCAGTCTTCCAAAAAATACAATATCTGCATTTTTTTAGTCTAAACAAGTTGGTATAGTTCTTCCAATTCACGACGGCGCGTGGCTCATAGTTGTGTGTGTGTCGTATCTGTATATTTGTGAGCGAGAGCTTGCTCGCGCATGACCGTTTCCACCTAGGCTCCTGATAGGCACGCACACTTACACAATGTGCATGCACACGGCGGTAACCACAAGTAAAGCTCTCGTAACTTCGCGAGATAAACGTACTAGTTATAGCACTTGGTAGGTACATATTATAATGCTACACAGTAGGTATATGAACTGTTATCAACAGTGTACGCAAATACACATACATTATACAAAATCAAGGTGAGTCTACATGTTTATTTTCATTCATGCAGGTAATCGTTTATCCAACAAACCTAAAAATCTAAAACCACGCGAACGTAGTCGCGGCGACCAGCTAGTATGCTATGCTATGCTAGTATAGCTGGTGTATTCATGTGGAATTGGTGGATTATGCCAAGTTATTACCCTGGTTCTATTATTTTATAAGGGGTAAGCTGCGCAATCCTGCCATCCTGCAGGAGTTGTGGTTGTGTGCGCCGAACGTGCCGCGCAGGCGCAGGGCGCCGCACACACGCGCGACCCGCACGCTCAACATTGTCTCGGAACAATTTGATTTGTTTAGTTGCTCTCTGAGCGAGTTCGCAGTATGTATATACTTTATACAAGTTTCGATTCCAACCTATAGGTATTGGAATCGAATCTGATATAGGTTAGATCCGCGCAGCTCGAGGATTGAACCTATATCAGATGCCCTTTATCCTTAAATCGTTCTTCTGAATTTTCAAAGCTATTACACGCCGTAAAAATACAATCCTATTAATTCCTATTAATACAATAAATGCGAAAGTTTGGATGTATATTTGTTAGTCAATCACGCCACTACGACTGAACCGATTTGGCCGAAATTTTGGCACCAAAATAGATTATAGTCTGAAATAACACATAAGCTATCCTGGAAAATACGAGAGTTCCCTCGGGAATTAAAAACCTCTATCCACGCGTACGAAGTACGTGGACATCATCTTGTATACAATATGTAACAAAAACCCTGTTGTCCTTTATAGGTATTGGCGTACCTACCTACCTTATTTTATAAATTTTATTTTAAAAATATTAGGTTACGAAATTTAATTCACCTAACGTTTTGGGTCAACGTGAATTGGAGGCTTAAGACAATTAGGGTGCTTTCAATTTATGCGTTTCTTGACGGCCTGCTGCGGTGCCGAAGCGGTGCGTTAGTCGTACTGCGCACGGAAGTTCGTTTTTTTTCATACAAAGCGCGCGGTGCGGCTATAGCGCGGCGCCGGTACCGCGATCGCTCGACAACAGGACGCGGACGGCAACAGCATCGAGCGCTTTGTATGAAAAAAAACGAACGTCCGTGCGCAGTACGACTAACTCCGCATGTCACCACTTAGGAACTTCGTTTTTAAATAATGAGTAATCAAATGTCCATAATACTTCTTTTCTACAGAATTACAAACATTTGTAAAGTGATTAAAAAGGATTTCTGTCACTCAAAATGTGACCATCGTCCTTAGGCATTTCAGTGCAAATAGACAGAGGTGCAACGAAAAAAAAATATAATGCGTGTCGCACGGATTCTACCTACTCTATTACTTAAAATTAATACTGTTGTAAATTGTTCAGCGATTGAGAAAAAACTACTTATTTATAGTCCATTGGTTTATTATTCATCCTTACTTCCTTACTAATATTATAAATGCGAAAGTGTGTTTTTTGTCCTTCAATAACGCTGCAACACAGCTACGGATCGAAGTGATTTTTTGCATGAGTACCTATAGTTGAGGAAAGTAACATAGGCTACTTTTTATCCCGGAAAATCAAAGAGTTCCCGCGGAATTTTAACAACTAAAACCACGCGAACGAAGTCGCGGGCATCAGCTAGTAGGAAATCAACTATAAAATGTAAACGAATCTATGCACATTACGGAACTGACTAACGACAATCCGCAAAATAATTCTGATAGTGGGTTGACATAATCAAACTGCACGAAAAAACACATGCCAGTCTGACATTGCCAGACAACGCTATTGATGACTATGTTTGTAATATGACCATTGTGATGTTTTTATTTACAACAAATGAATTGCTAATTCGGAGGACTGGAGTTTCGAGCGTATGTATGTATGACATACATACATACACACACAAACACACACATACACAGTTTATCGATTTTTTTGAAATCATGTGTGCTGAAGTGACATAATGTTTAACATTTAAATATTGCGTCGGCGAAAAAATCATCGAATCGAATTTCAGTTCGCAGTCGAGGCATTTTTTTCTAGTTTGCTTGTTTCAAAAAATATACTTACACGTGCTTTCCAAGCGGAACAGATTGAAGTTCCTCAGCAGATAGTCGTGCAGAGTCAGGAACTGGAGGTTTAGCTTGGGCAGGGCGAGGCAGTTTTCCCCGCTGTATATTTCAGTTGGAACAACATTTTCGTCCCAAATAATCTCTTCGGTCGGGTACAAGGGCATGGAGTTTAGTTCTTCTAACTGTGATATACGTCGCTCGTGACGAGATATCTGCATTTAAAAATAAATTAATTGTTTTTAAAATTCACTAATTAGATCTGTATTGGAACATATTGGACTGACTGGACTTTTTTCTAGAGGTGAAATAAAAGTTTTCGGCTTTCGTTTTTCCAACTAGCTATAACTTGGGTATCTTTAAATCAAGACTGAAAAGGAATCTTCTAGGCAAGCGCGCACCATCTTAGGCTGCATTTTCACTTACCATCAGGTGAGATCGCAGTCAAGCGCTAGTTTATATATTTAAAAAAAAAAACTGTAACCCGACTACAGCTGTAGTCGGGTAGAACATTAGATGTAACATACGTAAATACAAACATACATACGTAGACTGCTAAACTCATAACCCTTTCTACTGGATTTAGCGTAGTCGGGTAAAAATTGGCTTTGATAAAAAAAAAAAATTTAGTAGTCCTTAAACAGCAGAACATATTTTCATTGAACAAAGCTTAGAATCCTTTCAAAAAAACCTCATTCAAATCCGTCCTGTATCCATTTGAGCGCTTCGATGATACAAACAAAGCGGGAGTTCAGAATTCATATTTAAAGTTGTTATTATTTTGCGTCGGGAGCTAAGGCTGAAATCTATAGACTGCACTCAACTCAGCTCAGACTCAAGACTGAGTTAAAACGAGACAGATTTATGTCAGTGCATACTTATGTCTCGTTTTAACTTTATCTTAAGTCTGAGCTAAGTCAGGACACGCATATATAGATCTCACCATAAGAACTTACTCATGTTCCCTACATGTAAGAGTGAACAAAGAAACAGAAATCCCTTACCAGCAATTCTTTTAGGAATTCTTTATCCAGTCGGTGCCATGGTGCTTCGTCTTGCTTGTCTTCAGTTGGGACGAGGTTCAGGTATGTAGCAATAGCTCGAAGGGCTTTATCGCTAGGTGGAACAAAATAAATTAACGTATTTTTTTCTTCTTATCAACCGACAGATGACCACAGCTGGACAAGAGTTTCTTGCAGTGTGGATTCGTGCGAGAAAGTGCAGAGTTGGCAGACTCCCATTCCACCTATACCCACTTCAAATTTCCTCCCATTCCATTTCATGTTCGCGACTCAATGAGCTATGTCGGTGACTTTGGTTCTACAAATCTCCTCATAATATCAATTTATATTTAAGCAATTAAAAACCACTTGCTGTAACGGTGAAGGAAAACATGGTGAGGAACAGATCTCCACAACGTTTTCAAAGGTGTGTGAAGTCAGTCAATCTGCACTTGGCCAAAGTGATGGAACATGGTCTAAATCCTTCTTATTCGAGAAAAGAACCCCAGTGAGCCAGCGGTGGGTTCAGATGAACAAATTTTAAGTCCTGACGTTGAACATGAACAACGAGGTTATCTTACCTAAGATTCCCGAAGTGTTTCTGCAGAGATTCCCTCGTATCAACACTGGCGACGTTTGCAAGGGCAAACAGTCTCAGATCTGGAAACTTCGAGAAGGCGGCTTTCTGAAATAAAATATTATTATCAGTATTTATACCTATATGCCCATGATTTTAGCTTTAACACCGGAATTAAGGCTATCTCTTTGAGAAATTTTGCCAAGATCGATTCAACGGTTAGACCATTTCGCCCGTAATATGAAAAGTTTTTTTTTTTTTAAAGACTCTCAATTATGTCTCAATGACACTTCACACTAATATTATAAAGAGAAGCGTTAGCAGGAGGTAGAAACATCGCCTCCTCAAACTAAACTTGTTATAATTTTTTTCATTCGATGACAAGATAGTCCTTACTTGCGAACTCACCTGATGGTAAGTGACGACGACGCAGTCTAAGATGGTAGCGGGCTAATTTTTAAGGGGTATGGCAGTGTACATTCAATCCATACCCCTAATCGGTTTCTACCCGCCTTCGTGCCGGAACGATAAATTGTTTGGCGGCACGTTTCTTATAGTAGGGTGGTAATTAGCCACGGCCAAAGCCTCCCACCAGACCAGACCAGAGACTACTCAGAAATTATAAATTCCCAAATTGCCCCCGCCGGGAATCGAACCCGAGACCTCCCAGTTATAAGACCACAGCGCTCACCACTGCGGCAGGGACAGTGTCTATGAATAGAATATGCTGGTATATTAAAATAACAGCTTACCTGCAGTGAAGTAATCCTCGAATAATGCAGCAGAGTCATGTCCCGATCAGTCATGGGGTCGCCGGTCTCATCGCTGATTTCAAACCGAGCGTAGAATTTAAGCATTTGCAGGAGCTAGGACAAAATACTGAGCATTAGTAAAAACTATAAGACGTGAACTTGTTGGTACCTAATGTATCGAAGCATCTGCATTTTGTATCTTGTAAATCAGTGGAGTAACTTTAAGTAGGTAATAATTTCGCGCGACCTTTCAGTTTTCAGTCCGCACCTTAACCGTTGGGCTATTGAGGATTGACAAACAAAATGAGAACCTTACAACCCAAGTTAAGAAAGTTTCTTTTATATTTGCATACCCGTGATTGAAGGACAACCAACGAAAAACACACCTTCGCATTCCTAATTTTAGTAAGGATATTTTCATTGTCAAGGTACCACAATATTTTGGAAATGTGAGTGTCCGAAACCATTCCATCTCTCCTTTTCTTTTAGGGTTTACCCTTCCCTCTTCAGTAACAAATCCGCGGGCGCCACAGCAAGCCGCGCCAGAGCGCATGTTTCAGAGCAATTCCATGACCAAAATAGTTTCCGTGTTTACTGTTTACTAAACTTGTTAGAGGATAATGTGTAGAGAGTTGTAATAGTAGTATAGCTAAAATGAAACTAGTTTTGTTTCTCGTGACTTTCTATTTGATTTCCTGTGACTGCGAGCCTGGCGATTCGTATTGCTGTGAACCAGGGAAGACTGTTATGGCGGATGATGAAAATGTATGCGTGGATTTGAAAAATAATAAGATCACGACGCCTATGAAATTGACGTGCGAGAATTACACTCTTATATATGATACTGAAGTAAACTATGTTGTCAGTGATGATGGAAGGATGGTCCTGTCATTGCCAGAAATGGAACTGCATCTGGACAGTGATGAGTTAGTTCAGTTTTATTGCTTAAATCCCCTCTAAATAAAATACGCAACTCATCAACTGACGAGTTTCCTTTCGAGTTCGCCATGGATAAATAAATGGGGTCAATCGCGTATCAGGAACAATTTGCGGTTTTGGAAATATAGACAACATTCGATGCTGTCGATGACGAAATCACGATTTATTCTTGCATGGGAAGATAATTTACACCAACGCGAGTTCTCGCGTTGGCTAATGGCTACATTATTTACATTATAGGTGCAGTTTCTCCAGGTTTAGGAGAAGTTTCTCCATACAGAAGGAACACCAAACTTATTTTCTTATAATCCACCAAACCAAAAAATCTGTAAGGTATAATGTGCCACTCCCGCTGCGTACGGTCGCACTTCCGTCGATAAATAATTAATCAATAACTTAGACGTTATTTTAAAAATGTCCCTAAGTACATATCGATAATGAAATAAATGATGTTTTTTTTTTTTCAGATTTTGTGTTGCTAACCGGACGTTAAACTCTAATGGAAGGTTTTCAGTAATCTGCCAAAAAGCGGAAATGAAACCAACCTTAGACGAAAGGATCGTCGCATTCTGTATGCTTGTGTCGGTTGTGTTCTTCATCCTAACTGTGCTAGTATACTGTGGCCTGCCCGAAATTAGGTAATCTTTTCTTCTATGTAATTTTATACTTATTCCTGAATAAGACTCCGGCCGGTTATAGGAACAGGCCGGGTTTCTATATGGCCGAACGGATTCTTATTTTATTTATAGCTACTTAATAAGCTACACAGGAATTTCTACTGTTTCCACATCCGCACACTGCGACTGCCGCTCGGTAAATGGGAACTTGCCGGGTTGCCGGCGCGGCGTGCGGGTAGATAAAATTTTATAGTTTTTCCCGAGTTCTATTTATTGAACGAGCGAAGCGAGTTCTCTGAGTCAACTAGGGCGCTTGCCTACTAGACAGAGAAGTGTGTCCGTCTAAATGTCTGTCAGAGCCCTATAACTTCTGAATTACTGAATATTAGAACGTGAAACTTGGTTGAAAATTCAGTTATATCCTGTACTTTAACAACAAATACTAAAATTAGATAAATGTTATAAAGAAACGAAATTATTTAATTTTAATGCGCCATCTATTAGCATTATTGTGAAGCTAATAGCTTCACTATAATGCTAATAGATGGCGCGGTGTCAGTAAAACAGTTTTATGTCAACTATTATTTTTTTTATTGCGTCTAATGTTAAAAGTTAATTATTACAATATATAATTAAAACTTTTGGGAATTATGGGATATCGCGAGGTCTCAGTTCGGGGCGAACCACTAGTTTATTTTGTACTAAAACTTAAACATAAACATACAAAGGGAGTGCACAGGAAAGTTTATCTATAAGGAAGAGGTTTCTTCCATAAGGCCTTGAATATGAAAATAATGAGATCATGATATTTAATTAATCAGTTAAAATTAACGGGGAGTCGAAATACTCCAGACACCCAAATGGTGAAGGTGAAATTTCTTTCGGTGGGGTGGATTGTGATTGTAGAAGAGAGAAACCAGCCTTAAGGTACGAGTTCGTAGCCGACCGCAGACAGCAACAGCAGACGACATGTCGCCGCAACACTACTGGTTTCTATGTATTTCTATGCAGGGGCCCAAGTCTGCTATTGCAATTGTAGTTACATTACAGTTACATTGCCTATCAATGACATCCCAATTGCTACTTTTAGCAATTTGACTTGGGGCCCAGGGGTTCAATTGTCTATCAATGACATGGCAATTGCTAAAAATAACAATTGTCATGTCATTGATAGACAATGTAATTACAATTGCAATAGCAGACTTGGGCCCCTGGTGACGTGTCGCTAGCTACGGAAGGTATTTCACAGAAATACATAGAACCCAGTAGTGTCGCGGCGACACGTCGTCTGCTGTTGCTGTCTGCGGTCGGCTACGAACTCGTACCTTTAAGGTCAAAAAGCTCTTCATGTCATTCAACTTTCTATTAGATTAATCAAATTGTTCAATAACAAAATGTACTTATCTAGGCTACTTATATAACAACGTATTACTTATCGCGGTTTAACATAATTGTTTGTTTTAAGTACTGTGATAAAAATAATAAATTGTTATAAAATCAACAATTAATATTGATTTCATGAATTCCACTAAATGATTTATGTTGCAGAGATCTACAAGGGAAGAGTATAATAAACTTTTGTGGAAGTTTAGCGATCGGATACGCCTTGCTGAGCACTTTAAAACTACATTCGATGCATTCAAATCTAGGTTGCAAAGCACAAGGTAATTAATTATTATTAAACTAAATATATAAAGGTCGATGGTTCGATCCATATCCGTTGCATTATTGTCGTACCAAGCTTTCTACTTATTTGTCTACGTCCTCTAGGACCGGAGAATATTACTAAGTTAAGTTTAGCTTGGCTAGTGTCAGTGTAGGATTAGTGCACGCGCACAACTAAAATGTAGCCAAGCCCAATCATCAAAAACGGCTCAGTAGTTTAAACGCTACAGTGGAACATTCGTAAATAGTCACTATTATAGGCACATATTACATATATATAAATCTGTTTTGCGTTCTCTGGTGTGCACTTGGCTTGGACACAAATGTCGTGAGTTTCTGACCATTAGTAAGTAATAGTACCTATTTTTATGGTCCTGAGTCCTGACTAGTGACGAGCCGTATATCCGTATCCGCGGATATCCGAGGGAGAACAAAGATCCGAATCCGTATCCGTATCCATTTCTTTTTTGGCGGATCATTTACCTTATTAATTTTCAATACATAGAGGAAATTCTATATATATTGTATAGGGTATAGGTGATTAGATAGCAATGCAAAACTATTAAATTCCATTCAAATTATATTTCATTTCTTAAAATCAAATATTTGGCACCTTTATATTGCAAACATTTATCATAGTCAGTTATCATAATAACAGTACATAATTCAAAGTTTTTATTGTTTCAGATTTCTTCACTTATTTCTTTTTAATATCAAGCTTCTTTTGGTCGAACGCAATAGCGACACAGATTCTTTTAAATATAAGGTTTGTAACTATACTAATATTATAAAGCTGAAGAGTTTGTTTGTTTGAATGCGCTAATCTCAGGAACGATGCCTTTGCCTAAAGGAAATAAAATAGAAAAATATAGCTGTAAGATCTGTTAAACTAAACCGTGAGAACTAGCTTATTTATTTTTGCAATATTTCCTGGGAATATTCAAAAAATAAATAAGCTAGTTCTCACGGTTTAGTTTAACAGATCTTACAGCTATATTTTTCTATTTTATTTCCTTTAGGCAAATGCATCGTTGGATCCTTTGTTTTATGGAAGTATTTTTAACAATGTTGAAGATTTATCTTTCTTAAAAATGACGTAATTCCCCATATACTAACACAGGCAACAGCTAGTCTTAGATATACCGTGGCGAGACATGAGAAAATAGAGGAAAATAGGCATTTTGCGCCCGGTTTTCTAAGGGAATAAATGTACTTTTTTTTTCGAGACATCTATATCTATACTGTCGAACTTTCCGCACATAGCTTAAAGCTTAGTTGGAGGGGAAAGGGGAATATTGAACATATTCAGTATCGTTAATATTCTTGATAAAAAAAATCCGTATCAATGTTATGTAAAAGTACACTACTAAATTACAACATGGGGTTATTCAAGGGGTGGATCAACAAATTCCTGAAAAGCCGGTAACGCATTGGTGGTGCCTCAGGTGCTACAAATGTTCACGGGCAGCGGTAATCACTTGACATCAGTTGACCCGCCTGCTCGTTTGCTCGCTAAAAATATTAAAAAAAAAAAAAGTAATTTTTGAGAGCAGATCGAAGCGTATTATAATATAAAAATATTATGATTATTATATTTCAGACGTCCAATTAAAGCCGATTACGGCTGGAAGGAGTTCCTCTGGTATGCCCTGTACGCTTGGGGTTGTCCAACAGTTATAACAGTGTCAATGGTGATTGCCAATTCTCTGCCAGGCTACCATCGCAAGCCTGGTATCCCTATACCAGGCTTGCACACATGCTGGTTTTTTAGTAAGTAATCGCTAATTCATTTACTTTTTTTTATTCGATGACAAGATAACCCTTGACCGCAATCTCACCTGATGGTAGGTGACGATGCAGTCTAAGATAGTAGCGGACTAACTTGGAAGGGGTATGACGGCGTACATTCAACCCATACCCCAGAAGATGCTTGAAAGATACAAAGAATTAAATAAAGTTATTTCCAAGTAATATTGTCATACTTTTGGAAAAATCTTTTAGAATAATCATACTATTTACCATCGTCATGAATTCTTATTATTGGGAGTTATTGGGTCCGTCGATTTATCAAATTCATTACCAGTATCGTAAGTAAGGTGAATTAGACGTTAGTGTTCTTAGCTTTAATGAAAATCGGTCCAAAATGGCGGATTACGTACTTTTTTCACAACTCCCTCAATATGGATATCGAATGAAAGGGCTTGACTAGTAGAAGACTATACTATCACTGGTACGAAGGACGCCTAATCAAAGACTTAGATCTTTAGGCATTGCAGTATTTGCGACGAAAAGAATCCGCGAATTGATGCCCAGTCTAGCTGTTCCTACCTATCCTCCTGTAAATCTCCTCAAATTAATATCTCCTTAAAATCATCTCCAATCTATATCTTTTCAGGTATGCGCTACCAATGGCAATACATGTTCAGCATCATGACAATCTTGATAATTGCTAACGTATGCATATTTTTCTACATATCGACTCATCTCTGCCGCCATTCCATCGAATCTAGCCATATAAAGGCACTTAAATATAAGTAAGTAAATATTGGATAGAATGTTTGACCATACAGATTTTTTCTGTTGGCGGATAGCAAAATAACCTTTTCTTGATAAGTAAGTAATGTGGAAATAGTAGTAGTAGTAGTGGAAGCAAATTCGGGGGGTCGCAGATTCGATCCCGGGACTTTTCGAAGTTATGGGCGTTTAAGCAATTAAGTAAGACATGCTTCAATGGTGAAGGAAAACATCGTGAGAGTTCTACATAATGTTCTAGGGTGCGTATTATAAGTAGTACCTAAACTCATAAATTGCCATAAGTATATCTATAAAGCTTTGTTTCATATTTTTTTTTTGTAAGAAAATTGTTTTCATTTGACATTTTAAAACCAATACTTTCATTTATCAATTTCATAAACAGATTATTTTAAAATCACGGGTTCAATCCCGGGAACGCACTTCTGACTTTATTATCTGAGTTATTTATTTATTTTTATTTTTTATGTACGTATAAGGAATTACAAGACAAAAACATATATTAGAAGAAGTAGACATAGGTGAAGCTTATCTCTAAAAAAGGAAATTTTCTCCAGCTTCCCTTGAAAGTGTTGTTTAAGTTATTTGCGTTTAAGCAAATAAATACCACATGCTTCAAGTGAAGGAAGTGATTATCCGTAGTATTCTACTTTATTGGTCTCGATTTCGCAGGCACTTGTTAACGAGTCAAATTCGTTATCGTGGCAGCAGCGCCTTCTACAAATATCATAGCAATATGAGCCAAAAGTAAATCTGTGGTGCCAAGAGAAAAGGGGATATTTTTATAAAAATCGACATTATTATTATTTTATAAAAGTAGTTTAATAATAAACGAAGGAATAAACTGTCGCCGTCTAACTTTCGATTTCACCAACGTCCGACCGTTTTGAAAGAAATCTTATCCGAGCGTTTTGATATTTTGGCAGATATATTTTTCAATACAAAAACTGACAAAATATCAACGCTCGGATAAGACTTATCTTACGTTGCCGCGTTGGTGAAATCGGCCATAAAAGCAAAAATGTTTTTTTTTTGTTTTACAAATAAAAAGTCGGTTTAATTTTACGTGATTTAACTTTACGTTGCAGGTTCGTCATGACAGTTAGAATGTTCATCCTAATGGGTTTACCATGGACATTTGAAATGATCAGTTCTTTAAGCGGACCTCACATTATTTGGTAAGCGGATTTCTTTATTTTCTAGCTATTGCCGGCGACTTCATCCGAGTGGAGTGAGGTTTTTAAAAATCCCGCGGGAACCCTCTGTTTCACCGGGATATAAGGTAGCTTATGTGACATAAGCTACCTTATATCGCGGAGATGTTGTATGGGTACAATTAATCCACAGAAAGATCAACTGTACCCATTCAAAAAATCACGTCGATCCATTGCTGCGTGATTGAATGACAAACTAACAAAAATACACTTTCGCCATTATAATATTAGTATGGATAGGTATACAGTTCAGTTTGTGAATATTTTCAGTTATTAGAAGTTCTTTATTGATATATGAACCCAAAAATTGGTTTCACTAGATAATGTGGTTAATTATATTGTACACAATTTGCTATCATTTTCCTGATGTCCGCGACTTTTCCCGCGGGAACTCTTTAATTTTACGGGATAATGGTATGTAGCCCATGTGTGAATCCTAGGTGTGAGCTACAAAAAGAAACTCACATGACATATTTAATATGGAAAATTACTTTTCAGGGTCATAACAGACATATTCAATATGTTACAAGGACTGTTAATATTTCTGCTGCTCGTCGTGTTCAGAAAACGCGTGATAAAAGCAATGTTCAAGAGTGGTTGGCTGGACTGTATTTCGGGAGTCATTGAACGCCATCTAGCGGCCGGTGAAGACTACGAGGACGTGGCATCCCACACTATGAACGTTGATCTTCACTGAAAGACGGACTCACAAATGAACTGTCAAACTCCAGTACCTTCATTTCAATTTATTTATTAATATTAAATTACTCGATACTCGATTCAATATGTCGGTAATCGTGCGGTAATAATCGTTGATGACCGGCACGGCACTGTCACCGATTTCATCCGCGTGGATTTCGGTTTTCAAAAATCGTTTAGGAACTCTTTGATTTATCGGGATAAAAGTATCCTTATATTACACTTCCCCAATTTTTAGGGTTCCTTAACCAAAGGGTGCCAACGGGACCCTATTACTGAGCCTCCGCTATCTTTCCGTCGGTCCGTACATCCGTCTGACAGCGGACTACCGTAATAGGTAAATAATTGATATTTTCACAGAATGTGTAACACACACGCTATAACAAAAAATAATAAAAATAAAATAAAAATAATGGGGGGCCCCCATACAAGGGCCGTTTCGGCGTTTTCCTCGCCCTTAACATGGTACGGAACCCTTCGTGTGCGAGTCCAACTCGCTCTTAACGGGTTTTTATTATTTATGTTTATGAGCATAATGATAATATTGGAATTTGGTAAATACATTTCCATGTTAAATCAAAGAATTGGAACTTGGAAGCATAATTATAAATCATTATCTTTAAATTCTTAAAACTTTGCTCTTTTGCTATTGTTGATAAAACAAATATTTGTAAATGGCGTAGTCATTATATTAAAATGCTTTCAATGTGATTTCTTGTTCATCTTAGTTTAAAAATGTAGAATTTACATAAATTCATAGTCGACAAACTTTATTTTAATTTAACTAATTTTACTTGTCTAAAATTAAAGTATGAGAATTACATAAATTCAACGCACACAAAAACGCGAGCGACTGACTGGTAATTCTAGCATAGTTATTATACGAGTAGTTTAAGTTTAGTTAAGTATTGGATAGTATTACAATTTTATTAGCGTCTAGCCTACGCGACGGTTCAATTTCGTCCAGTTTGGGTCGGTTCAGTTTCGGTCTCGGCAGATACAATTGACCCAAAATGAAATTAATTATATTTTGTACTTTACACTTAAGTTTTACATTTAAGTTTTATGTTAACCAGTTTGATTAGTGTTTATTATAATTGTACCTAGCATCTAAGTAAGTAGATATACTTAAACTGTCTAGTCCATTTTTAGGGTTCCGAAAAAAACTTCGGAACCCTTATAGGATCACTTCGTTGTCCGTCTGTCTGTCAGTGTGTCACCACCGTTTTTCTCGAAAACGGCTTATGATCAGAAGTCGAAATTTATACTGAATATAAAGTTCAGTGGTCTCTTAGTGTTTTAAGAATATCAAGCTTATAGCTTAACTCAGTGAAAAGTTACAGCTTGAAAACCACGGCTTTATCATTATTAAAACAAATTAAGGCACATCTTCAAAAATCGTTTTTTTCCATACCTAATTTTTAGTTTCATAGTAAGTCCCGTTATATTTTACAAACACCAGCCTTAAAATCTTACAAATGACGGAGATTTTGATACCTCTAAACCTCATAATACTACCTAAAACAGCCAAAAAAACAAAAAAAAAACGATATCTTACTGTGAATTACAATCATTGCAATGCTTACTTTAGTGACGCGTCACGTAGACATATTATAATGGTGCGGCCACACTATGGTAAACTTCAATATCGATCATCTCAACTATTATCGCGGTTATTTCCGCCGATATTAAACGCGACAAACTGAGTGCCCACACTTCGTCAACGTCAACGAAAATTTAATTGGCGATAACGCAATAATTCTGTATTAATTTTTTAATGATGTATTTATTAATTCTGTATTAATTAATTGGCGATAACGCAATGTGAATGCAGCAGCGTCAGCGTCCATCTTGAATCAGGACATATTATCGTCATTATCGGGCATTGAGGTTGACTGTTCAAGTGTAGGCGCTCAATTTTTCGTGTTAAATATTGCCAGAAGCTGCCGCGTTAACTGTGGCAACGTTAACCCTTTAATGTGGATAGCTCCTAAAGGCTCCTAGAATAATAAAATGACTAAAGTGAGAAGACATTATATCAAAATATGTATGTAAGAGCAGGACAAGGCATTGTGTTTCTATTTGGTAGGTACCTATCCATTGACGTATAGCATAGCTCCGTCTCTATCTCCTTTAGAGAGCCATCACAGACCAGAAAGAGAGCCATGCTGATGTGAGGCTCTGTCAAGTGTCAAGTTTGTGTTTGGTTTTGTTTCGCGTCGTGTTATTTTGTATTTAAATCATAATTATTTAATAAAAGTTTCAATAAATTTGGTTTTTAATGTACGGTTTTCACTCAAGGTGGATATAAACCTTCTAAAAATACATCAGTTACAACGAGGTGAATCCGTTTTCGTGGTTTGGTACTACCTATATGTATATCGACTACAAAGCTGCAAAGGTATTTAACTAAGTTTATTACTGAATGGCTAATACTGTCAATATATTTTAATGTAACAAATGAAGATATTTTCGTTTAAAGATTCTTAGTAACAAGGTACATAGTTGACTCATAATTTAAATAAGTATCTATTGAAAACATAACCTACAAAACAAATATTTATATGTATTTCATTTTATTTATGATTATAAAAGTTAAATTAACTGTTTTAGATTCCAAGAAAATGCTGTGTGCCCGAATGCAAACCAAATTACGACAGTGTTATCAGCATTGAAGGAGCTAAAAGTACATTTTCTTTCCCGAAAGATGCTCATCTCTCTCAATCGTGGTTACGTGCGATTCCACGAAAAGACTGGGTACCTACCTACAAAACACTCAGCTGTATCTAGCAACCATTTTTCAACCCATGAAATCTAGACTGAAGAAATAATTATTGGAAGTGAGCAATTGAAATACCCATGTTTTGGTCGAGGGAGCAATACCTCATATTTTCAATAATCTCCCATCATACATGTCGAAGAGTACTCTACCTCCAAGACGCAAGCCCGAAAAAAGGAAAGAACAAGCTGAATAATTTCATGAGGAGCAGGTGTCTAAATTTTTAGAGAGTGACATAATAAAATCATTCGAAGTATAAATTCCAAGAAAAGTTAGAAGAGTCTAAATGGTTATATCAAGTGATACCTAATAAGAGGCTATATTCCTATTTGTCAAATCTTGATATTGAAAGTGATAATGGTGACGGCAATGTGAAAGTAGTTAATAGTGTGTAGTGTGTGTGTTATAGGATGAAAATCTAAGCTTTCAGGTATATGTAAAAGGACATTTAATGCATCATGAAGATTTAAGCTGGATATTACCTAGTGAACTTAAGCTTAGCAGATGGTCACAGCTTGAAAATATACTATATTGTTATTATAACAATAGTGAACCAACAAAGTCATTTGACTATTGTCTTGATAGGTCTATTGAGTACTTGAATGAAGCAGTTAATACTGAAAATGATAATTTTGCTGCAGAGCTTGTTCTACACCAAATGAAATTGCTAAAAAATAAGCAACGTACATATAGTGTTGAGACGGATATGCGTATAGTATTATTATGTCAATGTTGGTATCGGATTTTTGTAGGGCTGCCAGGGATCCCAACTAATGGGGGTTTCTCCCCAAAAGGGAGTAAACAAGTGAAATGGGATACTTATAGTATAATATACCTAAGTATATAATTAAGTAATTATATATCACTCCCTATTACCACTGTATATATTGTATCAACTATTACCGAAACACAGGCTAATATCCTATTATTCTTTTATTTCTCTCTTGTTATTACTGGTCTATCAATTTCTGTCTCGGTCGGGTCACTACATCACTAAAGGCTATGCCTGAAAATCAGCACTGCAGCCATAATACTGCACCATTATGCTGAGGCAGTAGCCTTTTCAGCTCCAACACGCACCTTTATGTTATAGATTAATGCTGAGATCTATAGAGTGTACTCTGGCTCGGCTCGAACTTGGGTTAGAGTTGAAGCGAGCCACAGAAATATGTTCTGACATAAATCTGTCTCGTTTTGGCTCTGACTTGAGTCTGGGCCGAGTGGGGGTGCAGTCACTTAGTATTACTCAAACTTTGTACCTACTTTTAATTTTTGTGTGAGCTGAATAAATGTTTATTTTTATTTTTTATTTTATAAAATTGGCTGTGAACGAAATTGCCGAACGAAATCAACCAAAAAAATGAGAGTATATAATTAAAGATATATTGTTGTATAGTTCAACCACAGATTTGCATGCTGGGGATGTTTTCAATTTTTCAATTTACATTTGTATGGTATGTACTCGTATTTGTTATACTAAAAATAACAAAATTGTTTCTTTTCAAATGTAAACTTGAAAATTAATTTTTCTTGAAAGAGACTTCTCTACATTGTACCTGGAGACAAAATATGGGTGTCAGACTCAGACTATGAATATTAGATGGAACTAAGTGCAGTTATTGATTTCTCTGCTTTTACATTAATGCCCAAGTAAAGGAGTGTAATGTTTGTAAGGAGTATAATGTTGAGGATTTATGTATGCATATGAATTTCTTTATTCCACCATAACTTCTAAATGCCTGAACAGATTTGTGATATTAATTATTGTTTCTGCGAGCAGTGTGTGTGATATTTTGAAACATGAAAAAGTCAGGGACATAAAGAAGGAAAAGTGTAAAAATTAGAATATCCAGTTTTACATGCCAGTAATAAATAATTATTATTAATAAAAAATAAATAATTAACTTGATAAATGTTTTGTTTTGTTTATGTATCCTTAGTAAATCACATCACATCACACTAATATTATAAAGGCGAAAGTTTGTATGTGTGTGTGTGTGTGTATATGTTTGTTACTCTTTCACGCAAAAACTACTTGACGGATTTGGCTGAAATTTGGAATGGAGATAGTTCATACCCTGGATTAAAACATAGGCTACATTTTATCCCGGGAAATCAAAGAGTTCCCGCGGGAATCAACAACCTTAATCCACGCGAACGAAGTCGCGGGCATCATCTAGTATTAAGTATGTTAATAGCCATTTTAAGCTAGAGGAACTCTGCATTAAAACTGCGCGCTTAAGCTGGTCATCTAGTAGATACCTACCTAATTTACATAATCCACACAAGGTTCGGAACCCTCAGAACGCGAGTATGACTCGCACTTGACCGGTTATTTACAATTACGCCTACCCATATAATCTACGGTAGATATGTATGTGCTGTCTAGCAGACATAATCTAATTTAATCCAAATCTTCAAAACTTATTGACAAACATGGAAAAAAGTTTTTAATGTTTTTTATTATTTTCATTTAATTGTTCTACGATTTTATATTAGTCGTCAAAAAGATTTGCAAGCTATACTACTGAGGTATTTCTATTTATTATGTATCCTATTTTCTATCGCTCTATTTTTGCATTTGTCTTATGCTTAAAATTGGTATTATTTATTTTTTTAAATAGGAAATAAAGAGGCGTATATTTTATATTGGTATACAAGACTTTTTTTGCATCCTTAATTCTAGGTCCTAATCCTTAACTCCCTTCGGGGGTGTTCCCACTTAATTACAACATGAGATAATTCATGAGGTTATAAAAGGTAAGGTACAGCTCGTAGTTAAGCAATCTGCTATGCTTAAAAAAATAAAACTATGCTTTTAAAAAAGTTTGTCGCCGACTCAAAATTAGTTACTAACATTAGTTTAGAAGCTTAGTTAGCAAGACTAAAAAGATTTATATTTTATTTTTCCCTTTTTAGTTCCTTCTATCGTCGGTTCAATTTTTTTGTAAAATGTAATTATACATGTAAAAATATAACGGTTAATATAACGGTTGTTATATCCAATTCTCCCTAGTCGGATTCATTCATTTTGCACCTTGAATAGGTATTTATTTTTCGGACAGCTTATAAGGGTGATTCTACGATAAGAGGTCCTAAGTCCATAGAGAATACGGCTACGGAGAAAAGTCGCTGTTTTTTCATTAAACACTTATATTACGATTTTTGTCCTATTTATTTATCTGTTCAGTAAGGGCAAGTCACTTTATGCATATTTTATTAAAAAATCAAAAAAATCAAAAAAATCAAAAAAGTCAAAAAATTCAAAAAATTCAAAAAAAGTCAAAAAAGACTTTTTTGACATTTTTGACGGTTTGTGACTTTTTGACTTTTTTTGACTTTTTTTTTACTTTTTTGACTTTTTTTGACTTTTTGTCTTTGTTGACTTTGTTGACTTTATTGACTTTGTTTGTTTGCACTAACCTTATCTCCCCTGGTCAACAAGTTTCTCTCCTGACATTTATCTTGCCAGGTGAAATATGGCAGGTGAGAGACGTTTTCATGATAAATTGTATTATTTTAATTGACATAAGAAGTTTTTCGGTACATTATGTATCACACTTTCACTAGTCCATCATTATTAAATTAGACCAGTAAATGCAAATAAATTGAATGAATAATATAACTTTTATGACTTGCCAGGTGAGAGACACAATGACCTCGCGAAACGACTACTTCGAATCAACGGTCGCAACAACTAACAAATGACGGCGCTCTTAACGGCTCACGTGTTTTGCATTACTAACTTCACGTCCGTAGATGATTTTGAGCAATTTTTGGAATATGGCCGTTTTATATTAGTGTTTGTAGTAGCGGAATGAAATTTTCTACAGTAGATACCCAAAAACAGTGGGACAAAAGTAAAGTGTAAAATATATTGCAAATAAATAAATATTTTTCTATTTTTCCTTAACAATACTTAAATACATTTATTGAAATTTGTGTTTAACATACTTTAGTTTAATAACTGATACAAAAAAAATATGTATCGTTTCAAATTAAACTGAAAACGACAGAGGGACAGGCCAGGTTAGAGACATTTTTAGGCTTTATAAGGAATTTCAGAAAAATATACTTTAATTAGGCATTGAGTCGTGATGTTATTTAATAAAGTACATTTAGGTGATGTGTTTCATTGCAAAAAATAACAACATATAAAGTAAAATTTTTATTTTAAACTAATTGCCGCACAAGTTACCTCTTATCGTAGAACTACCCATAAATGTTAACCTGCAAATACCAATTTTTAATTTTGCGTCTAATGTGTTTTTGTTACAGGCAAAATACGAAACCAAATAATTAAATTGTTACAGACAAACTACTTATGGACAACTAAATAACTTAATTTCGGATGAGCTAGCATAATACGTACTTACCTAATATTGCGAACAAATTAATTAGGTGCTTTTCATGCAAAAAATAAATGGCCCCAGTTGCCAGTCAATTTTTACACATTACCTTTATATTCAGTACAAAATTTCAAGTTAGTAGCTCAAAACAGACGGACGACTAAGTGATCCTATAAGGTTTCCATTTTTTTTTTCGGAACCCTATAAATAAGTTATTTCAAGTGAAATGTATTAAACACCCATTTATAATAATGTCCCATACTAAAGGAACCGGCTCGGGTTGTAAATCGTACAAGAAACGTGTTTATTGATTACTCAGTCGGCGACATACGCGCTGCGTACGCGCATCTCAGTTCACGCCAAAAGCCAGTGCAAGTATCGAGAGGCTATACACAATATATCGATAATTTACGCCCCTCGTTATTCGTTACGCCATTGCCATTTGCCTCTCGTAGGGTGATGTGATATCGCGCGTGTCGTACTGTCGTATTTCTCTGTCGGTCTACTTGCGTTATCTGTCCACCACAATGTTTTATTTTAAGGTAAGCTTTCCTTTATTATAATTAATAGCATAATAGCGAAAACATCAAGAAATCCCGTGTTTTCCCGTGAAAATGTTTATAAAGTTCTCAAGTTATTAGTAAAATTGGTATAGATTTTATTTTTTCAGAAGGTAGTTTTGTGAGAAATTCTTTGAACACGAGTAAAATTTAACGCATTCAATCGTTTATTTCATCTAAAAAACTGTAAAATAGCAAAAGAAAATTCTTCTATTGTTAATTTAATTATTATTTGTCGGCTAGATAATTCATTTTGTCCAGATGTTCCTATTTTTGGATATCTAGAAGCTATGTAAGGTAGATACGGACTACGGAGCAGAACCTAACTTTTCATGGTTTCTTAAATGCCTGAAAGTGTATATTTATTTAGCATTCACTTTAATGTTATAATGATGTTGTAAATTGTATAAAGCGTATTCAGCCGTTCAGTATATCTATTACCGAAGATATTAAGTTAAGTCTATTACACGTGTGCGTACCTACATACGTAATTATTATGTATAATTGTCTTAGTAAGCAAAACAGTTAGTAAAAGCTAGCTTCGAATAAAACAATGACAGAAATTGTTTTATCATTCTACTAAACAAGGCGTCTGTTATGAAATGTTGCAGACTGCAGCAGATAGCGACATAGATACCTACGCAGGAATCACTAGAGGTGTATTTAAACTTTTTATTTGGATAGGTACACTACTAGTAGTCTAGTACCTACTCAGAATTCTTGCTGATATTCAAATTCAAAATTTATTTATTTCATGTAGGCTAACTGGTAGCTCTTATGACACGTCATAAATCTACCACCGGTTCGGAATGCAGATTCTGCTGAGCCGGTAAGAAACTCAGCAGTTGCTCTTTTCAAAAAAAAATTTTACAATAGGTAACAAAACTATGCTATGTATACATATATTATAAACCAACATATTTTTTGTTTTTTTCTTGGTTTGTCCTCCAATCACCTATAAAACTTTGTATATTTGATCGGAGGCCCTTATGGATTATCATCCTTACTAATCCTTACTAATACTAATATTATAAATGCGAAAGCGTGTTTATTTGTTGGTTTGTCCTTCAATCTCGCTGCAACAGAGCTACGGATCGACGTGATTTTTTGCATGGGTATACTTGAGTACCTGGAGAGATACATAGGCTACTTTTTATCCCGGAAAATCAAAGAGTTCCCGCGGGATTTCAAAAACTAAATCTATGCGAAGTCGCGGGCATCAGCTAGTATGTGAATATTTTACAGTTCCAATAATATTACGTACATACGTGTCGAATTGATAACCTCCTTCTTTTTTGAAGTTGGTTAAGCAAAATAGTCTACCATATTGTGATAAAATAATATGTAGGTATTTATAGGTTAAAGCTGTATAGAAAAGATTCTGGGTCATTTAACTTTAACACTCATGTTATCAGTTTTTAAGGTTACGTAATTGGCGCCACAGGAATGTTTTAATTTAAACATATTTTATGATCACAAATCAAAACAACTCTCAAAGCGAAAGTAGGTAGTACAATGGTAGCATTGCGTTGTACTACCTACTTTCGCTAATTATGGGAATTTTCTGTGAATTTTTCATGCTTTGGACTTTTCAATTGGCCACATTTTTTTATAACCGACTTCCAAAAAAGGAAGAGGTTCTCAATTCGTCGGTTTTTTTTTTTTTAATTTATTTTTATGTACGTTCCTCGATAACTCGAAGACGCCTGGACCGATTTGGAAAATTCTTTTTTTGTTTGATAGCGTATACTTCCCAGGTGGTCTTCCCTATCTTAGACTGCATCGTCACTTACCATCAGGTGAGATCGCAGGCAACGACTATCTTGTCATTGAATAAAAAAATAATAATAATTTTATAGATTGTCAAAACAAATGTAAAAAGATTGTAGGTAATTTAGTCAAGCTGAACTTGACTTCTAATCTCTTCTCCCTCGGAATAAAATCGGTAATCTTGTGTGGAGTGAGTACGGCAAGCTGGGGATCAAACCGCCAACCTTTCAGTTTTCAATCCGCACCGATAACCATTGGGCTATTGAGTCTTAATGGAAAGTAAAGTTGCAAATATTTTAAACGAACCTACTCAAGTTAATGTTATTGAAATAATCATGTTTATCACCAATGTATGTTATAAAAATCGTCTTTAGCGTTCCACGGGTCACAGGTCTTATTTCAAATTTGTGCTTACATCCATAAATAAAGTAATTATCTGATTAGGTTTTAGTAGCACATACCTAATATAATTAAAATATAATTAAGATGATAAATATTTTAACTTTTTTAACTAATATTATTACTATTTTAATTTTTATCCTACTATCCTACTATATATAATATTATAAATGTGAAAGTGTGGATGTTTGGATGTTTGTTACTCAGTCACGTCGCAACGACTGAACCGATTCTGCTGCACAGAAGTAGATCATGGTCTAGAATAACATATAGGCTACTTTTTATCCTGGAAAATGAGAGTTCCCGCGGGAATTGAAAAACTCAGTCCATGCGAACGAAGTCGTGGGCATCAACTAATTATTAATATTAATATTTTAACTAAGTAGACGTTAGGTATTATACCTACTTAGGGCCGATTTCACCAACTTATTAGTATCGCACAAATCTATTACAGAATAGATCTCATTCAAAATGGTCTGTTTATTTTTCAAAGAAGGTAGGTATCAAATAAGAATTCCGAGTGGATAGATACAGATTTATATAGCAGTGTTAGCCTAGTACTTAGGACTATGATCTCCTACTCGGGGGGTCACGGGTTCGATTCAGAGTTATGGGTGTTTAAAGCATTAATTATCACATGCTTCAAGGGTGAAGGAAACGACTGGGAGGACACCTGAATGGGAGCTCTCCATAATATTTTTAAAGATGTCTGAAGTCTGCCAATGTGCATTCCGACAGTGTGATAAAATATGACCTATAAACCTATAACACATCGATGCCTATAACTTTTCTCTGAGAAGAAACCTTTTTTCTTATTTTTAGCGAGCAATCGAGCAGTCGATTCGCCTGATATTAAGTGATTACTGCCGTCCATGAACATTTGTAGCACTTGAGGCACCACCAATGCGTTGCCGCTCTTTAGGAGTTTGTTGGTCCGCCCCTTGAATAAACCCATGTTATAATTTGGTGGGAACACCGTCGCAGGAAGTTGGCAACCTGCGTATTTTTAATTTACTTATATTGTATGAAACATATAAAAACTGGCCTCCTTACTCCGGAGTAGAGAATATGTTTATATTAGTGGTATTTTTTATAAATTGCCTATAAAAGTTTTTGATGGTTGGTTTTTGGTTGAAATCTTGTGCTCCAATCTCACTCAAAAGCGTAAAAATCGTAAACGTCTTTCACGAGAATTCGGATTTGAATACATTTTTTTTATAAAATTAAAATTTTATTCTCGTTACTCCAGTGAGGAACGTTGGATCCATAACATGTAATTTTTTTATTATTATAATCATAATATCTGAAGCATAAATCCAGTAGCAAGGTACGTCAAAATCAGAACCTGGGTACCAAGGACTCTTGATGATAATGATAATTTATATTAAGCACGAGTATGTAGATTCAACTTAGATAAACAAGTTGCTATTAAGAAAATCCTTTGATTAGTCGTTCCGTCTCATTGACGCATAATCTGTGTTATTTATTTAAACTAATGACGCACAACACTAAATTATTTGGTCATAAAACAAAGTGAGATAGTAAACACAGTTAGTCACAGGATAATCAATAATTAGGTATTAACTAATCAGTGAAATTCCCTTCTTTAGTAAACAGATCTGTTTAGGAATCCCAAGAATCGATTTACGTATTCATCACAAACAAAGCTACGACTACAGGCTTAGACATCTCATAGATACGGTCAGTGCAACTTGTAAGAACCGTGTTTTGACACATTAGACCATTTAGGACCCTTTCATCGGCATAATACATAGAAGACACTAGTTAAGTTATATTTCAACAAGTAATTCTGTATATGTGTAAGTCTATGTGTGCCTATTTCATTTTTGTGTATGTCAATGAATAAACGATATTCTATTCACATTAATTTTTTTTTGGAAGCCTAGTTAATATACGTATAGCTTATGTTTAGTCGGATGATCGGATGCTTCGGCCATAACTCAGCCGACAAGTCGTGCCGCCAAGATATTTAGCGTTCCGGTGCTATTTTGGGTAGAAACCGATTGGGGCTGATGGCTATCATTAAACTGCAAAGCCTTTCCCAAGTACGTCCGCTTAGAAATTGCGTCGTTACTCAGCACGACAAAAAAAATTACACGCGGCTTAAAAAAAATTGTGTTGAGATCTAACAAAAAGTTTCCTTTGTTTTTCAATTGCGCTTTTGACATAAATATTACTTCCTTAAGGGCCTGTTTCACCATCTTCAAGTAAACTTTAACCGACAAATAAATTCGACGTTTTGACAGATTGCCGCTACAAAAACTGTCAAAATGTCAAATTTATTTGTCGGTATATTTAAACTTTACTTGAATGTGGTGAAACAGGCTATAAACCTACTAAGGACTAGGTATTACTATTTTATTGTTGCATCTAGCGGTTTTGATTGTGGTAAACGTTTAAAAATAGACAGACAATCACTAACCTCACATTTAATCATATTTCATATCAAATCAAATTTCCTTTTTCAGACAATCTTTATTTTATTTTAGCGCTTTAATTATACTACGCTTAAAGGTATAACTATAAGGTTAATTATTTTGAAACGATTAAGAAATGTGTTGTTTGAATTTAAAACAACAATACTTTTAGACATGACAGTCTAATTTTTACAAAAACAAAAACTACTGGACGAATTTAGCTGAAATTTGGAATGGAAATAGATTATATCCTGGGTTAACACATAGGCTACTTTTTATCACGAAAAATTAAAGAGCTCTTTAATTTTTCCTTAAAATAAACCTTAATCCATGCGGACGAAGTCGCGGGCATCATCTAGTTTTCGATATTCGGTTTACAGTTCTTAAACTTTTTGCTTATTTGCAACGATAGTTTTGAAAAACATGACCTTAACTTTTATCCAGGACTCATGTCCTTAATCACACAGGTGATCTCTGAAAATGGGGCAGCGACCAATCAACGATCTATAATCATATGTAAGGAGGGTAATTTTATTAATTTTATTGCTCCCATACTAAGGTCGGCCTGCGATTCATGGCCAAGAAACAATTCACCAAATGGATTGTGCTCTGATTCGTCTGGAATTCTAGATCAACTTGTGGGATCCTTTTTAACGGTCTTAGAATGAGAGGAGGTTGTCGCATTTTTTTTTACGTATGTGCCCAGATTACGAAGACGCCTGGACCGATTCGGAAAATTCTTTTTTTGTTTGAAAGGGTATAATTTCCAGCCCTGGTAGCATGGGCGGGAGAAATTTTATCCCCGGGAAAAGGATAAAACGTTTATCCCCTCGCTTAGCTTTATCCACCCGTCGAGCATGGGCACAGCGGTGGAAATAACACTCAGTGGATATACTTATAGAAATATACATCGCCTTCTCCTCTGTCGCCGTGCTTTAGCATAGCAAAAAAGATAATTTTATCCCCTGTCAGTGGATAAAATCGGGGGATAAAACCTTTATCTCCTGCCCATGCTACCAGTGCAGGTGATCCCATTGTCATCAGGTCAGGATCTGATTATGGGATCTTGGAGAAATCGAGAGAACTCTTCAAATTGTATAGGCACAATTATATACTTAGTGGTGGCGTTTGAAGTCGGTTTTTTTAAAAAGAATTTTTACTCCATAGTATATCAAAATCAATTTTCAGTTTCACTATTATCACGAGACGGTATTATTCCTGAGGCCAGTATTGGGCCAGCGGCGATGCGTTGAGATTTAAATCTTTAAAGTCAATGAATGAAAAGCTTCGATCACTTTTCTTCTGTGATCGAAGATGAAAAGTTATAGTTAGCTATCGTGACAGACTACTTAGGCATACAAAAGTCTACTTACCACATGACAACAACTATATGCTCTCATTAAAAACTGAGCAATTTAATTAATGAGTTAAAAATAAAATCGGTTCAATAAACTTATGGTACTCGTAAGTCCATGTAACCGGATCCTGCGATGAATAATATGGCTGACCAACTATAAATATTATAGATATAAAGCGAAAGTAATATTAGTAGCTCGGCTAGGTTTGTAATGGCCCATGACGCAGAAAGATAACAGTTTATTCAAAGTACAACGTCAAAACTTCTGTGCTTCATTAGAAGTTATCGTTACCAGTTATCAAGTTTAAGAGATACACGTGACAGCTTTTTTGTTCCGTAACTTATCTTTCATGATCAGGAACTCCTGATAAAGCTAAGCTTAGCTAAGTTAAGCTTAGCTTATCTTAGTTAAGCTAAGTTTGTTTAGCTTAGCCCGCATAGTTGAGGTCATATTGTGCAGATTTTACATACATTTGAGAACATCATTTAGATATTCAGATATTTTCCTTCACTGTTTAAACGAGTGATACTTAATTACTAAAAATGTACTTCCGAGAAAGGCCCCGAAAAGGAGCCATTAACCACTAGGCTGTCACCTATTTGTTTATTTGACGTCATCAGCCACTGTCTGAAACAGGCCTTTTTTAAGTAGCAGTGCTACTTAAAAAAGGCCTGTAAGGCCTGTTAGGCCTGTTAAGGTAACGTTGCCTATCGCATCCAATCGATGCCTGCCATTTTCTGGATCAATCTAGCTTCATCTCATTTAAATTATTTTCAGGAATATTTCGTACTCCTACTGCTGATAGCCAGCGGGCTGGCGTTATCGGCGGACCCCTGCTGTCCAAACAATGAAATCATCAAACCCCGGGGGTATTGCGACAACAACTTCACGGAGAAGATAAATTTGAACTGCGAGATGGGCCACATGCTTCTCAGGGACATCGTCCTGACTGGGAATAAGGTCTCCACTCAAGACTCGCCCAATTACATATTTGTGGAAGATCCTGCCTTGTAAGTATTCATCGGGAAAATCACCTTTTTAACCCTTTTGCTAGTCCATGATTTGCCCAAGTGTGACGTACTTAACAAGGATAGAAAGGGCACAAAAATTGGATACCTTTTCTGTTTGAGTACAAAAAATAGTGATAGGTCACTACGGATGATAAGTCGTATTAAGTAAGAAAATTAAATAATAGGTTCGTAGGTAGGTACCTGTTTTAATGCGGGACAGAATCATTGCCAACGTAACCTAACTTTACGGACTAACTAAGCTATACTAGGTGAAGCTTTCTGTCAATTTCGTTTTCTTTAGGGAACATTTAAAAAAAAGCTTTAGGGAACATCTATGGGTAAATAATTTTTTTTTAATAAAAGAATATGGCTAATATTATAATAGCTGAAGTTGACTAATATCCTCCTATCCCCTTCAAATAAGCGGAAAGCTTGTGCTGGGAGTGGGAACGACAATAAAATAAATGAGGTAAGGGATTATATTTAAGGGTTAACTACGTAAAGAGACTCTTACTTAGGGAATGGGTTAGGTATGAATGGTGAAAAAGGGCATCAGTGTCGTTGTATTGCAATAGCGATTTCAGTTTCCAAAAAGTTTCCAAGTTCTGCAATGATGAGGTTAAGAATGATAAACTAGTGTCTTTCTTTATATTTCCAGATATTGCTTAGGCCAGATGTATCGTAACGTTACCGATGCGAGTCAGGGTCTGATACCAGTGGCAGTGACATGTTTCGAGAAGATCCAAAAGACCAACGACATAGAAACTGGAGGAGTTCTGACGCTTATTTCTGTGGTCTTCCTTCTAGCTACGTTCGCAATTTACTTGTATTTGCCGCAAATGAGGTAAGCGACTTTACAACATTTCACTCTTCTACTATAGCTGAGCCGATGAGGTCGTCCACGTGGATTTAGATTTATCCCGAGGAAACTTTTTTTTAATTCGATGACAAAATGGCCCTTGACTGCGATCTCATCTGATGGTAAGTGACGCTGCAGTCTAAGATGGTAGTGGGCTAAATTGGAAGGGGTATAGCAGTGTAAATTCAAACGATACCCCTAATCGGTTTCTACACGCCATCGTGCCGGAACGCTAAATCGCTTGGCGGCAAGTCTTTGTAATAGACAGAGTTATACGTACCTACAATTCCGCATTTATAATTATTAGTATTGATTTATGGACTATATTACGCACGAGTAACTAGATACAGTATTTTGATTTCATATTGAATTTTACAATTCAACGCATACGCTTTGCTAAGTGAAAGAAATTTTCAATTCGTGAATTTTGCCAATGCACACTACCTAAGCGTCTAAAGAAGAAATCTTGAATAAGGATACATATTTATTGACCACGACGTTCTTTTTCCGGATTCAAATATCAATATACTTTTTTCAGGGACCTTCAGGGGGTATGCTACATGTGCATGTGTGCTAGTATGGCGTTAGGGTTTTTATCCCTTGGTATTCTGCAACTCAGTCCTGGCTTCAGAGGGCAAATATGCACTATTACAGGTAACTAACTGTTCCCCGGGTACTTCAATTACTATCGTAATTTTTTGTGCAGGCGGCACAAGATCGTTTCTGTGGCTATTCTCCCAAAAGACCTATGTCAAGCAGTGTGCTCCTATCGATAGAGATAATGATGATAACTATGATGATGATTTTTTTTATTCAATGACAAGATAGTCCTTGACTGTGATCACCTGTAAGTGGTAAGTGACAATGCAGTCTAAGATGGTAGCGGGCTAACTTGGAAGGGGTATGGCAGTGTATATTCAACCTGTACCCCTAATGTGTTTCTGCAACTGTGCCGGAACACTAGATCGCTTGGCGGCAGGTCTTTGACGGTAGGGTGGTAACTAGAGCCACGGCCAAAGCGTCCCACCAGACCAGACCAGAGACAATTCAGAAATAATTAAATCCCAAAAAAAAACCTTATTTTTATTTTTTCGCTTTTTAGTTTCTTTTAACGTCGGTTCAATTTTTTATCAAAAAGTTGTTATTTACGTTTAGTTGTAATTTTATGATTTAGAAAGTTATATTTCACCTTTAATTTTTCAGGATTTCTGGTCTATTTCTGGATGATAGCTACCTTTTCTTGGATGAACGTCATCAGCATTAATATGTACAGAACTGTGCAGTAAGTTATATTTTTAACCTACCTAGTATACACATAATATATACTTATACGTATTATGTCTCATATTATGATAAATGACGAAAGATGAAAAGGTACGAGTACATCCACATTAAAGCTTTAGTATCAGGTTTCTGGTCTCAACGCAGTCATTAGAAAGAATTACCAGACTCGCTGATGCAACCGACTTTTTTGGTGTAAGTTTATATTTTTCTTTGGGACATAGTAAACTTTTTTCTGAAATAACAATTGAAAATAAAAAATTTAAAACATCCCCGACATGTGAATCTATGGCAGGACTATATCCTGTTAACAAGTTTGGTCATTTTTTTTTTAATGTGTTCCTCCCTTTTTTCCTCCGACATGGTAATCGGAGACTGTTCTAGGTCGGTACTGAATATGGCTTTTTTTTTTGACATATTTTCTTTTTGCTATACTTTCTGGTTAACTTACTACACATGGGTGCAGTTCGTATATTAACAAAAACAAAGACTAATAAAATACCTATTCAGAGGTTAAAACTTAAGTAACTTAAATGTTAGTAAAGTACATATTATCTTTTTTCTTTTGGTCATTAGATCCTCTTCCTTCAATCATCACCTATCTAACTCATTAGAATGGTCAATGAGTAGGTTTTATCTAACACCTGAAGATCGTGGATCGAGAAAGATCTGATGATGGAGCAGCTACCTGGGTAACAGGATGTCAGGACATCATACATAGTCCTACCATAGATTCACATGTCGGGGGTGTTTTAAATTTTCAATTTACACTTCTTTATAAAGTTTATCCGGCAGAAAAATGTGTACTACAATGCCGTATGAATGAAGCCTTACTTGTGATCTATGGTATAGTTCTTGCACTTCACGAGGGCTCGTGGCTCATCGTTGTGTGTGTGTCGTATCTGTATAAGTGTGAGCGAGAGTTTGCTCGCGCCTGACCGCTCCCACTAGACTCCTGACAGGCACGCACACTTACGCAATGTGCATATACACGACATAACCACAAGTAAAGATCACGCGCCCTCGTGAATTGCAAGAACGTAAACAAGGTATATAATATTTTCAGGGATGCAAGTTACTTAAAGAAGACCGAGAGGAAACAGCATCTCATATACAACTGCTACGCTTGGGGGATCGCCGTTTTCTTCCTGATCGTTTCACTGATCACCGACATGATTGAAGGAGAGCACTATAAGCCAGGCATTGGAGACGGCAGCTGCTGGTTTAGCGGTAAGCTTATTTATCTTAATTGTAAACAAACTGCGGCACTGGATGTTTTCACCAACCATACCTAAATCATCCCCTAAGTAGAAGTCTCTACATAGGTAGCGCTTAAATACAATCCCTTACCCAATATCATTTTTAATTTCAGGTGTTCCCTAAAGATTCGTGAAAACGAAATTGACAGAAACCGTCACCTAACTTAGCTTAGGTAGCCCGTAAAAGTTAGGGAACGTTTGTGAAAACGGGCATCAGGTTCTCTGATGCCGAGATCTATAGAGCGTCCTTTGACTAAGTTCAGACTTAAGTTAGAGTTAAAACGAGACACAAATATGCTCTGACATAAATATGTCTCGTTTTAATTCTGTCTTCAATCTGAGCAGAGTTAAAGTACGCGCGCTGATTGCAATTGCCTCTGATTGGTCGATACCCACTAGATATTGGCCAAAATGCTTTGTCGCAGTAAGAACGCGATAAATTCAGCCAATCACCATATATCTCTTCTCTAGCAATGACTGAAAAAGAATCCGCCTACGGGTTGCAACTTCATTCTTATTATCCTTTCAGGTCGCACTGAGACATGGATATTTTTCTATGGACCAATAGCCACACTGATCACCGCGAATGTCGTTCTCTTTGTCTTGTCCTCCTTGAAACTGTGGAAGAGTACGAGAAAGTACGAAGTCAACAAGTTAAATAACCTTAAACATAAGTGAGTAATTTTTTTTTCACATTCAGAATACCGATAGTAATAGTCAATACCTACATCTAATCAAAATAAAAGTATCTGCCTGTGATTCAAATCGACTGCCTCTTTATTTCTTTGTAGTTGACAGTTAAAAACCATCCACTATTTTAAATAACAATAACAAAAATAAGAGTTTTTCTACGGACTGCGGCCCCATCAGGAGTCTGTATAAATCGACTTGGAATCTGCACACAAAAACTGGTCCCAAGAATGTACAAAAGAAACGGCAAAAAATTAGGAACGTTGAGGAGGGTCCTCAACGTTTGAATCGGAATAAAAAAATTAAAATCGAAGGGTGTTAGAGATATTTCGATTCCATTCTAATTTCGTTTTATTTTATTCTAGGTTCTTGATTTCTCTCAAGCTCTTCCTGGTCATGGGCATTTCCTGGATCTTTGAAATAGCCAGCTTTGCTCACGGCGAATCACACATCATTTGGTAAGAAAACACATAATCTATCTCCATCCTTAAGACCTTACCTAATCCTAACTCCACTCGGGCGAAGCCGCGGGCAAAAGTTAAAATATAGCACAATGGCTAACTCTGCAGACATGAGGCAATACACAGCTTTGACAATCCTTGATTTATGTGTCTCGATTCTCTAAAAATGATTACATCCGTGTAACGATCGCAATGGCCTCTGATTGGCTGAATTTATGGCGTTCTTGCTGCATCAATGCATTTTAACCAATAGCGAAAGTCCCTGTCGCTGTGGTCACTTTTTCTCCTAACTCTTAAGTCCTAGAGATCTGAAATTTGGTACATGGGCTTTTTTCCCCCTATTTTCTTAATAAGAAAAATACAAGCACTACATTAATTAAAAAGCAGTTTTTATTGATTTCTGAATGGTCCGTGTAACATCTGGGATTTTAGAAATCACTGATTTAGTTATATAGGTACCTACTCTAGGCCTACTTTTCTTACCATCAACTTCTTTCTAGGCGAATTATGGACATATTCAACTGCCTGCAAGGCGTAGTGATCTTTCTAATCCTGGTCGTGTTCCGGAAGCGTGTCATACAAGGCCTGGCCAGCGACAACTGCTGCTTGTTCTTCACTCGCCCATGGGCTGAGAAACTAAGCCCCGACGATGATGGAGACGATCAGGAAATTTTGGCGGATGATACAGTCGAGGTTAGACTTAATTAGTTGTTAATATTACAGGGTGTACCTACCTTCCGTGAATTTATCTACGAGTATATAAATAAACCTTAAGTGTGTAGGTTAGGTTGAACTATTGTCGTAAGCTCTCGAATTTCGTGATGGAGAAAATTAGTCATTTGTAAAAATATGCCATAGATAAAATACCTAAATGTGGCATATTTTATTATTTATATAATATAATGTCTTATAATGTATATTGTACAGTCAAGTCGACCGTTCCGTAGAACAGTCTCATCTACTAAATTCATAACATGAAATTTGAGCCTTGCAGATGTGACTTATAAGGCTCCAATTTCAAATTGTGAATTTAGCAGATGAGGCTTTATTCTACGGAACGGTCGAAGTGTATTCAAATTAAAGTAAGTAGATTACTTAAAATATAAATGATGCTAGTAAAGAATTGTGTTAACTAGGTATTTTACTATTTTAACATATAACTATACATAATATTTTCTAAAATCTATTTTAAGATACCAATACTTTCTTTTTTTAATGAAATCGATGCCTATTTGTTGACCTTAACAAATAGGTAGGTCTTTCTTAAGGCGATCTTAAAATAAGTTTATTTTACTCTCAATACCAAAAGAAATGTTTAATAACTTATATTTTTACCTTTATTAACTTTTAATTATCGGACACAATTAATTCCTATTAAGTTTTTAATTCAATGTAATACTTTAATTATTTATCTAAGTTCAATGATCGTTATCTTTTTCTATAAAAAGATCTCGAATGATTGATTGAACTCATTATTATAATTCAAAGAGACAACGCCAAATATGTTGAAATTTTAATTAATGTGCCATATTTTGTACCTATTTATGTAAAAATAAATTGTATTAGCGTAGTTACCTACTACCTAACTTACCTATATGAACACTTGTTTCTTTTAAATGATTCACAGTAATTTTTGATAGTTTAAGGAATCGTACTGTGTTTTTTAAAATGTGAGAGAATACTATTATTAGAATATTGTAATCGTCCTTTTGCTCACACTGATAAAATAAACGAAAAATCTAAAATGAAGTAAGTAAATGCATGGTGAGTTAATAATATGGTATTGAGTAATAAGCAGAGTGCATGATTATGTTAATAAAATAAAAATGATGATGATGAAATTATTTAATTTTTAATGCCAACGATTGGTGTTTCCTCTCCTTAAACCTCTACCAATTTGAATTCCTCTGTCCCATGTCTAGTATCTAAAGGTGAATGCGCAAGTCTATCGCGACTACTATTACTCGAATAGGTAATAATGTGGTAATAATAATGTGGCCGTGCATGATAGGCTTCTATCTGCTGACAGCTGGTCTATGGTGTCTGCTGTTTATCGGGAAAGGGAAGTCCCACTTCTAGCACACGAATTTTTTTTGATGCAAAGGTTCGTCATATCCTGAGGAGATCAAGAGTTTCAGTTCAACACACAGATGAATAATCTTTTTATACATATAACTTATCTATGGTTCACCACAATTGTTGTTCCATGGTTTTAACATTTTTGTCTATGATGTCAAAATTGACAATCACTTGACAAGTTAACTGTCAAGTGTCAATTCATTTTCATTTATTTAGTTTGTGGAAGTGTTGTGATTGAAATCTGAATATCTTATTTTATAAAGAATAGTTTACAAATAAAAGTACGAAAAACGTTCAATTCAAGAAAATAAATGGAATATCTATGACATGAGTCACCTTTCTACCATTTCCTAAACAAACCAACAACAAAGAAAAAGTGCCTTTGCGTGCCCTGTACAACAGAAAAGTTCAAGCAAAAAGTTTTAATGCGTGGTACAACAAATTAATTAACAAATAAATTAAAATGTTACTTGTTTATGCACAAACTTTATTATTGTTATCGTCGGCTACTGCCACTAGGGCAGAAGTAGGTGAGGATGATCTCAACGAGGTATCAGATAAAGTGTATTCAGTGAAAATAAATAAATGTTGTGAGCTTAACGAAATTATGGTTGACTCTGTTTGCAGATTGTTAGAACTGTATAATGAAAGTAAGTGTATAGTTTTCTATATGTTATTATCTCTATTGATTAATATTTTGTGTTATATAATGCAAGATTGTGTTCTGTGGTGATCCTTGCAAGACTTATGTCCAACAGTGGACTTGTACAAACAATGGAATGATTCTTACAAACATTGTTGGGTTTCATATGGAGACTGATTGATAGGATATTATTTATTATTACAATCAAATAGTTTTTATGCAAAAAATCATGTTGATCCATAGCTCTGTTGTGGCATGACTGAAGAACAAACAAACACATTTACTCATTCGCATTTATAATACATATTAGTACAAGGATTCTCTATAAAGAAGAAATTAATGTGCCTACTTATATAAATTTTGAAACAATAATTTCTATAATCAGGTATGTGGGAGCCACAGTTTAAGACTGAAGATGGTAAAAGTGCAACAGTAAAGTACTTCAAATATGTGACTGGGATACCGGACTGTGCAACTACACAACAGCGACCAATATTCGATTTGGGAAAATCTGAAGATGAGTATGTATGAAACAAAGAGTATTATTTTTTTTTTACAACAGGTTTGCCTTTGACTGTGACCACACTTTGTGGGAAGTGATGGTTCAGTTTAAAATGGAAGCAGTAGTGGTATTCTTTAAATTGATAACATCAGTGTAACAATCACAAAGGACTCTCTTTTGACTTTTACTCTGGCTGGCTTTTATTGGCTGGTACTCTGCTGCTACTGGTTAAAAGTAAGCTAAAAATGCATTGATGCAGCAAGAATGCCATAAATTCAACCAATCATTGATCATTGTGATCATTACACTGATGTGATCATTTTTAGAGAATAATGTCATGAATCTCAACCCATCTCCAGGGCACTACTGAAATCAGTAGCATAAGCATGAACATTTTGACTTTCGAATAGTAAAGGTCAGAAATTCTGTATGAAAATGACAGGACCCTGTCATTATGTCAAAGTCCACCACACTGGCCAAGTGTGACTTCACATACGCTTAATAACATTTTGGAAGAACAACATCATGAAATACTTAAAAACCTTTCAATTTCAGACTAAATCTCTTGGAAGATGGTCGTCTACAGCATTTGATATACCACCAGCACAGCTCAGATCACGTAAAGGATGATCCACTTATAACAAATACATTTAGCATTCATGAAGCTATAGCTATTCCTGAAGTGAAGGAGCCATCGTCTTATATTCACGATCAAGCTAAATATTGCATGGATAAGGTAAAAATTTAATTAATCTAAACCCTATGAGATATAAACATCCTTAATACTATTATTATAAATGTGAAAGTGTGTTTGTGTGATGTTAAGTTGTTGCTAAGTTTTTTTGGTTTGTCTTTCAATAACACTGCAACTGAGCTACGGATCGATGTGATTTTTTGCATGGGTATAGTTGAGGACCTGGAGAGTGACATAGGCTGCTTTTTGTCCCGGAAAATCAAAGAATTTCTGTAGGATTTTAAAAACTAAATCCACGTAGACTTTATTGCGGGCATCAGCATGAAGGTGTTTATTTGAATGTAACTGAAAACATCAAACCATTTATAAATTGGTTTTTCGCAGATTCTTGTAACAAGTTCGAACATAACAGGTAAATATGCATTGGTGTGCATCCCAGAAGTAATAATAAATTGGAAAGAGACAAGTTTTCTGATGAAGAAAATATTAAACCCTCTGTTCCATGCCATTGCTATGGTGTTGTATCTACTAGTGGCCATAATATACTTTGTCTTACCAACACTGCGCGACTTGGCAGGGAATATAATAACGACTATTACTATGTGTTTAATAGTCAGTCAGGCTGCAGATCTGGTCAGAATATTTACAGAATTGAGTAATCACATCAGTTTTATGGTCACAGGTGAGTTCTTTTACTATTACATATTTATAAGAGCACAATATAAAGTATATTTATTTATTTATTTGGCAATCCAAACAGATAATTGTTATCTGTTTGGATTGAATTATTTAACCTAAAGTCTTAATTAAATTACATTTCAATCTTATTGTAATCCTACAGGGTTGCACAACATGACTAAGATTTTGAAATCAGGCGCGCGAAGTATTCATTAATCTACAAAATTCCTAAACTATTTAATTATTAATAAAAACTACGAAAATCTGTACAGTAGTTTATGAAACTAACCTGTACAAGCAAAATTAGCATGGCAGGGGACATATGTAGTAATTTTTGATACCTTGGATTACATTATTGCAATTTTCGTAGGGATCTCTAATTTTTAAATAAAATATAACTTATTTACTCACTGACAATATAATTTTCTATAGGTGAAAGAATTTAAAAAATCTGTTAAATAGTTTGCATTCTACCCATTACAAACAAACATACAAACAATCAATTTCTCATTATAATGTTAGTTTAGATAAATCCTGAGGGAGCTTTAACATTCCAGGATAAAACTATCCTTTATCTATTCTCAGGTTGCAAGTTATCTCTTTGCCATATTTTGTCAAAATTGGTTCAGCAAATTAAGCATCAACAGACAACGGGCATCACATTTATAAATCAGTATGGATTTTGCTCATAATTCTATTTGTGTATGTTGCAGATATAATTTTATACATAAGCCTTTTGGGAGCATTCTTTTGGCTAAACAGTTTCGGATTCTACATTTGGAAAACATTTAAGTAAGTAAATAATATAGATAATTAAGTTTATTTCACAACCTAAGTCATTACCATCAATGGAATAAGCTACAGTCACTAGACAAGGCAGATTTACGCTATAAGAAAATTGAAAAGAATAGGAATGTGTCATGTTCATTTATTTATTTACAAAAATGTAAGAAATAAGAATACAAGATACAAAAAAGACTAATGCATGTTAAGTTTTTTTACTAAAGATATCTCTTAAAAACTATAATATGTATTACTAATTAACATACTGAATAGCTGCACACCAATTTCTCTCTTTCTCTCTTCACTTAATTGACATTTGAAAGAAGAAGACAAAGCATTGTGTAACTACACCTCTCCTATTCAATGTTAATGTTGAAAATGGACAAATATTTATCTTACAGGTCTAGGAATGTTTTCTTACGCGTGACAGATGTGCGTAAATACTGTTACTATTCGAGTGTAGTTTGGTTCGCCGTTGGAGTAATGGCCGCCATGGCGATTTGCGCGCATTTCCTACTGGACTCTGGCACAAGCCCTTACAAGAAGATGAGGCTCTCTAACACTGTTATCCTTGACGATGTTGAACAGGAAACCATAGGTAAGTGTTACTTAAAAAGCTAAAGATGCATGCAAGCTGTTTCGATGAAAAACTTAAACTTTGATGAAACTCTTTTTGATTTTGTTGGATTATATGTATTGCATTTTTGAAGCTTCACTGTGGAAGCACTGTATACATAGCTTAGTTTGGTTACTTATTGTAAAATTATTTTATTTTTTGAAAAGAGCAACTGCTGAGTTTCTTGCCGGTTCTTCTCAGCAGAATCTGCATTCCGAACCGGTGGTAGATTTATGACGTCATAAGTGCTACAAGGTAGCCTACATTAAATAAATAAATCGATAGGATGAAAGATAATTTTGACGATGTAAATAATGCATTATCTCAAGTTTCTGAATGGTTTACGGCAAATAATCTCCTTTTAAATGCTAAAAAAACAAAGTGTGTTGAGTTTTTATTACCTAACACGAGAACTGTCAGTAAAAATTTAAAGATAAATAATGAACCTTTGAAAACTGAGGACTCCACAGTGTTTTTGGGGTTAACCCTGGATTCAAAGCTACAATGGGGCACCCATATAGCAACGCTTGCTGGCAAACTTAGCTCTGCTGCTTACGCTGTTAGGAAGATTCGACAGTTGACTGACATAGAAACTGCAAAAATTGTTTATTTTGCATATTTCCATAGTATTATGTCATACGGAATCTTACTATGGGGTAAGGCAGCCGATATTGGAAAAATTTTTGTTTTGCAGAAGAGGGCAATCCGCGCAATCTATAATTTGAGGCCGCGGGATTCCCTTCGAGAAAGATTTAAAGAGATAGGCATTCTTACAGTAGCTTCACAATATATTTATAACAACATAATATTTGTCAGACAAAACATTTTGAGTTACAAAAAAAAGAATGATTTGTCCGATAGACCAAGTAGAAATCCAAATAGGCTCATGTTTCCTGGGCTGCGCCTCAAGAGGGTCCAAAAGACATTTGTGAGAATGGGCGTGACGTTTTACAATAAAATTCCACAGTCAATCTTAGACTTGCCTCTACACAAGTTTAAGAAATCAATTAAATCTACTCTCATGAAAAAAGCATATTATACAATTGAAGACTATGTAAATGATAAAAAAGCGTGGATATAATTCGCTCCAGTGATTCATAAGACAGTAATAACTATCCTGTGTTCAATAACAATTGTAAATTTTTTATTTTTTTTGAAAAGAGCAACCGCCGAGTTTCTTGCTGGCTCTTCTCGGCAGGAAAGGCATTCCGAACCAGTGGTAGATTCATTGACGATTCAAAAGTGCTTGTAAAAGTTTATTTGAATAAAAAATATTTCTATTTCTATTTCTATTTCAAAATTTTGAATTTGAATTTGATTTATTTTATCGACATAATATAGTTTTTGGACCCATGGATTTGGATTTACACCAAATGAATACTTAAAGGGCAACCAGGATCTGATGATAGAATAGGTAGTTGGTCACAGGAACTCAGCTCTATTAAACGCGGCCATTTTACGACACTGAATTGTTTTTTCTCTCCTCTCCTCTCCAAATAAGCGGAAAGCTTTTGCTAGGAGTAGGTACGGCAATAGTGCAATGGATGGGGTTCGAACCTGCGACCTTTCAGTTTTCAGTCCGTAGCTGTAATCATTGGGATATTGAGGCTTAAAATTAATTAAAATACTCCACTTACTCTAAATTGGTTAATTGATGGACGGAAATAGATAGAGGGTGTCAAATTTTTTAAATATTAATTATTTTCACTTTTATCTTTTTCAGGATGGCTGGGAATCGCCGTATTTTTCACGCCGGTTGCATTCACAATAATATTTAACCTATTCTTTTACGTCACGACGCTTAAGGTTATCAAACGGATAAACATATACGGAAGGATACACTATAAGTTAAAAGGATGGTATGTTGTTGAATCTTTTTATTAACTTGCTTATTCTCGTTAAAGTATACCAAGTTGGGACTTTTTTCTTAAATTCTTGATAAAACACTAATAATAAATAATTAATTAGTTAATTTTTGCGTTAATAACATGGGAATGGTAAGTTTTATAGTGTGTAACTTGTTTCAGTTTCGACCTATTCATGCAACTTTTCCTAATAATGACGATAGCGTGGCTGTTCCTTTTGCTGTCCTGGTTGAACTTCGATGGACTCTTCTACGCACACATAGTCGTGAATCTATTGCAAGCCATTCTGATCTTTTATGTGTGCGTAGTCAGACAATCGCACGTGACGTTTTTGTTGAGGAAAAGCTGCTGTTACGCAGAGCCAATACCAACTGGAGAGTGGGGTGACGAAATGACTCATATGAATGGTGGGAATTACTAATTTGACAGCGAAATTCTTATTGTTTAGACTTGGTAATTGTACTGCAAAACTTGGTTAGTACTACATTTAATTTAATGTACAGCGAGGGTAGATATTCATGGTTTGTTTTCGGTTCACTAAACTGATAGGTTTAAAAGTAATACTATTCACGACTGAATCCATAACATGCACACATACTTTCCCATTTCTTGCCAGGTGAGACTGACAGATACGGTCGTACATAGAAGGACAAAGTGGAATCAGAGCTGTCAAGTCTCGCCTGAATATATTAGGAAAGAGCGAAACTTTTACACCTGTCAAATAAGTTTACTTAACTGGATTGGCTATATTCGTTGAGTTTTCTCATAGTACCAAGGTATTAAACAGTCAAACAGTCTAGCTAGAAAAACTTAATTAGAGCTCCGAATGTTTTTTTAGTACAAAACTCTTTTGGACAAGTTTAAATATTCACAAAATTGATATTGAATATTGTTTGATAAAATTATATGGATAAAAATGTATTAGTGCCTTAAAGGACAACGATAACTTCTAATGAAGTCGGCTAAAAAGCATATTATGTGATTCATAATTAATTATTACCATGTTTAACAATATTGTTAGAGATATCAAGCCTACAAATAGCTACTAGAACTACTTTTTTTTTCAGAATGTATTAAGTGTAGTTACAACATTAATATTAAAGGCCTTATTACGCCATATCGCCTCAACACCTACTCAACTCAAAGTAACATACTAATCTCATTTGTCGAGGCGACATAGTGTTTGAAGGCCCCAGATCTATCGATTTTCGCACACACTTATTTAACCTATAGACTTTAGAAATACTTTACGCGTTATGGGAATTTTAAAATTAACACTCACGTCACATTAAGTTTTTGTATTTTAACTATATTTGACGTTGAAAAAGCTTAAATGACTTCCGCACATTAATGATACCAAAAACATGTTATATGTAAATAAATTGACTGTGATTCCATAGTCAAACGTGCCTTAGAATAAAGAAAACGAACAGTATTGTGCGAAAGCAAAAGATACATCGACGATGAAATAATCGATTTACATGCATATAGATATTAGCTGCGAATATTTTCCTACACCTGTCACAAGCTTTTAGGCTTCAAAAAGTTATTTATATCTTATTCGATATAAAAAGCATGGCTAGAATTTAATTAATATTAATATTTAATAGAAACTAAATAGATTTTTACTAGATTGTTTGGTGCTGGTCGCATAGTGTTTGTTTGTGTGCGCAGATAAAACTGCGACTGTGTGCATGTTTGTAATGTTTACGCATGCGCGATTAAAACTATGTTTGAATTAAATAAGTGAAATGAATAACAACTATCGAACAACTGTCTGCGTGCACAAATGACAATATTGCAACGTTAGACGCAGAGCTCTTTTAGCTTTAATGCTTAGAATATTATGTATCACGAATAGATATTTTAAACTATGAATTTTAGTATTGCCTTTGCGTTGAATTTATTAGAATTTCAATAGTAAAAAAATGCGATGTATATTCTCAAATATTCGAATTAAGTATATTATTAATTTGTAGTTGTAAATTAAGTGTAAACGAATTTTTATTATTAAATCGGTTTTAGTTAGGCTCATTAAAGATACTTAATTAATTAACTATATTAAAAACATATATATGTATAATATGGCAGCTATATATTTCCTTTAGTAATGTCATTTTACTTTGGCTCACTGAAGATACTTAATTAGACAAATTGGACCAAAATTATTCCTAAGTTTTAATGTTAATTTTAATTCTATATCCTAATATTACATTTATATTATTTCCCTATGTTTAAGATAAAAATGTGTATTTTAACATTATAATGTTAATTTTAACATAAGGTGAAAAGTGAAAACACAAATGTATATAAGACTGCAATGTAAAAATCCCAATGATTCTCCGTCCGCCCCAATGTTTACAAATTTAATTTTAACGAAAAATATGTCTTTGCGTGCAGCTATAAGCAGCTATAATAGATATTAATGTGATGAATTTTATTGTGACATGATTTTTTGCTCTCTTGCACTAATGTTTAACTTGATCACTTGTACACTTACGTAACGTAATAATTTTTACCTATTTATAGTATTTTTATGATTTGACTCAAAAAATAATATTGAAATAAAAGCGTGATAGAATATCTAATGTGTTTATTTATATTTTGATAGGAAGTCGGTTCAAAAGTAATGCTAAAAATAGTTTCTAGGATCCTATTTATAGTCTCGTATTTTAACTTTATCACGTCAGCGTTGCTCATCCAACCGCTTCCTACCACGATCAGTACATAGAGGGCGTCCAACGCTATACTCCTTTTATATGCCACGTTGGTCTACTCATTAGTTCGACTGCGGATGATGAGGTCCCGGGTTCGATACCCGGATCGGGCCAAAAATGTATTTGAGGTTTTCTGTCAAAAAACTAGTCAGTACTAGCACGGTGTTAGGAAGTTGACAGTGAGTCATCCCCGTGCCTCGGAGAGCACGTAAAGCCGTCGGTCCTGCGCCTGATCTCTCCGGTCGTGTCGGATTTTCCGTCTTATTGGATTATGAGAGTGAGGGAATAGAGAGCACCTGTGTCTGTGCACTATAATATCTCTCGCGCAGATGGCTAACCTTTGTAGAGATTGGCGTGGCCGAATTCGGTCGGGAGGACATTATTACTTTTTCAACACACTTGCTCATAAAGGGGCTCCCGGTTCACCGCAACTAGGCACACAATGGCACCTCTAACTCAAACTGTGACTTTTGATTACTATTATTCACAATGTGAGTTAAAGAATTTTTTTTTTTTAAATTTTATTGGGTGAGTTGCTGTGTTCTTAAAAAAGTTTCTATTACAAAAAAGATCTTGTTCAATAATTTATAAAAATATCGTGTTAAATTAATGTACCTGAGCAAGCAATCCTTTCATACAACTCCGTATTTAAATAGATAATTTCAATATGTACGTGTTTAATAAATAAAACTGTCAGTAACTTTTGTTTTTTTTTTTTGTAATAAAGAAAACTCGAAATCCCCATTTTGTACGTGGCTATAAGAGAAATGCCAAAAAAAAAAGAAACCTCATTCTTTAGTCTATGGCCATTAAAGGTTTCGGAAAACTGATTAAATCAAATAAACACCTGAATAGGCTGTACGGTCGTCGATCTTTGCCTGCCCTCAAGAGCATCTCAAGAGGGCGAACAAAAGAACAACATTAATTTTTCCCGCCATTGCGAAAAAATTTTCACAACTCGTTTTCACTGTTTTGTACCATAATGTTCTATTTTAGTGTTATTTTCTTCACAAGTGTGTTGAAAAACGTCGTATGATACACGTGTATATTGATGATTACCGTCCTCGGCTACCTTAAGACCCTCACCTGACGGCTCGGGTCTCAATAGCGCCTCAGCGGTAATCACCAACTTTGACACTTGTACCATAATGTACTATTATATAGCGCGGGTTATAAAGCTTAAAACTTTATCACATTATCTGTACATATATGCTCGCTAGAATGCGATGCCCCTCTAAACAAAAATGGTAATTAAGCACAATTGCGCCCTCCTATCTCACGAGGGTTCTTTTGTAGAAACTGCTCTAGACATTTGTACTGCAAGAAAAAAACAACCCAGCAGGATAATACAACTATAAGAAATATGAAGAAAAAAAGACGTGTGGCATTCGGGGACTGCCGCGGTAAAGCTATTGCACAGCATTTTTTATCAACGCCTTCTAGCGGTGAGAGGAGTCCCGTGTCAGGTTATTTACGGAATTTCTGGATTCGGTCTCCACGCTCAAGGCCCGCGATAGAAGCTATGCAATAGCTTAAAAATTAAAATCTAGTTCTAGTCTAGTACTCACCTGTATGAACAGTTGTCCTTCAGGTCGTCTCGCAAGCGGAGCCAGCTGGCATCGCACCACGAGATGGCAGTCGTCCATCACGGTGTTGAAGAAGCGGCGCGTGGGTAGTAGCGCTTCCAGGTCTATCATCAGCTCGAGGAACCGCTCACAGTACCTAGTAGAATAATTTTTATTTTTTTTTTTATATGAATAGCAGGCGAACGAGCTGGCGGGTCACCTGATGTAAAGTGATTACCGCCGCCCATGAACACTTGTAGTACCAGAGGCACCACCGATGCGTTGCCGGCATTTCCGGAACCTTGAATAACCCCATATTGTAATTAAGTGGGAACACTGTCGAAGGGAGAAGATTCCACAATTTGGTGTATGTGGTGGTGATTTTTTATTCAAACTTTTAAAAAGTGCTTTCAAATCGTCAAATTAATCTACCACTGGTTCGGAATGCCGTTCCAACCGAGAAGAATCAGCAAGAAACTCTGCGGTTGCTCTTAAAAAAAATGTATTGTATAAACGTATTGGGTTTGTCTCGAGAAATTCTCATACTAGCCGTTACGGAGTTAGGAAGTTGGCGGTGTATCATTCTCGTGCCTCGGAGAGCACGTAAAGTAGTCGGTCCTGCGCCTTATCTCTCTCAGGTCGTCGGATTTCCGTCCCATCGGACTATGAGAGTGAGGGAATAGAGTGTGTGCACTATGATGACTATTCTTCACTCCCGCAATTATACGCATATTTCCTACTGTGTGGTAATGTCAATATTACAGGTTTGACAACAGTGTAATAAGATCCACTTTACGAGCAAGTTTTGAAAATGTTCTTACCTAACAGCATGAGGATCGACGTCTTCGGTCTCGGGAATGCTTTCCAAAATGCGCATAAACTTTATCATAAGCCTCTGCAAGTAGCGCCGCTCCCACATCAGCTTGTCCATGAGTTCTGGCTTGTCTTTCTTTTGTATGGCGCGCCAATATTTACGCCATTTCGGTACGGCTTTGAACTCTTGGTTTCTTCTTCCTGAAACAACCCGCAACCAGTTTTTGGTAAATATTTACAATATACACACGACAGCCTTGTTATATACGCTGAAATTTTAATGGTTATTTTCCCGCAGGTAAATTATTTGTCTTGGTAGGTACATACGTAAATCGTTATAAAAAAAAATGTTGTTAGAATAAAAAAAATGGGATTTAGAATTAAATAAAAAACAAAAGTCGAAACGCGAAAAAATTATACAGGACAGTTAGAAATTATTTAAGAAATAGGCTTAATAACTAGTTATAATTAATTTAAATTTAATTTCTGTTTATTTGTGTACCTACAAGAGCTACATAGTCACTCCAGTGACTCGGCTCTTTAAATAAGAATTAAAAGAAACTCGAAAGCGACTTCGAAACATTAGAAATACCTCGCGATAGACGCTCGTGCAGGCTTGTTTATGCCGTTTGGAGTGTACGCGCGAGCTTATTTTGCAAAGATTTATGAATTACTACTTTGGCGGCAGCGCTTGCGAAATTACTATTTAGGTTGCCTTTGTGTTTGGATAGTACTACTTCAAAACTATTAAAGACAACCCTCATACTACAGAAATATCAATGATCAATTACACTTACCTTCCTGTAAACTGATCCACATACTAAGCGAGACGAGCCTCTTGACCTGATCTCTACACAGCTGCACCTCCATACTGCCAAAGCAGTGGTTAAGGAAGAGGAGCAATGCCGTCTGTTCGCGCATATTCCTCGCTTCTTCCATTACGCTCGCTCTTAGCACTTGTTCGAAGAAGGCCGCAAAGTGTTCTGGTTTCTTCAGAAATGCCTGAGAAAGAAAAAAATTTTTTTTTAATTTTTTTTTAGCGAGCAACCGAGTAGTCGGTTCACCTGATGTTAAGTGATTACCGCTGCCCATGAACATTTGTAGCACCAGAGGCACCAACATGTGTTGTCGGCTTTTCAGGAATTAGTTGGCATGTTGTAATTCAATTGGAGCACCATTGCAGGAAGTTGGTTCCACAGAGTACGTGGAAAAAAGATAGGCACAACGGACGGTCGAAGTGCTCTAGGCACCCAGTTTACCCGTTTAACCAGACAGATGGACAAAAATTTTAAAAACGTGTTTTTCTGTGTGCTGTAATTCAAATAATATTAATATGCGTCTTAAACGAACCTGCCTGCAGGAGCAGAAGTTGTAGGAAGAAAATATTGAATGTGTGCCAATTTAGATAAAATTCTAACTGAAAACCTTTAAAGGTATAAATAAAACAATCAAAAAACAAGACCAAAATAATAATAAAAAAAAAAAAAACTAACCTGCCAAGCCGGCACCCTTTCCCTAAACTTCTCGTTAATCATGACTATAATAGACATCATATGCGCATGCGACGCCTTCCCAGCTTCATAGTGTGGCCACAAGTAGTTCTCTAGGTATTGGGAGAACTCCAGCATCATGATACGACGAACTGCAAAACTGTAAAATAAAATTGTGCACATTATATATAAAAGAATTCAAATTCAAAAAAAATTCTTTTCAAAAAACCGACTTCAAACGCCACTACAAAGTATAAAAATAATTTTATTTTGTACACGTTTGTTGAAGTCGGGCGGGCTTAAATAGAAACGGTGAATCCGATACGCGATGCTCGCCCGGTTTCAATAAGCGTGTCTTTTATATGTCACCATAAGATAAGCGTTGCGCATCGATTTCATCGTTTCTAGTTAAGCCCGCCCGACTTCAACAAACGTGTACAAAATAAAATTATTTTTATACTTTGTAGTGGCGTTTGAAGTCGGTTTTTTGAAAAGAATTTTTATTTTAAGCTTTTTAGTGTACGAGTAGCCTGCTCTCTTTCTCCCCTCCCTCCAACGCTACGGTACTAATGTAGTTCTACACTTGGTACCTACAGTACTTATTAACAATACACAAACAGTTCCTAAATCCTCACAGTTTAGGTAGGCAGTACCCCTGCAGCATCAGTATTGAAGAGCGAGGACCTTGAATTCCACGATGTAGAATATGTTCGATACTAACAATATCAGTTCGCAAGCGAAAGTTCCTAAATCCTCACAGTTTAAGTGGGCAGTACCCACCAGCATCAGGATTGAGGAGTTAGAACCTAGACCTCGATGAAGTAGTATATGCTTATTACATACAATAACAATTCATGATTAGCAGTTCCTAAATCTCTACAATTTAGGTGGGCAGTACCCTGCAGCATCAGGATTGAGGAACTAGAACCTAGACCTCGATGGTGTAGTATATGCTTATTACATACAATAACAATTCATGATTAGCAGTTCCTACATCCCTATAATTCAGGTGGGCAGTACCCTGCAGCATCAGGATTGAAGAGTAGGACCTGGAGCTCTATGATTTAGTATATGCTTAGACCAAGGATACCAATTCGTAAACGATGGTTCCTAAAGTCCCTTAATTTAGGGGGGAAATACCCCTGCAGCATCAGGCTTGAGGAGTTGAAGGTAAAAATTTTTATGGGACCATTTCGTGAGCTTCTTCTGTCGATTAAAAAAAAAATCTCGTGAATCGGTTCAGAAACCTCGGAGTAATCGGCGGGCATACATAGAAAAAAAAAAAAAAAAAAAAAAAAAAAAAAAAAAGATACCGGCCGAATTGATAACCTCCTCGTTCCAAAAATGGAAGTCGGTTAATAATTTTCTTTTAAAGAATATTGTACTGATAATATAAATGTGAAAATTTTATTTTTACAAAACTGACTTCAAACGCCACTACAAAGTATATCAATTGTGCCTATAAAATTTGAAGAGTTCCCTCGATTTCTACAGGATCTCATCGTCAAATCTTGACCTGATGATGATGACCCTTTTGAACAGAAAAAGAATTTTCCAAATTGGTCCAGGCGTCTTCGAGTAATCAGGGCACATACAAAAAAAGATTCTAACGAATTGAGAACCTCCTCCTTTTTTGGAAGTTGGTTAAAAATACTGAACTTCACTAATATTTTTCTATTTATTTATTTGGAGGGGTCCAAATAAACGGAAACGGGTGGGGTTCAAACCTGCGACCTTTCAGTTTTCAGTACGAAACCGCACCGCACCTTTAACCGTTAATTTACTTTACTTTACCCACTATTCAGGCTTAAATTATTATTAGAATTTATTTCTTGTGGCTCTTATGACAAGTAAGGACTCTACCACCAGTTTGAAAAACAGATTCTGTGTCTGGCTGTGGCCACGGCTAGTTACCACTCTATCGTTAAAGAAGTGCCGCCAAGCGATTTAGCGTTCCGGTACGATGGCGCATAGAAACCAATTAAGGGGTATTGGTTTAATTAATACTACCATACATTCCCAGTTAGCTTGTTGCCGTCTTAGACTGCATCGTCACTTACCATCAGGTGAGATCGCTCTCAATGCTATCTAGTCTATACTATTATAATAAAGAGGGAGCGCGAATTTTGTGAGTTTGTATGTATGTCCGGAGCAAACTTTGGAACCACCGCACCTATTTCAAAAATTCTTTTACCAATTCAAAGGTACATTATTCCAGATGGTTATAGGCTATATATTATGCACATAAAGTATTGTTACGGCCACTCAACACTAGATGGCGTTAGTCTCGAAAGTGTTACGACCACACTCAACTCAACTCACTCGACACTAGATGGCGTTAGTCGCGAAAACCGGGTTCGCGAACTTACCAGAACTATCCGTCCCGGCTGATCACTTCCGCGCACGTTGGGAAGATTCGAGAAAGGAACGTTCTGGAACGTCTCGGCTCATATAAATAGCCGTAGAGAGGCGCCGGAGGGCAGTTCAGTTCGAGCAACCGTCGAGGCGACTTCGAAGCGAAACCTAGTGATCAAAAGTGCTACCAGTGAAACCTACGACTTGGCTACGACCTAGGACATTGTGAGTGCTTAGTGTTTGGACCTAGTGCTTTGAAGTGTTAGTGAATAAAGTCTTTCAAGGAGTCAGCAGGTCTTTCTTTCCAAATCCAGCGAACCCTAGCACGTAACAACTGGTGTCGGAAGTGAGATTTGGAGATGCCATTGACTCCGAGAGAGGACTTCAAGGAGGGCGTCAGGACAAGGGCACAACGAGCTGCGGAGGCCACACCCAATGGGGACCAAGCTCCACCCACTGGACCCGCCCACCAGGCTCCGCCCACCAACCACGCCCCTCAGGCCCCGCCCACTCAAGGTCAGGCTCCGCCCACTTTGGCCCAAGCCCCGCCCACCGGACCCACCCACCAGGCCCCACCCACCGACCACGCCCCTCAGGCTCCGCCCACTCCGGTTCAGGCTCCGCCCACTTCAGTTCAAGCCACGCCCACTGGCCACGCCCACCGGGCTCCGCCTACTAGACAGGCCACGCCCACCATCGGCACCGCAGCTTCTACAGCCCCTCAAGTGGCCCTTCAATTAGGAAGTTTAATTGAATTAATGGAGCTGCAAAGGGCTGAAATTCAGGCAATGAAGGAAACACAGGAACGCAAGCTGACTACGATTCAAGAGTTTCAAAAGGCTGAAATCAGAGCGATTCGAGAATCACAAGAGCAACAAAAAGACCTCCAAGAAAAAGCGCTTTGGGCTATAAATGATGTTAGTGACACGGTGACTAAGCTTCGAAAAGATGTCGACGTAGTGGAAGAACGAGTTACCGGGTTAGGATTGGATGTTGAAAATGTGAAAACCGGCCTTACTGAACTACAGAAGAAAGTAGTGCGCCTCGAAACCACGGGAGTTGCGATGTCCAGTGGAACTACCGGAGTGGCGCAAGGACCAAGAGTGAAAGTGCCGCCATACGACGGCACTACTTCTTGGAGCGCTTATCGTCAGCAATTTCAGACTGTTGCTACTGCCAACGGATGGACGGAAGAACAGTGCCTGACTGCTCTCACTGTTGCGCTCAGAGGGCAAGCTTTGTCAGTCCTGGAAGCACTGCCACATACAGGGAATGGGTTTCAAAACCTGATGGAGGCACTTGAATCCAGATACGGGGAGCGACACTTGGAGCACGTGTTCCGTGCTCAACTCCGTGACAGAGTTCAACGCTCAGGAGAAGGACTACAACAATGGGCGTTGGAAATTGAAAAACTCGTCAGGAAGGCACATCCAGGAGCCGACTCCAAGATGGTAGACACGAATGTTGTTCAAGCATTTGTCGACGGAATCAAAGACCTGGAGGTCAGGGCTGCAGTGAGGCTTCGTCACCATACCTCGCTAAAGGAAGCATTGGCGCATGCTTTGGAGGTCGAGGCTGTTCGCCATGACATACGGCAGGCCCATAAGATCCGCGAGGTCTCTGAGGAAGTCAAGGAGGTTAAGGCTCCTATGAAGAAACGTTTTGGAGTCATGTGCTACAAGTGCGGCGAGAGGGGCCATCTTCAGCTCAACTGCCCGCAGAAGGAGACCCAGATGACAAGGATGAAAAGGATCGAGGAACAAATAGAGGAGCTGAAGAAACAAGGGGGTTCCGTCCCCTGCCCGGGATCAGGGAAACGAATAAGAGCCAGGACTAAGGGGCGAGTACTGGCTGACGCGGAGGGAGCCCCGACAACTGTTATCTCCCAGGCTTGCAGCGGGAATAGTCTGGCGATTCAGGGGGCTATTAACGGGACGGATTGCAAAATGACCCTAGACACAGGAGCCTCTAGAACAATAGTGAACCCAAACCTGGTAAAAGCCGCAAGGGGACACAAAAGGAGAATTAACTGTCGGCTTCTTACTGCCTCCGGCCAGCCAATACCCGTCCTGGGAGAAGTGTCAGTTACGATGTATGTAGGGGAGTCCTCATACTCTCATGACGTTATCGTGGCTGAGATTATGGATGATTGCATCTTGGGTTTGGATTTTATGAAGAAACACAACTGCAGAATTAATGTCGCTGACGGAGTCTTCAAGTGTGGTGAAGAAGAAATCTTCATTCTTGGAGGTGCCTGCGGGAAAGTCGCATGTGTAAAGAAAGTGATTATACCTGGACGAACGGAAGCTCAGGTGCTGGTGAAACTGCCGCCAGCTGGAAAGAAAAAGGCAAACAGATGCGTGTTGATCGAAGACACACCTACCAAGACATCGGCGCAGAAACTGATGACGGCGAGAACCCTTGTTAGTGGAAGCAGTAACGCTGTAGTCAAGGTTTTGAATCTTGGTGATCGCGAGATCTGCTTGAACAAAGGTGACGTCATTGGAAAGTGCGAGGAAGTTATCTGGATGAAAAAGTGTAGTTCGATGACAGGCGCAGACTCAGCAAACAGCAACAACTACGGATTAGTGACTGAGTTACTCGATGACTGCAAGAGTAATCTGACTTATTCGCAGGGCATGAAAGCTAAGAAGTTTCTACAGCGCTACGCGAATATCTTCTCCAGTCAAGAAGGGGACCTTGGAAGAACGTCGATGGTTCAGCATAGGATAGATACCGGAAGCGAGAGACCAATTCGTCAACGAGCAAGACGGATACCGATTGCAAAGGAAAAAGAAGTTGAAGGCCTTTTGGAGGACATGAGAAGGAATAAGATTATTGAACCGTCTGCAAGTCCGTGGTGTTCACCTGTTGTATTAGTGAAGAAGAAAGATGGTAGCACGAGATTTTGTGTGGACTATAGGCGTCTGAATGATGTCACTAAGAAGGACAGTTACCCGTTACCTAGAATCGACGACACTTTGGATACCTTGAGTGGCATGAAATGGTTCTCGACCCTAGACCTGAAATCTGGATACTGGCAGGTGGAAATTCATCCAAAAGACAAGGAGAAGACAGCTTTCTCGACCGGCAAAGGTTTATGGCAATTTAACGTCATGCCCTTCGGATTGTGCAACGCACCTGCCACATTTGAGCGACTCATGGAGTGTGTACTGGCAGGCTTAGTTGGAGAGGCTTGCTTAGTCTATTTAGATGACGTCATCATTGTCGGCCGTGACTTCGAGGACCATTTGCGAAACTTGGAGCAAGTTTTCGCCAAAATAGAGGGAGCCAAATTAAAGTTGAACCCGAAAAAGTGTCGTTTATTCAGGAGAGAGGTCAATTATCTCGGCCATGTTATCTCCAGTGATGGAATCCAGACAGACCCGGAGAAACTGGAGGCAGTTCAGAAATGGCCTACCCCTAAGGACAAAACCGAAGTGCGGGCATTCCTCGGCCTATGCTCATACTATAGGCGTTTTGTCAAGGGATTCTCAGAGATAGCCAAGCCATTACATCGGCTGACAGAAGATAAACGACAATTTAGTTGGGATGGGACTTGCGAAGATTCTTTCCAGAAACTGAAGAAACATCTGTGTGAAACACCAATCCTGGGGTATCCACAAGCTGAAGGTCAGTTTATAGTCGACACGGACGCAAGCAACACGGCCATTGGAGGAGTGTTATCCCAAAAACAGGGTGAAAGAGAAGTTGTTATTGCATATTTCAGCAAATCTTTATCCAAGCCAGAGAGAAACTACTGTGTGACAAGAAGAGAACTCTTGGCTGTTGTAAAGACGCTACAACATTTCAACAAATATCTCATCGGCAGACAGTTTTTACTGCGAACTGATCACGCAGCCTTGAAGTGGCTACTGCAATTCAAGAACCCAGAAGGTCAAGTAGCTCGATGGATTGAACAGCTCCAGGAGTATGACTTCAAGACTGAACACCGCAGCGGAGAGACGCATGGGAATGCCGACGCACTCTCACGAAGGCCGTGTTCAGAAGACTGCAAACATTGTGTTAAGCAGGAATCCAATGAAGAAGCATTAAAGCTAACGAGAACAAGTCCTTTGGGTCCCTGGGAGAATGATGCTATGAGGGAGGCTCAAGAAAGAGATGACGACCTTCGGCACATCATCACATGGAAGAAACGGGGTGATGTAAAACCAATCTGGAGTGAGGTTGCACCCACTGGCGCTGTCACTAAGGCGTACTGGGCGCAATGGGACAGTCTGATACTCCAAAACGGAATACTCTACCGGAAATGGGAGAAGACTAACGGCAGAGAGTTCCATCTTCAGATAATTGTCCCAAGAACGAGAGTACCAGATGTTCTCCGTGAAATACATGATGGCGTATCAGGAGGTCATCTAGGTGTCAAGAGGACGTTAACAAAAGTGCGAGAACGATTCTACTGGTTGCATTGTCGAGATGATGTACAAAATTGGTGCCGCAAATGTACCACTTGCGCTGCTGTAAAAGGACCACAGACCAGGAGCCGTGGGAACCTGCGGTTGTATAACGTCGGTGCACCGTGGGAACGAATTGCAGTTGACGTAGCTGGGCCATTTCCTGTAACGGAATCGGGAAACAAGTATTTTATGGTCGTCATGGACTACTTCACCAAATGGCCGGAAGTGTTCGCCATACCAAACCAAGAAGCTACAACAGTCGCTTCTAAGTTAGTCGAAGAAGTGATATGTCGCTTTGGTGTGCCTCTAGAGATCCATTCAGATCAGGGCAGGAACTTCGAATCGCAAGTATTCCAGGAAGTGTGCAGAATTTTGGGCATGCATAAGACGAGGACCACTGCGTACCATCCACAGTCTGATGGAATGGTGGAGAGATTTAACCAGACCCTTGAGAGGCATTTGGCGAAAGTGGTAGACGACAAACAAAAGGATTGGGACAAGTATATACCACTCTTCCTTCTGTCGTACCGAACCGCCGAGCATGAGAGCATAAAAGCTACCCCGGCGTATGTCAATTACGGTAGAGAACTACGAATACCAGTAGACCTATTGACAGGAGGGTCACCAGAGGAACCAGAGACCGTACAAGACTATGTCTGTGATTTAAAGGAAAAAATGCGCTATATACACGCCTTGGTTCGGGAAAATGGATTACAGTCAAGTGAGAACATGAAAACCAGATACGACCGGAAATCGAACACGAGCGGCTTCGAGGAAGGATCACTGGTGTGGCTGCATAACCCAACTCGCCGGAAAGGGAAATCTCCAAAGTTGCAGACCAAGTGGGACGGTCCATACAAAGTGGTGACCCGACTGAATGATGTGACTTATAGGATTCAAAAGCATCCAAGGGGGACATTCAAAGTGGTACACATAGACCGCCTGGCGCGTTACCATGGCAGTAACAACGATGCTCGGGACGAGCATCTCTAAGAGGGGAGTAGTGTTACGGCCACTCAACACTAGATGGCGTTAGTCTCGAAAGTGTTACGACCACACTCAACTCAACTCACTCGACACTAGATGGCGTTAGTCGCGAAAACCGGGTTCGCGAACTTACCAGAACTATCCGTCCCGGCTGATCACTTCCGCGCACGTTGGGAAGATTCGAGAAAGGAACGTTCTGGAACGTCTCGGCTCATATAAATAGCCGTAGAGAGGCGCCGGAGGGCAGTTCAGTTCGAGCAACCGTCGAGGCGACTTCGAAGCGAAACCTAGTGATCAAAAGTGCTACCAGTGAAACCTACGACTTGGCTACGACCTAGGACATTGTGAGTGCTTAGTGTTTGGACCTAGTGCTTTGAAGTGTTAGTGAATAAAGTCTTTCAAGGAGTCAGCAGGTCTTTCTTTCCAAATCCAGCGAACCCTAGCACGTAACAGTATTATGGCTAGATATTATGTGCAAATTTGTTAAGGAAGTCGGAAAATTTTTTGAATCTTAAACGTTTTCAAGGCGTGCGCTGGGTCATATACTGCTATTGGATGAAAATGATGTATGGGTGAATTGTTCCTCTTAAAAAGTTCTAAAAAAAAGTCCGCGATAGCATATGTCTATTTTCTAAGAATAACTTACAGTGACCATTTCTATCTTTCAAATTTTGATTAAAAATAATGAATTATTTTCGAAGGTTCTTTAACCGATGCGATGTCAATCTATATCTAAATAAATATGTTTATTATCGTAAGTATTTAGTTTAGAACATATTTGCCCTTTACACTATACAATTTAAATAAATATCATAGGAGTTATCGGAAAATTAAATTAATATGTGTCGGTGCACGGCGGCGGGTTTCGGCGCGGGAGATTCGTCTGGTTGCTGCGGTGATTTTATTTACAATCGTCTCCTATAAGAAGCTCTGTGCGATCAGTCCCGTAAAAACAAATATGTATTTAAATTTTCAACCCGGACGAAGTCGGCGCGGGCTTCTAGTCATGAATAAAGAAAAACTTTCACGTAAACAGATTCGATTTATTCGGCACAAAATGGCAACGCGTCATCTCTTTCGAAAGACGTCTTTAGAAAATAATATAATTATATATATCCAATATATTATATTGGGTATATGTATATTATTTTAATATTATATTATATAATCTAATTAAATAGAAAAATAAATCCATAATTCTTCAAAAAGCAGAGTTTTTACGGAATTCGTAAGCATCAGTGAATTTTTCACTCATATATGTAATACATCCAAAAATTTAATTTTTTTAAATCATATTTTCGTAAAAATAAGTTTTATTTAAAGTTATTATGTATTATTAAACTATCATATTTTCATGCGTTAAAAGACCTCAGTAACCTGCATTAACGGTCTCTACTTGTACTAATATTATTTTAAAGTAAAACAAAATAATAATAACTAAAAAAATCATTAAATAATAATTAATACATATTATTTAATTATTTTCGAAAAAAAGTAATATTTAAAAAGAGTTTACAAAGAATGTAATTTATAATAATAAAACTGGCAAATTTCAAAAATTAAAATGGGGTCAATGAACTAAATCCATGAGGCCATTGACCCTGTTATAGTGTTTTGTTAACTTCAGTGGGGCTAAGAAATTTTGTTAGTGCAAATATTAGTATAAATTATTTTCTTCTATTTAAAAAAAACCACTTACTTGGATCCAAGGATCTCCGCTTGGTAAATTGATTCCACAATTGCAGCATCATAAGGTAAGTGATTATCTTTAGTTTGTGGTGACCAATACTGATTTGCAAGCTGAAAACATTAAACCATATTGATTTCAAAATCAGTGTGGAGTGTTACATAGATTTCATTGAATGGGGTAAGACCAGTGGGCTGCTTGCTGACTATAAATATGAGGAACCAACATGAAATATTTTAAATAAATATAAATGCCTAAAGAGTATGTTCAGTATATTTAAACGTTGCATTTTAAAGATATGTTATTTATAGAAAGCAAAGTAAAATTATACCTAATTAGATAAAATTATTATGATAAATTTACAGATCCATACAATATTTTAGTAGTACATTATTGTGCTAAGTATCTTTATAAACCATGAAATAAATCTTAAATGTTTATTCGATAATACTCTACATAACGATGCTCATTTTACAGAATTTTAATAATATTTTTAATTTTAGTACATTTTCTTGTTCACCAAAAAGAAAAGTATTCAATTAAAAAAAATCATAAAAATAATAAGCAAATAATAAAACAGATGGCATGTAAAAAGTAATCATTGCAAATCCATTGGAACTCTGGATTTTACCAGCTTTACCCATATTAGGTGAACTCTACATTATTCGAGATTGTGGAGTGAAAAAACACCAATACTTAATAGTACAGCACTGGTAGCATGGGCAGGGGATAAAAGTTTTATCCCCCGATTTTATCCACTGACAGGGGATAAAATTATCTTTTCCCAATGCTAAAGCATGGCGACAGAGGAGAAGGTGATGTATATTTCTATAAGTATATCCACTGAGTGTTATTTCCACCGTTGTGCCCATGCCCACAGGTGGATAAAGCTAAGCGAGGGGATAAACGTTTTATCCTTTTCCCGGGGATAAAATTTCTCCCGCCCATGCTACCAGTGCAGGTGTTTATTAATTAGATTTTTTTTTGCCCATTTTCATCCAAGTTTTTACACTGAAGACAGTATGTAATGTACATAGTACATTTCACTTAAGAATTTGTTTGTTTATTTTTATGTTTTTACTTTCCTACAAATCTACTGAGTTTATTTTAATGCAGTTTTTTAAAATCACACACCTCAAAGAAACTCAAAGTATGTTGTCATAAATTCTTTAGGGCATACAGAACAACATATTACAGTGGCACCTTGCGTGATTAAAAAAAACATTTTATATCTTGATGATTAGTTAGAGAGTACCTATAGGCTATCTGTATCTATTTGCTCTTACTATTTGTGTCACTTCACAGTGATGCAATCTTATAAAATGTCTGGGCTGAGTTGGGTTTTTAAAAATCCTGAGGGAAGCCTTTGTTTTTCTAGGATAACAAATAGCGTCTGCAAGTTTTCAGCTATACATCCGTAAAAATCAAGATAATCCATTGTCACATAATTAAAAGATAAACCAATCAAACAAATACATTTCCCCATTTATCATGTTAAGTAAGGATTTAATAAAGTGTATTCAATGAGTACTACTGTTACAGACCTACTACATCCTAGATCTAGGAGGTAGCAGGTCTGATATCAAATCATATTTCAATTATGTAAACTAGCCAATGCCTGCAACTTTGTCTACATGGATAAGTTTTTTAATTTACAAGTTATTTTAAGATTTGATATAAATAACTGGAAAATTGCAAAATATTTTGAAAACCTCAAAAAGTGTAGATGAAGTTATAACCGATTTTTGTGAATAAAACTAGTTTTCGCCGGCATCGCGCCTAATATTACTTTTTATTCTTGATTTTTCTATTACCTACAAACACTTTTTAGAGCAATTACAACTTAAATTTACAGAAGATACCATATTAGTGAAAACAATAACATAACCTCAAAATTTATACTTACGAGAGTTATTCGATCGGCATTTATTTGAGAAAGTGTTGGCAACGGTATTTTTGGCTTATCAGCATTCTGTTGCACGTCCACTTTCATTTTAGTTATTCTCAAATAAGCGAAAAACTAAAATAACATTGACTGCTCTACCGTTTACTAACAATATTTGTGAAATGTCAAGTTAACGTCAATCTGACACACAGTAAAAGGTTCAGAAAACATCCTCATTTCTGAACGATTTCCTAAAGTTTCTGAAAAAGTTCTCATTCTTCTTTCTTTATTATGAATTGGTTAATTAAATTATAGTATACTTAAGTACATTTAACAGAAAATGGGCAGGCTGCTGTACACTTTTTGGTGCTATCTGCGACTCTACATCGAGCTCCGAAGCACATAATAATAATTATTATAACGACCATGAACTTTTGTTTCAGATATTAAACGAAAATGATGTTTGATCCACCAGATTATCCATATAAAGAATTAACAGAATCCTTAAGGGACCACTACGGACCAGATGACTTGATATTTACTAGTAACACTGTTGTGAACGATTCAATTTCGAACGATAACGATCTTGTGAAAGTTACAGAATCATTCATTTCTACAGTAGAAACCGAGCTATCATTAAATTCAAATATTTCTGGCTGTTATTTTAACGTTGAGAATGCTTCTATTCTGGATGCAGAACAACTAAGTAAAGAATTAAACCCAGAATTGTACGTGGTACAATCAGATAGCTTCTTCAATTACGAGCCTACTTTGCTAGACGATAACACAGTTAACCAATTCTTATTGCCTGTACAAGTATCTTCTGACAAAAATAAGGTTGAGTCACATTTTTGTGTACCTCTGTTCATAACAATTCTATTTTTAAAATCTTATATATTTGTAACAAAAAATCAAACATTCAATCTACGCCCTACATGCCGTTCTTCATAATAGTTAGGTATGGTGTCTTATTAAGCTCTTACATATTATTATTATAAATAATTGAAAGAGATAGCATCATCCAAACATGTTAATTTTTTTTTATATAGGTATTTAATCAAAGATTTTCCACGTGATTAAAAAAAATCTAAATCCTCACCCGTAGAACGTAGAGGTGGCTATCAGCTAGTTCATACGTGGGTGAGAATGTGTATGTGTACATATGCATATGTTGGTATGTCGGTGCAAAGTATTATTTATTTCAGGACACAGAGGACTTAGGGCCGCATCTATTAGCCTTGCACTCGTGCGTAATTTGTCACGAGATTTTCACAACGGATGCAGATCTGCTTGATCACACAATTTCTTTACACTGCTCTGACAAACAACCGGAACCAACAGCTTTATCGACTTCTGCAGTGGACAATCCTGTTTTAGAAGGTAGGTATTGTCTGAATTGATGCGCCTATTGAAATATATTAGCAAATTTTTTTAAACCCATGTTTGTTACGAGGGTGGATTGAAAAGTACTCGGCCTGATACAGATCCATTCAGTTCATAAAATCAAAACTCCCCACATTATTTAGTTCAGTTCAGACTAGTTAACTATGCGAAGTTTGAAACGTGTGCGATAATTAGTTTTAATTTTATAAATTTATTTAGCAAGCAATCCGCCATCATTTCCGCAAATGGAGAAAATTGAGTAGCGTTCTGTGATTAAGTACCTCCAAAAGAAGGGTTTATCGCCAACATGATGATTTTGTGCGTACATTAGTGGATTCTGCTCTATCATATTCAAGTATCAAATAATGGATAGCATGATTTAAGCGTGGTAGAGAGAGTGTGAAAGACGAACCCCGCACTCGAAGGCCTTCATCGTCCACTATTGACAAAAATATTGAAAAAGTACTTGATTTAGTTATGTAAGACCGCAGATTAAAAATTAGAGAGATAGCCGAGATTATAGGCATCTCTTATGAACAAATACAAAACATTATAGTCAACGAATTGGGTTTCCACAAGGTGTCTACGAGGTGGGTCCCGCGGCTGTTTTGAGTCGAACAAAAAAGAACGCGATTGACTACTTCGCGCGACTGTTTGGAGTTATTTGAAGCTGATCCAGCTAATTTTTTAAATCGCTTTGTTATTATGGATAAAACATGGGTTCATCACAACATACCAGAAACAAAACAACATTCAAAATAGTGGAGAAGACCCAGTTCACCACCCCTTAAAAAGACTAAGTCGATTTGTCGGCAAATAAGGAGATGGCTTCAGTATTCTGGGACTCGAAGGGCGTGACTATGATTGATTACATTGAAAAAGGTCAGAATATAAACTCTGATTACTATTGCACCTTACTACGTCATTTACGTGAGGAAATAAAAGAAACACGCTCAGAAAAAAAATTCTGCTTCATCAAGATAATGTCCGTGTTCACACATCAGAGCAATCAATGGCTGAAATCATAGCTGTGGCTTTGAACTGTTACCGCATCCGCCTTATTCACCTGATCTGGCATCATCCGACTTCTTTCTGTTCCCTAACCTAAAAAAGTACTTAGGAGGTCAGAAATTTTCGACAAAAGACGAGGTCAAAGCAGCAGTAGACGCGTATTTTGCCTCTCAGGACGAATTATTTTTTTTCAACGGTATTAACGCTTTGAAGGGGAGGTGGCAAAAGTGCATTCAACTTGATGATGATTACGTAGAAAAGTAAAAATATAATTAATTTTGTATGTGTTTATTTTCTTAGTTAGGCCGAGTACTTTTCAATCCACCCTCGTATATTAAAACTGGTAGTCATGATCAACGTTTTGACGTGCTCTCCGAAGCATTGAGCACGTAGCAAATATCGAACAAGCACAAATTCTTATACGTAATATGTAGTTTAAATCTATTTACAAAATAAATGAGTAGATATCTAACTAATCCAGATAAACAAGATTACCTATTGACGCTTTGACTCCCTTCCTCGTCCTTAGTGCCACACGATTTTCTTTATTACTTTACCTTTTTAGGAGTCGGATTTTCTGCGTTTCTATAGATATAAATATACTTAATAAGGATGTCTATTTGTTAGATGTAATAATTTTATAATCATCATCGGCAACCATTTGTCCACGGCTGGACATAAACTATACCTCATTAAACTGGTCATCTTTAGGCTACAATATAATCCTCAATAGTCCAACGGTTTAAGGTGCAGACTAAAAGCTGAAAGATCGCAGGTTCGAACCCCATCCGTTGCACTGTTGTCATACCGACTCCTAGCGCAAGCTTTGCGCTTATTTGGAGGGGATAGGAGGATATTAGTCAACTTCATAAAAAACAAAAAAAAACTTTTATTCTTAATCATTTAAGTAAACATAGATTCGTTTTGGAAGAAGTTAGGTAGATAGGTACATTCGTGGCGTGAGGTTGGTTCCACAATTGTCTCTTTAATAAACTAATAAGTGTTAGCATTTAGCCGTACGTATGCAATTTGCTGACCTATTTTATAAATGCAGAGCGCACGGAGCTCGTTCTTTTGTCGCGAGTCCGTTCGTATTCCGGACCAAAAACGAGAGAAAATCAAAGCATTCGACCTAATTGCATTGCTGAACTATGCTTAGTTTTAAGCAGCATACGAAACAAAATAAGTAGGATACATTTGTAAAACGAATTTTTAAAGGAATTATGTAATTAATTATACCTACCTAAATTAGGCAATGATGATAGGGGGTTCGGGTATTCTGATAGCCCTTCCCTGTAGAGTGGTCCGGTCGAATTCCAAGGACCACTTCAAACTTTTCGGAATTACGTATATGCTTTTTAATTTAATATCACTTGCTTTTTTTTAGAGAATATTAGCCAAGCTGAACTTGCCTACTTAAATAATTGTCATTAACTACCAAAACCATATTTCGAGCTATGATCCAAAAAACGGCAATTTCTAAAGAAATGACGCCATTTGATAATCTATCTATAATAATCTATAATTATATAAAAAGGCTTGTCCTGACTGACTGACTGACTGACTGACTGACTGACTGACTGACTGACTGACTGACGATCAACGCACAGCCTAAACCACTGAAGTTAGAAACTTGAAATTTTGACAGTAGGTTCCTTTTATGACGTAGGCGAGCACTAAGAAAGGATTTTTCGAAATTCGCCCCCCAAGGGGGTAAAAAGGGGGGTTAAAGTTTGTATGAAACTCCGTCATTTTTCGAGTTATACTCATGAAATTCGGTATTTAGGCTTTAAATTGAAAACAAAAAAGTACGTGTTTCACAGTTTTTAAAAATTCTACCCCCTAAGGGGTTAAATAGGGGTTGAATGTTTGTATAATAGTCCTTCGTTCTTCAAGTTATTTTTCAAGTTACGTTTATGAAACTTGATATTTTGGCTCTTGATTAAAAATAAAGAATTACGTATTTTACATTTTTTTTAAATTCTCCCCCCAAGGGGGTAAAAAGGGGGGTTAAAGTTTGTATGAAACTCCGTCATTTTTCAAGCTATACCCATAAAATTCGGTATTTAGGCTTTAAATTGAAAACAAAAAAGTAAGTGTTTCACACTTTTAAAAAATTCTACCCCCTAAGGGGTTAAATAGGGGTTGAATGTTTGTATGATAGTCCTTCGTTCTTCAAGTTATTTTTCAAGTTATGTTTATGAAACTTGATATTTTGGCTCTTGATCAAAAATAAAGAATTACGTATTTTACATATTTCGAAAATTCTCCCCCCAAGGGGGTAAAAAGGGGGGTTAAAGTTTGTATGAAACTCCGTTATTTTTCAAGCTATACCCATAAAATTCGGTACTTAGGCTTTAAATTGAAAACAAAAAAGTAGGTGTTTCACAGTTTTTAAAAATTCTACCCCCTAAGGGATTAAATAGGGGTTGAATGTTTGTATGATAGTCCTTCGTTCTTCAAGTTATTTTTCAAGTTATGTTTATGAAACTTGATATTTTGGCTCTTGATCAAAAATAAAGAATTACGTATTTTACATTTTTTGAAAATTCTCTCCCCAAGGGGGTAAAAAGGGGAGTTTCAATATTCATAATTAAGACAGGACAACGTCTGTCGGGTCCGCTAGTTACTAATAAACGACGTTTTTCATATTTCTATATCAAAAACTACAGCTGTAAGGAGAATACCGATTCGATGGATAGTTAGAGAATTTTTTCTAAGTAAAATACCTACTTAGCATTAAAAAATCGAATTTGGTTAAATATTGATTAACGATGTTATAGCTTGAGGAGGGTATAATGTTTTCAACATTAACATGCTCTCCGAGGTAAGGATGGACTGAAAAACCAAATTATTTCAAAGTCCAGTCCTGCCATCCAGTCAACGACTTGTATCACAGTTGCTTACCTAGTGCAATCGACTGTACGACCTACTTACGATAGTGCATAATATCTTATGCACTATCGTAAGTAGGCCACAATCCATATACCCTCCTAGTACGTACTAACCCTCAAAGAACTGTAATTCACCTAATTTTATTTTGTAGATACAAGCAACGTTGGTACTAATTTGGAGTGCGATTGGCTTGTATGCAATGTATGCGAAAGAGTGCTGTCAACCGCGCTGGAGACGGAGCCGCGAGGTAAACTAATTACCTACCTACCCACTAATTAGTAACAACATCTACCCGCATTTTTCAGTTTTGAGCGGTTTGTACTGATTCAAGAAAATGTGGGTGCGAATAGAAGAGGCATGCTTTGACGACCACGCTCGAGTTCGGTAGACATCTTTCTACGATACGAGTAGGTATTGCATTACAATCCTGGACTCTACTGCGAGCTAGATCAATAAAACAAATAATTTTAATCCCAGATCAAATGGCTAGTTAGAAGGCTACGGTGAAACGTAATTATAGTTTCTAGGAATAACTACTTTAGTCTCGAGTAAGACTTATTCTAGAGTGGTGAAATGCAATTACCTCATATTTCTCTACATTTTCACTGGAGTCGGAGTGAAAAATTTAAAAACGTTGCTTTTTCAGAACTACTATGCTGCACGGACCTGAACGGCAAGAGCAATATAAACGTGCGAAGGTTCAGCACAATGTTCGTGTGCGACTATTGCAGCTACCTTTTCGCAAACGGAGATGCGATGGACCGACACCGGCTCATATGCTTCGGTCAGGAGTCTGACTTTTATACTGGGGAAATTGTAAGTCCGCTGGACAAAGTTCTCTTGCATAGACTTCCAAAGACCACGATCTTGTGCCGCCTACTTCCAGCGGTTCCCTGCGACTCGTCTAATGTGCTAGTCGGTCCGTCTAGTTGGGGGTCTGCCAACGTTGCACTTTCCCGTGCGGGATCCCAACGACCAGCAGTTCTTTGAACTATTAGCAACACAACAAATTGCGGAATTTTCCTTGGCAAATTCCGTGGGAATCCAATTTTCCATGTCTCTAGTTTTGGTGTTGGTAGTGTTGACTGTTGAGTACTGTGAAAACATAAGTAAATGGGAAGTGGACCTCAATTCCCGGCAGGGCAATTTGGGACTTCTAAATTTCTAACTTGTCTTTCTCATGCCGCTTATAAATCCATTAGGGAAGAATGTTATATACCTTTTAATCTAACCCGCTTCCATCTTAGCATTTTCCATCCCATCGTCCCTTACTAGCAAGCGAGACCGCAGTCACGGACTTTCTTGAAATGTAATTTAAAAAAGGGATTTTCCTCAGTCTAACAATATAACAAACACCACTTTTTATGTACAGGATAAATCCTTACTAGAATCGAGTTCGCTACCTTCTGAAATCAGCAGCACTAATGAAACGCAGTATCCAAATCTGGAAGCAGTAAATCAGCACACCACGGTCAGGCAGCGGAGACCTTACTCTACTGCCAACAGCAACAAGATGTGGAACTGCGGGTCTTGTAACCAACTGTTTGCTACAGCTAGGTTAGTTAATAGTTACCTTTGTTTATACCTTGCTTGAGCTTTAGGGTTTTCTTGGTAGACAGTTTAATGTCCGTTGAGTGAATGAAAATTCGATGTTACAAATTTTAGGTTGCCCTGAAGAAATTGCTTCTTACCGTGTAAGAAAGTAGCCAGACATCCCATCTACTTTAGTTTCTTCTTCTTTCTTCTTATTAGTTTACTTTCGTTTGAATTGTCGATATTTGTTTCCAGTTGCATGGACCGTGTTTACAACGGGACCACGGTCGTACTCGTATCACAATTATTATGTCATCAAACCACTAATCAAGTCTAAAATTTTTACTTTAGTTTACCTACTGGTAGAGCTCCATTTGGTACTAAGTTTATGTTTTCTTAATGTTTGATACCTTTTTGATACCTACAAAGCTGGTTGCTTCCAGAGACCTATATCGCCACAAGCGCGGCGAGGACCGGCCGGCCGGCGCTCCTCTCATGGCGTATGTCTGCGAGGAGTGCGACAAGGTTCTGGGCAGCATGTGTGCTCTACACACACATAAGAAAATGCACAAAGTTTCCAAACCTGTAAGTTTGTTATAATCGGATAGATTAAAGAGATTGCTTGTTAATTTTCTTCATTGGCAGATGAAACATTGTCTGTCTGTAATTTTGAAATAACTGCCGCTTACGAAACTCAGACCTATAGGTAGGTGCTTTTATTGGAACTATAGCCATGTGTCGGTGTCGGGGGTGATTTAAATGTTTAATTAACACTTGCATTCCTACAAATAAAGTAAAAAAAAAACGCACACTTCCGACCCACTCTTAACACGACTCCAAGCGGTGACCGAGTAACAACCGACCGAGCGGGTAGAAGTGTGATTGTCTTATCATGGTTCTGAAGCGCCTGACATGTCTAAATTACCAATTCTAACCTAGACATACGTCTTACCATCGAAGTCAAAATTAACAGTCTCACACGTAGCTTCCATCGCGCGTTGACTCGACGTCAAGCCTGGAAATATACGAGCAGGGATAGATTAGGTAAATATACCAATTGTTTTGTTACCCAGGGCTACCCGTGCCGCGTGTGCGGCCGTCGTTTCAACCAATCCGGCCACTTGGCGATCCACATGCGAATGCACACCGGGGAGCGCCCCTATCCCTGCGACCTTTGCTCCAAGGCCTTCAAAGTGAAGGTAATTTCCTGTGTAATGCTTCACCATACGTCCCCTTTGGACTTCCCTAACTAAGCCATACCATCTCCTTAGCTTTCTTCGTTCGGCCGCTTGGGTGGGGTAAAAAGTTTGAAGAACTGATGGTGGTTGGAGTTCCAATACGGTGTTGACCGTTGGCAAACCACTCACTGCGTGGACCGATGACGTCAGATGAGTCGCAAAATTGCCAGAACTTATGACCCTTTCCATATATTATTAGAGCAAGGAAAATAAACGTACACATGTAAGTATTAAACTTAAAACAAAATACGAATTTTCTAAACAAATGAAAAATAAAACGGCATAATAATTTTCAACGCCTTTTTCTAAATGCTCTATACTTTCTGCCTAAAAATTTTGATTGATTTTGCAAAATATCTTTTTGTAATACCAAACGCTAAACATGGCGCATCTTGAGTATGTCCCACCTGTCACGATCACGTGTTACTCAAGAGAGGACAGGGAGTGTCACTAATTAGTAGTAGTACTTCTTCTTTATCAACCGATAGACGTCCACAGTTGGACGAAGGTCCCAGCAGTAGACGCCCATATCCAGCGATTCCTTGTCTCGTCTAACGTCGTCGTTCAACCTAGTTGACGATCTGCCAACGCTTTTCGGTAACTTAGTAGTTAGAACTCTGTATTTGTGTAGAGGTCACACGCGTTCCCAGCGTTTCTATAGGATGATGTGTGTGAATCGTTGCGGTAGGTGGAGCGCGACGACCACCGGCGGACGCACACGGGCGAGCGCCCCTTCGCGTGCACCGCGTGCCCCAAGACGTTCACCGCGGCGGCACGGCTGCGTGAGCACGCGCGCATACACACCGACCAAAGGTTACCACCTCATGTAAAAATGCAGCAAACTCTTAGCCCGTGTTTCACTGGGAATTTAGCCCGGTAGAGTCTAACGATGACGACGTTAACACTTCGAATTAGTCTATGGGTCTCCTCTCAGAATAAGAAGAAATTCGGCCATAGTCATACCACGCTGTCGAAGAGCGAATTGGCATACTTCACTCACCTTTGAAAACATTATGGAGAACTCTCGGGCGTGCAGTTTCCTCACTATGTTTTCCTTCACCGTTGAAGCATGTGATAATTGCTTAAATGTATACATACCTCCGAAAAGTTAAAGATTGATCCTGCAACTCCGCGATAAGCAGACCGTTAGGTACTGCGGTCTGCTTTCACTGCTCTATATAGTGCCGATATTGTGTTGACGAGAATAACATCGCGAAAACGCCCAGCAATATTATAAGTCTATGGTTGAAGTACTTTTCCCTTTTCCCTTTCTTGATTGTTATGATTTTAGCAGTATGTGATATATCGTGTTGTTCACTCTAGACCTCATCAATGCTCTCCATCATTGATTGTTGTAAAACGCAAGCCTAACCCGCAATTTAAAAAAATGTTTCACCATCATAACGCCCTGACCACTGAGCCGATTTTGATGAATGAGGTATCAATTGATTCGATCATTCGCCCGGGTGACATAGGCTCCATTTTATCAATCCGTAGTCGGGATATAGCTTTAAAATCTTTAACCATGAACTGCTTCATAAATGGTTTTTGATATAGGTATTTGTTTGTGTTGCAGGCCGTATAAATGTGATATCTGCGGTGCCGCATTCCGGAGACCTTACGCGCGCACCGTCCACACCCTCATACACACGGGCGAGAAACCGCACGAGTGCGACGTGTGTGGTACTGCCTTTAGGTAAATACTGTCTTTAAGTATTTAGGTCTATTTCGGTATAGAATATAAGCGCGTTAGTACGGAGTCTCATACTAAAGTTCTTCGGACACGTCTCCTAAAGTGAGAGGGAGTTGAGCACCTTGTCTTAAGTCCTACAAGGCAAAATGGAGGGCACCAGAGGGCGAACAAGGTCGCCCATACGATGGGTCGACCAAATTAAGTCTGCTGTGAGCAGTCCATTGCACCAGTGTACCAAGCTGAAGACAGAAGTGCCGAATGTTCGTGAGCCGCCGCTAACGACGTGACTTCACGATGACCACGACAGCTATGCCAAGAGTGCAACGAAGGAGAAGAAGATAGAATATAGGAGCGGTGATAGTTTAGTGGTACCCTCTTTATCGGTGGGTCCGGGGTTCGATCCCAGAGTTACACTTGTGCGTTTTAAATATAGAAAAACGCCGATCGCCGTTGCAGAAATCTTCGTGCCTGCCCGGACCGTTAAAGGGGCTAACTATATTATTAATTTTTTAACCTAGACGTTCGGGAGACATGTGGAAACATAAACGGACTCTTCATGGAATTCAAGCTGGCAATGGTGATACGAACTAGAACTTCAAAGACAGTGTGGACTGAAGTTATTTTATGAAACTGTGATTTTAAAATAAATGCATTTATACCTACCACAGGACCTAGTCTTCTTTTTAAGCAACCTTTCTCAAAGAAATAAAAGTCATAAAAGTGCGAGCGCCAGGGTTCGAATGCCTTTAGACTGCTTCTAACTATAAATCCTCCCTTCATAATTGTTTTTATTTTAATTTTATTCGATGCCAAGATAGTCCTTGACTGCGATCTCACCTGATGGTAAGTGACGATGCAGTCTAAGTTGGTAGCGGGCTAACTTGGAAGGGGTATGGCAGTATACCCTTAATCGGTTTCTACAAGCCATCGTGCTGGAATGCTAAATCGCTTGGCGGCACGTCTTTGACGGTAGGGTGGTATTTGGTAACTAGCCACGACCAATCCTCCCACCAGACAAAATTATTATACTTTCATTATATTTTGGTCTCTTCTCCAATCTTTCACTGTACCATAGTAACGAGTGCAAGAATCTTCTTGACTAAGTGTGGTTATTTTCAAGTGCAAATCGGATGTTAAATGTAAATACCTAATAATAAAATGCCTTTGTGATAAAGGACATTTACCTCTGCTGTGCAATTACACGGACGACGTTGCTATATTTTTTTAACTTTGAGGAAAATCTTTAAGGTCTAACGACGATTCAAATAAAAGACAGCGTTTTCATCAACAGTAAATATTTATTATAAAAATTGCTCTTATAGCCACATTTCTGTATCTATAATATATATAATATTTTATGTTCATTCTTTGTGCCATTGTTTCACAAAATTATTCCTGTTCTTGTTATTTTCGACACAACAGCTTAAACAATAATTATATTACAATATTTCTGCATTAGAACGCGGGGGAACCGTTTCGCACAACTTCAATCTTGAGGAACGTATAACAATTCGATGTGCACTACAAGTTTATACGGATCGGTTCCACCGTTCTCTAATGGGAGTATTTTTTCTAGAATATACACGATCGTTTCAATAAAAATCCTGTCATTTTTGGTAACCAATGGCAATGAAAAACACTAAAGAATTATTACACTTAGATTTATTTAAGTTACGTATGATGATGTCGGGTACGCTTCTTGGAAGAGTACCCGGCGGTTGGTATGGCTGCACTATCGGTTTGAAATCAATTTCGCGTTAATATGTCAAAACTTAATAATATAAAACTTATGTAAACTAATACTTATTCAATTTTAACTTTATTATTACAAATGCACGTGACTTTTCCGAATTGAGCATATATTCGTCTTTACCGTTGGGAATGGACGAAATGACAGTGAGTTAGTGAGTGAATGTGTGAATGAATAGAACTTTGGTTTTACTTGAGTGTTTAGTTTTTTTCACATATAACATATTACTAATATAGAAAACACTTAGGGGTTGGAACTTGGAACGCTCTTAAGTATTGAAATACTTAAGGGCGTAGGTACTTCAATATTCTATCGTTAGTTGTGTAGAGGTTAATGGCCAACTTAAATAGGTATGGATATTTGAAACTTTTCAACGCCTTCTCAAATAAGTCACTTTAACTCCAAGCCCGTTTGTCATTTAGCTTTTTACTGACAAAATACTCAAAGTACATGATCCTTATGAAGGTTTATTGCGTCGTTGTATGGTTAACTTGTAGTACTGACTAATCCTTCAATGGCGTTAAAAAGGTAAGTAAAGTGGGCTTAAGATGTAGCACATTAGATGCATTTAATCGAATGTCAGGCGTTAAAACAGGCAGACAGTTTGTGGTGGGAGGCTTTGGTAGTGGCTAGCCAATCAGAGCTGATTGCGATCGTTTCAGAGTAGACTGTAGCAATCATTTTGAGACAATACCGAACAGGAAGTTTCGCTGTTGTCAAACAAAAGCGAAATCACGGCGTTACTGCCAGTTCTAACAGAGACACTTGACTGCACATCTGATCCCTTGATAAGTTGAGATGGAATGTGCTAACTGCTATGCTAGAAGGATTGATAGAAGGTATTGAGGAAATACATCGCTTGATAATGTAGCCATACCAAGAGAAGACGGATAAGACAAGGTCTACTGTCCACAATTATTGCTGGTAGTCACAACACAGTGCGCGTCTCGCCTTGTTCACAAACAGTACTCTGTACACAACACGAAAGTTGGAACTGCGCAGGAGTCGATTTAAGCTTCCCAACGAGATGCATCTTGCCTCCTTCGATATTGCAAAGTCGTATTAATTTGACAGCTAAACAGAAAAGTAAAGAATAACAAACACTCGTACAATGCAATATCGTATGAATACAACTCGTACGTTTAGGCTGTGAAATGAATACGACTTTTTTAGACAATCGCATGGCTGTTTCAGAACATTTTATGCAAGCGCGCAAGCAAGAACATTTACACGCTGCTGCGATATTTACGCCGCGACAGAAGTTGGAATGGGTATCGCAATAACGCAGCAAGTATCGCAGTAAGGTGGCATATAATAATATCATAGTGGGAGAAGGCTTTTAAGGTATCATTATAATGTCACGGGTGACTCAGCATTAACCTGCGCAGTTAAAATGATCAGACGTTCGCTGCAAGAGGCACGCGAAGCATTTATCAATTTTATCAACACTAAAATTGCCTGTGACGTCATTTGCAAGATTTCGGAGAAGATATCTGTTAACTTCAGCAAAGGTTGCCACTGACGAGATCCAAGTTCAGCTGGTCGATTGTGGAAAAGCTTCATCAATCATTGCTACAGTTTCTAATATGGTGATTGGTTTAATGTATGGAATTTTCCTGCGACAATACATTTTAGCCAAAAACGAAACAGGTTTGTATAATCAGTAGTGATAGTAGCACTGACAGTCAGACAATCCCGCAGGTATTGTTACAGGAAGCTAGTACTGACGTCACTCGCATTTTCAGTGCTGAAAAGAGCTCTACTACGCCTCCTGGAGGTCTTACAGTAATGTGCGATTGGCTTTACGGCCGCCATTTTAAACTTTTGTGAAGCGTAGACTGGCCTTGCACATGTAAGTTTTATTCATTTAGAGCTATATCACATCTCGCGGTGCAGTGTCACTACAAAGTGATTTTTGTCAAACAAAAATGGCACAGCGCTAATTTGTTTGACAAAATGACAACGATAAAGCAAATGTAAAGCTACTTACGTCATTAAACTTACAGACGCAAGGCCGGTCGTAAGTCGAGCTGAGTAACAATTCAAGGAATAGGCGTGATAATGTAATAAATAGTGCTCTCCGCTTAATTTGTACACAATTTCGAATAGACACATCGGATTTCATACCAAAAGTTCATACGTGTTGAGCACGATGTACACTGTTTAATTAAATTTGATCACTTTATACAATTTTCAATATATATTAAAATTTTATGAAAACAATGAATTTCATTGGAAAGAAATGGAAAATTTTAATATCTGTTCTTTGTACAAGTTGCAAGCATTTGATATAAGATTGTGCTTCTGTCGTTTGCTAATCATATATTATTATTTATTATTCTAATTGGTACGGTCAATAATTAAAAACAAAATGTCTCTCGCAAGCAATCAGACTCACATATTCACTTTAAGTACGTCACAAAAACTGAAATTCGCAGACAACAGACGCACAAACTTGTAGGCTGAATAGTACAAACGTGAAAGTATTTTATTTCAAATAGACTCGTTTATATCCATATTTCACTAACTTACATAAGTAAACCATCACAACCAACCATACGGACAAGTTTAACAAAAAAATAATATCTAGATAGGTAAGTATGCAAAATAAATCGTAAATATGACAAACTGATCGGAACTCAACATTAAGCTATCGAATGAACCAATTAAACCCATGTACACGGTCGGAAGGTATCCTCCAATATACCTAACCTACGTACAGTGTTGGTACTAAAATACTATTAAAAAAAACTATAAAGTTGGCTACAAAAATAGAACACGTGAATCGGTTCAGGAAAAAAACGCCGGTTGAATTGAGAAGCTCTTAATTATTTTGAAAATCGGTTTAAAATCGCTTTGAATCAGGATAATAATTTTAAAGAAAATTAGGTTGCTTGTTTGCCTGGTAAAGACTTTGAGAAGTGAGATAATTAGGGTATGTTATGATTTTGGGATAAATTCTACTAATTTAGGGAATGAAAGGTAACAAGATTAAAATAATATGAATTCAAACATCAGCTCTCTATCTCTTATTTTCTATAATGCCGTTCTACTTATTTTAAGACATTTACCCTGAATGGCGTTACCATTTGAATTCAAAAGGAGTGAAAATAATGCAAAATTTATTGGCAAACAAAAAATCTTTGCTCGAACGGACCTTCTGACCATGTGGATGGTTTTCGAGTTTAAAACTCGTTTAAACCTAACTAGACATCTCCCAATCTGTACTGGCAATATTTTGTGACACTTATATTAGAACGAATTATATGTAACTTGTAAATCTGTACTTGAGTGTATTGGACAGAATAGAGGTCGTATGATACAACACGTATTCCAACAGCCCAAGAAGTGAATAGGATGGCCTCTTTGATAGAAGTTGCAATACACTACAAAGTGGAATAGAGTTGGTTACACACACATTAGAATTTATTCTTCTATGGTTAAATTAACCGAAAATAAAACGATCTGAAAATAATAATACACGACTGGCACGTGGTAACCAATTCTTTTACTTGGACATGGTTACGCAAAAATCATTCAAACCACGAAATATGTGTCAAAGGAGGTGGGTTGATAAGGCAACAAAATCCGCCCCTCATACACTCGAAAAAAAAAGTTCCAGATTTCGACAAATTGTAAATGTATTTATATACTTGAAGATATAAACTTTATTTTAATATAAAGTTTAGGTGATAAAAAAAATAGTAAGTTACAGAAAATATTACCCAAAAAGAGAGTGTTTCTTTTACTTTTCTTACATTTTCATACATTTTAGTCGTTTTTTAAGCTTTGATTTAATATTTTAGAATGAGGCGCTCCATAAACCATGGTAAACGTAACTGATAATGATGCTCCTTTTTATAAGCTTTTATATGAGTATTAATTTATTTTGGTTCATGGAGCGCCTCATTCTAAAATATTAAATCAAAGCTTAAAAAACGACTAAAATGTATGAAAATGTAAGAAAAGTAAAAGAAACACTCTCTTTTTGGGTAATATTTTCTGTAACTTACTATTTTTTTTATCACCTAAACTTTATATTAAAATAAAGTTTATATCTTGAAGTATATAAATACATTTACAATTTGTCGGAATCTGGAACTTTTTTTTTCGAGTGTATGAGGGGCGGATTTTGGGCCTTATCAACCCACCTCCTTTATTTAATTTGATAAATGTTTTGTGGGTTGTGTTTTTTTACTGCACTGACCCTAAGATACGAGCTTTCCTAGTTTAGGGGTCAGAATTCCAATGTTATGTACTGAATGCTAAATGTGAACAAAAATTAATAGTAATAAATAATTTTCTTTCTTCCTTTTTGGAATGAAGGTTAAATTTTCTATTGGCAAGTTTTGTGGATTTCTGAACGCAGACGTCACTGACAAGTGAGTTGACAAATGTCAATGTCAATTCCCTTGCCGCGCCATATTGTTGGCGGGTACTATTACCCACCTATAAGTATTATTATTAATTACTTTTTCTTTAATGTTTTTCCTATATATTGTGATTTATAAACTTTCATTAGAATCTTACAATTTTACATTCCTAATTAAATACAACACTATAACTGAAACTGAGTCTTTAATCGGACCTTTGGGTCCGCCGCCAAAAATCCTATTTGCGTAACTACGTCCACTTTAGCTGTAAAGTCCTTCAGAGTACCTTTCCCGATCGAGTTGTTGGGCTGTTGGGATGGCGACGGAGTAGGTACGGCGAGCCGACGCCCCGTCCACATCGAATACCATAAAATTACTTTACATTATGTATTTACAACGGCCACGATCACCGCGCCATAATGCCCAACTCCGTATATAATATGTACACTAAATTTAAGAACATAGAGTTTCTCTCATTAGCTACCGAATCACAATTCAAATATTTGAGTAATTGACAACGGTGGACAAACATGCGCCGGAGCACTAATGCATCTTACTTTATTTGAAATTTGTACTTTGCTCTATTTAAAAGTCGTGCTAGCTAGGTATGTTTGGTCCATGCAGTCGCAATTCCGAGTGCGTGAAGCGGCAACGGCGCTAGCGGGACGCGGTCGGGGTTGTTAGAGGGCGGAGTACGACGAAGAATGTTACGTAGCCTGGCAAAATATGCAAGTCAAAATCAAAGGACCTTTATGCTCGTTGACCGAATAAGTTAAATCTGCCTTGAATGAAGATTAATAGCTTAAACACATCTTCACCGCGAAATATACCTATCCATAATTTATTTTTTCTTAGTTGTCTACTTTTTTTAGGTAAACAAATCACAGAAATCGTTTTGAAGACACGTGAAAGCGCATACGACGATCGTAAGTTTTGATCGTAAGCTTTTTTGCGGTAAAAAAAAAGTGCTTAAGCCTTTCTGCGGAAAGTCACCTTATTTACCTTTTAAATTGAAGACAACTAAGGAATAACAGTAAGTATACATAACGATGCTAAGTTACATGTCTGCATCAAAGGGAGTTTCGCTATAGTTTCGCTTCGCTTGAGAGCAGCGAAACTATAGCGAAACCACTCGAGCGAGGCGAAGATGTATTTAAAGTTTATACAAGTCTATATATTTTCCCGGCCGCGATCCCGATAACACGCTGTAACAATAAGCCAGCCGCAACGAACGCAAGATGCTTCCAACCCGACGTCACTAACGAGATGACCCATCATTATCTTCCCATCCAAGTAACGTTGCTTTACTTGGATGGCGTGTAGAATCACATTGACTAGAACTCTCTTAGAAAGGCCGGGTTGTATTTTGAGTTTGGTTTATAAAATTTAATTCAGTATTTTCGATGTCTCAAATCTCATTGCATTTCTTACACTCGTCTTTCTATTTTCTATTAGATTTTGTTACTGGGGGATTCCCTCGATTGTTCCCGACGGGCCCCTGGTGAACGTCAGTACAAAACTAGAATTAAATACTGCAAATTAATTGTTATTTTACTCACTTATATTAAAATCATTACATATTAGGAACTGCATTTAACTGTTAGTAGTAAATACCGTAAGAAATTATCCAGTGGTAATTTTATATTAGTATACGTTTGTTCTTAAATTATTATTTATTGCTCTTAATCGGTACAAGATAAAAGAGAAGTTTAGCCAGGGGACCGGCGGGTTCTCGGACAGATTTCGATTCATTAACAATTCCAAATGAGATGTCTTAAGTACAATCACAATAAAGTTAAATAACATTTGACGAATTCCAATCGTTCAACGGAAAATGCTAAAGTCGCGAGACTCATCGGACTGTCGATAAGGCTGTATAATTGACGCCCAATTACTGTGCCTGGGACCAGCGGATGCGGAACTAATGAAAGTCCATAGGTTAAGTACTTACTACGTATTTAATTACAATTTGTTCAGATGACAATTCGGAACTGCAATCTACAGCGCCCAAAGCGAGAGTCGCGGCTCTGTGCGGCGACGGCGCGCGTCCACCGCGCGTCAGCCGCGCAGGCCGCGCGGGCCGCGGGCGTGCCCGCGCGGCCGCTTCGACCTACAGTTACATCCGATACAATAGAAAATATCAAGACAGAAATAATTTCAAATAGTCACTTCACTCCTTCCTCTCAACGTAATAAATATAGCATTTATCTAATTAATTACACAATAATTTCAACAAAAATTTCAAACATCCGATAATAACGTCTTCGGCTAAGTCACTCCAGTTTCTATCAGAGTTCACTCAAAGGAAAAAAAACTATCAAAAATAAGTCGAGTCGCGTACGAGTCCCGCGTGTCGTCCGAAGCTAGCACCTTCCCATTGTAATCACATAACACTAACTAGTGACTGCGTGGCGGCGGGGCGCCGACTAGATGTGCCGCGCGGGCGGCCGGCGCCGCGCCGCGCGGCCTCGCTCAGCTGGCGGCGCGGCGGCGGCGGCGCGGCGGCGCGCGGGCGCGGCTGCGGGCGCTCAGTGCGGCGCGGGCGCGTCCTGCCCGCGCGGCAACCACTAACTCGTGGGCACGAGCAGGCGCACGAAGCTGTCCTCGCTCCAGCCCCAATCGTCGGGCCACGCGTCCTCGGGCGGGTCGAGCGCCGAGCGCGACGACAGGCTCAGCACGGAGCCCCAGTCGATGGCGCGCGCCTCCTCGTCGCCGTAGCCCGAGTCGCGGTCGGGCGGCGGCGGCGCGGGGAAAGGCGTGGCGCGGCCGGCGGCGTCGCGCGCGCCCAGCACCTCGCAGCGCGCCGCACCCGCCGCCGACGCGCACGCCAGCTCGGGTGCCGGTTCCTCGGCGCTCTCGCGCTCCATCTCGCGCTCGATGCCGCGCAGCGTGTTGCACACGAGCACGGAGCGCCGCAACGACGGGTCCGCCGTCTGGCGGAAGCGCGCCAGCTTGAGCGCACACAGGTTCATCATCTTGAGACGTCGCTCGCGGTAGCAGCGCCGCGACGCGCAGCGGCCGGCCGCGCGCCCGTCGCAGCACGCGCGCGCCGCCGCGCCGCCCAGCTCCAGGTACGACTTGCCGTTCTCGGCGCGGATGGTGTCGTGCGCGCCGCACCAGCCGCCGCACCAGCGCCGCCGGCACGCACGCCGCTCCTCGTCCGCGCGCCAGCACTCCTCGCCGCCCGCGCCGGCGGCCACCGCCTCGAGCCGCGCGATCGAGTCCTCCCAGCGCGCGACCTTGCCTCCGCCCTCGCACGGGGAGCCGGCGCGCCGCTTGGCGCCGCACCCGCCGCCCGAGCCCTGCAAACACACCACACGACACTTCAAAACTGTGTTCTGCTCTTACAAACGATAACGGGTGAAAGACAATTTTCAATTCAAAGGTAATAAAATTTATTAAAAATAGGTAATAAAATTTATTAATTTTTTGTGGTTTATGGTAGATACACAAGTTATAATTACTCATAAATGATAATAGATGATACCCAAATAAAACGACTTAAGAACCTAATTGTTCAATAAAAAGTACTAGTCCCTCCAAGAAACAACGGCGCGGATCCCTTGCAACTGCAAGCCGCATGCGGATGAGAAGGCTACGTATAGATACCTGGGCCCGCTTTGTGAAAGGACCCTTCCCTTTTTTTGGGCACAGTATGGCCCGGGGCGCAACCCCTGCAGATCGGCCCAGGTAGAGAGTTCGTGTTCGCCCGTACAACTGTGGGATTTACCCGGACTCGGGACAACTGGCGTCCGCATTCTTCCTTACAAATTGTTCGCTACACAAAAGATCTACAGCCAAATTAGAAAATCAACAAGATGCCCCAGTTCTACTCGGCGCCGTAACCAGGAATAGTTTAATAATGTGTGGGCCGCTGGGCCAGATCCGGCTCGATTTCGAAGGACCACTTTAATGTGGTAAAGAGTATTCTTCTGGATTTTAATTCTTGTTATTAATCAACGTTTGTAGCGCATTTCAAGCTTTTATAAAATTCTACGATGTCGAAACTATTTATTCGTTCGTAGGCAGGTACAAATCCTAAACGCTATAGGTACTTATTCAAAAGTAAAACTCCCAGAGTCGAAGTAAACCTATCAAAACGTATTAGTTCAACTAGGTAGATATAACAAAGACTTGGATTAAAATAATGGCTGTTTAGTGGAAATTAAATTTCTTACAATTTTAAACTGGAAAAACAAGCTGCTCTATCGTAGCAGCTGCAACGTGTGTATATGTATAGACTCAACGCAATAGACAGTCGACAGGGGCCCGACTTCAGACATTTCTATTGGACGCTATACATCGCGCGTTCAGTTTGCGGTGACAGTGGGAGCAATGAAATTTCGCAACGCAGAACCTTCGATGGTAGTAAAAAAGGGAGGTTTAAAAACAAATGAAGACCAAGTCCACCCGGGGCAGATGCCTGTGCACCTGCCATCACAATTAGGTGGCACACGCCTCACGCACTTCGCAGGTTTAAGCGCGTATTTATAAACAACCAACAATGAAATAAGATAGACTACTTCATGAATTGTATACGACGCTCATTGACATATTACCTAGATCTAACCTAATCCATCTATTATTTTATTTCGTACTAGTTAATGCCGGCGACTTCGTTCGCGTGGATTAAGTTTTTTAATTCCCGCGGGAACTCTCTTATTTTCCTGGATAAAATGTAGCTTATGTGTTATTCCAGACTATAATCTATCTCTGTGCCAAATTTCATCCAAATCGGTTCAGTCGTTGCGGCGTGATTAAGTAACAAACATCCATACATCCATCCATCCAAACTTTCGCATTTATAATATAATATTATATATAAGTAGGATTTCGTCAAAATTTCAAACGAAGAAATTCTCAGATTATTATAAGATTAATAATATTTTTTAGTAGGTACCTAATAAATATAAAATACCTATTTAAGTAAATAAATAAATATAATTAGCTTGGCTATCCTTAGGGGCAAAGCTGCCAGCATCTTGGGTACCATAACGCGCTGCAGTAAAATCGATGAGGTTTTAGGCTTATATTAGTTTTAATTTTAGAAGTAATTTAATATTAAAAGTTCATTATTTTAATTAAAATCGTGTGTTTTTAGTTTAACTTTATATAAGGAGTGATAATTACATAATTATCATGATTTTATATCCATCGGGTAAAAGGACTAATTTCCGTCCACTTGCATTTCTACCCACACTTACGTTGGACTACTATTTTTTAATTTTTTTGATTTATCGCTTCATGATTTATTTTATACAGAGTACAAAACTATAACTTTTCCGTTAAAAGTAATGTACTATAATTGAATTAGGTTAGGTTAGTTAGGTTAAATTTGTTTAAAAAAATCACTTGATTAGTAAAACTAGGGTTAAATTATTTTTCCATTATCTTAAATTAAAAATATGTACCTATAGGTATAAGAATAAGTACTTGCTTAAACTTAAATAACTTATTTTTAAAACTGCATTTTTATTATGCAACATTATGATGTAGATTAGATTATAAATAAATCAGGATTCACATACTTAATTCTAATTAAGTACAAATTCATTTCATCTAGACAGACAAGAAGGGATATTAAAATGAAAAATTGTCCCAGTAAAAAAAACACACACACATATAAACTTTCGCCCTTATAATATTAGTGTGATTACCTACTATACATAGAAGAAAATATACAGCTGAGCGGAGTTATTCTGAGACGTTGCATTGAATGTGGCTGAGTAGATAACGCAATGAGAATCGAGGCGCTGTGCTAAGCGTCGCAGCGCGGCAGTGGCACGGTTGACTCAGCGGCCACTCATCGCAACGCTGCAAATAATCATTTTGCGTCACCCTTTTATCGCTCCGAGGAAAACGGGCCGTTCCATTGTTCACTGGTGAACGCAACTCGCCGACCCCTTTGCTTCACTCGGTTACGATAAAAACCGTGCAGTGCAGTTTTGAGATATTCAAAAATAGACAATACCGTGTGATATCGTTATAGCAGGTTCATGCGGTCCTGAATGTATGTAATGTAGTGTAGCGGTGTTGTCGCCAGCGCTGGCGCTCATGAAAATAAATTTAGTATATGACGTTGGCTCGCGGCGTTGCCGCATCGCGCCTTGGAACGTGGCCGTGCGAGGTTGCCACACCGCTCGCTCTTTCTAATCTTGTCGTAAAGTTCTTTTTCTGATGCGCGCCGCGTCGCTCGTTCTATCCGCTCGAAACTTGGAAATGTCTGACGTTTATTTTATCGCTAGCTAGTCGCGCGGAATTTTATAGCCTCGTCGTGTATGTATCTTGTAGAGTTAAAATTAGTATTAAAACCAAAAAAAATCCAAAAAAGAAAACTGACTACGTACATATTTTGGCAACGACTCTTCGAAGTATGAGGGGACTTGACAAAGTAGCGGTGCATATAATCGGTCAGTGAAGGTAGGAAAAGTTCGATCGGCGGGGCGAGTCGAACGAACTTTCTATGGCATTGTAAAGAGCGAATAGATGGCGGCACCGCATTGCTTCACAGCGCGCTAAGCCATGTCGTTGTCGAACCAGTGCGGGTCGGAGCGGGGGAACGAGGCGCGGAGGGCAGAACGGGTCGCGGGTGAGGGGCACAGGCGGCGGGGGCCAGGGGCTCTGCGCCTGTGTGAGTCTTGTGCACGTGCACGTGCACACAGCCGCAGAACATAATAACATCGCGTAGCGGCCGTCCGCTTCTATCTAACGCTACAGCCAGCTACCTACGCTTCGACGAGCGTTATATTATAGTTAACTATAAAATGGGGTTGATAGCATGGGGTGTACAGTTCTGTATTATAAAGCTAGGCTATAAGAGAAAACGCAAATAGAATAGCTTGTGTTTAGCATTTAAATCTATATGCTGGCTATGGAAATATTTTTTTTTTGAAAACTAAATCAACGTCACCACTCTCCAAAGAGTATCTGAATTATGATTGACATGTCACATAACACAGTGTATCCTTGTAAATAAATAAATTTTTAACCGAGTGCCTAGGTATTTACTATCTTTTGATAATAAATTATTTTTGAGTATCAGCAAAATAGATTTCGTACCACGACGTGGGCGAAGGTCCGACAAACAAAGCGCTTTTAGAACATCTGTTTAATAAATAATTTGAAGATAAATGACGGTAATAAAAATGTGTAAAAACTTACTACAAAATGATCCAGATAGTATTTTTTTGGTGTTCCATTCATAAATTTTAATAGCATGAAGAGGTGTTAATCTGCGATATCGAATTCTATTGAACTACCGATTTGTGATTAACATTCCTTTTCAGTACAATAGAACACGTGACCATTAGCGTTTCCATTCATCTTGAGCAAGTGTTACTAGATATATATTTTCCTGCACTTGCTTAAAATTTTAATTCATCATTTATTAGTTTTTTACACAAAATCAAAAATTTTTTGAAGAAAATTAACAAAAGGTACAAGTTTTGATAGTTTAGAATTTATGTAACCTATTTTACGACACTCAATTTTACAATTGAATAATTTTATTGTTCGAACTCTAATCTGGTTTCTGGTTTTACAGAAAAACCTTTCTGAAAAACCTGATTATACATTTTTATAAGTAGGAAGAATTTCAAATAATCAGAATAAGGATTTCGATCCTTTACGTATCTGGCAACACTGAGTTGATCAGGAATATCGGCTTGATTCGTTTACAGGTGACTAAAGATTATAGATTAGCCTAGCCGGGTGGAGCACCGTTATAAATTCTTTACGCGCGGGAAGATTTATTGATTGTTTCGACTTTCGGAAGCCATAACAATTGTTTGATGATTAGGCGTTGGATTGTTATTGATGTAGATCGGATTATGATTGTTTTGATCAATTCGTTTTACAATTAATTACAATCAAGTTTATCATCTTTTTATTTATTTTTATTAATTTTTATTAAACACTACATTTGGACAGGTATTGAACAGGTAAATCATTTTTGCGCTGTTTATCTTGCCAAATTAGCATTATCAAAACAATTATCAAATTTACTGACTACATTATCTCTACACTCTGATAATACTAATAGATCCAACGAACAACCTATACTAGATTAAGAAAAGTGTTTAATTTAATGTATTTGCATTAATCCCCAATTTTGGTAGATCTATGGAAAATCAAACATAAAGAATGAATTTGGGTTGAGGTTCCTTTAAAATATTTAATAGTTAGCTTAGTATTAATCTTTTTCTTCAGACATGACCAACGACACAAAAGCGTTCGATAACTGGTGCATATACCCTACATATTTCTATTTAAGTAGGTACCTAAGTAATTATAATTTTTTTAAACATCAGAATTAAAACTGAAAAAGAAAAAAGAAAAGCATTCTGTAGGTAGGCACTAAAAGAACCTCAGAACCAAAGTTTCCTTAACGAGTGTTGTTCGTATTCGGGTTTATTCGGCATGCCGCATGAGCCAACTCCAAGGCAGTCGCTGGCACGCACATTTCCGTGAGCGGGCGAGCGAGGCCGCGCGCGCCAGTGTGCGTGCCCGGGCGTACGTACACGGCCACGCGGCAGTGTGCGCCGACCAGTCTCACATCCTGTTCTCGGTTTGCGCCCGCGCAGCTTCTCGGAGCTTTTTATACGACTGTCCCGTTTTGTATTAGACTATCGTTTTAAGTTGGTTTGCGTTTTGTAGGTGAATATTTTTTGGCTAAAACTTTATGAAAGTATAATATTGTTAATCGATTGCAATATTACTAAGTAAGTAACTAATTCGATTGTATGTTTAAGATGGCGTATTCGTACTAAATAATATTTAAACTTGAATCACTTAGGTCTTCGGTAGATTTTATTGTTTTGCTTTTTTTCATATACATATACGTATAATAATTTTTCCATTTACTTATTACAATATTATATCCAAACCTAAAGATATTTCAACTACTCGTGAACAAAAATGTACAGAGGTTATCCAATAAAGATACATATACGTATTATCTAATAAAAAATAGCTAGTAGCTGTTTTTCTGTATTTATTATTATTAGCTGTATTTCAAACAGGAATTTCGTAATTTAGACTATTGGTATAGCTAGGAACTAGGTAGGTATATAAATTATTACACAGGGTAGAAAAATCTAGTAAAAATTCAAAATTAATCGCAGACCATTTATTACAGTCCGACAAGTAGTCCGATAAGTAGTACTAGTACCCTAATTTTAAAACAAAACATATCGATTTGGTTGTCAGTTTTTAGGGTTCCGTACTTAAAGGGTGCCAACGGGACTACAGAGTACTAAGTATTCACTATCCGTCTGTCTGTCTGTCAGCGGGCTGCACGAGTATTTCATGAACCGTGGTAGGAACTAATTATTATAAATTGAAATTTTTACAGAATGTGTATTTCTGTTAAAAATTAAAGAGGATACAACAAAGTTTTGTATTTGCTTGATCTTAATAATAGCTAGTGTTAAATTATTTACGATGGTACGGAACCCTTCGTGCTCTGGTCCGATTAGCACTTGGCCGATTTTTTATTTTCATTGATTAAGTTATACTAACAGTTATGCAAGCACGCGTCAAATAACTCTTAAGGTGACAGAGAAAAAATGAACAAGAACGTTTAAGCGCAAACAAAAGGAATCCCTCAGGAATGTGTTCTCGCATAAAAAGGGAGGGAAATCCCGAAACGCATTGTTTACGAATTACGATGCTCGTACGAGACGAGGCTCTATGCGTTTATTATGATGAGTATTTTTTTAAAGTGTTCTAAGAAATGCGAAAGGATAAGCCGCTTGGGGGCGAGAGCATATAGGCTTATCACATTATAAAGGCGAAGTTCGTGTGTGTGTGTGTGTGTGTGTGAGTGTGTGTGTGTGTGTGTGTGTGTGTGTTTGTTACTCATTACACTACAATACAACAAATGTACCGATTTGACTGAAATTTCGGAATGAAGATAGTTCATACCCAGGACTAACATATAGATTACATTATACCCCGGAAAATTAAAGAGATCCTAGGGGAATTAAAAAACTTTATCCACGCGGACGAAGTCGCAGGCATCGTCTAGTACCTATACAATAAATACTTGATGAAGAGTGGATGGATGTGAGTAGTGATAGCCTAGTGCGGGTTAGAACTGCGATCTTCTATTCGGGTGGTCGCGGGTTCAATCCCGGATACGCAGTGCTGACTTTTTGGAGTTATTTGCGTTAAAGCAATTATCGTTATCTTTGAGGGTGAAGGAAACCTGCAAAGCTAAGAGTACTCGATAAGGCTCTGGAAGGTGTGTGAAGTTTACCAACTTGGAATTTCGCAGGTTTTGCACCCCAAAGGGAATATTTTCCCACGGGATTTTTAGAAAATGTACTTTACACAAACGAGGCCGTGGGTAAAAGCTTTAGGAGAGGGCAAACTGACGTTTTGTATGGATTTTAACAATAATGTGGACACGCATTAAACGCAGAAATCAGGGAGTCAAAATCGCAGAAATCGACACGCGTTCAAAAATCGCGAAAACGCGATGCAGACAAAAAAGCCATAAAAACGCCATTCGCTGCCGCTAAAAGTAGCCAGCCTGCCCTCTTCCTTAAGTATAAATAAGTGAGGCACATGCGAAATATTATAATGATATGTAAGAGCAAACACCCGATCGAGTATCGGCAGCAAGGCCATAGGTGGCGCTGGCGGGAGTGGCGGGCCGACATTCCTCAGAGTTGGATCTCGGGCCGCGTTCGGGGAACCGTGCGTCACCGCCATCTAACCGAGCAAAGACTACCATTTTCCCTTTCGATGCACATATTATAGTCACATCTACGTCAAACTTACGGATCTTCAAAATATGCATTTCACAGGGGAGCATTTTGAAAGCAAAAAAATTGTTTTTTTTTTTCTTGGTTTCGTACCCAAAGGTTGCAAACGGGAGCATATTATTAAGCCTCCGCTGTCTGTTCGTCCATCGTATGTAGTAGTATGTGTGTATGTTTCTATTACCGCTATAACAACAAATTATAAAAATAAAATAAAAAAGGGGGCTCACGTGATTTTTTTCGACGTTTTTTGCTCGACCTAAACAATCGCTGTTACGACTTACGATGGTATTCTACCCTTCGTGTGCGAGTCCAACTCGCACTTGGCCGGTTTTATTTAAATTAAATTTTGCAAACCTCATTATGAATAGCACGTAACGGGCATATTGGACGTTCGGTGAATTGGACCTTCCGGGCCGTAAGGATCTCTACCGATAAACCAGAGTCCTATGTCCAACAATGGTTGGACATAGATCCCTTGCAAATTGCTACAGAACACAACCAATACAGTATATCTACTGGCATTAACGGCAAATTCGAATTTGTTAACATTACCTTTGAACCATCTGCATCAGTAGGTAAAGCAAGAGGCAAGAGCGTAATGTTAAAACTATTGCACTCTACGGAAACAGACTACCAAGTAGAAGGCTTTTGCATACAGAACTGCATTACTATGACTACACTCAAGTACACACTACGTAGACTAAACGCTTGAAACGAAACTACAGGAAGGTAGGAAGGAGTAGCATTGTGCAGGAGCGTATAGATTTCCATATAAACATTAATGTACCTATGTAAATGTAATGAACTAAGAAAACTTAGGCTGAAATCTATATACCGCACTCTCACTCAGCTCAGACTCAAGACAGAGTTAAAACGAGACAGATTTATATCAGAGCATATTTGTGTCTCGTTTTAACCTCTATCTTGAGTCTGAGCAGAGTCAGAGCACGCTCTATAGATCTCAGCATTAGTCACTGAACGGGAAATGAAAACAGATATATGCTCGCAGTATCCCTGCGTGATCGAATGAGAAATGGGAAGTCCATTGGAGATAAGTACAGAATTACCGACAGCTCATCAAATCGCAAAGTTCAAATGACAATAGGTGGGGTGAAATGAAACAGTGGCTTAGAGAACCGATAGACTTTGAGGTCCCAAGTTGTCCAATATCAACACCGCACCAGGAAACTTAGTGCTAGAAGAATCACCATTAGGACGATTTCAAGCCAGTTGCTGGGAGAATCTTTTACGTCACGATCCTTGCAAGAGACTTATGCCCAGTCATGGACATCTCTCGATTCGACTAAATCGAATGTAGAGCAAAACTAAAATTGCCTGACCACTGCCTAGCAGGTCATCCTGCTCATTGCTCATGGTCATTAGTACGAGTCCTGCATACGGCTAAAGCTAAGCTAACCTAACCCTTCAATCTACCTCTCTGAACTATTCGTTAGTTCTAATCGTTGTATGACGCGTCGGTAAAGTCGAATGTTTATAGCAACCACCGGTCTATGTTTAGCTCCACCGCATTCACTTAATGAACGATAAGGCTCCGCCGCTATTGCAATTTAATTAGGCAGCCGGAAAGCAATAACCGCGATTGCATGCGTCGTGCGACAAACGGCAACGGGACTGGTTCAAGGCGGCGCTGCACTTAGCGGTTAGCACTGACATTGCGAGACGAGCGCGTACGCGGTGCATAAATCTTCCGACCGCAGGATGAACTTCGCAGCGTGCGCTTCGGAGGCGATAAATCAGCGGCGCGCGGGATAATGACGTCACTGGCACGGCACGTATCTCGGAGAATCCCCGGAAGAGAGCGAATAAAATAAAAATGTCACGTAGCGATCAGCTGTCGGGCGCCGGGCGGCGCGAGCGTGACGGACCCGCATTCGCAGCGATACGCATAACGACGCCGCAATAAAACTTATTTTTATGTTTTTCGCTCACAATGGCCGCGCGAAGGTCGAGCTATCTAAATGGGTCAATACACTCCGCGTAGTACGAGCGTCGAACACGTGCTCCCGCGTTTGTAAATAGCGAGATATCGGCCGATTGTTGCAGTGATTAATGGGGGCGCGTAATGACTCGGCCGCCGCCCGCGCCGCTCCACGCCGCTCCGCTCGCTAATGTGCCCATTCATCGTCCCGACACTATTATTATTTGAGATGGTTTTGTGAGTTCCGACAATCGATCCGGCGACATCACTTCCAATGTCAAGGTTGCACTTGGAATGCGCCGCCCCCGATTCTCTTATCAGTTATCAATCAACTGGCGGCTTCCTTGACTCTATCAATATTTTACTACTATCCGTACCTATACTGATCTGTTCGCTTCCTAAGGTAGTAGGCGCCAAGTGGTGATGAGCACACCACGCCACCACCACCAATTTTCTTGGTAATTCTTCAAAATGAAACTAGTCTACTTTTATTATTTATTTGTAAACCCCCCCAGGAACATCAAAAGACGAACCTGATGATTCATGACAAACATACCTACCCAAAGATGTCCCCACATATTCGAATTCTGCCTTGGAATACCGGATAACGCGAGTATAAAAATTAAGTGTGATGTTTGTTCTTTAGTCACTAATTCACTCTAGTCCTACGTAGGTATTTGATAGACGACTTGATAATATTAGCGAACACAATACGGGACACACCTACTCGCATAGGTGTAAAGGGTAATCTATGCGGGAGTCATCGGCAGGCGTCCGCGATAAGGGCGAGGTCACGGTTATCAATGGCGGCATCTCCATACGCGGGCCGGCCACGACATCTCGCGCCCATTCACTATGAAGACGGCCCCCGCGGCCCGCAGCCCGCCCGCGCCCCCGCGATGCATCCATGCAACAAGTTAGGGCACAGTTCCCGTCTTGTAAGAAGTTCCGCAAGACGACGGAAGTCTAAAACTACTTTGCCCAAACTTTCCCGCTTCACGCATCTAAACTACTTTCTATGAAACTCCGAAATGTACAAGTGAACATGCCGATAGTCGTGTCCACATAGAATTCGCCGCTATCGAATTAATTTATCGACCATATAAACATCCAATGGGTTCTGTGCACTATTTGCAATAGTGCACATTGCCTTTGAACGGTGACATAGCAATTTAAATAGAGTTCCGGGTAAAACAGGGCGGTACATATTTTCAGGCTGTGATGCCCAATTAAATATGGATGTGATTGAAAAACGCGTGTCCGGTAACGAGCGTGTACATAATTGGTGGGTGGTGGAAGGCCCGGTGTGACCCAGTTGCGTTGCCCGGCGACCCGGGCCGGCCGAGCTCCCGCCGCCGCCCGCCCCCGACACCCTGCCGCACTAAATAACCTGCCCGAAAGCGACACCTTAACAAAGGTCGTTCAACCGTCACGGGGTACTGCCACTTCTGATTTTTCACGTATGCTGCAAAGACCCCTAACGTCTAGTACCTAGCCGCCCAGGCCAGCCGTCACCCGGTGCAACCGTGAAACGACCCCTAATTATGCTACGCCCAACTCGACAAGTTTAACGAGAAAGATAGACGATTCAACTTGCGATGGAGTTTTCTAAACTGTTCATAGAGTGTACGAAAGTGTAGCGTGTATGAATATTTCAAGACGCGCTGGAAAATCATGTTGCCTCACTGAGGCAGAGTGGAAAACGCGCGAGCAAATAAACTTAATTGTTATAAGCCGGGTTTGCCGACTCCACCCCTCGAAGATGACTCCTCAAAGGGCGGAGGGGGGACCGCGTAGAGTTGTATTTCTCCGAACTTGTGCTAAATTTCACTTTCTCTGAAGACGTTGTGCGTACCTACACTGAGCCGCCCACTCCACCCGTCCTTGCTAACAAACTTTAGAAAATAGTTTCCCTCGCCTATTTCCAAATAAGTTACGTAGTTACAACTTACATTTGCTGCTTGATTGACTTTACAGGCCTACGTTACAACATCTAAACTCTGGGAGATGTGTCATCTAAAGTTCTGGGATGATCTAGAACAGAAAACAAAAGAGAGACCAAAAGAGATAATTGATTTGTTGTCAGGTCTTCAGCTACAAAGCACATGCCGAGCTTCGAACCTGTTCCTCTGAGCGTACTTTTCACCCTCAGTATGACATCGTTATCTTAGCGAACCCTAAACGAATAAAACATAAAAAACGTACGTCAAAAAAGTCCTTCTCTACTCACAAAAACCCACCCGCCATCCACCGCCTCGCCCGCTCTGAAGTTATAAAACACTGAAGGCGAATAAAACAGCGACGGAGTTTTTAACCGTAGAGCCGGGGGTTAGAGTCGAAGTTTGCGCGGGTGGAATAATTCGTCTGAAAGGCGAGCACACGAGCGTGGAAGCTTTAAAGTAAAATGAAAGCCGACTCGCTCTTAATTCACCAGTACATAGATACGAACCGACGTCGATAGAGCGCCCCCGGGCTGGCGTCGCCCGCCGCCCACCACCACGCGCCGGGCATAAATAAGGGGGGCGACTCCGCTTAACGAGAGAGTGAGCACCCTCCCCGGGCTGCGCTGGATGGGGCGGGGGGCTGCGGCGAAGGACGAATTAAGGAGATGAGAGAGCACACGCTCTCGAGACGCGAAACATCGTGCCAGCGAGGAATAAACGAGAAAATTCAAAGTCGCCCAACGTTGCTGACGATGCTTTATAGATGTGGAGCGTTAATGAAATTGAATGCAGACACTTTAATGATTTCTGTTTTTCGTATCAGATAAGGGAAACTTGTGATTTTGAAAGACTACATTTCTGTAGGTTTTATTATTGACGTTGTAGCTATATGGCTAGGTATAGGGTATATGCGAGTACAGGGTTCATACATCGGTTTGTTCTTGGAAAAAAGAGTTTTATTTCCCAACCCAAGTGGCGTCCGAACTCTGCGATGTCAACGTGGCGATTCGCAGCACGTGAGTCACCTCGTCTCATAAATTACAAACTATATCCCTCTGGAGTTAGGGTTTGTTTTCGGCAAAATTGCTATCGCTCCTTTGTCTTTGGATCGACCGCCGGGGGAAAATGGATTGTATTACCGAGCGGTAAAGTCGAGTTTAGGCGGGTGGAATTCTAATATTCTTGGGGTGGGTATAAATTTTCCATGGGGGCAGACGGTGCGACGTCGCGCGAGGGCGCCGCTGAGTCACGGCGGCGGATGCGGCGAGGGCGGCGGCGGGGCGCGGGCGGGGGCGGGGGCGGGGACGCTCGGAGGGGCACATATTGTAAGTGTCTACCACTCACATGTCACAAAGTTTTCTCCGCATCGGGAAACTTTGTTAACGTCAACCGAGCACGTGGCCTTCGATATTACCTATACATAATTCGCCGCGTTTCCCGCCTTTGCTAAAACTTACGCCCGATACTTTCAAGTTACAGCAATATTTTTCAATTAGTTTCACTTTTCTACTTTGTGCGCTAAGTGACGATGCAGTCTAAGATGTGGGCTAACTTGGAAGCAGTGTAAATTCAACCCATACCCCTAATCGGTTTCTACACGCCATAGTGCTGGAACGCTAAATCGCTTGGCGGCACGTCTATGGCGGTAGCACGGCCACAGCCAAAATCTCCCACCAGACAATCATTTTTATTATATTTTATTGTTTAGTCATTTGTGAATGAAAAGTTGTAATGTTTGTTTGCACTGGGATGAACGAATAATATTTAAATACTTGTGTAATAGGCGTATATTTGCTAGTGAATGGTGATACGGCAATCGTCGGAGTTACATCGGACCGTCACCTTGAAGGTGATAAGCGGTGATAAGAGCGATATCGCTTGCAACATTCCGAGTTGGCGCTTTGCTTTGTGATTTATATTTTTATTCTTACGCAAAAAGGCAAGGCACAATCGTTGTCTAATAATAATGATTTCTTTAAATTGAATGCCGATTGGAAATATCTTTTTATTTATTGCTCTGTTTGTTTGTTCTATGTTTGTAGTTTATAAATAGATAAAATTATATAATATAAGCTTTTTATTTTTATTGAAGAAAATTTGTAATTTTGCATAATTTTACAAAAAAATATGCAACGTCTGAGAACAATATCTTTTGACTCCATTTTAAAATCTACTGATATGTAGCCATAAAATGACTGCTTACCTCGATCCTAGAATAGAATAACAATAGAATAGAAAATTTGTTTACTCAAAAAACTTTTAATGGTAATGGTAGTTTTATGGGATTAAAAACATGAACTGGCTAGTGGCTACCCCTAGGTTCAACTGCTTAAACATTATGGCTATTGGCTGTGCTTTCTTGTGTGCATATCTCATATGTGTTTGTATGTAATATGTATGTATGTATCTTCAGAAATAAAACGTAACAGCGTAATAGCAATAAGTTAATAGCGGAGACACAATACATCGCAGTATGTACTCGTGCGACATGAAAGTGTAATGACAATGAATTCGTAATCTCTCAGACGTGCGCCCACGAACCAAAGCCTACAGGACTGAGCTCCGCTCCGCTCCCAATTACATTAGGTAGTGAGTGCCAGAGGGCGGCGCGGTCCTTATATACCCACCTCCCCCCAAGAAAACTCGTTACAAAGCGCGGGAATGAAATTTCCCGCGCAAACTTATACCCGGTCCCTACTCGCCGGTCTTAGCACGACAGTTTTTCACGAGCTCAGCTTAGAATGACGTCGCCGCAAGCTTTAAGCCAGCGAATTGTCTTTCGTGCGAGAATTTGATTATAAGCTGAACTTGCAAGCTATTTTCTTTTCAGGAATTTTCTCAGACGCTTTTATACTTTTATCGATATAAAGCTAGACACTTGACTTTTTACTGAAGATCACGTATGAGTAATAGTTTGAATTCTTCAACGGTAGGTATACCGGCCGAAATGAAATTCTAGAATTCGTCGGTACCTAGCATAAAATTCCATTCGTTATCCGTGTTACTACCAGTGGTAACATGGGTATTTATTTTGCCTCAGTTGTAACACCAGAAGTTTTTATTTCCCATGTTTCCTACTACTGACTAAGTTCTGTTGAAAAGTCCTTTCTTTTCCTTCAAAATTTTTGGCGTAGACGAGACTGATGAAGATGATAATGACACGCTTTATTCTAAAGGAAAATAGAAGGCCACTTTGAATAATATTTCACTAGCTGATGCCTGCGACTTCGTCTTTTGAAAAATTTTGCTTTTAAAATTCGCGATGGAACTCATCGATTTTCAGTAAAAAGTAGCCCATGTTAGGCATTCTCTACATCGTCATTTGTACCCATGCAAACATAACGCCAATCTTATAGCTCTGTTGCAGCGTAATTGAAGAACAAGTCAATAAACAAACACCATCACATACTCAAGAGATACTATATAGAGAGAGTCGGTTTTTAGTAATTAGAAATGGGTCGTATAGATTTTGTTATCAGTAAGCAAATTTAGGATGCAAAGTTTTTATACTTCGTTAGACCGTTAGTCGAAATAAGCAATAAAGGTTGCAAAGGTTCCCGCTGTAAGGGGCCCGCGCCCGAGGGAGCGCACAAAGACCAAACCCCGAATTTCGAAATGAGCTCCCTTAACCCATTGCTAACTCGCAGATTAGGGGCCCTGCGAAGTCCCTTTGTAACGTCCCCTGCTACATTCAAATGGAGAGATAGGAATACGTTGGACGACCCTACTGACACAGAAGTTCTAATTCTCACATCCATCGTAAAAGCTCCCTAGTTCGATTCTCGGATGGGTAAATGGAAAATTGTATTTGGTAAATTAGGTAACTACCTATTCCTTGACAGGTATATCGCTATTATATCAAATTCAAATTCTTTAATCAAAATGGGTACCTAATATTTTACAAGTTTATAGTCATTGTCACCAATTATTTTTACACCTTAAAATGGAGATAGATAAACTTAATCGGCAAGAAACCAATGCACTCTGGTTTGAGAAGAAAAAATTATAAGAGATGATGCCCGAACTTGCAAACTCTAAAACTTTTAAGTTTTGTACTATCTTTTTAATGTGTCTTGTGAGTTTCTTTTATAGCTTTGTACCACAGGTCGCTCCTACCTTTTGTGGCAAAGCAATGGACTAGTTTACACCTTTCGCCCACAATTAGGACGGTATAACCATTTTCTGCAAGACCTAGGTTGCGTTGTTAAATTTTCCATTCCAAACCTTCCAAAAAGTTTGGAATGCACAACAATTTTTTTCAAAGAATATAAGCCATGATGAACTGGACAATTCTCCTCTCCCGTCCAAATAATCATAGACCTTGTTAGAAGTGGGTTTGACATTAGTGGTCCGGTCCGGTGGGGATTGAACCATTGACTTTTTCAGTTTTCAGTCCCCACCTTGAACCATTGTGCTATCGAGGCTGTAACTAATCAATAGGTCGATTATTATTGATGGTTCGCATCATTGTCCAAATCAGTGGTGGTATACGAAGCGGATCCCGCGGACGTGCGGTCGCGAGTGCCGCTGCCACTGCTTTGCATAAGTAATGACCATTCCTCCCCCCTCGATCCAACCCCCGCGCCCGCCCCCGCCCCGCGCTAGGCCTATCGATTGCGGCGCGAAGGCGGGCCGCATCGCCGTAATTGTCACACTGAGCGAAATTAAACTCCACCCTCAATATCGACCTTACTACCCCCACATAAAATCTACTCTTCACTAAAGGAAATTCGTTACCAAATGTGTTATAGTCCGCTCTAAGTTTGGAGCCGGTAATAGAGCCTTCGAAGAGTCTATGACAGAGCTTAATTAGACAGGCGCGATAGCAACAAATGGATTTTGCTTGTTACGGTGCGAACGAACTGCGATTCCTTGCGATCCTAGGCGATTTAAAATTAGTTATAGCCCGTAGGTAGCTACGGAGTGTAGACAGGTGCCGACCGAACCTGTAATTGGCGGGGCGTAGGTATTTGTAGACCGAGTTAGCACCGTCTCGTGGACACAGCATTCTCAACGCGCTATGTTCTGTTGGGCTCACGATAAAAATAACGTTTCGTGAATGTAGATAGGAACCGCAGATGGAAGGAGGTTTTAGCCCTTAGAGCGCTGAAGGGTGAAGTCAGGCCACCAATCGGTTGGCATCGATGAGGATGTTTTACTCTCCAGAAAAGCGGTAGTCTAGTAGAAATTCCATGCTGTACAAAGAAAATAAAATTGGGAAAGAGATTGTTCTCTGACGGTGGAATTCTATGTAAAAAATTGAGATGTCAATTAAGTAGAATAAATAGCTCTGGTACAAGCTGGGTCAAAAAAGAAAGGACGCAAGACTGGTCCGCGTAAGATAGTCTCTCTTGTCGTAAGGTCTTATGCAACTCTCGGCAAGGCAAACGAAGCCAACAAACTTCACTAGTAAGTAGAGAATTTTATGCAAAGTGTGGAACCTTCTGCGGCACCAAATTCTAAGCTAACACGCTTTACAGTTTCGTCATGAAAGTCGCTAATAGAAAATAGCAGATCAACCGTTATCGAAGCTTGCTACAGAAGTCTAAAGCAGGATTAATGTCGAGGATCCGAGGTAGATTTGCATTTCTTACACAAACACCTAAAGACTCAAGCCTAACTATTTCATCTCTTGACGGATGCCCGTGCATTGTATTGCTAATTGCTAGAAGCTAGAAAATATGGAAACGAGCTAAACACCTAATGAAGGTTGTGGTGTGTAGGGTGCAAGACAAAACTCTCTTAATTTCCTCGTTATCTCAACTGACAGACGTTTACAGGTGGACATAGGTTGCCATAAAACACGATTTTGAGTCCAGCGTCTCCCAACTATTCGCTTGAAATCGACCTTTCACCCAGCAGGTCTTCCATAAAGTTGTGTTTACCCTTGCGGGGACTTTGGGATCCCAACATCAAATTCCAACATAGCTCGAGAACCAATGAAAGCTTGGGTCCCAAGAGCCTATTCCAGTCCTTCCAACATTCGAACCTTCTCAACTTTTTCAGTCAATAACGAACGACGTTGAAGGTTGGCAAGGACGCTTTTTTATCTTGTGCCTGAAGTGAAGTTTGCATTGCATCTCTAGAATGTATAACTTAACGCAATTACTGGTACATAACAGCGTACAGCGCTTTAGAAAACGATTCCGTATCGTTTCGCGCGACAGAACGCAAGTCGCATCGCATGTACTAATAGCAGCGTCTAATCGCGCTCCGTTTTTTAGCGCGCCAGCGACGAAAGTGCGGTGAAAGTGGCGCGTTGACGTCACCCACACACGCGCACATGCGTGCTCTACGCTGCGACTCCGTGTGGTGAGCTCGAGATAGCTCCGGACTCGACTTGCTCATTGATTCTAAATAACAGACTGGTCTAGTAAAAAAATCGATAAATAAAATCGACACGATATAATCGATATCATTGCTGAAGGTATACATAATTTATTAAAGAAAAAACTGCCTTGCCCCTTCCAAGCCAATAAAACACCATAATATGTATAATATGAAATCTTCAATAAGGAAATCAGCATTTTCATTTACTATTAATTGATAGATCTCATCGAATCTTTAAAAATCGTAGTAGTATCGAGTCGTCTTTTGATTTAGTCGATTTCAACGCATTGAAATGCTAGTGTAAAGTCCATCACTAGTTGAAAAGCGACGACGCCGACGTGACAGCTGCGCGGGCGCCGCTCTCCGTTAAGCTTGAAACACACAAAACGCGTGACGGAACTTCAAACTATACGACCAGAACGTATCACTGGACGCGTGAATATGCGTGTAAGGTTTGTAATAATATCGTTAATGATATAATCGTGCTTGGTTCAGAACAGGAGAAGATAAAGTCAGATATAATATTTAATTGTGCTTTTGAATGCTGCTAATACTCCAACAAAAGGGATAACCAGATCCATCATGGATAGATAATTACTAATTAAACAGACCTGTGAAATTAAGTTAGGCAGTCATCGTTGGTGTTATTAAGTATCAATATAAATCTGTCATTAAATAGTCCATTTAATTGAACTTTTTTGTTTATTTTAAGAAATTGATGTCTAACAGTACAGCACGTTTTTTTTTATTCGATGACAAGTTAGTAAGACTGCGATCTCACCTGATGGTAAGTGACAATGCAGTCTAAGATGGTAGCGGGCTAACTTGGAAGGGTTATGGAAGTGTACATTCAACCCAAACCACTAATCTGTTTCTAAACGCCATCGTGCCGGAACGCTAAATCGCTTGGCGTCTTTGATGGTAGGGTGGTAAGAAGCAACGGCCAAAGCCTCCCACAAGGCGTGACTGCAGTAGAGTGGCAGTTGCTTATCTTTCAACTGCCATGAGCCGCGTTGGCTCCATTGCGTGGTGTGTTGGCCGCGTTGCGTTTGTTTCAGGCTTTACTGTTGCGTCTTACCACAGCCGCGCATTGCAACACCGCGCATGAGAAATACGCCCGACCGGCTCGATACGCGGCTTGGCCTCTCTCGACACGTTCGCTTGCCCAACAGAAAAATACTTTATGCAAGCTTAGCATGACTCCGCTTCATAGGTAGGTACCTACATTATAGTAAAACTTATGGTAAGATCCATAGACTGTGCTCTGACTCAAGATAGAGCTTAAAACGAAAAATAATATGCTCTAACATAAATCTGTCTCGTTTTGATTCTGTCTTGAGTCTGAGCTGAGTCTCTAGATGCTATAGATCTCACCATAAGTCTATTGAATAGCTTCTTTTTTATCATCCGATATAAGTCCACCGCTGCATAAAAGTCTCTTGCATAGACTTTCAAAGGCCTTGGTCTTGCAAAAATAGCTTATAAACTTAGACAGTGAGAAATTCTGACGTACATTCATGATCAATGGTCATGAATTTATTAAAGTGTTGAATTGTTTATGTACCTATTCCATCGAAGTAACACAATTTTTCTGTGAGTTTACATTTTTATAAACTGCGCAGGTGAACGGCTGGACGACCACAAAATTTGGCAGAAAATGTTCACCTTCCACACATCTAGCGTAAAAACATCATCTCTATTCTATGTAACACTAGATGATATCCAAGAATTCATCGTCGAGATCTGTCGATATATTGTTTTCTACTAATTTTTGAGTTAAAAGAGATACGATATAAAAATATAGACTACCTTTTTTCATCGGCTTGGCACCGGAAAATTAGAATAATTGTTATTAATAACATAAGTTACACAATATTGTTTATCTTTATCACACCATAAAAGCTTATAAAAACGCGTTACGCACAGGAAAACACTTCTATTACGTTTAACAAAGCACTCAAGTATTGACCATAGAAAAACTTAAAATATAGTCTAAGCGCTTACCTATTTTCTATGGTATTGAAAGAGACCAAACACATCAAAGGCTTAGAAAAAAAACCACTTTTTTTCAGAAAAGCGTTACTGATGATAATACTCGATATTTCACTATTATAAAACAATGCTATTGTTCTATTGTGTGTATACCTGCTCAGAACAAAAATATGAAAACATAATTTAAAAAACTATTATTGATTCAACTGATCGATTACTTAACTAGTGCGTCAATAAACGTATTACTAAACTAGTGCATCAATAAAATGTATATTAACGCAAACGTTAGCTGTTCCCGAGGATTATGGGCGTTCCCCGTCTCCTGCTAATTGGCTTCTATACGGGCTTGTTATTGAATGCGGGCTCCTTACGTCCTTTCAGTACCACAATAAATCCTTTGCGGACGATATGAATAATACACCTGTTAATCCCTTTTGAACCTGTTTTGACAGCGAGCTTATTTTTGTTATCGATGACAGGTTTTGCGATTGACTAATAATGTCTACACAATTTAACTTGGTGATAATACGAGCAGTAAATCGGCTGGTTTTAATAACCTATCTATCTTCATCTACAGATTAAGGTCAAACATTTATTTCGGATTTGTAGTAAGGCGTGTCAATAAAATCAATCTACGTATTGAGATTGCAATTTGTTTTCAGTAAACACTTTACACTTTAGCGGCCAGTAATGAAATCAGTTAAATATAAGTAGAAAAATATGAATAATAAGAACAAAATAACTAAAATCCTAAATCCTAATTCATGGATTTATAAAAAACTATATTACCCCATTATTTCATTACAGTTAATCAATAGGCGATAGGAATATCAGTATCACATAAAAATAGTATCAAAAGACAGCTATTTGCAATTGTTTATGGTTAAGAAACCAAATGTGGCGATAAGAAAACGTTTTTTTGCATCGCATTGCAAATATGAAAAGAAACGTGACAATAAAAAGCGAAATGAGCTGGCGACGTCTGTCCACGGGCGGGTGTAGATTAAACTAAAGATGGGACGTAGATTCATTCAGTAATCAGAATGAAGGTTAATGGCTTTGCTGCACTTGATGGTTGTAGGATAAGAGACCGCCACTACAAAAAATTCTGCCGTCCTTAGGAAAAGTTAATGGGACGAATTCTGTATGTTAAATTTGGTATAATGGTAGCTGATACTTCGAATCAATATATATAAATTTTTATCCTAATAAACAATAAGGTTTGTCCGGAATAAACTGAATTTAATAACTTTTTTTTAGAAATATTTTGCCCAGCTTTGGTGAAGATCTACTAAACATTATCGGAGATAGAGGACATAACTTCTCGCGGATAGTAGCATCAGCTAGTTTAGTTCAGCAATAAGAAGAATGAGTAGGATGTATTCGCCGTATTCGCCACATAGCGCACCTTGAAAACAAAAGTGGAACTTTTTTTAAAACCATGTTTTCTAAATTAACTCCAAAATTTAATGGCATGTTTTCAGTGCACAACTTAAATTAGATAGTCAAACTGATAAATGAAATTAATTGCATTCCTTTCTTCCAGTTATTTGCTAAGATATTGAACAAAAATTCTGCGTCAAAACTAAATGGTCATGCTGAAAAATTACAATTTTTGTAAAATGTCACTTTTGTTTTCAAGGTGCGATAGGAAAAAGTAGCGTTGATCTCTTGGTCTATAATAGTGGTGTGTAGTTGTGAGTTAAGTATGAAAGTCGATCGCCGGGCCGCGTACCGCCCGCGGCGTTCAATTAATTACGCGAAGTGCCAGATGAAAAGGAAAACGACCGATCAGCTGATGTGATGCGTGCACTCAGATACCAGATCAGTGCATCTCAACCCCGTAAACGTTCTTAACGTGCTAACAATCCGGTTCTGCGGTTACCGTTAGAATAAAATGCTTTTAATTAAGCTGTGTTTTGATACTGATTTTATCTGGACTGTAACCTAACTTGGTAAGCATCATAATTATCATTATGTTTTAAACTCCTTAAACTAAGCGCTGCATTACATTGATTTTAAGTCATTAAAAAAAAAGACGGGCAAAATTCAAATTTTATTTTCTCATCGCCTCGATATATTTTAAGCGACGACTTAACATTGCACTTTTTCTAATTCGTTAATTTTTTTCAGTTGACAAACCTTCAAGGATTCTAGTAGGTATAAAACATGTCTAAAATTTTTTTTAAGTAGGTACCTATTTTATTTAGAGTTGCCTAGTAATTAACATAATTTATGCCTAAAACGATATAATTTGAATTTTTTCTCGCTTCGCTGCCAATTTGCATATCTGCACCCTTTCACGCACACACATACAATAGTGAATTAATAGATGTAGTAGATAATAATAGATAATCATTGCTCAGTAGTACATAAAAGATAATCATTGCTCACATATTGCTGAAAATTAGGATAAGTAGCCTTCAATATTTCCTTTCCTTAACAAAGAAGTGTCATACTTATCCAGTTAGCGAGTTAATGCTATCGTTACTTAACTTATTTTGCTAATTTACTTTGAAATCTATAGATTTTTACCTTACAAAAAAGCTTAATCATTTTTTCATTGCGAAACCTGCGAGCAGTGACGTCACAGGCTCGATGGGAGGACTAAAAAAGATTAGGGGGGGAGGAGACGGGACGGCATGCGGGGGCGCGAGGGGGCTACCTCACGCCGACGACCCCCTGCTGCCCCTACTGTGGGTTCTAAATATAGAACTCGATTTGAGATAATCGAGATCGCTATAATGTTTAAAATTTTCGGAACACTTTTTGATATCGCAATAATAATTTTATTCTGTACTCAATCGAGAATACATAATTTTTATAGAAATTTGCTATGTATAATATACATTGTATATAGAAAAAAAATATATTTAATTTTTTTTTTTAAATAGAGGAATTAGGAAACGCCTACACGTTTTGTCGCATTTCTAAAGGTAGACTAGCAGAAAATGCTTTAGCATTAAGCATTTTTATTAATGACGTTTTGTACTATTTTATGCAATAAAGTGAAAAAAATATTTTTTTTTCAATGGAATCTGACAAGTCTATTACAGATAATGATTGATATCCCAAACGCTTAACTCAGTGCAAAATGCTAGAGTTTAGTTTTAACACCCACGGTAAAAACCTCAAGAACGAAGACGTTATTTGTATTTTTACTCGTTCCAAAATAAACATATAAAAATAAATTTTAAGGCATATTCATATTACCAAAAAGTGTCTTTCATAACCTTTAAATACTAAGGGCCCTTTATCCATGGCCCAAAAACTTAAGTGGACCTCATTATCATAATTAAATGAAACACTTTCGAGTTTATTTCGATCTAACGTAGTATCGTGAACAAATGGTACGACTTTTCGTGGGATGGGATGAGAGGGTGGCCTCCCCATAGAAATGTGTCGAACCCATACATTCGTGCACTACATTACCGTAATTATCCAATTATGAAAAGTATTTAAAGCTCATTCTGTTGTCATAAGCGAAGTCAGGTGTCCAAAACAAAATTGGCTCAACGTGACAAAGAGCTTTTTCTCATAAATAACATATAAATAATTTTAATTCAAAATCTAAAATAAAATTTGCTATACAAAATCTCGAAAGGGTTTTAACTTCCCTTAGAAAAGGATTTTTAATGAGCCAAAAAAAAAATAATAAAGGTACTCTTTAGGGTTCCGTACCCAAAGGGTGCCAAGCCAACGGAGTCCTATTAATGCTCGATCTTAACAATCGCTGTTACGATGGTACGGAACCCTTCGTGTGCGAGTCCGACTCACACTTGGCCGGTTTTTAGAATGGGCTGTCCTTTGTATAATATTCCCTGCAGGAAAGTAGCACTACTTCAAAACCTAAGAGTTTACTCGTATTATAGTTTAATTAAAGATTAATGTACAACCGAATTAGCACCAGTGTCGTAGACAGTAGAAAAGGCATAGACACCTTCGTAGCCGTTAGCCGTTTATTCCAAACTAGCTTTTACTCGCAGCTTCACTTACGTTAAGTTCGATTATTCAAACTCCTATTATACCCCCTTAGAGGTTGAATTTTCAAAAATCCTTTCTAAGCGGATGCCTATGTTATAATAGCCATGTGTATGGCAATTTCAGCTCGATCCGTCCAGTTGTTTGAGATGTGCGTTGATAGATCAGTCAGTCAGTCAGCCACTTTTATAAGAAGAATTTTCACTCTCAATAACAGTAGATCTATGTATAGTGTTGAACTTTTTAACTTTTCCGCCCACCAACTCACCTACATAATGCATTATTTTAATTCAGACATTATACATTAACAATACTAATGGATACGATACTGAATAATGAGAGCAGCCGAAACGTGCGTCTCCCCTTTGCGGCTGATTACAGCGCTCCGAAATAAGAATGAATTTTTAATGAACCCCCCACCCTCCCACCCGCCGGGGGGTTGTGCCCTCTTCTGCGCACTTAGAAGATTAGTCCCAGGAGCCTTCTAGGCGAATGACTAACAACAATCCTATAACGGGTCAAAGGCTCTTTTACTATCACATTAGCTTTGGTTTTTAATTCACTGTTTTTTTTTAAAGAATATCGGCCAAGATGAACTGGACTAATATTCTTCTCTCCACTCCAAATAAGCCGAAAGCTTGTGTTAGGAGTGGGTACGACAATATTGCAACGGGTTGGGTTCGAACCTGCGACTTTTCAGTTTTCAGTCCACACCTTTTACGGTTGGGCTATAGAGGCTATTTTAAAACAGGATCAAGGAGACCACAAGACCGCATTTTCAGTAAAAAAGCTTGAAAAAACCAGATCGATCGCATTAAAGGCACAATGATGATTTCAGTAGAGTTTGACGCTGACTTGACTTCTATTAACCTTATCAAACATTCTTCGAATCTTCGATACGTATAGCCGAATATTTCAAAGGCATTTTTAGTGTCTAAAAACCTATTACGACTTCTGAGAATTCCCTTGGTCTCTTTAAGGTTTATTAATATAGATAAACAAAATTAGCAAACTACCATTCCTAACAGACGATCGTTAAACACTAATGATAAAGTAATGCTATCCAAACAGTTAATGTATTCAAAAGCAAATAATCTTAAGTGTTATTACATAAACAAACAATAAAACAAATCATAACAAAATCCGAAACAGAACGGAAAGGTAGCACGAACACGTGAAAAGCCAAAAGCAATAAAAGATAAGGCGGCGACCCCGCTATGCAATAACAATGTAAATAAATATGCTTTATAGTGTAAACAAAAAGAATGTGTACGTGGCGCTACGTCACGGCGCGTCACGGCTGCGACGTCACGGGCGGAAGTCCGCACTAGATATATTTACAGTAGCCGTGCAGCGGGTTCAATGTCGAGCTATCTATCGGCCATCAATCAGCGATAGCCGGACCCGGCGCCCGGCGCCCGCCCGGTCGCTTCGGCTTCCTTCGCGGCTCGCGCCCGCCGACCACGGCCCGCTATGCGAACTCGAACTATACAACGCATCTACGACTATTTATTGAGCAAAACCATCAGCACACTACTGAGCGCAGGTCCCCTCTCCAAGAAGAGTTATAGGCCACAGTACACACGCTGACCCAATGCAAATTGGCAGACTTCGCCTTTGAGAACATTATGGAGAACTGTCAGGCGTGCAGGTTTCCGCCTTTAAAGCATGTGATATTTAATTGCTTAAACGCACCTAACTCAGAATAGTCAGAGGTGCGTGCCCGGGATCGAACCCGCGACCTCCCAAATGGGAGACCACAGTAATAGACTCAAATGCCCATCTATGACTACATCACATGCTTGGTTTAAGACTTTTGGCATCCTCTTCGGGGGTCTGGGTTTCGAATAAATAGGCATGCACAGAGGTGCGTCCCTATGAAGCTAGAGAGCTTTTCAGAGTTAAGTGCGTTATATTAACCGAACCGACGTCATCGAATGAGTCGCAGGGAGCCGCTGGATGTCTCTGGCTTTAACGGTGAAGAAAAATATCGTGAGGAAATCTGCACGCCTAAGAGTTCTTCCATCTTGTTCTCAAAGGTGGACTATGGCCTAAACCTTTCTCAATCTATTTTAAGTGGAGACACTTGTGAGCCGCTGACGACTCGAGATGATGTTTATCACTCTAATGACAGTTAGATTAAAGACGTTACAATGTTTACGTAATGTGCCTATTCAATCGCTCCGTATTGATTTGCATTATTGATTGCAGCCGTGTCGATAGCGCGGAGATAGTGATCGACTCATTGAGAGATGCGATATCGGGGGATTTCGTGCGTGACTAACGGCGCTGGTACAGGCCGGGAGCAAGGCCGGCTTTGTTTACAAACTGCCGTCACGACCCGCGACCACTTGTCACTCGGGGACGCGTTACTTGACACACGGCTACGCAAATAATGGCGAGCCCTCAGCAATGACATTGTCCCACTTCGCCCTGCTCGCCTCAGTCCGCGCGCTCCTCGTCTAGACGCGAGATAAGATCGTTGATAGACTGATTGCTCTGATGCAATCATTTTGCTATTAGCATACCGAGCATTGTCTCCTTGCAGGCCTGACATAGCGACCGAGGTCGCCGACCTTCTCCTGAGAATTCTTTAACAATGTTACTTTTAAGAGCAGTCCAATCCGTTAGCTGTCAAGAGCGCCCACTCTTTGTCACATACCAACGGCTGTTATTTACGGAATATTTAAAAAAATAAGTAGGTACACTTTCCCAGGCCTTAAGTCTTCGAGCTCTCGATTCGCACAATAAGATCTTAACGAGCTTTCGTAAAAAAAGTTAAACGATTAACGTTATTCAGAGATAGCTGCTATTCTTGGATTTGAAAGGCACCCTTATGTTCGGGGAGCCCTGTGCAGGGATAGGGAGGCGAGGGGTGAATGCATCGGGGAGGCAGCGCCGAGGGGGAGCGGTGCAGTAGGCGCGTAGTGCAATAACGGAGAAGTGAAAGTGTCGCGGGCCGCTTCAACCGTCAATGAGTGAAGACGTACTCCCTTCACCCCACCGACTTCTCAAACTTGTAGTTAATAGTAAGTTATTCGACTAGATAACACGTATGTTCGGTAGCCGTCGCCCACGGGCCGGCGTTGTGCAAAAAAGGCCCTGAAAACGCGCACCTGACATTCGCATTTCGCAAGTAGCCACGTTTATTCGCATGTGTCCGGAATAAGGCGACCCAATTTCACGGCCGTAAAACATTAAAACCATATACGTGTCGTTGAACTCTGGTTCGGCATGCCTATGTAAACAGTGCATTGGGTAAACACGGCCGCCCCAGACGCGCCGCCGCCAATAATTTATGTAAATTCACATCATCGCACAAGACTGATGTTTTTATGGGCATTTTTCTCATTTTGACGGTCAAGTTCAGGCTCGGGGTGAAAGTTTAACAACTAATAAATCTTAAAAGTTATTTCCCTGTAGCATTTATTTCGCTGTTTTGACCGCCAATATTTTACATTCATTCCGTTGCCCTCGATTTGTTTTCTTTTACTATTTATGCGATGGACTTGCAAGAAGTCTTACAGCTAATTCCCATTGAGCTTACGCTAGAAGTGCTCAAACATAATGAAAAGTGGTAGAAATGAGGATATAGAACTGTAGATAGGTAATTGCCTAGAAAATTTGACTTCTGTCTGAAGGTATTCATGAAATATTAGACTGTGTAAATCTCAGACAGATTTTAAATGCCACAAAGACTGTAAAGCGTTTTTAAAAGATAACTTTAACCGACGAATAAGCTTATTTCACCGTCCCCAAGTAAACTTTAACTGAAGAATAAAGATGTTCTGAAAGATTGCCAGTAGAAAAACCGTCAAAACGTCAACATTCTTCAAGGCGAAATAGGTCTTCGGAACGTAAAATGTACCTATTCCTCAGAATGGAATACGATGATAGAATAGGCGTCCTAAGACTAGTTTGTTTTTTAATTATAACAACATACATAGGTACAATAAAATTATGTTCAATGATAAATAAATAATAATTAATAATTGATAACGTATTTCAATATATAGACCGAAGCAAGGACATCGATCGATCGGTAGGTTACTACGTTGCTACCTATCAAGTGTAGTTTACTACGTGTAGTAAATTAATTAAATGCAGCAAAAAAAAATGTTAAGAATTCAAACGTAATTTAGATGCGAAACATGTAAACAAAACAAGGTTGATTTGAGTTTTACTACAGACGCCAGTCGACAAGTAGCGTAAAATCTTGTATAGCTATAATAATTATGCGATAATGGCTTTATTAATGCCACTACAAATCTATTTGGTAGGTAGTTACTATAAATCACTTATGAATGAATGCTATTATTATACGGCAACCGGTCAACGGTATCGGAATGGGCTAAAACGTCATTTTATAATCATAAGCTCATAAATAAACATGGTGACGTATCACGGGTAATCACCGATCACTAGTGTTGCGACGCATTCCGCTTTTGGTGGGACGTCCCGTTTTTTCGGCCAGCACCCTGAGCAGGGCGCTCAAAATCCCGCTTTTTTATCAAGTTTTACATTATTTTAGTTGAAGCGACGCCTTCGAAAGCCGAATAATGCTGTGAATAAATTGGGTTCAAAATAATAAGAAACGGTAACGTCCTGCGACGCATCGATAAATAATATATAGTAATGTCCTCCCGACCGAATCCGGCCACGGCGGCCAATCTCCACAGATATTAGCCACCTGCGCGGGACATATTATAGTGCACAAGTGTGTGCGCAAACAGAGATTCCCTCACTTTCATAGTCCAACGAGACGGAAATGCGACACTAGGTACCGGAGAGAGATCAGGCGCAGGACCGATAGCTTTACGTGCTCTCCGAGGCACACGGGTAGGTAACTCACCGAGAATTTCTTGACACAGAAATCCGCAATACATTTTTTTGCTCGACCCGGGAATCGAACTCAGGACCTCGTCATTCGCAGTCGAACTTTCTAACCACTAGACCAACGAGGAAGTAATGTATACGAGTATGTAGTAGAGAGTGACAACCATAGTTGTTTTTATTTATTTAGATTTATAGTTTACTTAATAAAATTGTTGTGATCCAATAAAAAAAGTCTTCTTTCTTTCTTTCATTACGCTACGGATCGCCGATCGGTCGGCGCCTCGGCACACCTCAGTCGGAAGTGGGCACGGCGCCGGAACGTGGACACGTGCACAGATGGCATGTAAACGCGTTAATTATGTAACATTGTTTTGACATTCGACAACAACGACACATTTAGCGGACATTAAGTGGATCAATGAACTTGAGCCGTTTGTGTTCAATGTTACGCAACGATCGGCATTTGAGTGAGATTAATGTGCGGATTATAGCACGCGATACATTTCAATTTACGTTTCGTTTCATTCATGACTCGAGATAATGACGGCGTACTTGTTCTGTACGTTTGCTTGTTGCTCCGTGCTCGACATTCGTCACTTGTCTTACTTATTGCTAGGAATTCGCAATGTTTCACATACTTCGCCTGTCTCGCTTGCCGAGTCCCACCTTTTTGCGGACACTGTACTTTTTCTAAGATTACGCTTGGGTATATTAAATCAGATACAAACATACATACAGGTATATATTACATAAAACCCTTATTTTTTAAAAAATTGGAAGAAAATACCACGATGCCACGGAGCGAATAATTTGAAGAAATTTGATTTTCGCATCGTGGCATTGAGTGACTTTCTTAGATTGTCATGTCAAAGGTTTGTATACATTACTTAGTGTAATATTAAAATGCTAAATTATAATGTAAGAAGACAAAAAATTCGCATTTGAAATAAGAAAAAATATATAAGAGTAAATAAATATGTAATAATATGCCACAACGAGATATGTGATAAAAAGCGAAGATTTCTTTGCTTCTTCACTTCGTAACTCAATACAAAGGTAATAAAAATATGATCGTCTGCATTCAATTCGGTACACCTGACAACAACTAAGCTTCGTATTTTTTCTAAACAGGTGTTTCTTTATGTCCATTCATAAGCCAGTGTCGATGCCCTATATTATTGTAATGTCTTTCAAGTTCATTGAGTCACACAATAGGCTTATAATTGGTCGTAAATGTTTATGTCAAAACATGTCGGCACGATTCATAATGTTTTACATAATAAGGCTCGTTTGCATAAGCGATTATTATGCGTGTCTTCGTCGATGACGTCGATGCGTTACGGCAAATTCATTCATTTGTTTATATGTTTACTTGCTCCACGTGGTCGATTGTTAACGGGCGTGATGTGTAATAAAAGTGGTGACGAGATGCGCGAAATGCCGCATGTCAGTATCGGTTAAGAGGTACATCTTCACATATTTTTTCTACATTTCAACAAGCGCTACGTTATTATAAATGAAATACGTCTTCCTTTGACTGATTCAAATAAAGTTACATATAAAGGATGAAATTGTAATACATACTTTGAGCCCGTGTCGATAGTCGATATTAATTAAATACAGAATCTAGAGTAAATCGATAGCACTAAATAATGTATGGCATTTTTAGTCTTTTATGTGTGTTATATCTTCAGTTCCAACGCCTTTTTTGCGTCCAAACCTTTATACACTATTACTATATCCTCAGTATCAAAACACTGGTATATGTATTTTTTTTTACCACTTAGCGAATCCTATTATTCTAGCCTTTTTTCAGCTTTGCGTGTGAAAATACTATATAGGTAGGTGGTACGTAAAGAGAGTTTAATCGACAGAGGACATTTCTGGATTTAAAGTTACCAATAGGGGTTTGACCTTAAAGTCGAACGCAATAAAAGCAATAGGCAAAGCCTTATATAAAAGCGGTTTACGTGTGACGTCTGACGGCGGGTGCACGTGACTGCAACAAGTCGCATTCCTGAGTGCACCCTCCTTTTCCCACCCCCTCCTGCCACCCCCACGCACTAGGCCTAAATGGAAGTAGTTTGTTCCAAAAAGTTTTTAGGCTACAACTTTCCTAACAGAGGTGTGGGTTTATTTACAAGATATATATGTATATATATTTGCAACATATTGAAATGAAATATTTGTACCTACTGGATTTTAGACTTTTGAAAATAAATCAAGAAGTTCAACTAGTTCGAAATTAATTCTGAGGTTGTAGTTTTATTTTAAAGTTCTCATAATTATCACCCCTGCCTCTTACACTTGTAATTGTTATATTGACTGACTTTCAAAAATATTTGAAAAAGGTTTACTTATACCAATTTTGAAAAAGAAATTATTTTGATTCTGATCTTAGTTAAGTAAGAAATCCTATTACAGTAGTTCATATTATGGCTGTACATTTCAAGTCATAAATGAAGTTTTCCCGGTATCAACAATTTTGTGTTGGCCAAGAAAGTTTTATAATGTAGATTATCTGAAGCTAAGGTAATCTTTTACTCAGAAGTTAGGCTACATAAAAAAAATATCGGCACCTGAGGGTATGATCACGAAAACTCAGAAACTATAGAGCCTTTAAACTTGAAGATAAGTTTCTTAGCTCTAGAAGAAAATGTTCCTTAGCTGATGCTAAGGAACATTTTCGAGAAAGTCCAGCCCTAAGGGTGCTTAATTTACGGATTTGCATACGCAAGCCGCTTAAAAGAGGTTCTATTCTCAAAGTACAAGCTGACCAGAACGCGAAAAGCGGTCACTTCATTATAAATAGAAGGTCTTCGATCAACAACAGTGATAGATTTTTTATACTTTAGAAACTGTAGTTTTTATAAATGCTTGCCTAACTAGTATTTGTCTAAGGTTTCGCCTGCGCTGCGTAAGTAGTCTCTTTTTATTTATAATGGTCTATCTTGTTATGTCAGTCTTGTAAACATGCACCTTGTGTAGCCTAAATGTCAAGGGTATGACGATAAAACACGAAAATAGAACGAGCAAAAAATATATAGCTCGGTACATTGTTCAATCCCCAATATTATAGTCATCTTGGATACAAAACAAAGCACTTTGTAAGAAAGTTTGAATTTGGATTTGCGTTAGTTAGGTAACTTTATTATAAAGACCGCCAGATATAAATGGAAGTTTTCCTAGAATCATTCTCAATTCCGCGTTTTTCAAGGCAAGACGTTGAACTGCTTTAACGCAAAACTTGATTTAATGTCGATTTTTATTTAAAAAAAAAACAGATTTTGTGAATTGTTGCAGGTACGCAAAAATGTTATCACCTTATCTTTGATCATATCAACTCATTATTTGCTGATATATTTGCGGAAATATTAAACGTTTTAATGAAATCCGAGCTGGAATAGGTATGTTTAGATATCTTCGCGTGGAAGGTAGGCTCTGGGTGGGGCCCCTAGGCTGTTGCTATGGCAATTCGCCCCTCGATCCGTTCATAGGAAAACCCAACGACTCATAACTAGTATCATAAAAACATCCAACTACGTCAGACATTCTTCTGTATAATTCTAGTGTCAATTAAGTCAATGTAATAAGTATACGTATCAGTGATTCCTTCATAGTCCATTTAGAATAAAAGATGATGAAGTCGAGCAAGTATTGTAGCTACGGTAAAACTTGCCGAAAAATAAGCAAGACTTCGTAATAAAGCGTTATAGAAAGTAAAGTGCGTTCGCGCTGGCAACTGGCGAGCCAACTCGGTGATAATTAATGTGGAGTCGAGCGAGCGAGCGGCGCCGGCAGCCTCGCGCCCGCCGACAAAAAACCCGCTCTGCCACAAAAACACCCGTCGCTAGAGCGAGACGCCCTCATGCGATAGAGCGAGACGGCATCGAGCACGTATTTCTGTGACGAGTTCTCGTTCGCCTCGAGCGCGGCGCAGTTATCAGAATACGGCGATTTAATTTAATACTCCACAGAATGCGCCCTTCTATCTATCACATGACGTTTGACAGGTCGCCGGAACCGCGCCGAGATGTCAGATTCGAAAAAGGCGCGCTCTTCGAAATAAAACATAGTTTTTCGCTTTTCGTAATTTTTCACTCCAGATAGTTACACCATAAAAAATGCACTCTTTCAAAAAAACTCGAGCTCATATTTTAAGTTGGATATAAAACTTAATTTAAGCGTGAAAAGTATTATGTAGGTACAGAATTATATAGGTATGTAACAAAGAAACTAACATTGACAAGTCAAGTTTCTAAGCGATTATATCATGAAACTGGTAGAAACTATAATATGGTTCGAATAACCAGACACAACAAAAAGTTCTAAAAGTTTTGCTTGATGAATTAAACTACTAATCTTACTTTTAGAGAGAATTTAACATGGTAAGCATTATAAAAACAATGATATAAATAATTCTTTAGAGAATAAATAAAAATAGCCTGTTTTTAATTTCTTTAAATGAAATTAAATTAAAATGCCACAAGTTCGCGCTGTGGCATTCAAAAATAAGCCACGATTGCGAAATGTGCAGTTTCAAACTTAGTACTGCCATTAATGAAATGTTGGATTTATATGAAAAAACTGCCCAAATTCAATGCAACAAGCCTTTCAGAATTATTTAAGATAAACGTTAAACAGAAAAATTCTACCCATTTTATAACAGATACTCCGAAATGTTACTCAACGCAACGAGGTTGGAAACTAAGTTGGAAGAGAAGTCGAATAAAAAAACGATTACACACTTCAAACGAAGATAGTAGGGTAGTGAATATGAGTAGTCTTACCTGGAAATCACTCCACATTTTCATGGGGATACACCATAGTTCCGATACGAAAACATGGCACGATCACGATAACAACTGTCAAAACTCAAAGTCACTAGCACCGGCGTCACTCACTGGCGTTGTGTGCGGAGGCCGAGCGCAGACTGAGGCGACGGTCGGCAGAGCGGGCGCTCGGGCGGTTACGACTTTCCTCACTCGGGCCCCGTCGGCGGCTCTCGGCCCACCTGCAACTCGAACAACAAAACCACCACTGTACAGCCGTACCCAGTACGGGGTTCTACCTCTTACCAGCTACCTGCTAGAAATACCTTCTCAGTATTTGAAGGTCTCGCTGATTACCAGTTTGGGTTTTTGCCGGCAAGTGTACTTTGTTGAAATCTTAGGTACATCATACTCTGTCGTACATAGGTTTATATCTAGTAAACTGTTATAGGTTTTTGGTTGTGTGTAATAAGGTTTTTCAAATAAAGATGTCCCATAATCTCCAAGCCACCTTTAAGTCGATTATTTATTAACTTAATAAATGGCAAATGTCAATATAAACTCGCGAAATCTGTTAAAGATTGATCGTATTTGTAACTGAGTTAAGTAGGGTGATTTCGCCGGTTGGCGACCGATTAGCGGGATATTCAACTTTACGTCAATATTTAAGTATGTTGCACCCATAGCACATGTATTAAAGTTATATGACGGGGTCCTAGATATTGTCAAGTTATATTTAAAAGTAAAAAAATAAGAATTACAGTTGTGAAAACATTTTAAATTGAATAAATCTTAAAAACTATGTGAAATGCTAGTTGGCGACCACTTTTGCTAGTTGACGACTGCCCCCTTATCTAGTTGGCGACCTCACGATTTGCTAGGGAAAACTAAATTTGATTAATTAAAAATAAAAAATATGAACGTGTTAATGTTTAAAAAATAATTATTATTCATGCTTTATTATTCATACATTTAATAAATTATTAAAACACATTTTTTTATGAGATCAAAGGTACACTTTAATATTCAAGCTTAAGCTTAAATGAATCTTAGCAAGTATAATACATTTTCCTACACAAGTACAAAATTAAAAATATCACTTTAAACAACAATTACAAAAGTTTAGAATCAAATCATCAGATCATCAGATCTCGCGATGTTATACATTTTACATTTTTTTCTAATACCGTGTCCTCCTTCTCTTATATTTTTAAAGCACATTCCAGATCTCTTTGGGAATAAGCCGGTGTTATTTTCTAATACGGTTTGTGGAGGACATCTGTAATGAAAATTTTATATATTAAACACCTACATTATGCAAAAAACAGATAAGATTATAAGTAGTGATTGCAAATGGTCGTAAACCCACATATTAATTTGCTCATTTTTAGTTGGCGACCACTTGATACCCATACATTTTAAGATGTTTTATAATAATAATTTGGTGGTCGTAAACTAAAAGATACACGGATAAAAATAAACAAATTAAATTGAAAGTGATTAAATTCCGAATTAGATTTGTAGTCTATAAAAAATAAAAATAAATGTTTTTCTTTCTAAATGTCTATTGGCGGCCAGGTGGTCGCCAACTGAAGTTATTGGATAATTCCAATTTCAGTTAGCGACCATTCAATTTTTTTACCTGATTTTGTATATTACATGTAATAAATGTAAAATTAAGTAAAACATATATAAATCCACTTAATAGAACATTAAAAAATTGACTCAAATAAATACATCACGATCTACTTACCTCGAACGCTTCACTTACTCACTATTTTTTTCGTTGTTTTGGGAACGTGTACGCGCCGAAAGTATGAGCGGCGGATTGAACTAAGATTTGTTTGCTTTCGGGTAAACACAAAGCTGCCAACTATTGTAGGTAAAACTAATAGGTCTATCCCCCTCTTTACTTAAGTGAATTTCATTTGGAAAAGAAGAATAGAATTCTTATTATTTTCGTTTTAATGCCGTAGAACCTATTAGTGGTCGGCTAACTGACCCCGGTCGCGTAACCCCCGAAATCACCCTATATATTTATTCGCGAACGCGATAAAACCGCGCAGATAACCGCGCGCACAAGACGCAGGCATAAAGACGTGAAGTTTTCATTCCACTGATAACGGTTCGGAATGTGACTGATAAAAAAGCTTTCCAAACAAAGTTTCGAGTGCAGGGCGCAACGGCGTAGCAGGAAGTTCGTAGCAAAACTTCGTAGCGGTTCGTAGCGTGAAAGTTTTGATTTCAACGATTTGTGTTGCGGCAAAGAGGGCCGCGAGGCCGCACTAGCTCCGTTTCCATGCCACCCGCGCTCTCTACTTTTACAAACATATTTTACGATTCGCAGTTGGATGTAGTCCATTGCTGCATGCATGGACTACGTTTTATCCAATCGTCTAACAAAACCATCGATGGCGTTTAAATACGAAATGTAATCGTTTCTTGACTTAGTTCGTGTATTTATCTATTCCGTCATCTCTCACGAGAGAGCGCCACTTGCATGACTAGCAAGGACGCCCTTACCGCGCTGTAGTCAGTTTCGCAAACAATTCATGACACGGCATTTGCGAGTCGCGTTCCATGCCGCGTACAGTTCATGCGGCGCGGCGCCATACGCCCGTCCCACGGCAATGTGCCGCACGCAGATCGATAATATAAACTGCTCATATAATATATACCTAACAAAGAAGAAAATTCGAGTATCCGAAATTTCGCGCCAATTTCCGTTATTCCAATGAAAACTACAACAGATACGAAATCAATGTAACTGCTAATTGCATTTCATACTTTCGTTTGTTTAGAACGGCGCGGCATTTCTTATCTCGATGATTAAGCAGATTTTAATTCAGGACATAACGTAAACAAACAAATCGAGACGGTATTTTTATTAAGCTTTTAAATATTTAACACTTATTGCATGCTTAGAAATGAAATCATTTATAAGGAATCTATGTAATACCAAGTAATGCCCACAACTTTGCTCGTGGATTTAAGGTTAAAAAATATATCTTCATACTAACTTACTTCCTCTTTTCACCCCATAGGGATGGGATTTCTAATAATAGAACATAATTAGGAAAAAAACTTGAGGTTGTAGATTGTCAGTGAGTCAGTTAATTAAGTAATGTTGTATACCTAGGTATAAAGATTTATTCTCACTTAATGAATTCTTAAACTATTCTGCCTGTTTATAAGGATAACATAATCTGATGAAATAGTAAGCAACGCTAATCGAGACGCAAGCAAAAGCAAGGCTCATAGCATATTGGCGTAGAATCGAAGCGCAGAGACGCGATTTTTCTAAGTAAATTGTTTCAAGGCAATTCGAACTATAACTCTACTACGCAATGAAATGAAATGAAAATGAAAAACCCCGCTTCGCTTTCCTCGTCTTAATTTTGCTTCCCAGATTTTTTACTTTACGTAGTAAAAATAAAGATCAGCAAAAAAAAACTTCGACAGTAAAATACTTTGGGAAATTTTAGAAAAGATGCTTCACTGCGCTTCAAAAATTTTTCTAGGCAAGCGCGCTTCACCTTAGACTACAGCCTACACCTTCACTTAAGTACCTAAATAAAAAAATAATGTGCCTTAAATCCTTACTAATATTATAAATACGAAAATGTGTTTGTTGATTTGTTGGTTTGTCCTTCAATCGTGCTTCAACAGCGCTACGAATGGACGTGATTTTTTGGATGGGTACCTATAGTTGAGGAAAAACTACCCTTTTTTCCCGGAAAATCAAATAGTTCCCGCGGGATTCAGAAAATCTAAATCCACGCGGATGAAGTCGCGGGCATAAGCTAGTCATTAATATACGCAAGCAATTATACCGGTGAAGGAAAACGTCATGAGGAACTCTGCATGCCTGAGTGTTCTCAAAGGTATGTGAAGTAGCCAGCGTGGTAGACTATGGACTAAGCCCTTCTCATTCTGAGAGGAGACCCCACGACCCGTGCCCAGCAGTGGGCCTGCAATGGGTTGAGATGATTGACTAATGGATTGTAATGGATGACACCCATAAAGGCGTTTAACAAAACCTAAATCCACGCAGACAAAGTTGCGGGCGTCAGCTATTCAATAAAACCTATACCACAAGCTTTGGGGTTAGTATAAGATTTAGTTCGATTGATCGTATTCGTATACTATGATATTAGCGTCAAAGTAAAATGAACCATACGAGTATTGACTTAAATCATGAATTCAGTATCGGTTTCAGTTTGGAGCGTAACTGTATACGTAAAATATAAAATGCATGCACGAAATTGAGCTCTAAATCAATATAATTATGGTTTATAGTATACGAACACGATCAATCGAATTAAATCATACTAACGCCACTGAACATCGCTAAATACAGCAATTTTAAATGCGCAAGGTGCGCGCGCGCTCGTCACCATGTGCACATGAGCCATGTATTTTGCACGATCTGCAATGCGCTGACACCGACTAACACAGCTTTTACAGATAACACACTACACAAGGTGTTTTAACCTCTGTTGCGAATGCAGGAAGGTGCATTTTGTTCTGCGTATTTTTTCCGTATAGTCGTCATCGATTGTGGCTTGGTGTCCCGTGTCCAAGTAAAGCTGACTCCTCACTACTTGGTGTCACATTACGCCGCTATGTGAGAAAGCAGGCCATGTTCGGAGGTAGGTATTTTCAAAAGTGATATACGAATGTTTCAGTTATTGTATATGTACTTGTAGTAGACTTGTTTTATATCTCTACAAATAAATAAAATAGAAAGTTTGGAATTTTAAATCATTAAAATCCCAAAGGGAACAATTAATCCCAAACAAACTGTTTCTCTTTCTGTCTGTTTCAACGATTTAATCTTTGGATCGACTGAACTAATTTTGACGGGACTTTCACAGGCAAGTAGAGAATAATTATTAAGGAGTGATCAAGTACTCTTTTTGAGGAGGTAGATGCTTTTATTTTGCATGGACACTGATATCCTCGAGATTTTTAAACCGATTTGCTCTATACTATACCTATTTATTCAATTGATAAAGAAAGTTTGCTAGATTGTACCTAGATAGATCCCACAATAATTTCTGGTCCCAAATATAATCAATCCTGATGCTGTAGACTGTAGAGGTACCTACTGCCCACCTAAACTTAGGAACTATCGATTCCGAATTAATTAATTTTATAAGTACAGACTTACAAACAAACATATGAATTAAACGAAAAACTCCAGGTCCTACTCATTAACGTTTTAAAAACCCTAATTATACGCGAACTAGTGGGCATCCAGTGCTAGTAAAGAGATATTCACTAAAATAACACAATTTAGTATATCCATCTTTCTGACGGTTAAACATCAATAAGATTAACCAGTACAATTGGCTGAGATTTAACAGTAGGTAGACGTTTTTGACGACCTCTCTGGCGCAGTGGTGAGCGCTGTGGTCTTATAACTGGGAGGTCTCGGGTTCGATTCCCGGCGGGGACAGTTTAGGAATTTATAATTTCTAAATTGTCTCTGGTCTGGTCTGGTGGGAGGCTTTGGCCGTGGCTAGTTACCACCCTACCGTCAAAGACGTGCCGCCAAGCGATTTAGCGTTCCAGCACGATGACGTGTAGAAACCGATAAGGGGTATGGGTTGAATTTACACTGCTATACCCCTTCCAAGTTAGCCCACTACCATCTTAGACTGGATCGTCACTTACCATCAGGTGAGATCGCAGTCAAGGGCTATCTTGTCATCGAATAAAAAAAAAAGGTGGTCTAAAGTTATTGGTTTTGATCGCGGATTATACACGTATGCGATACCTACTTAGACCATGGTATAAGAGATATCTACCATCATATGACTCAGCTTTCAAGTCTGCAAGCCACCACCAATCAGTTCTATCCTTATAAGGATATTTATATACATGTAATTATTATACTTTTTAACCCCGTTACGTTAAAGTTGATTTGACTTTAAGTTTGTATACAAATTGGGCAAAGTCTGATGATAGAGCAAGTATGTGAGGAGTAGAATAGTAATAGGACGTCGGTTGTACCAATAGGCTAGGCATTGATTCCACATGTCCGGGATCTATAATGAGCCTTGGAGACTTAGATAAACTGCTGGTTACGGGAATGGTGGTGTGAAAACGGAACGTAGCCCACAGATAATAGAAGAGTAAGTACATCTTAGAAGATGTACTTACGATGACGAGATGTAAAGCAGCTCTAGCTGCTTTGCATCTCGTCATCGTAACAATGCCGATGATAGATCAAAACGGAAGAACATCGTGCGTGACGTATGACGATGCAGATGGACTCATGTACCCAGCTACATGCACAATTATTCTTCACATGTTTTCAGTCTATCTGGTCTTTACTCTGATTATAAATGCGTGTTGATTTGTCCTTCAATCATGGAGCAACGGAGCAATGGATCTACGTGGATTTTTTGCAAGAGTATAGTTGGGGACTTAGAGAGTGACAAGCTACCTTTTATACCGGAAATATAGAGACAGGTATAGCCGACACCAATCCTAAATCTATGTAAAGAGGTTTCCCGCGGGATTTATAAAAACTTAAATCCACGAGGAAGTCGCGGACAAAAGCTAGTATTTATATAAATTAGCTTTTTGCTTTCAATACAATACAAAATTCGTTCAGCTTACCGTGGTATATAAAGCCCGTTCAGTCTGTATGCAGATTTTGGCAGCCTTGTACATCGGTCTCCGCATTTCAGCCCTTCAGCCTGCAGAGGCGAAATGTCAAAGTAAGCTGCGATGTCATGAGCGACAGATACCTTTCAAATTTTGTTATTCCAAAATACGTGCTTCAAAGGCTACCAAATTAAGTTTTCAATGAGTTTTTAAATCAAGTAAAGTATTCTTTAGCTAAGAAGCCGTTGCTCATGTTCGTTAAAATATTTTGTAGTAAGTAGGTAAAGTTCAGAACCGTGTCAAGAACTTGAATTTTTTTTTAATTGGTACTATTTTGTAAAGAAAATGACCGTTAATAATTAAGTATATCTTAGGTTTTCTATCGAATTTTCATCAACCATTACACCTAGGAACTTATTTGAATAAAATGTTTCATTATAAATTTATGATCATTAATAAAAAGAATATTAGAAACTTATATATGTATAAAAGGTATTTAAAACCAAAAAAATCATTCTCAAAAAAAAAAAACGCTGATTCTAAATTCAAATATCAAAGATTTTAAACTATAGATTTAAAAAATCTCACTTTTAAGGAACTACGGAAAATTAATATTTATTTATTTTAGGAAATTAATATTTATTAATTAAATAATAATATATACTCGTGCATAATATAGGTAGGTTGTGTCAAGTTCGCATCTTGCAGCAAATAATAAATTAATTATCAATGCAGCAGACGTTATAGCATTTGCTAAGAATAAACAAGACTGAGTAAAATCTAAAAATGTAGATATCCTAATTGTGTTTAGTACTGTACAGTTTTAAAAATGCATTAGTCCAACAGCACAGCGAGCTCCGTCCGATACCATCAGCGTTCATTGAAGTTGATTAGATCCAGTATGTCCACTCCTTAGGCAGTTGCTCTATTATGAAACATTACATCAACTTATAAACTGACTATAGCAAGAAATACATGTTTCATGTTGTTTTAGCATTTGGAGACTTCACACACCTTTGAAAACAATATGGAGAATCTTTAAGCACGTTTAGGCAAAACATTTTTTAGCCAAGATCGGTTAGCGGTTAGCCCTATCAAAAGTTTTTAATTTTTTCGAAGAAACCCTGTTATTATTTCTGGTATAAAAAGTTTTTTTCAGCTATTGCATAGCTTCTATCGCGGGCCAGCGTGTAGACCGAATCCAGAAATTCCGTAACGAAAATAACCTGACACGGGACTCCTCTACGGTGAGCCGCTAGATGGCGTTGATAAAAAATGCTATGCAATAGCTTTACCGCGGAAGTCCCCGAGTGCTACACGTCTTTTTATTGTATGACAAGATAGTCCTTGACTGCGATCTCACCTGATAGTAAGTGACGATGCAGTCTGAGATGGTAGCGGGTTAACTTGGAAGGGGTATGGCGGTGTAGATTCAACCCATACCCCTAATTTGTTTCTACACGCCATCGTGCTGGAAAGCTAAATCGCTTGGCGGCACGTCTTTGACACGCCGAAGCCTTCCACCAGGCAAAGTGAGGAAATCTACACAGGTTTCCTCACGATGTTTTTCCTTTAACATGGACCTTAATTCTTTTTTTAGTTAAGTAGTGGTTATACGCATATAAGAGGTACAGCTCACTCATGATATTGTATGGTAATTACGATAAATAACCTGCATTGAAAAAACTTGTATGTTGGAAAAGCGTTTTCCATATGAAAATACTGTAAAGCCCTCGTTAAATGTTGCCTAAATGATTTCAGCCACTGATTATTGCAGTGGTTGGAATCTATACCACATGGTATGTCTATCAAGCTATACCTATAAATATAACTATGTATGTGATGGATATATTGATAGTATGGTATTTTTAACCATTAGGTAAATTAATTTTGAAATAATAGTTTTATGTTCAGTTTTGAATTTTGCACTAACTTTTCTTTAGCTATTTATTTGTATAGTTTAGTTGGTTATCCCATAGACTTAGCGGTAATCATCGCATTAGCTCAAGATTACGTTAAGTTACGGTTAAGTCTGCGGGATACCTAACTCCTCAGATACTTACAGTAGATATAGTGCCTTTGGGATCATTGGAATGGTCTCAATGAGTATGTGTTAGATAGATGATGATCGAGGATCGAGGAGTGGGATCTGATGATGAAGCAGAAAACTTGGTAATAGGATGTCAGGTACATCGTACATAATCCGGCCATAGATTCACATGTCGGGAGTGTTCTAAATTTTCAATTTTCACTTGTTCTATTCTACATTTTATACCAGAAATAATAAGGATTTCTTCGACAAAATTAAAAACTTGACGCTAACCGATCTATAAAATATATCCGATATATAAAATTCAAAGTCCTGACTGACTGACTGACTGAGATATCAACGCACAGCCTAAACTACTGAAGTTAGAAACTTGAAATTTTTATAGTTGGTTCCTTTTATGACGTAGGCGCACACTAAGAAAGGATTATTGGAAATTCCACCCCTAAGGGGTATAGGGGATGGAAGTTTATATGAAACTCCGTCATTTTTCAAGCTGTTTCCATCAAAGTTGGTATTTGAGCTTTCAGTTAAAAATAAAAAAGTACGTGTGTCACAGTTTTTGAATATTCCACCCCAAAATCTAATTCCACGTGGACGAAGTCGCGGGGGCAAAAGCTAGTATATGATAACTTGCATCTTCTATCCCGGGAATCGATTATTTTTTTTTAATCCATGGGATTAAAAAAGAATACTCGTCGCGGGCATATAAATAAAGCGTTGGTAGTAGGTAGGTATTATTCTGTGGCGTTCGTACCAGGGCTAACTAACAATTATTATACCTACCTACTCGATGGATGACGTCAATGTTCGTCATCAGCGTTTTCCGTAGGTATTTATTTATACTGAGGAAAATAGGGTGTTAAAAAATTAAATTCGCTTCAAATAATATAACGTCATATCTTTCTGATGTCACTACGTACCTAACTTAATGATTCGACAACAATCGATCCCGGATTCAGTAAACAGTAGGGTTAGTATCAATACTGTTAAGGTTCATTTTACTTTGACGCTAATGTCATCGAATACGAATACGATCGATCGAATTGTATCTTATACTAACCCTACCGCTGGGAATCGTTGAAAAAATATTAATGAAGGTAGTTTTAGCCCACACCGGAAAAAAAAATCGGTAGGTGGACGTTTTCCAGCTCGGGGAGCCTCTAGAACAAGCGGCACGAGACAATAGAGACCAAAAAAACATATTTTGTGGTAGATGGCTTAGAGAAGTAATAAATATATCCAATAAAAGCTTTCTAAGTAGTTTATTTCCGAAACATTAATTCATCAACTGAAGAGTTCAGGAGTGTTAGGGTAAAGATGCCGAATATGAGATACCATTTACATATTCGGCCATAAAAAATAAGTTATTGCCCTAATGACTATGAAAATTATTTATATTCGATAAGAATTTAATGAAGTTTATCCTTGAAAGACCGTTTCGTGCTAGGTATAATAGATTTTTTGTTATAACAGATAATATTAGAAAAGTCAGAAATTACGTCTCAGGGAAATGGTCTCCTATTATGAGATACCAAGGGTTTTTAATATGAGATAGTATAGATTTAGAGAAAAAGAAAAGAAATCAATTCAAAAAAACTTTTTATTGGCGATATTTATTAATCTACAACATCGTACTACTAAATAAAAAGGTTTTAGTAACAACTTAATAATATATTATCATGTGCTTGTGCCAAGTGCTTGAAGTTCTTCAGATTTAGATGTAACCCTTAAAATCGTTAGTCCAGCTTTACAATATTTTTCTATTTTTGCTTCTAAATAGTCAGAAAAAGCTGGAGGTCTTCCCATGAACCTTGACAAATACTTCTGCATTAGCATCTTTTTTGACATAACGTTCTAGGATACTCTTAGGAACATCGAAAGTTTTGACGCTATTAGGTAACATATTTGTTTGCTTTGCACTGCACTCACGGCCCATATTATGGCATTGTGGTCCTAGGACTTCTTTGATCTAGAAAAAGAGGTTTTTAAATAGTCGTATTTCTATACATCCTAATATGAGATATCTCATTTAAGGAGCCCCCACGTGTCTCATATAAGGAAAACACCCAAATTTAAAAACTAGGCTGCCTATTATTTCTTGACGAAGAAAATACAACTAAACTGCAAATGCATTGTAAAATTAATCATATAACTGATAAAATGACTGTAGATTTAAATCATTTAGTGTGACTATAAAGTTGTAACATACGTCGTTAATATTTGGTGTCAAAAATCGGGTTTTGTGGTTTCGTAAAAACCCGCACGTACACAACCTGACTTCGCCTCGAACTGGGAAGCACCAACACATGTTTCGGTCTGTTGCCACGTGGCTTCTGATGACAGTATCGCCAAATAGCTGCGGCGATTAGTTTCGCCAAAACCTAACTATCTCATATTTGGCAACCATCTCATATTCGGCATCCTTACCCTACCACGTAACATGTTTTTTTGGTTTCCTGTAAAATTTTGTCAAATGTCACTTACTAGGTTTTGAAATAGGGCAGTCGAATATTCTGTAGAGATCCTTGTAAAGTTGTAACACACAGTTTTTATTGATTCTTGATAAGATAATCCTTCATTGTGATCTCACACGATGGCAAGTGACAGTACAGTCTAAAGACGGTAGCGGTCCTCTAATACTTATAAATACCTACCTCTAATAGGCTACACATCTGAAACGATAAATCACTTGAGGGCATGCCTTTCATGATAGGCTGGTATGGTAACTAGCCACGGCCAAAGCCACCAGACAAAAATATGCCCAGCTGTGGACATCGATCGGTAAAATTCTTGGTTTTAATTAGGGGTACAGCTAGCTGCCGTTTCACCGACAAAAATCTACCGACTGTGGGAAAATCAATGAACATTTAGGGTAGTAGGACTAGCAGATAGTACCTACCGACTGTCTATACCTACCTTCTGTGATTTCAATTTGCTCATGTTAGGTCAACGTCAGCTTTACAATATTGCCCTTCATCAAAAAAATTTCCTAATAGAGCTTACAAAATAAGGAGAAAAAAATATATACATGCGACAAATTGAGAACCTCCTCCTTTTTTTCGTCGGTTAAAAATTATTTATGAGTTGCAGTCAGAAAGATGGTCACTAAGTGCAGTACGCAATTACTAGGTATATATTTACGTAATTATATAACACAATATAAATTTCAATTTAAGCACGCCAATTATAGAGTATGGAAATAATTTTCCGAGAATCCTACGCGGTTGAAAATTCCAAGAAAATTGGAGGTATAGTTCTTGCAATGCACGAGGGCGCGTGGTTCATGGTTGTGAGCGTCCATCTATATAAGTGGGAGCGAGAGCTTGTTCGCGCCTGACCGCTCCCACCTAGGCTCCAGACAGGCACGCAATGTGCATGTACACGACGTAACCACAAGTAAAGCTCATGCGCCCTCGTTAGTTGAAAGAACTTGAGTAGAATTGAAAAACGATATCAATCGATTTTCTTGAATTATAGTTTGATTCCTGACCATTGACCAATGATGATCGTAATATTACTGTAATTTAGACAGAATCAAGGGCTTCGCTTGAATTTTTTTTTAACCCCTAATGGAAAAAGAGAAGTGTTATAAGTTTGAGTGTGTATATTTATGCATGTGTGTTCCCTCGTAGCTTCCTAGCGAATAGACCGATTTTGATGCAGTTTTTTCTGTTTGAAAGCTAACGTGGTCGAGATGAATCTTAAATGAATAATAATTTATGAAGATCTGCTCAGGTGTTTGAAGATCATCCGCTCAAATATGTAATGCAGAAAAAATATGTAATCCGGCAGCAACGGCAGTTTGTGGCAGCGGCCATCTTGGCCGCTTTTCATCAAACATAGCTCACACACTCCCGACTAATTCACCTTTCTACTCTATTCTTATACTAACTTGGAATACCTAATTCCTCAGCAATTTAGAGCAGACATTGTGTGCTTGGGCTAATTAGAATGGTCTCAATAAAATAGAATAATATTTTATTCAAATAAACCTTTACAAAGTGCTTTCGAATCGTCAAATGAATCTACCACTTGCACTGGTTAAGAATACCGTTCCAATGAGTAGGTGTTAGATAGATGTTGATGGAGGATTTAGAAGGAAGATCTGATGGTGGAGGAGAAAACTGGGTAATAGGATGTCAGGTATATCGTACACTAGCTGATTCCCGCGACTTCGTCCGCGTGGAAAAGGTTTAGAGTAACTTGCTACTATCCGCGAGAAGTTATGTCCTCTATCTCCGAAAATATCTAGTTATTTTTTGGGTAACTTGAACCGTTTACGCAGCGCACGCAACGGAAGCCCTCAAATATGGATAATTTCCCCGTTTTTGCAACATTTTTCACTGATGCTTCGCTCCTATTGGTCGCAGCGTGATGTTATACATATAACCTAAAGCTTTCCTCGATAAATGGACTATCCAACACAAAAATAATTTTTCAATTCGAACTAGTAGTTCCTGAGATTAGCGCGTTCAAACAAACAAACTCTTCAGCTTTATAAAATTAGTATAGATAGTCCGGCCACAGATTCACTTGTCAGGGGTGTATTAAATTTTTAATTTACACTTGTTTTCTATGTATGTCCACCGATTTCTCCGGGATACCTGGAGCGATTGGCGTGATTTTTTTTTAATCGATAGAGGAAGTTTTTGGTTAATAACTATAAGACATACTCGTAATATACATGAACAACTTCAACACGATACCATCGAGAACTTTACAAATTTTTATTCAGACAAATAAAGTTGTGGGCCGATGCTTATTAATTTCAACGATCAGTGGAAAATTGAAACAAAGGAACAATGCATTTCTTTGTTTTAAAAAACCCATAGTAATATACGTTTTTATAGGCTATATTTATGCTGTAAATATCGAAGTAATTAATATAAAGAAATACGATAAAACAATTTCGTAGTGTTCAGATATTGCGTATGATATACTAAAGTGTAAATGAAAATTTACACTTATATATGTATACGATATATCTGACATCCTGTTACCCAGTTTTCTCATTCATTATCTGACCCTCCTCCTCGGTCATCATCTATCTAACACCTACTCACTGAGACCATTTTAATGAGCCCAAACACTCTATATCTGCTGTAAGTTGCTGAGGAGTTGCAGGAGAGTCTGCTGTAAGTTCCACAGACTACTTGATACTCCAGCATCAGCTCAAGGTTGAAATCAATCCCACCAGCGAAAGTTTGTAATACCCTTTGATCTAGTAGGAAATGACCTCATGAACTTCACATGCGTGAGCAAATCTTCATAAATTAAGCTAACATCCATCCATAAGCCTCAATAGCCCAACGGTTAAAGGTGCGGACTGAAAACTGAAAGGTCGCAGGTTTGAATCCCACCCGTTGCACTATTGTCGTAACCACTGCTAACACAAGTTTTCACTTATTTGGAGGGGAGAGGAGAACATCAGTCAAGTTCAGCTTGGCTGATATTCTTTATTAAAAAAAAACTCGATTACTTTAGCTATCTGATGATGTTGATTACTAAACAATACTTAAACAATTTACCCGCACTTCAATCTAACTTAATTAAGACTACCTAATCGCCTGAAACGGTCAAGCCAGATATTTTGACTAAGGTGTAGAGTTTGTAAAGTTAGGGCGTGTAAAGTTAGAAGCTTGGCTCTACATGAGATCTTATAACTTTTTGACAATGCGAGTCATATGGTCTCGTCTTGGCAACATTTTCCATGAAAATGTTTTTGGTGGGATTTTCCTTTCCCGTTACCAAAATTCAAACCTCTATATAAAAAATTAATATTGCGATCTATGCTGAGATCTATAGACTGAGGTAAAATGAGACAGATGCCAGAACATATTTTTTTTATTCGTTGACAAGATAGTCGTTGACTGCGATCTCACTTGATGGTAAGTGACGATGCAGTCTAAAATTGTAGCGGGTTTACTTGGAACGGGTATGACAGTGTAGATTCAACCTAATCGGTTTCTACACGCTATCGTTCCGGAACGCTAAATCGCTTGACGGCACGTCTTTGACGGTAGGATGGTAATTCACCACGGCTAAAGCCTCCACCAGAAATATATTTGTGTCTCGTTTTAACTTTATCTTAAGTCCGAGCTAAGTCAGTACCCTCTATAGATCTTAGAGTACGACTCGCTGAAACTTTCATAAGTGCGGGTCGGAATACGTGCGTTGTTCATGATTTAATGATTTGAATACACCTTGTTCATTCTTTACAGGTGAGCCGTTGAGGATGGTGTGTACTCATCTCATTCTCATTATGATTTTGCGACTTATACCAATGATCAACATCTCTCCGACTTCACATAAACATATACGCGATTTTCACCCATATCCTACGAAGTCAAAAGTTCTATTTTTGTGTGTACGTATTTCTGTATAATTGGATTTAGGAGTGTTGTACACTACGTTGCTTGGTATCGCCCGGCGCACAGCGTCGATGTTTTCCTCAGTCGTTTTTATCTATATCTCTGCTCTTTGACTTCGTCTGACGTATAAAGTGTTTCCCCTGTAATCTGCACTTTATGACAAAAGAAATAAAGTGTGTTTTGCAATGATCGTGAATTCGTTTACTCGAATTTTGGACTCATTAGGCGGGGAGGTTGGTATTTTGGATTTTAGTAAACAAGTAGTGATATGTGACCAAATGGGAAATCAACACTTTTGATTCATTTTCTTTTATAATGCCGATTGTTATAATAGGCTAAGTTATTTTGTAAGTTCTTATTTGGTGTACAATAAAGAATATTTTCATTTCATTTTCATTTCATTTATCTACTTAAATTAATAGTTTTTCTTTAATAACTTAGCATTAGTTTGTAGATCTTCATGTGTATTGTCGAAGTTCCAGTGTTTACAATGCGAATGCGTTGTCTGTCTGTATGTCTGTGTTCTTATTACCTCTTCACAGCTCAAAGACCAAACCGATTGACAAAATTAGGCACATAAATAGCTTGCATGGGAGATTGACATAGGATAATTTTCATCCGGAGAAATCAGGGACTTTCCACGAAGTTTTTATTTGGTAACCCTTGATTCACACCATCGTAAGTAGACGATGCTGTCTAAGATGATAGCGGGCCAACTTGGAAGGGGCTATGGCAGTGTAAACTCAATCCATACCCCTAATCGGTTTTTACACTCCATCGTACCGTAACGCTGTAAGTATCTTAGGTTGGTAATTAGTCAGGCTCAAAGCTTCCCACCAAAAAAATTCGTAGAGTTTATATAGGTACCTACCAATCTACTTAAATTAAGGCGAAAGAAGACCTACTTATATCATGCTAAGTTTATTAATTAATGCGAAAGTGTGTTTGTTTGTTAGTTTCTATCACGTAGAAACTTAGTAGACCTACAGAATATCGTAGGGCATTATGGTACTTTTTATCCCGGGAAAACAAAGGGTTTCCGCGGGATATTTTAAAAACCTAATTCCAGTGGACGAGGTCGCGGGCAAATATATTATTAAGGCCTCTGAGTAATAATAATAACTAAAAAATAAATAATAATGGAGGTAGGTGGATATAAACTAAGCAAATTCACTTAACTCTACATTTACAGTGAAAACTTTTTATGAATATAGTTTTACATGAAAAAGTACGATTTCTAACAGACGGAATCAAAGTAAAGAAGTCTCATTTGGAGTTCGGGAGTCTGAAAATAAGGCAGGGCGTTCAACGTTCAAGGTAGGCGTAGGACGTAGGTTTAGTAGGAGTTGGGTAGATGCGGGCGTGCGAGAGCGACGGGCGTCGCGGCGACGAGACTCCGAGAGTGATTGTCGAACCGTGCCGCGAGCGCGACTCGAGAGCGCAGCGCTGACGCAACGCGCGACCTCTTTGTCCGGCCCCGCGGACTCCAGCGGAATGTCCGCCGAGCCGGCCTCGCCGCTGCGACACCGACCGCGCTCGACTAATTACGAATGTCAAATGTTATCGCACGCAACCGTCCGCCGCGCGTCCGCCGTCCGCCGTCCACCATCCACCGTCCGCCGTCCGCCGTCCGCCGTCCGCACTCCGCTGCGCCGCTTTTCATAATAATAAAACCTGATATTTAAAACGGAACGTCCTTCTAACGCCGTGTAGTTGCGCCGACGCCAATCTACGATAATAATAAGCCCGGCTCCCAGAGTGCGATGCGCTAAAGCGCTCCAGCACACTGTACGACTAGACGCCATTTCGCTGTAAAGCACTACAGCGACGCAGATATCCGCTTCGCAGCGCTCACATAAGTACGGCCAGTTCTATGCGCGCCTGTATAGCTATTAAATGTATATAGAATATATAGTAGTAATCGCTCGACGCAGCGGTATTATGTCGGAAATATACCGGCTGCGGCGCGCCTTAAGCCGATTCACCGTTTCACCATTTAGTTTGTATGGGAAGTTTATTTTTGATTTTTTGAAGGATTAGAAAGAGTTATTGAAATACTTTTAGTGGTAAATTATAAACTGTAGGATAAGCTTTCCTTGAAAGTGTATTGGGGTGTTCTGAAAGTGCAAGTTCCTAAATTATTGTTGACATATAATTTTTCGTAAAAATTATCTTAAAAGCACAACACCAGTCCATTAAACTTATTTATTACTTAACGTAAAGTTTTGGTTAATTTTTTGTGCATTTATTTGAAATATTTTATTTCTAATGATTCCCATTTCACATCATTTCGTTACAAGTTTAATATAAACAAAGATTTATTGTTTTATTATGGAACATAAAAATATTGTAAAAAATGTAGAAAAAATCAGGTAAAAGTAAAGGTACGAGCAAAATAATTTTTGTTAAAATAAATTATAATACATAATCATGAAAACACTTAAAATTACTAGTGATAGCTATTTACCAATAAATAATAAATAAATAAAAGTAACACGTTGTTGGGAAAGATTTTTTTTTATTTATTTGTCTGATACAAATCATTATGTAAACAAAAAATATCTAGTAAGCCCATTTCTGACACTTTTTGTTTCTTAGATACTCTTTAAATGTATCTACAACTTTTTTTAGCAGTTGAATTTATTTCAGTAATTTTGTGTATGTACAAGCAGTTTGAAATATCTAAAATATAACATTTAAACATACCTAATTTATTAAAGCTATCTAGATGCATCTCTATTAAAAAGTATACTTTCATGGACTACATTTCGCTACGATATAATATTAAGTGATTATCAGTACTCATATTTCTTCAATAATCTGATTAAACAATCATTGGGTCACATTATTCTAGTTTTTAATGATGTATTTTATGCAGTTTCACCTTAATCATAATATGGTTCAACTCAATTCAGAATTAATCCTATTCCCTGGGTGTTATACATAATGTGTGATTAGCTAATTATTCTCAACAGCTACTATTCTCAATAGCTAATTACATATAGCATTTCGATACCCAACAACCTAAGTTCTTCTTCTTAGCACTCTTGGTAGAGTGGTCGTGGTCGTCAAGAAGTCTTAAGTGGCAGAAGTGATTTGCCTCACGAGCATAATTATTACTTGTTATCTTAATTAAAATTAACCTCAGATACTTTAACTAATATTTTATTTCAGTCTGAACTTTTTAATTGTATCCTCAGAAGCAAACAGGGACCCTTATTAACGTCTAGGAATTCTAGGATTACACAATATCTCTAGTGCATATGCTCTAATGCTTGCAAGGCCAAATTTTGTGTAGTAGAGTTGGCTAAATGAGTTCCGTATACCTTATTACCTACATGTAAAAAGGACTATTACTATTGAGTTATCAAGATTTGGATGACGGTTGCAAATTCAATGGCCTTTATAGTGCGTAGCCTTTTCTTTTCTCATCAAAGAAGTGTGACAAACACGAAGCATATCCATGTAACGAAAGTACTGATCAGATTTGCGTCATTAAATAGTGAACAAAAAGTAAAAAACTGTTTTTGGAAGTGTGCTAGTAGTTAGTTAACAATATATTTTTTAATTAAAATAATATGAAGGAATATGTTTCATTTACACCATATCATAGAAAAAAAAGCATCAGTAGGCGTATTTTTAATTCAGTAATTTTTTAATATTATTTTTAAGCTTAAGTTTTATAGATCCTAATAATGAATTGATACATATTTATACATACATAATTTGCGCCGCCTTGCCTAATTAGGACAGAAAGGAAAAATATGAAAACGGTGACCGGCCTGTGGCGCGGTGCGTCCTTCTGTCAGCTATAGCGTGGCCTTATAGATGGTTGTTTGCGCTCACAGAGTGCGGTGAACAGCGCTCACCGGCGCCGCGCCTGTGTGCGGGTTCACGTGCACGCGCGCACAGGCGCAGCCGCGCACACAGCCGCAGCTAGTACGGTGCGTTCCGAAACCGCTCTCTATTCTATCTATGCGAAGGCGTCGTATCGCCTCGTATAGCGGGCACGCTCGGGGCGAGGAATTTAGAGGCGGGGGTCGTATCGTTAATTGTTATGAAGTTGATTTCGGTCCTGAAATTCCGAAATAGGTATTTTGAAATAACGCCTCTTTTTCATCAGCAAGACTCCGACCTTAACTCGTCATGCAGAATACTCCTTGTTGTGCCAATTCGGTGTTAATTGTTATTAATCTATGAGAGTAAATTGAGGTGCCGTCTCGCTTGCGTCACTTTTTGCCGTCGACGCTAGAGCGCGCTCGGGAATCGGGATAGCCTAAAGGTTTTAGGGTTGGCGCGTAGGTGTTTTCGTTTGTTGTTCGATTGTAGGTGGCGTGTTATCAGTCGGTCGCTGATAACGATGTAAATTATATCGTGAGCGGTTCGCGTAGGGCACAATATCGCGTTTATAATTGCGGGTACTGCGTGGAAACGATCGTGAAATAAGTCCATGGTTACCACCAGCCTTACCAACCTAGGGTCATGGTAGTGGGTACATTTTTATAGGCAGTACTGAATAACTAACTGGGTAAATAAAAACAATGGTAAATTATATCAATATACCTAGGTACCTACCTACCTAATACTGACTTAATTTATTATAAAAATTAGTATGATCATCTACTTAATAAAAACAAGGGGTTCTGTTTATAGATATTGTACTTAGTTGTACCTACCTACCTACAAAATAATTTACTTAATTAGGTATAAATAAGAGCACCTATTATAGGTACTAAATTATTTACCACAACTAATTAAATAATGTACTTACAAAATCTAGTAGAAATAAAGTCTATCATTTAAATTTTTCTATAGATAATAATGAAATATCACGTAGGTAAGAAAATCGCGCGTAACGCCCTCTACATTTCGCTCTTATGACTTATCTTTGATTGACTTGAAAGCAAGCTTGAAACGGATCCTAATGTAACTTTTCAGGCTTAGTTCACGGTGAAATGGTATAGTTACACTACCTTATCAGGCCGAATGGAGTTAAATTAGGATGTCCATTTAAAATGACAGATTCAACGCTGGCAAATCACGTTTTTCTGAATTCGCGTTCTTGTAATGTAGGTATGATAATATTTCACCCCTCTCTCTCTCTCTCTTTTTTCCTCTGCATCATATTCCGCCCTATTCCGCAATGGAAATCTTAACCCCTTTCCATTAGTAATAATGGTAGGGGCTTGTTTGGGATAACAGTGCAATGGATTCCCAAATCCTTTCATACTATAGCTATAGTAAGCAGCCTTTGTGTAATCCAGCAGTAGTGATGGGTCTTAACTTCCTAAGAAAAGAAGCTCTTTGCCCAGCTGTGGGAAATAAGATGTTGACACTTTACTTGGTGGAGGAAAGCAACGTTATAAATTTTATCTCTCTTGTGAGAGAAAAATGCTATTTCCAGCATTGGAAAATTGTGTTCTATACGGTGTTATATAACCCGGTTGGGGAAAACATGGCTAAGCTCTCTTCTGTGGAAATTAAAAAATTTGCCCAGTTGTGGAGGCTAATATTTTAATTACGCGATTGAGGATAACCTTGTGTGGGAAACACTGGAGCAGCATGGTGGGCCAAAAGTCTCTTCTATGAGGGAAATTCTATCCAGCATATCAAAATATCATTAAGTATATGTAATGAAATAGGTTGCCTACGTATAATGCAATTAAAGGCTTAACTATATTTCTCGGCCAAAACTGTCAAAACGTAAAAAAAACCTTAGGCTCAAGACAAATTGGAGCGCGTAGAGTAAAAGCAAAGTACCTATCGCCTCTAAAATTTTACAGAGTATAGTACAATTTTACAGGTATGTAATATAAATGTGAAAGTAAAGAAATAGACGCCTCCGACGCCGCCGACGTGAAACGCCTCAATTTGTATAGGTATTTTATGTTGTTGTTATTGTATGTAAAAAGTTTAGTTATAAGTACAGAGTACTTATAACTAAACTTTTGGGAAATAATGACGTGTCGCGTTGCTTTGACTCTACGGCAATATACCTTGAGCCCTAGCAACCCAACATTGCATGATATCCTGTGACAGTATGCTTCAAGTTTTTCCGTCGTTTAAACTTTACAGTAGGCGGAATATCTACTTAGATACAGGAGATAAGAAGAAAACTTGCAAACTGAATTCAAAGCCTTAATTTTAATAGCAATATTAGCATACTTTGAGTCGTGTTTGTTAGTTTTGTGCTGACTTCACGAATACTTGGTATAAAGATTTGTAGGGTCCCTGTTTTGTGGGGCGTTAAGGTGATTGTACATGCAAAGCCTGAATGCGTAAGAGCCGCAACATGTCATATCAGTGCTGGTATCTTCGGTCATTGTCATCCTGGCAAAGTTCAAAAATCTTTGTGAGGTTGAGTGTACGCTTTTAAAATATGATTTCGAAGGAACTACTGGGTTTCCCATTGCACAAATTTAAACAATGCGTAAAAAGACATTTATTAAGTCGAGGCTATAACAAAGTTAGTTACTTTCTTAATGACAAGGTAGCATGGAATTAATCAGCTTGGCATCCAGCTGCCCACTATATAGTGTAATAACTCATTACTTTGTAATATATTAATAATGCAATATATTATTATTTATTTGCATTAATAATCCAATGTTTTCTTCTGAAAAGAGCAACTGCTGAATTTTTTGCCGGCTCTTCTCAGCAGAATCTGCGTTCCGAACCGATGGTAGAGTATTTACGTGTCATAAAAGCCACAACTTGGCTTACATGGAATAAATAATTTTGAATTTTTTTCATTTGGGCGTACAAATCGCATATATTTTCAATAGTTATTTAAAGTTGATATTCAGCCATTCAGCTTAAATCATAGATAGAGGTATATCAAGGTGAAATTATTTGCAATCCGTCCAAAAATTATGGAAAGTGCGAATTGGAAGTGGATTTTTGCGAATGTTTCTCGGATAAATATACCTAGGTATAGCATTAGAGAGAGTCAAAATAGAGATAGTTCAATATTTCTTTCACTGTTGCACTCCAGTTTTCTTAAATGTTCTTATTTAAAAACACGAAAAAAAATGCGAAACCTCTATTTGCCTGGTTTGAGTTTCCTTTTTCTTGTTGTGTTTATTTTTATCGCAATAATTAAAACAAGTTTACTGATGTCTATATATTATGACGTTTTTTTTTTTTGGCAAGATTACCTAAGTGTAAAAAAGACGCAGCTGCTCTAACAAGCGCAGATACGTGCACTTCGCAATGTACCTTGAACCTAAGATTTTTGTGGATGAATTTTACAAGGGTTATTGTTACCCCCATAACATCCCCAAAGGATAGCTAAACTTATTTTTTAGTTTAAAAACGAAAGATTAAATTAGGATTTATTTCGCAATCTTGCATGATCCATTGAAAACTTTTGCCTTCTTGTGCCTATCCGACTTGTAGAATATGGAATAAATTTTAGATTAGTGCAGAAGATAAGACGATTTGATGAATTTATTGCGACAAATTGTCGAATGAATTTTTCTTTTAATTTTGTCCAATGAACGTTTGTCGGAATTTGATTATCATGTTTCATGTTTGGTTACACGTTTTAACTGTGGTTTTAACCTACGCCAAACAAAGAGGGGTGTTATAAGTTTGATGTGTGTATGTGTGTATGCGTGTATCTGAGTATCTGTGTTTCTTTGTGTCTGTTTTTCTCCTCGTAGTTCCCCAACGAATTGACCGATTATGATGAGTTTTTCTGTTTAAAAGCTGACGGTCGAGATGGATCTTAGCTATAATTTATGAAGACCTGCCGTTTGAAGATCATTGCGCAAAGAATCAGCCGGGCTGTTCAGCATAAAACGTAACCAACATTTTCGTCACTAATAATTCATGAGCATGTTTTGTATAGCAAGTAATTTTAGGAATTAAAAAAAATCAGAGACCATAGAGAAAAAAAAAACATTAACAATGAATACAATAATGTCCATTGAGACCCACACTAGATATTCCTGTATTTTTAGTAGAGGACCGAGGTGTTTGACACAAACTCAAACTCTAACTCAACCTCATTTCATTTCTTTCACGTATGCCTAGTTTAAAGGCACAGCGAAAAGTCATCGACTCCTCATTATTATTTATCTATGACTCAAACCATAGAGTAGAAAGAGTCATCATTTTACGCTTCTTTGGATGCGCGAAAAATAAAAATTCTGCTCAATTTTGCGATCCCCACTTGCACTATTTAATATTTGAACGAGGAACGAGCGAAGCGAGTTCTCTGAGTCAACTAGGGCGCTTGTCTGTACTGGACCGAGAAGTGTGTACGTCCAAATGTCTGTCAGAGCCCTATAACTTCTGAATTACTGAACGTAATTACTTTAAGTTTAAATATAATATGTAAACTGATGGCCTTCAGCCGAACATTGTATAAAAAAATATAAAAAGCTTTATTTCAGGGGGGCTCTCATAGAAGCGTGTTTGAAGTAAAATTTTGTTTGTTGCGTTACATAGACTTGCTATATTTTTTTTTTAAGACGACTTTGATCAGAGTACAAAAATATTTTTTTTTTTAATTTTTCCCTTAAAATTGACGAAATGGGGGGCTTTCAAAGTGGAGATTTTAATTTGAGCCATATGTCAAAAATTACTGAATATTAGAACGTGAAACTTGGTTGAAAATTCAGTTATATCCTGTACTTGAACAACAAATACTAAAATTAGATAAATGTTATAAAGAAACGAAATTATTTAATTTTAAATGCTAATAGCTTCACAATAATGCTAATAGATGGCGCTGTGTCAGTAAAACAGTTTTGTGTCAACTATTATTTTTTTTATTGCGTCTAATGTTAAAAGTTAATTATTATTACAATATATAATTAAAACTTTTGGGAATTATGGGATATCGCGAGGTCTCAGTTCGGGGCGAACCACTAGTTATATTGAGTAAAACCTGATGACTGATGACTGATGAGTGATGACTGTCAGAAACCATACCTATGTGTATCACTACAATGGAATACACAGTCAATAAATTCATGATCATTGATCATGAATGATTGACAAAAGTGTTCCCACTAAATTACAACATGGGGTTATTCAAGGGGCGGATCAACAAATTCCTAAAAAGCCGGCAACGCATTGGTGGCTCCTCAGGTGCTACAAATGTTCATGGGCGGCGGTAATCACTTAACATCAGGTGACCCGCCTGCTCGTTTGCTCGCTAAAAAACAAATAGATATAAGTTGTCTAAATTCAAATTCAAATTCAAAATTAATTTATTTCATGTATGCTAACTTGTAGCTCTTATGACACGTCATAAATCTACCACCGATTCGGAATGCAGATTCTGCTGAGAACAGCCGGTAAGAAACTCAGCAATTGCTCTTTTCAAAAAAAAATTTTTTTTTTTTTACAAATCTATGCTGTGTATACAGTGCCTCCACAATAAAGCTTCAAAAATGCAAAAATGCATACGTGGGTACACCAATCCAACGCACGTCAAGACGGGCAGCCAAAGCAGACCCATTCCCGTTGGCGGCACCCGTTCACGAGCATGACGCATGATCCAGCCATTGCCATTGCCATTGTCTACGACTGAAACTTGAATAGGCAGAGATTTTGCGAATAGTCTCGTAAGTCTCTCTTTCGTCGAAGTCAGTTAAACAATAAATACTGCTGCGAAGTGAGAATCATCGCAGCACATGCAACCAGCAATATTAAGTTTTTCTGTTTCGTGTTCATTGCGCGCTGTTGAGTCATTGACATGCGACGCGCAACGCGCTTGCTACTAAAAACTCTTTATACTACCGCCAATGTATTATGAACCCTATATCGTAGGGAATAGTGTATGTTATTGAGTAAAGTTCTTCGATTATACAGACTTAAAGAAAATTATAGATGGAGTCCTTGGGAAACGTGTACATTTTAACTGAAGCGAGTTTGAGAAAATACTTTGCGGATTAAAATACTGATTTGGTGCAACTTTGAGTAGTCTTCTGAAACATAGTTTACATACATTCCTTAAATTGAAATATTATTACCGAAAACTCCGCATAAAGCGTTGCACTTTGTTATATGCAGACCTAAATATTATTCTCTTCCATTAAACAGGTATCTGCGTACAGCTTATGGAATACGTTTATAATATGTGATTTTTATTAACCGATAAGAAGATTATAAAGACAATGATATTTTAGTAAGTATAATTCCATTTATTGATAAATTGGAGCCGAAATAATTTGTAGTATGGAATGAAAACCCTCGAACCATTTTAATTTTTAACTTTTATTTCGGAAAATTTAGTAGGTATTTATGATTTAGTAGATTTGAAGATAATTTTAATTTTATAGGATGGTTGAAGTTTCTGTTGCTACATCATAATTTTTAAGCCATTATCACAGTGTCGCTATTAAAGCTTGATGCCAGCGCCTCGGCTTCTTAGATGAAACCAGCTTTTTCAAGCCGGCTTATATTTTTCAATTACCGTCTATATTTTTTTCGTATAGTCTATGCTCAACAGATGGCAAATCCGTCATAGGTAGCTCGCGGGATGTTCCCGAGACATATGGCGTAGTACCCTCAGCTTTCCGCCTACAAGAAGCCTATCGAACGTTTTCCTTTAAAACTGTTAGTAGGTCGCAGCGAAATGCAAAATGTATGCAGAACTGTGTGACGCAGAAAATACCCAGGTAACGGTATAATATGCGATGAGATACAGCCGATACAGGCCATCGTTAACGAAAAGGATTTTATTTGGATGTATGGATCGCGCGATTTTACTTGGCCGGTCCGAAGTTAGGCTCTTCGACAAAACAAGGCAATTTAGAAAACAAGAAGAGTAAGCAATAAACTTTTTATTTAAACATATAGGTAGGTAAGTACTTATACTTTTTCACAATCGTGTATATCATGTATTCAGGAACGATTTTTGTACCTAATTATCTATTTATGTAGTAAGGGATAGGTAGTTATTTAAGATGCGAAATATTAAGAAAAACAGTAGGTACCTTCCCATTCGTGACTAATTTCTGGAGGGCCAACTGAAATCGCAAGAATTTTATTTAGTTGATAGTAAAATACACGGCTTATAATATTATCTGCTTTTCTTAAAACAATACAACGACAACGGTAAAATAAAGTTACATAATTACAATATTTATTATACTTAAATAGATTTGTCTGAAAAGTAGAAGAAATTGAATAAATAATTTAGTAAATCGATTTTCGAGGGTAGAGCACTTCCTAATAGCACCTGCCATATTCTTTCCAAGTTAGCCTGCTACCATCTTAGACTGCATCGTCACTTACCATCAGGTAACATCGCAACTCGCAAGTCAAGGACTATCTTGTCATCTAGCTTGTCATGGAATAAAAAAAACTATGCTAATAGTACTGAAAAATTTACAATGCCTATAATAATTAGGAAGAAAAGAGTATTCTTCTGCTGACAATCTTAATTTGACAATTCAAATAGAGAATTAACATGGCTACCTTTTTTCGTTACGTTCAAAAACGAACGGCTAGGGCGCCATTTTGAAGAAATGTTCGACTGAGATCGCGGTAACTTGGCTGCTTGTGAAATTTTGCCGTCACTACGAGCTCAAGCTCGGCTTCGAGCAAACTCAGGCGTATGCTCGAATTGGCTCGAGATTCTAAAACTCGAGCCAGTCGAGCCAGTCGAGTCGAGGCAAACGAGCCAAGTCGAGTCGTAATGCGAAAAATACTCACTTCGAAGGCGAGCGCCTGCCAGCCGCGTTATTTAAGCCACAGACTAACGAATTTCGAACATTTACTTTAAAAAATATTTGTTTATTTTTTTTTTTTTTATTTTTTTTTTATGTACATATAAATATTTTGTTTTATTGAATTAAAATTTTAAACTGTAAAAATGTACCTAATAAAGAATAGAAGTTTATTATCTTATGCGTAAGTACAATACCTAATAGTTTATGAGCAGTTTTTTAAAATCACTAAGTTTGTTCAATCATAAAAATTTTTAAACTTTAAATGTGCTTTGAATATTCCAATTTCATTATCATAGCTTCTTGCAAAGTATCTCCACTGCAAAACGATAACAGCGGAATATAAGACCACACCAAATAATGACAATGAGAGGCGAAACAAAAGCGAAACTATAGTGAAACTACTTATTCATACGAATATTTAATTGTAGAAATGTGCTACCGTTGAGGTAGGTAAAAAATATATATAAGTATAAAATTTAAATACGTAAAATTTTCAAATATACATAGTAGGTAGGTACTATTTTCTTTAATTGGTTTTCTAATATATAAGATATGTAATAATAATAATACTTAATATAATATAAAACTAAATACTAAATTAAAACTAAAACGTAAATAACAAAAATAAAAGCTAAATATAAAAAATATCATCTAAACCACTGGAACGAGGAAAAGTGCCCAGAACGCTGGCTGCATTACCCCGCTGAACTTATAGTAGGGTGGTAGACCCAATTATGGGCACTTTAAGAGTTTATTCAATTTCAAATATGTTTTTTAAATTAAAATCTAACCAAATTCTTTAAATAATTGTGTTCATAAGGTTACTTGTTTAATAATATATATAATTAAAGAACTTTTTAAGGATTTTTTTCTTAAATCAACAAGAATTTGAAATAAAATTGAAAAATGACCCAGTCCCCAATTATTAGCACATACGGGATTAACTACTGGTAAGTACTGACTGGGAAGTCGATCAGTCAAAATGGCCGAAAACTTCAGGAACTCCAGAACAATATCTTTCAACTACAATACTGACGTCATTTTAAAACTTTCCAGATTAGAAAGGTTTCGATTGTGAAAAATATGAATTCCTCTAAATATTTTTTAATCTGAAAATTTAAAAACTACAATCAGAAACTTATATTTTAATCTTTTTTGCTAAAGTGCGAATAAACTGGTGCAGTGCTAGCAATTGGGTTAGTCACCCTACTTATAGTTTGAAAATATTTTTTTTACGTTTTAACTAAGATGTAAAATTATAATAAATATTTTCAACTTCAAATGTTGAGATAGTTAAAAAAATGTAGATGGTCAAAAGCGTCAAAAGTAAAAAAATATTTACAAAATAAGAATTTAATGAAGTAAGTAGGTACATAAAACAGATTCCATTCGGAAAGGCATTCCGAACCAGTGGTAGATTCATTGACGATTCAAAAGTGCTTGTAAAAGTTTATTTGAATAAAAAATATTTCTATTCTATTCTATTCTAGATATTCTACGTTTTTATACTTGCACCATGCTTTTGGTTATTATTCGGTAGCTTAACCGTTTATTATAAGTGCATGTCATAAAAAAATTATTGGCATGCATAAGGAAAAATAGAGTTTCCCAGTTCCGCGCAAAATTACAACAAGAGCAGTAAAACTTCAGGTTCTTGAGCGTTAATATGCTGCATAAAAGAAACCGAGTTTGCGTAGTCTGTGGTTCTCTGAGTCGAGCGGGCCGCTAGGTGGCAGCACATAGTTCGCTATTCACAATGTATATTATTTACAGCGCTTATATGTATGTCGTTATATAAGCGAACAGAAAGCTACGTTCGGTGGACGCGGGCGGCAGCGGGTGGCGGGAGGGACGCGGGGCGGCTGCCCACGCACACAACCTCGCCCACGCACACTGCCACGACCCGCCGCGTCTGTACGTATCGAACGAGCGCGCACGCCAAACCGACCCGCTCGACGTATTCTTATTATTATGAAAGGAGAAACGCTTTTTGTAGGGCAAGAACTAAATTTGTAGTACCATTACTGCTGCCGATAATAAAGATTGTAAACGCATTTCTGTACGCTGAAGTTTGCGGTGTCGCTCATAGATGTCGCATTTCCTTTAGTTTTCCGCGAATCCGTAGTGTTTTTGAAATGCACGTCATATTTTCTCGTATAGTTTTTAGAATAGTCGAGATTTCATTTATACTGTGGAGTGTCATTGTATCATTGAAAAGAAGTAAAGTTGCACTACTAATGATTTCTCGGATACCTTGCTTATGTCTATAGTGTCTATAGGACCCTTACTTTTATTATAAACTCATTTTCATATAAATTCAGATTATAGACCTACCTACTAATTTGAAAAGACTACCCAAATTGATAGCAAGACCACCCAAAAAATCGTAGGTACCTACCACCTAGTCTTTGCATTGAATGTCTGAGAAAAGTCTTTATTGAAAGCAAAACTTGGGAAAGTATTTTCACACAAACTACAAAGGATGGTTTATCGTTGGCGCCATACACCTCGAGGTGGCGCCGCGTTGCGTAACCTGTCAGTGTGATCTAAAAGATCTAGGATGCTAAGGTCCCGCCGAAATATCGCCCAATTTCCGCCATACCTATACTCGCCAATGTTCGCAAATGTTCGGTGAGTTCCCGTTCAAAAACTGGGCCAATCGCGTCGTGCTCATTACTGTGATGTGGTTTTTGAACGTGAGCCTTGTTTGTTATGCATTGTGTTCGAAATTTAATTTTTATTGAGTAGAACAATGATATTGTCGTTGGAGTAGAAGCTTACTTTTTCAAAATTTACTTATTTTTACTTTTCAATATGTTTTATTTGTTTCTAGTATTAAGTAGTTGTTATCGAAACATTAACTTAGAGAGCCTATAAAGTATTACAAGTGAACTTTGAAAACTGCACCGAAATTGACAAGTAAAGAATAGTTGATAGAATAGTAAAACAAGGAACTATTATGGTTTCGTCATATCTGTCTGTCCGTCCGCAAAGGGCATCCCAATGGCTTTCTATAGGTACCTACAACATCCAGCAGCCCCAACGTTAAATCGGTTGGCTATAAAAATGTTTGTCTGTAGGATAACAACTAGCCACGGCCGAATCCTTTCGCTAGGCCAAACATAAATAAGTCTCTTTAGGAATTTTCCCAAACCTGCGAACTCGAAACCTCAACAAGGCCACAGCGCAGCAACTGCGCCAAAGAGGTAGGTAGGTACGTATAGTCACAAAAAAATAAAATATGTAAGTGTTAGGATGAAAAAAGTGGAAATAATATCCTATTAATTATTATTTTTAATAATATAATAATATTTAGATAGTAAAATAATGATGTATTTTCACTATGTTTCTATTACAGAAATTGTTTACATTTCACTGCCAGCGCCATCTAGGATCGTATCGAAACACTAATGGATTTTATTCGGAAAATTCCGCACACTATGTTATGCTCAATATGAGATCCGTGTGCTCAATGTTCATGCTGTCTTTATCCACATAAAAATTGACTTAACCAGCTAAGTAAGTAAGTGATTGTCTAAAAATTATCACTAGTGTGACCACCACAATCACCTTTGATTGGCTTAATAATACGGGGCTCTTGACTTTTGTTAAATCAATGCATTTTATTGAAATATAAACTTTTAATACAAAGTGCTTTTGGATCGTCAAGTGAATCTCCACTAGTTTGAAATGCCGTTTCAATCGAGAAGAACTATCAAGAAACTCGGCGATTGGTCGTTTTAGTCGCCGATAGGGTCCCAAAGTCCAAACGCCAAAATAGAATTGAGTAGATACCTATCGTTTCTATGGTCAAATATCTATATAAAACGTAGAAATAAGTACCTAAGTTATTTAATTATTTGATTAGTTGATGCCCGCGGCTTCCCTCGCATGGATTTATTTTTTAAAACCCCGCAAAAAATACCCACGCAAAAAATCACGTCGATCCGTTGCTTTGTTGCGGCGTGATTAAAGGACAAACCAACAAACACATTTTTGCATTTATAATATTAAGTAAGGATTAGTAAGGATTTATTTTTACTAGTGTCCACCACTTGTCTTTGCTCGCTCTTTGGGCTCTACGTAGAACTCCTACCTCTGATTCTATCTAACTTACCTAAATGTTGTGGACAAAAGTAACCAAAACTAACGTTGATTTTCCAAAAATAATAAGTAAGTACCTATCGGAAAATCAAATCTATTGGAAATTGTTAGTTTCACCGATTTCGGCATTTGTAAGTCATTATTTTGCCTCGCTGGGCGTTCTATTCAGTAATTTCTATTATCTTTTTAATTCTATTATATTATACAATATTAGCTAGTTAGTTATAAACCGGAAAATAGATTAAGTATTAAGTTTTGAATTTAATTTTGCCACATTTAATTCAATCTCTAAAGAAATTTTATTAATTTATTTTATTTTAATAGGTTTATTAAACTTATTAACAGTAATTACTAACTAAAATATAAAAATAACAAGCAATTACTTCTAAAAATTAAAACTAATACAAACTTTAAACCTTATCGACGTCATAGCAGCGCGGTTTAGTAGGCCCAAGATACTGATAGCATTGCCCCTTTGGATAATCCCTACTAATATTATAAATGCGAAAGTGTGTTTGTTGGTTTGTTGGTTTGTCCTTCAATCACGCAGCAACAGAGCAACGGCTTGCTGTGATTTTTTGCATAGGGGTAATTTACGGGCCGGAGAGTGACATAGGCTACTTTTTATCCCGGAAAATTAAAGAGTTCCCGCGGGAATCAAAAAACCTTTATCCGCGCGGACGAAGTCGCGGGCATCATCTAGTTAAGTATAATTGTAAGCCTCAATAGCCCAACGGTTAAAGATTCAGACCGAAAACTGAAAAGTCGCAGGTTCGATCCCCACCCGTTGTACTATTGTCGTACCCACTCCTAACACAAGTTTTCACTTATTTGGAGGGGAGAGGAGAATATCAGTCAAGTTCAGCTTGGCTATTTAAAAAAAAAAAAAGTAATAATTTACAATAAGTCGCAATTTTTTAACGTATTTGGCTTTTCTATAGAGCCTTATGTAAAATCATATTCAAGGACAAATAAAAAGTTACACGCTGTATTTAAGGCGGGCGGTCTCAAAGCTGCAACCGAAAGCATATAGCGCGGCTCCGAAAAGCTTACATAAACACGTGCGCGAGTAGGTTAAGTGAAAGTTACTTCGATATAGTCACTCTACCTAGCATTTCTGTGACGTCGCCCGCGTAAATATATTTTATTTCATTTTTTAATGCAGGTTACCTTGGATAAAAAATTTGGATGACTAGGTACACACCTAGTCATCCAAAGGGGCAATGCTGCCAGCATCTTGGGTATCTCTATAGTCTATGTTGCAATGAGATAAGACAGATTTAAATTAGTTTTTTATTTTCTAGTTTATTTTATTAATTACTTAAAAAAGTGATACGCTTGAACAGTTAAACATATATTATTACTTAAATATATATTATTGACATACTTAATTTTTTGTATTTTATGTATTGTTTTTTACTAGCTATTTAAGAATATAGCGCATAGACGTCATACATATACATATATAGCAAATCGGGATACATTTGGCTTATAATTAGTTAATTTTAATTACCATAGTAACACTGAAAGTAGTAGTACTGAAAACCTGAAGGTTGATGATTCAAGCCCCATTCGATGTACTATTGTAATCCTAACAAAAGCTTAACGCTTATTTAGAAGGGAAAGGGATAAAGCTATAAGCTCATGTTCACCATTTTAAATCATATTTAAAAAAAAAAAGAAATACATGTAAGTATTTATAAGAGTAACTTGTTCCGCGTATCTTTGACGCCATCTGCTTTGAATTATTTAAGAGCAATTTTTCCAGTTCATTATTTTCCTTTTTCAACATCTTTCTGATACTTAAACAACATAGGAAGGTGTTAAAATAAAAAACAGTTTGAATTTTAAAATCTAATGTTTTATTTATTTATTCAATATATTTCTAATAAATAACACGATAAGTATGTAAGGCGTTGAAGTAAAAATAAGATATTATTTGAATTAAAAAACTAATAACTTGAGTTTTGCCATAATTACCTATTTTTTTTTAATTTATTCTATGACAAGATAGCCCTTGACTGCGATCTCACCTGATGGTAAGTGACGATGCAATCTAAGATGGTAGCGGGTTAACTTGGAAGGGGTATTGCAGTGTAAATTCAACCCATACCCCTAATCGGTTTCTACACGCCATCGTGCCGGAACGCTAAATCGCTTGGCGGCACGTTTTTGACGGTAGGGTGGTAACTAGCCACGGCCAAAGCCTCCCACCAGACCAGACCAGAGACAATTTAGAAATAATAAATTACTAAATTGCCCCCGGCGGGAATCGAACCCGAGACCTCCCAGTTATAAGACCACAGCGCTCACCACTGCGCCAGGGAGGTCGTCAAAAACCTACTTAATTGAAACAAAGGAAAATCAAAACATACCCACTAACGAAAATCTAGAAGAATCTGGCTTTTTGTCAAAACAGTATGAGTAATCTTACTTGCAAATTATCTCACTATCAACTGCTTGGTAGAGATATTGAAAAAATCAACAAGATAATACAACGATATGAAAGAACATTGATAACGCTAATCCTCTGCTTACTAATATATAAATGCGAAAGTGTGTTTCTTTGTTGGTTTTTCCTTCAATCTCGCGGCAACAAAGCAATGGACCGACCGGATTTTTACATGGGTTGAGGATCGGGAGAGTCACATAGGCTACTTTTTATCCCGTAAAATCAATGAGATCCCGCGGGATTTTTAAAAAACTATATCCACGCGAGCGAAGTCACAGGTATCAGCTAGTAGAGTACCTATATAGAAAGATACTGTTACTCGTGAGAGATCACTAATTTCATTGGATTGGATCTTAGGTACTGGTCCGTGGATTGCGATTCTAGCATGGGTGATTTTACAGGCAATTTTGCACTCGTTTTTTTGTGGACGACGACCTCACTGGCGCAGTGGTGAGCGCTGTGGTCTTATAATTGGGAGGTCTCGGGTTCATTTCCCGGCGGGGAATTTGGTAATTTATAATTTTTGAACTGTCCCTGGTCTGGTCTGGCGGGAGGCTATGGCCGTGTCCAGACTATAATCTATCTCTGTGCCAAATTTCAGCCAAATCGGTTCAGTCGTTGCGACGTGTTTGAGTAAGAAACATACAGACTTTCCCATTTATAATATTAAATAGGATTATAGGGCATTAAAAATTTGTCATCTCTACACGCAGTAGTAGTATCTGCTACGAGACGTAGCGTTGTTTTTTCCTCTACTTTTAATGTTTATTTAAAGATTTGATCTGGCTGAAAGGAGGTTGTACCTACCCAGAAATCACAATTATACATAGATTGATATGATCTGTAGCATGGGCATAGTTGAAGACTTGTAGAAATTGGCATAGACTAAAATAAATATTTCGTGCGGAGTTTTAGGAACCTAGTAACTCATAGAAAATCTTATAATAAAACATTAAAATAATAAATTATTTTAATGTTTTATTATAAGATTTTGTTTCTTATTTTAATTGTTTTAATTTAGAATTTAGTTTTATATTTTTGTATTTTAGTTTTAATTTAGAATTAGTAGGTAGTAGTTTTAATTTATTTAAGTTTTATAATATTATGTTAATAATAAAGTAATTGTATTTGAATAAAGAACGTTATTGGATAAAAAATATCATTAAAATCACTTTAATAAAGTTAAATTAAAAATTTATAAAAATAATTATATTATAGAAAACACAAAATACAGTTTGGTTTGCAATAAAATTTTTACTCCAATTTGAATTAGACTAGTTGCAGAGGCCTAATTCTAAGATCTATAGAGCGTGCGACAGCGTGAGACACAAATATGCTCTGACATATATCTGTCACGTTTTAACACTTCTTTTCATCTTGAGTCTGAGCTGAGTCAGAGCACGCTCTATAGATCTCAACATAAGACCCGCGAAGCATTTATCGACACTTATCCATCGAAATTATTAAGCTTTATCAAGAAGAGTTAGCTAAAGTTGCGGCGGTGACGTCATCACATCCGACGCGGCCGATTGTGCTGCTGACGTCATTTTTCAGTTCTGAAAAACGCACAGCGTGCGCCTTTTAGGTGTCGACTCATGCCTTTTTTCCTTTGTTTTCTACATTTTTTAATAAAAGGAAAAGCTCCTTATATAAGGTTTTTCATTGACACGTATCTAAATAGACAATTTATTTCGCAAAAGCTAAAGCCGGATTAAACAGTAGGGTTAGTATAAGATATAATTCGATTGATCGATTCGTATTCGATGATATTAGCGTCAAAGTAAAATAAACCATAACTGGATCAAATTAGAGGTCAATTTCGTGCATGCATTTTTATACGCTTTCGTTTACAGATACGCTCCAAATTAAAATCGGTTGTACTGAATTTGTGACTGTAAATTAATGCAAGTAAGGTTCATTTTCCTTTGACGCTAATGTCATCGGATACGAATACGATCAATCGAATTAAATCTTATACTAACCGTGCTGATGTTTTTTCTCACATGACGCCAATAATGCTCGTTTGATTTCTTACAGTGTAAAATAATCTCGATACGATTACGCCGTGAAAAGTTGTACGTACTGAAAACAATCTGAAATAACTTTATTTTAGATTTACGATGAAATCGTGGACAGCAGCTAGTATTTAATTAATAAATGTAAGCTTAATAAACGTGTTTACGGGACTCAAGTATTGCCGGCTCTGATTTGGGACTCATAAGTAGTTTTAAGTATTATTTAAGTATTATATAATAAAATATTTTTTAACGAGTACTTTGTTGAATTTTTTTACGACTAAATTACAATATGGGGTTATTCAAGGGGCGGACCAATAAATTCCTGAAAAGCCGGCAACGCATTGGTGGTGCCTTTGGTACTACAAGTGTTCATGGGCGGCGGTAATCACTTAACATCAGGTGACCCGTCTGCTCGTTTGCCCGCTATTTATATATAAAAAAAGAGTATTTTGATTAGGCGTGAAAAATTTGCTGAATGCGATAATACCAGGCTCGAGCTCCTGAATTCGTCTACAATCGTAAATTGGAAAAAACACTCCCAACATGTAAATGTGATTTCCTGTTACCCAGTTTTCTGCTCCACCATCAGATCTTCCTCTGTGATCCTCGATCATCATAATATATTTACCCTTAGTTGGTATTGACTAGTCCGCTGTTACTTTACATCGTCACTTACCAGCAAATGAGATTGCAGTCATGAATAAAAAAAAATGGAAGTTTCAAAAATGTATTGAAGTTGGAAAGATGGCGTGGGTTTTTTACATGGCTTTACAATTTGTTGATCTGGTTCAGTTGCAATGGGCAATCGGAGTTGTGACCTTTTGCAGTTTGCGCCGCGCCCGCCCAGCGCCCGCCGCTTCCGGTGCCGCTTCGCTTCCGGGAAGCTTCAATTTTCCAATAATTACTCGCAACTTGCAATAATTAACGATAAATAAATTTATCATATTGCTAATCGGGCTAAATGTTTAAATTTAAAATATATTTTTTACAAGCAAATATGGAAATATATACTCGCAAAACAAGTGCGTTTTTTTTTTTTTCAAAATTCGATTAGGCACGCACATCGTTGACCAGTTTTTGTACTTTGTTAGATTTTTTGAAACTTGTTTAAGAAGTATTGATTTGTTGAAATCCGAATGAAATTACTTCCTTACTTTTTGAGATAATCATGCACAGACAGTCAAAAAAGTTCGATCCGCTTTATAACTGATTTAATTAATTAACAACAATAACAAACAAAATTCGCGAGCCACAGATTCAAAAAAAAAAAAAAACATTTCTTACAGTGTCTTTGTTCTTTTCACCTTAAGCTGGTGCTCTCAGAATCCAATGAAGTATCAGACAATGTTTTGGACCAAAATAGATAGGCTCCGAGTTGTTCTTTGTAGCGGCCCCTAAAATATAGAGTGCGTAATAGAAAGGGGAGGCCGGAGGGTGACCCTCTAACGGCGCATGCGCCTCACCGACAGCACTAAATATCGGTTTTATTAGTGTTTTTGTTGCTTTTTCGCATTACGGTTTTCTTGTTCTTATTTTCATGTTTAGTTTTTGCTGTTTCTCAGTTTAAGAGGAAAATTCAAAAGGCTTAAAATAGTTTTGACGATATCAGTGTTTTAGCATTGTTTCTATGATATATCCTTCGCAAAAGAGACCTAGCGATTTTACTTCATACTTTCATCAGAGTCACCAAGACATTTTTCATTACTGAAATTTCATTTATGGTTTAGTTTATAAATCCCGACGCAAAAGCGATGGAGTGTTATAAGATTGACGTATCTGCATGTGTGTGTGAATGTGTGTGTGTGTCTCTGTGCTATCATAGCAACCGAACGGATGAACCGATTTTCATTTTGTTGTTTTTTGTTTTAAAGGTGAATTAGTCGGGAGTGTTTTAGCTATGTTGGATGAAAATCGGTTCAAGATGGCCGCAACCACAAAATCACGGATCACATATTTTTTCACAACTCCCTCAGTATGGGTAACAAATGAAAGGGCTTGACTACTAGAATACTATACACTATGATAAATTTCTACTTTCGATAATTGATAAAAATGTAGATTCTTATACATAGAGATAATATTTCGAAAAATAAGTGTGTACTCGTATGCCAAGCTCACCATCTGTTGAGTTATCTATATTTATTCCTATGAACCTACCTGTAATCTTTGTGATGGCTTGGATCAGCACCTAGTTTAACGGCAGGATCTCCGAAAACAGCCTGTTTTGGATTCAATAGTAAACAATCAAATATTCATTGTTTTGATAGGTTAAAAATATATGTTGTAGATTAATACACGTTCTAATTTATTTTACCGTTCAAAAGTCCATATTTTGAACTTCACTCGATGAAATAATATTCCGAAAACAGTGTAGTTTTCAATTGGGTTTCGGTTGTATGTGTCATTTGATGAGCGCGAGCGAGACCTCACCGTGCGAGGAACGAAGTGGCTCTAAAATACCTACTGCGGCCGAAGATCGTGCCCTTAAGACGACGGTCTAATTAAATATTATCTGTTGAAGAACGCTCTAAAAAGACATCAGACGACCGACGCCTAAAGGTACCAGGATAGCATAAAGTTAAGCTGGGTTTATTTTGGAGCCACTGCTTGCTCGATACTTCAGTTTATTTGTGAGCTCGCTGCTCGCTGGAGAATGTGACGCATAGGGTGCAGTATGCTGCCAGCCGTCCCCGCTTGTTGGACAGATGTGCGTTGCACGTGGCGGCTCGGGCGAACGACCAGCGTACAATGGGACGCACTCCCGACAAAGATGGCGGCGAGTGGGGAACGTTCCCGCGCTTTTATACTCTGTTCTTTAGCTGTATATTATTTATAATCTGTTGTTTTTAAGTGGTATAGGATAAATTGGATAATATTATTACTGGCATGAAATCTAGGAATTTTGGATTGATTAAGTACCTAACTATTGAGTGTGTTAACATTTAGTCATGCTCGTGAACGGGTGCCACCAACGGGAATGGGTCTGCTTTTGCCTGCCTGTGTTAACATGTATTTATTTGTATTTGTATTGTATTTATTTTTACCTGTATTGTACTCAGGAAAATTCATCGTGGAAGCACTGAATACATAGCATAGTTTCAATAACAATTGTAAATTTTTTATTTTTTTGAAAAGAGCAACCGCCGAGTTTCTTGCTGGCTCTTCTCGGCAGGAAAGGCATTCCGAACCAGTGGTAGATTCATTGACGATTCAAAAGTGCTTGTAAAAGTTTATTTGAATAAAAAATATTTCTATTTCTATTTCTATTTCTATTTAGGGTTCGCTTTAGATAAACTAGTTCTTTAATGACCACATAATCATAATTTAATGAACTGTAACATTAGTGAGAATCCAATATGATATCAACAAAAAGTTTGTAAGTATGGTTCATTTTATAAAAAATTTGCTTCGTTTTCTTTCCATTAAAGAAACTTGTTAACATACACTACAAAGGAGTTAATAGAGATAGGAACTCCTATTTTTGTGCTGTTTAGTATCTGTCATTACTTAATGATTGCAAATCAGTCATGAAATATCTCCTTCTTTCTTTAGATAAATCTAAACTTATAAAAAGACGCGTCCTGACTGACTGAATGACTGACTCTATCAACGCACATCTTAAATCACTGGAGTTAGAAACTTGAAATTGTGATAGTAGTAGGTTTCTTTTAAGACGTAGGCAACACTAATAATTTTTTTTTAAATTCTACCCCCAAGGGGTTTAAATAGGGAGTGAAAGTTTGGTTTGGACTTGGTATTTGGACTTTGAATTAAAAATGAAAAAAATGTGTGTTTCAGGATTTTTGGAAATCCCGCTTCACTTGAGCGAAACCGGGATGATACATTTAGTCTATCGATAAACGTCCACTTCTGAACAATGGTCTCTTGCATGGGCTTAAACAAGCCTTGATCTTGCCCCGCTTGTATTGTATGAGTTGATGAAATAAGTATCTAAATGGAATTAAATATTTTGATAAATAGCTCTTGCTCTAAATTCTTTGTTAATTTAAAAAAAAAATACTGAGGATCTTTACTTTTTCACTATTTTGGGAGGCAGGTAATTCACTGCTGCGGGGGCTCTTGTTCTAGATTCGGAACGCGGTACGCCTACTGTTTTGATTTTGTATTTAAAATGTCGCGTATTTGAACTCATACCTATGATAAGTACCTACTACACTCATGTAAGTATTTGCGCTTTATGTAATAAGCTCTTTAGTATCGTCAAAAACTTTTTTTTCCGACTTCCAAAAAGGAGGAGTTTCTCAATTCATCCTTTTTTTTGTTTCAGAAAATCAGAGGTGATTCGATCGCAATCACCTCTGATTGGCTGAAACAAAAAAAAAAAAAAGGATGAATTGAGAAACTCCTTTTCGTGACAGAATCACGATCGCAATCACCTCTGATTGGCTGAATGAATGGCGTCCTCGCTGCTTCAGTGCATTTTAACCAATAGCAGCAGAGTGTCAGCCAATCAGAGCCGATTGCTTGAGATCGCGGTCAAGGGCTATCGTGGCATCCTTACTTAATTCTTACTAATATTTTTGTCGGTTTATTGGTTTGTCCTTCAATCACACAGCAACGGTGCAACGGCTCGACGTAATTTTTGGCATGGTCCTAGTTGAGGATCTGGAAAGTGATATAAGCTACTTCTTATCCCGGAAATCAAAGAGTTCCCGCGGGATTAGAAAATCGAAATCCACGCGGACGAAGTCGCGGGAATCAGCTGTCTATATACATATATAAAATTCAAAGTCCTGACTGACTGACTGACTGAGATATCAACGCACAGCCTAAACTACTGAAGTTAGAAACTTGAAATTTTTACAGTTGGTTCCTTTTATGACGTAGGCGCACACTAAGAAAGGATTATTGGAAATTCCACCTCTAAGGGGTTTAAATAGGGGATGGAAGTTTATATGAAACTCCGTCATTTTTCAAGCTGTTTCCATCAAAGTTGGTATTTGAGCTTTCAGTTAAAAATAAAAAAGTACGTGTGTCACAGTTTTTGAAAATTCCACCCCAAAATCTAATTCCACGCGGACGAAGTCGCGGGGGCAAAAGCTAGTTTGAATATAAAAAACAAATTGTAGTGTTCTAATTCTTGCACCTTCGCTTAATTTACATATTAATCTTATGGCCTAAATTGTAGCCGTTTTTTCCCCTTCGTTGTTAAGTTAGCGTTTGCATAACTGCGTCAAATGGTTTTAGCAGCGTGGACCGTAACCCAGTTAAGCGAAATTCGGCTTACGACATCACTTGTTGTTACTTGCTGATATTTATTTTCAGAACTTAGAAGTATTGAAATCTATATCTTTAATAGGTATACATTTAAAACAAAATCGGATTAGTTGTTATAACTCTAGAACCGCTGGATCGATTTTCATGGTTTTTGATTTGTTGTACTTGCCTCTATCCCAAATAGCAGAATAACTATTACTAATGGTTAGTTCGCCCCGAACTGAGACCTCGCGGTATCACTGAAGCAGCAAGGACGCCATTAATTCAGCCAATAAAAAGCCAAGAGGTGATTGCGATCGTGATTCGTGACACTGATGCAATCATTTTTAGACAATCTCACAGCTGTAAATGGGCTCAGGACACATTTTAACCCGGTTAATCCTTACTAATACTATAAATGCGAAAGTGTGTTTGCTTGATGGTTTGTCCTTCGATCAGCAACGCAGCAACGGATTGACGTGATTTTTATTCTATGATAAGATAGTCCTTGACTGTGTTCTCACTTAACGGTAAGCGAAGATGCAGACCTCCCTGGCGCAGTGGTGAGCGCTGTGGTCTTATAACTGGGAGGTCTCGGGTTCGATTCCCTGGTCTGGTCTGGTGGGAGGCTTTGGCCGTGGCAAGTTACTACCCTACCGTCAAAGACGTGCCGCCAAGCGATTTAGCGTTCCGGCACGATGGCGTGTAGAAACCGATTAGGGGTATGGGTTGAATTTACACTGCTATACCCCTTCCAAGTTAGCCCGCTACCATCTTAGACTGCATCGTCACTTACCATCAGGTGAGATCGCAGTCAAGGGCTATCTTGTCATCGAATAAAAAGAAAAAAAAAGTATAAGTTGGTAGCGACCAGAGACAGTTAAGAAATTAGAAATTCCCCAACTGCCCCAGCTGGGAATCGAACCCGAAGCCTCTCAGTTATAAGACCACTGCGCCAGGGCAGTGGGAGACCTCGTCAAACCTATTTCCAGCAGTAGACATCTATGGGTTGAAATGACTATAATGATGATGCAATAGGTAATATGGAGGTCCATGAAGATGACAGCAAAGAAAAATCACAGCACCACTGACATTTCCACAACAAACAAACAAGAATCGTTTACCCATCCGGATAATCATTCATTTGTCACTTCATATCTCGGAACGTTGGGGCATATCTGAAGAAAAATGTGACGCTATTCCGGCTAATGCAAAGTAGGTAGTAATTCGACATTCACCTATACCGATGCCATAGTGTTGCTATTATACAGTTGGGCAGCGACTGTTTCTTGTGCAGAGGGTACCTAAAGCAAGCACAACTGTCACCATCAACCACCACCTTTAAGTATATAACCAACACCACCACCGACAAGTTGGTTGGTAGACCAGCAGGTTTGGTCAGCATAGCAGACCCTGGTTTTTTCAAAGCTTATATATATAGATAATCTCCATTATTTTCCAGGCCTATATCTACTTGCCTAAATTTGTTGAAATCGGTACAGCTGTGAAAAGGTAAAAGGCTGCCAGAACTTTTTCGTATTTATAATATAATAATATTAGTAAGCTTATATATGGGTAACGGCACACTCGCGAGCGCGTGCCTAAAATGTTATTGACACATTTCTATACAAAGCAGTGCAAGTCATGCCCACAGCCCACTGTTGCATATCCAGCGACTGTGTTTCTGGTCACGTTTAATTTGAGTACCTCCAAGACAATAGTGAATAGGCATTTCCTAGGCAAGCGCGCTCCAACATAGACCTCATCATTGGTTGTCGTCAAGGGCATGCCTATCTCTTAATAAAAAAAAAAAATCACACATAAAATCTTAGAGTGACGGCAGACATACAATTTCAAGTTTGCCGACCATCGAATACAACGATTTTGGCAAAGATTTAGTTGGATAAGTTGTACAGGCTTCCATAAGTAACTATGCCTATTAGTACACTCTGCGATTTAGTTGTCCAACTTAAAATTGTCTTAGTTTGCTCAACTGTATGACCGCTGAACTGAGGCGACAGCGAGCGGCCGCGCTCGTCATTACGCCGATGGTCAACCGGTTTGTGATCGCATCAGAAAAACAGCTACGCCGCTACCACGGCACTCGAACTAAAATATAAACTTACATTAAAGACTCGCGTAATTTTCAACGCGAATCACTTATTTACATATTTACTTGAAGCGTTTCCACAAACTAGACTTCTATGCGCAGGTATATTTGAACTATGAAACTACGATGCAATTCTTTTGCTAAAATACGAAATTTCGCATCACTGTTTTTTTGAAAATACAATTTATTTTTTATCCCAGAAAACAAAGGGTTCCACCGGGACTTTTGAAAATTAAATACACGCGGACGAAGTCGCGGGTATCAAGTAGTTCATATATTCCGATAGCTACGCGAAGCTTTACAATCATTGAATATACATACTAAACTAATATACCTTAGTTAAGACTAACAATAATAAATTAAAAAAAAGACGTACTGTGGCACTCGGGGACTGCCGCGGTAAAGCTATTGCATAGCATTTTTTATCAACGCCATCTAGCGGTGAGAGGAGTCTCGTGTCAGGTTATTTTCGTTACGGAATTTCTGGATTCGGTCTCCACGCTCAAGGCCCGCGATAGAAGCTATGCAATAGCTTAAAAATTAAGTATTAATATTTAACAAAGCAGGTTTGCCTTAATAGAGAAATAAATAGGTGCCTACTTACTTAATTTATAATTTAATTACTTACTAGGTTAATTAGCTATTGCTGTGACGGCATCCTTCGGCAACTTGAAGGCTAAGTTGCTAGTGCAAGATACTATATTTGTATACATTTACATTCACACTTTAAAGGTGGATACACAAATTATAGTTAAATACGGCAAAACGGAAGCCGGAAGGGCATTTCAAATTTTGGCGGTGCGTAATAGGAATGAGGAAGCAAAGCGCGTGTGTATCTGTGATACGACAACCACGTTGCGTAGCGGTGCAGAGCAAAGCGATTCCTTGCGGCTTGATAAGAGATTGCAGGTTGGAGGTAACTTCATAAAACTATAATATAATTTAAGCGTAAAAATTCTTTCTACAAAACCGACTTCAAACGCCACTACAAAGTGTATTAATTGTGCCTATATAGAGGAGCTCCCTCGATTTCTCCAGTATCCCATCATCAGATCCTAACCTGATGACTATGGGAATTTCTGGATTCGGTCTCCACGCCGGCCCGCGATAGAAGCTATGCAATAGCTTAAAATTATTCCGACAGATTGAGAACCTCCTTCTTTTTTGGAAGTCGATTAAAAATATATTTTCACGAATTGAGTAGGAACCTACTAAGCTTTCTAGCTTAGTACCTACTCAATTCGGACTTAGTGCCTACCTACTGGATTCTTCCAATACATGCGTACATACAAACGTAACATGAAACTATAGGTAGTACAATGTAAAATCTATTTAACAAAAATATATATCGTGTACCTACCTATATAGCCACTTATTTATTTTATTATTCGAGTCAGAAAAAAATTCATAATATTATCGACCGTTAAAAGCATCATGGTGCGGAGGTGTGAGATATGCGTGATCAGAGAGCACCACAAATTCGCTGTTAAAAATGTGTATAAAGCCGCGAATTTTATCATGCACCCAATTTGGTCGCATTTGCTGCGCAAAGCTGGTCCGAGCTTAATGAGCTTGCTTTTATTATTTCGTATAACTTGTTGGGCTTTAGCACATCAGCAGCGGAAACTTAGCGAAACTGCCTGCTTTAACTTTTTTAGATTTTTATATATACATATATACATATATACATATAGGTGTATATTATATAATATTATACTATAAATGCGAAAACTAAACCTTAACTATATTATTATGTTATGTTTTCAAATGTAGCTGTTTGTATACTTTATTTACTATCTAGCTAGACACTGTTCTGCTCAGTGCTCTTAAATTTTTATTAATTTTTTTTTAATTTTTTCAACAATATTTTGTTTATTAATAAGTCAGTAGGTAATTAAGTTAAAAAAAAAATGTCTGCTTGTTTGGGTTTTCCTTCAATCACTCAGCAACGGAGAAACCGATCGAATTGATTTTTTGCACGAGTTTAGTTGAGGACCTGGACTGACTTAGGTAGTACGTACTTTTTATCCCGGAAAAAAAGGTTCTCGTGGGATTTTTGAAAAACCTAATTCCAAGCGGACGAATTGGAAAAGCTGTTGCAACTTAAAATAAATTAAGATATACCTACTTAGGTACCATTAATTTTACTAGTTAACAAAATAAAATCAATAAAAATTGTAATAAGTATAATTAACTAAGTAAGTTATAGCTTTCCGCATTCTGAAATTTCGCCTAATTTTCACAAGTTACGTCACGAAAATTGTAATGAGAAATCTTCGTCGGCAACGGAAGGTCAACAGACGAAAATTTAGAAAGCTTGGGAATAAAATAAAACCCGTTGCTTAGGTTAGTACGAATTAGAAAGGTGTGTGGCGCTAGTGTCGCGGTCTTATACTGCAACTTTTGGAAAAATCCAGGATAAAAATATACTTAGGAAAATAATTGGTAATGAAACGCTAGGTAGGTGTGGTAGGCCACTAAAACCAACAAAATATGCATTATATTTTCACATCATTATAAATGCGCCTAGGTTTCGCTACACGGAACAGCACATTGGACGTTCGAATGTAGGTAAGTATATTATTTTTGTACATTTTGTCTAAAGTTATTTTCTAATGTTTTACAAAACTATTCTACCTAGGTACACACTTACAATTATTAAAGACTTCATAAAACAAGTGAATAAACAATTTATTTTTAAATCAATTTTTACAACCAGTAACGCCATCTAGTTACATCAATTGAAACGAGACCTCTAGAAGAAATTAGAGCTTATTTATTTAAAACATATTTAGCCGACTGCAATCATTATTGTAATTGTCTGATAATAATGATAAAGTGTAAATATTTTTTTTTTATTCGATGGGGTTAAGTTAACCTCTAAGGATTGTGTACTTAAGAAGATGAACATATTATAAATATTATTGTTGATTATCACAGAAATACTTAAATATCTGAGCCAGGACCCTTTCATTGGCATGATACATAGTAGAGACTAGTTAACTTATATTATAAATAATTCTGAATATGTGTATGTACCTACCTATTTCATGTTTGTCAATAATAAAAAAAAATGATTACCTTTGGTTAAAAAAATACGTGCCCCATCGGCATCACATACCTACCTATGAAGTGAAATGCATAAGAAATAAAGAAGCAACTTTATGCAAGTAGACATCAGTGAGAAGGGTATAGATAGACTAGGGTCGCGTACCGCGTAGAGCGACGAGGGTTCGTAACTTCGTAGGCAAGGGCGAAGGGTCGTGAGGGCGAACTGCAGGCCAAGGGTACAGAGGACGCCGAGCCCTCACCGAGAGGCAACTTTCACGAGCTTTCGAGATAAGCTACGTGTATACTTTTAATGCAGCTTTATGCGGTTTAAGCCCGAGTTTCAGCTTGCTTGTAATAGACTATTGGAAATCCATTCGAAATGGTTTTTTATACCCACTCTATTTAAAAACATAAACTTAAATAAATAAATAAATAAAAATTATTTATTTCGACCAACTAGGATCATAGATGTGTTAGTAAAATTATAAATGAAAAATATAAAACTTAAACCTATTTGTTAGTAGATATGAAAACTAAAACCTAAAACTTAACCTAAGACGGGCCCGATTTGTCAGCATATGAACCCTATTACAGTGGTTCAAATACTGACAATCGAACCACCTGTCAGCAAATGCCCTCAGGACGCTATTGGAACTGGCCCGGACTTAAAGGTAAATATTTTAATTTTAGTTTTTTTTTGTTCAAAGACATTGACATGATTTTGTGCTCTCATTTATATAAGTTTTTTTTTTCTATCGAATGTGGTGTATAGTAATATAGTGTATTCATTTCATGACAAGATAGTCCTTGACTGCAAACTCACCTGATTGTAAAGTGACGATGCAGTCTAAGATGGTAGCGGGCTAACTTAGAAGCGGTGTGGAAGTGTTCTCATACCCCTAATTAGTTTATACACGCTATCGTGCCGGAACGCTAAATCGCTTGGCGGCATGTCGTTGACGATAGGGTAGTAACTAGTCACGACCAAAGCCTCTCGCCAGACAAAAGCAAGAGTGCCATAAATTCAGCCAATCACTACAATTGAGACTGTAGCAATGATTGATGCAGTTTTACGCAAATATAGGCATGCCCCCTGATTCTGTAACTCAGTGCCTATCAAAAAATGAAAGCCACTGACATATATTTTTTATCCATTGAAAGTTTACTATGAAATAGTAAATGACATTTCTCTTCAAACCTTCAATGGATAAAAAATGCCTATAGTCGGTGATAGGCACTGAGTTACAGAATCAGCCCGCAGGATGTCCAGAAGTGGACTACAATCGACTAAGGTGAAGACGACGACTGAAAGTTGAGTTTCAAGTGTTTTATTATTGAATGCGAGTTATAATTCATGATTCGCATCGCAGAGCGGGCCGTTGGGCATGGATGGCGCAACGTGCCGGAGTAACAAGTTACATAAAAATACAAACGGCTCGCATACAAGCGACTGGCGAGCGGGCGCGTCGGCTACCGGTTGCCCCATATAGCTTGCCGTCTACTTTTTATACTTATGTAAAGCACGAGACACACAAAACGCGCGAAGGTAAAATGTGTCCAACACGACATACAAGGTGCCTACTATATGAGACAATATGAGGGAGTTCAGATTGTGAAGCACGCTATCATCGCCGTGCGAAAGTGTGATGTACCTTCTTCATATAGTTCTTTGTATTATCCTTACCAATATTATTAATTTTGGTAGGGACACTACGAAGTTTATACAGTTTGTTTATTTATTAGTTTCTGGTTTGTCCTCTAATCACGCCGCAACAGAGCTGCCGGTCAACTTGAATCTTTGCATAGGTAAATTTGAGGAGCTGGAGATCGCAATTAGGATATCTACTTTGTTTCAGTAAGCGAATAATTCCCGCCTAATTTTTGAAAAACTTTACGCAGGAAAAAAACTAGGAATTCCGTAATAATTAACTAATTCAATAGTAAATTGTTAAGTTAGTAATTGTAGTTGTAAAAACAGATCAATTGCGTAGTGTGATGTCCTACCGTCAGCTGCCGTCAGCGTCGCGACGCGCCGCTTTCGTCGCGCATTATGTGTGTTTCAGGCTTATTACGGCTTACACATAGAAGTAGGAAAAATAAAGACGGTAACCGAGCCGCTACGGACGACCCGCCACGGTAACCAGTCGATTCGGGACGCGGCTTACGAAGCAGCTCAAACATTTAATTTTGAATAGATTCGAAATTAGCTCACACTCCTCCAAAACTTACGTGCGAACTTAAATTATTTGAAGTAAGTCTCTAAAAATATTTAAAATCCAGATTGCGCTACAAAATATGAAATGAAAATTTTAGGAAAATTCTAATAGCATCGATAGATTTTTCCAAGGACGTCGTAATTTATACCTTCCTCAGTAACACATGAGGTGTTACTTATGTTAAAAACCATTTAAACTACAGGGCGTGCCAAAGAAATAGACACATATAAAAAAAAATGCTTCCTTTAGAAGTCGCGTAATAATAAAAGCCAACTAGGTAAATTTTCCTGCTTGATTCTTATACGTTGTCGAAAATGTCATTGAATTTTCCTAGACCATTTCTGTGTTGAACCCAGAGCTTTCAAATGGTTGCCAAAAAATGTGTGACTTTTCAGCTCCAGGTTACAAGTTTTCATGTAAAAACTGTCACACGACTCAGGCGCATAGAAGCCGATCACCCTATTCTCTACTCGAAGGATTCCTAGAGAAAATCGCCATACACAGTGATACTTGCATGCATTTAACTTGCGCTTTTTTATCAATATTGCTTTCTCCATCTTATTCTTGTAGTCTTTAACCTTACATATAGATAGGGTTGCCACGATGTAGTTATGAAATTCAGGATAATAAAGTGAAAACGCCTGCGCGACGGGTAGTCTACCAGCTACCCTACTGCCAACAAGGAAATATGTACAACATTAATCAGGTGTAAAATAGCAAAGAAGATAGCTGATAATTTTTACAGTTTTTTGGCTCTCCTGTAAATTTAACTTTTTTCGATTAGGTACGCCTTTATTCGGTTGGGGATACAGGGATGCCGTACCTGCGGGCCCTTTTTTACGCAGATGACGTAGTTACGCGTTCGCGTGTAGTAGGCTGTATTTAGCCTTTAGTCTGTTACAGTTTTTCTGAAAAATACGCCGAGTACACTTTCCAACGTACTTAGTCCACGTTAGCCTGCGCGAACTTTGCTCATCACTTATTGCTAACTAATTTGTATGGGTAAGAGCTATTTGACCTTATTCCACCGTCTCTCTTCTACAACCGCACCGCTCGCCACCGAACACAATTTCACCCTCACCACCTGGGTGCCTGGAGCACTTCGACCATCCGATGTTCCAGATCCTTTTTTCCACGCACTTTGAAACTATGGAACCAACTTCCTGCGACGGTGTTTCCACTGAATTACAACATGGGGTTATTCAAGGGGCGGACCAACAAATTCCTGAAAGGCCGGCAACGCATTGGTGGTGCCTCTGGTACTGCAAGTGTTCATGGGCGGCAGTAATCACTTAACATCAGGTGACCCGCCTGCTCGTTTGCTCGCTAAAAATAATTAAAAAAAATGTAGTAGGTAGGTAAAATAAGCCTAAATAGCCGAACGGTCTGAAGTCTGAAAGGTCGCAGGTTCAAACCCCACCCGTTGCACTATTGTCATACTCACTTCTAGCACAAGCTTTCCGCTTATTTGGAGGGAATAGGAGGAAATTAGTCAACTTCAACTTGGCCAACATTCTTTAAAAAAAAATAGTTATATCACTGGTTTTATGACTACAATAATCACTATACAGGCACATAGTTCGAAGAGTTGATGGTCGATGGGGTCCCAAGGTGCTGGAGTGGCGACCTCGCACCGGGAAGCGCAGTGTTGGCATATCCCCACTAGGTGGACCGACGACATCAAACGAGTCGCAGGGAGCCGCTGGATTCAAGCGGCGCAAGACCGAGGCCTGTGGAGGTCCATGCCAGAGACCTATGTCCAGCAGTGGACGTCTATCCGTTGATAAAGAAGAAGAAGAGGCATATGACATTAAATGTATTAAACCCATCTGCAATGCATAATAGTAAGGGTTATAAAAAAATTTGAGAATTTCAGAGTACTTAGATAGAGTTTTTATTTAGGAAGGGCATGGCCACTAATAGGAAGGTATTCAGCCTATAACTCAGCCGGATTGAAGTGTTCAAAAACAAGTGTAACCTCGCCCTCCTCTTCATGGAAATGAGGCGGTTCTTATCAATTTGCCCTCCATTCCCCCGACAGTATAAGATACCGCGAATGTACCTACCTACTTAACAAACGGTTCATGCCTATGTATAATATAGGTGACTGTTCGTCTACACTCTTGTGGTCAGTATATTTGACTGCAGATGACCAGATCCCGGTTCGATTCCCTGGTCGGACCAAAAACTATTAAAACCAATACATGTCGTATTGGGTTTTTCTGTCAGGAAATTGCCCGAAACCTGGATTGCCCCAAAAGGAAGTCGAAAGTCTTAACCACGAGGCTAACAAATTATCTACTCATAGCACTTAGGTACGTACGGTAAGTTAACAAAGAAAAACTTTACAAATCAGCCTTAATTACATAGTTGTAGAGCAATGAACCCCTAAAAATAAAATCCATCTGGATTTCCCGTTACAAATTAAAAGGCGGTGTTTTGGAACTTGTAGCTACCTATACGAGTAGGCAAGTTTAATATGGTGATACCCTCAAATACTAATATTTTGACGCAGTTTTGCACTTCCTGCTAATTTTACTCACTGCTTCATTGTTACATTGGAAGAAGTCTTAATACAAAACAAGACATCGCTATTAGTTAATAAAAAACCAATTGATTGTACCAAACATGTACCAACTGTATGTTAACTTTGGGTTGTTCTAATGTTCAACTACCCGCATTTACCTAATTGAAAACTCGTTATTGCTTACTACCGGCCGATGCGTAACAACAAGTTCTAAAACTTCTGAGAACTATTTTATCAGCAGGAAAGTAGGTAGATCGTAAACAGCGTACTGCTTCGAGCGAGTAGCAACGTCGACCGGCGTCGAGGTGGTGACACATCGGCGCGTGATTCACAACGCGAGCGCAAGAATCCCTGACGTCAGCGTCGTCAAGCCGCGTCCGGGACCTATGACCAATACTATACGAGAATTTATCGAACGGTTCAAGAGTCATCAGAATATTATAAAGGCGAAAATTTGTAAGTGTAGGTGTGTATCTTTGTTACTCCTTCACGCCGCAACGAATGAACATGAAATTTGAAATAGAGATAGCTCATACCATAGTATTAACAAATAAGCTACATTTTATCCCGGAAAATTAGAGTTCCCGCAGGAATTAAAAAAATCCTTATTCACGCGGACAAAGTTGTGGGAATTGTCTAGTTTGATATTAAAGTGAAGGCACCGCTTTTGCCCGTGAATTAGTTCGCGTGGAGTTAGATTTCAAAAATCTGACGAGAAGCCAAGTTTTTCAAGAGACTTTTTTCCAAGATACCTACTATTTTAATTTAGAAAATACATAGTGTGAGACGTCTCGATTGATATCAATAGCACAGACTATCTAAAGGTAATACCTACCTTACCTCCAAGAGGTAGGTACGTCATGTGCCTAATTTTCACCTCACCCAAGTTACGAGAGACCAGCAGAAATGACCAGCACGCATTTCCATTACCTACCGTACCGTTCCAAATGCTATTTTTTGCGAGATAAGACTCGTCTTAAAACACTTTTAATATAGGTAGGTACCTAGATAGTGTCCAATAAATAATTAAATCGTTTATCGCATTGACGTGATGAAATGAGAATAGGCTCCCAGCGCGCGCCGATTCACGCTCGTCGCGTTCCGTTCCCCGACCGCAATGTTGTTCTGTATCTTTTGTATTCATAAGCATAACCTCCAACGTCGCTCGTTCCAAGTGTTGCGCCGAACTCGCTCCACTGCTCACGCGACCTTTCCGTATTTATAGGGAAAATACAAAAATAACTTGATTGACTACCTTTATGAGTCTGATAGTAGATACCTGCATCTCTTTTGTCCACGTGGAGTTATATTTTTAAATTCCCCTAGGAACCCTTTGTTTTCCCGAGATATACCTAAGGCAGCCTAATTCTACAGAACTTTCAATTAATAAACGTGAGAGTTCCGTATCTGACAAATGTATGTGGCGCTTTAAATGCTTTGCTCATTCATGCCTCGTAAAGCGAGTGCCTCTTACGAAAGGGGTAGGATATATGTCAGAAAAATCAAGTTTCGCTGTGGTTCCGCTTTTTGCTGCAGTCAAATAGAAGCGAAACCGCCTGCCTGTTTTAACGCAGATAAAATAATAATTGACTATGCAACAATTCCTTGTGCTTCCAGTTCATACGTTTTCGCAACGTACTTGTGCTAATGCAGCATTTCTATTACTTAGGGCGAGCTCAACTTGAGATTACGTTGTCTTGAGTCTCAGCAGAATAAAAGATTGATTTCAGGCTAAATAACAAACCTGAATGAGATTCCCACATTCACATTAGTTTTCTTCAAGAATTTTGTCACTTCGTTTCAAAGGCCTCAGCGGATATCAACTATTCGCGATTTGTGATTTGGTATGGACGGGAAAAGAACGGAGAATTTTTACATCCCTTTTTTGTCCATACAACTTAAACGATTTACTCACTGTTAACGTAAGCTTAAAAAGTTACACTAGGCTGTACTAGTAAATAACACTAAAGTCTCTGGAAAAGGAAAGGGCAGAAAAGCTATAAATGAAAAGCCACTAAAATTCTACATCCATTATATTTTAACGACATTAGGTTGTGATAATTAAAATTAATACACTTCAGACGAATTCAAAATATTGTAATTTATACAAAGGTATCCTAGAAAAATTAATGGGAAACTTACTTAATACTTAAGCTTCTCTCATGTATCAATCTCGACACGTTAATAAACAAACAAATAAAAAATTAAAATAGTTTAAAAATGCCGGTAGGACAAATATTGAATGGAAGTTGAGAGTACAAATGAGTTAAAATCAGTCTAGATATTATGTTACTTGTCCCTCACTCGACGCTGGTTCGCCAAACCGACAACACATTCTCATTCTTACAACTAAAGGAACGTTAATTTAGAAACTAAAATTTAAATAATACAAAACAATATCCATGTCTATACTCATAGCATGTGTTAACTAATTTACATGTTATGAATGACAGAACTTGAAGAGATTCTGGGCACCATGACTAGTTGTATGTAACATAAATATTGTTTATTACGCGTATATAAACTTTCACAATATAAAAATGTACATTTCTTCGTGTTTGAATCGTATAGTACCTTACCCTGACGCACCCTAACCTTTAAAATACGTATAGAAAAAGCATTCAATCAAATCTATACAAATTTTCAGTCTTGTATATGGCTCAAATTGGGGATTTTAAACAATTAATATTCCGAAGATAAAATACAAAATAAATTCTTATAATTAATATAATACTTATAAAACCTCACTCAGTTACCATTCGATAAAGGAACTTATCAGTGTAGATTTAAAAAAAAATTCTGTGTCAGCTAACGCTTCATAAACGCCAAACGGCAACCCATAAAGAAGTTTAACGATGATTAGACATCATTTAAGGAATGTATGAGTGAAGCAGAGTTCTATGTAAGTGATTGACAATAATTCAATGATAGTTTTCAGTCATTCTGGGTCATTTAATTTGAAAATATACAATGCCACTTGCCAGACTATCTTATGATAAAATGTTGATATCGGCATATTCATTTTATAATTTAAGTTTTCATTTTTTAATTTAATCAATATAATTAAATGAAAAAATGAAAACATTATCACATTATTATACTTTAAGTGGAGCAACGCCTATTTCGCTTCCGTAATTTGTCAATAGTTAAAACTTAACAACTAAAAGATTATATAAAAGATGTAGTGAATTATGAAATCTTCTGGACAAGAGTGTGCCTCAGGAGTCCCTGAATCAGTGGTAGAGATATTGAGATGCTGGTAATCATGTAAGGTTGGGTGACACGATTTCCGACGCCCACTGAGCTCTATAATCTATGATTAACAGTGGACAGGCTGCTGTTCTACCTGGGTTTGGACCTATTCGATTGACGCCATGGCGCTGTAGCACTAAGCAGACACAAGTGTTTCTGGAACTAATACGTAATATTACAAATGGCGCACCGACCTAATTAATCTACGATTCATGTTGTTGTATGATTTTATAGATTAAAGAGGTCGGTGCGCCATTTGTTTATTAGTCCCAGAGACACTCATACGTCAAATGTGGCGCTTCAATTTGATCCATAAATAATTGAGCTGTCATTTCTATAGGGTCTTCAAATCTAGTGTTAATTTAGATAATTGGGTTTTTACCTTATAAAGAAATTTAGTTTTATTAGTATTATATATAAAAATAATTGACTATTTTTTTGCTTAGGTCTAGGATTAATTAAAAAAAAATTAGTCTTTCGCTTTAAAAAATCACCAAATTTTTTGAAATTTTTATTCTTAAAAATAACGTTCATTTTGGTCGGTGCATAGTATATTTTCAAATTAGGGCCTGTACTTTAATATAACCAGCCCAGATATCAATAATTACCTACCAATTTTCCAGTCTTATCACAACGTAGAGCGAACCAACGAAGAGTGAGCGCGGGCAAGTGATTTGGCAGTGTAATAAAAATTACGAAAATATTGTAATATGTACGATAATTAAGATCACAATACAGTTAATACTTAGGAATAAACTTACCTTAGCTAAATACGACAAGCGGTGACAAATATTGTACAATGCCATCCCCTAAGCTCGCGTCAATGATATTCGTATAAAATAGACAACACTTTATAGAGCATGTTCACAATACGCTCACAGTTTGCGCACCCGTGATCAAGTGTCGAATCAGTATTTTAGAATAGAGCTTTTACATTAACCGTTCTGTATGCAGTTTGCGGCTTAACTCTAGCTGAATCGTTTCGGCAACGGCTGACTTAAACCTTTTTAGAATAGAGCGTTTACACTCGTCGTTCTGTACGCAGTTTGCAGCTAAACTCTCACCGAACCGTTTGGACAGCGTCTATTTGCAGCGAAAGCTCTCAAATTCATCGATTCGACTGCGACACGCGTGCTGGCTGGGCACAAGGACAACTTCAAATTCAGTAGATATGTCAGTTTGCGGCTTGAATTACCGGTTTGCGGCTCAGGCCGTTGAAATCTACAGACCACACTTTCAGAATGAAGACAGAGTAAAAACGAGACGGCTTTATGTCTGAACGTATTTCTGTCTCAAATCAGAGTCAAGACTGAGCACGCTCTAGATTTCACTTACAGGGCCAGAGTAGACGAGACTCAGGCTGAAATCTATAGACTGCACTCTCTCACTCAGCTCAGTCTCAAGACAGAGTTAAAACGAGACAAATTTATGACAGAGCACGCTCTATAGATCTTAGCATAAGTCCGCAGAGGGCAATAATCCATCGCCCAATCACTATCTAGATAAATATAATTAATCTGTTTTGACGGTCAAAAAAGTACACAGAGGCCTGTATCTTATCTAACCTTAGAGTTTGCCTGCAAAAAATACGACGCACACTATGAACTTAGTGTGAACACACCCTTAGCTATCAAAATCTTATGCCTCTACTACATACAATTAAAGTTTAACCGATGATTAATGTTTTGAATACAAAACAGTTCAAAATATTTATATTAAACAATTAATGGGACAATACATTTTATAGGAAATATTGGCAAATTAGAGATCGCCGAAAATAAACATTTAACTGACGCTTATTTAAATTTTTTGTAGCAAGACCTTAATTTAAGTCTTATTTAAAATGCAACTTACTGATAGTATGTATTAGACTTACATATTTTATGCTTGAACAACGTCATTAATAAATAATACTTTGCATGTTTCTGCCGATGTAAATCCAGGATTGTATATTTATTTCGATGTGTGTCAGCTATCCAGTTTTAAAAGTTTGCAAAAGTATTAATAAGTTGTATTTAAATCGTTCAAATCGAATTGTGATTTAAAACAATTAATTTTTACGTAAAAGACCATACATTTTATACATTTTTTATGGGTAACAGGTATTTTTCTTTTTCTGTAATATGGTGACACGCATAATGGATTAAAAAATACGTGGATATATCTAATCGAGTTAATGTATTAAGAAGTTGTTCAAGCTTGTTGATACGAAAGCAAGCAGAAGAAAGTTCATACAAAAAAAATCGGAAAGATGCGCGAGCCCCAGGTTTTATCTGAAAAGCACCTAACTAATTTTCCGAATACAATCAATTGTAAAGGAATGTTCATACAACTTGTGCGATATAATAATTGTACTGTCACACTTTATAAAAACTTTCAAATCAGCAAAATATTTAAAATTACTTCGATTTATATTCTACTTACAATACAATATATTTTAGGTAAATTTAAATACAAAACATTTAAGCTTAGTAAGTTAACTTAAGACTAAGTATGACATATTATTTGATAGGTACACTTAAAAGCGAAAATATTTTATATTCAACAATAAAATTGAATCATTGACATACATTCATTCTAAGTAGAAAATATACCGCACTCAAAGATTGTATCACAAACACCGACACATCTTCACCACCAAATTATTAAATACAATCATCAATTTAATTTAGAATAATTTAATTTTAATTCCTTAATTCAAGGAATAAATTATTGTATCCATATTTAAAGATAAACAGCACAGTGATTCTAGAATTTTTTGACATTTTTAGAGTCTTAAAAGTTCACAATCAGTTTCCATCTCTGATGCAACTGATTGTGAACTGCCACATACATTTCACGGCGGAATTCAAAAACTAGTTTGCAAAGCATCTGGTCTAATCAAAACTGATCTTATCGTGTGATTCTTCCCAAGAGTCGCCACTTGTCACCCTCATACAAAACTGTGTTGATTCTCTAAAAACAATTGCGTCAGTGTAACGATCGCAATGGCCTCTCCAATTGACTGAATTTATGATGTTCTTGCTACTTCAATGCATTTGAACCAATAGAGGGAGGGCACCAGCAAATCACGGTACATTGTAATAGTTACAATGATGCAATCATTTTTAGAAAATCGACACACTGTTTTATTGCAGTTGTATGGGGATGACAGCCGTAGACCTAGAGTAATGGATCTTAACTAAATGTCAAAATCCTGACAGATGCGTAACTGATCACGAAAATGGGAATCATGTATAGACTACGAGTACCAAAACACTATAATGTTACAAGTAAAATGAATCTTAAGATTGTTAATATATTCTAACCAAGCGGAAACTGCGACTAATAAATCGGTAATACTGAATATGCTACCTTAAAACAACAATGTTATGGTCCATTTTACTTTTGACGTCATTTCGTTTTGATGCTCGAAAATCTACGTAGCAAGATCTGTAATTCTACCTAGAGATAAAAATATCTATCCAAAGCTGCCGTTCACAAGCTATAACGTTGTTAACTACCAAAACCATATTTCTTAATATAAACCCTAATTTAAATGTTTTTGGATTTATATTAGGAAATATGGTCTTGGTCGTTTTTTTTTTTTAAAAAGAATATTAGCCAAGCTGAAATTGACTAATATCCTTCTATCCTCTCCAAATAAGCGGAAAGCTTGTGCTAGGAGTGAGTACGACAATAGTGCAACGGGTGGGGTTTGAACCTGCCACCTTTCAGTTTTCAGTCCGCACCTTTAACCGTTGGGCTATTGAGGGTTAACAGCATTATAGCTTGTGGACGGCAGAAAGGTACAGATGCATATCACATGCCCCAAAATCAAATGATATCGCTATCGGTTCCGGCAACGAAGTATCGCTTTAAGTATGGATATGGTTTTTGTCTGCTTCATTTCGGCAATGTACAAATAAGTCACCGCGCGGTATAGAAAGTTCAATACATATAAACTAGGTGATGTCAGCGTGGAAGCAGCCTCAGTCTTGTCATCTTGTGATGAGAACCAACGTTACGACGCTCGAATTAACACCCCGCCCCACACTGGAAACCGTTTGTCATAGCTTTAATTCTGTTTCATTCAAAAACTTTATATATCACCAGAATGTTTAACCACTATAGTATTTCCAAAGGATATGATATGGGTGACAGTTCATATATTATAACAGTTATTGTGTTGCGCTGTAACCAAATCTTTTTTAGTATCTAGATACTAAAGAATTGACTTTTTGTTGTAGTTTTCAGAAGAAAGCTGCACTAATTCATCAGTGTACATTATGTACATTATGTAGTGCCAATCTCTACAGGTAAACATTCCAATCTACATATCAAACAACTAAATTATATAATATTTTTTTAAACTTTCTTATTAAATTTAAGAAATAGTCTGAGATTTGTTTGTATTGATTGTTTTAATGCTAATGACATTATTTATCGTATTTTTGCAATGATGATATCCATTATTTTTATATAGATTATAATATTCGTTTGTAGAAAGTAGTATGGGTGAAACAGATAATTGGAAACTGTCACTCATATTGTGGTATTTTGAAAATACTAATATCTCTTTATAAACTTGTTAACTTGTTAAATAGCCGCAGTCTAAGTCATTTTTGGCTACTAGATTAAAGCTGAGTCATTTGAGAATTTTAAATCCCTTTTTCCCATTCCCAGAACCTCCCATGAATAAGGCCACAGGGCAAATAACTACACAAAAAACAGTCTGTCAGAAAGATGACAAAAATGCTTACTTAATATTATAAATGCGAAAGTGTGTTTGTTCTATTAATATTTTGTTCTTCAATCACACTGCAACATGTTGTGCATGGGCGCAGTTGAGGACCTGGAGAGTGACAAAGACTATACTTTTTCCCCCCGAGGGATTTTAAAAACCTACTCTACGCAAAGGAAGTCGCGGGCAAAAGCTAGTCAAATATAAATTTCTTACCAAGATATTTTATGCTTCAGTAGGCTGCTCTATAGGTTCGCTGTGCGGTTCGTCTGTTGTGATGGTCTTTACTTTAATATCAGCCACGTCAGCTTCAACTTTTTTCTCCGTTTCGTTTTTAGCGTCCATGGAGTCGCCGTTTGAACCGTTTACTTCTTTGCCGTTGCCATTCTCTACAGACAACCGCGCACTTAATTCTTCATCTTTGCTGGCATCTCCATTTTGATTCACTGATTCGTTTTCACCATTTGTCGTATCGCCGTTCACTTGTGATTCGTCAGTAGCACTTTCTTTTGGTTTTTGCTCTTCTGTAACTTTATCATTTTCCTTCACATCGGTAGGCGTATTTTCGTCGGGTTTTTGATCTGAAGCAGTTTCGTTTTTCTCAACTTTAATTTCTTCCTCCTTATTGTTTACTATTTCTGTTTTGGATTTTTCCTCCTGTGGACTACTTTCCTTTTCGGTTCCTTCGGGAGGAATTTCTTTGTCAATCTTACTTTCGGTTTCTTTGACTTCTGAAAGACTATTTACTTTTGTGTTACTAATTTCGTCATTATCATCTTTTGTTTTGGCACTTTTAGTTTCTGCTTCCACAGTATCAGGTTTTTCATTTAGAGATTTTTCTGTAGTTTCAGTATGTTTTTCGGGAACTTTATCTGCTTTTTCGGTCACTTTGTCTGTATTTTTAGCAACTTCATCTGTATTATCGATTAGAGTATCTGTTTTTACGTTTTCTACAGCCTCAGTCACTGTTTTAAGATTATTTTCAGACTGTTTCGTTTCGAGTTCCATTTCCGAGTCCAATATCCTTTCCATTATATCATTAGAATCTAAATTATCTGTTTCCATTGTCTCTTCAGCAATTGTATTCAATGTAGACTTTAATGGGATATTATCCAAATTCGTTACATCCTGTACTTTTGATAAGATTTCATCACACTCTTTTTCTAACACATCACCAACGTTCTTCAATTCCATATCCTCCGTTCCAATAGGTTCCTCTACAACAGGCTCTAAATCTTCAATAATTTCTGCCATCTCTATAACATTTTCTTTGTCAGTGATCTCTTCAATTTCGGTTATGATAGTGGGTGGTGTTTCTTCAGCAATAGGTGCTTGTTTAGTAACTTCATTTACTTCTACATTTTCTTTTGGCACAATGGGTGTTTCTGAAGATTCAGTCTTTTTGTCATTCTCTTTGTTATCACTAACTGAGATGTCTTCAACTGGTTTTTCTGGTTCAGACTTCTTAGGTTGAGATACCTCTGTTTCAATCTTTTCATTTTCAACTTTTTTTTCAGGGTTCACCCTGGTTGCCTCCACTTTATCAGTGATTTCAGTTTCCATTTTTTCAGTCTCTTCTTTATCAGCCTTAGATTCTTCACATTCTATGACCACAGGTTCAACTTCAACGATAGGAATGTCACTATCCTTTAAATCTGTAATTTCTTCAACAATCACCTCTTCTTTACAGATCTCCTTATCATCATTTAGTTTGTTTGGTTCCTCTGTGATCTTTTCCTTAGGTGGTTCATCTTCCTCAACTTCCATTTTTTCTGGTTCGCTTTCTTTCACTTCAACTGGGGTTTCTTGTTTGGTTGTTTCTGTTTCTGTTGTAGTCTTAACGTCATTACTAGTATCAGTCTTAGGAACTTTAGCAGGTTGCTCCTCCTGAAATATTTCATCATAAAATTATATTAGCTTTTTATAAACTTTAAATCCATATTCAAATGCTTTGTTTACCATTTTAAAATTTCGTACAAAGCACGTCGCTATTATTGTAAGTATAATTTTAGGATACAAACAATCATATTATATATGTAATACAAAGGTTATATTTTAGTATCACGTCATATATTCAGATTCTGGGATCCTTTGAATTGCTGATATTATTGTATTGTATTTATAGTTTCTTTGTTTAACTATGAATCCCTAAAAAAGAGTTATTGAAAAAGACAATGTTTCCAACACAATATATGTATTTTATATTTTCACATAATCAACAATATTTTATGCTAAGCAAAATTTCTTAAATTACTAGTCGATTTCTAATTAAATTAAATAACACAACACTGATAAAGTAACAGGCATAAGTAACAAAAACATTACCCATTAAATATTGATACCACCAACACCATATAAGCATAACTTTCAATTGGATCTTCATAGATAAAATTCATAATTTTAAGATGATATAACAGCAATATTTAAATTATTTAAAAAATAAAAATAAATGAAGAATATTCTACTAATAAAGCTACAAGCCACATGTTGTAAAATTGGAATAAGAGCTATTTTATATTATAGAGCAATGAAATAATCACATATGTGTAATGTAAATATTGCTGTTTATATACTACTAAAACAAAGCTACATCTATTTTATACTAACCTCCACAGACAATATATACATATAGGTAATTATAGTGCATGCAAGCTGGCTACATGTGGGGCTACATGGAATCATCGTGGCACCTGTGGGTCCGTCTTGCGTTTGTTGGAAGAGAGCTGGCCCAGCGAGTGGATCACTTTGAAGCTCTCCGTGGCCTCAGAGGGAAGTGGTGCGTTGCCCTCTCGACTTACGAGCACCACATGTAAGCCAGCACTTCGGGCCGCTTCAGCCTCTGTAATGAAATGTATGAATTGAATATTTGATTTAAAATAAAGGTTTTTAATATTACAACACAATGGCATTTTTTTAAAAACTTAACTAGTCCCGAAAATATATAGCTTTTAAGTTTCCTGTTAGACAAAAAAGGGCTACTGCAGTCGGCTAAAATTGTTTATGAAAAGCTCTATTTTCTTCTAGAGGACTCATTTCAGTTGCTGTAACTAGATGGCGATGACAAGATAGTCTATCATCAAATAAAAAAAAAATTAAACAACACAAATTCTTTTACCTTTGACTATGTCAGTCAGGAACAGAATATCATCAGCCTTGCAGCCAATCTTCTCCACAATGGCAGAGTAGCTGGTGGCTTCCTGTTTAGCACCAACAGCAGTATCAAAGTGGCCCTCAATGTATTTCAACAGGTCACCGGCCAAGGACTGACCAAACAGCAGCTTCTGGGCTTGGACTGATCCGGATGAGTAGATGTAGATCTTCTGTCCATCGACAGACTGCCATTGTTCTAGTGCACCTGAGACGTCGTCATATACACTGAAAAAAATTTACTTTATTTTATTCTGTGCCCTTAGTGCTAGTTTGCACAAAGAACATTATCAAATTAGATGTGGCAGGAAACACTGCTGTGGGAAGAGATTAGCGATACTAAACTAAAGCGCTTCCTTCAAGTAATTTGATTTCTAGTAAGCATTTGGAATCCTTATCACTCACGTCTTCTCGCATTGTGGAATGATGTAGGAGCTACAATGTTGTAAAACTCCAGAGCACTCTCCAAAATATCCCACTAATATTACAAGGGCAAAAGTTTGTATCTGTATTCGTGTGTGTGTGTGTTTGTATCCTATAAAACAGGCCGAAGAACAGGTGGAAACGCCAGTACAGTTGCATCGTTGGAGTATATTTGCTTGAGTTAGTGATCACATTCTATACTTATTTTATGGGACCTGCATTCTATAGCGATATGGTTTAAGGCTCAATTTACATTGGCGTGGAACGGACTGAATTGTGTAATGTTTCGAGAAATTGTCGAGGATTCCTCTATTGTTGGCTCTATCTAGTTTTTATGTTACACAATTAACATAAACTCATTATACTATTTATAATTTGGTTACAAAAATTCGTTTCCATTCCATTCCGTCCGTCCGGCAATGTTAATTGAGCCTAATGCATTAAGTTGGTATCTGGCAGAGCCATCCTAAAATGACAGCAGTACCTCTTGGCTGAGCTCACCTATTCTCTTGAATAATTTGTTTATTTGCCAATTAAATAGCCACACACTACATATAGACTTGAAGAATTTCAAGTGATATAATATGAATATCATTACTTACTGTCCCTTAATGTCTCCTTTGTCATAGCCTTGCTTCCAAATCAGTCCCTGCAACTGCTTGAGTGGACCAGCTTTACGGTCCGAAGACATCTGCCACTTCACATTGTTGACTAGACCCTCAATCTGATCTTCTTTTGATGCGTCCTGAAAATATATAGAGTTCGACTACAATTGTGAAAATGTTACCTATATACATACATATGTATACAGGGTAATTGTAATTTACCAACAACCTCCTACATGTAACTTCAATGCATGACACTGAACACACAACACAATAAATTCACCAAAATAATTATAAGTTTTTGTTGAAAAGTCTGTCATTTCTATAACTCTACGATCATTTTATATAATGCTCTTCCACCAAGTTACGACAGTGCGTATTAATTGATTGTGATGGTTAAGCAACTTTGTCCCAATCGGTAAAAGGATGAGTGACCCACTTGTGAAGCCTCACTTCTGACATAGTGAACATGATGAATTGTGGTCTTATCAAAGCATTTTTGGATTATCAGGCTTTCTCATCGTCAGCCCCTTTTATTATCAGTTATTATAATTATTAACATCTTATATTATAAGGTGTTAATAAGTAATTGTTAAACCAAAATTCCATATTCTTAGTTGAATCATATGCAGAAAGATTATTATTTCCTATTATCATATGAATTTAAAACACAACATTTAGCTTTGAGGAATGCTCGTATGCCTGGATCGGACAGTTCAAGTGTCACGTGGAAACCTGTCAATGACTTCAGGCTTACCTCTCCAGGTATGGCGACATGCCCCTCCACGCTGTTCTCCTGGTCTTCAAGCGCCAGCTTTCGCAGCGCCGTGACCACTTCCTTTACATCGTCGCTCTCCCACTGACTCTCTAGGAACTGTTTCACATTCTCCGCCGCGTAAGGGAACAGCTTGTCCTAGAACAACGACAATTAATAGATTATTATCGACAGGCCGATTATATTGCAAAGCTGTATCAAACATTGTTACAGACTCAATTGTGATGATTGACTGAATTTATCGCGTGCTTTCTGCAAAAATACATTTTAGCAAGTGAGTATCGGCCAATCAGAAGTGATTGGCATCGTTACACTGTAGCGATCATTGCTGGAAAATTGCACAGCTGATCCCCGCGACATTTATAGATTTAGTTTTTGAAAATTCCGTGGGAACTCTTTGATTTTTCGGGATAAAAAATAGCCTATGCCACTCTCCAGGTCCTCAACTATACCCGTAAAAAATCCGTAACACTTGTGGCGTGATTGAAGGACAAAATAACAAATACACATTCGCATTTATAATACGTATTACTAAGGACTCTAATTTAATAGCCCCGACTTTTATAGCGTGAATTTTGAATTTTTAAAAATCCCATGGAAATTCGTTGGTATTCCAGGTTAAAAAGTATCCTGGAGACTTTCCTTATCAAATTTTATTGAAATCAATTCAGCGGTTTAGGCATGAATACAATAGCGTTAATTTTTTAAGGAACATGTAAGAAAAATGAGCATCACTACATCACTACATAGTATAAAACAAAGTCGCTTTCTCTGTCCCTATGTACGCTTAAATCTTTAAAACTACGCAACGGATTTTGATGCGGTTTATTTAAATAGATAAAGTGATTGAACAGGAAGGTTTATATGTATAATAACATCCATTAACGGTGAATGACATAGGCTATATACTTTATACCCGTGCGAAGCCGGAGCGGGCCGCTAGTTAATAATAATTACCTTAAAAAACTTTTAAGCTAGGAACGAAAATAGATAAGGCCAAGAAACAATTTAACGATTTAGCATAACGTGATAGGCTAGTGAAACTCGCCACACGATGCGACAGGGTGGGTGAACGAACTGCGCCGTCGTCCAAACCGGATAGCCTAGACAGCGACCGGCTCCGGCAGGGACAGCCAGTTTATTTCCAAAGGTTATGTTTTATGCTCCAATTATAATATTGAAAACAACAGGGAAATTATTCAGAGTATCTAGTATCTACTTGACTACGAGTAGGCGATCGTTTCTAACCATTAAATTGATAGATTATACAACGTGTAGAGAAAGTCAGAGATAATACTGAAGGGTATCTTTGTACACTTCATATAGAACTCTTCAGCATTGGCACTGGACTAGAAGCCCTTATAATAAAAATCCTTTTAAAAACCGTATTCAAACGAATGCTAATTTTCCATATTAGATGTTTAGAATATTTTCTAATTTAAATGGGGCTACCTTCAAGAAATAATCTAAATCTAAATACATAAAAGGAAAAGTTGTCTGGCTGACTGACTGACTGATGTATCAACGCACAGTCGCACAGCTTAAACCACTAGACTAGACGGAGCAGGTTGAAAGGCATAATACAGATAGCTATTATGAGGAAGGCATCTGCTAAGAAAGGATTTTTGAAAATTCAACCCCTAAATGAGTAAAATAAGGGTTTGAAAAATCGACATTTACATGAGCGATGCCACGGGCAAAAGCTAGTCATTAATAAAATCAGTTCACAAGCGGCAAAGTTATCAAGTAACTAAGAATATTAAAAAAAAATTGAGATCGTTCTCCTTTTTTGAATTCGGGTTTTTGGAGGGGGGTGTTCGAAGTATCCCAGCGGAATCAAATCGGATCGGAGATGAGGGAGAACGAAAGTTACCAACATAGCTTATCGATCCGCGAAATCGAAATGACAATGAGCGGGACGCACATAATGCGAAGGAATCGATAGACGTTGGGGTCACAAGGTGCTAGTGGTGACCTCGCACCGCGACACGCAGCGTTGGAAGACCCCATAACGAGGCTAACGAACGATCTCAAGCGAGCTACCGGATATCGCGGTACAAAATCATGTCCAGCTGTGGACGTTGATCGAATGATACGTTTGAATAGATAAGTGTGCGCAGGCCATTATTTTCTCTATACAAGAGATATACAAAATAAGTGTAAATAAACAATTTAAAGCAACCGCGACATGTAGGACGTAGGTATACCGTCAGATATTGGAGATCAGACCTTGACTATATTTGTCTTTACCCGTCGAGACAAAACCAACGGTTACAAACTTGGTAGACCTAACTCAAGTAGGCCGTCTTTCTCGTATAATCATCAAACCCTGGCTCATTGCAGATGTTATTTTGAGAGCAGTCAGTGAGGTGAAAGTTTTTAACTATGATAGAGGACATTGGTCCAAAGAACCATGGCGTCGAAAGATTATGGCAATGGAATGGTTTTTTTTTATTCGATGACAAGATTGTCCTTGACTGCGATCTCACCTGATGGTGACGATGCAGTCTAAGATGGTAGCGGGCTAACTTGGAAGGGGTATGACAGTGTACATTCAACCCATATTCCTAATCGGTTTCTACACGCCATCGTGCTGGAACGCAAAATCGCTTGGCGGCACGTCTTTGTCGGTAGGGTGGTAATTAGCCACGGCGAAAGACTTCCACGAGACAGACAGAAACGGACAGGTACAGAAAATAAAAAGTACCTATATTAAATATGTCCAAAAAATTCATACCTACACAGGACCATAATGGAACCAGCACTTCTAAAAAAATCGTCAGTGATGATAACCAATAGGATATGTTGTAAGAAATCGTAAAGAAACAGCTTCTGAATAAAAATAAAGAGATAGAACTACGAACTCAAGCGAACACAAATTCCTTTGAAATAAAATATCATCATTATGATATCGACTAAACCAGGACAGAATCCGATGGAGTGTGTCATAATTTATTATTTACTGATAACGGATACACCAAAGTTATAAAATAATCGATAGCTAAATAGGGCCTAGAATTTACTAATTAACAACTTGTATGAACTGCACATATTCATTTAGGGTGTCAAATTCTAAAAGTTAGGTCAACATCCTCTCACGTCTGGATGTTTTTGGGCGCATCATTATTATAAGATAACCTCTTTGGAAGACGGGGTAATTACTCTGGAGCCGTCTCTAAGAGCTACGATGGCTTAAAGTACCTATCCTCTGAGGCAAGAATCCTGATTACTTTCACTACTTTTTTTGTAAATAATCGTAAAACATTTGGGTAAAAGTAGCAATTATTGCACATTCGCGGCATATCTAGAAGAGGGTCGACTGCATTACTAACCCACAAGAAACAACACTCAGCATTGTAACCAATGGAAGGGGGCGCGACTCTCAACAATGAGGAATACGACGAATTTCGACAAGTATTCGACTTAGCTGTGCCGAAAGATGTTTTATCGATCTGGGCGTGTTTCCTACAAGCAAGGAACTTAGAGGAACCTTTAAACCGTTTTAAGTCTTATTCCGTATATTAGGTATAATATTAGGTATAATATACGGAATGCGAATGTAGTCTCTTCCAGGTAAGTATGAATTACCGATGTCTAATCATTTCGAATACCAATAACTTTCTTTGTCCTACTTTGAGTTCACGCAGTCGCACAGTGAATCGCCTAGAACAAGCTAGGTGGACAAAACTCAACTCAAAGAATGAGTTAATTGATGGTTACATATCACTAATGACAACCCAGGGACCACTAATCCAGGTAAGAATTAAAGCACACATTCCATAACGATGAGTTATATGGAGTTAAAGTCAGGTGATAAGGTAATTACATTTACGTAAACAATTTAGTTGCAATTGTGCACTGCTTTCGACAACCCATAAAAAATTTGTGCTCAATATTACAAGTATTTACTGTGATGTATTTTACTTTAGAGGGTATGACTTTTCTTATTTTACTTCAAATAGATGGTAATAATAGATAATGTGTGGTCTAAGAACTTTTGAACATACAGTCCAAAAAATGACGACTTTTTTCAAATATCTTTACTTTCAAGGAATGTAACTTTTTTTATCCAGAGATATCCAGTCTACTTTTTTTATATTATATAGCTATTACTCTTAACTTTAATATAACAAATATTTGATTACTACAACGAATCCATTTCCTTTTAATTAATTTTTTACAGAACACGTGCATTCTGTTTCGAAAATGAAATTTTTCGAAGAGTGGCGAAAACATGCCAAATGCTTGTCTAATGAGTTTTATTACGCAAAAATTTTCTATTGCTAATATGACTCTTGACTCACAGAAGAGTATTCAGTTACAAATAGCAAGTATTTCAGCAAAATTAGCTGAAAAGTGGGCTTCATCAAAAATGGTAGTGGATCATTTTTTTCTCAAAAATAAAAGCTGATGCGAGGGGGCATACATAAAGTTTAAAGTTTGCATACATCAGCCTTGTTCTTCCTCATCATCAAAAAGAAATAACCCTCAAGGGTGACCTTAAAAAAATTTCGAAGACTCATCCTTCAAAACAAAAAAACGCAGGGTTGACGATTTAGTGTAATCGTGCAGTGCTAGTGATTTAACCACAGCTGCAGAAGTTGCACATCGTTTGTCGAGTCACAGAAACATTGCTTTTTTAATAAGAAGTTCTGAATCTTTGGAAAAAATTAAGTCTGGTGCTGATGTTTGTATTGGTAGGCTACTATCTATATACTATTTAGTGACTTGTCACTAATCATAATAGGCTAATGCCTTGGCATTAGCTTATTATGTAGTTGCTAAGTGCACCAGTCACTCCTAAAACAGACGCGAAAGTGGTCATTGAAGGCGGGACATCAAGTTTTTGCATCTTTTCATAGTGTCCGTAAGTCTAAAAAATCATGCTATCCTTCTGAGGAAGACATTTCTGTGACTGAAACGCACGCTGATATTATGCTTGCCTGTTACTGTACACAGAATCCTTGTACATAGTACAGAGATTATCAAAACTTCCATAGTTCCAATTGAGCAGTTCTCGGAAGAGTCTCAAGAGGCTCGAAACAAAGACTGCCGTAGATTTCGTGAGCACCACGCTAGAAAACAGTCACGTAGGTATTTCTACGAATACAGACTTGTTGAATATGCTCTTGATAACGTTCGATCCTGCAATAAACTCACTCAGAGAATTGCCGAGAAAGAAGACTGAGCAATTACCGGTAGAACTCCTGAATTTGATTGTCCCTCCTTCAATACCAATACACCAGGTAACAGATTAAAATGGTTACCTGGCCAGGTATTACCTGCTGTATTTGTGATTCGTCTGATCGTCAAGTGATGAGTCTTCTGGTGAGGGTTATTCAAGTATTTATTAATATTAACATAGTTATTAATTATTATAGAATTGATATTCTTTTTAAGTTGTTGACATTATATTTAAGTTTTGTTTAATATAAATTAGGTTTAAGTGTTTTTAACTGGTATTTTATGTTGTCTTGTATTTTCTTCTTGAACTTTTGTAACGATATTACTGATTTTAACATATTTTTTTCATTTATATATACATATTTTTTATTTCCAATTTGACTTTTTATTTAAAAAAATCCCTGAAGGCTTTAAATAATTAATTATTGATAATTTATACAGTTTTACAACAAAATATCATAGTTCTTAGCTATAAAAATTAGAATGCACAAAAAAATGTTTTTGTCCACCTAGCTTGTTCTAGGCGATTCACTGTGAGTCGACCGCTTTTGTCTTTTTTCGATTTTTTGTAGCGAGTCGCTTTATTTGTTCCAAGTGAAAAGATCTCCCGAAGAAAAGAGACGGTATCTTCAAAGAGCGGAATATCAGTTGCGGAATTACATCATTGTGTGAATCATCATTTGAACCCCGCGTCGGCCCACTACAGCGGCACGGGTCTCCTCTTGAGTGAGGAGACCTGCCGCTATAGTGGCACGGGTCTCCTCTTTGAGTGAGGAGACCTGCCGCTATAGTGGCACGGGTCTCCTCTTTGAGTGAGCAGACCTGCCGCTTTAGTGGCACGGGTCATAGGCTATAGTCCACCACGCTACGCGCTGGCCCAGTGTGGATTGGCAGACTTCACAACACTATGGTGTCGTGTGGTGCGGGTTGTTACGTTCCCTCAAATCTAATTTCCCGGTATAAAAAGCAGCATATGTCCTATTCCAGACTATAATCTATCTCTGTGCCGAATTTCAGCCAAATCGGTTCAGTCGTTGCGACGTGATTGAGTAACTACAAACTTTCCCATTTATAATATTAATTGTTTTTAAGTTTACTTCTTGTTACTATAATACCTATATGACGATTGTTCCAAGAAGTTACCGCATCAACAAATGCATGCAATGCAAACTAATTTGGTCGACTATCTTGCTAATACCTATTATTATAAGTGAAAGTTTGGATTTTAATTACTCCTGTTTGGAATGAAGATAGCTTGTACCGAGAAAAATTAGAGTTCCCGCGGGAAGTAAAAAAATGTTAAAGTCGAAGTCGCGGGCATTACCTATGCATTGCTTTCCTCTCACGCCCCGCAGACCATCAGGAGGTTCGTGCATACGGTTGTTTACCTATAGTCTATAACTCGTTAGATATTTGTCATTACGATAGTCGCGAAATTCTCGTTCTAACTTTACACTACCTATGAGCTAATTATTCTAGATTAGATTACTATATTATGTAATTGTTCGCGACTAGAGTAGCGATTTTGGACAAAACTACTACTCTTAGTACTAATCTTAGTATTATTATAACCGCTTATTTTCTCAAGTAACACGTATTCCATGAAATTGGGACTTAATAGGCCCGTTCCAAATCCGTCCGTTGCAAATCTATTTTTTCACCGACGGAACGAAGACTACGTGATAGTCAGTCAAAAGTGATAAAGCCTGGGGGATAAGGCGTTAAGAGGTGGGAAATCCCTAAATTCTTGGACATTTAATCCAAAATATCAACACAATTTTACTGTTGATTTAAGCCGTAAAAAATATAGAATGAAAGATAAAGATTCAATAAATGTTTTTAATGCAACAAAATTGTTTGCATTTTTGTCAACTCCCTCTTCTGAAAAAAATCCCCAAAGAGTACATATTTTTGTAATAATTTGTATAATTTTATCATTTGAAGAACGTTGACAACTCGTTTTAATATTTATCCTTGTTTGTAGGGGCTTATCTACAAAACGGCTAAGCTTAATTTGACGGGATTTTCACAGGCAGGTAGAAGATGATTAGGCTAAATCCAGAAAATATTAAGTAGGTAGGTACATGTCATTATTAAACAGGTTCTTTGATTTATTTTACGACCTTAGGCCAAAAGGCGAGCTGCAATCGTGTTATTAATTTTTTTACTATATTACCATTTTCCTGAAAAAAATAACTACCGGGCCGATTTTGATGCGGTGTTTTGAAAGAGCAAGTTTTGTAGATATGGTTTACTTTTTAAGTTATAGGCCACCAGGGAGCGCAGGGCACTACAGTTCGTCAAGTCAGTGCGCTACCCATCGATCTCCTGTGGAGTTACCAGTCACAGCAGTAGACCTAAACTCACTATAAAACCTATTGTCTGAAAGAACCCCTACATAAAGAGAAGAAGAAAAAAACAAAAGTAGGTATTTTGTCTGGTGGGAGGCTTAAGTAAGCCGTGGCTAGTTACCTACCACCCTACTGTCAAAGACGTGCCGCCAAGCGATTTAGCGTTGACACGGTGGCGTGTAGAAACTGATTAGGGGGTTTGGGTTGAATCTAGGTACATAGCTATACCCGTTCCAAGTTAGCTCGTCACCATCGTCATTTACCATCAGGTGAGATCGCAGTCAAGGACTATCTTGTCAACAAATAAAAAAAAAATCACCATTACTGAACTATCTACACCAGAACTAACCTACCTACTACAAAAAATAAGTCTTTCCAAATAAATTAAATACCTACTATGTAGGTATAAACCTATAAACCTACCGACATTATTGCAATTTTCAACCCCTATCTTTAACAAGCTGTAGACAGATTGATGAACAGCAGCACACTACAGATAAAGTGCGTAAAAAATTGGGATATTCTAATGATGTTGATCAATGACACAAGTTTTGTACCCACCTACTTGATAAGCGGGCAAAAAAAACTGGACTATTGGACCCTACAATACAACCACGCGTCGGAATTTCGCTTTCAATAAAACGGACTCGGATACACCGTACCTACTACACAAAACCTAGCGAACAAATATGACTTTTATATACCTAGTAATAAGAACCCAAATACAATGGAACAAAGAGACCACGTAGACTTCAAAAGTATATACAGTACAGTAGTATACAGATTTTAATCAAATGTTAAGTATTCATATTTACTATATAAATTCCTGTTAATAATTAATATAATATGAATATCACAAAAATCGCGCCGATTTGTATTTTCAACAATAAACAAAACATGAATTCTTTTATCATCTCTGTCGTGATTGAATACATTTTTGACGAGCGCAAAAGAGACAACACTCTGAACGTGACCACTGTATGAAAAGGACAGTTAACTGTTCTACATTTTTTAAACAGCCAGCTGCGTCGAACAGCTGTTTATGCCGGTAGGCGTCGACGGGATTATTTTAAAACATGTTTTTAACCATGTAATTAATATAATTCAATCAATACATAGGTACTAAATATTATTATATTAATAAATACAGATTGTTAATCAAACTACGAACATAAAATACCATGTGCAATTAATTATTCTAATTAAACTACTATGCGCAAAAGTATTTTCAAATGTAACCTCTCAATAGTTCTGCGACTTGATAATCGGTATTTTTACTATAAATACCTAAATACTAAATAGAATATCTAGTTTTTGAGGTACCATTTTGATTTTGTCCTCCATGTTGTGAGCCCGAAAACGCAACCATTTTGCATTTCTCAGTCAGACAATACTAAAAATTTTGGAGTCAATTTTCGAGATAAAATAGTACGGATGAAATATAAAAATAAACAGTAATAGATGAGTTATAAAAATATCACGTGTTTAAACAAAACACCGGCCGGTCAGATATTTAGACCTACCTTAACAAAGCTGATCGATGTTGTTGTCCCTTCGATGTCCAAAAGCAAGATTTTGCATTTCTTTACGATGTCACCTATTTCTTTATTTTCATTCGCCATTTCAGCTGCGTACTACCTTTGTCAGGTGTACTTTCGATAGGGTTTTTGTATTTATTCTTGACTAGAAATTCTTCCACGCTACACTACGACCCCGCACCACAGAAAAAAAGCATTGATTGAAGTTGAGCGAGACACGAGAACTCGACGGCCTGAAGGACGCGCGGGTGAGCTCGAGAGTGAGCAAGATGGATACAGTGATCAAAAGACGAGACTGAGATAAAAGAGCGGAAGGATGTAGCATGTGCCAGTGCATCCAACATAAACATTCCTTTAATATTGCCAGTCGCAATTAATTATAATCATAATGGAAATATCAAAGGGAAATAGGTATGGACAATTTGAAAACTGGGCTTACTTTATTTTACATTATTTTAATTAGAATTATTGAAAATACTCTGTAATTTTTGAATCACAAGAATTTAAAGTAAGAAATGCACTAAAATATACTAGAGTAAATAATAATGTTAAGCATGAAAACTACTTTGTGCTTACTTTCTCTAATGAGGCCCATACACGGTCAAACATGTTTGTCAAACAAACAGAAACGGAGGTGTTTGATTGGGTGCGCTGGTGCTTAATGACCTTGATCAAAGAGCAGAAGAACTAGCAGAAGAGCAGGGGCCCAAGTCTGCTATTGCAATTGTAGTTACATTGTCTATCAATGACATGACAATTGTTATTTTTAGCAATTGTCATGTCATTGATAGACAATTGAACCTCTGGGCCCCAAGTCAAATTGCTAAAAGTAGCAATTGGGATGTCATTGATAGGCAATGTAACTGTAATGTAACTACAATTGCAATAGCAGACTTGGGCCCCAGGGGCCCAAGTCTGCTATTGCAATTGTAGTTCAATTGTCTATCAATGACATGACAATTGTTATTTTTAGCAATTGTCATGTCATTGATAGACAATTGAACCCCTGGGCCCCAAGTCAAATTGCTAAAAGTAGCAATTGGGATGTCATTGTAAGACTATGTAACTATAATTGCAATAGCAGACTTGGGCCCCTGATGGCCAATTTCCAGGACAAGACAAAAGATGAAACCAAGAAGTTTGTTCATCTCCATTTATTTCCTAAACACGGACAGAATCACTTAACTTGAAAATATAAGTTAAAAAGATGGGAATAATTTAATTTGCACAAGTGATTGTTGTCAAAAATTGAGATAGATTGCTCTCAATAATTTGTAAAAATAAATAAATCTAAACCAAATTTATTTAACAAATTTAGAGTTGTTTAGATTTAATTTATCTATGAGGTAAAAGCTTCACTGAACCCTTGTTCAGATTGGTTCGGTGTGAAAGACAAAATGACAAATGGTCTCATTTAAATATGAAATACTAGGCTACAAAGTAATAATTTCTTATTAATCAGATAAATCATTAATTAATACAGATCTATCTCTCATAAGTTTGAGAAACCATTTGAGAACCGTGAAGTAGGGAATGCCTACTTTTTTGCCTGCTCCAGATGCTCAGAATTATCATAGTACCCCTACACTACCTTTGGGAATTTTGGGATGTTGCTGAGACTGATTGCTGGGAGATTATTTTTAATTTTTAATAATATATATATAGTCCTTTGAATAAAACACTACAATACTTTGCCAATATTTATTAATTTTAGTCGAACATAAAAACATTATTCTAATTAGGTATTGTCCTTATTTTTCAAATTAAACCTTTAATATTTATACAATCTTTACTTAATATCTTCTTTTATATAGTTTAAGCGCTGAGTTTAAGCAAATCTCAACAGGTTGATGATACAAGCACTAGAACGACTTACCAGTTTTGATGAAACATTTATTATCTTAAATACAGTTTTGGGTAAAAAAAGATTTTATTATACATAATAATATTAATATTGTCTTATGCATATAATCTAACGCTTTGTCTAAATAATATATAAAATAGGTTTTATTTCTATCAACTTTTTAAATGATCAAATAAACTATTTTTATAGTGTTTAAGTTTATTCGGATCTTCAGCCTTCATTTTCTTTATAAGCCTTGGAGTATTTACATTTGCATCAGCCTTGCGTTTGGTTACCTGTAATCCGAAACAAAGAATAATTAAGTATAATATTATAAATGTGAAAGTGTGGATGTTTGTTAGTCAATCACGTCGCAACGACTGAACCGATTTGGCTGAAATTTGGCACAGAGATAGATTATGGTCGGGAATAGGACATAGGCTACTTTTTATCCCGGAAAACTAAAGAGTTCCCGCGGGAATAAAAACCCTCAATCCACGCGTACGAAGTCGCGGGCATCAGCTAGTTAAGTATAAAGATAAAATAAAATTTTTCATACATATCCTATTTACATTAAAAAAAAACCTGTTGCATGGGGTACATTGAAGATTTACAAAGGTGATGCCCATGATTTCGTCGGAGTGAATTTCTGTTATTTTTGTTTAGTTTAGAGTATGTATACAGCACATTTAGCATCATTAAGACACTTTTAAACTAATAAATTAAATTAGCAGTTATTACTTAGGTTAAATGCTATAGAATTGCATCTAAACTGCAATTTTGAAGTCTTGAGTGAAGTCCGTCTGTCTAGACCCTAATATGCGTTCGACCGCCCCGCCGCAGTGTATCGCCGACCTGCTTTTACCTTTGGTTGGTGGTCCTGCGAGAGAGCAGTGAAGACGAAGTTGCGTCTGTTGGCTGTGGTGACGGCTTTCGGCGCGTCGCCGTCGTCTGTCGCCAATGGCGTAGCGAGTGCGGCCAGGCGAGCGAGCGCACCGCGACCGCGGGTCAGTAACGACCCATGGTAGTTTTGCTGAAAACCATAAGCATTTAACATCACACTTCACACTTATATTATAAAGGCGAAAGTTTGTATGTGTATGTGTGTGTGTATGTTTGTTACTCCTTCACGCCACAACAAATGAACCGATTTGGCTGAAATTTGGAATGGAGATAGCTCATACCCAGGATTAAAACATAAGCTACATTTTATCCCGGGAGTTCCCATGGGAATTGCAAAACCTTGATCCACGCGGGCGAAGTCGCGGGCATCGTCTAGTTTAACATAAGCACTTCTGTCTGGTCCCTATATTAAATCTACCTGTAAAATGATGATACCTAGGTCAATTATAAATTGTATAGACTTCTACAGTAGCTAGTTAACCTATAGTCAGATTGCGGATAGATGTATACCTACACCCAGTTACAATGAATATAGGAACTGGGTGTATACATCTATCTGCGCCGAGTTCCTATATTCATAGGAACTGGGTGTTACAGTTAGGTTAGTTTAGGAGTATTGTATGGACTTCGACGGTAGCTAGTTAACTTATAGACAGATTGTGGATAGACCCAGTTCCTATGAATATAGAAGTTCCTATATTTATAGGAACTGGGTGTTACAGTTAGGTTAGTTTAGGAGTATTATCCTTGTAAAAGTATAGTTCTTGCATTTCACGAGGGCGCGTGAGTTTTACTTGTGGTTACGTCGTGTACATGCACATTGCGTAAGTGTGCCTGCCTATTAGGAACCTAGGTGGGAGCGGTCAGGCGCGAGGAAGCTCTCGCTCACACTCATACAGATACAGCACACACACAACCATGAACCACGCACCCTCGTGAATTGAAAGAACTATTGGCCCAATAATGTTTAAGTCTCTGCAAATATAGTAAAGGCTGACACATTTATTTAAATACCTGAAATATCATAAAAGGCTTCTTCGGACTGGGTATATCTTTAGCAGTTTTCTTCTCTGCAACAATCTCACGATCTTCTCCTTCAATCTTGTTATTTTTAGTTGCAGAGAGCAACATTGACATACTTCGGGAACACACGCTGGCTTTGATAATTGTCGTTCTGTTTACACTTGTATCTAATTCCTCATCTTTTTCTTGCTAAAATTGAATAAAAATATATTTTTAACACTCGATATAGCCAGGGGCGGATCTACTTAAAGGCTTTTTGGGCTGCAGCCCAGGGCCCCGCGTATACAGGGTATAGAGAGCCCCCCAACCGAACTGGGGGTCTACTCTAATTCAACGAAAAACGAAATATCGATCGAAATTTCGCGTATTTCCTACCATCGTTTTCGTTCTGCAACTTCGTTCGAAGGAAAATGTTTGACGTTTAGATTTTCTAAACCATAAATGTTGCGAACGAAACTTTGTAATAAATAATGTTTTAATAAATAAATAAAATATTTTGTTTTCCATCACTACAGAAAACAGTGTCTTGTCAAAATGGCAATTAGTTGAGTAATTAGGTAGGGCCCCTAAGCAGTATTAGCCCAGAGCCCCACAAATTCAAGATCCGCCCCTGGATATAGCTCAGCGAGTTGTGAAGCTGAAGTGGAATTGGGCGGGGCACATAGTACAGATAATAATAAAGAAGGTTCAATAGCCCAAGGGTTAAAGATAGACAAGATACAAGTGACGCAAAACAGAGCCTGTGGATGCCTATGCTAGAGACCTTTGTCCAGCATATTATGTTTAATGGTTGAAAAAGAAGAGAGAATGTGATGATTCCCTCCACATATTATCAAAATTTAGTATTTTGATCCTAGAAATAAATAAATGATGAACCAAAATAATAAAATGCAATATTTTGTTGATTTCAACAATAAAATATAACTTGCGATCCTACTAACGCCGTCGTCTAGTGTCATTTTTAGCGTAATTTAATTATAAAAATTGTTAGCCATCGATTTCTTCTTTCTAATCTCTTTTCTAGGGTTGACGTCTTTCAGTCAAAACAAGTAACTTACCAATTTCCTTAAAAACATTTCCCTTTCGTGCCTCTGCTTTCTCCACTGTTCCTCGGACTCAAATTCTTCCTCCTGCGTGTCCAATAACTCATCTGGATTTGTGCCAGTTTCTTCTTCTCCATCTGTAACATTGCAATTACATTTTTACCCGACTGCGCGACGAAAGTGTGTTTATCAGTCTATGTATGTTTGTGGCGCTATGGAGACCAAATGCGTGGGCCGATTTTGATCATTCTTACGTCAATGGATTTGTGTTAATCTTGGAATGTCACTAAAGACATGGCAGTAATGAAAATTTAATAAGACGGCCATCAGACACCATTTTGTGAAAAAAAAAAAAGTCAACTTAGGTTATCACTGTTCTGATGATTCTGAGCAACATGAGATTAATAACACTTGTTTCTAAATCATTGACACTCTTTAATTTATTCGTTACCTGCGGTTCTCCACCTAAATTTCCGTTGCCGATGCCCGTCACCAAGGTCGCCATCTTCAAAGAGCAGTTCTTGAATCATACGCACTTCCCGCTTATCCTGGTCGAGGACTTCCCGCCTGGAAGACAAGTTGCAATTCATATAATATTGGAAGATAATCGGGTAGTAACCTAGTGGAAGGAAAGAGAAAGAAAGCTTTCTTCAGAGTCACTATGGGCTCATAACTAGTTGAATTCAGGGCTTAAAAACCAGCCCTATAAATATATCGAAAAGTTTTGCTTAGTAAATTGAAGAACAAAATTTAGACTGGTAACATCTAATAACAACAAACACAACAACAAGACATCAGCATAACATCTCTTGTAATCAATTGTTCTCACACCTCGGGCATCTGGTAGAAATCCACATTTTGTAGCGATAAAATGCCCTTGTAGACTGCCTTTCTATATTTAAGTTTAGTTTTTAAGGTTATAATGTACAGAATAAATAAATAAATGTAAATGTTTTTCAATTTGCTGGTTTCAGTGTTAAAACAATTTCATAATCCTATTATTATTATCCGGTCAAGTTCTCTCTCATCCTCATCCCCATTCTTCTTTCAAAGTTGACTCAGCCTGTGTGTGAGCCTTGTCAAATCAACTCACATGTGAATTTGTTCGAGCTCTCTCTGCAGCCGTCCCTGGTGGAAGGTGTCATTGTCGCCCTCCTCCCGCTCCATCCTGTCCAGTCCTCTCTCATCCTCGTCCCCTGAGCCCACCCATTCGTCTTCCGAAGTCAACTCAGCCTCGTTCTCGAAAAAGGCACCTACACGCTTCTTTTCTGATGTTTTTTGTTGCACTTCCACCTGCAACACAACAATCTATAATCAAAGAAATTCAAGATCTTCGAATAAATAATAAGTAAGGAAGTCTGAACAAAATCCACTCAAAATGGCCCTACTTCAAACCAAAACGACGTATGATTGAAAATACGAATCACTTCCGAGGTTACAGATAGACATGCTTAGTGATTGGTTCAAATTCAGAACGAAAGCAGGGACTGGTTTGCGCGCATGCTGCTATGTTTGCTATGACAGCTGAGTCATTGGACGATGTTATGAAAATTTGACGTGCAAGAAAAATGTCCAACTGTTGACGTGTTATTTTTGTTTTTAATCCCTGCCTCTAACAGCTCAATTTTTATCCACTTTGGCACAATTTTTTTGGGGGTTATTTTTTTAACGCAGTTAGATTTCCTTACTTATTATTTATTCGTAGTCTACAACAGATTTTAATTGAAAAGTGTCCTAAGAAAAGTTCTCACCTAAGAAAAATATGTGTAATTTCTTTCATACTTACATCTTTGCTACAACATTAGAAATCGTAATTGTAAATTGGTGTCCAAATCAAAAGTCAAGTTTAATTTAACTGATTCTTTCTGAACAGAAAATTGTAAAGGTTTCATTTGTATTTGTAAGTTAATATTAGTATGCACAACTGTGATTAAAACTTACTTCATTCTCTTCAGAGTCATATTCTACAATTCTTTCTTCATCTTCATTAATATCAGACTCAATATCGCTCGGGTCTTCCGCTAATTCTTTTTCCTCATCTTCTTCATCTGAAATGCAAAATCAAAATTATACATATACTGGATCATTCAAAGAATTTATTCATGCTATTTCACTTGTAATTTCTCTAAATTATACTTAATTGCCAGGTCTAAAAATATTACTATCTATTTCAGTATTCTCAGCAAACAATCTTGCGGCTGATTCTGCCATTATAATAGCTTCACTAAAACGCAAATATTTAAGAAATTAGTATCAGGACTGGTGTGAGTATAAAGTTAATAATTTAAAATGTCAAGTCTACAGTATGCTGATCTGATTATAAAATTTTCACCTGATATCTGCAACGCCCTTTCTTCTGCTTTCCTTTTTCTTAACTTCTTATTTTTCTTTTTGGAATTACCATCGTTTGTGTCGTCATCAGAGTCAATGACGAATTTCTTCTTTACTTGACTATGTCCTACATTATTTTTATCTGATTGAGTATCACTGACAAAATACTTATTCTTTGGTTCCTCAAAATCTGGACCATCTAACTCTTCAAGTATAGAATTTAAAATAGTTTTCTCAGCGTTTTTCGGAATAATTTCTTGTTCTTTGTCATTGTTTGAATTTACTAATTCATTATCATTACTTGTTCTTGTTGCATCTACCTTTGGTTTTTCAGTTGTGTTTAAAGTTTCAGTTTTGTTAATATCACTATTTTCCCCATATTGTGATACGAAAGGGTTATCGTAGAATTTTCCAGTACAAAGTGCGGCTATATCATCACCGAATTCTTGTGATTGTGAACTTTCTGTAAGTTTTAGTGGGGAGAAATTCTTTTCTAGTTTGTCTTGTGATAAAAATGGGTTATCGTAAAATTGGCCAGTACATAATGCAACGACATCGTCACCGATTTCCTGGGTTTGTGAAAATTGTGGTGGTGCATTTTGTGTTGGTACAAAGTTATCAGGGAATTTATCAGGATATTCTCCCACTAATAAGTTCAAGTCCTGAAAAGAGTATTTTGAAGGTAATATCATCTCATCAATCCATCATTGGCCCACTGCTAAAAAGGTTACTTCCTAAGGCTAAGGGTGAAACATCTTTAAAACAAGTGATATTTAATTACTTAAAATGCACATAACTCATATCATAATGTCTTTAAACTGAATAATGGGTATTTGGATATTAAAAATGTTAAAAAATCATAGGAAGTTAATTTTTTATTCAAATTCAAAATTATTTATATTATCTCGTGTAGATCAAAATTTGTGGCTTTTATGACAAGTAAATTTGGATAACAGATTCTGTTGAGATTTCTACATTATGTACTTACATCACCTATGGTCTGTGTTCTACAAATAGGTGTTTGCTCCTGTGACTTAAGATCCAATGTTTGATTAGCTCGTAATGAATCTAAAATTGAAAAAGTCTGTGTGCCCAAATCAGCGCTTGTGTTATCTGCACTATCTTTATTTAAAGCGGCGACTACTAAATTGGGTTTGTCTGATTCTTGAGTGCTTAATAATTCTTCAGATGACTTGTTTGCTTGAGCTAATTGTAGTTCATCGTCTGTAAGAGAATTTATATGATTTAACTGAAGATGTTGTGGGAATAATATTGGTTATTTATTTATATTAATTATGCTGTCTTGTTAGTTAAGTAGCTTATTTTGCTGCGCACTATTAAATGTCTCGCATAGTTAGTGTCTGGTGAGATGGGCCACCGCAGCCGAAATTCGTTCAAGAGAATTTTATTTATTTTTGCACGTACACCTAAACATGCACCTGCATCCTACAGTGAACTGTTTAAACTGTATGAATATGAGGTAATTCAAAAACTATAATAAGTATGTAGTGTTTACCTTGACTATCTCTTATAGCTAAATTGTATTCGAGTTTCTTAGAAGTGGCTACATTAGTTATTTTTTCTGTTATTTCACTATTAACTTCTTTATTGTTAATAGTCGTTTCTACCTCAGCAGATTCTTCATCAGAGTCTTCAAAGGCTTTCAATATTCTACCTTTTCTAGGTTTAGTTTCAACTTCGTCTTCAGATTCTGAGGAAGTGTCACTTGTGTCATCGTCATCTAAATCCGCTTCCTCGCCATCATCTACTTCACCTTTACTCATTTTAACATCTGTTTCATCTACACCATCCTCAGCAATTTCTTCATCACATTCAGATTCCTCGGCTTCATCGTCAACCATCGGATTTCGTTTTTTCGGTTTATCTTCTAATATGATATCATTCTCTATCGGCTCTTCTTCGCCCGCCGAACTTTCACTTTCAACTTTCTCCTCATGTACGTTTTCGCTACCCTCTTCTAACTTAGCTTCAAGCTTTTCTATATCATCATCTGAGTAGTGGTCATTAATTTCAGTCTTAAGACGTTTCTCTTCTTCAAGACGTTTCTCCCACTCATTCGATCGCTGTTCAGCTATTTGTTCTTCTAATTCTTGTTTGAGTTTAAGATGCTGGATGCCCGGTTTAAATCTTTGTAAGAACAGAATATAATATATTCACATAAATGTTTATAGAAGTATGAAATTATTTATGTGTTTACTAATACTGTTAAAGACATTGTTTTAATCCTTACTAATATTATAAATGCGAAAGTGTGTTTGTTTGTTAGTTTATTGGTTTGTTCTTTAATCAAACAACAATGGAGCAACGGATTGACGTGATTTTTTTAAATCGATGTAATATAGTTAATGACTTGGAAAGTAACATAGGCTACTTTTTATCCCAGAAAACCAGTTTCCGTGGGATTTTAAATACACGCAAATGAATTGTCAGTTAGTAAATAAACTTACTTTTTTTCTCTGTCTTTTTCCATGTCTTCTAAAGACTTGAGTTTGGCAAAATATGAAAACCTCTCTTTCAATAGATCCACACCAGTAAGCTGTTTCGAAGCCAGTGGGTCAGTGTCATCTAAGTCTATAACCATTCCGGGAGCTCCTGTCAATTTTGGGTTAGAAACATGTTTTTGTGTACCATCTGAAAATAAATAGTTGATATTTAATGTTGTGTTGATGGTATAATATAGAATACTTAGTAAATTAATTACCATACCACTTGCAATTTTCGCATTTTCAATCAATTTATCAATTTCATCATAGTTAAAATCGTTATCTAAAAATTCATCATCATCACTTTGCAAAGTTTCAGTGTGCTGTTTCTCTATACTAGTAGTAGAAACTTCTGAAATAATTTTTTCCCCCTTATTATCATCACCTTCTATAATTAATTCTACTTTTTCTGAATCATAGTGCAATTCCATATTTTGACTGTCTCGTTCAGTATTTTGTTCAGATGCATTAAATATTTGAGTTTCAGATAATTCTTTTGATACAATATCTGTTCTCTGTTCCTTGTCACTTTTTGGAATATTGTTAACATCAATTTCGTCTTTTTTATTAAAATCCATATTTGCAGATTCTTCATTTTTACTGTTTATCACAATTTTTTGATTGGCTATGTCAACTGTTTGTTTTTCAGACATTTCTTCTGTGATGTCTGTCCTCTGTTCCTTGTTATTTCCTGGATTAGTGGTAACTTCAGTTCCATTTTCTTTTTCTAAATCCATGCTTGCAGTTTCTTTTTGACTGTCTCGTTGAGTATTTTTTTCAGATTCATTAATAATTTGATTATCTGATAAATCTTCTAATATTATATCTAGTCTCTGTTCCACGTTACTATTGTTAACGTCAGTTTCGTTTTCCTTATCAACATCCATATTTGCAGATTCTGTATGCATTGAAGATTCTGTCTGCTTATCAAAATCACTATTTAAATTAAAAATATTTTCCTGTGCATTTGTTTCAATACAGCTTATTTCATTAAAGGTGCCTCTATCCTGTTCAGAAATTTGTGGTATATTTATACCTTCTGAACTCTGTTCTGTCAAAACATTGGTAGTAGTGTCTGTAGAAATATCATTTTTGTCAATTTCCTCAACTTCTGGACAATCCTCCTCTTCCTCTGAGTCACTTTTACATAACTCTATCACTTCTTTTTGTCTTTGCTCTAACAACAACCTGAGAGTAAGACCAAACATATTAATATATCTTACAATCAGTAATGCTGATATGCTAAAACCTTTTTTGCAGCATTTTTTAGCAGTGTGCCCTACAAAACTAATTATATTGGTGGTTAAGGTATGGTTTATGTGCAGAGCAACACATACTATCTTGCCATGCAATAGCATAAAGATTATATACATTTTAAATTATAATTCATACAGTGATAAATGGGATTTTTGGCCTAGTTACAACTGTACAAATACAAATCAGATGATTGTGCTGGTTAGACAATGTTGACTCAAGTTGGTCACTGAAATGGGTAACTTTAGCAGTCTGAATTAGATCTTTTTGCTTTCTATGTGCTATCAAGTTAGGTATTTGTCCCAGTTACTATCACTTAAATCTAATAAAAAATTAATCATTAACCAAATAGTCAAAATGCTATATGCTCTTAGTTTCATTGTATGCAGAAAGGTTTGGTAATGAACCACATTTGTATACTTGTTTAATGGAAAGGGGTGAAAACCTTCAGCATCGAGTTATGTAAAATAGTCAGAGAGCATATACAGTATAGCTTCAAAACACTTACACATATTGTTTAAGCTGTTCATTGTTCATTTTAATAGGAAGTGCCTTTCCATCAGAAGAAACTGCAGGCTTTCTCCTACTCAAGATATCTTTGAGCGACAAAGCCTTTGGTCTATGATAAGGTAGAGAGACTTGTTTCTCCCTCAACATGCGATTGGATTCACTTTTTATTTTGTGCATGTTCTCCATTGCTTGTTTTGCTGACATCTGTGATTAAAAAAACTTATATTATAGCTTTAAACTTAAAATAAATGAATTTGATACAATATAATTACAGCAAAAATCTATTTCCAGCTTATGGTATAAGTAAATTAAGTTATAAGCAAGTGTATGGAAAATATATAGCAATAATGTATTGTTACAGTATTACTTTGATGAAAGTGCCAAACACAAACTACAGAAAATCTAAGTATAGTCAACAACCTCAACTTCAAAGCCTTGTCCAATCCTTGTGTGTGAAGTCATAAGCTCACAAAGTAGGAGGAGGCGGAAAAGGAAGGCAGCCCACACCAAATGTACAAGTTTTTTGGCTGAGCACATGCTGAGAATTTTATAGCTTTTGATTCCTGATATTTGACGATTTTTCCAACAGAATGTTAAAAATACCACCTCATCATATTGAACTTACTCTTATAGGCTTTGGAGATGTAGGCTTTGTACTTCTAGCTTTAGGTTGTTTTTTTCTCTGTTTAAGCATTGGTTTCAGGTTGCTTTCCTCATCTGAAGTGTCTGGATCACATATGGAATTCATTGTATAGACAGATTTTTTAATTTTCTGTAAGTAAAATAAAAACTCATCATTATCACTTTCCATCAGGTGTGATAGTGGTCAAGTGATAGTGTGCCTATAATGTATAAAAAAAAATCATCAAACCATTTCTGGCCCACAACTGGGCAGTCTACCCTCAAGTTGAGAATTAGGTCATAGTCCATCACACTGACCAAGTATACATTAGCACACTTCACACCTCAAAATCATTATGAAGAACTCCCAGGCATGCAGGTTTCCTCACAATGTTTTCCTTCACTGTAAGTGATATTTAATCGCTTTAAATTAAAAGCACATAACTCCGAAAAGTCAAAAGTTAAACTGTCTCTTAGATTAAAGAACTAAAAGCTGTTGTTCACAATAATGACCTTTTAGTTTACATTATATTTTACATTTTTATCTATTAGGAAATGAAAGTTACATAATGTTCAAAAGAAAAACAAATAAATATATACCTCTTTAATTTTCAAGCAAGATACCTCCTCATCAGATTTTTCACTAGTCTCAACATCAGATGCAGGTTTTGAATCTGATAGAGTCTCTGTACCTTGTGAACTTTTTGTATGATTAGAAATCAAACCTCTGAACTTCTCTTTCAGTTTTTTCATTTTGTCTTCAGCTCTGACAGACTTTTTCTGAGTTTTTACATCTTCAGAAGAACTATTTTCACTTTCAGAAGTTTCAATCTGTTTTATCCTAGATTTCTTATTGCGTTTGATGGAACCGCTACTATCGTCATCTTCTGATTCAGTCAGCGATGTCACCTCTTTTATATTCCTACTTTCTTTTTCTTCTTCTTCTTTCCTTGGTTCTTTCTCAAAGTCACTTTCACTGTCAGAAAAATTCTTTGTTCGTTTTCTCATTGTAACTGGGCCCGCTTCCTCGTCGCTTGTACTGGGTTCTTTGGATCCCGGGCTTTCTGCTGATTCTTCTTGGCCATGTTCCATCACTTCCAAGCACTCTTGAATTTGTGATTGCGAAGTCAGCATCAAAACTTCACTCTTTTCAGACATCGTGAACACTTTGCAAACTATCTTACAAATTTATAAAACACGGTCATTTAAAAGTTCCTATCATAGAAGTCCTAGCACAATATTATGAAGACTCATTTTTTTGGTTCTTTTTTCTATATTCTATAATAATTGATCCCGAATACTATTTTTTTTTGGGATAGGAATCAGAATCAGTCGAGTTTAGCGGAGTTTCGCGCCATAATATTTTTTTGTTGTCAACTGGCGTCTGGCAGTCACAGCCCACAGGCCACAGATCAGTGATGTCATAGACAATAAATCACGGACTAAAGTGAATGAAAATAAGAATAAATACCTATACCGTTGGGCATAGATAAGAAGACAGGTTACATCTGTGGGTTAAATAAATAAACATAATTATGGAATTCGGAATGGGTTACAAACACAAAAAACTCTTCTGAAAACATGTGTAAATTAGACCAAATTCTGCAGGTGCAGAAAGCAGCCAAGTGGGGAAAAGTACAAATCGCGTTATAAGCGTAGGTTATAAGCCTATTTTCTATCGAAGCTTGCACTTCGGTTCAGTATTATTTTTAAATTTTATAATCTATACTAATATTATAAAACTGAAGAGTTTGTTTGTTTAAACGCGCTAATAGGTACCTACCAATAGATAGAAATCAGATGTGCAAAGGTTGCTTGCTCCACTCACCTTGTACTCGTAGCCTAAACTTTAGTTAAGACGTATAAAAGTAATTTTTTAAACTAAATCAAAAATAAGTTTAGGAAAACCTTAAAAAATAAAATGCTTTCTTAGCACAAGAAAGAAGACATTTTAATAAATAGTAACTCCCGGGGTATCTGGTCCTAAAGTTGGAGAAGTTGCTCTTTCCATTGCCACTTCACAAATAACAGCTTCTGCCGTAGTTAATAATGATGCAACTCCACTGGCATCAGCTAGTGCTCTTCGAACAACTTTTGTAGGGTCTATAATACCCTTTTCAATCATATTAACGTATTCGTTATTTAAAGCATCGTATCCATAATTCGCAGCTAAATTTTCAACTTTAGATACAATCACAGACCCATCGAAGCCAGCGTTACTAGCAATCGTGGAACATGGAGTACGTAGAGCTTTTTTAACTATATTAATCCCTACTGCTTGATCAGAATTAGCTGGTTGAAGCCCTTCTAATATAGGAATACAACGTATAAGAGCCGCGCCACCACCTGGCACAATTCCTTCTGAGACTGCTGCTCGCGTAGCATTTAGAGCATCATTAACACGATCTTTTTTTTCATTTACTTCTACTTCGCTACAACCTCCAATTCGTAAAACCGCCACTCCACATTTTAATCTAGAAATGCGATCCAATAGTCTTTTCCTCTCAAATTCACTTTTTTCGTCTTCAAATTCTGCTCTAATTTGTTCAATGCGTTGTTCTATTTCTACTTTATCGCCCTGTCCTTTTAATAAAAGAGTCGAATCTTTAGTTATTACAACTTCGCCAACTTTTCCCAAACTCTCAAGTTGGCAATCTTCTAAGCGAATTAAATTTTCATTGTCTTCAAAAATAACACCACCAGTGGCGATAGCTAAATCAATTAATGTATTTTTTCTATATTCGCCGAAACCAGGAGCCTTAATTGCAGCAACTTGCAATCCAATTTTTAGTTTATTTACAACCAAAACTGATATTGGTTCACCTTCGTAATCTTCAGCAATTATGATTAAAGGTTTCTTTTGACTATTGGCAATTTCCAATGCAGGGACAATTTGATTAGCACTAAATATCTTTTTATCAGAAAAAAGAATTAATGCGTCATTGTATTCAACCCGTGGACCTTTGGTCGAATTAATAAAGTAAGGAGAAACATAACCTCGTTCAATTTTCATTCCATCTATTATTTCTAATTCATCTTCTAATGTTTTACCATCTTTAACAGTAACAACACCATCTATACCAACTCGATTCATAGCACTTGCAATAAGTTTTCCTATGCTATTGTCCCCATTGGCAGATATTGTGGCAACTTGTTCAATTTCCTCGGAAGTTTTAACAGGTTTTGATATTTTCTTTAGTTGGTCCGAAACTGCTCTTACTGCTAACATAATGCCTTTTCTGATTTCAATAGGGTTAGCTCCCTTTGAAATGCTGTCAAAACCTTCCCTTGCAATCGCTCTGGCTAATATAGTAGCCGTAGTAGTTCCATCTCCGGCTTCTTCATTGGTTTTACTGGCCACATTTTGAACGAGCTTGGCACCAATATTTTTAAACTTATCTTTCAAATCGATTCCCTTTGCAACAGTTACTCCATCTTTGGTGATTTTTGGTGGACCAAACGTTTGTTCTAAAATTACGTTCCGCCCTTTAGGTCCCATTGTAACAGCTACGGCATCAGCTAAGATGTCTACTCCTTGTAACATCAGTGATCGAACATCAGGGCCAAAACGAACATCTTTTGCATATTTACGATGTGAAAACAGCAAAACCTTAGATTTGAAATTTGATTTTGCAACTATTTTTTGTAATTTGTACATTACCGAAAATTCGCGCATTAAAATTAGCAATGAAAATTGGTATATTACTTGTCAGTTGAAAAAAATTGTTTAAAATCAATGTTAAAATTATAAATAATTTTGAAATTGGATTCTTTTTGTCATTGTGGTCAAAGAACTTTGATTTTGTTTTTAGCCAGTGCTTTTTAATGCGAGAGAGTGTGTTTTTGATAGATTGTTAGTTTTGTGGTTTCTTCCATGGAGGAATCAAATTTTTTGTCTATGGTTTATCCTTAATAATCATGTCGCAACGTGGTCACAAGTCATAACTGTCTAAATCATACTAAATGCTTTGAGGTCACAACCAAGCGTGAACTGAGCCATTAAGCTATTGCATAGCTTCTATCGCGGGCCTTGAGCGTGGAGACCGAAGCCAGAAATTACGTAACGAAAATAACCTGACACGGGACTCCTCTCACCGCTAGATGGCGTTGATAAAAAATGCTATGCAATTGCTTTACCGCGGCAGCCCCCGAGTGCCACACGTCTTTTTTTTTATAGTGATTTTGTATATTTTTTCGGATTTTTGAAAACCTAAATCGAAGCGGACAAAATCGCGGGCAGAAGTAAGTTGGTTAAATATATTTTATTTATATTATTTTTTATTTCAAAGCAATCGACCCACTAATTTTGAAGAAATCGTTTTTTTTCTTACATAACAAATAAAAATCATAATTCGCTAATAAAAAGTAAAATATTTTTTTTAGATTTTTTTTTCTATTTTTTTTTTGTCGATAATTTATGGTCTAGTTTCACCCCCTTTCGGGGTTGCACTTTATCCAGGGACACCCTGTATTACCGAAAAATGTTTCACTGTTTTTAAAGTCATTTTATTGTGGATTTACATTGTTTTCAACAAGTCTAAAGTTACCCGTCTACAATGTTTAGCAAACTTGAGTGGTGCCACAGACATGTTCATCACAGGTTTTTATAGCTCAAAAGAGCTGGAAGCCAGGACCACCAAAGAGGAAAAAGCATTAAAAAAATATTCTCTTGTCTTTGGTAATGTAACCGTAGAAAATTTAAATTTAATAATAAATTAAAATAAAATTGGAACTGTGAATAAAATTATGAATTAAAGTGCCTTACCTCAATTAAAACTGTTTTAAACGTTTAAACAAAGTATTACCGATATGAGTGCCCAAAATGCCAACTTTATCAAAATCGACTTGAACATAGGTGACCAATTAACATCTTTATCATGTGGTCATATTGTTGTGGAATTAATAAAATTTATTGCTTATCAAAGGCTTCAGATACCCTACACTTATCAGTGGTTGAAACAAGTTATCAACAAGAGAAAATCATTTGAAGATTTAAGGGAGGGTTACTTGGCAGAACGACATTTTTTTACAGCATCCACAGCATTAAGTAATCTGGACTTTATCCTAAAGGTATTTCTCTCTTCATATTAATTATAGCCTAAGATTTTGCATAGGGATATACAAACCTATATCATGTCCGTCATAAGTTTTTTTACAATAAAAAATTAAAGATTGCCCTTCACTTCACCTATTTGGAGAATGCACTTTGTGTATGAAACAAAGTACATACCTACAGCTAATATATTTGGCCGATTTCACGTTGAAAGATAGCTGGACAGTTATTATCTGATTAACTTATATTGCCTTGTTTTAATATCTAAACTAAGTTTAAGATGTAGGGAGCTTGCCTAGGACTTGCCTTTCACTCACTCATTTTCACTGTAGATGTTAGGGTACCAGAATTATAGTTCATTTGGAAATTAAAAGGAATTAAAGGGAAGGGTATTTCAATTCTTGGCTGTGCATATTAAAAAGAGGAGCAAATCTAGCCCTAAAGGTACACAGTGGTGCAGACTCTTGTAATACCTAGCAGTTCTATAAAGAGATGGATAGTTTGTTCTTAGGAAGATAGAATGCCTAAAACATAATATTTTGTTAGAAGCATATATATATCCTTAAACAATTACTGTTTTGTAGTAAAGTTTAAATTTTTCAGAAATTAATTATTTACTTAATAAACTATAAATTTTAGAGCCTACTGAAAGAAATTGACAGTGCCTCAACTCCAGAAGAGGTTTGCATCGTTTTGGGCGCAACACCAATCACATGTAAAGAAATTTATAGACTGATATTGCCTAGAGTGTGTCACAAGCAACAATGCCATTCTGCTCATATTGCAACAGACCAGAAAATACAAATGAGCGTGTTTAAGTAAGTATAATCCTGTATTACTTTTATTTTAAACTGTATTGACTGCCTCATAGACTTATGCTGAGATCTATAGAGTGTGCTCAGGCTCAGCTCAGACTCAAGATAGAGGTTAAAACGAGACACAAATAATATGCTTTGACATAAATCTGTCTCGTTTTAACTCTGTCTTGAGTCTGAGCTGAGTGAGTGTGGTCTATAGATTTTAGCCTGAGTGCCTAGCTTGGTTGGTTATAGATTTAAAAACTTAGATGAGCTCTCCATTGGGCCAAATAAATAAGTTATTGAGCTTTTCTATCAAGAAATTTTGCACTGGTCAGCAGAAGCCATCAGCCCTGCTCAAGCTCTTTTCAGTTGTGTCAGATTGCTGTCTCATCAAATTTTCTGTGATTGAATTTATTGAACCAAGCATTTCACACACTCCTTGCACTTAAAATTTTACTTTATCAAATAATTTTAATGACTATTTAAGTATTTTACTACTATTTAAAGCTTTATTTTGAGTCCAGCAGGTCTTTTTCGTCCTTAAATAGTTGGACCTGGTTATTACCCTTAATTGTTAGTGTTAACTATCACGCTAATATTATAAAGGTGAAAGTTTGTATATGTGTGTTTGTGTGTGCATGTTTGTTACTCCTTCATGCCACAACGAATGAACCGCTTTGGCTGTTTGGAATGGAGATAGCTCATACCGAGGATTAACACATAGGCTACATTTTAGCCCGGAAAATTAAGGAGTTCCAGCGAGAATTAAAAATCTTAATCTACGCGGATGAAGTCGCAGGCATCGTCTAGTAACAATATAAAGTTAAACTTAGTTACATACTTGTAAATTATATATTTTTTACTCTGAAAGATCAATTGTTTTATTGTTGCAGAACATTGGTGACATGTGAAAAACTCAGCCCAGTTTTCTTTAACGCATTAGCACCCACTAACATGTACATTTTTATTAAGAAGAACATGTCAAACAACCAGGATATTGTCTGCTCAGACAACTTTGTATCAGTTGATGGGTACAAAATACCACGCAGTTGCAAGGTTGTGAGTGTAGACTTCAGGACACAGAATTTGGAAAATATTTCCTGTTGTAACAACTTCCAAATTTTCGGGGATGTTATCACAAATGTTAAAGGATCGAATTGTGAAGAGGAACCAGAATTTGGTGAAATTGAGTCTACTGATGATGTAAGATGGTTTCAATCAAATTATGTAATGAAAGGATTTAAAGACTGTGTAGTAAACGGAAGTTCAGTAACAAATGCTTGGCTGCAGTCTTCATGAAGAAAGTTTCAAAAAAATAGCAAAATTGTAAATTATAATACTTATATTATAGCAGTCTATATTGTACTTATACACTTTTTTGTGTTTGAATGATTAAAATGCTCAATTGATTGACTGATATATTCACATATCGATTTCTAATATTAAACTCTTTAAAATAGTTTTTTATCATGGTTGAATTTGTTAACACAGCAATAAGTTAAACTTTTATCTTGTTTTATAATAATTCACTTAAGTTTAAAATGTCAGACTACGCTTATCAAGTGTCATATATAAATGTAAGTGATAAAATATAATATTTTTACAAATTGTGTTTGGCTTAAAACTATAACATAATTACAAGTTAATATGTTGTATAACAGCTTTTCCGTCACTAAATATAGTCCGGTCCCTAAACATAACACACTCTCTCTTCAAGTCACTTGCATGTGCCCTGCTTGTACAATTATCCCATTTCTGACAGTTTGTATAAGCTTCATTAAATTCTACTATCAAATTGTTTCTTCTACCGTTTGGCCCAACAACATAATCACACTTGATAGACATCTTTATCATATCACGAAGGCAGCATTCTAAAAGTTCATAGTATTCAAGCCAGAAGTCCTGCGGTAACTGCCTTAACCTTATACCTAGAGATTCAGTAAGGAGACCAGTAATAAAAATGTCATCTATCCAAAAGAATGGATGGTATATAGCTTCTTCAGATATCATAGCAGCAATTTTTGGACTCATAATATAATACCAGCCTGATAAATAAGGTGGATAAATACTTCTGGAGTATTCTTCCCATGTGACATACCACTTATTCTGCTCATTTCTTCTTGGTTCTGTATTGTTTAAAATGTATCCCATGACAAAATCAGTGCTATCTGGTATTGGTACTTTCTTGAGGAATTCATAGGTTTTTTGTATGTTGAAAACAGTGTCATCATCAACTTTTAGTATAAATGATGCTTTTTGGCAAACTGAGGATGCCCATTTCAATCCCATGAGATGTTTGTAGGTAAGATTTCTGTAATTCTCATAAAAAGAACCTTGGAGTATGTCACCAAATATGTTGCTTTCATTATTGATAGCATCTTGTGTTATATATCTGAAAATTTCAAAATTAGCGGAGATTTAGATAAGTTTATGTTGTACCTATCCTGATTTAGGATTGCAAAACACTGATATGTGATATCATACTTTTTCAGATAAAACTATTCATGCATGCAATATTTAGTATCTTGACCTACATACTTGACAAATTAGTGTACAGATTGGATAAATTCATATGATTTTTATTTACTTATTGATTTAATAGTGGTGCTAATTGGGATGTGCATCAATACAAAAAGATAGATTAATAAGAGTTATAAATTTTTTTAACACTGTTTGCAGAAATATCTGGGTACCTAACACATTGTTATCCTAACAAAACTCCTACCATTATATGAATAATGGAAAGAGGTCACAACTCTCAGCAATCAGGAATATGAAGCAGAGAATCCCCAGTCTTTCTCTGCTAAAGGATGGGTTACACTGTCTTCACCCAAATTAGCACAAAAATGAGAGTATTTCTTTATTACACAATCTCTAAACTAAAGAGTCTAAAAATAATGATCTTTCTTTCAAGTGGTCCTTATTTAAAAGAAAAGCATTACATTTAAAGGTGTCAATTTAGATTAGTTTACAAACTGTACCCCTTAAAAAATATTTGCAACAAAATATATTTCTTAGGAGATCTTACCTCTCATTTTTAGGTATTCTTGCTAATAAGAACACCCTGGTAATATTTAGTGATGAAAGATAGGCAGAGGGCATTGCCCTCCTGTGGGCACTCCTCAATTCAACATGGCCTACATAGGATGTCACAATTATCACGGTGAATGGTGGTTCTGAAAAATAGAGTTTAGATTTAAATAGGTATAATACTTTGTAACTTTCTCATTTTCATAGCACCAGACATGTGATGCAAAAAGAAAAACATTCTATGCAAAATATTTATTTATATAGTTTATTTTAATTATAAGTTAAAAGAAAACATCTCCAAAACAACTAATCGAAAATAAAGAGACATGAAATAAAATAATAAAATAATCTGTACAATCACAAGTGAAAAAAAGGTTTATAAGTAGGTAATTCAGGAAAACCGTTGGAGTTAGATAAAATTATTCAAATACAAAATATATTTTGATATTTTATTATGCTTTGTTTATAAAGAGTTTAATCTGATAAATTACTTACGGTTGCATGTTGAATTGTGTGGGTGCAAGATAGTATTTTTTATGACATTATTTTGCGTTAACACCAGTACCGTGTTGCTGAATTCTAAATTCGAACTGCGATAAATCCAAATTAATACTGACAATAAAGCGATAACAATTAAATAAACTACTTTTCTGGTCATTTTAGAGTTTTCCGCTTTATGGTAAGACGGTAATGAGTTTTTTATGAATCATTACTTTTTTCTCACATTTTGCACGTAGTTTTTCATATTTATTTGTTTAATTTTTGAAATAAAAAATAGTTATTTATTAATGATATTTTGAAGTGACAAGAGATGTAACTGACATTTATTTTAACCGATTGACATAAGCGTCCTTGACCTTTGAACCAGTGTTGTCAGATTTTTAAAAGGTCATTGCTCTCAAAACTAATCATAATCTCAGATTTTACTGTTTCTCGGTCTATCCTCGGTAGCTAAATCCTAACTGAGCTTTAGCTATCTAGCTGAATCAATTATCTGCTATATCGGAAAAAAATGAAAGAGAATAAAAATAATATATTATTGCATCTCAAGTCTCGAGGTATTTAGGTAGGTACCCACCGTTCTTAAATACTTAAGTTTTATAAAATAGAAAATAACACTACGCAGTAACAATAACATTACCCGGATATACATAGGTATTATAATTACAATCCTATTAACATGCCAGCCCGTCCGTCATAGTCGAAACACAAAAGTGTGCTAACAATGCCTTAAAAATTATTACCATAAAAGGTCGTACGAAAATTACTTCGTCTAACTACGTATTTTTTTTCCCATGAACCGAAATGCATATTTGTTATAGCGTCGAGAGTCGGGAGACGTAATTGCCGTCGCATCACAGAGCGAGCAAACAGCCGGTGGCATTTTTATCATTTAATAACTTTATCATGATTCCGCCTACGGGGGACGCCGACTGAAGAATCCTCAGTTGCACGAACCGACAGCCACGAGATCGGTAGCGACTAGTGAGCTGGTGCGCGTATAGTGACCTCGTACGAACAAATTAAAACTGACGTTAAAATGAGAGCAGCCATGGACGCAGCCGGTGTGAGCGCCGACGTAGAAGAGGGCTACGCGTTGCGAGCTAAAATAATAACAATGGTTTGCTTATTCGGCATTTCCATGGTGGTCGGATGCGCCCCCATGCTTATTTCCATTAAATTCGGCTGGTTCAAGAAAGCGAGTGGGCCAAATATGAGGACCTCTAATCAGGTGGTGACCGGACTGCTGTCTTTTGGCGGCGGAGTTCTATTCGCGACTACCTTCATGCATCTGTTGCCTGAAGTCACTGAAAATATTGAGTTGCTGCAAGGTGAGAGAGTATGATAATATATGGGATAAGAACTGCTGTTAATTTATTTATGAAAAGATATTGTAGACATTTACTTTTCTTCTTAATTCTTGATCAGAAATGACGATGGAGAAGTTTATTCTGGTATTGATAGTATGCTATTTAGTTATACCTATGCAAATATACGTAAATTAATATAGATCAAAATGAATGGGTGCATCACTGCAACATGACTGCAACTAAATATTTCTGAGATAATATGGAGAATCAAAGCTAAAGGGATATTGGTAGCAAAGCGCCCATTTTTCCTTCCGCTGAGCGGCGCGTTTAGGTCTAACTTTAGAGGATATGTTCATATTTATTTAATTATGTATAATTTTGGTTATATTTCATTTTTAACTAATTAAAAAAAACGTTAACATTTGTACACATATACATAGGTAATGCACCTACTTTGATTTTTTTAATATTAAAATTACGAGTAGGTTACCATAGGGAAATATGTAGAGATAGGTAGACCTTTGCTGTGACATTTAAAGGTTGACCTAGGTTGACACAGAACTAGACATGCCCATGTCTTTGAAGGAACTCTGCATCCTAGACTAGTTCCGTATCTCAAGTTTGATAATAGGTCATTTTAATTGACTACAATAAGGTCAACCACTTATTAAGTTAACACGATGTACCTACCTACCTGCCTGCATCAATGTAATTTTTCTGGTACGAGTGAAAATATTCGTATCTAATAAAATAGCTAGTCGATGGTCTTGGAGTCGTACGCGTCTTGGTCATCTGCTGCTACGAGCCTAATGGCATGAGTCTTGTTATTCTATTTCAAATCCTTGCTATAATCTATAATATTACAAATGCGAAAGTATGTGCGTGAAGGCCAAACCAATAGGTTTGTTGGTTTGTCCCTCAATAACGCTGCAACAGAACTACGGATCGGCTACTTTTTATCCCGGAAAATCAAAGAGTTGCTGCGAGATTTTAAAAACTATATTTTAAAAAATCCACGCGAACGAAGTTGCGGGCATCAGCCACTTTGATATAGATGTAAAACTAAAGCATAGCAAATACATTAATAAAAGTTGATAATGCACGCTCTGTTTGTCGTTTTGTACGTATACACTCATCGCATTTAAGTATAGGGTTCCCACATTTAGACACAATATTATATTAAAAGAAAGTTCCTTTACTTATGGTAAAGGACACCGACTTTGTCAGAGATAATAATAGAGGAACTTTGCCGATAGCCATTTCAGACCAGAGACAATTTGCCTAGAGTCTGTTCAAAAAGAGAACCGTCGTGGCCAAAAAGTAAACTAGCGCTATATTATGTTGCGCTATTGTATGGCTATCGTAATGTGCGCTAGATAAGATAGAATAGAATAATTTTTTATTCAAATAAACTTTTACAAAGTGCTTTGGAATCGTCAAATGAATCTACCACTGGTTAGGAATGCCGTTCCAACCGTTATCTCATTGGAGGCGATTCTCTTTTTGAACAGACTCTTGGCGACCTTTTAGGACGACCTCTCAATTAAATAAGATCATAGAGTCACGGAGATTATTCTTAGTGTTCGAATACCGAATGATTATAAAAATAGTATAACGTTTGTAGAAATTAAATGTTCAACGGGTGGTTAGAGAGTAGAAAACGGGGAATTCCGAACAATTGGCAACCCTGCATAAACAGAGGATCTTTCAAAGCAGTTAGTACAGTTAACGGTTTGAGATTTGTTTCATTCACAGGCGTAGGTTAAACGGCAATTAGGGATTTCCGTGTCATATAAACTATTGTCTTTGCTATTATTACCTTCCTATCCGTAAAACTACCAACTGTTTCAACTATGAACTTAAATAAGAAAATGTTGCCAAATATCAGACAATAATACAATAACAAATAGCAGGATTATCAGATTTTTTTACCAGCGCAACAGTTAAGTTGGTACAGGTTTTTAAATGAGAAAATGCTGCTTTCTTACTTCCGTATTAGCAGATTGTACCTACCTACATATTATAAAAAAAAATATTCATACAAAACGCGATATTTAATATGTCTAAGGTCACCTATGTCAATCACAGAAAACTTTTTATTTTGTTTATAAGGGTCAATATTATTTTATTGGTTTTCTAATATACAGGGTGTCCCACGGCTATGCCACATGGAGGGGAAGTACCTTAAATATTGTAGATGGAACATTTTACTGAAAGAAGACTTCATTTTAATTTAAAAAACAATTTAAACTGCATTCATAGATTTTTAAATAATTGCCTGGTTGAACCGGGACTCGAACCCGCTATACGAGAAAAAAAATTAACCTGCATTTTTATCATAACGATCGGAAGGCTACATCATAAGGATTATTTTTTGTTAAATAACATAGCATCAGAAATAAAAGGAAGACCATGAATTTTAGCCTTTGATGTAAAATTTTGTTCAGAAAAATGAAAAGCTGACATTGAGAACCACTTGAGAAGTACGCATCATTTCCCGATCCTTACTATCCTTACTTATATTACCTATAAATGCGAAAGTGTGTTTGTTTGTTGATTTATTGGTTTGTCCTTCAATCCCGCTGCAACAGAGCTACGAATTGCATACTCATTAGTAATAGTTCATGTCAGTTGTATGTCGATACGCCAATGTCAGCTTTTCATTTTTCTGAACAAAATTTTACATCAAAGGCTAAAATTCATGGTCTTCCTTTTATTTCTCATGCTATGTTATTTAACAAAAAATAATCCTTATGATGAAGCCTTCCGATTGGTATGATAAAGATACAGGTTAATTTTTTTTCTCGTATAGCGGGTTCGAGTCCCGGTTCAACCAGGCAATTATTTAAAAATCTATGAATGCAGTTTAAATTGTTTTTTAAATTAAAATGAAGTCTTCTTTCAGTAAATTGTTCCATCTACAATATTTAAGGTACTTCCCCTCCATGTGGCATAGCCGTGGGACACCCTGTATATGATATGTAATAATAATACTTAATATAATATAAAACTAAATACTAAATTAAAACTAAAACGTAAATAACAAAAATAAGTAAGTTTATAAGTAAGTACATAATTATGTGGATATAATAAGTAGAAAATATGTAATTTTGAATTCAGTCCACCAAAAACTTAAAAAAGAATAATGAATTTGAAAATGACAAATACTTTTACATATCGCTGCTTCAGAACTAAAGAGCCACATCTCAAAATCAAATTTTTTTTCACGAGAGCAGATTGAATTTTTTTATTAAGTATTTTTTTTGCTTTTTTGGCTCTCCAACTTACAATGTATGATAATGCTAAAATGGCGTACGCGTAAATTATTGTGATTTAAAGGCCGATTTTGACGAATGTCTTCACGTTATGACCCTATTTTTGAAATAAAAGCGAATTTGGAAAATTTTGAGATGTGGCCCTTTAGTTCTGAAGCAGCGATATTGTAGATAAGGCGAGATAAGGTATTAAAATCCATAGGAACATAACTTCCTATTTTTAACCGACTTCCAAAAAGGAGGAGGTTATCAATTCGGCCGGTATATTTTTTTTTTTTATTCTATGTATGCCCACCGATTACTCCGAGGTTTCTAGACCGATTCACGAGATTTTTTTTTTAATCGACAGAGGAAGCTCACGAAATGGTCCCATAAAAATTTTTACCTTCAACTCTTCAAGCCTGATGCTGCAGGGGTATTTCCCCCCTAAATTATGGGACTTTAGGAACCGTCGTTTACGAATTGGTATGCTTGGCCTAAGCATATACTAGATCATAGAGCTCCAGATCCTACTCTTCAATTCTGATGCTGCAGGGTACTGCCCACCTAAATTATAGGGATGTAGGAACTGCTAATCATGAATTGTTATTGTATGTAATAAGCATATACTACACCATCGAGGTCTAGGTTCTAGCTCTTCAATCCTGATGCTGCAGGGTACTGCCCACCTAAATTGTATAGATTTAGGAACTGCTCATCATGAATTGTTATTATATGTAATAAGCATATACTACTCCATCGAGGTCTAAGTTCTAGCTCCTCAATCCTGATGCTGCAGGGTACCCACCCACTTAAACTGTGAGGATTTAGGAACTTTCGCTTGCGAATTGATATTGTTAGTATCAAGCATATTCTACATCGTGGAATTCAAGGTCCTCGCTCTTCAATACTGATGCTGCAGGGGTACTGCCTACCTAAACTGTGAGGATTTAGGAACTGTCGTTTACGAATTGATATTGTTGGTACCAAGCATATACTACATCATAATGCTCAAGGTTCTAGCTCTTCAATCCTGATGCTGCAGAGTTGGAGGAATTACGAACTGACGCTTTCGGATTGATATTGTTGGTACCAACCATGGACTACATCATGGAGCTCCTAGTCCTAGCTCTTGTGTATTGTTAGTAAGTACTGTAGGTACCAAGTGTAGAACTAATGTAGTTCTACACGGAGAAAGAAACAGGAACAAGCTACACTAAAAAGCTTAAAATAAAAATTCTTTTCAAAAAACCGACTTCAAACGCCACTACAAAGTATAAAAATAATTTTATTTTGTACACGTTTGTTGAAGTCGGGCGGGCTTAACTAGAAACGATGAAATCGATGCGCGACGCTTATCTTATGGTGACATATAAGAGACACGTTTATTGAAATCGGGCGAGCATCGCGTATCGGTTTCATCGTTTCTATTTAAGCCGCCCGACTTCAACAAACGTGTACAAAATAAAATTATTTTTATACTTTGTAGTGGCGTTTGAAGTCGGTTTTTTGAAAAGAATTTTTATGCGTAACAAGATGTAGCAACATCGTCCGGGTGGAGTTAACTACTTAGGTCTCAACTAAACCCATGCAAAAAATTACATCTATCCATTGCTCCGTGATTGAAGGACAAACCAATAAACAAACACTTGCATTAATACTCTTAAGTACTAGTTACTACTAGCTGTGAAGGACGTAGTCAAGACGTCTACCTATTTAGTATTTACCATGCAAAATACTTTTTAAGTAGATATTTAAAATTAAAATCATTAAAGTTGTTAGTGAGTAGATTACCTTGTAGGTAAGTAGGTATCTATTAGAGCGATGTCACACGGCGCGTTCCGAATCTGCCGCGTAAATTGTTTTGCAACGGATCGACGTATATTTTACTTCACTATAGTTTAAGGACGTATTTGCAAATTTTTTTATAGTACTAAAAATAGAGATTTTTATTTCCATTTTATTTTGTTCGACTTAGTCACAATATGTTCCGAAAACCACCCGATATTCGAAAACACCCTCTTAGGGACCTTGAAAGTTAGGCACGAAGGCTATTCTGTACCTACATATTCTCGAAAGACGAAGTTAGAGTGATGCCACCTTCTCATCACGATCTTCCATCCATTCCATAGTGTGCTATAATGGTTGACAAAACCTAAAAGACAATCATTTTTAAGCTATTGCATACGGAAATTCCGTAACGAAAATAACCTGACACGGGACTCCTCTCACCGCTAGATGGCGTTGATAAAAAATGCTATGCAATAGCTTTACCGCGGCAGACCCCGAGTGCCACACGTCTTTTTTTTTATTCCTCAGAATCAAACGAAATGCCGAAAATGCCGATAGCGCTCGCTCCACTAATCATGTGCAGCGGTTTCTTCATGATGTACCTGGTCGAGGAACTGGTGCACGTTTACATAAACAGTCGAGACAACAAGAATGCCAATACAAGCTTCACAAGGGTGCTAAGTATACGTCGAAGCAGCACGGAGGCCGAGAGCACTGAGAAACGTATTAAGGAGTTGGAAGCTCAGGCCAAGCACCATGGTCACAGTCATTTGGCTGTGGAATCTGATGACACCATTGTTGCAGCCCTAAGAGGTCTTCTGATTGTGCTGGCGCTGTCAATACATGAACTGTTCGAAGGGCTTGCTGTTGGGCTGGAGTCGTCTGCTAGAAGCGTGTGGTATGTGCTTTATTTTTTTCTATACATTATAGGCTTAACCACTAACACACTTGATGGAAAGTGATGATGTGGTGTAAGGTGTAACGTGTTTGCCCAGAAGATACCTATTCACTCTTGTTTTAAAGATATTTTTTTTGACAACAAAACCGATGTCAGCCCTAAAGGACGATTTCTCTTGTTCTTCATTAACCAATAGATTCTACTGCTGAACTTCTACACGCATCAGTCTTGCGTCACCTGTATCCAGCGGCTTCCTGCGGCTCTGCTAATTGCTTGGTTGTCCAAAATTCTGATAGCCTAATTACCACCAGTAAGTGGATCTAAGGTTGAAATCTATAGAGCGCACTCTTACTCTGTTTGGACTCAAGACAGAGTTAAAACGAGACAGATTTATGGCGGAGCGTATTTGTGTCTCTTTTTAACTCTATCTTAAGTCCGAGCTAAGTCAGAGCAGTATAACGACTTATTACCTTTATTGTGTTAAAAATACCTACTTATTTTACGCCGTGCGTAAGTAGGTATAACTAACAAACTATTAGATACGTATACCTACTCAGTACTCACACATGGCAACACACTTAAGCGTAGTTGTAATAACTAGTAGGTACTTAATCTTTTTCATACAATGTACCTACATAATCCAGTAACACCTACTACAGAATAGGTGAGTAAGAGTACTTGACATTATCCATTTCACTTCCTATCAGCATCCTATCTATAGTCTAAGCAAGGCACGTAGCTGCTTGAGTGCCTATACTTATTCTCAATTACCGGCTAACTACTCCACATTTATCAGACCTGTCAATTTTGGATGTAATCCTATTGAGAAACTGATTGCTGTAAGTAAAAAAGGTACCTACACGTTTTAATTTGATCATAAGATCTTAGCGGGTAGCGCAAGAATATATCTTAATAAATACGAGTATTAAGTATTCGAAATTACGTTGATTACTAAATCTTATTAAAAATTGTCGTCGTTTCAACAGATAGACACAAATGTAAATTGAAAATTTAAAACACCCCCAACATGTGGAATTAACTCGTCGAACTGGATGTCATCTCACACTCTTCTTTCTGGTCGGTACGCAGTCTTTTAAAATTTACTTACGATAGTCCTCATGCGAAGCGTAATTTTTTTTGTCTTCGTATACCTTGCTAATCGATGTCAAAAATCTTTATTTTGGTAGGTACTTACCTTCGAGTATCTTACTTACTTATCGCAGACCTAGCTTTTATTTAGGCCAACGACAAGCAAAAACATGAATCAAGTAGGATTAAAAAGAACGATTAGATATTGCAGTTTTATTATCAATTGTTGGTCCAAAAGTATAGTTACCAAATTGTACCTAATTTTAAACAAAACGAATAGGTTGTTGACTCTACCTTATCGGTTATTCTTTCAAATGACACGAGACACATTGTTCTTGTGATCTTTTTGATTACGTATATCATGAGATTTACCTATTTAGATTATTTTATTAATTACTGAACTTAAAACAGCCGCAGATATATTTGTTAGAAATAGAAATAGAAATAGAAATATTTTTTATTCAAATAAACTTTTACAAGCACTTTTGAATCGTCAATGAATCTACCACTGGTTCGGAATGCCTTTCCTGCCGAGAAGAGCCAGCAAGAAACTCGGCGGTTGCTCTTTTCAAAAAAAAATAATAAAATTTTTACAATAGTTAATGAAAGCTATGCTATGTATACAGTGCTTCCACAATAAAGCTTCAAAAATGCAAAAATGCATACGTAGGTACATCAATCCAACGCATGTCAAGACGGGCAGTCACAGCAGACCCATTCCCGTTGGTGGCACCCGTTCACGAGCATGACGCATGATCCAGCCATTGCTTCGCTCAACCATATTTGAGGGAACGTAACAACCCGCACCACACGACACCACCACAGAAATGTTTAAAGAGAGCATGACTACTCAGGCTACCCATGTTGAGGCATCGAATTGAGTATTAATATTAAACTATTCATTTTGAGACATGACTGAGACACAAATAAAGTGGAAACACCGTAGAACAGAATACAATAAATTCATGTTACATAGGATAGTTATCACTGTCTCATGAATCACTGGAGCGAATTATATCCACGCTTTTTTATCATTTATGTAGTCTTCGATTGTATAATATGCTTTTTCCATGAGAGCAGATTTAATTGATTTCTTAAACTTGTGTAGAGGCAAGTCTAAGATTGACTGTGGAATTTTATTGTAGAACGTCACGCCCATTCTCACAAAAGACTTTTGGACCCTCTTGAGGCGCAGCCCAGGATACATGAGCCTATTTGGATTTCTACTTGGTCTGTGGGATAAATCACCCTTTTTTTTGTAACTCAAAATGTTTTGTCTGACAAATATTATGTTGTTGTAAATATATTGTGAAGCTACTGTAAGAATGCCTATCTCTTTAAATCTTTCTCGAAGGGAATCCCGCGGTCTCAAATTATAGATTGCGCGGATTGCCCTCTTCTGCAATACAAAAATTTTTCCAATATCGGCTGCCTTACCCCACAGTAAGATTCCGTATGACATAATACTATGGAAATATGCAAAATAAACAATTTTTGCAGTTTCTATGTCAGTCAACTGTCGAATCTTCCTAACAGCGTAAGCAGCAGAGCTAAGTTTGCCAGCAAGCGTTGCTATATGGGTGCCCCATTGTAGCTTTGAATCCAGGGTTAATCCCAAGAATACTGTGGAGTCCTCAGTTTTCAAAGGTTGTTGTTAAGTAGGTACCTAATCATTTGGTATCTCAATGGAAAAATAAATTTATAAAAGCTTTATTGTTTTCATTATTGTTATTTAGATACAGTTTATTAGTTATTAAAAAGTAAATATAGTAATAGATATAATAAGTACACAATCTTACTACTATACCTACCTACTACTTAACGCAAATGAATTTAGGACCGCATCATCTTTCTATATAGCTTGCTACTACGTAAAATGGTTCAGAATTTAGATACAGATTTTTTTCATCGATTCACTTAGTTGAGAACCTGGAGAGTGGCATAGTTAGGCTATTTTTTACCTCGGAAAATCCTGCGGGATTTGAAAAAGTAAATTCACGCAGACATCAACTAATGAAATTATTAGTGCTAAGTACCTACTTGTTAAGATTAGGCGTAAGTTAAATGGATGGAAATATATGCATCCTTAGGTGAGGGGTACATAGTTATTTGCGCCTTTGGTGAGGCGTTATTCAAAACCGCTTCAGTTCTTCAAAATATAATCGAAAAATTATCAAAAAAATATATGTTATTCTTTAATTTTGTACAAAAACTTAAAATTATTTATTATTACAATAATTTGTTACCTCTATTTCCGTCTCACGTTACGTGACATTAGCGGAAGAATTGAGGCGTTAGGTAGGTAAATGTAATATGCTGTACCTATACTTACGAATCGAGTGGCAGGGAGTTGCTGGATACAGACATCCCAAGACCGAGGCGTGTGGAACTCTATGCCCAGCCAGCAGGAAGTCTATTGGTTGTTAAAGAAGGTATTACGTAATCTTATGTGATTTTACAGGTACATGTTCGGAGCAGTATCAGCGCACAAGTACATCATAGCTTTCTGTATCGGGGTGGAGCTGCTAGCGGCTGGAACGAAGCGATGGCTGTCCGTAGTGTACATCTTCACCTTCTCTTTCGTGTCAGCGCTGGGCATCGGGGTCGGCATTATGCTGGTCGGAGGAGCTGGAGCGACTGAAGCCGGGATTTACTCTGTTGTTTTACAGGTAATGAAAACAACCTTGTCTGCCAAAACAAATTCTGAAGCGCGCCTGAAGGTACTTTTACAATCTCAAGTCGGGCAACTAAATCGCAGAGTAGGTATGCCTACTATAGGCATAGTGACTTAGGGCTGATTTTACTGTTCAAACTAAACGCGATTAGTTCACGCTAAACTCTTAGGATGCACGTAAAAGTTAGGGAACGTTGGTGAAATTAGCAGTACTTGGGTAAGTAGGTATACAAACGCCGAAAAAATCAAGTTTCTAGTAGGGTAGGGTATTTGTTGTTATAGCGACAACAAAAATAAACATTTTCTGAAAATTTCAACTGTCTACCTATTACGGATCATGAGATAGACTCGTACAGACAGACAGGCAGACGGACAGACAGCAGAGGCTTAGTAATAGAGCCCCAATGGTTACTGAACTCTAAAAATGGTCAAATTTCAAAAGCCGGACAGGCCGGACACCGTCTATTGGGCGCACGTACGCAACCAAAAAGCCCGACAGTTTCCGGATTATCCGGACGCCTGGCAACGCTATTCCGAGGCGGGCGAGGCGGCGGCTTCTGAGTATATTATGTAGTGCTTCAACAAAGGGTAAACATAAGTATCTACTTAGATACTTACCTACCTAAATAGGTACTTTAGAAATTAAACTTTTGAAGTGTAATCATATCTTTCTCCCAGATTTTATCGATCACGTAGATGATAAAAAATTAGACTAAAGTCAGAATAAATGTCACCATTTTTATCAATGCACACAAAACTTACAAGTATCTACATTATATAATATTTATAACTTAGGCTTTATGGCCGTAGCCGTAAGTACCTACCACCTTATAAGTACCTGCTACCAAGCGATTTAGCGTTCCAGCAGAGAAACGTCTAGAAACCAATTAGGGTTTAAACCCAAGAGAATATAATCACTCCGTTGTTTAAACCCTACAAGTAAGCCCGCTACCTCTTATAGACTGCACTGTCACTTACCATCTGGTGAGATCGCAGTCAAGGGCTGTTTTGTTATGAATACTACCTAAGTAGGTACCTACGCTGGAAAGGCTGTTTGTTTACAATACAACTGTATTTATCAGGAGGAAACCATTAACGTCTCCCTACTGAGCGCAGGTCTCTCAGAGAAGGGTTACTTGTAGGCTAGTCCACAACGCTGGTCCAATGCGAATTGATAGACTTTAAACATCTTCGAGAACATTATGTAGCACTCTCAGGTAAGCAGGTTTCCTCACGATGTAAGTGTGTAAAGACACATTTAATGAATTCCTTAATGACTTAAAGTTGATTGAAAGAATGTCTGCTTTGCTTCAGCTGTCCACAAGATAGATAAGCTACATATTGTAACATTTTTTGTTTTGAAAAGAGCAACTGCTGAGTTTCTTGCCGGCTCTTCTCAGCAGAATCAGGATTCCGAACTGGTGATAGATTCTCGACTTGTCGTAAGAGCCATAAGTTGACCTACATGAAATAAATTTGAATTTGATGTTTTCCTTCACCATTGAAGCATAATATGATATGAGTACATTTATTTTCACTTCTCTTAGCATGTCTTCATTAATGATTTTGTTACCAGGGACTCGCGTGTGGTACGCTGGTCTACGTAGTGTTCTTCGAGGTGTGGCGACAAGACAGAACAGGCCTTATGCAGTTCATCTGTTCAATACTCGGCTTCGCACTGATGGTTGCGTTGGAAGCAGTCGCTAATCTAGGTTTGTAGAATTCATTTTAAGCTATTGCATAGCTTCTATCGCGGGCCAGCGTGGAGACCGAATGCAAAAATTCTGTAACGAAAATAACCTGACACGGGACTCCTCTACGGTGAGCCGCTAGATGGCGCATTTTTTATCAACGACATCTAGCGGTGAGCCGCTAGATGGCGTTGATGAAAAATGCTATGCAATAGTTTTACCGCGGCAGTCCCCGAGCGCCACATGTCTTTTTTTTTTAAGAATATTACCCAAACGGAAGTTGACTAGTTGAAGAAGTAGTTGGCTTCCGGAAGAAATCTTTCCCTTAGAGTTTTAGATTCTTGCTTGCCCGTTGAAATCCTTATTTGGCATTACGACTTACGCAGGTAATTTCTGGCAACGTAATACCAAGTACATTTTTGACCGACGAAAAAAGGAGGTTCTCAATGCGTTTCTTATATATTTGTTTTCTGTTTCAGTTGTTTGACGAACATTTCAAGAAAATACTCCAAAGATATTGTTGCTAGGTGTGACTGTAGAAATAGAATAATGGTAACAGTGATGTAATTATTAAGACTTAAAATAATATTATACCTAAGAATAGTCATTATCAATAAATGTTATGGATTTAATTGTTTTGTTTGTTTTATTTCGAAAGAACTAGAGTTGGAATAACTTGCCACCTCCTAACAAGCGATTTGAAAATAAGAAAACTACCAGGCCGGAAAAAAAATACTAAATGGGTGGGTTACCAACAAACTGCATTTGAATTCGAACTAATATTATTATGTTTTAGTTTTTCACTCATAAATCTATTGTTGTGTGAGAGGGTGAAGAAATAATACAAAAAAGTTATAGGTAATATTAACAAATCAATAATTTAATTAAAAATTAACACTTTTAAACTAACTATATTCTATTCTTCAAGAAAATAGATATCTATGTACTGTAAGTAGACAAATATTAGGCTGAATATAAATGAATATAGTTTGCGCAGGCGGTATACACATTGATTAAATTGATCTTAATAAGTTAATAACACAAGTCTATATGTTTATATTACGGTTAAAATATACTTGTTACTGGAATATGTACTTAGATAAAAAAAACGTGGATTCTTTTAAACCACGCTACACTTAAACTAAGATTATCGAGAGAGACAGAGAAATTTGGAAAATCCTTAAATCTAACGCCTGTACAGAGGGCCAGTTTAGTATCATATTCCCACAGTATCTTTTTTTTTTTTTTTCTGTGAGTATTGACGTATCGTTCAGTGGCCCTCTGTACACGAGTATAATAACTATATAAGTCAAGCCATCATCTTTAACATCCCTATATTCATACTCCTAAGGCCGGTACAACGTTGCGAGGGACCGCATTCACACGCATTTTCCGGACGCTGAGTTCAGTAAATACACACAGCGGTCTAGGAAACTCGTGTGAACAGCCCAGCAATATACTTAAAACGATATACTTTAAGTAATAAATATTTAAATATGCTCAACTATTAAATAGGTATACCTAATATTGCATAATATTATTACTATAATCACTATACAATGTTCGTAATAATTGTAACTGGTATTACTCAGAGATTAGGTGTTATTAAATATTTGGAAAATTCAGATTTTTTTTAGGACCAACAAGTATGAAGACGGAAAATGACTTGTTCTTCTTTTTATATAATTTCAAAAATGCATTATTAAACACCAATGGTTACATTAATGTCATTTTTTTTAAACAGTAATATACCTAGTAACATTATTGATCTCACTATCTTTTTAGATATTAAAAATTTCTATAGTCTAAGATACTTTTTTATTAAATGCGTTTCGAGAAATATCAGTGTAATATGCCGACGGTTATCTATCGTATTATGATCTATCGAAAATATGTGTTCTCTATGTTTGAGCTAAATTGGTACTTCTTATTATTGTTCCGAGCAAAATATTTTATAAGCTTACTTCTTACATTTACAATGAAAATAAGAGATCTTGTCTATTTTTACATTTAAGTAGTTATATAATTTTGATAAGAAAACGGAACTTTGGCACATTACATAAATAAATTAATTACCAAAGCGAATATTATACTAATAATATAACGTTAGAAATCAAATAGTATTAATATAAAAAAGTCAAAAAAAAAAAAACTTTAATAAGTTTTCTGGAACCTTCTAAGATAAGATAAGTACTTTACGAAGTAAGACAAATTAAATGCGAAGATGGCGAAGTTTTTAGTTAATAATGCCCAGTAAAAGCGTTTAGTTGTTTATAATAAATAATTAAAATTAAATTCATAAAAATATATTTTTTTAATTTATTTCGTGAAGTAAGTGAATGTTATATTCGTTTCCTGCCAGACTATACAATATTGTATTCGCTACTTTTATACCTAGCCACGAGTATATTTTATTATTCAAAATGGTGTTGTCTATATTAAATTAATAAACATTTATTGTTAGTTGCAACAAAGATTGTACTACCCTCATCCTTTGCATTAAACTAATTAAATTAAATATTTTATTACATATATGCAATAATACTATAATCAGTTTCATGCTATTAACAAAAATGTATTAAAATTTTAATTTAAGAATACAATTTACAAAGAAAAAGAATCTTTTATAACAATTATAAAAGATAAATTTTGAAAGAGGTTCAAAGATGGTATGGTCCTGCCGCCATCTTGAATTATCACTTAAATGGTGTCACATTCTGAAGTCGATTTATAACAATAAAGAATAGATGATCAACTATATGATAGGTCACTTTATCATCATAACACCACCTGTTGTAAAGATTACGTGTTAAATAAACGATTTAATATTTAACTTGAAATATCTCTGTAAATGGCGGTTTAAAAATAAAATCGACCTACAGTCCGACAAGGTTCTATTTTGGCACTCGTACTACATGCTATTTGCTTACATATTGCTAATAGCAAATACAAAGTTGTCATAAAGTGATGTTTTTAAAGTCGTTAAATCTGAATCTGGTCACGTGCCAAAAGATGCTTGCCGCACTGTATTTATTATATTTTGTGATTTTCTAATTGTACACCTAGAGGTGGGACAGCCATTTTGGAAAAATAAAATTAAGATGGCGGCTCGCTATAAAGTCCTCCTTCCATATACTAAAAAGATTCGTACCCAAGTCTGGCAACACCATTTTGATAATCTCGTTCAGTTACCCTTGCATTGACGAAGCTATCAGGCGCTTAGGATTTGAGCAGCTTATTTGCTCGCTGGTTCGCGACTGCTATGCGGGTCTCGTTACTCTCACCCTAAAACATTTGATTTACAAAATATTAGAATATTATGTACTAAATGTGGGCAACATTAGATTCGCGGACATTGTGAATCGTTATAAAATGAAATTCAAACTATACATGGACCGACTTAAGTCGTTCAGCTATACGTTTGTGAACGAAAATAATGTCCACGTCATCAAACAAATCCCGCGGCAATTAGTGGAACTAATGCATTTTACATACAATATGTGCAAAAACATGTGAATACTAGCGCCGCCACTAGGGGACTTCTTTCGTGGCACGGACTTTAGTATTCATTTAACAGCTCAAAACGTATGAAATCATACGTTTTGAGTTGTCAAATGAATATAATCGTCTTACACAATCGCACGATTGTTTTGCGAAACCAACGTCGATTAACAATGTTGACCGTAAATTTAATGTTACCCACAAATGTTACAAAAACGCAATTTTTGTCGAGTGCAAGACAACTGTATAAACACAAAAATGGATTGCGAAAACTTGTATTTTTTTATGTTAATTGAGTGTAGAATAATATAATCTTTGTTACTAACTAAGTAATCGCTTGAAATGCATTAATCAAAAATTAATTATTTTAAAAGAGTATGTACTCAATATATATATATATTTTTGGGTAAAAAATGTTGCCATGTGAAAAATTTTACTGTATGCTCAATATAATAAAAAATAGTGACATAATGTTAAATTGTATTCAGTAGATACTGTTGGGATAAACTTACCTAATTAAGCACATAGTTCAGATAAAATTATAATTATTAATAAATTATCTTTTAAACATTATTTTGATGGTCTAGAAAACAAACTAATTATAAAATACTTTAAAAATAAAATTCCTTTAACTTTACTAACCTCTTCCTTGGAAATAGAAAAATATTAGTCAATAAAAATGTCCGAATTCAGTTAATTTGCACATAATATCATTGACTTCTAGACCATTGATTTTGTTGTCAACCACCTTATTACGTACACGGAGTTCCTTAATTATAATAAAAATGGCATAAGTTATGCAATTAATAAATAATTAAGTGTACATTATCTGCCAATCAGTCATGAGATCTTTTTCATGTGTACACAACAAACCATACAAGAAGAAAGTTATTTTTAATTTCTTTGACATTTTATATAGTAATATATGCACTGACTACTTTGCCGATATTTTTAAAAAAGAAATATGTTAGTTATATTCACATCAGTTGTTTAAGAAAATTAGTCCTATCCTAAGAATTTTTCGTTGCCAATTACTCTTTTTTTTTTTAAACATATAGACTAGTGCTTGGCTGAGATCACACCTGATGGTAAGTGAAGATGCAGCCTAAGATAGAACGCGCTTTCCTATAAAATGCCTATTCACTCTTGATTTGAAGGTACACCAATTCTTCTCTGATAAGAATTTTATTTTGGCAAAAAATCCTTAAATATACATTATTTGCATAACTTACACTGCACTCTAGGAAAGCAAGTGCTTTAGTGTTGATTAGTAAGCTTATCAAGCGTTTTTAATAGCTGACAAAACTGTGGTTACAGGTTACAAAGTAACAATATGTACAGCTCGTCAAATTCTTTGCCATGTTGTCGAAAGGTCAACGAAGATAATATAATCTATATTTATAAAATACTTGTTCTAATCAGAACAAGTATTTTATAAATATTATAAATTTACTCCAGTGTTATTCTAGTAGTTATTTAATCGACAGACTAATCTATCAATGCACAATAACAATGGAGTTAGAAACACGAAGTTTTGACAGTTGGAAATTTTACCCCTAAAGGGATTTAATAAGGGATGAAAGTTTATGTGAAAGTCTTTAATTTTTCAAGTTTTATCCATGAAACTATATTGGTATTCTATATTTTGGCTTTTAATTAAACATAAAAAAGTACCACCAAAGGGTTAATGGATTGCTTATAATATTTTTTAAGTTTATTAACATAAAGAAAAAAAAACATGAAATATATAATTTTGATTTTAGAATCAAATTATTCTTAGAATTTGACGAGCTATAAAAAATTCTCAGACCAAAGAAAATTCCACATATAAGTAAATAAGCGTTACGCTTGATATACCAATAGCTTAATTAAGTGCATCGAAAAAAATGTAATACATGTACTCACGGACGACGTCGCAGCCCTGTCTGTGTAAGTGTGTCGTTATGTGTCTCGTGGTTGAGGCATAGTTAATATGGCAGACATAGTATTAGAATATACTTAGTCTATAGCTCATACAGACGTACAAATATATTCAAGCATGTCCAGTATATTTTATGAATATTGACAAACTACTCTTTACTGTACTCTTTGGCCGTGTTTTCACTGGGCGATTTTTGTCAAGGAATTTTGTCGCGAGACATGTCGCAGGACAAAAGTCGTTGAGTTCGTCCGACATCTTGAAGCCGCGACAAAACTATCAGTCGTAACGACAACGAATCTTTTGCAAGTTACGGATCGCGTAATGTCGTAAGAAGTCTACGGCAATATTTCACAATGTCATATGATATTAGTGTCCAAGTGATTACACGGCTTTAGGGTCTATCTTTTAATTTTGTATTACAACTATCTATAGGAAGAGTTCATTAAAAAAAGAATTATAATTTTAGTAAACATTTCCAATTTAAATTAATGTGCTGGTAACTAAACTATTTTAGGGATTGCTTGTCAAAGAAAAGTTTAAAGGCTAAATATAATTTTATTACTTAAAGTATTTGACGTATTGATTCGTATTTAATTATTTAATTACCGAGTAAACATTAAATAAATACAAAAATAAACTAAATTAAACAAAGTATAAAATAAATTAATAGAAAGTAATCATAACATAAGAAAAGTTTACAGTTTATTCAAATTAATTTACTTAAATATTTATCTATAAACTTTTTAATCTCTAGTTTACAAAATTGGTGCTAATTCTTTTGTAAAAATCCTTAAACTAAACTACCTCTGACAGCTCCAAAAACGGTTTCCTTTTTGCAGGGAACATTGAGAAAAGAATAGAATTATTTTAGAGCTGTTAATATAGTTTAGTTTGTGTACAACAAGATTAGTACCATTGAGTGCGTTTACCAATTCATAGAAGCAGATATGTTTTTTGGGATATGCACAAATCCGATGATATTATATTTCGTTTGTGAAAAATAGTTTAAGTAATATTTTTTTTATTTATGAATTGAATGTTTGGAAGTTTTTTTTTTAACTTTTTACGCATTTGTGCATACTATTTGTGATTTTCATAATAAGTATAGACTAGACTAATTTTTTACTAGGAATGTATGGAACATAATGTCGTCGATGTGGTCGAGCTTAATAAATATGCTGAAAGTACACTGCGGTAGAGTCTGAAATGGTATATTGAATTGTAGCTTCAATATGTAAAGTACAAATAAACGGTCTTCGGTCTACCGCTGTCATCGACACAACCCCACGTTTATACATCTTCACATCATCGTTTATACTCTATGCCAATATGTCTTGAGTCTTATGCCCTAACCTTGTCGGAAGCCTTGAATGGTGTTAACTAATTGAACCACCAATTGGAAGAAGGTAATAAATCCAAAAACTAGGAACGGAGATAATCGAAAAAAACTGTTTAACTTTTAATTATCGGCACATAGCTTCTTATGATGTATGAACGAAATGAAGATAATGTTAATTATGATTATTTACAGATAAATTAGAACGACGTATGTTAATATTAACTAAGATATACACATATAAAGTTCTTGGATTTATTTCCTTCTTCCAATTGATTAAGTACTAGCATGAAAAAGCCAAAATAATGAGAAAATATATTTATTTATTTGAAATACTGAAGGTGCTAAGTGACGTTCTTCTATTCTTCATCGATTTCAGCAGTTTCGAATGTTGTAGTAGGCAAAGCCTTAATATCATAATTTTTTTTAAATTTGTCAAGAATTTATTGAGTTATTTTATGTATGTCTTTCATTTTTGTCTTATTTATTGTATTTTAAAAGCATATATGCCTTAGTTAATGGTTGTGCTGGGTTCTCAGATACTTTCTGAAGCATAAAACTCATAAAAAGCTCTTTACCTAAGCCATCTATAAACTTAGAACATGTCAAGTAAATTTTTTGACTTGAGCTGTATTCAAAACTTCTGTATTGTGAGATATTGATTGTGATTATCTTATCTAATGACTTTTGCATTTCTTTTTTGTATTGATGAGTATTTTTAACACCTCTTCTTTTCTTTTTTGGAGTTTCATCTTGAACCTCCTCATCAAACGAATAGGTACAACTATCACTAGTCGTATTTAAGAAAATACGCAAAATGATTAACTTATTAATCTCTAAATTGCACGTATATCTCAAATATAACTTAAAACAAAGGTGGCATTAATTGATAATTATGTTTGTATTTATTTTTATTTGAATTAAGCAGGCATATCACTCGTTAACACTATGGACATACGTGTATCAGTTGGAAGAAGGGAATAAAAGCCGGGATTTATTTCTTTCTTCCAACTAACAGTTTCTTTGATTGCACAAAACTGCATGAAATAAGAGAGATTTATCTCTACTTTTCAACTCGCAGAGTAGGGCTATGTTTTAGGTACACAAAAATGGGCATAAGTCGATTTGTCAAAAAATGGCCTTTATTCCCTTCTTCCAATTGGTGGTTCAATTGTTAGTGCAGTTTGCGGGTAGTTGATATTCTTAAGAGCCATTATACATGGGCCTTTTGTCCAAATGTTGGCGCATTTGCACATAAGTCAATTGTCTCTTATACAGGTGTTTTAAAAGCTAAGATACAAAGCTTATTGGAATTTTGTAGACATATTTTACCGAGGTTTCATTTCAAAAACAACTTCTCAATCAATCTCAATAGGTAACTTGTGTATATGTAATTAAGTTATAACGTGTACCTAACTCATAAATATCAGTCCACTTGTACGTCCAAACTTAATTCTGTACAAACCATTACTACCGCTCCCAAAAAAGAAAGAGGCACTCGGTCTTATTTTAGAATTTTTGTTTGTTTTGGTTATTTATAAAATTATCATTTGACTCAGTACATCCTCTTTCAATGGCAGATGCAAATCATCACTTTATAAACGGTGTCCTTCTTTTTTTATCTCGTAGCTTTAGTTTTATTTCAATAAATATATTTATCATTACCATTATCTCACCTCCATAACGTTGTACATGTAAAATTATTGACATTCAAAGTGTACAGTGTACCAATTTTGAACATAAAGTAGTATGATCGAATACACTCGCCAAAACGGGCCATTGTGTACTGGAGCCATGGCTTCTCTCACAACCCTCTCTCTACCACAGAAGCAGTTTAAGTGAAACGATAGTCCTTATTCTCCGTTATTATTTATTTATATTAATATATAATAATATTGTTTTCATCACGCAACACATAAATGCTCCTATGAAGTGTTATATGAGATCTGGTGTGCAGATTCGTGAATTTCAAAGAGATATCAATAACTAACACTAATTATGTACTTAATTTCGAACTATTATCACATATCAACTCATCCTTTAGCATCGTTCTAATAATAATTTTTTTTATGTTAACATTAACGCTATTCTAAATCAATTAATTGATTTTTATTTCGTTATCAATCGAAAATAGTTTCACAATATGAGGATAACACGAATAGGATTTTTTTTAGGTTACATAATATTGGTTATCGAGTGTTACCACATGCAAAAAGCGACGTAATATATATTAACGTAGTACGCCGATAACAGGGTAAATTCACATTCACAAAATAATAAATCTCAATATTCAACTACTTCAAGTACAGGGTAAAATATTGTTATGGTTAATGTTTTTTTTTTTTTTTCAATTGGTCTACACAAAATGAGCACCAAACGTAATATTTTATCTGTTGAGCGTTTGGATTACATGAAAGCAAAGTCAAACATCAATTATTACAATAGTAAATAGTAATTTTTATATAAGTTGTTCTTCATTAATTTTTTGATTAATTCAAAAATTATCGGAATAGAGTAAACACTATTTATATTATGTATCAACGATGACCGGTTGCTGATTTTAGTATTTAATAAGTTTGACACTAAGTTATACAACAGGATTAAATACGGAGATGAAATGAATTGTAAAAATATAAATCATAATACATTTTCTACCTACCTTCAACTTAATGAGTTTATGGGTGGATTTATCTTACACTGTGCTCTGATATGGCAAGGTATAAGATGCATCTACCCTACATTACAATACATTTTTATTAACAAAAAGCGCTATTAAACATAAGTACTTACTGTTAAAAAAAAAACAAGCAACAAAAGAATATAAGTAATGCTAATTCTGTCAATCTTTAAACTAAATTAATTTAATATCTCTAAAATTAATGTTATCCGCTACGAGCATTAAATTAATAGGGAAATATTATTTTTGAGATCTATCAATTTAGTTTAGAGATTGTGTACATCTGAATTAGTACCATTGCTTTTTTCATAGTAATTTTCAATAGTATTCTAGTAATACCATATCACCCACAAAGGTGACAGTTCAAAGTTGACATTTATAATGAAGCGTTTTAAATCTAGTCAATACCTTTTTTTAGCATCGAGAAAGTCAACAACGACTATGAAATCGACTTTTTGGTCGTAATTTTTTCCTAAAAAGGCCGCACCGATTCATCGATTTGCCTATAAATGTCAATCTCTATGGGTTAACGTTCCGATTCACGGATCAAGCAGCCAAAGAATATAACAGTTTTCGAATATTTCTTTTTTATTAAATTTATTTAATGGACTGACATTTTTATAATGATTGCTAGAATCATAATTTACTGTATTTTTGCAATAATTATATCGACAATTTTTTTGATTTATTATTATTTTCGTTTTTAGAATGGAGTATGGGTGAAACGTAAAACTGAGAACTGTCACGCATATTATGGTATCTGGCAAATAGTATAATTAAAAATGTCTTTCTCTAGCATAGGATCTAGGGCTATGCAACCGGCCGAACCACGAGACTATGTGTGTGTGAGTGTGCTGTCGACGTTTACTTGAGCAGCTCGTGCGCTCGCTGGTTGGCAAGCGTTATCCTCGTTTCGTTCGATTCGCCCTACGATACAGAAATGCTGTTTGTTTTGCGTTTTCCATGTACAAACGGGTATACTGTCCATTTACACTTGAAACCTTTGCTTTAATCGAATTCATAATGCATGTAACTTCTACAGTTCCAAGGACTCAATAATAGTTGAAATCTTTGAATTAATAAGGACAAATGCAGTACCGAAAACGAGTGAAGACCGATATTTTTAAACTATTGCATAGCTTCTATCGCGGGCCTTGAGCGTGGAGACCGAATCCAGAAATTCCGTAACGAAAATAAACTGACACGGGACTCCTCTCACCGCTAGATGGCGTTGATAAAAAATGCCATGCAATAGCTTTACCGCGGCAGTCCCCGAGTGCCACACGTCTGTTTTTTTATAGTAGTCGGTCATACAAACATAAATGAACACTAGATAGTGTGGAGTCGACTAAAAGTTTATATTCGAAAAGACACAAAAGTTTCAGGTATAAATGAAGGGTACCGGTTTATAATGATTGTTTCATGTTGTTTCACAGTTAGTAATACAATTGTGATGAGTGGAACAAATGAGTGTTACTGATGCTATTCTAGTTCGAGGATAGATAAGTCACTGGATGGTAAACTAGAATGATTTTGTGAACGTGTACTTTGATGTAGATATGTTTCAATAGATAGACATAGAGGAGTTCCACAACACCCAGTAATATTCAAACCGCATTCACTACTGACGTATGAAAAAGACATGCCTGGTGAGAATTACTACTAGGTGATTTTATGAAAGCATACTCAAATAAATAAGGCCAATATGAGTGCCTCGGAATTAAAAGTTTAAATGGGGGGGAAACTGTTGACAGTTGGGAAGTCACTACAATGGTACCTTTACCACAACGATGTTGGATCTATCAACAAGCCATGCGATTGAGTAAAAAAAGCGTATTCATTTGACAGCTTAAAACGTATGAATTGATAAATGACTTACGTTTTACGCTATTAACTGAATACGGGTTTCTTATCAATCGCACGGAGCCTAGAATCCGTGGACTGTGGTTTTTAGTCTTTTCATAAATAAATTAATTAATTCACTTTTACAGGGCATGCTATTAGTTCTGCTGTGGTATGTCTTGATGTCAGAAATAGTTCGTCTTCCTCGTCATATTGGATCCACCGACAAGCTATGCGATTGTGTGAGAAAATCGTATTCATTTGACAGCTTAAATCGTATGCATTGATAAATGACACCTTACTTTTTAACCTAACGACCTCCCTGGCGCAGTGGTGAGCGCTGTGTTCTTATAACTGGGAGGTCTCGGGTTCGATTCCCGGCGGGGGCAGTTTAGGAGGTTATAATTTCTAAATTGTCTCTGGTCTGGTCTGGTGGGAGGCTTTGGCCGTGGCTAGTTACCACTCTATCGTCAAAGACGTGCCGCCAAGCGATTTAGTGTTCCGGCACGATGGCGTGTAGAAACCGATAAGGGGTATGGGTTGAATTTACACTGCTATACCCCTTCCAAGTTAGCCCGCTACCATCTTAGACTGCATCGTCACTTACCATAGGCTATCTTGTCATCGAATTAAAAAAAAACCTGTTGAATGAATACGATTTTCTTACACAATCGCAAGACTCATAGGATTAATTCACTTTTACAGTGCATGCTATTTGTTATGCTGTGGTATGTCTTGATGTCAGCAAATGTATGTCACGAGTTCTTGACTCATGATATAATTGTGTTATTATGATACGTATGTTGTGTTTAATGATATCAAAGTACGTCAAGTTTAACTGGCGTACATTGAATCAACATCATAGGGTAAAAGTACAATTGTAGAGACTTTTAAGTATGTCAACCCCGGTTTAATTCGTAAATTCTAAGTATATAAGCTCTAAGGGTTAGTCGCGTACAGATGTAACAGTTAAACCCACGTACACAATTAAAGTGATAGATTAATACTAGTGAAGATGAAAATGTTCATGATTTACAATGAAATGACGTACATATTAATTTTAATAAATTAGCAATTGAAATTTGAAATATAAGTAAAAATAGAAAGCATAATAATGTTTCCTATTAATTATCTCGCAATAATTTTATTGGAGTAACTTTTTTTGCATTTTCTATACACGCGATTTCGTCTAGTACTTAAAATATGATTGATTACCTATTATTTATTATTAAAAAATTATTTACAATATTTTAAATTACTATTGACGAACTATAGATTACTATGATTTTTTTTTGAATCTCTAAAAAATGTACAAAAAATATTGTAAATAATTTTTCTTAGTTAAACACGAGAAATCACTTTTATCATAAAAGATCTTTGCTCGAATTAAATCTTGCCCTGTGAGACCAAATATTATGGAATAATGACTAATAAGATTTTGGAATTGTTGAAAACAAATAAGATGAACGAGTGCTATTTTCAAAAAATTAAAATTCGAAAAAGAATTATTAACATTTTCTATAAAGAAACTGTAGAGTGAGGGACAGAGCAACGTAAAAGTTACGGCTCCAAAATTCCGATCCATGCGAATGCTGAAGCAAACAGATTAATGCACGAAGACTTTCCAAGATAATATTATGTACCTACTTGGATCCTCCTTGACAACATCTATGCATCCAATCCATTTGCTTACAACACATGAGTAAATAACCGAACAGATAATTATAAAGCTTCATATAATCGTGCTCTTACAAGGCACTGTATCACGATTCACAAGTCGTACGCGACAGTCTCCAGCGACACTGCGTCGCGTACGTCGAAGTTTAGAAAACTGTCATATCTTTACTCATATAATAGCTTAGAAACAATCAAATATTTTGCTATATTTATCACATCCTCTAACAAAATAGGTATTGTAGCATAAAGTTACAGTTAAGTTGAAGCATTTTGGAAAGTGATAACAGGTGGCGCCACTAGTTGTTTACCTCGCGCTAGCAGTGACAGTACATTTTTGACGGTCTTTTAAAATTGCCTGTTCGATTAAATAGTTATGAACTTGAGTCCTGGGGTTGATCATAGATTTGTTTGAGGGTAATATGGGTAAATATTAGAGATGAAACGGATAGTGGTTTGGCCGGATACCGGATACCGAATATTAGGCCAACCTTAAAGGTGAATAGCCGTATATCCGGCCGAACATAGTCCAGTCGAACATACCCGATCGCTTCACTCACACTCGTGTAAGGAATCGTCTCGTTACACGAGTGAAGCGTTTGGGTCGATTCGGGTGATTTCGGGCCCATTCGTTTATGTGAGAAATTGGCGCTTTACTGTTTGGTGTTTTTATTCATCATAATTTGCCTTTAGTGCAGTTTAAGTGTTAATTTTTTTGTTATTTTATTAAAAATTCATGATCATGATTCTCTATGTTAAATAAAGATTTAAGTGCCTTCAATCTTTATATCGTATGTATTTGCAATCCGGTATCCGGCCGGATACTCGTTTAATATCCGGTATTCGGCCGGATTTAAAATTTGAGCCGGATAGTTACCGGATATCCGTTTCATCTCTAGTAAATATGATTAGACGAAATCGCGTGTTTACCCCCGACATGTGACCGCCCGGTTGGCGGTCGCGGCACCCACCTTGCGGTTGATGCGGTCGATCTGGCGGTTCTGGTTCTCGAGCTCGGAGCCCATGTCGATGGCCATGTTGCGCAGGTTGCCGATCATGGTGTTCACTTGGCCCATGTTCTCCTCCATCTCGTCCTCGCGGGCGTCGTTCGTTATCCTGTAATACGCAAGTTGTCTCCATTTTTTTTTTGTTGTTTTTAACATAAGAATACGTTAATCTTTAACAAATAATATAAATAGAAGTGTGTTGTATGTTGGTTTGTCGTTCAATCACGCCGCGACAGAACTGTGGATCGACGTGATTTTTTTTGTATGGGTATAGTTGAGGACCTGGAGAGTGACACAGGCAACTTTTTGTCCCTGAAAATCGAAGTCGACGGCGTCAGCTAGTATTTAAATAAAATAAAAGGAAAGTACATAAATCCGTTTTTTCACAGAATGTGTATATCTATTGCGGCTATAAAAACAAATAATAAAAATGAAATAAAATAAAAAATAAAGGTTAGTACTCATAAAAGAAACGTGATTTTTTCGGCGTTTTTTGCTCGACCTGAACAATCGTTGTTATGATGGTACGGAACCCTTCGTGAGCGAATCCAACTCGCACTTGGCCGGTTTTATTTTACTACTTACCTTCCAATGTAGCCAGCCTGCGGGCCGATGCCGTTGCGTTCATCCATCACCCGCTGGGGCTGGTTGTTCACCACCTTCCCATCATCATTCCCCTTCCATGTCCCGTCGTCTTCCTTGAACGACGCTCCCCTGGAATCATGTTAGAAACCCACTTTCAAGGTACATCATCATCATTTCAATCCATCACCGGCCACTTTTACTGCCCCGTTGGTCTAGTGGTTAGTAAGATGTCTCGGGTTCGATTCCCGGGTGCAGCCAAAAAATGTATTGGGGTTTTCTGTCAAAAAACCCTCAGTACTAACCCGGAGTTAGGAATTTAGCGGTGACCCCCGTGCCTCGGAGAGCACGTAAAACGCCTGAGCAGATCTTCACAAATTATAGCTAAGGTCCTCTTAGATCACATTAACTTTAAACAGAGAAAGCCGCATCAACCCGTCCGTTAGGAAGCTACGAGGGAACCGACAAACACATAGATACACCCACTCACAGATACATAGAAACACATCTCAAACTTATATCGCCCCTCATATTCAGTCGGGGATTAAAAATAGCAGAGGTCTTTTGGCCCTAAACCGATAAAGGTGCTGATAGACTTGAGCATTCACTTGTAACAGAACATCGAGCATTTGCCGTTATTATTTTTGTCGAACTGAACAACGAGCCGAGCCAAGTATAGAGCCAAATATTGCTACGAACAACTAGAGAATTCTAGCGAACGCTCTATTCGATGCTCGTCAGTTATTATTCATGAAGATGTCAGACTTGATGGTCGCGTGTGCTGCATTTATACTCATTGGTTAGGTTAAAAAAAAGAAAAATAGAAGATGATGGCGAACTAATCTGTTTCGTCTTAGAAGTGGAAGTGGAGGTCTACAATGCTCGCAAAAACGCTCGCTAGAATGCTCGCCAGAACGCTCGATAGAATGCTCGCTAAAATGTTCTCGTATTTTTCTATGATGTAACATTCGCACGAATGTTCATTACAGGTGAATGCTCAAGTCTATCAGCACCTTAAGATAAAATTGTTCCTCACTTGTTGCACGGCAGGGCGCAGATGCCACAACATTTCTCCATACCCGACAGATTCTTCTCCGCTTCGCGCATGTCCGCGTTAATCTGGTCCATCCCCTCCTCGATCCTATCCAATTGTTCTGTCCACACACACCATAGAAACTGCTTTAATACTGGTCTTAAGTCGTACAATTATTTTGTGTTCAGCTCCTAACAAATAACTTATTTGTTATCTTTATTTCGCGATACTTTGAATGTTTGACACTTTCTTTTAATTTTTTGATATAGTTACTTTTTTTTTTTTTTGTAAATTCTCAACGCTCTCGACAATAATCGGAGCTAAGTGTAAGACAGGCGGTGTGTTGCGAAGCTCGATTGTACTATTTTTTTTTCTAACCATGCATTCCATATTCTATGACAGCAATTCTAATCTTATTAAAAGCTCTGAACTGTCTTTTTCTTTTGATCGCATTGTCTTACACTCGATCCGATCAAAATTTGATAACTAATTTAAAGTTTTTACCTTTGATATTAGATGATGTATATGTGCTAAGACTAAGTGATAAAAATACCAAATACTTCTTCGACTAACATTTAGAATATTAATAAATACTAAATTCATGCAATCAACAGCAAAATTGAAGTAATCGTGCATAGCTAGATGCGTGAGGTAAAGAAAAAAAAATATATGAAGATAAAGTATAACCAATAAAGTCTCCATTCAGATCGAGGCTCAGTCGGAACGGAGATTCGCTTTAATTCACTATTTAAGTATATGATGATGATAACTTTTTTTACCTTCGTTTTATTATCCATCATTATTTAACTGTTGGCACATTTTTCAATCGGCATTAAAATGTTATACAATCGCCATTCAATGAATTCTCATAGACATTTGGAACTGGCATTTGAGACGAAGCCTTGCTAAGTTATGGGTGATGTATAAAGTACTACGGGATGCTTACCGCCCTGTTCATCCAGCATGACCAGGGTTTTCATGCCCACCTCGTGACTCTACAACACAATAATGATGTCACTATAGCGCGCCAAACGAAGGCCGAGGCGAGACGCGGCGCGCGCGCTGGCCGGCCGGCGCGCGCCTCGCGCCCGCGCTCTCAACTCAACTCAACTCAACACAACTCAAACTCACAACTAAACAAAATAAAACAATACATGAATATGGTCACGGTGAGCCGCGCTGAGGCAGGCGGCCGCTGTTCGCGGTCGATGTTGATGAGTTAGCAAATGAGCGTTTCGACAAGCCATTCCTACATGATAGTGTACACATAGCGAGGGTCGTCCGCGTCGCTCCGAGGCGGTGCCGCCGGCCTCGCGCCGACACAGATCGCATCGAGCTAACAGTCACAGAGCTACGGCTCTAACACTGCAGTACGCTGCTAGCCATGGATGAAGGCGTATACCGGTGCGCGGCTCGACCGGCGCGCGCGGTACACGCGCGTTCATTTCAGAACCGCAGATCGTTAAGAGAAGAGGAGTAGTTCGGAAAGATAAATAAATATACCTATAAAAAGCGTTCCGACGATAATATCAACGGAAGAAATAAACAGATTGCGCAGCTCATACAAATTAAATTTTCAGCAAAAGATAGAGTACAGTCTTTTGCGACAATTAGCAACGAACGGCCATCGGGCTTCTATTTACACTATGTTGTCAAAGTCATCCCCATCGAAACATAGAAACATACGCAACATCGATCTGAGATAAGTCGTTATTCAAGAGAAACGTCAAAGAAAAACAAAGAGATTAATTTAGTTAGTAACTGCACATTCAACACAGACGTTCTCACGGCTCGACTACCCACGTGTCAGGTTAACTCTTACCGCCCTGGTGACTCAACATATGAAGCGCTTGCCCCCCGGCGTCCTCGCTCTATACATAAAATACAAATCAAAATAATATATCGCAGGAGAGAGTATCGGGGTGTGTGGGTGGCGGGCGGTGCTCGTGGGCCGTCCGCACGGACGCGCGCGCGTGCGGCGTGCGGAGTGCGTGGCGTGGCAGCGGCGAGCGGCGGCGTGACGCGCTAGGCACGTGCGCGGTGCGGCGCGGCGCGGTGCGGGCGGCGGGGCCGGGCCGCACCGCGCCGAGCGCTCTACTCGAACAACGACATGCATGCAGTGAAGCTTGCAAGTAAAACCAGATTCAGTTTTATCTGTGCTCAGTTTCATATGAATCATGATTATTTTGTGTAATGTTAAAGAGTCGTGCGTTGAGGAGAAGCGTTTCGAATTTACTTCGCTCGGTTAATCTTAATTCGTTTCATGTGATTCGGGTAAGTTGTCGATTTAGAGTCGAGTACAAAACATCTGAAATGCAAAATGTAATTTTCGTACGAACGCAGATATAATAGATAGCTGATGATGTTAATTTGTTTCGCCCGAGCGGCGTCGTCGGGTTAGGCGCTCGCTGATAAGTAGTGCAATATGGTGTAGATTAGCTACAAAACATAATAAGGATACAAAGATGTGGGTTTTCCGTGATCATCTCTGTGTGTGTCTCAAAATGTCAAATGAAGTTAAAGGATGCCCGCACCTTTGCATTGTGACAATAGATATATGTAAGTTAAAAATACACAGCAGCTGCGATACCCCTCCAAGCTCCGCGCTGTCGGCGCGCCCGCCGGCGGCCGACAGCCCTACGGCTCCGGCGAGGTTAGCGAGAAAGTAAAATAGATAAAATGGAAAATTATTTAGTGTTGCAATTGCAGTTCACTCACCTCCCTGGTCGTCTAGAGCGACCAGAGTACGAATGCCGGCCTCCTTGCTCTACACACCAGCCGCAGAAACAAAAAGTCAGAGAGCAATGTTAGTTGTGAGGGGTACAGTGGAGTGAGTGGACGTGGGTCGGGCTGCGCCTCCGCCGCGCGGCTGTCCGCTGCGGCGCGCGGCCGACTGCGTGTTCGATGCGATTCAATATTATAGTGTTGGGAGGACATCTTCAACTTCAGCACTATTCTTTCAGCTACATAATACACATTTTAATACGTAACGGAGGTTTTTTTTTCCAAAGAATATTTGCCAAGCTGAACTTGATTTATATTCTCCACTCTACTCCAAATAAGCGAAAAGCTTGTTGTAGGAGTGGGTACGACAATAGCGCAACGGGTGGGGAACGAACCGTCGACCTTTCGGTTTACAGTCCGCACCTTTAACCGTTAGACTATTGAGGCTAACAGAGTTTAGATGAAGATATCCCCCATCGAAGTGGAGCTGTGTTACTTTGGAGTTATGCAAAATCTGTACAGTGTCATATTTCTTGAACGAAACTTTGGTACAGACATTAGATAAATAAACATAAAAAAGTAATAGTAACGATTTCCATATTTAAATATGTATATAACGAACAAAAAACCTATATTCGATAACAATATACTATAGTATAATATTATAAATAGATAAATAAATAGGAACATTTAAAACATTGGTAACGATATTGACAATACTAATAGAATTCTGGTCTGTATATGTTGTGAGAGTTTGGAAGGTGTAGCTCGATATATTTGTTGGAGTTCAGTAGTAGGTATGGCGTGTGGTTACGCCCTTATTGGTAGTATTGTGAATGTTGGAGAAGGCACGAAAATCATACAACATAATAGTACAGTCAACAACAGAGATCAGCCACTACACAGAGACCTAAAGTAAAGATTGAACTAAAACAGTATAGAGAAAGAAACATAAACTGAAGAAAAGGGTACAGTTAACTTATTAATACATGTAGTTTGGAAGAATCCAAATGATACTTTAACTGTATTTTCAAACAAAAATGTCACAGGAAAATGTTTCTGCAGTGTACTTTCTATTTTAAAACAAAGAGGAAGTAGGAAAGTAGAACGTGCTTTTGAAGTTGTGAATACAGCCTCGAGGGCGAAGTCAATTTAGAAAAAGGCGTCCAATCAAATTCAGATACATTCACTTGAAAGCAAGCCCAAGCACAACGGTATTGACTATGTCGACAGGTAACTTAAAGCATGTCTGGTTTGTATAACGTCCTAGGGCCACCAGACGAGTATTCCAAACCAGTAGATATTGGAATCCATCTAATTAATGGGCTCTTTCATGCTATGAATTTTGTATAACTTTTACAAACAGGCTATTCGGACATGTTAGTTGGATGCCGACAGTTAATTTTATTAGTTTACATGCATGAAATCAATTCAGTGAACTCTCAGCATGAATCCATATTTCGTGCTTATAGCCATATTTGAGCTTCTTGAATTAACTGTCAACGCCAAATCTGGACAAAGGGTTATGTATTCACTCACATATAATCGTTATACAATGCTACATACAACACAAAGGGCAAGAGAACTAACAATGTCGGATACAAGTAGCCACGGATCATGCAACACCCAATGGTTAGTATAAATGAAATAAAAAATATACTATATGTTATTTGGCAGACGGATATAATATATATGTAAAATAAAACAATATAATAAAAACGAAAAACATGACCGGACAGCTACAATAGATATACATACACATCGAATAGTATATAACACTAGCGACATCGATAACACAACAGCCAGGGATAGCAAAGGCTGCGCCCTAAGGGGTCAGGGGGGCGGGGTCAGACCCAGCTTGGGGCTCTCGGGGACACTTCGCTATACCCCTCACTCCCTCGAATCGAGAACACCTCTCTCACACATTTTTTTTTTGTTGCTGTTGCTTTTTATTTTGCAACATCCTTAATACTAATCTATTTACTATGACACCTCACTCACACATGGTTACAAATAATTACAACAATGGAACAACTCAACATAAAAATGTTTAAACTATGTGGGGGAGGGAAACACAAAAATAATCTCTTATAACTTTACGACTCCGGTTGTTACAGCTATGAACTAATCGTAAATGGGTATTTTAACTCTCTCCAGTGATTTGTTCGCTTGGAAATCCAACAAATTATTTTAAGAAACACGTTTAAAATAAATATCAATTATTTCAGCATATTATTATTATTATTAACAAAATTACCATTCGACTTAATTAAAAGACGGATGGGGTTTTGCTCATTCGTATATAATTTCGATTTTATTAAGAGACACCTATAATAAACCTTAAATTAAACCTCTAAGGTATTCTCGAAAAAAAAAAAATGTTTTTCATCTTAGGGCGCATTCAAACTAGGCGTTCTAAACTGAACTAATATTCTCTTCTCCCCTCTAAATAAGCTTAAAGTTACGAGTTCATACAACAATAGTACAACGGGTGGGGATTGAACCGCCGAACTTTCAGCTATCAGTACCTTTAACTATTGGGCTATTAAGGCTTACATTTTTATAAGCGGTAAAGGTAGGCTAATTTGAATGCAACCTTAAGACTTTTCTAGTAATTGACATAAAATAAATTTTATGGCAACACCAGTTTCAATATTTCACTTAACCTACGACCTTGATGCTAATTCGGTTATACACAATCTCTTAAGTAAAACAACACAGTATCTAAACGATATTCTATCCTTTTCTACAGAGATCATTGTGAAAAGGAGAGCACTATTTTTTAGACTTGCCTGGTTTAGTTTAGAGTTTTTGTACAACCAAATTAGCACTGATATGACTAAACACGAATGTATGTTTGTTTATGATACACTCACCTCCTCACATAGTTGCATCATACGCCGCGTAGACTCCAGAGACTGAAATTAAGAAATCACAGATTAAGAGGATTGTTTTTAATTCAATGGAGAGTTCTTTGGAATCGTGCTAACTTGCAGACTACCGCCAAAGTTCGGCGAGTTTTTTGGGCCTTTTAAATGGGAGGTCTCGGGTTCGATTCCCGGCAGGAGCAATTCGGGAATTTATAATTCCTAAATTGTCTCTGGTCTAGTCTGGTGGAAGGCTTTGGCCGTGGCTAGTTACCACCTTACCGTCAAAGATGTGCCGCCAAGCGATTTAGCGTTCCGGCACGATGGCGTGAAGCAACCGATTAGGGGTATGAGTACATTGCCATACCCCTTCCAAGTTAGCCTGCTACCATCTTAAATTGCATCGTCACTTATCATCAGATGAGAATGCACTCAAGGACTATCTTGTCATCGAATAATAATAAAAAAACATTGAAATCGGTTCAGATTTGACGGATTAACAGAGTAACATCGAAATGCTAAAGGATCCACTCAGAACAGTGGTGGAACCATATCAATACAAAAATTAGGTCGATCCGTTGCTCAGAGATCGTAGGACAAATCAACGAACAAAGACATTTATAGTATGTATGTATTAGTAGTATCCTGGGTGCCTGGAGCACTTCAACCATCCGTTGCTCCAGATCTTTTTTTCCACGTACTACCAAATTGTGAATCATCTCCCTTCGACAGTGTTCCCACTTAATTACAATATGGGGTTATTCAAGGGGCGAACGAATAAGTTCCTGAAAAACCGGCAACGCATTGGTGGTGCCTCTGGTACTACAAGTGTTCATGGGCGGCGGTAATCACTTTACATCAGGTGACCCGCCAGCTCACATATTATATATATTCATATAAAAAAAAAGGAAAGGATAATACTTACATCGTCGGTCACCTGTCCGGCTCGTAATTGGAGCTGCTCGAGCTCACTGCGCGGCGCGCCATTCTCTGCTGGTGGCACTGCGGCAGGCATCCTGGAACAACCCGTGTGCAATGGTTTATATCCATGGTAATTACTCATTATGGGATAACAAACGCGAGAGCGCTACGTGAATATGTCACGGATTCTATCTTTAAATCGTTAAATCAGTAAAGTAAATTCTTGTTTCCGAATGCACGCTAAAAAAATTAACACTGTTTCTATGACATGCCGAGAACGAAGTAGTGAACACAGATTACTATAGATACTACGTATGTGAAGTACCCACTCACGATACTTTGACGTTGACTACTACAAATAAAGTTAGTGCGAGTTTGCATATCTCCGAAAACATTGAATGTTTCGATTTTCGTTAACATTCGAACATTATGACGTGAAAGTTAAACGTACCTAAATTGCATTGTTAGATCGTGTTCGTTTGTTCGGTCTTTTTTTTTTAAATATGTAGACTAGTGCTTGACTGCGATAAATTAAGCAAGTTCAACGGAAGATAGGCATTTTTTGCCCCGTCCAATCCATTGGATTTAACACTAAATGCAACTGTGACCGATCGATGTCGAACAGATCGACCGCAACCCATTCTAAAAATGGTTCAAACTCAAATTAAATAATGCAGGGTAGTCAAAGCTACCTGTGATTACACGCCCAGGTAACAAAGTTGAGCCATCGAGAAGATACACAGTTCAAGACTGCGAAGCCTCTTGCCAGCCTTAGATGGCATGAGCCTTAGGCGGTGAAAGACTTGCCAGATTAAAGACAACTATCATCGGCGAAGTCGATCCTCTTCGCAACGCATCCGGGTAAGTAAGCTATGCCTCAAGGTTCATACATTGGGAAAAAAAGTCTGAAGTTTACTGTTTTGATACTCGAAATCTCTCAGTGTTGTCGAGAAACGCAAACTCGTACTAAACCTACTGAAGCATAGACTGAAAACTTTGTGTGAGGTGTCACAAACAAAGATAATAAATACCTTAATTATATTGCTGAGTAATTTTATAATTATCTATCGAATTTCATTACGGTACGGTAATTTCAGATAGTGGTATGTAAATGTAACCATACTTCCTAAATAATCTCGACTTGGAATACCGAAATCGAACACGTCTTGTGTCTCGCTGAAGTGAAGTTATGAAATATGTAACAATATTCATTATGTAAGTTTTGATTTAAGAAATACAAAAAGTACAATATTAATTTAATATTTGTAATATTTACCCAACATAATATATCGCTCTATATAAAATATAACCTATTATAACTATCCAATATGTTAATAAATTTAGTTTTCTATAAATAGCTTAAGTTTAGAGCATAAAAATGTGGGTTGAATAAGTGCAATAGACACGGAGAAAAACATCTGCGCAACTTGTATGAAGCCGCTTTCTACTCTCCTGGTACTTCTTTAGGGTCCAACTACTCAAAAACTTAACTTAAGTTTAAGAACAAGAAGAATTATTCGTAAAAAACCTTTATCCAAAAACCTTAAAAAAGCCTTGTAGGTCATGATGACACAGCTATAATAAATAAAAATATGAAATAAAAGTTAGTGTGATGTTATTAAGTACGTGACATTAATGCGAGTTACTTGCATGACCTTGACACGTATCGTTTGGATAACAGAACTGCACACAACATAGACAATTTATTGACCATTTTAGTTTTGGTCAGATCGGTTCGATAGAGTATAATTTAATGCCGCTAAAAATATTTCTAAAAAGCATTTACTCAATAATATCAACCCATCCCACCCACTACTACTTTTAGTCCACCATCTTCATTCACCTTGGAGAACATTATGGAGAAGTCTCAGGCATGAAGCTTTACCTACTTACGATGTTTGCCTTTACAGATAAAGCAAGTGATATTTAATTGCTTAAAACGCATATACATAATTAACTCTGAAAAGAGATCGAACACTGGACTGACTATCTTAGCTGCCTGTCACTGCATTCTAAAAAGATCATTCCGCATAATGCCCGCAAACTTGAAAAAAAATCAAAATTATTTATTTTATGCCGCCCTAAATTTGGGGTGAAAGCGTTAAGTTGGCAACACTGTACTTTGCTTCTTGGTAGGTCGACTCTCGTTCAACCGCGCCATATTCAGCCGTATTGTAGGGCGCAACTCGCAATGGTATATCGACTGTCTCACTCGTTCTCAAACATTAGCTCGCCGGTCGCGCAACCGGTCGCCGCGTCGGTCTGTTTTATCGCGTCGCTGTTTCCGATTTCTGTCTGTATTCAGCCGCCATTGCATATTAGTGGTTATATATTGCTGATATATTCTCTTGATTGCTTATCTGCAGCTTTGTCATGTTATTACGTCATAACAATGTCTAAATATTCATACTTTGATACCGTTTCATTGATCGAGGGAATAGAAAAGAGACCAGCTATCTGGGACAAGTCGGCAGATTATAGCAACGAGTCTAGAAAAAAAGCATGGGATGAGATCATTGGTGTGATGGGAGAGAAAAATATGACAAAAACTGAGAAACGTCTTTTAGGTTAGTAAAAGCAATTTTATTATTGTTATTATATTTACTTAAACTAGCTAATGTTTTGCCACTTCGTTCTCTAGGTTATTCTTTTTCGGACAAAAAGTATCCAGGGGCCATTTTCAGGATCAAACTATATCTGCCCTAAAATTCAACTCAATTAAAACAAAAATCAAAAATTCAAAATTATTTATTTCATTTAGGCCAACTTGTAGCTCTTACGACACGTCATGACTCTACCACCGGTCCGAATGAATCTAATGAACGATACGTGAGCTGCAAATAAAAGACGATCAGACAAAGATCGTCTATACATACAGACGAATGTATGATAGGCAAAACGAGCAAAATTATTTTCAATTAAGTATTTTTAAAGAAAAACTTACATAGGTTAAGTATGATAACTACGTAAATTATATAAAATCCATGTAACAATGGTGTTAATTCTGCTGTACACAATCTTTCAAGTAAATTCATAAAGCAGACCAATTACATCATCACTCACCCTTGAGGTTACAAATATGAGAATGTCTAATAAGTACGTAACTATTTTTATTAGGCATTATTTTTTTCAATGTTACTATTTCATATTTTCAGGATGGAAACTGCAGCAAAGATGGAAGAATCTGAGGACCTGTTTCGGAAGAGAACTTAAACGTCAAAGGAGCTGTGGATCCGGGGCTAGCCGAAAGAGTGAATATGTGTACTACAGAAACTTGTTATTCCTTACAAATGTAATTAACACAACTGACAGAGATAACTGTGAACCAGAACATGTATACTTTCATGAAGATGAGCCTATTCCATCTCAGAGTACAGATAGCCAATGCCTAATAGAACTGTCACAGACGCCTGGTGGTAATATTCTAACTCATCCAGACAAAAAAAGGGTAAAGCGTAACGCCAATGAATATGAAGAACCGTTCAGTGATAAAGATGCAGACGAGGATCGTCTATTCCTATTATCGTTGCTTGAAACTTTGAAAAGGGTACCCATAAACAAAAAGATGGGAGTGAAAATAAAAATGATGTCCATATTAAATGAAACTTTATCTTAAACCGTGACATTTGTGTTTGAATGTTGCCTTCAAAAACAAAGACTTTTTCCTGTCATGGCCAGTAAATGCCGTCTTGGATTAAATAGTGTCGTAAACGACACGTTGCAGTTACTGATTTGATCGATGGGTTCGAAATTAGAAGAAGAACTATAAGAGTTAATTTTTATCAGTCCAAGACCAAGGTGCTAGAGTAGCGATTCCTTACCGCCTTTCCCGCTTTTCCGGTGCGATTTTTAGCAACTCGTTTAATGTCGTCGGTCCTCCTTAGTAGATAGACTACGAGTCGTAGGGAGCTACTGGATACAGACACACATTGTGTTATTTTCCCTCAAAATCGGACATCCCTTTTTTATGATACCAATCGAAACTTTAAGCTTTTTTTAATGCTAGAGTAGAACACCCAGAAGTTAATTCTGTTTAGAACCGGAGTTATAAATTTTTTTATGGTTACCAGAAAAAAACTAAGAAATGCTGTAACTTTCTATGTAACGAAAGTTTTTAAGTTTCAATTATAGCATGCTATAAAATCAATTAAGTGCTATTTTTGGAAACATATAATTAATTTCTAAGTGAACAATAAAGGAAGATATGTTTTTTTTAACTAATTTTGAAATTAATTTTTTTCTCATCTTTGTATGGATATTAGCATCTAATTTTCACATATTGTATTTATTAGTGCTATGTTAACCCGCCTGTATAATATCAGATACGTAACACTTAGGACTTCGGAGTAATATTTTTTTTTAGAAAATTCTGTATTTTCAGAAAAAGGCGAAATAAAAGAATTGCATATGATATTTATACAATTATTTATAGGTCAAAGTGGCATTATATACAGGGCATTTTATAAGCTAAACAAAATAATTTTAGTATTAATAATAAAGTTAATATTCTTAATTTTGTGATTTTTACATTTTATTTTTTTTCTCATAAACCATTTACGATTAGCAGTAGATATCTATCTGAAAACATACCTCGTAACTGTATTGTTACTAGTAAAAAAAATCACACAGAAATCTATGAGGACATTGGAGATATGAGATTTTACAATTTCAATGATATTAGGGTTGTCACAAAGATCTTAATTACAAATGTACGAGAGAAAATTCTAAAAAAGTGGCTAAAAGAAAGCATTTTTATCCGACTGTGGAAACGGAGGGTTATGTTTTTCAGGGATTATTATTGAGTTGCATAAAATGAAATTTTTAAAATTCAATTACTCCGAAGTCCTAAGTGTTACGTATCTGATATTATACAGGCGGGTTAACATAGCACTAATAAATACAATATGTGAAAATTAGATGCTAATATCTATACAAAGATGAGAAAAAAATTAATTTCAAAATTAGTTAAAAAAAACATATCTTCCTTTATTGTTCACTTAGAAATTAATTATATGTTTCCAAAAATAGCACTTAATTGATTTTATAGCATGCTATAATTGAAACTTAAAAACTTTCGTTACATAGAAAGTTACAGTATTTCTTAGTTTTTTTCTGGTAACCATAAAAAAATTTATAACTCCGGTTCTAAACAGAATTAACTTCTGGGTGTTCTACTCTAGCATTAAAAAAAGCTTAAAGTTTCGATTAGTATCATAAAAAAGGGATGTCCGATTTTGAAATAAAATAACACAATGTGAGACAGCGCAAGACCAAAGCTTGCTGACGTCCATGCTAGAGATAATTTTTTGGACATCTATCGGTCGATAACGACGGAGAAGATGTTGAGTTTAATTCATAAACGGTATTTTTTTAAATATTTCGATATAATTTTAAAATACTTTCGAAACCTATAAATACTTACTGAAGTAATTCCACTGGAGGGGGGTACGTTTTTTTTTCGTTTACTTAGTTTGATTTATTATACTAAAGAACATACACAATTATTTTTTTAATTTTGAGTAGTAGGTAAGTCCCTCTAGCAATAGCAAGTTTTTTCTATAAATATGCCAAATTATTTTGCAGATTTAATATTTCCTGAATAAATGCTATATGACACAAAAGCGGACATATCCGGGACATGAAGCTTGATTTACTAAAGAACCGTTAAAGCATAACGATATTATGCTGTACAGTACATAACCAACATCCTTTTGCAATAACAGAAAACCTTTATGATGAAAAATTTCTTTTGTGCTCAAAAATGTTTACTGAAAAGATTAAATTCAGTATTGCGGTGTATTCAGCTCTCCTCATTTTGCACTTTTAATATTTCACGGTTGACAGTGTGCATTGAACTTTGTAAACATAAATAAAGTGGTAGCGGGTGTGACCTTGAATATGCGAACAAAAGAAGGGGAGGTCCACCGCACGTCTTGCGTCACATGCCACCCTGTATCTATTTACAATTTATTGTGATCGCTGATCTATCTTTAGTTATTTATTGAACCGCAATTAATTCGTTGAAGGTTAATTTAATCGAGATATGAAGCGTTTACCAATTGGTAAAGCAGATTGCAATTCCAATATGTGGACTGATACCTTGAGCATGGGAACAAAAGGGGAGGTCCACCTCACGTCTTGCGTCACATGCCACCCTGTATCTATTTACAATTTATTGTGAACGCTGATCTATCTTTAGTTATTTATTGAACCGAAATTAATTTATTGAAGGTCGGTTTAATCGAGATTTGAAGTGTTTACCAACTGGTAAAGCAGATTGCAATTCCAATATGTGTATTGATTTATGGCTTTACCTGCTTATAAGTTAGGCACTATTTACTATTTTGGTACTATGTTAACGATTTGACTTGTGCAGCAGCAGCAGCAGATAATGCATAGAGTGAGATAAGCTCGGAACAGAAATGATGAGATCCGTAAATAATCAAATTTTTGACATAGTTCTAAGACCTGTTAGACGTTTGGCACCGTCTATAGTTGGTTTGACGGTGGCTGTTTGAATTTTTTTAAAGGGGGCGTTTATTTTATCAACTATTTTTTGGTCGAATCGTTCCTAAAATATCCTCGGTATTTTATTTAAAATTGGTTTAGCGTTGAATATTTTTGAAGTATCAAGGAGAGCTGTAAAGTTGTGACAACTACCTACGGAAAATATTTTTGAGGTCGAATGTCCATACTTTATAGCTATAATACAGTCATAATTGAATTTAATTTTGTAGTAGTAGCAACATTTTTAAGTTGTTAGTTGTTTTGGTACAAGTGCTTTACAAATGGAACCCGCAAATAATAGAGCATTCGATCGTGTTTTGTTAAAGTATAACAAAAACTTACTAGTTATGAAATAAGAAACATACTGCCAAGTCCGACTTGGCAATTACAAGTTGGCTGGTGTCCCATGTTGTCGCAGGGCCTATTCAACCTTAAATAATGGCCTACGGATAACTAGGGTGACCTACATTATTCACAGACAAATAACACGAATCGTGTTATTTGATTTTGTTATTTTGTAAGCAACGAAGAACGGTAGCCCTCAAATGGAAGGACGTATGTAGGACAAATGCTAGAGCAGAGAGCTGGTAGAATGGTTTTTGTTTTCTTCTTCATACCTACTGCTTGAGTCCACTGGTAAGGCTTCTCACTGGTCCCTATTAATTCTAGTTATGCTGGAATGGTAACCACGCACGCGTTGGTATCAAAGCTACAGCCAACCACATCGTGAGGATATCAAGAAGACCAATGGCGAAGAACTGCTATTCATTAGTTAACTAAAAACAGAACGAAAGGACTTAGTCCTGCAATGAATTGCATAAAGTTGTTGATGATAATGATGACAAACTGTGGGATCGTCTAAAATGATTGCTATAGTATAAAGACCGCAGTCACCCCGGATTGGCCGAATTAATGGCGTTCTTGCTGCATCAACGTAGAGAGTACAGCCAATGTGGTTTAACCAATAACGAGAGAGTAACCAGATTATTGCGGTCAAAAACGCAGATGATAGGAGCATGCCGCTCGGCACAAGCGGTACAAAACTGTGGAATTTGAAAATCCTTCCCACAGACCAATGCCCGTCCATCACTTAAGCCGAGGACTGCATTAAAAGATAAGCCTTTAAGGTGACGTGATGATTCGACATCACATTTGGACACGAAAAAGTTTTTGAAAACGAAAGCAAGTACGATTAATTTTGAAAACAAGAGGGTATATCGTGAATGCTTTAAACCCTCGCAGGCATGCAATGCCGTGCCGGCATGACCTTTGAATATTAATTTTAAACGCGAGATTGCAAATACGAAACGAGGTAGAGTACGAAGTATGAGCTGATTTTAGGTCAATAAATCATTTGTTGGAGATTTCAAATATTTGAACTTTTTTCAAAAATGTAATTAAAATCGTTTCTTGCAATTGGAGTTGGACACCTGGCTATGGATTCAAGTTTCAAAATAAGTAAGTACTTACTTACAGACTCGGAATTATTTATTGTAGCATAGAAGTACTTTTGAGTACTTAGTAATCTGAAAATTCTGTTTCTCCAGCAGGGATGTATAAAGAACTTTGAACATTTACCTACAGGAGAAATGTGACTTAATTTGCTATACACCTTGCAATTCATTTTTAAGATAGGTAAGTTAATACATTAATAATCAAAATACGAGTATAAAATACCGTCCACGTAACATTGTTAAGATAAGTAAATAATTAATTCATTAAAAACCATGATTAAAAGTCACAGAGAGTCCTCCTCATTTCTATAACTTTTAAGATAAGTTATAACTCCTTAAGAATTAACTTGAAAACCCTCCCGTGTTTTACTCTAAATATGGGTTATCAATAATAATTCATTAACATTAGAGAAACCTAAAATAAACGCTCTAAACATTACAATTCCAAGATAAGTTGAAATAATCCATTATTAATGAAGACACCTACATTGAGTATTTTTAAGATAAGTTATTAATAGCATCATCTACTTCATTTACAAGGCAAACACCTAAGACCTTGAATTGACTTACAAAGGGGCGGTGGAAGCGTATATCTATATAAAATCTATTTTGAATTTGATGTATTTGAATTTGGTTAAAAATAGCGTATGGTCACAATCTTGGCTTTCGGGGAGACAGGGCGATGGTTTGCCGGGTAAAATCGATAGACGCGCGCAACACCCCCGCGGTTTCCTCCCTTTACTCGTGCCGTGCACAAGTTCAACTTATTTAGTGTTCAAGATAGTTCGTTATGCGCCAACTTAAGGCAATACCTATATATAACACGTGTATGGGACGGTCTAGACGTTTCATGCTTTCGAGCATTATTTATGGGGAACCGTTTCGTTACATGGCGTTGCAAATTTTGGCGCGCAGCCAACTACGAAATTTGAATAGTACTTAACGTAACTTTCGATATACTCTTGACATTTATCAACAATATCAACTGTTCGATGATAAACTATCACGTCGAATCCATCCAAACTTCCTAAATATTATGATAATTATGCGATAGGATTATTTTGTATAACTTTTATAGATACAGTAAAAGCTCTTTATTCGCGGGGGATACGTTCCGCAAATGTGCCGCGAATACAGAAACCGTGAATATGGAATGGTAATTTATATGGGATTATAGGGGATACGTTCCTAGGTGACAAAATAAAAAACATTAATTTAAGTTTTTGACCATATTTGATTAATTATTATTTTCAGGTTTAGGCAATGGTTTAAAGCATTTTGTAATTTTTTCTTGCTTGACGCTTTTTAAAATATTCAGCAGCAGTTTGTGATAGTCAGCAGTGGCATTAGCAATTTGCCTCTTAATAACCTCCTCCTTTTTGGAAGTCGGTTAAAAATAAGACTTTGTTCTATAGACGGATCAGTTTTTATAAAAAAATCACAAAGCTCATTTGCCATTCTTAAACCTTCACTGAGATTTTTCAAATATTAGTCCATTTGACGACGCGTTTACAGACGATATTGGGCTTGATGCCCATTGTAATCCTTTTTATGTATGTACCGATGTACCGATTAGATCCGCGAATAGAGAAATCTAGCCGCGAATATAGGAATTTGGTCGCATTTTTTTAATCCGCGAATAGTGAAAACGCGAATAAAGGAAGCGCGAATAAGGAGCTTTTACTGTACATATAAATTGTGAACTGGTTTAAGGATCCACATTTTAAAAAAAGTACGCAATTAAGTTGTTCGATAGTCGGCCAACTTGTTATTGTAGTCTGCAGTCGCACTTAAAGTCCTCTTATATTACACCATTAAGAACTGGACAACTAACTTTAACCTGCTATCCAACAACAATCATCGTTAAAAGTTTTAAAAGTTCGAAAGTTCTCCGAGAAAACAAAGCCTTACCTATTTGTATTTTTTTTTTAAATAGAAACAATATGAGCCAAGCTGAAGTTGACTAATATTCTCCTATCCTTTCCAAATAAGCGGAAAGCTTGCGTTTACGACAATAGTGCAATGGGTGGGGTTCGAACCTGCGACCTTTTAGTTTTCAGTCCGCACCTTTAACCGTTGGGCTCTTTGTATTCTTGTTTTTCAACTATAACTATAAGTTTTGTATTGTTCGTGTTAAATTAGTTTTATTTGTCAAGTTATCAGCGTCATCGTCAACATTTCAATAACCTACTTACAGAATACAATAGAATGTATAACAATATTAACACGATGAATACGATATATGAGTTTTCATAAAGTACAACAAAGTATAAATGTTAACAATATAATTTTTCATACATTGAATACAATTTATTTGATACGTTTCGATAGCTAATGTACGTAACAAATTAATTAAATTAAATATTTTTTTACTCTGTTTAAAGTCATATTTAAAAAGATATATCGCAAGTCTATGTAAGGCAACAAAAAAAAAAATTTACTTCACACACGCTTCTATGAGAGCCCCCCTGAAATAAAGCTTTTTATGTTTTTTTTATGTAATATTCGGCTGAAGGCCATCAATTTACATATTATATTTAAATTTGAAGTAATTACGTTCACTAATTCAGAAGTAATAAGGCTCTGACAGACGGACGGACAAGTGCAAATTCACTCAAGTAGACTCAGAAAAAAAAAGAAGGACGGACGGACGGACGGACAGGTGCAAATTCACTCAAGTAGACTCAGAAAAAAAAAGAAGGACGGACGGACAGGTGCAAATTCACTCAAGTAGACTCAGAGATCTCGCTTCGCTCGATCAATTAAAACTATCTTTTGGGAATTATGGGACACCGCGAGGTCTCAGTTCGGGGCGAACCACTAGTTATTATGAGATAGGTTTGCTTTTGATATATTATAGGAATAAGACTTCTGAATAGGTAGGTGATAGGTATATGAAATAAAATTAAGCAAAATAAACTTGCGTGTGTGGCCGTAATCTTGAGTTGTAGAGACGTCACGTTTCTTGGAGGTTAGCGTGACAGGTGAGGTCTAATGTTTTAAACTCGCACTTTCAATGATTTTGTCCTTCAACCTGGTGTTAAAACTATATACCTACATGGCCTATGTGAAAATGTTTTTCACACGCGCTAAAACCCAAAACAATAGGCTAATGGAGGATCGACAAAGGTAATTTTATGCATCAGAGCACGGGACGATGTTTTTCAAAGAACATAAATTAATATACAATTGTTCTGTTCGTGTGTTTGTCGACTCCTAAATGGCTAGATCAATTTTGATGTGTGCTGTATATTTTAGTGAAGGAAAACAGTGAGAAAACCTACCAGCCTAAGAGTCCTCATTTGTGTGAAGTTTGCCAATTTTTTTATTTTTTATTCCATGACAAGATATCTCTGATGCTGAGATCTGAGCGTGCTCTGACTCAGCTCAGACTCAAGACAGAGGTTAAAACGAGACACACATAATATGGTCTGACATAAATCTGTCTCGTTTCAACTTTATCTTGAGTTTGAGCAGAGTGAGATCTAGATTTCAGTCTGAGACGAGACATGCGCTCAGTAGGTACTGAACCGATGATTGTTGCTGATCATGATGTCTATGATGATTCTCTTTAGGTAGGTACGTTGGTACTAAAAGAATTTTGGCCAATTTTCCTTGCTTAATTTTATATCTAGTACCTATCAACTATTATACTCGTATCATGGCATATAATTACGCCACCGATAAAAACTAACAGGCATCATGGGTATGGGGCGTTAATTGTGAGTCATACTATTCGTCATCTTGGGCATGACTTGGACGAACGGAGACGGTGTGTAAACAAATGAAGACAAAAAGTAATGTTTGGCTAGAAGATAAAGTAAGGTCATAGAAAAGTTGTAGTAGGTAGGATTCTTAGACTAAGCTTGTTTCAGATGGATTTGGCAAGGATTGAAAAAGATATTTTTTGGAAATCACAATAACGACGACCTCCCTGGCGCAGTGGTGAGCGCTGTGGTCTTATAACTGGCAATTTAGGAATTTATAATGTCTAAATTGTCTCTGGTCTGGTCTGGTGGGAGGCTTTGGCCGTGGCTAGTTACCACCTACCGTCAACACGTGCCGCCAAGCGATTTAGCATTCCGGCACGATGGCGTGTAGAAACCGGTTAGGGGTATGGGTTGAATTTACACTGCTATACCCCTTCCAAGTTAGCCCGCTACCATCTTAGACTGCATCGTCACTTACCATCAGGTGAGATCGCAGTTAAGAGCTATCTTGTCATCGAATAAAAAAAAAAATAACGTAGGGTGGTTTCGGGGGTTACGCGACCGGGGTCAGTTAGCCGACCACTAACTGGTCCTACGGCATTAAAACGAAAATAATAAGAATTCTATTCCTCTTTTCCAAATGAAATTCACTTAAGTAAAGAGGGGGATAGACCTATTAGTTTTACCTACAATAGTTGGCAGCTTTGTGTTTACCCGAAAGCAAACAAATCTTAGTTCAATTCGCCGCTCATACTTTCGGCGCGTACACGTTCCCAAAACAACGAAAAAAATAGTGAGTAAGTGAAGCGTTCGAGGTAAGTAGATCGTGATGTATTTATTTGAGTCAATTTTTTAATGTTCTATTAAGTGGATATATATATGTTTTACGTTATTTGTACATTTATTACATGTAATATACAAAATCAGGTAAAAAAATTGAATGGTCGCTAACTGAAATTGGAATTATCCAATAACTTCAGTTGGCGACCACCTGGCCGCCAATAGACATTTAGAAAGAAAAACATTTATTTTTATTTTTTATAGACTACAAATCTAATTCGGAATTTAATCACTTTCAATTTAATTTGTTTATTTTTATCCGTTTATCTTTTAGTTTACGACCACCAAATTATTATTATAAAACATCTTAAAATGTATGGGTATCAAGTGGTCGCCAACTAAAAATGAGCAAATTAATATGTGGGTTTACGACCATTTGCAATCACTACTTATAATCTTATCTGTTTTTTGCATAATGTAGGTGTTTAATATATAAAATTTTCATTACAGATGTCCTCCACAAACCGTATTAGAAAATAACACCGGCTTATTCCCAAAGAGATCTGGAATGTGCTTTAAAAATATAAGAGAAGGAGGACACGGTATTAGAAAAAAATGTAAAATGTATAACATCCCGAGATCTAATGATCTGATGATTTGATTCTAAACTTTTGTAATTGTTGTTTAAAGTGATATTTTTAATTTTGTACGTGTGTAGGAAAATGTATTATACTTGCTAAGATTCATTTAAGCTTAAGCTTGAATATTAAAGTGTACCTTTGAGATCATGAAAAAATGTGTTTTAATAATTTATTAAATGTATGAATAATAAAGCATGAATAATAATTATTTTTTAAACATTAACACGTTCATATTTTTTATTTTTAATTAATCAAATTTAGTTTTCCCTAGCAAATCGAGAGGTCGCCAACTAGATAAGGGGGCAGTCGTCAACTAGCAAAAGTGGTCGCCAACTAGCATTTCACATAGTTTTTAAGATTTATTCAATTTAAAATGTTTTCACAACTGTAATTCTTATTTTTTTACTTTTAAATATAACTTGACAATATCTAGGACCCCGTGATATAACTTTAATACATGTGCTATGGGTGCAACATACTTAAATATTGACGTAAAGTTGAATATCCCGCTAATCGGTCGCCAACCGGCGAAATCACCCTACGTTTTCTTCTCATCTCATAGATTTATTAATTTTTTTTAAATTATTTTCGATAAAAGTAAGTTTTTAATCAATCAGAATTTATAGTGAATTGATCAAAAATTTCTAAGGACATAAAGTAACATAAGATTTCAAAACTCCTATTATAAGCATTAATTTACCAATCGCGATGTCGATAAGATAATCTTGTTAGAATATTTTCGGATTTTCAACAAGTTAAGATTAGACTTGCTAAGATTCCAGCAACCCCTCAGATTAGGGTAATTAATCTTGAGCTCGGATCATGTGCATACTTAATTTAGAAAAAGATTTTTAAAACATCTTCCAGAGACTCGTCTTGAATAAATTTTATCGGCAATTAAATTATCGGGATTGTTTTTGATGAAACAAATCCCCGAAATAATTTGTATGAAGTTATTTTGCTATAATCAATAAAATAATGTGCTCCTAACCGACCACCGCGCTCAATCAACATAGATTTATCATCTGCGCGGGAGATATTATAGTGTGTGCACAAATACAGATGCAATCTCTATTGCTTCACTCCTATAGACCGATGGGATGGAAATCTGACACGATTGGAGAGAGATCATCAGGCTTTACGTGCTCTCCAAGACACGGGGTTGATACACCGCCTACTATATTTAATCGTTACTGCAATTATTAATCGTTTAATAAGATTTTAAACAAAAATCGGCTGAAGGTTTTTTATCGGAGAAGCTTCAACGATCAGGAAGCCAAATGAAATTTTTAATAAGACATCAATAATAATAATAAGCGACGAGAATTTTTTTATAAGAATAGTAGGACCACGTATGTTGCTCGTACTCGTATTTTGGTCTCTTTTAAGTCATGAAATGTGGTAAATATAGAACGCGCGTGACAACTGACAGCTAACAATTTTATTTATTTACCGGCTTCATTATAGAGGATTGTGCTAGTTGGTAACGCGACACGATTAGTAGGACCATTTTCTATCTCAGTTGCTAACAAGAATTGCTATTAAACCCGCATTTTGTATGACGAAATGTGGGTTTCCTTCCGCTTTCCATTTTATCTCAAATCCATTGTTTTCCATAGCCAATGGGAATGTCAAAAATAGAGAATAAGGCAGCTGTTCGACCTATAATACTTCATCTTCATGGAACTTTAGAGGCCTCGGTGTTGCACCGCTTGTATGCAGTGGCTCCATGCGACTCGTTATGTCATCGACCTAGTGCAGGGTCTGCCAACATTGTGCTTCCCGACGCGGGGTCGCCACTCTAGCACTTTGGGACCCTGACGACCATCAGCTATTCGAACTATATGTCTCGCCTATTTCCAGCTCAGCCATAATACACAATGTATATGTTTTGACGACCTCCCTTGCGCATTGGTGAGCGCTGTGGTCTTATAATTGGGAGGTCTCGGGTTCGATTCCCGGCGGAGGCAATTTGGTAATTTCTGACTCGGTCTGGTCTGGTGGGAGGCTTTGGCCGTTGCTAGTTAGGTACCACCCTACCGTCAAAGACGTGCTGCCAAGCGATTTAGCGTTCCGGCACGATGGCGTGTAGAAACAGATAAGGGGTTTGGGTTGAATATACTCTACCATTCCCCTTCCAAGTTAGCCCGCTACTATCTTAGACTGCATCGTCACTTACCACCAGGGGAGATCGCAGTCATTGACTAACTTGTCATCAAATAAAAAATATAAAAAATCTAGTTAGTGATACTGTGTTTATTGTTCGACCACAAAAATATATAGAGATTGATTGATCAAGAACGATTATCACCATGGTTACAAAGAAATCATTGCATGCCAGTTTATGGGCAGAACACTGCAGTTCATGTTGTTTGAAAGCTTTATTTATTCCTGATAAGATCTCCCCAGAAAATTGCGATCTTACTTGATGATAAGTGAAGATGAAGTTACGATGGAGGCATGCTAACTTGGAAAAGGATATGGCAGGTTTTTAATTAAGCCCCAACCCTCAACATACACTTTCTTTATTATACATCAACCTGCCGAAACCCTAAGTCGCTTGGCGGCATATCTATGACAATAAGGTGGTAACTAGCCTAACCTATCTAAGCCACCAGAGCAAAAATAATATTATTTTTGTTGAAAGTAAATACCTACTGCTTTTAGAAAGGAAATGCCTTATTTAGGATTCCATACCCAAATAATAGGCCCCTATTACTATCTGCTCTCTGTCCGTCCATCTGTAAGAACTATAAACTGAATTGCACTGTATTGCAAATTCTTGACACGTTTGCCCCACCTCCTATTTCTGTGTTTGTCTAACTGCTTATAAGCCTATGTTAGTATATCACCATTGCAATGTTTTCCAAAAAAAAAATAATTGAATGTTCATATAATAATTTACTTATTGTAAGTAGGTAATTCCTACGTTTTCCACCCTGTATTGTGGTTGCAAAACTTGCATACTCCAAAACTAACTATTTAATTTCATGCTTTCAAGATTCATTAATGAGTTTACAGGATAATTCTTAAGATTACTAGACCAGTTTTACAGCAAATATTTATGTGCTACGTTGAGTAGTTAAAAGTATTGGAAAACGGCCAGTTTAGTTTAAACACTACCTAATATCTGCGGCACTGCTGCTGATGCAAACTGATTTTTTGTCCAATTATCTCCAGAACGCAGTGAGATAGAGTCTAAAATTAGCTGTTAACGGTCTTAAATCTTATTGATAATATTACACAAGTTATTTCAAAAATATTTCTGGGGTTGCTGCCTTAACCTGCTAGACTTTTTGTCTCCTTTTTATTTTTATCATGTGAGAGAATCACATAGACATAATATGTCATATGAAGACACTATTATTATGAAAGTAGTATATTAATTTTAGTAGTCATTGTCATCATCATCAAAGTAAAATGTATGTAGGTAATATGTTGTAATAAAAATATTTCAAAAGGGTTTAAGAGAAGTTGTCTTCCGAGTGTTCTGATACAAACAAACTTTGTTATCTTAAACAATCAAATTCAATGAAACGTTGAGAGCACTATAGAAAATAATACCTGTTTTTATTTTATCAGATTTTCATACAAATAAAGGAAAAAAACACCTACACAAAAATAAATAGTCTGACGTCAGGGGCTTAGTCAATTTATGATGTCATTTTGGGAACGGTTAAAAACGTGTTAAACGCACTTAATTGTCTCGTACTTAATTGAAATAAAATCGCAAAAGTTAAGGTCAATTCAATCAGGAAATTATTGATTAGAAGATTTAACTAGGTACCTACTTAATGCAACTACAACACACGGATAAAATATGAAACTTACTTGTAATTTTATTGATATGCAGTTGAAAATCCTCTTGAAGTCACTTAACACACACACCAAGCACCAAAAAATATAGCACTACGGTGATACGGTGAGGTGAAAGGCTTTCTCTTCTTTGCCACAAACCCTTGGTATATCGACTCGTTGAGGTTAGCCTACGAAATGCGCAATGTTTTGACTATGCGCATTGAATTTTTCTGTGATTGTCATGCGCGTATGCCTATGCGTTTCATTAACAGAAATCTTGCATGAAACAAGCATATGTTTTCATCGCTTTATTTAATTAAAAACTAAACAAAATATTCAACCATCAGTTTTAGTAGTAAACAAAGAGTAAACAGTATAAAAGGACTCTGTGGCTTAACTCGATATCCGGTGACATTCGTAATTCGTATTCGTATGTAATTTCTTCTCTTGCCTATTACTTCACTTCACTAGTAGGTACCCATTCTCTAAGTTATTGTCACTAGGGCCATCTGTTGTTCAGTAGCAATTCTATTTTTTAGTCTTTTTTTTTTAAACAGGATCTTGTCTTTTTGAAATTACCTACCATTGAACCATTGAATTAGGAAGTACTTAATTCTAAGGTATATCCCTTAGGATAACCGTAACTTGATTAATATACGTTATCTATTAAGCTCGAATCCAGAGTTATAGATAATTCTTATTCTTATGATAATAATTTAAAAAAAAATAAGTTTCGCTACTCAACAATAGATGCCGCTTAAGTAATTTATGTACCTTTATTGTAAGAGCCTTTGAAAAAAAAAAATAAGCTAGACTAGGGCTATTAACCTACCATCTATCCTAAAAAATTAAGTAAAACTGTTGAAATAATGATATAAAATGCATACATATAAAATATAAATAAATAAAATAATACGAATCCAGAGTTATTAAAAAAAAAGTTTAGCTACTCAAAAATTTATATGGCGATAAAAGTAACTGTAGGTAGGTACCTACCTACTTTTCTTGAATAAAAATAGGCTAGGCTTGGGCTAGGAACCTGCCAATGCCAGGTCCACTTAATCTAATGAGTGAAACTTGTTGAAATAATAATAGGTACATTTATTAACAAGTGTAAGTATCATTTAAAAAATATATAATTTATCTGATATTTAGGTAGGTACCTATGAGGTATTATTTAAAATATTTGCCCAGTTGGAAATTAACCTTCATCTTCAAGGTTTAGATGTTAATCTACCAATAAATATAAACGATTCTTATTTGCGGAAAATTGATCGTTTTATCGCGAAACAGCGTATCTAAGTACTTGAGCCGATAACGTTATCGCCGTTATGTAAGTAGGTACTTATCTAACGACGACATTCTGTAGTTGCCGTAACGCTTTCGTTAATCGTTAATAACGAATGATAAACGTAAGTCCTATCGCATTTTATTTCTGCTGATGATAAATATGCGAAAATAGCACGTAGGTATGCAGATTATATTTTGCTGTAAAAAACAAGTTTTCTAAAGTTTTTCCCGTTGATATATTATCCGTACTTGGTATCTGTTGAATACCTATCAGTAATAGGTACTAAGGTAGGATATTTTTTAGCGGCGCATATCACATTCTTACCCACCGCTCTGAAAAATCAGATTTAAGAACATCGTAAGCGACCGACTATGGACGTCGGTTAGGCGTTTCTCCCAAATATTTTCGGAGAATACATTTCGATTCATAAAATTTATACATACTTCTCCAATGTCCGAGCATACGCTAATTTGCAGTCACCCTTTTCAGGTACCATTTAGATACTTTCACGTACCAAAGTCTACACGTGGAAGAGATAAAGTACCTACTTATTTTAAGAATTTATGTCTCACACTAATAAAATTGTTTAGTGTTGAAGCTTCATAATAATTATAAGTACCTATGTACTTAATTTAATTTTTTAGCATCATGATTGTACATAATTTTCTTATAATGATCGTTTGTTGTTTTGGAACTGAGGGATTAATAAAAATACTTAATGACCTCCAGATCGAATCCGACCACGGCGGCCAATCTCCACGGAGATATCTAGTTTAATATAGAATATTATCTAAGAGATTTTATATAGTAGGTATAAGTGTGTGCGCAAATACAGGTGCACTCTCTCTTCCTTTATTCTCATAGTCCGATGGGACGGAAATCCGACACGACCGGAGAGAGATCAGGCGCAGAACCGACAGCTTTACGTGCTCTCCGAGGCACGGGGGTGACTTCCTAACTCCGGGCCAATACCTACTAAGAATTTCTTGACAGAAAAATCCAATACATTTTATAGCCCGACCCGGGAATCGAACCTCGTCATCTGCAGTCGAACTTGCTAACCAAAAGACCAACGAAGCAGTTAATACTTACATAATCCTGTCATAAGGTTCTATATGTTCCATATCACTAGCAAAAAAATAATTTTTATTATGTATGTAATGATTGCTGATAAGATACTTTTAGATACCTAATAGAGATTAATATAATTAATTAGGTGTAATTTGGACTCTGTCAGCTGAATATTACACTGCCTGTTCTGTAATTGGGTGTTTACGAAACCAAAGGCGTTTTCAAGTTAATCCTTATAGCATGACCAGCCAAATTAATAAAACAATATCAAAGTAGGTACTTATGTAATATTTACATATTCATTAGTAATATTAAATTATATTATGTGATATTTAATTGCTTAAACGCACATAACTACGAAAAGCAGAGGTGCGTGTCCGGGATCGAAACCGCGACCTCCGAATAGACCCACCCCCCAACCTGAGGTTAGTATAGGTAAACGATTTTAAGCCGATCTATGAATATCGATAAACTTATGAAACTTATGTCAGAGAACTGCCAAAACAATGCCTCAGGAATCCCCTTTGATGTTGCACTCAGGTATTTCCTCGTTCGTGATCGGAATACCTAATGCTATGTTTCTGCTTAATTATTTATTTGCAACTGGCCGTTCGGTCGTGACGGTGTAATTTAAAATGGCAACATCTCTTGATGTAATTTTTATTTTTTTTTTGTTCTTAAGATAACAATAAAATTCATTTTTAAGCTATTGCATAGCTTTTATCGCGGGCCAGCGTGGAGACCGAATCCAGAAATTCCGTAACAAAAATAACCTGACACGGGACTCCTCTACGGTGAGCCGCTAGATGGCGTTGATAAAAAATGTTATGCAATAGCTTTACCGCGGCAGTCCCCGAGTGCCACACGTCTTTTTATTTATTCAAGTGGCGAACCAACAAATTCTTGAAAAAACGGCAACGCATATGTGGTGCCTCTGGTGCTATAATACTGTTCTTGGGCGGCGGTAATCACTTAACATCAGTCTTTAAAGAATTTTATATTTTGGATTACTTACATAATTTATTGAAAAGCCCTAAATTAATTAATATCCTTACTAATATTATAAATGCGAATGTGTGTTTGTTTGTTGGTTTGTCCTTCGATTACGCTGCAACAGAGCTACGGATCGACGTGATTTTTTGCATGAGTATAGGTGAGAACCGTGAGAGTGACATAGGCTACTTTTTATCCCGGAAAACAAAGAGTTCCTGCGGGGTTAAAAACTAAATCCAAGCGGACGAAGTCGCAGGCATCAGCTAGTCTTCAAAAAAGACGTGTGGCACTCGGGGACTGCCGCGGTAAAGCTATTGGATAGCATTTTTTATCAACGCGATCTAGCGGCTCACCGCTAGATGTCGTTGATAAAAAATGCGCCATCTAGCGGCTCACCGTAGAGGAGTCCCGTGTCAGGTTATTTTCGTTACGGAATTTCTGGATTCGGTCTCCACGCTGGCCCGCGATAGAAGCTATGCAATAGCTTAATAAATAACATAACACATAACATCAAGATTAAAAAACAACATCCCGTATAGTTTTACAGTCGTTGGTTTTTCCATTAAGTTTGGAACAATGCGAATACGCACGCTCTATCTCTGATATTTTATGTATGCAGTTTGTTCTATTGTTTATATTTAGTATTGTTCGATCTTCGAAACTTTGGCTTTGCTTTACATTGAATTGAATTCAAATCGCTAAAGTATAATCATGGTAAGCCTATAGATTTGCAAGGACCGCAAAGTTCCGTTCAGAACATAAGCATCATTGACTTACAATGGTACTAACTAATTAGGTAGGTCTATGTATGAGAGGACATTATGCATCATATTAGTCGCTAATTTTAATAGAATTAATATCCTTACTAATATTTTAAGGGGGGGGGTAAGGTATTAAAATTTATTTTTTTCGATTTTTTTTTTATTTTTCTAATTGAATGCATAATATCTCAAGAAGATTGTGTTAAAATTTCAAGTCGATCGGGGCAAAATTGACGAAGTTATGAGTATTTCAGCGTCCGTTGCCAGCCTGAGGTTTTACAGCCCCACCCGCCCCAAACGGGTCTGTTCAGGTAAAGTCGAGTATATTCGAGGCATGATCTATGCATCAGTTAAACGCTGTATGCTGTGCTGAGCAGTAACAAGTGACGGACCTGGCATCGACGACTCTGTGTGAGTATAAAAAAATTGTCGAATTTTATCTTGAATACTTCAGTACGCGAACTTTAAAGCGTTTTTCTGAGACTTGTCATTTTTGAAGTCCGTGTCCACCATAACTAAAAATCTACTGGACCAATCGTTTTGAAATTTTGCACAGTGTTTCTTCATATAATTCCCCAGGTATTGTCGAGAGCTTTTTTTTTGCAATAATTATCAATTTTTTTACAACAGCTAATTAGCCGTTTTTTTTAGCGAAAATCTGGTTTTTGGCTTCCAAGTGCTACGAAAAATCGAAAAATCGAAAAAAAAAAAATCCTCTCGTGAATACCTCAACAAACATCTCCTTTAACGAATGCATTTTGATTTTTTTGTTTCAGATGATTTGGTTGCGAGTTATGATGGACACCGCAAAACAACTTTTTCTCGAGGCGCCTCCGGAAATTCACTGTCACTCGCTCAATTTTTGATATTTTGCAATGAAAATTTAGGAGAATATTGTTCTAATGTTACATTATCATGTATGGATCGACTGAATAAACTAACACCATCTGTATTGCCAAAAAAAAAATCTTGAAAACATGCCTTTTTTTTACCGAATTAACCTTACCCTCCCCTTAAATGTGAAAGTGTGTTTGTTTGTTGGTTTGTCCTTTAATCACGCAGCAATTGAAGTGATTTCTTAACCGACTTCGGAACTTGGAGAATTTCGGCACCCATTAAAAATCTAGATTAGTTTAAATCTTTTCAATAATGGGTCTCGACTCTTTCAGTAGGACTTGTTTTTTTCCTTTCAGTTTTTTTTAAATTCAATTTTTACGCAAATCAAAAACGTCGGGTTTTTGGTTTTTTTAATTTAATATTTTTATTAAATGATACATTTTTGATTCATTATAGGTACTGACTAATTTTACCTTCTTTTGCCTTACTTTAATATTATAAAATGCGAAAACATGGGTTTTTGTCGGTTTGGTGACGCAGCGACATCGTAACTTCAAAACTAATAAGTATACTTATTAATAAGTATTATATCTAAGTATTCTGCGTTATTTGAAAGAAGTTTGATGTTTTGTCGATGTAATTACATCACTAGATGACGCCCGCGACTTCGTCCAGGTGGATGAGGTTTTTGAAATTCCCGCGGGAACTCTTTAATTTTCCGGGCTAAAATGTAGCTATATTCCAAATTTCAGTCAAATAAGTTCACTAGTTGTGGTGCAAAAGAGTAACAAACGTACACACACACACATACAAACTATTGCTTTTATAATATTAGTTTGATTACATCATCAAGGGGCATCCCTGTGGTAATATGTAGGTACCTCACATAATAGGAAGAAGGCTTTCCTAATCGGATAGTATATTATAATATAGGTATAGATAGTTAGTCATCAATCCAATATTTACCATGATAGGTAGGTAAAGGGTAGGTATTACTGAGTCAATGAAATACGATCGAGTAATTCTAGAAAACCTTTTTCTTTTTTCAAAACTAACTAACGCACTCAGAGACTCCTAATGCTTGCTTAAGGAAATCCTTAGTTTATATTTAAAATGGTTCCTTCTCTTTCAGAGTCAGTTTATGCTTCGTTAGTGGCAGTTAAACCTATGTATATTAATGGACAACTCAAAAAGATTTAATACTATACTTCTTTCAATTCACGAGGGCGCGTGAGCTTTACTTGTGGTTTCGTCGTGTACATGCATATTGCGTAAGTGTGTGTGACTGTCAGGAGTCTAGGTGGGAGCGGTCAGGCGCGAGCAAGCTCTCGCTCCCACTTATACAGATACGACATGCACACAACCATGAGCCACATGCCCTCGTGAAATGCAAGAATTATAATTAATAAATAATTTTCTAAATATATTATAATTTAGTGAATATTTCTGAAGTTAATGATGATCCATTATATCTGAGGCTGTAAAATTCCTTTAAAACAGATGCCATTGGAAAATGAACTTTACAAGGGCTCGACCTATTTTATTTAATAGTCTTGTAATTTGTAAATCATCTTTAAAATATTTGGTCATCTAATTATCATAGATTTGCAGGATTTGCAGCATGTACAAACAAAACTATAAACGTATTCTTACTAATGGAAAACTAACACACACGTTTACGCAAGAAGTGTTTATTGTAGAAAGAAGAAATAAATAAAATAGCAACCCCACAGACTTGACCTACTTTGAAATTTGAATATCTTAAGCTTATTTTGAATATCTTAAGCATACCGGGTACATAGGTACCCGACATTGTAGGGATATTATGGTAATTTAATATTTTATCGATTCATTGTATAATTACTTATGAATCAATAAAATAAATCGGACAAGCGATCTTATACTTATTTTTGGTGGTCAGAAATAAATCGCGACTTCATGTTGATGCCTATTTCACCTCAATCATTGCCTCCAATTCTGTAGAATCTAAATATATAAATGGAAAAGGCGACTGACTGGCTGACTAATTGATCTATCAACGCACAAGTCAAACCAATGGATGACGGGCTGTTTACAATACAGGCGTAGGCATCCGCTAAGAAAGGATTTTTGGAAATACAACCCCTAAGGGAGTAAAATAGAGGTTTGTAAAATTGAACATAATGTGTGTGAAGCTCCGGGAAAAAGCTATATGAGTATGTTTATGTCTGTTTCGATTCGTCAATGTTTCAGCGTTAAAAAAGACGTGGGGCACTCGGGGACTGCCGCGGTAAAGCTATTGCATAGCATTTTTTATCAACGCCATCTATCAGCGGTGAGAGGAGTCCCGTGTCAGGTTATTTTCGTTACGGAATACGGAACCGGACGTGACATCGCTTCGCACGCGGCGGCGGTTCACCCGCCCGCGGTGCGGAGCACCCAAGGACATGACGACCCACAGGCTCCTGGCCAACGCCAGTGAGCCTCGGCCACAAGGCCGAAATCAAACACCGGGGGAGTGTTCTCCCCTGCGCCCCGCCCGGGTAATGAGGCAAGGCCTCGAAGCCCGTACCCCCTCAGGCCTTCGGCCTGAGGAGACGACCCTCTGCTGCGTTACGGAATTTCTGGATTCGGTCTCCACACTTAAGGCCCGCGATAGAAGCTATGCAATAGCTTAAAATGATGCACTATGTAATATGTTACAGTATAGGTACGGCTTTATTCTGAAATACCTAGTAGATTGAGAGTTTAGAATCCTTTACACGCCTATTTGCCTATATTATTTTAGTCGAATCAATTAATATGAACGTCTCAGATTATAATATGAGTTGATCACGAAGTGTATACGCTTTTACCTTTATCTTTATTCTTAAATTCACTTAATTTAAATTCAATTCAAAATTATTTATTTCATGCAAGCCAACTTGTAGCTCTTATGACACGTCATGACTCTACCACCGGCTCGGAATGCAGATTCTGCTGAGAAGAGCCGGCAAGAGAACTTCTAACTTTACAAAAATACTTTTTAAAAATTAACTTTCTCTTCCTCTGAAGAAGAGAAAGTAAATCAGAGGAGACGCATACTACGCTAGACTTAAATTATCGCGCATAACCAGTACAATTTTTATTGGTAAACGATAGGTATAGGTACACATACAAAATACATATAAATACGTGAAATCCTGAATTTACTCTTCATATTAAAATTTCTACTCATGCAATATAACCTAAGTCGAGAAACTGGTTTCCGACCTGCGCAACTAAAGTAATTTTGCATCTTCTCGCTTTCGGGATTCCCAGAGATAAGGATAAACAGATTCCGGTTTCCACAACGCTTTCGAATACAGATCCAAGTAAATAACAATGAAATTTTTTTTGTCAGTAAATATATTAAGTGTATGAAGTTCACAATAATTAATATTTATAATTTATTTAGAAATAGATGATTTCCCGGATTAGGTACATTATAATAGATAAAGGAATAATAATAAATAATCATAGGTTACGTTTGCCTACTTGACGGATTTTGGCATTTTCCCAAGATTTTCCCATAGGTCTTAAAAACATCCAATAACGCTAAACTTAGCGTATTTACCCTGTTCTTCTAACATTCACCTTAGCACACTCAACGTTCGACCATTTAGCCCGGGACGTGACAAGCGCAAGCATTCCTTCTGCCGAAGTACATGAACAAACGTACGGTTCAGCTTGTAAGTGTGACAGCTTTTGAGTTAGTGTGTGTTCATAGAGACATTAAGTATTTACAAGAGTGTGCGGAAGTGAGTAAATGTGTGCTGTACGTGATTACCCCACCTCACCGCAGAAAGTGGCAGAATAAATTCAGTACTAAATCTGCGTAAAAGCAAGTCCTTTCTGAATCGTTCAAGCACTCAACGTATAATCTAGTAAGTTTTCTATATGTTTCAATCAAATTTTTACTCAGGTTATTTGTCTTTTTTGGCAATAAAATTATAACCTTGTTTCGATTTTCTTATAAAGATTTAATAAAGTTTCTCTTAAGTACAAAAAATTCATCATCATTATCAAGCTTTAACAAAAAAGTGCTTGCCCAAGTTTAGTCTAAAATTGTAATTTCATAGGTACAAAAAATATTCCTTGAGTAATAGACACAAAATATCAGTTTTCATAATAAATTACATATCCATCTATCTGTCTATCTATCTTTTGTTTTATAGTGCTTCTGAATTTCTTAGAACGTATATAAAATCGTTGTTTTAATGATAAAGGATATAAATTGTTATTAAATTCTATTGTCATAATATTTATAAAGTTGGCTACAAAATCATCTTTTCGAGGCTCCAATGTTCAACAGGGGACTTCCATGATGAGATGAACTAAAATTTTTTTTTGTTAGAACTTTATTTATTACACTTCACTTTCAAAAGGTAATAAAAAATGTGATGGCATGAAATAAAATTATCTACTTAATCAATTACAACTAAGTTAATACCGTTTTTGTCCATCTAACCTTGGACGTTTTTCTTCATGCCAAAAGGTTGTTGACGTCTTTTGTTTCTCGCTGAAAATTATTATCTCTACATAGATATTTATCTTTCTACATAAAGAGGAGCTATATTCGTACATAACTGATAGTAAGTGCAGTAAATTATGAATGTATTTATTACATAATTTATTTTGTTTCTATCGTTTCCCGCGACTTTGGCCGCGTGGATTTATAGAGGAGTTTCCGCGGGATTTATAATTTAATTAAATAGTTAAAAATAATCTTATAATCTTCCTCAAATTTCATTCAACTTGGTTCAACTCCTAAAGATCAAAAGATCATCTTCATTATTGAGGCCTTGACGTCCATGATAGATGATTTAATAATTTTCTAGAAGGCATAACTGTAGAGACCAATCTGTGAGTGGCAATTACGTCCACATTTGCTGCAGCAAAAGCTCACGACCACAGACACGGTCGTGGCGCTTGTTCATCTCTATCGTCTCTAGACTCTACTAGGCGCTTGAAAATCTAGCTAGGCGTCGTCATGTACTTTGCACCCTTCCCAAACGCGTCCTCTCCATCTGTTTCTGTCAACTGCTAGATTCTCTCACTTAGTGCTTTATGTTGAAGTCGGCTATATTTCTCTTGGCACAATTCTTAAAGCGTAGCCGCGTTTTATCCAGGTTTCTCGTTGCGTGTACGACTGCGCCAAGAAGATTCTGTTGAGGTAACGAGACAGAGTCCTTCTATGAACATGTTATGTCCAGCGCAAGGGTTTTTGCTATACTATAATACCTAGTGGTGTTCCTATAGAAAATATCTTGATTTATCTTGAACTTTGGTTAATTTTTAGACGGTAATTAAGAAACCATTAAGTATTTACTTATTCATATGTATCATTATTGGTAAAGGAGGTACATACACCAGATATATAACGGTATTATATTGGATTATATTTGGGTCTTACTCTTATCTTAAATTAACCGCTCTACCTACTTTATTCAATCAGAAGAACCAATTGAATAATTTACTGCTATTTAAGCTTTAATAATTTAAAAGTATCTATCCTACTTATATGTATTGTATTTGTAAGTAATTATATTATCCCATTTTATGTTATTATATCTACCATTTTAATCATTTTATCTATCATTTCTATCTGATATTATCTAATCAAATGGATCATTGTTAATAAAATCAGTAGAGTTTCCATTTGTTCAGATTTAGCTGGAATGTAGCAAACTATATCTGGTGTAAGTTGCGGAGGAGTTGAGTATTTGATGCTGCAGCATTAGCTCAAGGTAACCTTGCGCTTACACCAAATTACAAATCAATTGCACCAGAGAAAGAAAAGGGAAGACCTATCAAGTAGGAAATGAGCGGATAATCTTCAAACGCCTGAGCCGATCTTCATAAATTATAGCTGAGACCTATCTCGATCACGTTAGCTTTCAAACCAAAAAAACCGCACCAAAAGCGGTCCGTTCGCTAAGGAGATACTAGGGAACAGACAGACACACAGATGCACAAATACACACACATAGATACACAGATATACACATACACAATATGTAAAATTTATAACACCCCTCTTTTTTCCGTTGGAGGTTAATAACGGTGTCCAACTTATAACGCTTTCTTTTTCTTTTCTTCAAATATTTTTTAAGTTCGATCTTTGCGAACTAGGCATCCTATTTGGAAATAAGAACATGGTTACCTTCTTTGAAATAAGGATATTTTTGTGTGAACTCGTCTGGTAACCTTAGACAATGGAATCGCAACGATCATTATCTATTTTATCCACTTAAGTAAGTATTCTTATCAAATTATCATATTCGTTACATTTTACGATCGTTAAAGTCCGATTAAAGTCGATGATAGATTGGCTGCAAAAAGGCTGTTTACTGCTAGGTACCAAAACTACAACTGATAACTAAAATACATAGCTGTCATAGCGTCGAACTGTTAGCTATTTTGGATATTTTATTCATGCAAACTTGCTTTAGAGTCCAGAGATACTTTATAACTAACTAGCTTTTGATTAGTTACGATATCATCTGCATGGAGTTTTTGAAAATCCCGCAAGAAAATGGAAGGGACCCTTTATTTTTCGGGGATTAAAATTTTGTCACTCTTCATGTCCTCAAAACTCCGTTACTCCATTGCTGTGTTTACATTGAATAACAAAATATCAAATTCACTTTCGCATTTACAATATTATTAGAAGGAATTTTAATTCTGTGCTTTAAGGCAAAAATAAAATTAATATAACTAGTCTAGATGAACTCAATCCAGAATCGTGATCCAGAAGGATAGAATTTTGCGACTAGTTTTCTAGGTCTTTTTTTCATCGTCTAAACAATATTCCAAGGATTGCGGATTACAATCCACAATTTTCCACCCTCTTTATCTTAAGCTTATTATATTAGGCAGCTGCACCTAAAGGTTTCTCCCACTTTTCTAACTTTTCACTTTCTAACCCTTTGTCTCAAATATAATCATATCCTCTGCAACCTGGTTGCCTGGCAGAGATCGCTTATTTATAAGATTTGTTTTTAATTTGGTGTAGGTACAATAAAATGTATTCAAAGCTAAAAACCTGTTTGTCACTTAAATTATAGTGGTACTACATTATCGTAGTTTTTTTTCAAAATGAAACCAGTGCATAATCATAATCGTAACAAGTATCTCCTCAAAAGATAAACAAGTGCAAAGTAAACGCAAAGAAGAAGAATAAATATCTTTCGTCCCAGTTTATACAAAGCACTTCACATTTTTATTCTAGGTTAGTATTACGTCATACTGCAAACTCTCAATATTATTCCGAATGCCAAACCAAACCGAATGTTATTCAAGACAAAAATTTTTACGTCTATCGAGTTTTTGTCAATTCGTGGAATTATATTGTTTGTATTTTGCACAATGACTTCAGTCTATATTATGTTCCTTCGATCATTACCTAATGAATTTTAGGAAAAAAACTATCTATCACTAGCGACTTCTGTTTGTGTTTTTGAAGTGAAAGAGATTTTGGCGTGCTTTAGACTGCAGGTGGTTAGGCCGACTCGTTTGTCGTGACGACAAATGGCATGACGCTCTCTTATGCCGTCATATCCTCTTCTCCATGTTCCTCTGGGTCTTCTCAGTATGGGCCCTATGGAGGTTTACCTTTAAGGTCATTCGTAGTTTCAACCGATAGAGCTCTGAGGTGGACATAAAGTTTCTTTAAAAGATTTTCGTTCACCACTGTCTTGTACCGTGTATGTCAAATTGCTCTTTGAAAACTTGTTTGATGTAGTTGTCCACTTCAAACAGTGTTGAAAGGTGTCGATTCATTTCATGAGGTTTAAAATATAATTATGAGAATTAGAATGGATTAAAACGGGTGATTCATGCATTTTACTATTGAACAGTGTTAACAGCTTCACGACTCGTTGAGCTATGTTGGGGACTTTGATTCTCCTAAGTAGTAATATTTCACAAATTCACTCAAACAGACAAATAATGCTCTATCAAATTAAGGGAATTTTTAATGTCCAATATAAATTTTTACTCATAATTTTCTTAGATCAAGGAGCTTTTATTTATCAAAGAGAAAATTTTCTCTTTTGATTTCCTTATTAATTCATAACAGAATTGATACTTAATTATTTTATTAGTGAATAGCATTAAAATATAAATAAGTATCAACATATTTAACTTTTCATTCACTGGGATAAGATTTAAGTTAACTTTTAGAGACTTTCTACCTTTTAATTTGTTTTTCAATAAATTTTCTAAGAAGCGTGCGAAATCTGGAATAGGTATTTTCCCGATGTTATCAAACGCACGAAGAATTTAACACACATTTCATGATGTTGTAAATACTAATATCTCAATTAACGTTTTTAGCGCAACGTTCAAAGGCTTTGTTTTGTATGTAAAGGCTACGCTGGAGTGGAACGAACTGACGCCGGTGCTTATAGTACCGGCGCGTCAGTCCGAGCCGACGCACGCGCATATCGCTGATACCACGAGCCGGTATAAAAGAGGACTTGCCCTTAAGCCCGACCAATTCTCCTCGAAGCTTGTGGGAAGTACGATCTAAAAAAATGGCGGATTTAGAACCGATGCATGGCGAAAATGACACCGAAGGAGTGCTCGTCGCCAAGGGGGTGTCTATGGTGGTTTTGTTCTGCGCCTGTATGATATGCGGTCTGGTGCCCATGTTTGTGGCGAGGCGGCTGAATTGGATATCTGCCGAGGAAGCTGGCTCCTTGAAATCGAAGAACAAAATTGTTATGACCTTGCTCTCTTTCGGTGGCGGTGTGCTCCTGTCGACTACCTTCCTGCACTTGCTCCCCGAGGTCGACCACAACATTGAACATTTACAAGGTATGCGCTGCTATTATTTTTCTTCCAAACTTGTTTTGACCAATTCTTTCATTTTCAATACTTGTTTTAGTGATCAAAAGGTGTTTTAACTTCATCAAGTCTGAAACTTTCTTTTAAAATATCTAGCTATTCTTATGCTTCATTCAAAATTGTTATGTGGTAGTTCTTATTATCGTTATCCTACCCAAGATTACTTTGAGTAAAAAAAAACTAAAGCGTAGCTATACATATATTCAAGTCATTAATAATGTGTTATTATTTTTTAACAAATATATAATGTACCTAATATATCTTTGTAGACGAGTATGCTGTCATTATTAGATATTGCATTACGTATAATAGTTTTCTTATGTTCCATCAGCTGTTGTTAAACTTTACCTACTTAATTACATTACGTGGTGTTATTCTATCTGTGAACGGTCAAAATTTTTATATTTATTGATATTTAAAATTAAGTCTTATTTATCTTCAATTCCACTTGTTGTTTTGTGATACAAAAGCGAAAAGTAACGCGAACTATAATAGTAAGAACGACCTTTAATGGTTTGTTTTCAGTTTCGTTTTTTATATTGACTGTTGGTTTTAGACTGATCGTTATCCCACTTTGCCCGATCTTATGCATCCTCATTTTGAAGTTTATTGACTCTCATACTCTTTTTAATTAACATTTATTTATACAATAAATCTCATTATTGCCTACCTCCAAATATTTGGCTATTACGAGTATTCTAAATACTACAAAGTTAATTACCTCATCTGTTTGTTAAATCATTTAAAAGCTCTAAACTTCTAAGCTTAGTTTGTCTTTTTTTCAAGCACTAGCATAATACAGAACATTTCACAAGGGAGTTTCATATGTAAATTAGTTGCATTTAAACAAGCCATATTTAACAAGTTCACAATAATTTACACAACAGCTTAGCACACCAATGCGAAGCATGGTTACTTATTTGTAAGTCAAAGTTTCTAACTAAGTTTTTAACTTTTAAAACATTGCATTTTTCGTTATGTACTTACCTCAGATCGCTGGAAAACTTTGGCGCGATATCTTCATTTTCTACTCACGTCAAAAACATGCCTGCATCATAGTGTTGTTTCTTGTTTAATGAATTAAGAAAATCATTAAAAGTAGATTAGTGTAGCTATAATAAGCCCGATACTAAATGCATGTGAACGGATATCCAACGCAGGTTTGTCAATTTAACAGGAAAAGGAAAAAACATACGCATAAGTGACTGTAAATCTAAGCTACAAACTGATTAAAGAGACTAATAAGGGGTTTCCTGATTGTAGCATAATTTACATCTAGATTTTATAATACCTGGTGGTATTTATATCTATTATTGTATAAACTTTCTGATTAACAATTTAAGGAAATAAATAAAGCACTCTGTGCGCGAACTTCATTCTTACCTAATTTGTTTAAAAATTTTATTAAATTAATTTGTTTAGTTTTTTAACTACATACGATTTACGAGCAAGTTTGAACATTAACAACATGGGATAGTAGATTTTGTTAATTTATCCTTTAAAACTTACAGCTCGAACTCAGAATATCTAGTGTTTTATGCTTGTTTTATGTCAACTGCTCTAACTAACTCGCTTACCTCAATTTAATATTCTAATGCGTACATTAATTCGTTAACATAAAATATTTTATACGGTAATGTTAAATGTTGAATTAATTATTGTGTTCGTTATCGTATTCGCATCTATTTCACTTGCTATTTCTGTCTCTAGTCCATTTATCTTTATATCTATCTTAACGGAACAGATAACAACAATATTGCGTGAACAATCGTTATTAGAATAATATAATTATCTAATATATATTTACAATAAGATCTTAAAATATTACATTCCAAGCATTCCTTATTTCGTTTTTTCTTGTTTCACAAGTATAATAATTGTGAAACAAGAAAAATGAAATAAGGAAAGTGTAAAGTTTTCCTGATAAATTACACATGATGTTTTCGTACTATGAGTTAAGTACCTACTGTCTAATTACTTCCATAACTAATTCATGACGTAAACATAGACTGAGAGAAATCGAAGAGATCGTAATTGTATATATTGAGTTCATTTCTTCTGTTGTGAAAATCTTATTCAAATGAATACACTCAAATATACTCTCAGGTGCTCTAAATACCTGCGATTCCCGAATCCATGATTAATATTTATTATATTATTCTGTACGATAGCATAATCCAAACACACGTTTCCGTTACTCTCAATATCTGTCAATCTGTTAATCCGTTGTTGAACCCATTTTGATGGGAATTTGACTCGTAAGAGGAGGATTATACAAGGAGACATTTTAGACGAACAACGTTGTGGGGATCAGCTAAAAATAAATAACTTCCCGTACACAGGCTATCGATATAGCCGGGCAAGCTTTTTTTTAAAAAGAATATTAGCCAAGCTGAAGTTAACTAATATCCTCCTATCCCCTCCAAATAAGCGAAAAGCCTGTGCTAGGAGTGGGTAGGTACGACAATAATGCAACGGGTGGGGCTCGAACCAGCGAACTTTCAGTTTTCAGTCTGCACTTATAACCGTTGGGCTATTGAGGCATTGAAAATTTAATAATTTTAAAACAAAGAGTCACATTAGCACCTCAAGGTTCAATTGTTTTTGACCAGCCATTAGAATAGAACGTACAAACATTATCTAATAGAGGTTATGCAAGCACACCTCACCAGCAATATGTGTGCCACTGTTCGATCGCATCCTCTCATCTTTCTTATTTCGATCTATTGATAACGTCTTTAAAAGATTTAAAATGAAATATTTAAGCATAGTTACAGTGATACGTAAGAAATTGCCAACTCTAATAAATGTACTTGATGTTATCCCTTTTCGCACAAAATATTGCGAAAAGTGTAGTACTATTTTTAGACCTGTCAGATTAGTTTAATTTAGAGATTGTATTTAGAGACAGCATGGGAATTGCGTTTTTTTTAAATAAGTAAAGGCACCTTTGCACTTTTTATGAGAAAAATATTAACACAATACAATTTAAAAAAAAAGTTACATCTAAATTCAACTCTCAGTTTTTTTTAATTTTAATGTGCCTTTAATGTGGCCTTGACTGCGACCTCATCTGTCATTTTAAGTGAAGACCATACCTCCGATACAGTCTAAGGTGTATCGATGTATCGGTCTAACTTGGAAGGGGTATGGCCGGTATGGCAGTGTAAATAAAACCTGTTAGCCTAATCCTTCGGCCTAATCGGTTTCTACAGACCATCGTACAGGAACGGCGTAGCTCAGTAGCCACGGCCAAACCCTTTCACCAGAGAGAACATTGATGTCAGGATTCAATCATGCAAAGCAAAGTCAAACTTTTTTTTTTTTTCGATGACAAGAATGCCTTTGACTGCGATCTCGCCTGATGGTAAATGACGATGCAGTCTAAGATGGTAGTGGGATAACTTGGAAGGGGTATAGTAGTGTAAATTCAACCAATACCCCTAATCGGTTTCTACTCGCCATCGTGCCGGAACGCTAAATCGCTTGGCGGCACTTCTTTGACGGTAGGGTGGTAACTAGCCACGGCCAAAGCCACCCACCAGACCAGAGACAATTTAGAAATTATAAATTCCTACTTTGCACCCGCCGGGAATCGAACCCGAGACCTCCCAGTTATAAGACCACAGCGCTGACCATTGCGCCAGGGAGGTCGTCAAAACTTTCTAGTAAACTTCCACGAAATCTGCATGAACCTTACTAATATACTTAATATCATCACAGATATGCATTGATAGTCAATCAGTCTAGTCGACTTTCCTGTTAGATGCTCTGGGACCGGACACACCAACAATTAACTTATTACCAATTCAATGAAGGGAAACACAGAGCAAACTGTGAACGTGTATTGAATAACTAAGCAGAAACAAATCGCAATCCTTTGCTATTACCTATATGTAACTATTACGTATGTTTGGATAAGTATTTTCCTTTTTAACTTCTAGGTTTTTTTTTGTTTTCTCTTTCGTACCTAACTTATATTGCACTAGTTTATTCCACAACTTCGGTCGCCTGAAATTAGGAATCCTTTGTTATTTAGGTATGCTCAGATATTAATTATCCTATAACACTTTCTAAATACGCCAAAAATCAAGACTTGTTTTTCCGGAATAAAAGGAAGCCTATGTTACTCTTCAAGTCTCAGCCCATGCAAAAATCACGTCGATCCATTGCCCCATTGCTGCGTGATTGAAGGACCAACAAACAAACATACTTTCCCATTAATAACATTACTATGAGATATAAATAAATGTCATCGTAACTCTTCCGGTTCAACGTGTTTTCATTTTAGATTATCATTTATCATGAGTTGAAATCACAGTGTAGTACTAATTTGTCAACGAATAAAGAAAAAATCGATTACTGATGCAACCATGCGATATGAATCCATATTAAGTAATATTATAATAGCGAAAGTGTGTTTGTTTGATGGTTTGTCTTTCGACGTGATATAGCTAAGGACTTTGAGATTGACTTAGGCTACATTTTATCTTGATTTTGAGAAACAGAGGCTCTCCGGGGGATCTTTATTAATCCCGGGAAAAAGTATTTACATTTATGTATATTTTCGTACCTATTAATCTAAATAGCAGTCGTTTTAAAAACTTGCAAAAGCGTCCAAAACGCAATGTAATTAGTTGAATGAGTAATAGGTAGGTAGTAATGGTTAGTCATTTGTAATGAGGAAATACCAATAATGCAGGTAGCTTTAGTTAAGGCGTGGGAAATCACCTACTAGTAGGTATATTTACCTACCGAAGGTGAGTAGGGTTATGTTGTGCAACTAAGAAAATGCGCAGTACCGCATCAGTGTATAAGCTGTAAACACATGGTTTAAAGTAAAAGTGAGCGGACCTAAATATGTAGTTGAATCCGCGGATAGATCGACGTCTGTTTCAATATTCAATCTATCTGTAAACTAAAAAAAAAAAAAAAGATACCGGCCGAATTGATAACCTCTTCCTTTTTGGAAGTCGGTTAAAAATATGTTACCTACTTGTAGGAACTATATCAATTGTCAAAAATTTTATGGAGGTAGCACGGTGGCAAGTAGAATTTCTGGATCATTGGTTAGCGAAGTTTTGAAAAAAAAAAATCCGTTCACATGGTGCTATGTATTCGTTAACAACATTATTTATATGCAGAAAAAAAATCATTATACAATAGTTTTAATTTTTACTTTTTAGGGTTCCGTAGCAAAACAACGAGGGACTCTTATAGTTTCGCCAAGTCACTTCGTCTGTTGTCGTATCCGTGATGAATTTTCAAAACGCAAAAAACCTCCTTTATTATAAGTTAGGTAGGTACATAAACCGCTTTATGTTACTCGTCATAATATCCCAGAGAAAGCTCGACACCAAAAGCCGTAGACGGTTAATGATTGTTAAAGTCCATTGCCATATCTACCGAAGCATTACATAAAGTCCTTTCAACCAGCCAGTAGGTATCTTATCCACGGTCAGTGAACTACAATTACTAAACAAGATTATCATAAACTGGTAGGTAGGCGTAAACAAATTAGAATGTCCAAGTTTTTCCTTATGAATGGAAACTCCATAAAGAGAGGCAGATATATGCAAATTCAAACGAATTTTTCATATAATGTTCCAAGTATGTATTAGTATAATTTATTATGTAATAAATAAAACATAGAGATAAAAGACACACATAGATAACGTAAAAACCACAGACATTTGCGGTTTGATGAAAATTAATTATTTCTCATGAATTAACAGAAAAAGTGTTAAGTTCTTTAGAGAATATAATTACACTTATTTTATTAAAAAAGTATTTTGGTCAAACATTTTTCTGGGCTTTTATAGACTTGAAATCTTGCAAACTGTTTCGTAGACATGTGAGCCCCGAGTTATTCCGTGTTGCTTCCAAATAAGGCCTAAAGCTAATGTTTGCGGTAGAAAATCAAATTGCTGTAGAAATTATCCGAGTGACCGCATAGTGAAGAAAGCGTAATTCCAAGACTAAGGTCTGTTATAAATGGCGAAAATAATTCTCAATAGTGGAATAAAGGAATTGATAGAAAGCATAACGAATAATCTATTGTCTTTATAATATATCTCTATCGATATATGCAAAAGATACTATCGATAGCTCCTTAAACTATCATATATTATAATTACATATATATATACGACAATATTTCATTTTTAATTCCAGAAAAAAAAAACTTATTTTAATGTTTTATTGCTTGTAGAATGTATTTTTTATTTGAATAAATGTATTTAAAATTGAAATAAAATGAAAATATTTTGACATACATATGTATTACTTTCTCACGTAGTTAGAGATACGTTATAGTTAATCTTGGAGTAATTGGTATTTAAGCTTAATAGTTTCTTTACAACACAAATAGAACTATAGATTTTATTGATAGATTGTGTTGTCACAATATGTCGAAATATTAATTTCTGCTAAACAATTGACTTTTATCGATTACTGATATATACCTACAACGTGTTAATTGCATTACAAATAGTACGTAAACAATGGTTTTTATCTTACTGTATAAACAATCGGTGTTTATATTACCTCTAAACCTAGTTATTAAAAAAACTAATAGTAACAAGCTAATCAAGCTAATCATGTACCTACTTTCTGTGGAACTATGTACTCGTAAATCAGGATTTAAAATAGACTACAGATTACTTACTTTTTGAAAAATATTCTTGCGTCCATTCAATATTGTTTCAGACAATTCGATAACAAAGAGTGCAAAACAAAAATTAAAAAAAGTGGATGTGTTTTTTTTAATGTGCGAAAATAAGGAGTGCATTTCTAATACATACTATAGATTTTGTGGTCATTTTTACCACAGTCGCTACTGTGACTGACCGAAGACCAAATTTAGAGCATTTAAATCATCGATCGCATGAGACATTTATCTCACGAAGTTACAGGTGCTTTACTTGTGGTTACGTCATGTACATGCACACATGCACATTGCCTAAGTGTGCGTGCCTGTCAGAAGCCTAGGTGGGAGCGGTCAGGCGCGAGCAAGCTCTCGCTCACACTTATACAGATACGACACACACACAACCATGAGCCACGAGCTCTCGTGAAGTGAAAGAACTATACTATTTTACACCGATGCATGCGATGATTGATGATGGCATGAACAATATCTGAAATTTTTCAGTCTTCCATCACTCATGACCGATGGAATTGACTACTGCATAGGTATCTATACCCAAAGCATGAAAATAGAATTAAACCAAAGCAACAAGCATCTAGAAAATATCTACACGGATCACATGTGGATTTAAAAAATTTAGCGATAGGTATAGACAGCTGTCTATTTTCTAAGACATTCTCAAGTTGTTCTCAAGAATGTGATATGAATGAAAAAAAAGAGGCAAAAGCGGTCTCGACGACCTTCAATAACACTTCTGGCTTTTCTTCTGACGTCATACACCTTTTGAAATATACCGCTAAATAACGTTATTATTACATATTATTTTGATGTTACGGATAGAGATAAACGAATTCGATTTCGTTTATCTACATATAACGTGATTACTTGCGTATTTATTGTAGGTTTATTATTAAAGTAATTACGGTTATATAAGCTGATCTATCTATCATGATCAAGGACTGTCAAATAGGTATTTGTTTGATAGTGAATTGGAAAAATTTATAACGCGGCTTAATATACTTTCAATTCATTGGTTGTTATTCGAGACAAGTAGGTATTATAAATTGGATACCTTAGGTATTATAACAATTATGAATTGTAAATACATACCTATTAGTAATGCGAAAGTGTATTTATATCGGAAAAATAAAGTGAGGCGAGGATTAATTAACTTAGCTACAATAGACGCTAATCAAATGAGTTAGGTATTACTACTGTAAAGTACCTAGTACCTATACTTATTAGGGTGCCAACGGGATCCTTTTACTAAGCCTTTGCTGTCCGTTCGTCCGTCTGTCAGAGGGCTGTATCTCATGAACCATAATAATAAGTAACTTATTGATGTATTGAAGGATAAAATCCGGTTAGTGTATTCATCGCCTAATTTAGATCATCTCTCTCATGTAGCTTCTACGTGTTGGATCTATATCCCCTCGCAAGCTTAAGATCCCGGACGTTATCCCGTGGGAGTACGTAAATACTTAAAAATTTTACAGAATGTGCAATTCTATTGCCGGTGGTGTTGTTGTTAAATTTTGTACGGAACCCTTCATGTGCGGTTGGGACTCGCACTTGGTTGGTTTTATTTAATTGGTAGCGATAGTTTGTTCGTTAGGAAGTGACCATTCTCAAACAAATATTGATGAATACTTACTAACGGCAACCTAAGGAAGGTCTATGTATTTACCTTTATCTATCTAAAGCATCTACATTGTGTATAGGTACATAGATCAACAGTTTTGCAATGATAATAATACTTATTCTCATACAAAGCTGGCCCGTTGCGAAAGGCAATACATGTTTGCAATTTACGATTTGTCCTTAAATAAAATAAGACATGTGACATTAGAATTGGCAAAGAATGTACATTACTTTCATGTGCAACGATTGTGCCTTGCAAAACAGCTGTTGGAATTTGTAAAACGGTCGCGTGCGAAACCATAATGTATGGCGTGACAGGTTCATTATATTGGGCCGATTAACGGAACTTTACTTTCTTTGGAGCTGAAGAAATTTTCATTGCCAATTTATTGTCTCTTCGCCCGAATGGTGGTAATTGTGTGTTATTTTTATTTGTTAACTTGTTTTCGACCGTTATCCTCTTTTTATATAAGTATAGAAATTAATCTGTGCGGTTAAATTTGAATTTTGTGAAAAGCTGTTTGTAAAAATGAGAAGAAAACCGAGGCTCAAAATTTCAAGAAAAAATGATGTCGCATGATTTAAACAATAAACGACTAACAATCAAAGTACCTATATACTTAGCCTAAGTATAAAGATAGCCTTTGACTGCTACTGATCTGGAAGGAAGCGACGACTCAGTTTAAGAGGATTATGGCAGTCCAGTGAAACTCATAGGCAACTCTAATCACCTTGTAACTTTGAACGCGATACCCTACAAAAACGCTAAATCGCTTGACGGCATGTCTTCCGAGTAAATAAAGACGGTTGGCATTTATAAACTTAAAGAAAAAGTAATATTTAGCTGTAAACCGCCGAATCAGAAAAAATCTGTATGGCAACACGCGCCGTCTGCGCCGTACACCGTGATTTCTCCAGAATAAAAGAAACACAGGAACAACACAACACCAACACGTAGCGCCACACAAACTTCTTCAAAACAAACTCGACGTAGGTACGTTTCGCTCCGACGTAGGAGCATTATCAGGAGATTTTGACTCCACAAGACACAATTGCTAAGTTATCAACTTCCAAATTCTACATTGCGGAAATTAGACCATGGAGCTTAGCTCTAACTGCTGCGCCGGGGAAGTAGTTTTTATACAAGTGGAGGTAATTGAGAGTTTCGTAAATCTGGTTCTCGTACTGATCTCCTCAATTCTGATGGGATACTCCGAGCATTGCTTTCTCCATCGCCTGCTGATCTAATCGGAATATACTGTCTACATCTTTTATTAGCTTTTCCATTTATAGCTACATTCTATTACGTGTGCGTGCATAATCTCCGGCTATACAAATTACAAAAGCCCAACGCATGTGTCTATTGAATTTAAACAAAGTTATTTGTGCCAGCACGCATCACCGACTCGTGGAACAAAAGCCATACCCATAAAGGTCAAATGAACACCATCACTTTACCATTGTTTCTTTTAATATGTATCTACTTTGTTTGGTACTTACGTCATATGTGTGCCAAACAGCGCAACAGGGGGTTTTTGCTTGTGTTTAGTTCAGGACTCGGAGTTAGAAAGTGACTTTAGGTGCAAACAAAAACCTACATAAGTAACTTCTCGGTACATATAAATTGCATAAAGACGGAACAAAAAAGTCATATTTAAATTTTCCGCACTAACAAATGCAAACGGAACTGCAGTCCGGAATAAACAAACGTGATTCATTTACCTACTTACAATTTGTTTGTTGCATAATTCTCGTATAGACTATAACAGGTAACCAGTTCAATAGTTACGACCATATTTAAATTATACATTTTAATTATAGCTACCGGCACATCGGATGTGTGATACCGGAATGAATGCATACATAATCCATATTTATAAATGCGAAAGTCTACAATTATTGCCGTTTCACCTAGCTTAATCGTTTTTTTTATTCGATGACAAGATAGCCCTTGATCTCCCTTGATGGTAAGTGAAGATGCAGTCTGAGATGGTAGCAAGCTAACTTGGAAGGATTATAGCAGTGTACATTCAACCCATATATTGTGCCGGAGCGCTAAATCGCTTGGCGGCACATCTTTGACGGTAGGGTGGTAGGGTGGTGGCCACAGCCAAAGCCTCCCATCAGACATAGTACAGGACAGCACTGTCCTTGATGAGCAGTGATGGGATGGCTTATCTACGAGGAGGTTAGCTGCCGTGGCCCGATTTGGTCGGGAGGACATTAAGTATTTAGAGACTATTAAACCTGCAGAGTTGAAATTCGGTACATTACTCGTAGCAAGGGTGAAGTGAAAACGACAGGCGACTTGAAGCCAAGGCTGCTGTGATGAAATGGCTATTTAATATTATTATTTACAGGCAATTTGGGATCTGACTTTTGTCGAGCGACGAGGAAAAAATATATGAAGTAACTCTGTTTCAGTCTCGTTGAATTTAAACTGCTTTTGTAATAAAAAGTAATTTATTAATCTTCAAATTATGAGTAAGTGATACTAGCTGATGCCCGCGTCTTCGTACGCGTGGATTAAGGGTTATAGATTCCGGCGGGAACTTTTTAAGTTTCTTGAATAAAATATATTAATCCTGGCTACCAGTTAGCTCGAATCCAAACAGCCAAATCGATTTTTTTGCTGTTGCGTGCAGGAGTAACAAACATCCATCCATCCATTTAGCCATCATCACAAACTTTCGCAGTTAGTATTAAAAAAAGTAGTAAAAAGCAAAGTAGGATTAGTAGCATAGCTAAGGCCCTTAGCTATGCTACTACGTTCAGACGATCAGATCAGCAGGGCGATTCAGACCTGTTCGATAACATACCGGTCGATACGGTTAGATATCGATCTCGTATCGAAAATTTTTTGCCGTGTGATTCAGAGCGTTCGGTTTGAGGATACGATTCGGTATCGACTACGTTATCGACATCGACAAGTTACATTCGATTACAAGAGCATTTACGAATTGAAAAAATATGTTATCGCACGGTAACAAACCGAATCGATCGATAAATAAGTTATCGGAAGGGTCTGAATCGGGGACAGATCCCAATAATTAACCCTCATTGGCTGAAACTCTGTCGCTAGCGGCTAAAACGTATTGCCTAAACATTCTTTACTTTGGATTTCTGAAATATGAATAAGGAAAGGAAAGAATAGGAAAGTGATATGGTTTCTAGGCAAGTTATTTTTATAACGTTTCGCCTACAATTTTTGCTTTTCTGTTTTCCTTTTTCCTACCATTTTTCTACCTTCAATAATATGTACGTAAAATCGATTTATAAAAGAGTCTTTAGAAACAAAACTTACTTAAACTTTTTGCTCTCGATATTTTATTTACGTGGGTATAGTTTCCACACAATGTCAGCATTGCTAATTCGTCAATTAAAATATTATAATAGAATATTCAAAACCGTGAACTAACGTAAGGTGATAAGGTCGTGATATAAATAGAACGAATTGTGTTAAGTATACATAATGTAGTCCACATTTTGAAATTGTTTTGTTGGGTTGTCCTTCAATCACGCTGTAACAGAGCTACAGATCGACGTGATTTTTTGGACCGGGAGAGTGACATAGGCTACTTTGTATCCTGAAAAATAAGAGTTTCCGCGGGATATTTAAAAACTAAATCTAAATTAATATAAATTTTGTAATTGACTAGCTGATGCTACTAAATAATGAATTCAAATTGGAATAGGTCTGATACTCTGATGTTCTTATGAAAGTAGTGCTACTGTGCGGAAATCTAAACTTTTCCAAACACCCGCCAGGACGCCTCGGGTACCTATTCAAAACACTAATTGTGCATAAAAAAACAATTAAAAAACATAGAAAACCATTTTTACACGAACAAACATCCTTTGTTCGTGTAAAAAACAATTAAGTCCAAGGAATGTAATAAGTAATTCTGTTCTGTTTACAAGCGTTTTAAAACGGAGTGTTCGTTGCCTGAATAATCAAACGAAGTTATTTGATGCATTTGCATTGTTGTTGAGTAATTATTCTGTTATCTAACGTTTGTGGAGCGTTCCAACTTCCAAGTAAGGAATTGTTCTGATCATATCTGAAAGTAGCACGTCTAGCCAGTAGCCACATAGGAATAGGGCTGCTAACAATGACATATTAGCTGCTAATTATAAGTATGGGAAAATTCCTGTATAATTTTTTTTTAAATATTTTTAGCGAGCAAACGAGCAGGCCGGTCACCTGATGTTAAGTGATTACCGCCGCCAATGAATATTTGTAGCACCCGAGGCACCACCAATGCGTTGCCGGCTTTTTAGGAATTTGTTGGTCCGCCCCTTGAATAACCCCATGTTATGTTGTAATTCAGTTGTGTTAAATGTTGTTTTTTAAAAAGAATATTAGCCAAGCTGAATTTGACTTATATTCTTATCTCCCCTCCAAGCGAAAAACTTGCGTTGGGAGTGGGTACGACAATAGTTCAACGGGCCCACCCGTTGCCGCAGCACGAACCTGCGACCTATCGAACGAGTTTTCAGTCCGCACCTTTAACCGTTGGGCTATTGAGGCTTCATAATAGTAGCAAATAGCTTTTTTTGGCTTCATCAGGGTTTTTGGATCAAGCCGTCTTTTTTTTAGTGAACTAGCCGATCAAAGTAAAGAAAATGGAAATGTTTTATCAGAATCAGTTAGCAGTTTATATGCGTGCATATATACACATAGGTACCTACATTGAAAAAGCTAATAAGTTTTTTAAGTGCGGTTATTTCCGGTACAATGGCCCCCTTTCATTTGTATTCAAGGGCAAAGACTTAGTCATGGTAGGTAAATAAATAACTAAGCATTTATAAATTGCTATCAATGTAGATTGTAGGTACATAAAAAATTACAACTGCCTCGTTGGTCTAGTTGTTAGCAAGTTCGACTGCGAATGACGAGGTCCCGGGTTCGATTTCCGGGTCGGGCCAAAAAATATATTGGGTTTTTTGTCAAGAAATTCTCATTACTAGCCCGGAGTTAGGAAGTTGGCGGTGAGTCACCCCCGTGCCTCGGAAAGTACGCAAAGCTGTGGTCTTGCGCCTGATCTCTCTCCGGTCGGGTCGGATTTCCATCCCGTCGGACTATGAGAGTGAGGGAATAGAGAGTGCAGGTACACTCTTTATTCCCTCACTCTCATAGCTTTTGCGCACACACTTGGGCACTATAATATCTCCCGCGCAGATGGCTATAATCTTTGTGGAGATTGGCCGCCGTGACCTGCTTTGGTCAATTAATTATTATTTCCTGGCTCCTTGAGGTAAAACTGTCAAGTTTTTGATCAAAGTACAAATTACCTACTGGTCGCATCAGGCTGTTAATGTAACAAAATTGCACTTTCAAAATTTTTTTAAGACGCTCCAAAGTTGGCACCCCTGAGCTCTGTGATTACAGATCGAAATTCGATCCTAATTAGGTCATTCTGTTACCGTGTATTTGTTCAGTCGCACGTGACGAGGTAGATCACGCAGCGAAAAAATCGCATGGTTCAATAATACAGGTTGCAATCCTGCACTGAACAGCCAGGCTGATTCTCTACACAAAAAAGCAACCAACCACGATGAAATGTCTCGTAAAACTTTATAAGTAGGTAGGTATGTGTAAAACTAATAAATGAATATATTATTTTATATTTCATACAAAAATAACCGACCAACTGCGATTCGCACACTGAGGGTTCCGAACCCTGTGAAGGATTAGGTACCTACTAAGCACTAAGTAGATTGACCGTTCCGTAGAACAAAGTCTCATCTGCTAAATTCATAACTTGAGATTTGAGCCTTGCAGATGTGACTTTTAAGGCTCAAATTTCAAGTTGTGAATTTAGCAGATGAGACTTTGTACTACGGAACGGTCGAGATAGCCAGTTTTATTAGCCAACCACGAATAACTTATTAAAGAACCAGGAAATTACCACGAACTTTCCTTCAGAAATGGCGCTAGGTAGCGCTACATACGGACACGTACACGGACAGACAGACGGACAACGAACGTAGCGAGCCTAAAAAATATACGTAACAACTTGAGAACCTCCTCCTTTTTTCGTCGGTTGGAAAATTATGTAATCGAAATGTATTGAAACTCTGGGAAATACTTAGAATAGATTTAGAATAGACCAAAGTTCTTCACTTTTACTTACCTACCATGATTCGTAGCCCAATACAGATAAAGGTTAAAATACAATGAGCGTTTTAACGTTTCGTTTGTGATGATCTTTTACATATTCAGTAGGACTATGCTGCTAGTTCTGAATCTTAAACGGTTTGAAACGGTCTTTATACCGCGACGACAACCTAAATCTTGTTCGACATGAATAATAATATTAGTTGGTAGTTAATTTTTGTATTTCTTACAAAGTACCTACTCACAATAGGCAATGTTTTAGACAATTCATTTTTAAGCTATTGCATAGCTTCTATCGCGGGCCAGCGTGGAGACCGAATCCAGAAATTCCGTAACGAAAATAACCTGACACGGGACTCCTCTACGGTGAGCCGCTAGATGGCGCATTTTTTATCAACGCCATCTAACGGTGAGCCGCTAGATGGCGTTGATAAAAAATGCTCTGCAATAGCTTTACCGCGGCAGTCCCCGAGTGCCACACGTCTTTTTTTTAATTATAATTATTCTCCTTTCCCTTCCAAAAGGAATTCCAAAAACCATCACGGATCCGTGTCTGGGATCGAACCCTGGACCCCGCTTAGAAAAGGTCATGTTTACCAAATGCTCGAAGTGTTTACCATTATACTAGATCACCACTTTTAGTTATTTTATAATATCGCTATGGAAATGGAACCTATATCCGTGTTAATAAAAAAAACTCATGCTGGTTTAGTTACTACTAAAGCAGCATGATTTTTTTAAAATTTATAATTAAGTAGGTATTTATCTGGAGATCTGTAGGTACCTATATCTGTTGGAGCCTCTCAAGTCACGCAGTAAGATGTCGTAATGCTGTGACACAGATTTAAGAACTTTCTGAGAGTACTTTAGTGTCGCAATCAGGTATCTCTTTAAAGCAGGACCCATTCATGTACCTATCAAGACCTAATCCCATAAATCCTTAGCAATATTATAGATGCGAAAGTGTGTGCGTTTGTTGATTTGTCCTTCAATCATGCAGCAGCAGAGCAACAGATTTACATCCAGCCGCGAAATTGTCAAAAAATGATTGCTACGGTGTCAATGCGATCGCAATCGGTTTGAATGGTTGACTCTATCGATCGCTATTAGCAAAAATACATTGTGCAGTGCCCCCCAGGTAAACTACAGTAAAACATGTGAGTGCAACTTTCAAAGCTTTTGCTTAAAGCATAAGGTTTGTTTTAGAATGAGCCAATTCATTTTTATGAGTATGTCTGAGACTTCGGAAATCGGAATGCAATTTGGTCAACAAAAACCAGTATGATGAGGTTGTTAAAGTAATCTGCACAGTTTTTGGGTAACAGGAAATTGGGTTTTCGCTGGTATAACATACAATCATGAGTTTTTACACCATAAAAAGTATATTTTAAATGTATGGAAAGCGCGAACATAATTATATACCTACCTAGTACCCACCTACTCGTACCTCGTAGGTATAATAAATTAAAGTTGTGTCTTGAAATTGTTTCACCGGAACGCTAAATCGTTAGGCGACAAGTCTTTGACCTAGGGATAATGGTAACAATTTAGAAATGACTAGCCTGGGTTACTAGCTAATGCCCGCGACTTCTTCCGCGTGGATTAAGGTTTTAATTCCCGCGGGAACTCTCTTATTTCCCGGGGCAAAAAGTAGCCTATGTGCTACTCCCGACTATCTATCTCCTCTGATCTTATCAGCAAAATCGATGGTCGCAAATTCAGCACTGGTTGTGGCGTGATTGAGTAACAAACATCCATCCATCCTTCCAATCTATAAATCCAAACTTTCGCATTAATAATATTAGTAGTTTAGTAGGATTACTAAAAAGTAGGATAGATAGGTTTTCCAAATTGGCCCTGTCGGTAATCGAACCCGCGATCTAACACTTATAAGACCACGGCTACTCTCAATATGCATGAAGTAGGTAATGCAAAGTGGTGCCGTGCTGACCTGGGTGTCCTGAGGAGGTTGTTTTGGTCCGTGCGAGTCGGACACACCCTGCTAAAAGGCAGAAGTCCGTAGGGACTTTTTCTTCCTCAAACAAAAAAAAGACGTGTGGCACTCGGGGACTGCCGCGGTAAAGCTATTGCATAGCATTTTTTATCAACGCCATCTAGCGGCTCACCGCTAGATGGTGTTGATAAAAAATGCGCCATCTAGCGGCTCACCGTAGAGGAGTCCCGTGTCAGGTTATTTTCGTTACGGAATTTCTGGATTCAGTCTCCACGCTGGCCCGCGATAGAAGCTGTGCAATAGCTTAAAAAAGTTACTCTCATCACTGCACCTACAGTGCTAGTCGTAATCCATGTGGCATAATATTTAGAAGCATACGTGTTAGCGAAGTGTGCGAAGGTCACGGTCACCGGCCTACGTTACGCTCAGCGCCGCCAGGTGCAACGATACTAACGAAATACGTTCTCGTTATAGTGAGTAATTGATACCTATCATAATATGTCGAAATCACTAGCTAACTACATTAGGGTTTCGTAAAAACTTCATATAAATGAATTTAACTGACAAAATAATTTAAGTACCCTTCACATATTATTTAATGGATTTATCTATATTTTTTTTGTAAAGAATATTCGTCAAGCTGAACTTGACTTATATTCTCCTCTCCCCTCCAAATAAACGAAAAACGTGCTAGGAGTGGGTACGACAATAGTGCAATGGGTGGGGCTCGAACCTACGACCTTTCAGTTTTCAGTCCGTACCTTTAGCCGTTGGGTTACAGAGGCTTATTACTAGTGAAAAAGGTGTCTCGTGTGAATAAAATATGTTTTGAACATAGTTACCTGTAATCTATTTTTCCTTAGCAAAACAAACAAACAAGTGGTTTCTCACAGAAAGGCGTAAGCGATGCGCTAAACAAGCGCACAAAAACGTTCTTACTGCAAAGACTGAACTTGAATGAAACTGAAACCGTGTATAACTGAGACGTGAAAAACTAAACTTAAGTAGGTACATAGGTGTGACATAAACGCTACGTAAGTCGCGCGCGTTCAGTTTTCTCGGCGATTTGTTAAAAGGTTTGCCCTGGGTGCAATGTTCTCAAGTTGCTTACCCGTTACCCGTACTCGTTATTTTATTATTAACATCTGAGAGGTAATAATCATTAAACGTAAGTTTTATAATAAGCAACTCGTTCGAAAGCCTGGAGATGTTAGCTCTCTTTGCGTGTATTCTATCAAGATTATATTGGCTTTATAAAGGGGAGTGTTCTGAAGAGTTATTTGACCTTATTCCACCCTCTCTCTTCTATAACCGTACCGCTCGCCACCGAACACAATTTCATCCTCACAACCTGGGTGCTTGGAGCACTTCGACCATCCGTTGTGCCAGATCTTTTTCTTCACGTACTTTGAAACTGTGGAACCAACTTCCTGCGACGGTGTTCCCGCTAAATTACAACATGGGGTTATTCAAGGGGCGGACCAACAAATTCCTGAAAAGCCGGCAACGCATTGGTGGTGCCTCAGGTGCTACAAATGTTCATGGGCGGCGGTAATCATTTAACATCAGGTGACTCGCCTGCTCGCCAAAAAATATAAAAAAAACATATCATAAACATTAAGGCCTTTAGGTACCTACTTCAGTAGTAAATCCGTTTGTATTATAAACGTTACCTAACTTAGTTGTTGGAAACAAATATGCATGCACCACACAGGAGTTTCCGACATGACACCCACGTTCGTAATGTCAAGGTCTATTACGTAAATTATTGTATCTCGGAGTCGCATAGAAACGGTTACCTGGTACATTACCTCTATAAATTATTTATTAAAATATCTTTATCATTGTATAAATTAATTGAAAACTATGTTGCAAGTCTATGAATTGTTTGTAAATATGTACTGTCAATACTTATTTATTATTAGCTGATTTCCGCGACTTCGTACGCGCGGATTAAGTTAATTTAAGATTCCCGCGGGAACTCTTTATTTCTCCAGATTATGGGTTATTCTTGGATATGAGCTATCTCCATTCCTTTCAGCCAAATCGGTTCATTCGTTGTGGCGTGAAGGAGTAATAAAAATCCATCCACCCTCACAAACTTTCGTATTTTAAACCGACTTTCAAAAAAGGAGGAGATTCTCAATTTATTCGTCGGAAACTTTATTTTTATAATTTTAGTAGGATTAGTGGGATAGTAGAATATTAGAAAGTGTCATTCGGACTTTACCAAAGTGCGTTTTAATTTGAGCCTCAATAGTTGAATGGGCAAGTTGTCGAACTGAAATCCGAAAGATTGGTGATTCAGTACCAACTATTGTTGTGTCTGCTCCTATACAAGTTTTGCGCTTTTTGAGGAAAATGGGGAATATTAGTCATGTTGGATGTGGTTAAAATACCTTGAAAAATAAAATTTTAAGATAAAAGACTCAAATAACTATGTTAATTTAGAAGATGTTATTGTCATAAGAGCACAGGTTGGCCCGTACGCGAAGTATGTAAATGATGTTGATTTGATTTTGATTTGACTATGTGATTACTGATTTCAAGTTATTAATAACTGGTCTAGCAACTTTATTAGGTAGGTATGATTCTATTGTGGTAATATATAATATTTGTTCTAATTAGGAGTAGGTATAATTAGTGTTTCATTTGAAAACACTAATTTATTGACGACCGTCTATCAAATTAGCTAGTAGCTATTTTATAAATTAACGTCAGTCAGCGATCATTTATCATTGAGTAATGATTTCGTTATAAAGCATAATTTATTATTATTCACATAAAAGAATTTTGCACTGAAAATTGTACTAGAGCACTTATTTACCCCGCGTTAACGCGTTAACCTATTGTTTTTCTCGGACAAAAAGTATCGTATCGTTACGTAAGTAACGTAATTTTTTGCATGGGTATAGTTGAGGGCCGCTGAGATCTATAGAACGTGTTCTGACTTAGGTTGGACTTAAGATACAAAATTTCACTCTGTCTTGAGTCTGAGCTGAGTAAGCCTGAAATCTATAGAACGAACTCTCGTTTAAAACGAGACAAATTTATGTCAGAGCATATTTTGTGTCTCGTTTTAACTCTATCTTGAGTATGAGATAACAAATACACTTTCGAATTTAAAATACTTACTTATCTGATGTCACATAATAGAGATGTCATTCGAACGTAAAATAGATTTTTATCAGGTAGCAAAAAATTAAAACAAAGATGGAATAATTTATCTAGTGAACGTAATACCAAGTAATACTATGATATCACCCAGAGAAGTTGATTAATTATTATTATTTATGCAGAAATATTCATTTTCCTCCTATTGATTTGTGACCTTGGTCTAACGTGTTTTGATTTTTTTAAGCTTACTAGGTAACTAGCTACTTCTGTTTTATTCTGTTCGTCACTGATCTACCTCAAATCAATCAAATTAATTATGACATAGGCATCCGCTAAGATAGCATTTTTTAAAATTTTTATTCTGGTTTACTCAACGCAATTTCAAACCCTATCGGAATTGTATACGTAATCAAATTCTAATTTAAAATTATTTAATTCATGTAGGCCAACTTGGTGGCTCTAATGACAGGTCAAGTCTCTATCACCTACGTACCTAGGTAATTGAACCTTACTGTATAAGTTATGAACACGCCAATACTGCTGGCGAATATATCTAATGAGGTTGTATTTTGTATGTCCGCGCTAAACTAGAGAAGGCTCCGATGAACTTTTGTTTTATTTATTATCCTTGCTCGTTTCTCTATGACGTCATGAATTCGCATGCTCCTTTTCTTTTAGTTTCTTGCTGGTTCTTCTCGGTTCGAGCGGCATTCCGAACCAGTGGTAGATTCATTTGACGATTCGAAAGCACTTTGTAAAAATTTATTTGAATAAAAAAATATTCTTTTGTATTCTATTCTATTTGAGCGTCTCTACATACATAACCTGATGCCCGCAACTTCATCCGCGTGGATTTAGTTTTTTTAATTCCCGCGGGAACTCTTTGATTTTCCGGCCTAGCCTATGTCACTCTCCAGGTCCTCAACTATCTCCATACAAAAAATTACGTCGATCCGTAGCTCTGTTGCAGCATGATTGAAGAATAACAAACAAGCACACTTTCGCATTTTTAATATTACGAGTAGTAAGGAAGTAAGGATTCTCGATAGGTAGGTATTATTAGTGTTTTAATAACTGATATACATAGTAATAATATGGTAAGTCTATGGCTTTGAATGATATTATTCGTCACACGTCTCGTCTGCGACCATGTTTGGTCAGACGCGAATATATTTGTTGATTCGCTATTGTTCGAAATGTGGCATCTATTTTGCGGTTTATTAATATGCCTAAAGTATAATACCGTTAATAATACCGTTTTTATCAGCGACTACTGTCTACTCTATGCAGACTAATGTAGAAATTGTAACCTAATAAACTTACAGATGACTGACCTACAATCAAAACCTAACCTAAGTTTTTGAAAATTTATAAAGCCTAAAATCTGTCTTTAAACATTATTTGGAGAATCGAGATTTTTAAGGTAATACCTTAGATTCAGTTTCCAGCAAATTAACGAAATAATCATGTCGTGACCATAAGCTATCTTTATGGTCTCGACGTTAAACTTGTTTTGTTTATAGTTCTTTCATTTCACGAGGGCTTGTGGCTCATGGTTGTGTGTGTGTCGTATCTGTATAAGTGTGAGCGAGAGCTTGTTCGTGCCTGACCGCTCCCACCTAAGCTCCTGAGTCCTGACAGGCACGCACACTTACGCAATGTGCATGTACACGACATATAACCAGTAACAAGTAAAACGGTAACTTCGTGAGATAAACGTACTTACTATACTTTACGACTTACTTAACTAATGTTTTTTTTTTTTCAATTGTTTCAGAGGATGGCCGCATGCAAGAGTTTGATTTCGCACTGGCACCCCTGTTAATGATATGCGGCTTCTTCATCATGTACCTTGTCGAAGAGCTGGTGCATATTTACTTACGTAGAAGGGAAAAGAGAAGCGGTCAGGCGTCCCCATTGGTGAGGAACCTGAGTGTACGGAGAAGTCACCTCAGTGTGGAAGGAAAGGAAAATGGAACGAAGAGCGTAACAAACTCCACTGCTGATCTTATTGACCCAAACTCGATTAAAAAGAATAAGGTATGATTAAAGATTAGAGAAGAAAGCTTATTGCCAATTTCTACAACTTTAAGTCTTTTTATTCGATAACAAGATAGTCCTTGACTGCGATCTCACTTGATGGTAAGTAACGATGCAGTTTAAGATGGTAGCGAGCTAGTTTGAAAGGGGTATGGCAGTGTACATTTAACTCATACCCCTAATCTGTTTCTACACACCATCGTGGCGAATCGCTAAATCGCTTGGCGGCATGTCTATGACGGTAGGGCGGTAACTAGCCACGGCTAAAGGCTTCCCACCCGACCAGACCAGAGATAATTCAAAAATTATAAATAACCAAATTGCCCCCGTTGGAAATCGAACCCGAGATCCCCCAGGCTCCCAGTTATAAGACCACAACGCTCATCACTGTGCCAAGGAGGACGTCAGTACCCGTAGACCCGCTAGTTGATTATAAAAGACAAATAAATGTTTGAAAGAGACTTTCAATAGGTGTCTTACATAGATTTTGAACTTTCGCGATTCATTTTATCTTATCCAAGGAATTCAGGTCATTTCAGTCTATACACTGGATTAACTAGTTCATGAATAGAGTAGAATGTAGATAGGTATCTCCGGTTCTCAGATATGCCGTTTCGTATCCATTTTTAGCGATTGAAGTGCGCTGAAATCTAGGTTAAAATCTGGCTTAATTTGCAGACTGGATTCTGTACCTACGTCATTTACGCTCAAATTATTGGGCCAGTATTTTAATTAGTCCAATTTAATTTCTCAACTTTACATGTCTATAAAACTTAAAAATCGTTCAATGTTCAAATTCTCTTTCTTTACTCTTTACTTTTCCGTGATAAAAAGTAGCTTATGTCACTCTCCCGGTCCTCACTATGCGTAGGTACCTACCAATGCAAAAAATCACGTCGATTTGTTGCATTGTTGCGGCGTGATTGAAGGACAAACCAACAAAAAAACACACTTTCATATTTATAATATTAGTAAGGATTTTAATTACCTATTACAGAAAAAGTGTATTAAAGATGACAGTTAACTGCAAAGAATAAATTAGAAGAGGGTAAATGTTAATTTGGAATAAATAAATTTTTCCAGGATGTGGAAATAAATCACAGCCACAGCGGTCACGGACACAGCCACCTTCCTCCCATCGACAAAGTAGATGACGTCAACTCAGCCATCCGTGGTTTGCTGGTCGTGCTCGCCCTCTCGATACACGAGCTTTTCGAGGGACTTGCCGTTGGCTTGGAATCCAGCACTGCACATGTTTGGTAAGTGGGAAGAACTTTTTTCTTGCAAAAATAGGAGTCTATTTTAATTAGACTCTTATTTTTACAAGAGTCTAGTAAGGTACCTACCCATAAAAAGGTACCTTAATAGAATCCACATAGTAGACTCTTAATCTTATCTATCCATACAAGAAAATAAAAGATAACCCATTTCAGTTTATTTTATATATCAAGATGAGAATGAAAGTGAAAAAGCGTCACTCGCGTTTTATGAAAAAGATTACCTTAAATAAGACTTATAGCGCCATCTATTGCTGAGTAGTTGTTTGCCGGTCGGTTTAGAATGTACTCTGGTTTAGTTCGTTCGGCTCACTACGTTAGTTAGTTTTACTGTTTGTCACAAGACTGCGCTAACATTAAACGTCCTGAATCTCTGGTCTTATAACTGGGAGGTCTCGGGTTCAATTCCCGGCGGTGACAATTTGGGAATTTATAATTTCTTAATTGCCTCTGGTCTGGTCGGTTGGGAGGCTTTGGTCGTGGCTAGTTGCTACCATACCGTCAAAGACGTGTTGACAAGCCATTTAGCGTTCCAGCACTATGGCGAGTAAAAACCGATTAGGGGTAGATACCTATAGGTTGAATGTATACTGCCATAATGAGACCCCTTCCAAGTTGGCCCGCTACCATCTTAGACTGCATCGTCACTGATCAGCCTCCTGATTCTGTAACTCTGTGCTTATCAACGACGATAAACATTTTTTATGCATTGAAGGTTTGAAGAGAAATGCCACTTACTATTTCATAGTAAACCTTCAATGGATAAAAAATAAATGTCATCCGTTTTTTTGTTCACAGGTACATGTTAGGAGCAGTAGCAGCCCATAAGCTAGTCATCGCCTTCTGTATAAGCGTAGAGCTGGTCGCCATCCGCACTAAAACATGGCTGACTGTGGTCTACATCGTCGTATACGCCATCGTATCACCCGTGGGAATCGCCATTGGTATTATCCTCGTGGGAGGCGAAGGCGCGACGGCGGCTGGAGTTTACTCCGTGGTGCTGCAAGGCCTTGCGTCTGGGACACTTCTCTATGTCATATTCTTCGAAATATGGAGTAATGACAGGGAAGGTATTCTCCAGTACATTGCTGCGGTCGTTGGTTTCGGATTGATGTTCGGATTGCAGTTGTTAAGTGAGTGTCATTTTGTAATACCTAGGTACTTATATTTAACACAGTCTTATAAAAAGTCTGAAACGTTTTCATTGGTGATGCCTACGTATTTTCATTGTTATCTGAGTAACGTGACTATGCGTCCCGTTTTCGGGCTGATTGTCCCGTTGTCCTCAGCGAGAGTTAAAATGTCCCGCTTTTACAAACATACCAAATTATACCTACTTGTATCAATTGTACCTACTGTAAGTGAGGTTGCAGTCGGGTGGTAACTATCCACGGTCAAAGCCTCTCACCAGATCATACCAGAGACAATTCAGAAATTATAAATTCCTAAATTGCCCCCGCCGGGAATCGAACCCATAACCCATAAGTTATAAGACCACATCGCTCACCACTGCACCAGGGAGGCCGTCAAAAGTTTTATTCGTAGAAATGATATCTAATTTCTTTTGTTCACAGCTGGCCACTCACACAGTCACTCCCACGGTGGCGGCGGCGGCGGGGACTCCGGCGGGGACCACGGCCACAGTCACGACCGCCGTTAACACTTTCCGTTATCTATATACCTAACTTGTAATTACTATGCGTATCTACAAAAACAATATCAGAAACGCATACGTAACTCCTAGAAGCGTTAGGCCCACCTATGCAGTATCGTCGCGTTAGTACGATGAGCTCGCGGTTGTAATATGTGTGTCGTATCTGTAAAAGTGTGAGTGAGAGCTTGCTCGCGCCTGACCGCTCCCACCTAGGCTCCTGATAGGCACGCACTTTTACGCAATGTGCCACACGACGTAATCAAAAGTAAAGCTCACGCGCCCTCGTGAATTACAAGAACTATAGAATGATGATAATTTTTTGAGGCAAATCTAAAGCTGCGACATTAATTATGGACATTAACTAGGTATATTGACAAGTTATAATTATTTTTGTTTGTAATTTACGTAGGTAGTTAAGATATTTGAATTTGGAACAAGCAAATGTGTGATAGTTTCTATCTTTTTTTTTTTTCGTATTTTTTTAAATATTTAATACCTACCAGAGGCACTACCAATGCGTTGACGGCATTTCAGGAATTTGTTCATAGATAATATTATGTATTTCAGTAATTTATTGATTATAAACCTATAAACGAACAAAACAGAAAAGCCCTTTGGAAACTTCAATACCCCCATATTAAAGTTTGCATGGGCTTTTCATTTTTGAATGAACAGGATTCTAACAAGAACTCTAACAAGGTTTCGGTAAAACTCTTTTTACCGAAATTCTTATGTGGGGCTGATACTCAAAAACAATCAAAAATTTACCATGACCTACATGAACAGGGCAGTAGCGGTATTATTTAAAAATGTTATGCAGTGTCAACCTTAAAGTAATCATGTTAAGGTTCTCATCGCAACTCATAGCAAAATAGAAATAATACTGCTTTATGTGTTGGTAGTAAGTATAGGCACAATTTTCAGAGATTGCCAATATTCAAAACAAAACAACATCTAGTCAATTTAATTACTATGAAAAGTAATATCAGTTAGGTACGGGAATAAATTCTTTCGACGCTACAACTCTGTATGGGGGTTTCTTGTACAGTTTTCCTTCACTTTCTGTCCTAACTGTCCTCTTCAACGATGTCCACTTTCCAATTTTTTGTAAGTAGATCTCCTAACAAGTAATCCATTGAACTTTTTCTGGGTTTCCACTTTAGAGGCTTCCATTTTGCCATCACTATTTTCTATTTTTATCCCCTCTATTTTCGACCGGTTCACCTTAAACTTTGGGATGTACAACTTACTATGCGTTTCTTGATTACTTAGTTTAAACTTCAGAACTAACGATAGTTTCCTTTTTTCCCTCTGAATTGATCGATGATATTAAGAAGACATTTTTCGCGCGAGGAAACAACTAGGTACTTGTTTTTTTTCCGCTCATTTAGAGTATAATACCTACTTATACGCATGTCGTACCTACTTAGAGTTTTGTAGAGAAGAAATTTATTCTTGTGGCTAAGAAGTAAGACAAGGCCTTAACAATGGTTAAGGACATAGCTTATTGCCAGCCATGAAACGGGCTTTTACTTCCTCGTCCAAGTATATTGTTTTGTGCATGCATAAGGAAATTAAGATAGAATTATCATTTTTTTTCAAATGATAAAATGAAATTAATACATTAATTTCTTCGAACCCTTTTCAAGCAAAGTGATCATGTCAAAATTTTAAATGTTTCACTTCAAGCTGCTTAACGTGATTTTCATTATTAAGATTTTCATAATATCTTTTTTTTTACCGCTACTTACTTGATACTTGTACATTTTGATCCCTTTAGAACAAGTTTCAATTAATGATTGAAAAATTCACTTCATTAATTTATTCTCCATTTCATGTTTTTTTAATTTTAAATATAACATAATCTATTATGTTATGTTAACAGCACGTGCCTTGATAGCAAGTACAAGAATTAAATAAAGTGGTGTAAAAACACACAGCATTAGTGAATTAGTTAATTAAGAGTTAAACGTTAGATTATGAGTTAATTAAAATAATATTTCTTGTGATATTCCATTTATAATATTGTGGTATACATGTGTGAATTGTGTTGAAGCGCATTATAGAGTTCCCGAGAGCTACTAATAAAAATTGTACCCATTTTTCCAGCAGGATGGTTCAATATGTTCCTAAGGCTTGTACTTGTATTCTAAAATTAAAATACATACTTCTTATCATCTTTACGAGACGATTTCAATGTGGTCTCTTGGACTATTAAACACTCAATAACAGTTTTTAAAATAATTTGTGTGTCTGTGATATAATAAAAGGCTAAGAAATGAGAACCAGAAATTAAACATACAGTTTAGTATAGTTATTTAAGTTATGTACATTAAATTACTTAGGTATAAGTAAGTTATAATTTTTGTTTTTACAGAAGTCAAACAGAGAGTTGTAAATATATAATAATATAAAATGCTTTGTGTAAATAAATTATGCATTTTAATACCTAGACTTGTTTTATTTTATTCTCCAAATTGAGAGTAAGGTTAAGAAACACAAGAATGGGAATGGGAAAGCCTTGCCTGTCTTGTCTGCGAAAATAATTATATCAGAAGAAGTCTACATGATTCCTTCCAAATTCCAATGCTTCCAAACTCGACATTAATAAAATTCCATATTAACATTCCAGTTATGTCCGCCATCCCTGGATTTACTAGCACATTACCACATCGGTTACAACCTCAATAAAATTAGGTATTTATTATTTAATTTTTGTTCTAGCAACGAACGCTCCAAGTACCTATCTACCTACTTAATAGTCAAAATAACAATTCATAGATGGCGTTGTTATAAAAATCTGCACATGGAAAATCAAGAACTGGGTGGTAATTTATGGAATGAACATTTTGCACTGTTAGCTTTATAACACTAAACTGAACAACTCCTCAATCCTGATTCTACAGGGGTTCTGCCCACCTAAACTGTGGGGATTTAGGAACTGTCAAATATGAAAAGTATTGTAGGTACCAATTAAAGACTACATCATTGAACTCCAGGATCCAACTCCTCAATCCTGATTCTACAGGGGTTCTGCCCACCTAAACTGTGGGGATTTAGGAACTGTCAAATTTGAATAGTATTGTAGGTACCAATTAAAGACTACATCGTTGAACTCCAGGATCCAACTCATCAATCCTGATTCTGCAGGGGTTCTGCCCACCTTAACTGTAGGGATTTAGGAACTGTCGATTGTGAATTGAAGAAGCGGACGTAGTCGCGGGCGTTCGCTAATTTTTCATATATTTAACTACAAAAATTGCAATGTGAGTAAAATATGTTAGCTATAATAAGTCTATGGGTCTACGGCTGAGTTTTGATATAATTTTCCTATCAATACAAACTGTAATGGGGTCGAAAGCTCGCAACACTGGGCTGGCTTTTTCAACAAAAACTTTTTTCATTACGCCTGCTGTCTTTTACACGATGACTTCAATTTTAACAAAAATAAAATACTTTCCACGAAACACTCGCTAATTAATATGAAATTTTCTGAAAAAGGTCCTCACCCATACCGTTGTGAATAATAAATTATTACTCTTGTATTTGTGTTTCCTGCGTCAAAAATAAACCGATTAAAAAAATAATTATAAATAATATAAGAAGGAATTTGGCTGTTTTTCTTTTTTTTAATAATTATAATATTCGAAAATTGTTTAGGTATAGGATTTCTGATAATGATGGTAAAACTGGACCATTTTTGTAATTTTAAATGTTTGTCTTTCATATGATTATTACGGATAGTACAGATAAATATGGTTATTTTAGTAAGTACAATAATAATTTCTGTATTGTTATCATTTACGGAGAAATCAATAGAATAGTTTGTATGGACAGGCGAGTTCACAGAGGATTTATTACTCTGCTATTATTGTCGATGTAAGTACCTATACTGTGTATATTTGTGGTATAAACGTGATAAAATTTTCCTAGGGTTTTATTATTGTAACATTTACATAGGTAGGTACGTAATGTATTATTAAATGCTTATTTGGAGGGGAGAGGAGAACATCAGTCAAGGTCAGCTTGGCTGATATTCTTTTAAAAAAAAAAAAAAAATGCTATTAGCGAAACAAACATGAAAGAGAAATACTGTTATAACAATGCAAATACCATTAAGGACTTGGAATTAAGTATTTTAATTCTATCAGAAATGCATAACAATGTGGTACCGGCGACATAATTATTTTTGCGTCCGAGCACATCAAAATCAGACGAATTTGAACCTTATCTGTAACTATTTAAGTTTTAAGAATATTCTGTAGGTAGTTCAGACAAAGTGGTAAAAGCCAATTATTTGGGTAGTCCTGAACAAACCTAAGGCACTTTCAGGAGACACGTATAACATGTTACCAATAAAAATTTGTTTGGAATGCGTAATAGAGTTCGCGTTTTCGTTTTCTAGGCACATTCGGTTACAATTTGTGTACACTGGGAATTAAGTTAATCTTTATAGCAATTCTTTTAGGTTGGTGAACTAGCTTTTGGCTCTTGGCGTTAAAGGCTGACTTACTTTTCCTGTTAGGAAGAAATTATTGACCTGCAGACGATAGCTCAGCCCTATACTAGTAATAGGTACACATCACAAAGCATTTGTAATACGATATACTATAACTTCAGACCACCTTCGGACGTTAAAATTGTTGTGCAGGTGTGGAAGAACATTGCATAATAAAATGAACATAGAGTTAAACAATGACAGACTTTTCAACAAAAACTTAGAATTTTTTTTGGTGAATTTATTGAGTTATGTGAAAAGTCGTTGAATAAAATGTTGTTCGTGCATTAAATTTATATGTGGGAGGTTGTTGGTAAATTACAATAATCCTGTATACTGCCGATTTCGTCCGCGTGGATTTAGTTTTTAAAATCCCGCGGGAACTCTTTGATTTTCCGGGATAAAAATTAGCCTATGCCACTCTCCAGGTGCTCTATACTCATGCAAAAAATTACGTCAATCCGTAGCTCTATTGCACCGTGATTGAAGGACAAACCAATAAACACACACACTTGCGCAGATTCCTAAAAATATCGGTAGATTTTCGACTTGTCATAAGAGCCACAAGTTGGCCTACATAAAATAAATAATTTTGAATTTTGAATTTTATCACCATGCTCCTTCTTTTTTAATTAGTTTTTTAGTAGTTAGGAGTTCAATAGAACAGGAAAACGAATTGTCATTTTTATATTAGATACCCATGTGAGAAGAAAACAGTTTTTAATATTCTGATGACGTCCCCACCATGTGAATATTTGATGCCTCCCACTGCCTACACTCATGAATTTATGAATCTCATTATTGTACATCATTGGGTATATTTTTACGATTCCATTATACTACCGCACCTACCGCATTATTCTATTTGTTTACCTCCTTTAGTTGTTTTTTGTCCAAAATATCTCTTCCATTTATTGATTAGGCTTCCCTGATCTTTTGTATTACAGAGAAGTCTTTTGTAACTACACAATACTACCTTCACTACAGCTTCATATCCATTAGAGGAGGCTGGAGCATTCCGCGGCTTCAACCAAATGAGGTAAATTTTGCCAGTTATGTTTGCCAGTATGGATCTCCTCTTTTCTGATTTGATTACGATCAGAGAAGCTCTGAAAATTGCTCTTTCCATTGCCCGCAAATAGACGGAGTTCTGTAATCGTGCTCATCAGTTAGCGACTATGCTCTGCGCCGAAACCTACAATAACAATTCGTAATCAAAAGTTCCTGAATTCTTACAGTTTAGGTGGGCCGTATCCTGAAAAGTATTAAAGAGCTAGGACCTAAAGCTTCATGACGTAGCCTATGCTTTATACCAACAATATTAATTCGTGAGCCACAGTTCCTAAATTCTCACAGTTTAAGTGGGCCGTATCAGGATCTCTCCACGACATAATTTATGCTTGGTGATATCATATCAATTCGTAATGGACAATTTCTGGAACCACACGATTTGGGTGGAAGGTACCCCTGCAGCATCAGGCTTGAGGAGTTGAAGGTAAAAAAAATTAAAGCGCTGGGACAAAATGGCACAGGGATAATGTTCTGTGCTGGTTGAGATGACGATGATTTTTGTGGGCCCCGTTTTCGAGCGCTCTACAAGCCGAAGATATAATTATCATGCCTAGGCTTGACCCCAGCCTATGCTGTATTTAACTCCCCTAATTTATAGATCAGAAACATCCATTTAAGTAGCCTCAAAATACGAAGCTGCTTTGGCTTTACGATTTTAAAATTTCCAATCGAATCAGACTTTATTTTCACCAATTCATTTTATTTGATGGAGAATTTCACGACTCTACGCAAGTTCCTGATTTGTTGTCGTATCTACATCTCCTTGAGTCATGGTGATTGTTTACCTACTCCTAAAAGTCATCAACTGTCAAACACAAGACACCTTTTGTTCTATCTAAAGGCTCCCTAGAGATTGACCTAATTTTCAATGATGTTTTGCAGAGTTCTTTTATGTAACCTTAGTTAAAGAAAAGTCGAGGAGACTTATCGAAAAACTACGGTAAAACATGACTCAAGACAGACAGACACAAGTCGTGGGCTGTCTGCAAAAACAAGGCATTCTCTATTCCCTCATTCTCATAGTCTAAAGGAACGGCAAACCGACATAATCTTGGAGAAATCCTTGAATTAAGAACTTCCTCCTTTTTTTGAAGTTGGTTAATAAGTATATTAATTTGTTTTAGAGGAAATTAGGTCTATAGAAAAAAGGAAAATAAATTAAATTTTGTTTTTTTTTGTTGGCAACGGGGAAGCACGTAGGCTGATTTTCGCACCCCGGCATTCAGTATGGTTAAGATGGCTCTAGCTATCACCACATAATAGTAACTAAGCCAAGCTGATGCCACTTCTACCTACCTCTAACTTTGGCTTTGGTCTACCTGACCAAAGCCAAAGTTACAGTTTTAAATATCCAAATTACTAGCCGAGAATTGGATCCAGATCCTCTCACATACAAGATCACAGCGCTTAACACTGCAAGGAGGTCGCCTTAGTATTTAATTAGAACCCAACTCATCCAGTTTTATTTGAGGAGAGTGTCTGAGTATTTTTAGCGTAATTTTGCACTTACAACGTGATTTTAGTTAGTTCTGTCGGCAGCCAGTTCTCCAAAGTAATAAAACATGCAAATAGAAGTGAAATGAGAGGTAAAGTTGGTTCGGCAAGGATAATAAAATCCGACCAACCTGAGCGTTGTGAAGTACCTAGTGCAGAGTGCTCGTTTAATTTTTCTTAACTGATGTAGTTGGTACGTAGCAATATATTTATGGTTGTTTTTAAGAGCTATACATAAAAATGGTAAAAAGGAAACCTTATGGTGTGCGGTTTGTCCGTTTAGCATAACTGTAGTTCTTTCATTTCACGAGGGCTCGTGGCTCATGGTTGTGTGTGTGTCGTATCTTCTAAGTAAGTTTGAGCCAGAACTTGCTCACGCCTGACCGTTCTTATCTAGGCTCCTGACAAGCGCACATCAGCCAGGTTATATAATAAATGAAATGAGTTAGTAATAATAGAATAATGTTTCAAAACCTTATTGATTTATAGAAAAACCCGCCACTTAGCTGGTATGTGTTCGAAGGGGCATGCAAACACGCGGTCACAGGGGAAATTACCCGGGTCGACGCAACCCGGATAATTCGTCTTTGTCTTGACTTTATCCGTCGGCACGACATACATATCATACGGTTTCTTTCAGCGATTCAGATAGTATGATTTGTATTGGATTCTTTCGAAATACCATCTTATTCTTTTGAATATCATTGAACCTGTTTAATTTATATTGATACTTTTTACTACAATTTGTTATTTAAAGAAAACTAATTATTATATGTCACCTAGTTTGAAAAAGATAGTTTTTAACAATTTAACAAGATGTATCCTTAGTTCACATTCACGAATTATTCAGAACCTAATTAGTAATTTCAATATTTATAAACGACAAAGGTGACTGACTGACTGATCTACCAACGCAAATCAAACCACTGAATGGGTCCGGCTGAAACTTGGCATTCATATAGCTATTATGACGTAGGCATTCGCTAAGAAGGGATTTTTGAAAATTCAACCCCTAGGGGGTTATTTTAATAAGGGTTTGTAAAATCGAATTTAACGTGAGCGAAGCCTCGGGCAAGAGCTAGTATTATAATATAATTTTACTCTAGTCAAATAGCATGCTTAAGTACAGACAGCTAGCCGCAGAAATATCCCAAGCACACTCTTACCATTTATGTGGTATACTTAAAAAATATAATAAATCTGATAAACTCAAAAACCGCAAAAACTATTTCTTAACACTTAAAACTAAAAATTAAATGTGTTCCAAAAGGAAAAACTTGTAATAAGTATTAGGTAATATCGGTGTGTACCACAGTATGGTATAGGTAAATGAAAATACGATCTTTCTAAGAGAAACTGTTATAATCTGGTAGATTAACTTACGTCAATTTACTAAAAGCCACATCGATGACACTCCTGTACTTACGGAAATTATCCCACAAACTTTATCTTAATCAAATCTAAATTTTCCTCAAAACTAACTTATGAAACCAATCGCCAAATGAACGAAACTTCATAGACTAATCACTGAACATTAAGAATTTGTGATATTACATTCCAACAAAATAATTCCTGTGTTCTTCTTCTTCTTCTTTATCAATCGATAGACGTCCACTGCTGGACAAGGGTCGCTTGCATGGACTTCCACAGATCTCGGTTTTGCGCCGCCTGTATCCAGCGGCTCCCTGCGAATCGTTGGAATTCTAGGTACACGTAGAACAATGTATTCATGTAATGAGCACAATCTCTCAGCTTTACATTTGGCCGAATTATCGGGTATTTACAAATCGGATGTAAAAATGCAGTGAAGAATTACATAAATGTTTTAAATCAGCCTCAATAGCCTAACGGTTAAAGGTGCGGACTGACAAACTGAAAGGTCGCAGGTTCAAGCCCCACCCGTTGCACTATTGTCGTACCCACTCCTAGCACAGGCTTTTCGTTTATTTGGAGGGGAAAGGAGAATATAAGTTAAGTTCAGCGTGTTTAATATTCTTTTACAAAAAAATAAGTAAATAAAAATCTGCGCGAGATGTATGGCGCCTGAAGCCGATTATTATCATTACACAAAATATATAATATCGGTATGTATCCACACAAATTCAAAGCTGAGTTTACGCCTCACGGACTGCATCTATGTACCTACTATGAGCTGGTCCTCTGTAATTAAACCTTCGAACAAGGATGTACTATATCGTCTGGAGTGCATCAAGCTTCAATATAATTACTGAAATAGGAGACGGAATGCTTGGATTACAAGCTTGTAGTGTTAATTGGACATTGGCTCTGTATTTTATCTGAACACCCTGTTTCTGCCACCTTGAACTAGACCCGGATAGAAATAGAAACTTGATAAAAAGGACTTTTTGTCATGCGATTATGTGAGAAAATCATTTTCATTTGACAGCTTAAAACTATGCTAAAAAAGTATTTTTGATTAGGAATTGATAAATGAAACCATACGTTTAAGTTCGCTAAATGCTCTAAAGTTTTAAGCTGTCAAATTACGACCTATATACAATTTTCTCACACAATGGCATCTCTGGCAATATTACCCGTTACATGCGATGTCGGCATTTCAAATAGAAAATAATTACTTTAACGTTATTTTTATATAGGTTATGTTAATAACTCTTTAGTTTGTATTTTTTTTCAAGAATGTTTGACAAGTTTAGGCATTCGCTTCGATCCGAGATTAGTAGATACATATAATAATTATGTACTAGGTACTAAGCTGTTACACGTGTGAAGCGTGTCTGCTTATGAAATGGGAATGCCATGTCTTAGTTGATTTGAACAAACAAATTAATTGACAAACACAAGTTACGCGACCGCGATCCCCCACCTTGTGAGACGACACTAATTGCACACTGCTTTGTAGTTAGTAGGTACTTACCTATTGAAATGTATGGAGAGCCTTTGAGGCTAATTTGAGTGACCGCTACCCTCCACACTTATGCTGAGATCTACTCTACTCTATCATTCCTTATTAAAGCTCTTAACTTGAAAACCATCTTTTGAAGTGTGCCGCATTAGCAAAACTATTTGGTAGGTACGCAACACTATTTAAGCTGAACTAGAGCAGCCAAACTAACGAGCTATTCAAATACCCACTGACCCGGATTAGATGAGCGCTGATCATGTGAAAGGCTTGGTGGGTAAAGTACCTACAATAGTTAACCCATGCGATTTAATGAAATTTCATACACTTTTATAGGTAATTCAAATGCATCAAGAGTAAGTACTGTGATTTACATAGAAGTCTAGTTAGGTATGTTCTTTATTAATGAAAAGGCGGAAAATTGCTATGCTTTCTGGATATTTATAATATTCAATACAAAAAAAAAACAATTGGCAGTGATGCTTATTCGCTTGTACGTTTATTTCTCGAAGTTATGGGCGATTTACTGTGGTTACGTCGTGTACATGCACATTGTGTAAGTGTGCGTGCCTGTCAGGAGCCTAGGTGGGAGCGGTCAGGCGCGAGCAAGCTTTCGCTCCCACTTACATAGATATGAAACACACAACCATGAGCCACGCATCCTCGTGAAATGAAAGAACTATACATAAACTTTATCTCAACTAATCTGAATTGATACGTTTCATTCTCATAATAGTGTTACTTTGAGCTCTACATGACTGAACAAGCAGAAAATGTCATTACTCTTAATCCACGTTTCCGTTGTTACAGTATTGTTCGGTATCTGGGAAAGTGTATGATGAGGGAAGATGTATGAGTTATTGTTTTGAAAAATGAGACGTAAGATATTGGGAGGTAAAATAACATACGAATATGCGGCTTGCATCGTCCTTGTTAATAGTTTATATGTATTTTATACTTTCACTTTGTTTGTCGGTTTGCCTCAACAAACAAACTCAAATGGCATGCTTTTAAGTGCCAATAAACAACAATGTAGAACTTCCTAACAATATAGTGTACTTATACTAAAAGTTAGCAACCCGCAACCCTGCTCGGCTCCCGATTAACCGTGATTAACATTCTGTTCACGTGCAACTACAAAAACAATTGACACGCAACAAATCGGCCCGGATGGGCGACGAAACTGGCCGTAGCCGGTCCGCACTGGATTATAATGCCTGTTTTCATTGCTCTGAGTCCCGATTTCACCAAACTTTTTTTCTCCAGAATAACCGTACTAGGAATAATTTTACTGTCCACATTTACGCCTGGATTATATTAGTTACTAACTACTCGCGAGTAGCGATGTTATCTCTAAATGAAACAATAAATTATATAGCCGTGATTAACATTCGGTTTACGTGCAACTACAAAAACAATTGACACGCAGCAAATCGGCCCGGATGGGCGACGAAACTGGCCGTAGCCGGTCCGCACTGGATTATAGTGCCTGTTTTCATTGCTCTAAGTTCCGATTTCACAAAGCTAAGAAAGCTTGGTGAAATCAGAACTTAGAGCACGACTACTTACTTAGACTACTAACTTAGATGACTGTTACTTTCACGCTAATAACACTTTTATTAGGTGTGCCTACTGCGAGAAATAGTGAGCGTTGCCGTTCTTACGTGATTGAAATCCAATATGAAATACTCGCACGAATCGCTTTTGTTCAACGTTTCTGAAACCAACCGTAAAGGTGTGGAATGCCCTACTGACGTCCGTGTTTCTTCGTCATACTTTGATACAATGGATACAATTACCAGCTCCACTAATTGCTACGTGGATCGAATCCGAAGATTGTCGATTGACCCTCCCGATTAATTCGCTTAAAATAGGTAATAGCCAGTCAGTAAGATGAGGGGTTAGTAGTACAAGAGCTGTTGATGTGCCGCGGCCGTTTCGATTTTCGCCGTTTCTTGAAAGCTTGAAGGCTTTGCGTCAACTTCGTTATTAGACGGGTTTCATTACTAGCTGGGTAAATTGAGTGAAGGTGGTGCGTTGTTGCGATTTACTATCGCAAATCACTGTCGCGAGTAGCTTTTAGGAGTCACTGTCGATAGTCTTTGTCACCAATGCTGGGTTTAACACTGTCATATACGTTTGCAAGTGAAGTGTTTTGCTAACAGATAAAAACCTAACTTTAATAATTAATACATAGTATAACTAGACGATGCCCGCGACTTTATCCGCGAGGATTAAAGTTTTTCATTCCTGCGGGAACTCCTTCACTTTTCGAGATAAAATGTAAACTATGTATTAATCCTTGATATAAGCTACCTTCATTCTAAATTTCAGCCAAATCGGTTCATTCATTGTGGCGTGAAGGAATAACAAAAATCCATCGATACATTTATCCATCCATCTTCACAAACTTTTGGATTTGTAATATTGGTAGGATAGAATAGTAGGATTTGTAGGAAGTAGGATAGTTCACTGTTGAAATTGTTGAAGCACGAAAATCTGGCCGTTAATATGCCCCTTGTTTATCTTTCATAATTATTGACCTGGATCACAAATAGTACCAGATTAGCAAGGGCGTTACAGCGGCATCAATTCATACAACAGATTTTAATGGCGGATATTTAGGGGAAAGCGCATCAAATTAATTTCATTGTACCCCCAAAACGAGATCCATTGTTGTCTAGATAAAATAAGACAGGAAAATTACGGAGGTCTCGTGCGCTAGTGTCCATCATCCAGTGCGGGGTATTAGACAATATTGCCGGTTTTTCCGCATTTCCAGTTCCAGCGACGGCTCTAAAATTTTCGGGCTTTATACTTTAGTTCGACCAAACAATAAAACGGAGGACAATTCCACTTGCACCTAAAAAGAAAAGCTTAAACTGGGGCATTCGTTTTAGTTTTTCGCACGAAATTTTTTGCCACTTTGCCTCGTTTCATATAAAATCTTATTTAAGAATTCTTATCAAGTTTATTATTTTTAACTCCAACAGAATTGAAAGAGAAATTCTGTGCATTAGTTTTTCTTGTACTTTGAGATGTATCTACTACGATATAGCTTTACTTTAGTAGCTGCACCTGTTAGAAATTATGATTGTACAATATATGTAGCTATTATGCCAAATAGGGCCACGGGCAGTTAGGTAGGGTGCTATAACTACGACCTGGAATTAAAAGGATACTATTTAATTTATGTTTGTTTTAGTTAGTGGTGTTAAGTGGTAAGTGCGAATGCAAAACATTAGGTTACGTTCTAGGAAAAGTTGAGTACAGCAATAAACGAAAGTAGTGTTTTTGGAATGGCTTCCGCAGACCAAGCCCGTTTATGGTACAAGTTACAAGAGATGGATATTTGAAACTACTAACCCCGAACAGACGCGCAAGTATGAAAACCTTGATTGTAGCTTTATATCAGTGGGCTCGAGCGCTTTTGAAGAACTTTCAAAGAAGGGCATCGAGTCTAGGATTCAAGACTTGACAGCTACCTTGGCCAAAGAATTAGTTTGATCATCCAAAGGACATTTAAGCTAGTATTTTGGAACCTTTTAATTGTTGTGTTGGTATAAATGCGGTTAAAATTATTTTAATTTAGATTTAATTTTTTTTAAATATATTTTTAATTATATTATATAGTTCACCATGGACTATAATCCTTCTCTGAGAGGAGACTTGCGCTCAGTAGTGAGCCGTTGATGCGATGCTGGTGCATGAATGCAACTTGACAGACTTCACACACCTTTGATAACGTTTATGGAACTTTCAGGCATGCATTTACTGACGAGGTTGCCCTTCAAATTAATTAAATTGCTTTAACGCACATGACTCCAAAAAGTCAGAGGTTCCGGGAATCTTCCGGGAATCGACGAAAACTGTATATATTATTAGATGAAATAATAATACCTTATTGCTTGATGAAAAGAGGTAGATTTTGAAGCTTGCTCTTATGTCGGTGTTTTACGAAAATTCATTTTGTAAAAATTTCGTATTCGGTCGTTGTTTTATTAAGAATGCAAAATGTACATTTAGCACCTGCTAAATCTACTTAGATCCCTGTAACGAAACTGCTATGTTGAAATAATTAAATTTTCGGTTTAAAAACCTAGGTACAGTATGCATCTAGGTTAGCTCATTTTCTGCGTACGTGCGAGGTATACAAGAAAACGTTTATATTAATAACTAGCTTTTACCCGCGGCTTCGCTTACGTTTTAAGATTGATTTTTCAAACCTCTATTTTACCACTTTAGGGTTTTTTTCTTTTTTTTAAATATATAGACTAGCGCTTGGCTGCGATCACACCTGAGGGTAAGTGAAGATGCAGCCTAAGATGGAACGCGCTTGCCTAGAAAATGCCTATTCACTCTTGATTTGAAGGTACCCAAATTGTAGTTACAGGGAAAATTACAGGGTTGATTTCCAAAAATCTTTTCTTAGCGGATGTCTACGTCATAATAGCTATGTATACCCAGCCCGTTTTGTCTGGTTTGAGTTGTGCTTTGATAGATCAGTCAGTTAGTCAATCACCTTTTTCTTTTATATAGATTAAGAATAAATAATTATCTGACTTCGTCTTCGAGATTTAAATTGACTATGCAGCTAGTCCTGTCACACTCTAACCCAACGCACAAGCATTCAGAGTAGATATAGAAACAAAAAAAACTATACCCACTCATACCATCGAGTCGCTGCCTCTCGTGTTCGAGCTTCATTCTTGTCCGTGCGCTCGCGCCGACTGCACAAGTGTTCTTTCTCTCTACGTCTGTGGTGTTAGCTCACTATGTCGAAACGTAAGCGTGAGGAAACAAAAGAAGAACGGTGGGCAAGGAAAATGAAAAAGTATGAAGATAAACTTCAAAAGACACGTCGTTGTAATACTCACCGTATAAGTTACTCTAGCGATGAAGATGATGTGCAACCCGAAGGTAGGTAATTAATACCGCTTTGTATTTTCTCGTTGAATTCTTCGAGAAAATAATATATTTTAATATGTTTCTCCAGCTATGTTGACGTCCATCCTGAAGTTACTAATGCGGTTTGGTATTTTCTCGTTGCATTCTCCGAGAAAATACGATAATTTACCACCCACCTACATATTTTATTTTATTTTATTTTTAAAGCCCGTTGTATTCTTCGGGTTTCACTTTGATCGTTTGCTAATTAGCACGATCTTTACTTGCTAATATATTTTGAATATTTTGTTGTCTCCAGCCATGATAACGTGCACTCCAAAGTAACTAGTGCTTTTGTGTATTTGCTCGCTGTATACGTCGAGAAAATGAAGCAATTATATGCCTACCCGCATATTTTTTTTATGTACTTTTAAATCCCGTTGCATTCTTCGGGATTCACTTTGATCGTTTGCTAATGAGCCCGATCTACACATATTTTTAATGTATTTGATTGCTTTAAAGTTATCTCCTTCTAATTCCTTGCACAAAACAAACCTACTTGTTACTAAGTCGGGTATTTAAAAATTAAATAAACGTGTTCGTTCCTGTAGCATTATGACTTATTTACAGAACATCTCGAATCTGGAGACGTGGATGTTACGAACGCGGTTGACGTGTGTGAAAATCCTACGGATTTAATGACTATTGACGATGGGAAGCCTGATGAGTTGCCCAACAGTACGGAGGCTCCAACAGAGCCGCCTTCTGATATTTTCAACACAGAGTTGGTACAAGTGCTGGGGAGTGTCGAACCAGAGGTGGAAGATTTCGGCGATAATCTACATCCTGAGATAGCTACAAGATTTCAAAAAATTTTAATTAATGGCCTACCAAAGGAAGTTAAAGAAGAACTTATTAAAAAATATGCTTTTCCGAAAAACGTCCCCTACTCGAAGGCGCCTACTCTAAACCCAGAGATTGAGGCTATGCTAGTGGAGAACTGTCGACTTCGTGATAAACGCCTACTTAGCAAACAGAATCAGATCGGCAGGGCTTTGTCAGCCCTAGGTAAAGCTATGACGGGTCTCCTAAAAAATAATCCCGACATTCCCGAAATCATTCGCACTTTGAACGACTCAGGAAATCTCGTTGCTGACTCTCACTACGCAGAAACAGACACTCGTCGAACAGTCATCATTCCATTGGTCGACAAATCTTTAATTGATTCCTTTAAAAATCGGAAAAGGGACAGTTTTTTGTTCGGAGAAAGCTTAGGCGAGGTAGTAAAAACCTCTAGAGGAATTAAAAAAACAAGTACATTTATTCAAGCTACTGTGCCTACTTCTAGCACTAATTTAAACTTCAAAGGCCCATCGACTCGTCCGAGGCAGCAGTGGTTAGGACAACGTTACACGCAGCAACGAGTCGGTGGGCAACGGACCACGAACTCGAACCGCGGCCGGCGCACAGCCGCCACGAACCCACCGGCGCAACCTGCTCGCCGGCAGCCGCCGCCGCCAGCGCGGCGCCAGACACAGCGCGGGGAACGCGCAGCCGGCGATCGTCGACACAAGTAGCTACTCAACCTCAGGTACGTGCCGGGCGTCTCAAACATTATTTACACGCTTGGCGCTCTATCACAGAGGACGATTTTATTTTAAATGCTGTATCAGGGTACTCCATTCCATTTATTTCTGTACCAAACCAGCACCCAGGAGAATACCCCAGACGTTCCTTTTCTGTACACGAGTCATTATTGTTAGAAAAAGAAATACAGCATTTGCTAGATATAAAAGCCATAAGAAAATGCAGTCCAGTTAGTGGCCAGTTTATTTCAGATATTTTTTTAGTACCTAAAAAAGACGATAGTATGAGATTTATATTGAATCTTAAAAAATTGAATAAATATGTGTTTGTCGAACATTTTAAAATGGAGGATATTAGGACTGCCATAAAAATTGTAACGGAAGGTTGTTTTATGGCCACTATTGACTTGCAAGAGGCCTATTTTTTAGTCCCGATACATAGTAACCATAGAAAGTACCTACGATTTTATTTCAAAGGTTTTTATGAATTTAATGCTCTCCCGTTTGGCCTGTGCTCAGCACCCTATATATTTACTAAAATTCTACAACCAGTTATAACACAATTAAGGTCACGGGGCCTCAAATCTGTTCGATATTTAGACGACATATGTTTATTTGGCGATTCTGAAGTACAATGTTTAGATAACGTGAAAGATACAATAGACTGTTTAGAAAACTTAGGTTTTGTTATAAATTACCAAAAGAGTTGTTTGAAGCCAAAAGTTTCATGTAATTTTTTAGGTTTTACTATCAATTCGGAATCAATGACCTTAGAGTTACCGGAAAGGAAAAGAAATAACATTTTGCTTGCCGTTGATAAGTTATTGACAACAAAATCTATGCGCATTCGCGACTTTGCACGTGTACTGGGTTCTCTTACTGCTGCTTGTCCTGCGGTAGCCTACGGTTGGCTATACACCAAATCACTTGAAAGGGCTCGATACTTAGCGCTTTTAAATAATAATAATAATTATGATATGTTTATGTCTATTCCAGATAATTTACGTGATGACCTATTGTGGTGGAAAAAACATATCTTGACATCTGTAAAACAAATCGCGCAATATAAATATTCAATGGAGATCTTTACAGACGCCTCCACTACAGGTTGGGGCGCTGCCTGTAATAATGAAAAAACAGGGGGGTTTTGGACAGAGTCTGAATATAATAATCATCACATAAATTATCTAGAGTTATTAGCCGTTTACTTTGGACTAAAAGCTTTCGCTAGTGAAAGAAAAAATTGTCATATCCTCTTACGAGTCGACAACACAACAGCAATTTCTTACGTCAACAAAATGGGCGGAGTACAATACCCTCATCTGAATAAAATCTCAAATATGATCTGGAAATGGTGTGAAGCAAGGAACATATTCATTTTTGCTTCCTATATTAAGTCTTCTTTAAACACTGAAGCTGATAGTGAATCGAGAAAACTCAACATTGATACAGAATGGGAGTTAGCGACATATGCATTTTCAGAAATCATTAATATTTTTGGTCAGCCAGACATTGACCTCTTCGCGTCTCGGGTCAATGCCAAATGTAACAAATACATTTCATGGAAAAGAGATCCCGATGCCCATAATATTGATGCTTTCACTGTTGACTGGTCCCCTTTCTTTTTCTATGCGTTCCCTCCTTTTGCATTGATATTAAAGACATTAAACAAAATTATCGCTGATGGTGCTACCGGAATAATGGTTGTGCCGCAATGGCCATCCCAACCATGGTACCCCCTCTTTAAATCTTTAGCTGTATCAAATATCTTGATATTTCCACCTAATAAATATCTCCTTACATCTTCTTTCAGATCAACACACCCGCTGCATCGGCGGCTTTCCCTGGCAGCGAGTGTGTTATCCGGGAAGGCTTTATCAAACAAGGGGTACCTCAATCAGCGATAGATATAACTTTTTCTTCGCTATCCCGGAACACCATATCTCAATACACTCACAGTCTAAAAAAATGGTGGACCTATTGTTATCAAAACAACTGTGATTTTTATAAAGTCAATATCAATTCACTATTAGATTTCCTTACGAATTGTTATCAATCAGGTTCGTCATACGGAACCCTTAACAATCATAGATCGGCTATCTCTTTGATTTCTTCTATTAACATAAGTCACAATGAGATTGTCAAGCGGTTTTTCAAAGGCATTTTTAAACTTAAGCCTGTCTTTCCCCGATATAATGTTACGTGGGACCCCAATACTGTGTTAATTTATTTGGAAAATCTTTCAGATGATACTATCAGCTTGGAATTGTTAACAAAAAAATTAGTAATGTTGTTAGCGCTAGCCACTGGCCAAAGAACACAAACCTTATCATTAATTAAAGTTTCAAATATAAAAACATATCATGATCGGGTAATTATAGCTATAACAGATTTGGTCAAGACTTCTGGTATTGGTCGAGCTCAACCTGTTTTAAATCTTCCATTCTTTCATCATAAGCCAAGTATTTGCCCGGCTACCACTTTACAATTATACTTGTCCTCAACTTCTACAATAAGGCCTAGAAATGAAGATCATTTAATATTGATCTTTAAAAGACCTTATAGAGCTGCTTCATCTCAAACTTTAGGACGATGGATCAAGCAGACTCTCCAGGAGAGTGGCATCGATACTTCTATATTTAGCGCTCATAGCACAAGACACGCTTCCACTTCCGCTGCGCTTCGTGCTGGTATAAGCATCGATGTCATTCGAAAAACAGCCGGTTGGTCTGACCAATCCGTAGTATTCGCCAACTTTTACAACAGACCGATTGTAGATTCTAATCCTAATCTGTTAAATTTATAGGTTATTTACCTTACGTGATTGAAAACTATCTAATTATAGAATCAAGTTTTAGAATTAAAATTTATGTTTGTTACACCAATAAATTAATGTTTGATTAATTCTTTCTTTCCTTTTTTCATTCCGCATCATTGAAATTAATCTGGATCTCTAAACATCTACATAGTCAATTTAAATCTCGAAGACGAAGTCAGATAATTCTATGATCAAACGAACTTACCTGAAGTGAAGTTCGATCTTAATTATCTGACTTCGTCGAAGAGATTTAAGTACCCTCCCATCCCTTCTCTTTTTAATCACCCCTTCATTCATTTCAATGCTGCTCCTTTTTTGCTCTAAAATAATGAAGCTCGAACACGAGAGGCAGCGACTCGATGGTATGAGTGGGTATAGTTTTTTTTGTTTCTATATCTACTCTGAATGCTTGTGCGTTGGGTTAGAGTGTGACAGGACTAGCTGCATAGTCAATTTAAATCTCTTCGACGAAGTCAGATAATTAAGATCGAACTTCACTTCAGGTAAGTTCGTTTGATCATAGAAAAATTATCGTAATTTATACAGACAGGGCCGGTATTAACTGAGCAAAACTATAATTTATGGCTGCGATAGCTGCTGCGGCCGGTCATTATTACTCATTACGTATACGGATCGCATTTATCGTCATTATCGACTGCAATTAATTTGCGTATAAATGTATCGGAATCCATTTCTTGTTTTTAAATATTATTCTTTACTAGTTGGCGCCTGCGACTTCGTTCGCGTGGATTTATCTTTCAAACATCCTATGTCGTACCCTATGCAACTCTCTCAGGTCCTCAATTGTACCCGTATACAATTGCTCTGTTGCTGCGTGATTGAAGGACAAACCAACAGACAAACACACTTTCGAATTTAAAATATTAGTAGGAATATCTATCGTACTGCTAATTAGGATATTATTTATTTATTAAGCTATTGCATAGCTTCTATCGCGGGCCTTGAGCGTGGAGACCGAATCCAGAAATTCCGTAACGAAAATAACCTGACACGGGACTCCGCTCTCACCGCTAGATGGCGTTGATAAAAAATGCTATGCAATAGCTTTACCGCAGCAGTCCCCGAGTGCCACACGTCTTATTTATTATTGTTTCAACATCAAAAGAACTTATTCCAGACGACGGAATATACCTATTCATGGTTGCCGTAAGAACCTTTGTTTACGTGCGCACTTTGTAAAAACTGTCACCATTAGTTACACGGATGCAGTATGAATTTTTTCTCAAAAAAGTTTACAAAAAACCTACTAACAAGCTCCTGAGCGCTTTTTTACACGCTCGTTTTACGCGTTCGCCCGCTTTTGATTAATTACAAAGATCTGTGATAAAAGCCCAGGTTAGAACCTTCGTTCCCAGTTAACCCTAATTGCATCGGCGGGCGCTCCTAATGTTTTCCGCAGCTTGAGGTAAGAAATGAAATCGCTTCAATTTCCGCGGACATTCCTCTTAATTGCCTCCAAGTTTATTACGGTGTCCAGGACGTAGGTGGATAGCGTTTAAATACGTTAATATTTTAAACTAATTGATGCCCGCAACTTCGTTCGCGTGGATTAAGGTTTTGTAATTCTCGCGGGAACTCTCTTATTTCCCGGGATAAAAAGTAGCCTATGTGCTATTTCACACTATAATCTATCTCTATGCCAAACAGCCAAATCGGTTCAGTAGTTTTTACGTGAAAGAGTAACACACATCCATCCATACATCCATCCTCACAAACTTTCGCATTTATAATATTAGTAGGAATAGATGATTCCCGCGACTTCATCTGCGTGGATTAAGGGTTTACAATTCCCGCGGGAACTCTATTTTCCGGGATAAAATGTAACCTATGCTGCATAATATGAACTATCTCTATTCCTCAACCAAATTCATTCTTTGTGGCGTAAAGGACAGACATACACACACAAAAAGTGTGTTCGCTTGTTGATTTGTTGGTTTATCCTTCAATCACGCCGCAACAGAGTTACAACAACATTGTTTTAAGCCTCAATAGCCCAACGGTTAAAGGTGCGGACTGAAACCTGAAAGGTCGCAGGTTCGAGCCCTATACGTTGCACCATTGTCGTCCCCACTCCTAGTATAAGCGTTTCGCTTATTTGGAATAGATTTGGCTAATATTCTTTATAAAAAAAAACTATAGAAGCCTCAAAATATACGGAAATAAACTATATATAAAGAAATAAACAACTTATTCTTATTTCAATGTACAATTAATAAAAAAGGTAGGTTAGGCAAATAATTTGGAAAGCCACGTACGAACTTCCAATTTATTTTATTCAATAAAATGAGTAAACTCGTTATGTCGAACATACCAACTCTATTTTGCGAGTAATTGTTAACTACAATGCATATCACGAAAATCGTTTAACTAGTCATTGTTTAGGTAATTGCATTCAATTAACATGATTTAAGTGACATGTACGCCCAAAACAATGGGTTCAATATAAAACAATAGGATTTATAATTTCATTTTGACGTTTCACTCAGATTCACTAGGATTCACTTGACGATTCAAAAGCACTTTGTAAAAGTTTATTTGAATAAAATACTTTTTATTCTATTCTATTTTTATGATACAGTGTATAATTCTACACCACAAAAATCTCAGCAAAAAATAGGCTCAGTGTAAAATAACCTTTTTTTTAAGCTATTGCATAGCTTCTATCGCGGGCCATGAGCGTGAAGACCGAATTCAGAAATTCCGTAACGAAATAACCTGACACGGGACTCCTCTCACCGCTAGATGGCGTTGATAAAAAATGCTATGCAATCGCTTTACCGCGGCAGTCCCCGAGTGCCACACGTCTTTTTTTTTTTTTTAACGAATAACCTACATTCTGATATAACAACGTGTAAATTGTTACATTTTACAAGTTGTTATATCATAAAGAATTAGTTATGGAAAGACCGAGTAGTCTACAGTACGACGTGTTTCATTTGTTAATAAAAAAATTTCATGACGACACCCTCGAACTTCACGTTGATGTCCTGCCGTGCATCCGTCAGAAAACAGGAAAGATGAATCGGTCAATCGATAACTCTGTGACTTATTCTGCCAAGAGTTTACTCAGCCGTTACAGAAAAAATCGAGAAAAACGCCAAAAAATAGGTGTACTTTGTTTAAGAAATGAAAGGATCTGCCCTACTTTCATAGTCGGTTTCACCTCATTGTTTAAATGAACAAAACTGTAAACCGAAAGCCAAAAACTCTACCGCCGTAGTTTAAGTGTGAAAAAACCGGCAATATTGTGTGACACTCTATATTGGATGACGGACAGGAGCGGACGGGAATCTCGTAATTTTCCTGCGTTGCTTATCTAGACGAACAATGGATCTCATTTGGGGTTACAATGAAAATGATTTTATGTACAATCCCCCAAATTTGCGTCATTAAAACCTCCCGGGGAAACGGCTGCCATTGTTGCTGGGGGGCTATTATAGCACTATTTGGGAGATCAAGGTCAATAATGGATGTAATTAACGACCTCTTAAGACGATTGATTAGCGAGTTGGTTATATCCTCCAAGATTAGCGAAGATTTTGCGGCTGATTCAATTGTTTAGCGTTAGCGGCTTGAAAAAGAAGACGGAGGACAGTAGTGCACCCTGAAAGAAACTCTGATGTTTTCTCTTACCATTAAAGCATGTGATTTTTAATTACATAAACGCATAATTTGTAACGCATACCTACATAACTCCGAAAAGTTTATAAAGGCCTGGGATCGAACCCGCGATCCCTCGAATAGAAGACTGCAGTCCTTAATCCTAACTACAAGGCTATTCTTCTTGTATAATAAATACAGTTGTATATAATAAAAATAGTATAATAAAATCTTGCTATTTCGAAAATTTTATTTATATAAGTATGCTTAGGATTAGCTAAATAGTAATTTGAGTTAGGCAGCGAAGTTTCACAGCTAGAATTTACTCAACTATGTAAGCCGGTCACAGACGATCTTAAAGTCTCTAAGTGCACTAGACCGGCTTTAAGTTTAAGCTAATTTCACCTAGGATGTCTTCACTTAGTAACTAGCTCGTGTCTTGGAGGCTAACTTGACAGCACTGTAATCAAAATTTGAATATGCTTTTGGGGGGTTACAGGATTGAAATATGCTAGTTAGAAGTTGTTGCTTGCTAATTTGCGTGCAGAAATTAATCTTGCCTACTCATACTGAGCACAGTATTGTCCTTCTAGCACTTTCTGAAAATCTTTCTGTTCTTCAAGCAAAATGTCCAGTGAAGAGGACTTTGTCATTTCAACTTTGAGTCTCGATGAGATTTTAAGCTATTGCATAGCTTCTATCGCGGAACGAAAATAACCTGACACGGGACTCCTCTACGGTGAGCCGCTAGATGGCGTTGATAAAAAATGCTATGCAATAGCTTTACCGCGGCAATCCCCGAGTGCCACACGTCTTTTTTTTGTAACTCTGGTTCTCCTTCTGTTGCCTGATCCCTGATGATCCCAATAGGTTTGTAGTTTAAAGGACTATGTTTTGGATTAGGTATATTATGTCGTCACTGGCAATACGTTCTCATCAAAGATTTTAATCTTTAAACTCGTTTTTACCAAAGGCGCCTATGGTAACCTTTATTGACAATTTTGTCTACCTGTGATGAAAATATCATTAGGCGTATGTCAAGAGAATCTTAGGGCATGACTTAGGCATGTAGCTGAAAATGGAACGAGGGATTGTAATTAAGACGTTTTACAAGTAACCACTTTGATTTTTTGAGTCCTTTGTCGAGCCTTAAAAGAACATTATAAGCGTCCTGAATTGAAGGATACCCATGTTTCAATATTTAACAGAAGTAGAAAGCACTTAGAAAATTTTGCCTCGTTTCACGTCAAAGCCTTGTTAAATGCTTCTACTGTGGCTTGTACAGTGTCATCCACTTTAATGAACGACCAGTATGGTGGTGAAAGCGTTTCAAAGAACCAATCGAAACGTGTTCCGACTCTTTCAGATGTCATGAAAAGGAGCGCCGTTCAAGGATAGCCTTCAAGCGACTAAAATGACGCTGCGGCTGAAGTCCCCAATAGAAAAAAATAAAGTATCTCGGAATTAATCGACTTTACCGCCAAAATTATTTACTTAGTACCGATTTACGCTATGTCCCCGTCGTCGAGTGACGCTTAAAAGCAAGGAATTTTGGGTGTTCTAATAGTTTGTATTAAAATCTGCCAAAATATCTTAACGCCGCTCGGATAAGACTTATTTTACTTTGCTGAAATTGGCCATATAAAAAGCTGTCATCACTAGATAGATCTATAACTCAATATGTTGTTCATAAAGACATTTCTATAATACGCGATAAAGCAGGAGTGCTGGAAAGTCGCGTGTAAGCACGCGAATGTAGGCGCTATGCGCACACTATAGTAGCCAATGATAGGACAAAACTCTACCATCGTTCTGGTTTGTAAAGAAGATTCCACTGAGAAAAGATTAAGTTAGAAGTCAAGTAATTATGGGTAATAAGATCATTAATAATATTGTTGTTTGTCTTTTAGGCATGACAGTCTTTGCATATGACCAACTGTGCGTGAATGTAAAAAGTAATTAATGTAGTGTTATTAAAAAGCAGCCAAAATTGATTGTAAAAACCATGTGCAGTACGCATAATGCTTCAGTCACACTAGATTTACTCGTACACAAATGCATTTTTACTTACGAATATTATAATTTATAACTTATTGGATAGCGACTTCGAGGTAGCGACATTTTAGACCTCAAGATTTATACTTAGCTCGCCATACAGTCTTGTGGCTGTAAATAGAAATGTTTGTCACGGAGACCATTTTCTATCCATTTATAAAATTAATTGAAAAAAAAAAAAAAAACTGTAATCGAAGACTTTGAAAATGCTTACCATGTTCAGTTTTTAAAATTATAGAAATATCGTATTGTATATCCTACCGAAGTATATATATTCACCGCTACATGAAGGTTAGACTTACAATATAATGATTTTAAAATTGGAAATTTTTCACGATAATAGTAGTAAACAAAAAAAAACGACGCACGAACCGTTCCATTCTATCAACTTATGTGGTAAAAACTTGGTAAAAAGAAAAGTTTCCAAGATTATTATTAAAGATTTACCCTTTGGAACTGAGTTTTGGTAAATTAATATTGACATTAATCCGAACTTTGTTGATTCACGTGCGAGTTTAATTTAAATAGGGTATTAAACGTTGAAATTCGTCAAGTTCCAAATTAATTGAAAAAATCTTTTGAACTTAGTATTGGTTTGAACTTTAAAACTTTCGTTAGCTCCTTAATTAAAATTCAATGCGTATTTATTTTGTTTCCAACTTTCGATTGGGTACTAATAAAATAAATAATTATTTTGGCTTATTTGTGAAATAAATATTTTGAATAAAAAACTTTTTGGCTGTGTGTAGCCATGGAGAACTTTCTTAGTGCTGAATATTAATATTAGAGAAATGGAAAAATAAAGTATCGATCGTTAATTTAGTTCGTCAAGAAAATCAAGGCGTATGACGTCAAGTATCCACTGTTCCGTCAGCCGAGTTTCGTATTTAGGCTTTTTTTTAACTAAAATATTTATTATTTGCTGTAACTTATATTTTGTTGTAAGAGACAATTGAATATTTCTTTCAATTTTGCGTAAGACTGTGCTAATTTAACAATTTTAATTCATAAAACTTCTAAAGTCTATAACTTTGTGATTTAAGCGATGATTTTCAACAAAGTCGGGATATCAGCTAGTAAAGAACCTAATAAAGAAACCCAATGGTTGAATATATATTAGTATAAGGATCGTATGGAAATAAATTATACCTACTCATAGCTGTAGGTGTATAATATATTACCTATCTATCTATATATATAAAAATGAATCCTATTTCCTTGGTAATCGCATCACGCGTGAACGGCTGGACCGATTTCGCTAATTCTTTTTTTGTTGTGTTTGTTATTGTCAGGAGAAAGTTCTTATAAAAGAAAAAATTAAGAAAATTGCGCGAAAAATTAGAAAATTTAAGAAAACTTAACCACCATATTAAATTATTTCTAATGTAACCGCTTTTACAATTCAAACTTTTTGATTTAACCTTATGGCGTTTGACATAACATTGACAGAATGCGTGCTGCCAATTTCGTCAAAGAGTTTCAATATTCATAGTTAAGACAGGACAACGTCTGTCGGGTCCGCTAGTACATTATATAAATGGAATCTGAGCTTAGTCTACTTTACAGAGGAATATTATCCGCAAGCTATCGACTGGACTTTGAATAGGATTTCTAGCTAGCTTAGTTCGAAATAATATATTATGTACCTTATCGATACCAACTACTCGTAATATGAACGGTGATCTTTTATAGCAAACGAATAGAGTTTTTTTTAAAATATAAATATACCAAATTACATTCAAATCTATTCAGTATTTTGACGTGTTTCAGTTGCGAATTACGTAATTAACTTTTTCGACTTCGACGGAGTTAAAACGAGACAGATTTATTTCAGAGCATATTTGTGTCTCGTTTTAACTCTATCTTAAGTCTGAGTTAAGTCAGAGCACGCTCTATAGATCTCAGAGTATTTTTCAATACATTTTGACGGCTCTACCTTAAATATCGTTCTTTCCACTCACGAGGGCGCGTGAGCTTTACTTGTGGTCCGGAGCCTAGGTGGGAGCGGTCAGGCGCGAGCAAGCTCTCGCTCCCACTTATAAGATTATATATTATTATAGATACGACACACATACAACCATGAGCCACGCGTCCTCGTGAATTGCAAGAACTATAACAAGTTATGGGTACCTATATAAAGTTAAAAAAAAGTTTTTAAGCTATTGCATAGCTTCTATCGCGGGCCAGCGTGGAGACCGAATCCAGAAATTCCGTAACGAAAATAACCTGCCACGGGACTCCTCTACGGTGAGCCGCTAGATGGCGCATTTTTTATCAACGACATCTAGCAGTGAGCCGCTAGATGGCGTTGATAAAAAATGCTATGCAATAGCTTTACCGCGGCAGTCCCCGAGTGCCACACGTCTTTTTTTTTACATTCAATTTATTATCCATAAGGTTTACATAACATGGTATAAATTGTGCCTAATATTCTTTTCAGAGGGATGATATTACCCGCGAGCGATCGCCTCCACTTTACAGTTGATTTGTGGCCGGCTCGGTTCGGGAATGTATCCGATATTATTATTAATGGCGCATTGAAACGTTGGATCGTCTTAACGAATATTTGATATCGCTGGATGCGATTTATTGTCGTCGAAATGTACCTATAACGTAAGTACTCTACGTTTTTTTGGATCGTTTGTACAAAAATGCTTAATATTATTTTTATTTGTGGCCTTCGTTATTGGTTATCGGGGTAGTCTGACTTATTTTTAACCGACTTAAATAAAAAGAGGCTATCAATTCGTAATATAATTGAAACTGCCAAAAATTCACATATGATAATAATTGATAAATATAATCTATTGGGGATTTTTAAACAAATATACAAATATATGAAGATGTATATGTATATATGTTTGTTCATGAATTTCTCCGAAACTACTAATCTAATTACTTATGATGATTCTTTTTTATTTGCTTACATATACTTCAACTTAGGGAACAGTAAAGGTTTCATCTAAATTTCAGTAGTTTTTATTTTCTTTTTAGTTAGTTTTTATTTAGTCGGTTTAATTTTTCTTAAATTATAACTTATATTATACCTATGTTGTCAGGGTGAGAGCGGAAATCGTATCAAGGCGTATGGTAGTCGGTAGTCAATTTTAAGTACCAAATTATGTATTGAAAAAAGAAAACTATGTTTTTGAGTTAAGATGAGTACAAATAATGTGATCAAAACATCTAAATTGATGCTAGCAGAAAGGCTAGCAGATGTAATTTCGCTCTAAAGAGTGTTTTATCATATGCATGAATATTTAAACTTGCCTTATTTAAAAAAAAGGGTGGTTGCCAAGTTGCCATACACCTAGTGTAACTATGCCGCGTTTAGAAAATTATACTTAATATACTTCAAAATTAACATAATTAACGGGCAAAGCAGGCTCTAATTGTATACAAACACAGATTTATGTGTGTAATAAGGCAACTTTTAATTTCGCAACTCAAGCTTAGCTATTTCTTTATAGCGACCCATAAAAATGTCCGTTCTTAATATTTATTGGCTCTCTAAGAAATTTAGCAAAGGACTGGCCTCGGTAAATGTAAAACAATTATAACTGAGGTATATTTCATGCTACAGCTGACGGCCGCGATTTCGTCCGCTTTCATGAGAATATTACGAAAAAAATATTACGAAAAAAAATTTCTAACCTTTTTTTTTTATTGTGAGATAGGCTTGCGCTTGACGACAATCAATTGTAAAGCATTGATGAGGTCTAGGTTGGAGCGCGCTTGCCTATTCACTCTTTTCTTGAAGGTACTCAGATTATACGTGGCTGGAAACACAGAAGCTGAAAGTGCGTTCCATACCTTAGCCGTTCGTTTCAGAAACGTCGAACTGAAGCGTTTCGTGCGAGTAGGTTGAATTTCAACCACGTATGGGTGCCTATAGTAGTTGCATTTTTTTAGAAACAGCCATACTTAGCTAATGTTTGCTTTACAATAATTACGCATATTAAAGGTTGGCAATACTACCGTCATAGAATCTGTGGTGTTCTGTGGCTATCTGTAAAACGGAGTAATAATTCTCTGTGGTGTTCTCTAAATGAAATCTGTGTCGCATGTACTCGTATCTAACCAATTCTGTTATTTTGTTAATCGGGATATGGAAAATAAATATAATAAATATCAAAAGGCTATTTAACTGAACACATTTCAAACAATGCAGTCTCAAAAAAAAAAAATTTTTTTGAGGCAGTGGAAGTATCGAAGGTACATCCTCGATTCGCTAATCTGAGTCGTGGGATTGATTGTTTATTATATGTTTGACCAAAGAATAAATGATATTCTATTCTATTCTATCAGGGTGACCGGAAGTGAGGTAGGTACATTCCTTGCAAAGTAGAGCATTTTGCAACTAATTTAGTCCTTAACTGCGATATCACCTGATGGTAAGTGACGATGCAGTCTAAGATGGTAGCGGGCTAACTTGGAAGGGGTACAGCAGTGTAAATTCAACCCATACCCCTAATTGGTTTCAACACACCATCGTACCGGAACGCTAAATCGCTAGGCGGCACGTCTTTGACGGTAGGGTGGTAACTAGCCACGGCCACAGCCTCCCACCAGACCAGAGACAATTTAGAAATTATAAATTCCTAAATTGCCCCCACCGGGAATCGAGCCCGACACCTCCCAGTTATAACACCACAGCGCTCACCACTGCGCCAGGGAGGTCGTCAAACCTAGCCTATCCGAACCTCTTATTTCCGTTCACCCTATGCCTAATAAGGACTATTATTTTTAGGTACATAATATAATACATACATTATTATGTACAGGAAGGTGATATTATTAGGTGTTATTGCGGCTACCGACGCTGTGTAGTAAAAGCTTCACTATAAGGAAACTATTTACATGCCAAATTCCATTTTAATACGAAATTATGTTCCTTTCTCGTATATTATTATACAGGATCGATATTTAATGTAGAAACTTGAAAGGAATCCTCGAATATTACAGTATCAAAGATATGTGCGATGAAATTACGTGTTCGGCATGTTATGAGAATCTTAATAATATGAATATTGGACTCTTTTGCTCATAGCAACACGCCTGCTGTTTGTCCTTTGTATGTTGTTTATTCTCAAGTATTTATTTGAAGAGAAAAATGTGAACAACTTACCAAGAAATACGTAATGTACCTACGCAAAGAGGATGTGAGATTTCGTAGAGTTTATATATATAAAGAGTCAGAAACAAAAGTTCATGTAAAACGCTGGACCGATTTTGATGAATTTTTTCGTTTGTTTGAGTGAGTCCCTGGATGGCTTCGATCCACAATCGGACCAGGTAAGTGGACAAATCGGACCAGGTAAGTGGCGCTGCGATAGGGTTGCAAGATTTTTTTTAAAGTTCTTCTTAAATTTTTTTTGCAACGCAAACAAAAATCCAACGTTAGGGTAGGTATCTGTTGGGTTCGCTGGTGTTAATATAAATCTATCATTGGTAAATGTAAAAGGTTAAATATTAATATTATTAATTTCAAATTCAAAATTTATTTATTTCATGTAGGCCACCTTGTAGCTCTTATGACACGTCATAAATCTACCACCGGTTCGGAATGCAGATTCTGCTGAGAAGAACCGGCAAGAAACTCAACAGTTGCTCTTTCCAAAAAATAAAATAATTTTACAATAAGTAACCAAACTAAGCTATGTATACAGTGCTTCCACAGTGAAGCTTAAAAATGCAATACATATAATCCAACACATGTCAACATGGGAAGACAAAGCAGACCCATTCCCGTTGGTGGCACCCGTTCACGAGCATGACGCATGATCCAGCCATTTCGTTGTATTAAACCTTACAAAAATACCTATTTACGTCTAATCCTTTCAGTGCGAGAGTACATAATAGATAATACTCCTAGTACGAGAAGTCCTCGAGGAGACATTTATTACATTTCTAATACCTAATGAAAGTCGTAAGCAAGAAACTTTAATATTTGCTGTATAATACTTATAATACTGCTTTACTGCACTCAGGTGTAAATTATAGAGACGCAGTTGGGATCGCGAGTTGTAATCAAATCTCTGTCACCTCGCGCAGAATACTAGAGACTGCCGCACCGCTTAGGAAGAACCTCCATTACCAAAGCTAAGCTAAGGATATACCTGGATTTTTCTGCTGTGAATCATCTCTAAGTATAAAGGAAAGTCCATCTTTAACGTCAGTCTGCTTGAAAGCAATAATAAGATAACACAACGCATTTTATATAGGTGCAATTATAGAGACTCAGTTGGGATTGCCAGTTGTAATCAAATCTCTGTTAACTTGCGCAGATTACTAGAGACTGCCGCACCGCTTAGGAAGAGCCTCCATTACCAAAGCTAAGCTAAGGATATACCTGGATTTTTCTGCTGTGAATCATCTCTAAGTATAGAGGAAAGTCCATCTTTAACGGCAGTCTGCTTGAAAGCAATAATAAGATAACACAACGCATTTTATACAGGTGTAATTATAGAGACGTAGTTAGGATAGCCAGTTGTAATCAAATCTCTGTTACCTAGCGCAGAATACTAGATACTGCGACATCGGTTAGGAAGAGCCTCCATCACCAAAGCTAAGCTAAAGATATACCTGGATTTCCTTGCTGTGAATCATCTATTAATTACTATTGAGTATTGAGGAAAGTCCATCTTCAACGTCAGTCTGCTTGAAAGCAATAATAAGGTAACACAACGTATTTTATACAGGTGTAATTATAGAGACGTAGTTAGGATAGCCAGCTGTAATCAAATCTCTGTTACCTTGCGCAGAATACTAGATACTGTGACATCGGGTAGGAAGAGCCTCCATTACCAAAGGTAAGCTAAAGATATAAAATTTTTCTGCTATGAATCGTCTCTTAATTACTAATCCTTACTAATATTATAAATGTGAAAATGTGTTTGTTTATTGGTTTATTGGTTTTTCCTTCAATCACGCTGCAACAAAGCATGCATATGTAGATGCAGGATGAGGACCTGGATAATGATAAAGGCTACTTTTTATCCCGGAAAATTAAAGAGTTCCTGCGGGATTTTAAAAACTAACTCTACGCAGATGAATTCGCAGGCGTCAGCTAGTAGTAACTACATATTAACTTATAAAGGAAAGTCACCCTTCAACGTCTGTCCATTTTAAAGCAATATTAAGATAACACAACACATTTTATACAGGTGGAATTATAGAGACGTATTTGGGATCGCCAGTTGTAATCCAATCTCTTTAATCCTTGCGTGTATACTAGAGACTGTGACATCAGGTAGGAAGAGCCTCCATTACCATAGCTCAGCTGAAAATATACTTGGATTTCTGCTGTGAATCGTCTTTTAATTACTAATGAATACTAAGTTTAGAGAGAAAAGAAACCTTACGGAACATAAAGTACTAAAGCTTAGCTTTCCGGACTCTTCATTATAAACTTAACCTACTTATTTACTATCTCTACTGGAGGCTAGGCATTAAAACTGGTACATTAATCTATCTTTATGAAAAATTGTACTCGAGGCACGAGTAGGTAAAACTTTTAATGCGGTTTCTTTCGCAAAATCTTAAACGCTTAACTCCTTCGCTGCTTTAGTAAGAATATTTTGCATTCTCATAGTTCTAGTACATAGTAGGTCTAACTAGGTATCTAACGTTAGAAGGCAAAAATGAGACACTAATAACTTTAGGAAGAAGGAATTAATTGGTTAATGCTTATATTTAGGATTGGTAGTCTATGTTTCTGTCTTTCAAAACATAATAATATAAATAAATCCTGTTAGATTTTTATATACCCTGACATAATTACCTCAAATTCACAAATAGTATTATGTTAAGTCAAAAATAACATAAAAAGTTATTATGTTTTGAGTACGTGCCGCCCTTACTGGCCAAGCAATGGGGGGAATTATTTCATAAGCCTGAGGGTATCGCAAGGGTATCTCTGCAAAGAACATTTTAACTTTCGGAAGTAAACAAATTGAAGTTCAGCCATTTTGGTGTGCTAATAAATAAATTCAAAATTATTAACGACTGAGAAACTAATTATAGTGTTGAAGCACTAGGAATATATTTATAGTTTTACAAGACTATCAAAAATGTTTGTAAAGGAAAAAATATCACAATAACATAAGTAACAAAAGCGGGGTTCTTTGAACTATCTTCAATTGAACAAGTTAAGAAAGGAGAAAAGAGGTATAGGAAACGATACTTTGGCAGATAATCAATTCATGAACAGAATAAACATGACGATATTATTGTATTTAATAGAAAGATTTTATTTTCCATAAATATTGTTGATAAGCGAGGCAATTAATTTTTTTTTTAGTAAATGATCTAAAAATATATCTAATGATTACTACGTATTAGCGAATAATTGTATACCTAGTTAGAGTTAGGTTATGTCATACGTTAGATGCTTACTTAGAGGAACTTTTCTCGAGGATACCCAATATACAAACGAGGATGGATTCTTGTTTGTATGGGGATATATATTAGTCAATCAAAATCATGAATTTTTGTGAACACGCTGAATAAAATGCTAGTATTTTTAGAGCGTGCCTTCAAGCAATTAATGTCTACCATTCAAAATTACCATTCATATAGTATCATACGTCATAAGATAAGACGTTACATGGGGCTCGCTAAAGCTGCCATATATGCTAGCGCGTCGTAACATTGATTGAAAACATCATTGAAATCAGCGAAGATTTTTGTGACGTATTTTTGTTTCTCTATAGGACAGTATCGTGAGACTGAATACATGCAATAGAAAACAAACAGCGTTTACATCCAATCAAGTGAAGCAGATTTAATGAACTGCTGGCAACGCATAGCTATGCAAATCAAGCTTGCCCCTGGAGACAATACACGACACTTTGGCTCAGGAAACAATAGACAGTGAGATTATGTTGATACTCTTGGTATATAAAATAGTAGACTTCATTCGCGTGGTTTTAGTTTTTAAAATCCCGCGGGAACTCTTTGCTTTTCCGGGATAAAAAGTAGCCTGTGTCAATTTCCCAGACCTCAACTGAAGACTCCTCGGGAAAAACAATGAATGTTACTTTTTTCGTGAAACTGAGCCTTTAATGTCATCTGTTACTAAAATATAGAACTAAACTATATTTTTTGATAAAGTCAAGTAAAAAGTTTAAATAGTAATATGTTATTTCAATATTTATACAAAATGAGCATAAACTGAAAGAAATATAGACTTTGAAACTATAAAAAGTTGTTTTTCTCTTTTTAATCACCTTTTGACATTCATTGTTTTTCCCGAGGAGTCTTCAACTATACCCATGCAAAAAACCATGTCATTGCTCTGTTGCGGTGTGATAGAAGAAAGAAGTAAACACAAAATTCAAAATTATTTATTTCATGTAGGTCAAATTATGTTGGCTCTTATGACAAGTCGAGAATCTACCAGCGGTTCGGACTTTCGCATTTATAATATTAGTAAAGATAGTGAGGATTTACTAAAGTTCGCAATCATAATAGCGATTACTTACAACTGAGGTAGATTACTATTATTGATACCGTCGAGTACCAATTGTAGATAAACATCTTTTATCATGACATTTGCCTGTGGTCGTCCACTACTGGACACGGCTTTCAACCTTCCTCACCCTCATTATATCGTCTCATGCGCTTGCTAGGTGGTCTCCACTCTAGGACTGTCTAGCTCCGACAGCCAACATGGAGGGTAATATTAAATTTTGAAACGTGTTTCCCTATGCAACGGTTTATGCTGAATCCAGCTTAGCCTGAAAGCGCCTTAAGGTTGTCAACGTATCACAAGCAACACGATTGCATCAAAAGCATGAAGACCGTAGTTAATCAACTGGAGATGTTCCAATGACAAGCTACAACGTATAGCTATGCAAATGAAGGCTGGCTGTGAAGACGGTATAGGCTATAGTGTATGGTTAAACAATAGGGGCTTATTTAAAACCGTAGAGAGAGTAGATACCCTCTTTATTGTGATTGGATGGTCTATTTCAAATCCCTCACACATGTTCGAGGCTTTCACTTAAAGAAACTAAATTTTATCGTGACAACCTGTAAATCAACTTGAAATTTAACTTACTTTTATTTAAATTGCCACATAATTCTGTGACTGTTTCAGGTTTTGATGCTGAAATACCGGGACAATGGATGCAATTTTCTCGCGAAGGCACTTTACCTATAGTCCCATAAAGAGTACAGTGAACTTTTTTATTTCCCAACGTACTCGTAACATCAGTAGGCGATTACATTATACAGTCATGGCCACAGTTTTATGAGGTTTTTAAAGCAATGTCACGAGCGAAATAATTGTCTATTAGTGAAAATTGAACGCAGCCGGAAACATGCGAGTCGACGAAAAGAGAAAACTGCAATTAAAAACTTCATAACACCAACGCGTATTTCGACTGAGTAGTTCTCGTTATTGTAGGTGCCTTTGCCACATATTTACACGCAATCATTTTTTCAACTTTATTTGAAGTTTAATTTTCTGTCAAAGAGTCACAAACAAAATTGTTTATAATAGGGGCTGGTAAACAGCCTAGAAGGATATCCTTCAAGTAAAAAGCATATTATTTTATTATAGCCGTATAATAAAATAGAAGAACAATTTCTTCAAAGGAAGAATTTTTATCTTTAAAGAAAAAAGAAGCTGTATCATATTATATTACTTAATGGAAATTGATTTATTAACGTTGTAAAGTAAATTAAAGGGTGTTTTAATCCTTAATTCCTTTTTTTAATTTTTAATTCCCGTGGGAACTCTTTAATTTTCCGGGATAAAAAATAATCTATGTGTTATTCTAGATTCTAGAAATACGTGAACGATTTCCAATTACAAACCTGACTTTGCAAATCTAGCGGAAAGTGCTCAGGTGCACTGCTCCCATTAACAGCATAGTTAGTAACTAATTACTATAAGAATTCAATTTTATGTTTTCCCTTTTAGTCAAATAAAAAATACTACACGAGTAAGTTGTACTGTTTCATTTATCAAGAAGTATGTAATTGGTAGATCTCACAGTGTTTCGCCAGTAAATAGTAGATCTTTGAACGAGCGAAGCGAGTTCTCTGAGTCAACTAGGGCGCTTGCCTACTAGACAGAGAAGTGTGTCCGTCTAAATGTCTGTCAGAGCCCTATAACTTCTGAATTACTGAATATTAGAACGTGAAACTTGGTTGAAAATTCAGTTATATCCTGTACTTGAACAACAAATACTAAAATTAGATAAATGTTATAAAGAAACGAAATTATTTAATTTTAATGCGCCATCTATTAGCATTATTGTGAAGCTAATAGCTTCACTATAATGCTAATAGATGGCGCTGTGTCAGTAAAACAGTTTTATGTCAACTATTTTTTTTTTATTGCGTCTAATGTTAAAAGTTAATTATTACAATATATAATTAAAACTTTTGGGAATTATGGGATATCGCGAGGTCTCAGTTCGGGGCGAACCACTAGTAGCTCTATAATCAAGTTGTCCACTGTTGGATGAACACTGGACTATAATCTATCTCTGTGTTCACCCAAATCAATTCAGTCGTTGCGGCGTGTTTGAATACCAAACATCCATCCATCCATCCATCTATCCATGCAACCAAACTTTCGCATTTATAATATATTATTAGTAGGATTATGATCTATGAAATAGAAATAGAAATAGAAATAGAAATATTTTTTATTCAAATAAACTTTTACAAGCACTTTTGAATCGTCAATGAATCTACCACTGGTTCGGAATGCCTTTCCTGCCGAGAAGAGCCAGTAAGAAACTCGGCGGTTGCTCTTTTCAAAAAAAATAAAAAATTTACAATTGTTATTGAACACAGGATAGTTATTACTGTCTTATGAATCACTGGAGCGAATTATATCCACGCTTTTTTATCATTTACATAGTCTTCAATTGTATAATATGCTTTTTTCATGAGAGCAGATTTAATTGATTTCTTAAACTTGTGTAGAGGCAAGTCTAAGATTGACTGTGGAATTTTATTGTAAAACGTCACGCCCATTCTCACAAATGTCTTTTGGACCCTCTTGAGGCGCAGCCCAGGAAACATGAGCCTATTTGGATTTCTACTTGGTCTATCGGACAAATCACTCTTTTTTTTGTAACTCAAAATGTTTTGTCTGACAAATATTATGTTGTTATAAATATATTGTGAAGCTACTGTAAGAATGCCTTAAGAAATCTCTTTAAATCTTTCTCGAAGGGAATCCCGCGGCCTCAAATTATAGATTGCGCGGATTGCCCTCTTCTGCAAAACAAAAATTTTTCCAATATCGGCTGCCTTACCCCATACTAAGATACTGTATGACATAATACTATGGAAATATGCAAAATAAACAATTTTTGCAGTTTCTATGTCAGTCAACTGTCGAATCTTCCTAACAGCGTAAGCAGCAGAGCTAAGTTTGCCAGCAAGCGTTGCTATATGGGTGCCCCATTGTAGCTTTGAATCCAGGGTTAACCCCAAAAACACTGTGGAGTCCTCAGTTTTCAAAGGTTCATTATTTATCTTTAAATTTTTACTGACAGTTCTCGTGTTAGGTAATAAAAACTCAACACACTTTGTTTTTTTAGCATTTAAAAGGAGATTATTTGCCGTAAACCATTCAGAAACTTGAGATAATGCATTATTTACATCGTCAAAATTGTCTTTCATCCTATCGACTTTAAAAATTAAAGACGTATCATCAGCAAATAGTACAATATCGCAAGTATTTTGGACAAAATGTGGTAAATCATTTATGTAGACCAAAAACATGAATGGACCTAGAATAGAACCCTGGGGTACACCCATTACTGAGGCTGATCCGGATGATTTTACATCATTGACACATACTCTTTGGACTCGGTTGCTGAGATAAGACGCAATGAGACTAAGTGCAAAATCTTTAATGCCATAGTGGCTCAGTTTAAGCAAAAGAGTCTCGTGATCAACGCAGTCGAATGCCTTTGACAAATCACAGAAAATACCAATGGCATTCTGTGAGTTCTCCCACGCATCGAATATGTGTTGTAATAGCCTTGCGGCTGCATCGGTTGTTGATCGACCCTTTGTAAAACCATACTGCTCAGTGTGTAGGAGTTTATTTAAATTAAAGTGTAAAAGCAGTTGGTTGAGCATTATTTTTTCGAATATCTTGCTGAGAGTTGGCAAAATTGAAATATGATCATCAAGAATAGAATAGAGATATTTTTTATTCAAATAAACTTTTACAAGTGCTTTTGAATCGTCGATGAATCTACCACTGGTTCGGAATGCAAGCAGTAGACGTCAGTAAATTGAATCGAAGTTGACGACGAAGCTTCAAATGCAGTGTCCATAGCGTAAAAGTTTAATAGTACTGCGTATGTCCAAAAACAAGGCTGCATTATAGCGGGAGCACATGGGCGCAGATCGTTTTATGAAAAATTCATAACCTCTACCACAGATCACGGTAAAATGCACTCAGGGATATTATAGCTATGAGCCAGGAAGCTTGCTGAGGACAACATGTTTTGATTCTCGGTTGCGTCATGTAAAATGCATGAATCCATGACGCTTAAAAAAGGAATAGCACTGAGCCTACGTGAGTGGTATCCTTTGATACTTTCAATTCAAAGATTGGTAAGTACAGTACTAGCATATTTCTGAGGCCTTGTCTGCATGGTGTTGCGTTTAACTCACCGTATTTGATTAAACTTAGCAGTAGGTATATCGTCACGTGATTTTACTTAGTCGACCTGAAGTTAAAAAGAAGTCCACCTTCACTACAAGTACCACTTCTGATCCTCATGTGTAGCCATTCGACCCTAGCGCCACCAATGCAATGTTGCACCCGTTAGTGGCGTTAAGTTCGAATGGCTTCTTCTAGCTTCATATACTGTACAGAAGTGGCAGACGCGGCGTCACTGACGCGGGCGACTAACACCTGACGCGAGTATCGGAAGTCTTAAGGTAGACTGGCTTTTCGGAAGAGAAAGGCTGTAAAATGGATAGATTAGAATCACCTTGGTATGCATCTCACCAATGCATGGCTGTCAAATCACGGTTATTCAAAAACTATAAAATGCGTATTTACTTCAGCTTTGATGTTTTTAACGCCATTCTTTTTTTTTATTCGTTGATAAGATAGTCCTGGACTGTGATCTCACCTGATGGTAAGTGAAGATGGTAACGGGTGTATGTGTGATTCAACCCATACCCGCTAATCGGTTTCTACACGCCATCGTGCCGGAACGCTTAATCGCTTGGCGGCACGTCTTTGACGGTAGGGTGCTAACTAGCCACGGCTAAAGCCTCCTATCAGACCAGACCAGAGACAATTTAGAAATTGTAAATTCCCGAATCGAACCCGAGAATTGAGAGTTATAAGACCACAGCGCTCACCACTGCGCCAGGGAGGTCGAAGTGAAGAGATTCAAGTGAAGTCGTGGGCTGTAGCTAGTTGTAATATACAAATGAAGTTGTTAATTTAAAGGTAAAGCGATGCTCTTGCGAGCGCTTCTATAATTCCAGCCAAACGGCCACGCTAACGTTATTCCAGAAAGTAATTTGGCTTACGAGCATTATTTTCCTCAACAACACGAAATGAATCGTAAATTAAACGGCATATTTATTAAGTACAATGAATAAGCATGGTGGCTTAAATGCCATAACGATTTAAGAGGTCTTGTAAATTCCACGCTTTAATCCAAAAAAATCTTTTAGCTTAAAAAATGTTATGTTTGGGCATTGTTGGTTCAGATTTGATGGTGTTATGGAATATCAATGTCGCCAAAAAAATAATACGCATCGAATTAAGAGCAACCAATTTACGCGAACCAATTTACGCAACCAATAAAGCGAAAGAAACGCTTAAATTCAACGTTTCTGATAAGAACCGCTAAGGTGTGGAACACTCTTCTAGCATCAGTATTTCCTGCCACCTATAATTTGAGTACCTACCTTCAAGGCAAGAGTGAATAGGCATCTTCTAGGCAAGCGCGCTGCAACCTAGACCACATCAGTGCTATCCAGTACCGATTGTCGTCAAGCGCAAACATATTTTGGACTAAAAAAAAAAACACTCTTCCTGCTTTGAAGTAGGTTAAAAAGCGGTTGTCTGACTTAGTTCTAACACTTTCTGTTTGTGAAAAGAGATGCTATCGTCACGTCTCGTATATAATGCATAATGTAAGTTTAATGTATTCATCCTATTGTAACAGGTCACAACCTTATAAGGCTGTATCTACATTAGAAGATAGGAGTGGATAGGGGTGATTTTGTAGGATTTTCCCATCATGGTGAATTTTTCCGTTATATTCTTTGGAATGTATAAATATGGTCGAGGACAAAATATGTTTATCAGTTTTCAAAGTAGATTCTATATCACAGTGCGTGCAGTAAGGTCTATAACGCCATAGAATATCGAAAGCAAATCGACTGTCAGGCATTGACGTGTGCATGTAATTATGAATCTTAAGGTGGTAAACATTTTCTGTCCGCGACTGTACATATAACAGGAATAGAGCAATGCACTTACATTAGATTTTCGCGGTTGTAAGTAACGATGCTGAAACGGCCTTGCAATGATTATGCCATTTTAATTTATTTAGTAAAATATTATATAGCCATTTAGAACACAATCAAAATTCTTCTTTCTAATCCAACACGTGTTCGGCGAACATTTGAATCGCTCAAAATCATTTCATTAGTTAGTTATTCTATTGTTTTTTTTTGTTTTGTCATGTAATTAACTTTTTCATAATATGTTTATAATTAAAATCCTTGACAGTTAAAATTAAAATTTTTGCTTATCTAATAATTATTATTAGATTAGCAAAAAAAAATTTTTGCTCGATAAGCTTATCAGGCTATAATGTGGAAACTTTAATCTTAGCACCTATGTACCAAATATTATGTTGTTACAAGTACCATATCCTACCAAAAGAGAATAAATGATTAAATGTTAGGATTAGTAGGTAAGGATTACGTGTGTACACGCCTTGAGCCCGGTGCGGTGGGGCCATAAATTCGACGGATTCACCCTTTTTGTCAACTGGACATGTTTAGGTTTATATGATTTATACATCGAGGCCAATTCCATCGCTACCTCCGTCCCTTGTTATATGACATAGGAAAATCCGTACCGTCAAAAAACTCTGATTTGAACAAGCTCATATTTATTTTTCCTTTATAGGTATATCTTTGTTATTTATTTTTACTAGATTTTATTCGCGTGGAGTTATTGAGATTTTTATAAATCTAGCGTGTACTTTTTATTTATTTTTCCGGAAATTTCCCTTAATCACGTCGATCTGTGATCTTGAAGATGCAGTCTAAGATGGAAGTGGGCTAACTTGGAAGGACGTGTGACAGTTTTATTTAAACCCATTTTCTTTATCATGCTATAGCGTGTCGGAACGCTAAGTTGCTTGAAGGCTCGTCTTTTACGTTAGAGTTATAACTAGCCAAGGCTAAACCAGACCAGACCAGAGACATTTCAGAAATTATATTGGAAATGGGTTTATGAGTATTGATATTTTATTTCCATAAGATACCTTCTTGAAAAAAAAAGTTTCGGTTTCACCTTATGTTTATGATCCCGAACATAAAATTAATATGATCCATTATATGTATATGATCCAGACAGACCTATTTAAAATGGTTTGCTAGAATGTCTCTTCATTTGCTTACATAGCATTGAATTATACGCAAACTCCGGTGAGTGAGTTTCGTCTTGAAGCACAGGTAATTTACCAAAGTTATAGTTATCTGAAACTGAGTTGGTCTTCCAAAAACGTTATAACTTAGGCACACGCCTTGCTTAAAGTTATAATGTGTTACCCGTTTACTTTCCCAACTACCCAAAGGTAGTATGCATATGAGTAACTTTTTGCACGAAAACTACTTCAACCCAGATTTTAGGCAGACAATATTACAGTAAGGCAAGTCGACTACCAATATAGTAGGCACTTAATTAAAGACAGATTTTGAAAACTGGTATTATTTCGAATTGAAATAAAAAAGGTTAATTCACGAAAAAGTAATTAATAACTTTCCTACAATCATAAAAGGAGAAGAACACTCTTTTGTCATTAAAATTAATTTATCAGTGGTTATAGTAAATTAATCCATAGGAGTTACCATAGCTAATCAAGTCGCAAAGCTGAAGCAACTAGTTTATCGAGTACGAGAGAGTCGGCGGGGTTTATTTCTAGCCAATATATGTACGTATAATACGTAGAACCACAGAATACGAGTATATATCTAGTAGTACAGATACAGAAGATTCACTCTGCAAAATCATTTAAATAAATAGCGACTCTTGCTACCACACAATAAAGTGCAATTTAGATCGCATGGCGCAAAATTAGCTATATGTGAATATTATTGAAGTTGCCTATCTTTCTATCGCATAACTCTTATCCTTCAGACTACGTTAGCCCATTGAGTTGGTCTGTCGGGACGGAATGACGCCGGGTTCTTGCAGCTTATACCTAAATGCGGCGTGTGCCTGGCCTGGTAGAATTATAAATTTTCGTAGGGTTCAAGGTGCTGGAGCGGCAACCTTGCACCGCAAAGAGCAGTGTTGGTAATCCCCCCGCTATAGACGATCCAACGTTGTCATCATAAGAGTTGCAGGGAGCCGCTGTATACAGGAGGCGCAAGATCGAGACGCGTGGATGTCCATGCAAGATACCTATGTCGAGCTATGGTCAATCGGTTGATAAAGGAGAGGTTATAGAAAAATCTTTTTGGCTTATGAAAAGATTAATTCAGTTTTTTTTTCGTTGACTAAGTGACGATGCAGTCTAAGATGGTAGTGGGCTAACTTGGATCGGGGATGGTAGTGTAGATTCAACCCATTCCCCCTAATCGGTTTCTACACGCCATCGTGCCGGAACGCTAAATCGCTTGGCGGCACGTCTGTGACGGTAGGGTGGTAACTAGCAATGGCTAAAGCCTCCCATCTAAATATATAAAAGGCAAAGGTGACTGACTGACTGATTGACTGACTGACTGACTGATCTATCAACGCATAGCTCTAACCACTGGACCGATCGAGCTGAAATTTGGTATACAGGTAGCTGTTAGGACGTAGACATCCGCTAAGAAAGGATTTTGGAAAATTTCAACCCTAAGAGGGTTAAATAGGGGGTTAAAAAATCTAACCTAACGTGAGCGAAGCCGCGGGTTACAGCTAGTCAGATATAAATCTTCTGAGTAGACTGCTAAATTTTTTCTCAGTAGAATCTGGTTTATAAACCTATGGTCTTGATTTATCTGAAACTCATGTATGGGTTATCTATCGATTGAGAAGTGGGTTGACACGACAACGAAAAAATGGATGTTAGTTCCAATAAAATAAATATTATTGTTATTTTCTTGGCGTAACACAGATTATCTCATAAGTTTGTGGAGTAAAAAAACAACAATTTGTTTTGTTTTTCATCATAAAGATAAAGAAGTACCAAGGTTAAATTGGTTACAGGTCAAAAAGAAGCTCCACTTTGACTTATTACGTATTTAGAGAGATAAATTGAAACGCTATATAAGGGTGAGCGTGGACATTAGTCAAGAAAACGGTGGGATAAACCGGGGTAGAGAGGGCTAGAGCAGTGATAAGGACGTGACTTTCTATCATGTTTCCGGTGTTTTTTCTAGTTTATTAAGTTTGTTTAGGTTACATTCAGACTGACGGCATCAAATTACTTTCAGAACCTTGTGACGTATTTCGTAGCTGGGTATTGGAAGCCATGTGGGTATACCTCTGTGTTTTCGTTTTCATGAAACACATAGATGTTTAGACGTTAGTTGTGTTGAGATTTATTAATTTAAAATAAATTACAACTAATTACAACTACATGATAAGTGACTACCGATCGATGTTAGATCCAATAGTACTCGTAGCTCGTCCCAATACCTCGAAGGCAGCCTTCGATTGACGTCAATGCATGTAAGTCGTTGCTGCGCTTGCGTTTTCCTGCTTTCGACGCTACATTAGGGCTGCACCAGCATGACTTTAGGCTATGGATTGCACTAGCGTAACACGTTGGATTGTAACTTGTATGCTTAGTACTGTATTATTTAGAATATCACGTACCTATCTATGTGGTATTTACCAAATTATAGATACGTTTCAAAACTATTTAAAGCTCATTCATTACCAACGTCAAGAAGAATAGGAGAAGATTCTCAGCATGATGCGTATTTTTATAATCATTATAATATTATATTATGCATTCTAAAGGAGATTGAACGCTGAAGAATGTGACTGCCTGGCATAAGCTCCTCAAGTTTTTCAATTCTTCGCTTCTTCGCAGTTACGTTCTGTGTGGTTTAGTTGAAATCATAGATAAACAGGTCTTTCTATATTCTTTGGTTGAAATACAAATAATTGAGCTTAAATTTTTTTTTAATTAAGGGTAAAAAGTAAAACAGCGTTTAGGTATTGTCAGCTGCCTTAAAATGCTCGCTGATTTTATTTAAATCTCAGTTCCGGTGTCTTGGCAGCGTTGTTTCGTGAAATTCTTTAAACAAATTTGCGTTTATTGTTTTGGAACTTTGACCGTCCAGCAGTGGAACTTTTCCACTACCTACTATAATACTAATTAAATGGTATTAAAAGGAATGTCTAGAAACGAGGATTACAGTTACAAAAAAAATCATTGAGAATTCTTAGTTTTCTCGGGGTAAAATGTACATGGTATTTCAATTCCAGATTTCTACAAGTTTAATTCAGTGGTTAGAGCATGAAAATGTATTATTTCTTTGTATACTTCTTACAATTCACGAGGGCACGTGAGCTTTACTTGTGGTTACGACGTGTACATGCACATCGCGTAAGTGTGTGTGCCTGTCAGGAGCCTAGGTGGGAGCAGTCAGACGTCACCTTACGACACACACACACACAACCATATCTAAGCCACGCGTCCTCGTAAATTGCAAGAACTATATCAAGAGATTTTTTACTCAGGAACTCGAACTTGACTCTGTATAGATAATATGCTATAGATTCTCAAAACATTTTCTATTTTTTTAAGGTCAAATGTACCTTATGTCCTTTACCCGGATAAAATCTCGCTATACCAAATCTTGTAATGGGTTCAGTGGTTCAAAAATGGAAAAGCAACAAACAGTTAAAATTATACTGTAAATAAAATTTATTTATCTGCAATGCAGTGATATATGATATTTTCAACATATTGGTTTCATTCCATCATTTTAATATTGAGATAATGAGCTGAAAGCGTCAGGATTTATCCGTTCTTTGAAGTTCAGTGTTTATAAAGTCCGACTGAATATAATACAGACCGACTTACATATTGACATGAGTTTGATTAGAATCTGTTGAGTTCTGGCCGAAAGTCTTTTACCGTAATCCAGATTTAGGTATAAAAAATCAGTAACTTCTTTTAACATGGTCGGCTGAAAAACTCGCAAGATCCTTCTTGTACAGTCAGCGTTAGATTTAAAGTTAATTTGACCATCCACAAGAAAATTTTAATGAATGATGAATTTGGATGTTTTTGTAGATTGCAAATTCAAAAATTGTCAAAATGTTAAGTAAGATGTCAGTTGGAGTTTACTTGGAGAAGGTGAAATAGGTCAGTATTATAAATTATATCCAAGTGAATACCAGTCATGTAGCAGCAAATTCAAAATATAAAACTCAATAGAATGTAGATATTCTAAAAATAAATCTTAGGTTGATGATGAGAGTCAGCAGGTCCTTGAAGTGAGACTGCGCATATGTTGTCGGGGATTTATGACCTTTTGATGATAGGACACTTAGTAGGCAATCCAGCTTCATAATTTTTTTTCTTTTCTTGGTCAAGCGACAGACTCCACTCCTACGCCCCCTGCTGCATATAAGTCTCTTGTATATACTTCTACATAACTCGATCTTGCGCCGCTTGTATCCAGCGGCTCCCTGTGATTCGCCTGATGTCGTTGATCCACCTAATAGGCGGTTGTGAGGGTCTGTCAACACTTCACAACAGTTTTTTTTTTTTCAAGTTTTATAATGGTCGACCATTATTCGAAACTTGATGGTGAATTGGTTGAATAAAATGGATTCAAATGAAATAAATCAAATAAAATGAATGAAATGAAACGAATGAAACGAATTAAAATCGTAAAATATAACAAAAGGGAACAACTGGAACTGGCGGCTTTATCGCTAAGAAGCGATCTTTGCCAGGTAACCACGTTACAGTAAATTCGATGATCTGAAAGAAATAGTTAAGGGTGCATGGTTGCAGAAACCATGGTTTTATCTCGTAATTTAATGCCGACAGTACTTGACGTTATTTTAACAAGTTTCTCGTGTGCAGACCCCGCAGCAATAACGCTGTAGGAATATTTACTTAGGCATTTTTCCATCGTTTTCGCTGCTCCCCGCCGGCGGTGGGCCTTTTTTTGTTACCGTTGGTCCAATATGTATTATTGAGTCACAGAAAAAATAGAATAATGTATTGAGTAGATAGCAACCTAAACACAAACATATTATTTTTTTATCCATCTGTAAAATAAAATAAAGAAGCTTGTTTGGAATTTTGTGATCGAAGTTTGGAATAAGTCAATTCAATGTTTAGTATCCTATTAATATTCTAAATGCGAAAGTTTGGATGTATGGAGGTTTGTTACTCAATCACGTCGCAGCACTGAACCGATTTGGCTAAAGAATAAGAATGTTCTCACGGGAATTAAAAACTTCATCCACGCGAACGAAGTCGCGGGCATTAGCTAGTAATTTATAAATTAATAAGTAGTGAAAAAATGTAGGTAGCAAGATAAACACTATCTGAATAAAGATTTTCTTTTCAAATATGCTTGGACAATATTTGTTGAAACTGGAAAAGCTGACTGGGCAAGGTTTAATAAAAATTAAATTCCACTCAATTCAGGCTCTGGCAATCAAGATATTATGCTGATAACAGATACTCGTGGTGACTCAGCGGAATATAAAGCTTTGAAAATAATATCCTATATTATACATATATTGAGGATTTTTGTATGCGTTGAAAGAATTAAATGGTAAAAATACTGCATTGCATATTTCTGGAGAAGCTGAAACCTTGGGAATATTTTTGAAAAGGTTAGAGTCTTATATTATGTCTTCGAAACAAGTGAAATAAGGCGAACTAACAAAACACACAGGCCCAAGTTTTTCCACATTTAACTGGCGCATTGGTATGTGGTGTAGACTTAGGAGCCCTCAAGTTCAATTCTCGATGGGAGCTTACTTAAATTCTACTCTCCCCTCCAAATAACCGGATATCTTGTTTTAGGAGTGGTAGGACAATAGTGCAACGGATAGGGATTGAACCTGCGACTTTTCAGTTTTCAGTCCGCACCTTTAGCCGTGGACTGTTGATGCTTAAACTGATTTAGTTACCATTTACCACTCCATCGGTAATATACCGTCAAGATTTGTGTCCAACATGTAAAAGCTGTTTAGACTTCCTAGGTTCCCTTGGTTGGCCTACCCCTTCCTAGTCAGTCTGCTTCTAACTAAGGCTGACATTTATAGACCGCATCCTCACTCTGCTGAGACTCGAGACAGAGATAAAGCTAGGCAGTTTTATGTCAGGACATATTTGTGTCTCGTTTAACTCAGCAAACCTTATTAAAAACTTATTTTATCAGATAAGATATATGGCTGTTTGTCTGGTGGAAGGCTTTGGCCGTACCGTCAAGGACGTGCCGCCAAGCGATGGCGTGTAGAAACTTAGGGGTATGGTTGAATTTATCCTGCCATACCCCTTCTAAAATAGTCCGCTACCATCTTAGACTACATCGTCACTTACCATCAGGTGAGATCGCAGTCAAGGACTATCTTGTCATTGAACAAAAAATATTTAAAAAATGGGTCTCTTACGCGCTAGCACATCGAACCAGGTGTTGTCATGCATTTTGCACCCTTCACCGACGTATTATCTCCAACCACTTCTGTCATCCACCAAATCTGGAAGGCTTTCTCATGGTGCTTTATGTTGAAGTCAGCCTCATCACTCTTAGCAAAGTCCTTAAAACGTAGTCGCGGTCTACCCACGTTTCTCTTTTACGGATAAAGACCAAATAATAATTTACTTTTGGTTACCATCAAAGACAATCAAAATTTTCAAGTTTATATAACTCCCCACTTTTTGTCACGGGTATAAAACAGTTAACAGAAGAACTGTTAAGAAAATAAACTTGATATCCCTGTTGGACGTTCCTCAGTGAATCCAGTAACGAGTGAAACAAGATAGAAACAGTGAAACAAGTTACTGCGCCTTAAAACTTGAGAGCCCTGAGTTTATCTTTTAAAGTTAACGTTAACTGTTCCTAAATCTGTCGTTAAGACGTGGAAATTAATGTTCGGGGTGACGTTAAGATAGGTATCTGCAAACTAAATCAACTAGCGTCAATGACTAATGTTGATAATTTAACTCTCTCTGTTAAGTTGGATTTCACATTTACAAAATATGTACAAAGCATCACGACTGCCAGTAGGTATGTTTTATATAAAGACAATTACGTATCAAAACACGATTAATTCGTAACAATTATGATCATACCATAAAAATTAAATACTTAATTATGTTAATACCTGTTTCTGGGGATGACTTGAGTATGAATTTAAGAAACGTGCAAGAGTTATTAAATGTGGCTATCTATACTTATGAAACTTAATAAGGGGTCCCGTCAGAGCTTTGAAAACCGTAGGCAAGCCCTTGTGTGGAGTGCAATATGTATGTGTTAATAATAATATCCATATTCAAACATCCAAGTGAAATGAGCTTATCCCAGTAACGTCATTTCCATACCGCGTAACGCTGAGCAATAACGATTTTCGTAAGCGTTAACGCGTTTAGTATTGATTTGCAGTGAAGCGGCCGCATCACGGAAATCTAAATAAATACCATTGAAATAAATTCCAATTACGACGGAGCGGATAGCTCCAGTAATTCTATTGGCGTACTGCAGCAGCCACAAATGAATTTTGCACTTGCAATACCAAAATAAAACGTATTTCACGATTTAAACTTGCTTTCTGTGGTTACAACTTCGCGTGTACGTTACTATGATTAAGTTGCAGAGTTTCAATAGTTAAGGGTTGGTGTTACAATAATAAAAGTGAAAAGTGAATTCTATTCGCGCACTTTAGCAAAAATAAACGGCAAACGCACTTTAATTAAATAAAACGTTTTGCATGATTTTAACTTTGAAAATTTTTTTTCTGTATTACTATAAACTATACTACGGTTAAAATTTGTTGCTGCATAATTTTGGTTGTTAAAGTTTGGTGGTTAAGCTGCCGTTTTAATACTAGTTGACTCAGAGAACTCGCTTCGCTCGTTCAACGAGTTCAAAAAGGTTAGTGTCAAAATAATAAAAGTTTTATTGATAGACTGTTTTCTCAAAGAGAGTGATTAAAGTAAAATCATCTTTCAACTCCAACGCAAAGTTTTCAATGGCGACACAACCAGAAATATAATTTGACTTAACACAATTAAAAATAAAGAAGAAAAAGCTAGCAACAACAACAATAACAAAATAATACAGAAAACAAAACTCATGACTTCAAGTTGGTTTATGTGGATAAACTTCCGATAGTTTATGCTTGTGTTGAACTGTAGAAAGCTTTATTAGAATGATAAAAGTCGAAAATTAAAGCTCCAATGATTCTATTGGTTCAGAAACCACAAATGAATTTTGCGCTATAATTTCAAATTTAAAAGTATTCTCTGCGGTTATAACTTCACGTTCAAGCTTCGGTAGTTAAATTGCAGAGTTTAAATAACAAAAGGTTTATTGTTTGAAATAATAATAAAGGGAAATAGTTAAGCTCAATTTTATTATCACTGTGCATATTTGCTGCTATACATGGGGCTCCAACTTTAACATTCTCATTAATTTTTTTCTTTTATCTCAATTTGATCGCCGGTCCACTTCTGTATGGCTAAGATGTGAGCCACGAGGAAATGTTGTGTATACGTTTACTCGTAATCTCTATGCGAATCTATATTGAGATTCACAAGTAGAAAACGTGTAGACAAAATTTTCTTATGACTATTCACCTTAACCATACTGGGCATTTCACAGACCTTTGAGAACTCCTCAACAGGAACGTGAGTTTCCTCACGATTTGTACCTTACAATTTAAACAAGTTATACATTATACTTATTTCTTAAAACGCTTGAACTCTGATGCTGAGATCTATAGTGCTCTGACTCAACTCAGACTCAAGATAGAGGTTAAAACGAGACACAAATATGCTCAAGCATAAATCTGTTTCGTTTTAACTCTTTCTTGAGTCTGAGCTGAGTGAGAGTGCGGTCTTAGATTTCAGCCTGAGATCTACAAAGCGTGCTCTGACTTAGCTCAGACTCAAGATAAGAATTAAAACGAGACACAAATATGAAATATGCTCCGACATAAATCTCAAAATCGAACCACCAAACCTCCGAAAAGCAGCCTAGAATCTGAACCACATCTCAATGAACCTGAACCAATCTGGGCTTAACATAGGTACTATAGGCCTAAGTATGTCATGCTCGCTTTAAACATTTCTGTGGTGGTGTCGTGTGGTGCGGGTTGTTACGTTCCCTCAAATATGGTTGAGCGAAGCAATGGCTGGATCATGCGTCATGCTCGTGAACGGGTGCCACCAACGGGAATGGGTCTGCTTTGGCTGCCCATCTTGACATGCGTTGGATTGGTGTACCTACGTAGGCATTTTTGCATTTTTGAAGCTTTATTGTGGAAGCACTGTATACATAGCATAGCTTTGTAAAAAAAAATCTGCATTCCGAACCGGTGGTAGATTTATGACGTGTCATAAGAGCTACAAGTTAGCTTACATGAAATAAATTAATTTTGAATTGAATTGAACTACTTTCTTTTCAGTTCATTGTTCGTACTGTCCACACGAGTGGATTCTGTATGGAGCGGACCTAATACGCTGGTAGAGGCGTAGGTAACATCATGAAAGTACTGGTAAGTAGGATATTACGTTTATGAGTAGCACTAATAGAGGTAGTAGAGGAGCGCAGCGAGGTGTTACGTAACCATATCCAATCGACTAATTACTTAAGAAAAGTGTAAAGCGCATTAGTGCTAAGGGTGTATTAACGGGAGCTGTTTTAACTTTAGAATGATAAAAAAAGACATGTGGCACTCGGGGACTGCCGCGGTAAAGCTATTGCATAGCATTTTTTATCAACGCCATCTAGCGGTGAGAGGAGTCCCGTGTCAGGTTATTTTCGTTACGGAATTTCTGGATTCGGTCTCCACGCTCAAGGCCCGCGATAGAAGCTATGCAATAGCTTAATAATTATGAAAGTGTTAAGCTGACTGACCACTGACTACTTGTTCATTGTAAGCATATTAATTGATATTTGACTAAATTGTCAAAATGTGAATATTCATTAATTACAATCGAAATTGTAACGTGTAAGAAAAACGTTTGTAAATCGGTTAAAAAATGAATAAGTAAGTTATACGTAAGCAGTTTTACTGCAACTGTATCCATCTATTGCTAAAACAAAATTTTTTTTGGAGAGTTGGAGCTACTAGATCGTGATGTCATGATTTGATAGCGTTATCTTTGTCTAACAGGAAACTTAAAAGCTCTACATTTTCGAAAGAGTTAAGATATTAAAATAGAAAAATGGCACTGTGTGTAAAATTGTATTAATATAAAAAAAAGAGTTGCACACGACTAATAATAATAAAAAAAAAGATTTTCCATTTTGCAGCCTGCGGTGATTTCAATAACGTCACCGTAATGGGCATTTACCTTTACAGGTAATTCGCGTAAAAGGTTGTTTCAGTAGAATAATGTAGTTAATTAAGCTATAGATGATGTCTGAAGAGCGAAGGCGTACAGTAATTAAGTAGTAAACAGCAATTAACTCCCTCCGTTGGATAGGCCATTGATTACTCAGTTATTTGTATCGCAACTTGTATCGCTTATTTATGACTAAGTGATACTAATTTCTATAATTAATACATCACTGATGTTATATAACATTAAGGTTTAATTAAGTATCGGTTCTGTAATTTCAACAATTTTGGAACTTCAAGTTAGTCGCTGAGCGTCTTTAGTAATGATGAAATCTTTGAAACAAAAAATGTTAATTTTTACAAGGAAAGCTGTAATCTATAATCTATGGATTTAAGGAGTATACGGCAAAGTGACTTTACGTTGCCATTTACTGCCATATGGTTCCACACAACATTTATAATAGTTGCAATTTAAATAACTGAAAAATACGCTATAAGTTGACTCGCGAATATTTATGCTTAATCTTAATGAACCATAGATTTTTTGAAAAAATTTAGATAAAAGGAACTGTGGAACTGTCTAAAAATGATTGCATCAGTGTGACAAGAGACTTTGTCTAGCAGGGAACGTCTATCGCTTTACAAGGAAGAAGAGTGTTTGTAGGATCAACGAAATTTGCCAAAATTGTATCGTTCTAAAAATTGTAAGTTACACTCAAGGCTGTTATGGTTAAGTATCCGTAGAAGTTACATAAATAATTATTGCCACATTGGTTTAACTGTAAGTATATCGGCTTAATGTTAAGGTACCTTTGTTCTATTTGCTAAGCACTCGATCCACTTAGCACGCTACCGATATAAAATATAATATTCAGCAGAAAGCGTCGATTAGTATGGAATCTCGTTCGAGAGAATGGACCAAAAGCAAATCCCGTGTTTGCACGTCAGGGTGTTCGGCGCAGAACCATTGTAGCTGTTCGCGTACACTGCAGTCTACTTAATAAGCCTTTCAAGTAAAATATCAACTTAAAACCACACATTCCATCACAGTTCACACTAATATAATAAAGGCGAAAATTTATTTGTGTGTGTATGTTTGTCACTCTTTAACGCCACAACTTATGAACTAATTTGATTTGGAATGGAGCAGCTCATACTCAGAATTAACAAAAAGGCTACACTGTATCCCGGAAAATTAAAGCTTTCATGCGGGAACCTTAATTCACGGGGACGAAATCGTGGGCATCATTCAGTGATAAAATTTTGAAAGTGAAGTCCTATCTGCTTTTTAAAGCTTCTTCTGTGAACCGATCATTCGAAATTGAGTACAGGGGCCCAAGTCTGCTATTGCGATTGTAGTTCAATTGTCTATCAATGACATCCCAATTGCTACTTTTAGCAATTTTGGTAGTCTACTAATTCAATGGCATCACAATTGTTTTCCGATGGTTTGCCACTGACACATCTAGCTTTGAATCTAGCTTAAATAAACGTTTTTAATATGTAGTTTTTTTTAAATTCATTTCGGCAAACGCTTTTTAAGCTAATGCCAATACCGAGGTATCATTGAAATACAATCCAATTATAAGAAATCGAACGACCATTGTGAATTTAGTAGACTACGAAATTTTGGAACAATGATAATTGAATTGTTATTGTATTGCGGCTCAATGACAATGACATGTAAAATAGCAGACTTGGGGCCCAGATTGCTTGCATTCTAGAGAACTCCATTGCATCCTAGAAACTCCGCGAAGCTAGAAGCGATGACTCACGTAGTTAGTGAATAGTTAATTAAAAGCAATCACCACTCCGAATTACTCTTAATAGATATAAAAAAATATTTTAAAAAAACCGACCTAAATAGAAATAGAAACGATGAAACCGGTGAAGTATGCATGGTAAAAATCCTACACACACTCTGATCACGAGCGATATGTTCTTATTAATTGAGGAGTTCCGTCCTCCATCTTCTAAGATATTCATCAGATCTTCATCAAAAAATGCAACCAACCTGATACGTCCTTTCAAATAAAAAAAAAAAAAATTGAAATCGGTTCAGATTTAACGGAGTTATAGAGTAACGTCGCCAAAAAAAATATTAAAATAAATGCGCGTCGAATTGAGAACCTTCTTTTTTTTTGAAGTTGGGTAGTAAAAATGTTCACAAGGAAGAAGTGTACGCTCACATGTGGTGAATAGATTTTTATACGGCTCAAGGAGAGTGGGCAAGTACCGCTCACTGTAATGCACAATTAATGGGGCACACTAACAGCGCCGCAAATTAGATTGGTTTCGTGAGTTCACACTCTGAACATTGTGGTCTTGAACGCAGACTGTGCAGAGGAAAGGAGATAAACGAAACGGTCTGTCTAAATAGGATTAAAAACTGAAACAAGTTCAAGTATTACTACTTCTTTTTTATCAACTCAATAGCCCAACGGTTAAAGGTGCGGACTGAAAACTGTAAGGTCGCAGGTTCGAATCCCACCCGTTGCACTATTGTCGTACCCATTCCTAACACAAGCTTTCCGCTTTTTTGGAGGGGATAGGAGGATATTAGTCAACTTTAGGTTGGCTAATATTCTTTAAAAAAAACATAAAAACAAAAAAACTGTTAGACACTATCTACTAGACCTATGTACGCGGCTGGACATAGGTCGCGTGTAATCATTTGTTTATAAAAAGTTCAAAGCACTCTACGCGCAGTAGATATTTCACGGGTAGGTTCGCGATATATTGTGAGCTCAAAAATAAAATTACTATATTGGTAACCCATCATTTTCGAGATAAGTGGCATTTTAAATTTCATTATAGGCATTAAGCATAATCTATTCACAAAGTTTCCGTTAAACTACTACTAGATTTAATAAACTAAAAAAATAAAATCTGTTCTCTTTTTTTGTTAAACATTATTTGACAAATCACTGAGGTTTTAACAAGAATACCTAGTTACTTAGGTACATTTTATTATTTATAATAAAATAAAGTATTCCTATTTAAGGAATAAAACTTAAGGTTATATATTAATATGTAAAATGTACATATAATTTCTCAGTAAGTTGTGAAGTATTTTATAAATAATATACACGAGATACTGCTTTGTTGCCGCATTTATCTCGACCGAACACTTCAGGCGGCTCCAGTTTAGCTACGTTAACTTTCAACTTAAGTTTAGTTCTTTGTAATTATTTCTACACTGAAAATTGAAAATTTTTACTAAAGTACCGTTTTGGCTCCTTTAAAGGCATGTTAATTATTTTTTAACAAAATTATTTTGAACACTAAAGATAAATATAAATGTTCAACAAGCTCTCATTTTGCGGATTTGCTCTCATTTGAAAATGCGGATTACATATTTTCATTTTAACGCTTACTGACTAGCTATTAGGACGTTGTAACATGTCGACGTTTTAAATTTTTAATTTACACTTGTTTATTACTTAAGTTATAAGATTTGTTTTTTAATAAATATAATTAGTGTACAATAAAGTGTACACTAATTTTATTTCATTTCAATTATTAAAAATTCATGGTTGGTTTGAGCCTACGTTTCTTTTTTTTTAATAGAAGACTAGCGGTTGACTGAGATGAAGACGCAGCCTAAGATAGTGCGCGCTTGCCTAGCAAATGCCTTTTCACTCTTAATTTAAAGACACCCAAGTTATAGTTGGTTGAAAAAACGGTAGACGGTATGCCAAACATACCGTAGTGTAAGTTTGGCATTATAGCCAAAATACCAAACAGGCATTCCAAATTTTTGCGGTGCGTATTACTAATAGGAACGAGGAAGGAAAACGCTTAGTGCGAGATCGTGGACTTTGTCAGAAACTTCCGTTATAAACGTTGTAGTTCGCATTTATAATCTCTTTTAGTAGGATAATATTGCTTCGAAGAGAGGTAAGTACTCTAGGTTAAGAGTTTTCGTAACGCCTCACCGTCTTCTGTTTTTCCATTATCCGGTCAGATCCAAGGGAAATGGCGCTTTTATTTGCTGAATAGTGAATGTTGAGCACTTAGCTTCGTTAGCTTAAAGAATAATGTGGACAGTTTGCAGTAGATTAGGCCACAAAGAACTCCAAGGTCTGTTTAATGAGTTCCTGCCTAATTGTAATGACCCTCGGAGAGGCCTGCGTAAATGGTTATGGTTTCTTTTGTCTGCTTTGGAACTTAGCTTTTATTGTCATGTTTGAAGCTGGGTTCTCGACTCGCAAGCGAGTTTAACGACCTTACATATCCACACATTTAAACTTGAATGGATGAAAATCTTAGATCTTTCAAGAATTTCTGAAATTTTTTCTCATTTGCTTCAATTGAATTATGCAAGATTTTTGAATAATAACTGAATTAAAATGTATGTCTAAATAATATTATACATTATGTACATAAATTATTATTAAATCGCTTGTGTTAGCGACTTCGTCACCGTAGTTTTTTTGAAAATCCCAAAAGATCCTTAAAAAGTAGCCTATGTACTAACTCTACAGGTCCTGAACTATACTTATGCAAATATTGCTCCGTTGCTGCGTGACTGAAGGACAAACTAACAAATAAACACACATTTATGTTATATTCTAACAGGCATCAGATGTTCCTGCTGAAAACAGAAATGTCCGGTCTTCTGGAAACTCTTCTTTGACATTTCGTTTATAACAATAACTACGGCTGCTATTAAAATAATTAATTCTAACGTCGTCAGCAATTCTTAATCCCGCTTCTGTAGTTCGTTACGCATTTTGTCCTTGTCAGGCGTTCTTTGGGTCCAAATTTGCTAATACAAGGAAAATAAGATGCTGCCGTCACTTACGCAAAATGCAAGTTTAGTCGTTGTTTTTTGGCTGATAAATTTTTTAGTGGAATTCTAGATAGTAATTTTTATAACCGACTTCAAATAAATGGGCAATCGCGTGTCAAGGCACGCGCTGTGTAGAGTTCAATAGTTGCATGTCACAATATAATGCGAACTTAAGAGGGTGTGCATATGTAATTTTTCATCATAAAAAGTTCTCATAACATTTTAAATTTTACTAGGATAGAGTGTTCACAAAAGGTTCACATATGGTTCACATTAACCGTTTAGTAAACAGTCTGCCAACGCGCGCCATGCAGGCATCGTCTGACTTACAGCCAACTTACACGCGCTAACTAATCCAGTCGGCTGCGAAACGCATGCTACTTCGCGCATGAACGATTTGCTTAGCTAGACTCAGCCAATTGCAAAGTCCCTAGTTTTCCTTGGTGGCTTATTGTGAGCCGCTAATAGGCGACTTTGCTGATTCAAGACTTTGTGACTGATAGTGTGAGCTGTGTGATTTGAGGTTCAGACTCGGCCGGCAGACTATGCTTGTGAGCTTAGTGTTTACACGCTCTTATTGAATTAAATGCCAGAACAATGATTACAGGTTACACAAAACGTTGAGGTTGTAAGGCGTCTTCTGGCTAGATGTAGCGATGACATCCGGAAAGTGGCAAGCTTCGATTGGATGCGAAAGGCCGAGGAAAGGCAATGTTGCCGCTACTTAAAAGAGGCTTATGTCCAACAGTGGATTTATTTTGGCTGATGATGACACAGAAGGTATGAAAGAGTAAGTTTATTGAGAGAATATCACCCAAAACTCGGAACTGTTAGGTATGCAAATATATTTCCTTTATTCCCTCGCCTCGCAGAAACGTATTTCTGTCCGCTCCTTTGAATCGATTCTGCGGTAGACGAGAGTGCTTTCTTTACGTCATTTCCTGTTTAATGCATAAATACATAACATTTATTTTACGATTAGCACGTAAAACACCATGTATAACGTATTTCGTTCTCTCTTTAAATATTTCGCAAAGGTTTTGTTTTTAAAAAATTGAAAATGAAAATATTAATCTACTAAAGACAACACTAAATAATTGATACGTCCGTTAAGACGCACACTGGGTAATCTTATATGTTTGTGATTCATAATCTGTGTAGTGATTTATACTCATTTATAAAAATTCTTTTAAAAAAAACCGACTTCTTACGCCACTACAAAGTATAAAAATAATGTTAGTTTGTTCACGTTTTTTCAAGTCGGGCGGGCTTAAAAAGAAACGATGAAACCGATACGCGATGCTCACCCGACTTTAACAAACGTGTCTCTCATGTGCCATCAGAAGGCGAGCGTCGCGCAAAAAAGGGTTTCGTTTTTTTCGGAACCCTAAAAACGGAACAACATACCTACAGCCGAATCAAAACATTAGGCACTGCACTTTCCAGGTTCCATAATTTAACAAGCCTAATATGATTTTATCTGCGTACCAGGAGATTAAAGTATTAACTCTTGTTCTACTTTCATGTTATTATGACTGAACTACAGTCAACACGTTTTGCCGTCTGTACTTTCCCTAAACAGATTATGTGGCATCGTGTTAACTTAGTGATGGGACGCTGTTTAAATAAAGGTCTTTTAGTCTTTTTTAAACTTAATTACAACATAATAATTGTAATTAAGTTCTATTAATTCCTTTTAGCCATCTTTTCAGTAATAAAGTTGCTTGAAGACTAATACGGACAAAACCATTTGAGTTGAGTTTGAGAGTTAGTAATTAGTGTAGCATAATTTCATAGTACATATATTCATAATATACAAGATCTAAGTGACATCTTAAGGAAAACTTTGTGAATAGGTTACACTTATGCTGAGATCTATAGAGCGTGCTCTGACTTAGCTCAGACTCAAGATAGAGATACAAATATGCTCCGACATAAATCTGTCTCGTTTTAACTCTGTCTCGAATCTGAGCAGAGTGAGAGGGCGGTCTATAGAGTTCAGCCGTAATGCCTATAATGAAATCACAAATGCCATTCATCTCGGAAATGGTGGTTTACCAATATTGTAATTTTTTAAGCTTGCAGTGTATCCCGAACAAGGGACGCCAATACTACAACAATATTCGTGATAATCGGGCTCTTTTGGCACAGATTACTTTCCAAGTAATGTTAAAAGTAAGCAAGTAAGTTTTTTAGGCAGTTAACGCTTTAGTACGCGAAGCTAGACCACTCTAAATTTTAATTTCGACATTTCTTAGTAGTCCGTATATTTTTCACAACTCTAGTTCCACTTACCCCTTTCCCCTTTAAAACGCCATGAATAATGCTTGACATTTGAGTCGTACTGTGTAACTCTAGCTTTAAATGGATTACAGAGTCTCGCGTGGACACTAAGTTAGTCCCATAATTGTATGCACACAACCGTATGGCGCTAACATAAACATTATCTAGATGTGCACTTCTTGGTTTGTACGCTGCCTAATTAAATAGGAAAATTTGCTGTGTGTGTATTTGTAGTTTAAACTGGAGATTCTTCTTAACATCGTAATTATGAAGTGAAAGTGTGTTTGTCTGTTTGTTTGGTCCTTTAATCTAAGGAAGCGAAGTAAGGGATCACCGGATTTTTTACACGAGTAAGGTAATAACTAAATAATATAAAAGTAAAAATTCTTTTAACAAAACCGACTTCAAATGCCTGCAAAGTATATCAATTGTGCCCATATAATTTGAAGAGTTCCCTCGATTTCTCCAGGATCCCAATGGGACTACCTGGGAAGTATACCTACCCTTTCAAACAAAAAAATAATAATTCAAATCGGTCCAGGCGTCTTCTACTAATTGGGGAACATACAAGTTAGTTAGTTAGTTTTTCTAAACAAACACTAAAGTTTTTGGCTTGAAAGTCATTTTAGAAATTTCTACATTTTGTAAGCTATCCAACAAGGTACAATAATTTACAATATGTTAGAAATTAGGAGCACAACACGAGATAAGTAAATGAGAGCAAAAAATAAATAAATAAATGAATAAATATAAAAAATATTATGTGTAGGAGAGTAGGATTAGAGTGATTATTGTTCAAAGCGTCATTTAGTGACGGTAGGTGCCTACATAAATGTAAACCTCTGGCATCATGAGATACCTAATTCAATAATATTATTTAGCCTAACTCATATTGTTAGAATAATAATTAATTATTTTATTCTCTAAATTTAATAATAATAATTTAGAATTAATTGCTAGTAATTCATAGATAATTGTAACTGTAGTTGTTCACTTAATTTTGACTAGATTGCATTTAAATTAAGTACCGTGTCGCTAAGGATTTAATTAGCATATTGATTGGCTTTTGTTGTTTTAGAACGAGTCTAATTAATGTATTTACTAATGATAATAATATGCGAGTTAACAAATCTTATTTGTTTAACAATACGGGACTGATGACTCAATGACCATTTACAGGATGTTGTTTTAGGAGCGATTACCATATTATTATTAAAATCAATGATGATTCGACGGAATTTCGGTAGTATTATGTCTAGTTTTAATTAAATAATAAAAAACCTAAGTGTAAGTCATACTTGCAAACTGATAATAATTATATTAATTACTGGATATCCAACTTAATGGCGAAATTTAGTACTATATTACTGGAGATGTGACGTCATTGGCATTTCTGTATGAAGATATACTCTTTGAAAAGCTGTAATCTTTTATTGATTTGAACTAAAAAACTTGAAATTTACAGCATGAAAGGACCAGTAGGTAACATTTATATTCAGTATAAATTAATAACTCAAGTTCTTTCTGAGAAAAAGGCCCTTGTCACAGACAGATCGACTATAAGGTGACAATATACCAAATTAAAAAGACATTGCTTGACATTAACAAAGATCCCAAGTCCGTTGTATAAAGGAAATTATTACTAAGCAAATATTTATGCCCCCTAACTCAGCGAACAATGTTTTGATTAAAATTTAATTTCGGTGCCAGGGGGTACACCGGGCGATACCACCCCGTTTAGGTTTGATTCATCTTAATTAACTTGTTATTTTAAACTTCTTAATAGTATTATAATTATTCAAGAAAAGTGGAAATAAAAATATGTACTAAAAAATTAGGAAAAAAAGGAGTAATGTAAATAAGTAGATGTATTATAATTAATCGACAGATAAAAGAACTAATAAAAGCAAACAGAAAATAAGTAAGAAGAAAGGAGTAAACAACCGGTATTTTAAATATTCGTTGCGTCGCCAACTGTCTATCAGGATAATCAGAAGAAAATGTAAATAGCAATTTCATTCCCAGACATAAAAATAGAACGTAAAAGTGGGCAAGGTATAGTTGCCAACAAATTGCAATGTAGTGTAACAGTTACAAATAATATAAGAATAAAAACTCATGAAAATACTATATTATACTACTCCTGATTAAAAATAAAACATTAGAACTTAATTTCAAAAAAATTTCAGGACGAGCGTTTCTTTTTAGCAAAAGCAATATTTTCAGATATCACGCACCGTGTGGTTTTTCCAGATATACTCGTAAGCAAGTTCTTGATAGTACTCATCAAGTAAATGTCTGTAAATTAGTGATGATACCCGCTCTATATAGAAGTATTTTTGTGGTTTTATTATCCACTTTAGTGCCGATTTCAGTAACATCGAGGATTTTTAACTGGTAGTTTTTGTATTGAAAACAGATGAAATATCTTTATTTCACAGTTAATACGATACTGAATGTCGGTAAAAGCTATCTAATACTGTGTCGTTCTCGCGAGCTGAACGTAATCGAAATCTGATTTCTTTTAATATTTCAGCCAAGATTTCAGCAGAAAGCATCTTTTAGTATTCTAAAATAGGTACAGATTGGTAAGAAAGGAATCTTGGCAGGTACAGATCGACAGATACACTAGTGAACCATAAATAATGCAGGCGATAGCTTTGAACAAAGGATTTGTTTTTTATCTTATATTTTGTTATTCAAAAGGGTCATGACGAGAATTCATACTGGAATGTCAAAGAGGTAGACGATTGTATGACAGTTCACAGAGAAAGAATATGCTAACCAGTACGCCAGTGATAGCGTAGCCTGGTTAGCATAGCGTCTGTGTTTTGTGTGGTGCGTCTGTAGTGCGGTCTTATAATTGAGTGATACCTGGTTTCGATTCCTGGCAGGGCCAATTTTGGAACGTACGTGGACGTAATAGTCTTAAAGTGGTGTCTCACGTTTGACCAGAGAGAGATCAGGAGCAGGACCGACAGCTTTATGTGCTCTTCGAGGCACGGGGTTAACTCACCGTCAACTTCCTAATCCTGGGGTTAAAGAAAAACACTATACATTTTATGGCCCGACCCGGGAATCGAACCTGGAACTTGCTAACCACTAGACCAATAAGGCAGTACAAAATATAATAAATATGTATTTTGTTCCATAATATGTTACTGGCATCCTTTAGGCATCACATCTGAAAGGTGAAAATGACAGAATATTAAATGGGATCCATTAGGAATATCAATTATTCCGTTATAAGAATACTGTTAAAATACCCAATAATTCCAAGTAGTGTAATGGATATTATTCATATTACTTAACTAACTTTTGCTCGCGGCTTCATTCACGTTAAGTTCGGTTTTTCAAACCCCTATTTAGGGGATAACCCTTAGATATTGAATTTTCATAAATAAATGGATGCCATTTCTGACCGATCTTTCATAATATGGGAATTTAAAAAACAATCTTAAAGTTAGACTAAAAGTGGATCTCAAGAATAATCTTTTTGCAATGAGCACTCGGCTTGTTAAGAACAAACACTCAAAAATATATCTTTCATTAGATGTTCTTGTTTGTTTATATTCTGCAAGAATTCGTTTTGTTTTAATTACATCTATTTTAAGACGATCCATAGCGAATTAAGATGAAAATATAGGGAGACATGTAGACAAAGAAATAAAATCGAAATGTCTGTTTGTGTTGTCTTTCTACCTCTTATAGATGTCATATGATTATTTGTATTTAACTCGTAACATAATCGAAACAAATAGATGCCTACAACTTTACTGATAAAATAAAACTGTTGATAATAATTAGAGACATTATCACTTAGTTGGTTTTTCTTTCATTATCACAGAAAATTCGCTGAACCGATATTATTATTTATTATTATTATTTATTATTTATTTGAAGTCTTTACACTTACAGGATGCGAAAACAGATTAGAACGATGATCCCGCAGAAGTATAAACTGTGTTGCGGTGATCATCGCCCTCCTCGTACATAATTAAAAAAGACATACAGAGTAGGGTGGTTTCGGGGGTTACGCGACCGGGGTCAGTTAGCCGACCACTAACAGGTCCTACGGCATTAAAACGAAAATAATAAGAATTCTATTCTTCTTTTCCAAATGAAATTCACTTAAGTAAAGAGGGGGATAGACCTATTAGTTTTACCTACAATAGTTGGCAGCTTTGTGTTTACCCGAAAGCAAACAAATCTTAGTTCAATCCGCCGCTCATACTTTCGGCGCGTACACGTTCCCAAAACAACGAAAAAAATAGTGAGTAAGTGAAGCGTTCGAGGTAAGTAGATCGTGATGTATTTATTTGAGTCAATTTTTTAATGTTCTATTAAGTGGATATATATATGTTCTACGTTATTTGTACATTTATTACATGTAATATACAAAATCAGGTAAAAAAATTGAATGGTCGCTAACTGAAATTGGAATTATCCAATAACTTCAGTTGGCGACCACCTGGCCGCCAATAGACATTTAGAAAGAAAAACATTTATTTTTATTTTTTATAGACTACAAATCTAATTCGGAATTTAATCACTTTCAATTTAATTTGTTTATTTTTATCCGTGTATCTTTTAGTTTACGACCACCAAATTATTATTATAAAACATCTTAAAATGTATGGGTATCAAGTGGTCGCCAACTAAAAATGAGCAAATTAATATGTGGGTTTACGACCATTTGCAATCACTACTTATAATCTTATCTGTTTTTTGCATAATGTAGGTGTTTAATATATAAAATTTTCGTTACAGATGTCCTCCACAAACCGTATTAGAAAATAACACCGGCTTATTCCCAAAGAGATCTGGAATGTGCTTTAAAAATATAAGAGAAGGAGGACACGGTATTAGAAAAAAATGTAAAATGTATAACATCCCGAGATCTGATGATCTGATGAAACTTTTGTAATTGTTGTTTAAAGTGATATTTTTAATTTTGTACTTGTGTAGGAAAATGTATTATACTTGCTAAGATTCATTTAAGCTTAAGCTTGAATATTAAAGTGTACCTTTGATCTCATGAAAAAATGTGTTTTAATAATTTATTAAATGTATGAATAATAAAGCATGAATAATAATTATTTTTTAAACATTAACACGTTCATATTTTTTATTTTTAATTAATCAAATTTAGTTTTCCCTAGCAAATCGAGAGGTCGCCAACTAGATAAGGGGGCAGTCGTCAACTAGCAAAAGTGGTCGCCAACTAGCATTTCACATAGTTTTTAAGATTTATTCAATTTAAAATGTTTTCACAACTGTAATTCTTATTTTTTTACTTTTAAATATAACTTGACAATATCTAGGACCCCGTCATATAACTTTAATACATGTGCTATGGGTGCAACATACTTAAATATTGACGTAAAGTTGAATATCCCGCTAATCGGTCGCCAACCGGCGAAATCACCCTACATAATGTGACAGACAAATTACAAAATACAAAAATTTAAACTTAAAATAAAAATTAAGGTGTTTGTGTATGTGTATTGAGGGATGTGTGCATATGAGAATGAACGTGTGTGTGTGTGTGTGTGTGTGTGTGTTTGTGTGTGTGTGTGTGTGTGTGTGTGTGTGTGTGTGTGTGTGTGTGTGTGTGTGTGTGTTATTGGAATTGACGCAACTTTACAAGGACTTCCGTTTCATCATATGTGAGCGTACGAAGATATTCAGCACATTTGTTTTTACATTTAGCTAAAGTCAATGGATATACGTTAAGTGATTTGTTGATACGATTGTATAGTAAACCGCTAAAATAAAAATAGTGCCGACCGGCAATAACAGTCCGACATGGTCTAATGGGGCAAACCATATGGGTTCTCCGTTTCATGAAAAATAGATTACGATTGTAAGTTAGTTCAGAGTGCTTGCGTAGAATTGTTTGCAATATGAATAATTGCCGGACTGTGAGTATCTGACAACTGGAATATAGTTCTGAGGTAGGAAAACGCATGGGTTTTCTCAGCATTACTTTTAAAACTGCCCTTTGAGCTCTTTCAATCCTTAGCATACCAGTTTTAGTCGACCCACCCCAAGCAACTATGCAATAAGATAAGATTGATTGAGCAAGGGCATAGTAGACGGATTTAAGGCATTGGAGATCAACTACACTCCTTATGTTCCTAAAAACAAACATTAGCTTTCTTGTGCGCGACGAAACTGCTTCAATATGTTGTTTCCAAGATAACAAGCAATCTACCAAAACACCTAAGTACTTAATACAGGAAGTACGTTCAAGAGCTTTACAAGTGCAGGTTGGATTAAAACCATCACAACTGTGAGCACGTATTGTGAAGGAGACAGGAGCTTGGGTAAGCGTATTAGGGGCAAAGGTTATAAATTTAGTTTTGTGTACGTTTAGTGTAAGGAGGTTCCAGTTTAGCCATTTCATAACAGCTCTAATGGCTAATTCAGAATGATTACAGACTTCCTTCCAGTTAACACCACTAACAATTAGAGCTGTATCATCAGCGTATGTGATAACTTTACAATTAGATAAGCGAAGTGAACATAAATCATTAACATAAATTAGAAATAGGGTAGGTCCAAGTACAGAACCCTGAGGAACTCCATAATGCACTGCTTCCGGTTCGCTAATGTAATTTTCTATAATTACACTTTGTGAGCGCTCAGACAAATAACTTTTAAAAATTTCAAGAGCGATCCCTCTTATGCCAAGTCGTTCAAGCTTATTTAGTAACATGCGAACAGACACGGTGTCAAAGGCTTTAGAAAGATCCAGAAAGATACCCACAGTTTTAAGCTTATTGTCAAAATTTCTAGCAATATGATCAGTTAACGTCACTACAGCATCTTCTGTAGACTTGCCCGCCCTAAACCCGAATTGATTTTCAGAGAGAATGTCGTTTTCAGTCAAGTAATTTACTAATCTTTTATTCAGAATTTTTTCAAAAATTTTTGATAAGGTAGTGAGCACCGAAATGGGTCTATAGTTATCAACATTATCCCTATCTCCAGTTTTATAAATAGGGTGCACAAGGGCCTTTTTGAAGGCTCGTGGGAAAACCCCGTGAGCAAGACAGAGGTTAAAAATGGAGGTAAGGATGGGAACTAAAATATGTGCAGCAGCTTTAACTATAGAAGAGGGAATGCCATCCCAACCGACAGCACATTTATCCTTAAGATTATATATAATGAGTTCCACTTCTTTGTTGTCCACGGGAAGCAAAGACATTGAGTTTAAACGAGTTGGGATGAGAGGTATAACCTCGTTTGTTTTGTCAATTGATGGCTGGACTATTTTTTCGGCGAGAGTCTGACCAAAGGATATGACTAAAGGATAACCGATATGACTAAAGGATTGAGGTTATACCTATGATATTCTACTAGGGATGAGTTATATATTCACAAAACAAGCAAAAAAGTTGTTCCGAACGACGAAGAGTATAATAGAGTATGTACTTCATTGTTAAATAACATGATAAATTACGACAAATATCTGCCATTACGCGCTTCATTTACTGCAAGCTTGTTACATTTACACCTCTATTTATACATATACTATATCATAAGGTTATAAGTAAAAACCTCAATCCTTTAGCGGACGAAATCCTGGGCAATCAGCTAGTTATCTAAATATATAAAAGGCAAAGGTGACTGACTGACTGACTGACTGACTGACTGACTGATCTATCAACGCACAGCTCTAACCACTGGACCGATCGAGCTGAAATTTGGCATACAGGTAGCTGTTAGGACGTAGACATCCGCTAAGAAAGGTTTTTGGAAAATTTCAACCCCAAGAGGGTTAAATAGGGTTAAAAATTCGAACCTAACGTGAGCGAAGCCTCGGGTTAAAGCTAGTATTTAATAACTTCGTAGTACCGAAGTGAATAATTCAAATTAATTTCCTTACTGAGATATTACTAGCAGACTCGTTTTGGCAATTATATACCGGCGAACCTTTATTAAAATATATATAAACAAGCTTTATCCCGCGGCTTTGCTCACGTTAAGTTCGATTTTTCAAACCCCTATTTAGGGGGTAACCCTTATGGGTTGAATTTTCAAAAATGCTTTCTAAACGGATGCCTACGTAATAATACTTTTAACTATAATATGTATTCTATTTCAGCCCGATCCTTCCAGTGATTTGAACTATGCGTTGATAGATCAGTCAGTCAGTCAACTTTTCCTTTTTAACCGACTTCCAAAAAGGGAGGAGGTTCTCAATTCGTAGGATTTTTTTTTAATATATCTTCCTCGATTACTCGAAGACGCCTGCTGGGCTAACATGGCAGCATAGAGAAAGCTTTGTCTACACCTTTTCTCGTGTTATCTCTATATGTCTATCGACACTAACATGGTTGCACATATGATTCGTCTCGTTACGTCAAAAGTAGAGATAAAAGTAATTTTTACTTATCTATGGTATTTTTCTCTACAAACACTAACATGGCAACGTAATTTTCTCGAATTGTGACGGATAAAATAGAAATATTTGTCTTCGTTCAATCTTGTAGACGAGATACTTTCTCGATGATAGACTTTACTGAATTGAAACTTTATTTTTACGATTACACATATATTATCGGTCTACGAAGAGCGAGAGGCGCGCAAATCCAACGCAGATGAATTAGAGATGTGTGTGATCCGTTTGATTTAGGCGATGGAGAGTTCCAATCGCTTTAGCGGATCTCTTGCCGAGGATTTGGAGCCTCTAACCAGTGGCAGCCTGCCCGCCCATCTTAAGGTAAGTATGGAAATGCCTACTCCTCGTAGTAGTGTACCTACGTACTAGAAAAATACCAATTTTAAAATATACCCACTGATACCTACTGACGAAAGCTATTGTAGGAATTGTGCAGTGTGCTCCATACAATTTTTTCAATTGATTGATCCAAAATAAAACCAGATCCAAATTGGGCAAGATCATAGCATGTGCCAGGCCCAAATTACTGTGAGCAGTTTTCTTGGTCAGTTTTTGACCTCTATTTATAGAAGTACTTATAAAATTAACTTATAACCATTTTCTTTTAAATTGTTAAAAAAAAAATTATACTTCCTGTGTTCATGTGGATAAAATACTATACATAACACAACTTTCAGACGCTTAGCTGAGTGGGTACATTTTCTTAGCTTCGAACCAGCTCTGAGGAGTGTGGCTTCAGAGTTTGAAGCTAAATTCAATGTGCCAGGAATATTGGGGCTCCTCGACTGTACCCATGTTAAAATTTTTCATCCGCCTGGCCCACGAAGAGCCCAATATAAAAATAGAAGAAAGGATGGACACACCATTAATGTACAACTGGTATGAATCTTATTATTTCTTTCATTACATGTTTTTTGCAGAGACCTACCACCAAAGTAATAACTAAATTTCCTGATAACTAAGTTCATTCCTAATTCTTACAAAAACAGGCAAATGCAAAGTTGAACTTGCACACTCTAATAGCTTGGCACCCCCTTGATGACCCAGTACCCAGTAAAGAAACAAAAACTATTTTTTATGTGATTCTTATAACAATTAACATCTTTCACACAGATGACAGACAGATGGAAAACAACTATTGACTCACAGAACCCTAAAAGTGGTTGACTCTTTATCATACTTTTACTATTTTTGCCTGCCTTTAACTTGATCTTAAAATTACCAAAGGAACCTACCAAACCTTTGCTCTGGTTTAGAAGAAGACAGAAGATTTTTAAATTTCAATTTTGTCTATTTATTTATTCTAGAGCCTATTTTGTGTATTTGTCTATTGTAAATTTATTCTAAATTCTGTTTGAAGTTCTTTTTGCAATTCATTTTATAATGATTGTAACAGATCTGCGATTCTAACTAAGTATTATTGTTAGCTGCAGGTAATGTATTTAGTTTATGTAATACTAACGGACGCCCGCGACTTCGTCTGTATCTTCAATTCACAATCGACAGTTCCTAAATCCCCACAGTTTAGTTGGGCAGAACTCTTGCAGCATCAGGATCGAGGAGTGAGAAACCGAAGTTTTAATGGGAGCATCTCGTAAAATTTTGTGTCAATTAAAAAAAGATTCATACAAATCGGTTAAGAAATCACGGAGATATCAATATACAGAGGTAGAAAAACACAACTACTTCTCCTCCTTTTTCGAAAGTAGGTTAAAAATAATTTTTTAACCAACCTATACGCCCGATAATATCAGCTATCTACCAGTGAAAGTTCCGTGAAAATCGGACCAGCCGTACCCGAGATTAGCGGCAACAAACAAACAGACAGACAGACAAAAATTTTAAAAATTGTTTTCATGTTATACATACCGTATTTACTTTCAGATGCAGTTAGTAAAAAGCTGTTCTTTTGATATTACAAACAGACACTTCAATTTTTTTTTATTTGTATAGATTGTTTTATTTCTTAACAGTGTACCATTGGAGCAGGAAGATGCTGAAAATGCTGAGCAGCTGTCTACTTGGAACTAGAAATTTTATAGTGTCCTTTGCTGCTGGAAGAAAAGATTACTAACAATTTGTTTTAAAAACCAAAATGGATTGAGATATTACAACAAAATATTATTATAAGGCTACTGATCTATTATACAATTATACACTTTAAAAACAATAATTACCTTCCTTAATTAAATTTAACCTACCTACCCAATTAGACCACCAAACTTGTTTTATATTTAATAATTATGTATTTTCATTGTTAGAATAAAAATAAAAATAATAATATATTTAGAATACCTACTAACTGAAAGATACTTTATCAGTCTATTTGTAAATGAAAATTTAAGCATAAATAAATTTTCTTAGTACCTATACATACTTATAAATTACTGTATGACGAAAGGGCATGAAATAATAAATTTTGCTTCTACTAAAACAAATAATTTATTTAATTTTTCAGTATTTAGTTCCATTAGCTGAGTTTATAATTTTATTTAAATATGCAGCATATTTTCAACTTGAACCATAAGAATATTGTTTCTGGAAAATTATTTTAAGTCATGGGTACAGCACCTGCTTGATGTTAAAATTGCACGTCCCGCAAACAATAACTTTTGTATCTTCAGTAAAGTAGAATGTGCTGTTTTGTTAATGTTTTGTAGGCCTTATAAAGCCCCACCCTCATCTTGGGCTTTGTGCTGTTGGTCAGGCCAACACTTGAAACATAAAGTTCTTAAATTAATGCAGTCCTGTGTGTATCTAAGAGATAACTTGAAATATATTTCTGCAAAGACTACAAGCTAAGGCAATAATGTAACCGACATGAACAGTGCACAATAAAAACAGGTATTTTAACTTCAACACCACCACTCCATCACTGATTGGTGTGGTTCAAAGTCAAACTTGTCTAGCACTTCCTTTACTATTATCCATTCTGCATTATGCCCCTAAAGGGGTCCTGTAATCCCTGGCCGTAAATTCTGGATGTTGTACCATTATTTGGCCGTAAATTCAGAATGTTGTGCCGTGTTCGTATACTGGAACAATTTGGTTTAGTTAATTTATGTTTGACTCCATAATAAGTATACTTTATTATCCATTTTCAAAGATATCGCCACATTAATTTACTTATATAGGTACGTTTTCTTTAAACTTTGACGTCTTTTTTGACGACCTCCCTGGCGCAGTGGTGAGCGCTGTGGTCTTATAACTGGGAGGTCTCGGGTTCGATTCCCGGCGGGGGCAGTTTAGGAATTTATAATTTCTAAATTGTCTCTGGTCTGGTCTGGTGGGAGGCTTTGGCCGTGGCTAGTTACCACCCTACCGTCAAAGACGTGCCGCCAAGCGATTTAGCGTTTCGGCACGATGGCGTGTAGAAACCGATAAGGGGTATGGGTTGAATTTACACTGCTATACTCCTTCCAAGTTAGCCCGCTACCATCTTAGACTGCATCGTCACTTACCATCAGGTGAGATCGCAGTCAAGGACTCTTGTCATCGAATAAAAAAAAAAAAACTGTTTTCCATTTTCTTAGACGAGTAGGTAGTTTAACAAATAAATTCAATTTAATTCCCAAGCAGTGTTTTTCATAACAAATAATTACATTAATTTAACTTAATTTATACAAAGTACGAACAAACAAATAATTAGAAATTAGGAAAATTTCAACAAAAACAAAACATAAAAATTCAAAACGTCAATGTCATGAAACGTCATTTTTAAAGGTTTCTGACCACAGGACATATAAATGTCTATGTTTCAAACAAGCAAGTTGCGTGCAAGTAGGATAAAGTACTTCCTACTTCCATGGTTTCAGATACAAAAGAATGAACGAAGTTTTTAAACGGCCACACCGGTTTGTCTACACGAGAAAGCCGAAGTCTTCGACGAGAGCTGTATCGTTCGTGTCGTGCATGTTAGTGCAAACGAGAAATCAGTCTACATAGACAACATCTCTCGCTCTCGTCACTATCTATCACGTGTCTGGCATGTTAGGCGTACTGGATCGATTTGGAAAATTCTTTTTTTGTTTGAAGGTGGTCCTATAGTCATCAGATCATGATCTGATGATGAGATCCTGGAGAAATCGAGGGAACTCTTCAAATTTTATAGGCAAAATTGATATACTTTGTACTCCTTTGTTTGAAATCGGTTTTATAAAAAGAATTTTTACGTTTATATTAACTTTGGTGTTAGGTCTGCTAATATTGATAAGAAACAATTTCGTTACATTTTAATTGGATTTTGCGAACTGACATTGACGTCAAGGAATCGATCCCATTTGTTATCAGCATAACTTTATAATTAAGTAAACTCTATCCGATGTAAAATCGTGTCACCGAAACTTCCATTAGCGTTATCGCACAGCTACTCTGATCAGTTGGCCAGATGAACTCGCGACCCTTCCCCCGAAGGCAAACCTACAGTCATTAGGCCAACGAGGCGTTTTAATGGACTTACACTATTAACTGCCGGATTAACGGCCGGGAACGGCGCCCGCAAACCTAATTGGCGTTTTTATTGCCTTTACAGATCACCTACTGAGGTGTTGTAAGTACTAAGACATGAAATTGTTTTTAAGCTATTGCATAGCTTCTATCGCGGGCCAGCGCGGAGACCGAATCCAGAAATTTCGTAACGAAAATAATCTGACACGGGACTCCTCTAAGGTGAGCCGCTAGATGGCGTTGATAAAAAATGCTATGCAATAGCTTTACCGCGGCAGTCCCCGAGTGCCACACGTCTTTTTTTTTTTGACGACCTACCTGGCGCGGTGGTGAGCGCTGTGGTTTTATAACTGGGAGGTCTCGGGTTCGATTCCCGGCGGGGGCAATTTCTAATTTTTCTGTGTTCTAATGGGAGGCTTTAGCCGTGGCTGGTTACCACCATACCGTTAAAGACGTGCCGCCAAGCGATTTGCGGCACGAAGGCGTGTAGAAACGCCGCGTGGCGTGAGATTAGGAGGTAGGGGTTGAATTTACACTGCCATACCCATTCCAAGTTAGCCCGCTACCATCTTAGACTACATCGTCACTTACCATCAGGTGAGATCGCAGTCATGGACTATCTTGTCAAGGAATAAAAAAAAATATCAAGAAGAAAGAAGAATTTTAAAATAATGAACAATTACATCTATTACAATTATTAGAAGCCTTTTATTAAAAACTAGCTTTTGCCCGCGGCTTTGCTCACGTTAAGTTCGATTTTTCAAACCACTATTTTTTATTTGTGGAATTTACAAAAATCTTTTCTTAGCTTATGCCTACGTCATAATAGCTGTCTGTATGCCAAATTCCAGCTCGATCTGTCCAGTGGTTTAAGCTGTGCGTGGATAGATCAGTCAGTCAATTAGTCGCCTTTCCCTTTTATAAATTTAGATATAATTTTGCTAGAGAATCATCAATCAACACTGCTTATAAATGATATAAACGACCACGATTGGGCTTCAGAGAACTGCTTGATCCTAGATATTATTCCTAACATAATATAATTAATCGCTTACCGTTAGTGAAGCGTTATATACCAATCTAAGCGTTAGTAGTACATACTAAACGAGTTACTGGGGTTACCTTATGTAACTGAGAGTCTAGTTGCTGATGTTACTTTATTACCTTACTAGCTGAGGCCCGCGACTTCGTCCGCGTAGATTTAGTTTTTAAAATCCCGCGGGAATTCTGATTTTCTGAGATAAAAGGTAGCCTATGTCACTCTTCAGGTCCCCAACTATACCCAGCAAAAAATCACGTCGATCCGTAGCTCTGTAGCAGCGGGATTGAAAGACAAAACAACAAACAAACACACTTTCGCATTTATTCAAATAAAATGGAACAGCCATTCATTATTTTAAGAAGATCTCTAGTACTAAGAAAAGTGACATTAATTAGCGTCCAGTTCTTTTTTTATTCTAGAAGCCTCAATAGAGTAATGGTTTAGGGGTGGAATGAAAACTGATAGGTCGACGGTTCATCTCATGTACAAGTACTGTGTACAAGTACTGTGTTTAGCATGGGTGTTATTCTTCTAAATAAAAAACAAAAACAAAGTACACTTATTTATACCAGTCCACTGTCTGGAACTGTAAGTTGACACTAACAATAAAGCATTTTTTCTCCTCTCTCTCTTTCGAAGTATAGATAATACCCCTAACTTTGCTAATTGGACAAACGAGCAATTCCCAAGCGTCTCCAATTGCATCGCAAACTTCGCGAAAGAAACAAAAAAGTTTTGCTAAAAAACGAACCAACCAGCGCGGACAAATCTCGCACACCGGGAATTAATGCAGCGCAGTTTCTTTTTCAATTTGGTAGGAGTGTTCGTTAAAAATTCAAGATGTACCACGGTAAGGTGCTTTAGAGTGACGCTGTAGGATTCCGCATACACAATACGTAGTGTTTTAGTTAGTTTGCATGAACGTGAGTGAATTGTGCAAGAGCGATGTTGCTTATATACTCAAAGGCGATGCCACATTGCACGATACGAGTCCTACTTAAATTAGTTTAGAAAAGAAACAAAACTATAAATAAGTTGAATTAATCAAATCCAATATACTCGTACAGTTTTCGTACAGTACTCGCTGGATTCAGGCGGCGCAAGACCGAGACCTGTGGAGGTCCATGCAAGAGACTTTTGTCAAGCAGTGGACGTCTGTTAGTTGAGAAAGAAGATACTCGTACAGTTAAAATTTAAATGTTGATAACTATTACATTTTTGTCATAAGATAAAGATTCAATGGCAAACAAATACTTACAATTATAACAAAACAAAACTAGACGATGCTCGCGACATCGTACGCGTGGATTGAGGTTTATTAATTCCCGCGGGAACTCTTTAATTTTGCGGGATAAAACTTAGTCTATTTGTTAATACTGGGTATGAGCTATGTATCTCTATTCCAAATTACAGCCGAATTGGTTTATTCGGTGTGGCGTGTTACTACAAACAAACACACATACACAAACTTTCGCCTTAATGTGATGTAATATTTAAACCTATGATTTCATAGGTTTAAGCTATTTAAGCATATATAGTAGCATAGTATTGTTTTTTCAGAGGGTATTTGAACAATTAATAAACTTTGGCGAGTTTCGAATCAGTCGGAACTAATTTGCATCGTGTTTTACCTACGCCGAAAAACAAAGTTATTACGAACATATCAACAACAGTTGGTTGTGTAGCAGTGGGGAAAAATTTGGGGGATATGCAAGTCAGAGGTTTTTGCTACCGACTACACAGCGCGTGCGTAATACGCAGGGTCGAGTTGGTGGTGAAAGTAAAAGGCGAAGCGCTGTTTCAATTATGAATTTTAGATTTGAGAGATTTGGTAACGTGACCTTTTGATAAAAAACAATATGAAAATTAAGTTCATAAGCATAGCATCCTTCATCTTCATCCTCTTCTGTCTTCCCTATTAAATTTGCTAAAAGTTGGATGAAGAAAAAGAAAGTTTTGCCAGAGCTTTGGTTTTTTTCTATTGTCGGATAAAACGAACATATTGCACACCAAGATCAAGAGTAAGACAACTCAAAATAGACCTTTGGTCCCTAGAAGAAAAAAGTATCCCTGTGTCAGAAAGACTTTTTACATCGAGGGAACAAATACCTTATTTGAGTTGTCTCACTTTTGATCTAGTTTAAAGCTACTAATTATTTTAAGTCATAGTTCACTATACTGGCCCGATGTGATCTGGCAGACTTTTTTTCTTATAGAGAACCCTCAGGCGCGTAAGTTTCTTCAAGATGTTTTCTTCATCGTTTAAGCAAGTGGTATTTACTATAATCTTAGTGATGTGATATTTTGGATTTGACAACACTCTGGCGCAGTGGTGAGCGCTGTGGACGGGGCCAATTTAGAAAGGAGATGTACTAAATTGGGCCCAACTTGGGGTTTCGCACAGTTATATAAAAATATGGAGAAAATAAGTCGATAAATTACTTACATAATTGAATGGTTTTTATTTATGTACAGCTCAGGAAAATCCTACAAAACATTTTTTTTAACTAAGTACGAAACCTAATGCTTTTTCTTTAGTAGAAACGGAACGTTTTCATGGATGTCAGTTTAATTAACCACAGACTAATATAGTACTAATGCAACTGTGGTTTCTGGTGTGGGTTCTGGCTTTTTGGTACTTACCCAAATAGTTTATCTTTATAAAATCAGTAATCTAGAAATAGACCAAAAGTTGTTATAAAACATTTTGCATTAAAAAATATACTGATTTACAAGGGAAATATACTTTAAATATTTATAATAAAAAAAATAGTGCATCATGAATATTATTTTTTTATCACAAAAAAGCTAGAACCCAGATCGGAAAAAAGACGTCTTGAGAGACGGTTTGTCATTCTCATTGTGTTTTGCGCTTTGTGAATATTATTTTGGTGTTTTAACTGTTTTCGTGGATTATTTCATATTATTTAATACTACCTACAAAAGTAAAAGAAACATGCATCCAAACATCTTCCCGCAATACTTTTTCCATTTATTTAAAGTATTTAAACAATACTTCTTAAAAGAACTTTTGATATTTAACGTCTTTTTCACATAACCTACAAATCTAAAACGAGAAATAAAACAAAACTCCCAAGGTCTGCAGAAGTACGAGTTTTTGATGTAAATAGCAAGCATCTAAATCTTCAAAATAAAGCATGTTTCATCCTTGTTCAGTGTTGGGCCCAAGCTTGTATGGACCACAATCATCTCCTTTATAATTTCTGAATTGTCTCTGGTCTGGTCTAGTGGAAGGCTTTGGCCGTGGCTAGTTACCACAGTACCACTCTACCATCGCAAAGCGATTTAGCATTCTGGCGCGATGGCGTGTAGAAACCGATTAGGGGTATAGGTTGAATCTACACTGCCATACCTCTTTCACGTTAGCCCGCTACCATCTTAGACTGCGTCGTCAGTTAAGATCGCAGTCATAGACAATTGTTTCTTTCTTCAAATCTTTTTGTTTACGTTCCGATTATTTCTTTACATTAACCAAACAGTTTCTCACTTGGACCACACTCTACGGGTGGTTGAACGGTGAGAAGAGTGCGCCAGACGGAGATCGCTATATTTATCCGTGTGCCGAACAAAGAAAATAATAATGCTCCTTATCACAAAGGTTCTTTTTTACTGCAATGATTTCGATACATCACTGATTTTTATGATTATCGACTGTTAAACGGTTTAGTATCCATAAATAACTTTATATTATGTCATTCATTCAGTTTGTGGAACACATAACACCAATCGAAAGATTGCGTATTGTGAGACCCATTACGATGTCACGAAATTGCTTTTACACAACGTTTTCTATACGTTTATTTCCATGCTTAAGCGCTTTGTTTCTTCTGAAGCTGACATTTGAAACAAGTGATATAAAAAGACGCTTAAATATTTTCGTGATTGATTTATCATGTTTATTGTGCGAAGGTTCCTTCAAAGTTGAAGCATGTGATATTTAGTTGCTTAAAACACCTAGGCATTATTTAGAAACTTTAGGTATGCGTGCCTGGGATCGAATCTCGGACCCCCCACTGGTGTTCTTCTTTCTCTTATCTTGCTTCCAATTGAAAATTAGCAAGGGATAAAAAATGCGTAATTTTGGATCTTAGGTGATCTTTGTAAATGCTTTGAATAAATCCATGCCCATCCATCCCTTGATAGAGTATACTTAAAAGAATTGAAATGAGGCTTCTATGAAGTTATTAAAGCTAGATCATGCAACTTCTGTCCAAAAATATATTGATATACATATTGTCAAACCGAAGCGCCAAATATAGCTCCTATTTGGTGTTAAATAAATTGAAAGATACTTAAGAAAACTTATTTTTAGATAGACATCTCCTCTTACTTTCTTTTCAACCGACGAATTCCGTTTGAAAACTAAAAGTCCTCTAACAAACAAACTTTAATTGACTTGTAAGTTCTTTTGTTTAATTTCCAGCTATTGAGCCAGCTCACAGATTGAGTAGATTCCTCGTAGTAAGAGGAATAGATGTAATAAATAAGAAGAAGTATCAATTCTATCGAATTAGTAACTATCGGGCACTTGGCGCAGAGTTCTACAATATGTTCGCGCCTGCCAACCATTCAGTCTGTATTTGAGTGTAGACGTACGACAAAATTGTCTTATGCCATGCTTATAAACACAAACTTACATTGTTCTATAACTTGAGTCCTAATAAATCCTTTAATAAATAATTGTTCAGTCAGAATGATATGTTCTCATTATGACATCTACAGTGGTCATAATTAAATTCTGCTTTTTCATAAATCTGTGAAAAAAGTTTCACAACTTTTGTTGATGACAGAAGATTATACAATTTCAAGTACTTATAAGCATAAATGAACATATTGACTTAGAAGAAACTGTCTCATACTTTCAAATGACTAATAAAACAAAAGCAGTACCTACAGTCAAGAGTTTTCACAATAAAGGTTTTCACATAACATCCCTTTTATGGAATGAAATTAATATCGCCGTACAATTGGCTGTCTTAAGACAGCCGTTTGTGTATTCTCTACAGTTTAGTTCAATGTTTTCGATGTGCTTTGTAAAATGACTGAGCCATCGAAATTTTTTGGTGCATGGCACTTTTAATTGATGATCTATGACGCAGTTTTGCATTGTCAGAGAAAAGACGAATAAATCGTCTTTAGAATATAAAATTCTGCACTATATTTAAAAGGTTTTAATTATATAAATGCACAAGTCATTATGTTAAGGATACTGATTTATGGATCCGAAACATGGTAGGGGGTCTCATTAGAAAGCTCAAGGTCACTCACTTAGCGGGCGATAGAGATAGCTCCAATCTCTGCGGGATTAATGTAAATCCGTGGGAGAACTAAAGTTAACATGATAGCTCATCGAATCCCGAAACTGAAATGGCACTTAGAGTTAACCTTAAGGTGCAGATTTTGTTGTGATCTTAAAATATAATTTCCAGCTCTGGACCTTTAGCAATCGAGAAGAGGACATCGCAGATGCTTAGGATGTGCTACCTGATTGGGATATTGATGTACTTTTATAACTGAAATAAAATAGTACGAGTTATTAAGAATCTATAAGTAATTTAAACTAAAAATGTTTGGAATGTTTTGACTGTTTTTAACTGTTCATGTTTACGTATAACAAGAATTGCAATTTCAATCATTCCTAGCATATAATGTAGAGAGTAGGTGAAGAGTTTTACTGCTAACAGGCTTTACGTTATGACGAAATCTATGAAACTTATTTTTCATTACTCATACACGGAAAGTAGGTCTGAAGTTGCCTGAGAAGCGGGTTGAAAGTAATACTTTTCAGCCCTAGGGAGAATCGTTTTCAACTGACAGCTGTCAAATAATTAAAAAAAACTAGTTGTCACATTTTTATTGGAATTCAAATGAAACACGTCGACAAACCCGAGTGCATCCATAGACAAGAAGAAAGATAGACTTTATTCATAAAGTAAAGACAACTGATTCATAGACATATGTAAAATAAAGTTCACTCAATTTTCTTTAGCTAATTTCTATTTTTATTTTGACTTTCCTTATATTCGTAATGAAAAGCACAGTGTTTACCTCGGGATAAAGACTTATTTAGTCCCTCGAACTATAGGCCCCCTCGCTACGCTCGGGCGCCAAACCCCGTCTCGGGACTAAATAAGTTACTTTCATCCCTAAGGTAACAATGTACTATTTCAATAACTTTAATAATGTAGACGTCACATTGCGCCGAAACGAGAGGGGTGGGGTCGACGCGGCGGCAGTCGTAGCCCGCGCGTAGCTCGTAGCGCTACGCCGTAGCCGGTACGAACGTATACAGTGAAGTGCCGACCTGTAATATTCGCGCATTACTGTAATTCGCGGTACACTTGTAATTTTTTGTGCGTGTATGGAGTGTGGTGTAAAGTGCTTGTGCGAAAGGTTCTCTGTTATAGAGTTCCCCATTGTTATGAGTTATGTACGAGTAGAATTTGTGTGCTGTTGACTTGTCATGACACATTTTTTGTGACTGAGCTTTTGAAGCGAAATTTTTTATTCAGCTTTTTGAATGCTATGAATTATTACTAAGGTATGTATTGTTTGCTTGAGTTTTATAGCGGTGTACGGCTTTTATAATGATGTTTCTTTTAATGATGTTAAAAATGAGATACATTTTCATACGTTTGGATATATAAATTAATTGTTACTGTATTTCTCGGTGTAACAGTACAAGTTTTAGTACTTACTATAATAAATTACTTAATCGATTTCACATTATATAGAACAAGGTTTAATACATGTTCACATACAACTTCTTGATTCTCTATTGAATAGAAAACTTTTGCTAGTATGTATTATTAAGATTTATTTATCACGGAAAAATAATTAAATTACACATTCTAGACAAGACATAATTTTGAACTTAAAAATGTTTTAACTATGAAAAAATACGCAATTAAATAAATAAATAATAAGCAATTTAATATTACATGCTTCAACGACGACGGAAAAAATTGTGAGGAAAACTGCACTGTACTCTCAGGAGTTCTCCAAATTGTTCTCAAGGGTGTGTGAACTCAGCTTATTCGCGTGGTGGACTATGCCCTTAAAACCCTTATCTGAGAGAAGACCTGTGCTCATTAGTGGGCCATTCATGGGTGATGAAGTAAAAATGTGTTGACATGCGTTGGATTGTGTATCTAAGTATGCATTTTGAAGCTTTATTGTGGAAGCACTGTATACATAGCATAGTTTTATTACCTATTGTAATTTTTTTTTTCGAAAAGGGCAACTTTTTTTTTTTTTATTCGATGACAAGATAGCCCTTGACTGCGATCTCACCTGATGGTAAGTGACGATGCAGTCTAAGATGGTAGCGGCCTAACTTGGAAGGAGTATAGCAGTGTAAATTCAACCCATACCCCTAATCGGTTTGTACACGCCATCGTGCCGGAACGCTAAATCGCTTGGCGGCACGTCTTTGACGGTAGGGTGGCAACTGCTGAGTTTCTTGCCGGCTCTTCTCAGCAGAATCTGCATTCCGAACTGGTGGTAGATTTATGACGTGTCATAAGAGCTACAAGTTGGCCTACATGAAATAAATAAATTTTGAATTAGAATTTGAAATAATTTGCTTGTATTCTTTGAAAACAGGCATAGAGTCGGCTCAAAGTTTGGATAAAACAATATAATATTACAATGGGTGGATCGAACGTATTATGGAGTCGAAATTTTTAAATTTTAAACGCAAATATAGCTCCGAGGTAAAGAGAGCAAAGCAAGCCACCGATAACAATGATCTCAGTTATTTTTAAAAGGATTCCTTTTGAGCTACAATTTGTTAAGATAACATGATAAAACATTTTGAGAAATAATGTTTTTCATTCTTTATAAAGGCTTCATACAATATTTCCTAATGTATTTTTATCTCAAAGATATTTGTTCTGATTGAACAATAGAGATATAGAAATAATATCCCACTTGCCATTTTATTATAAAGGTTTTGTCAACTGTATCGACTATGTATTGTAGTAGTAGTAGTAGTAGATAAATTTTCATTAGAATAGAAGAAGAAGAGAAGGACCAGCAAGTAAGTTTGCGGTTGCTATTTTCAAAATATGACGTACACAGGTTAGTTATTACTGTCTCACGAATTGCTGGAGCGAGTTATATCCACGCTTTCTTATTATTTACTTCTACAATCTTCAATTATATAATATGCTTTTTTTTTTTACGAGAAAAATTTTAATAGATTTCTTAAACTTGTGTAAAGGCTAAGATCGACTGTGGAATTTCATTATCGTCACGCCCATTCCAACAAACAACAAACAACTTTCGGAATTTGTTGAGGCGTAGTCGTGCAATCACGAGCCTATTTCTCATTTGCCTATCGTGCATGTGTGGCATTCATCTCAATCCATTTCCGGCCCACAACTGGTCTCCCCTCGAATGAGAAGAATTTAAACGCTAGTCTATCACGCTAGCAACGTGTGAATTGGCAGACTTCACACACCTTTGGAGTACTGTGGTAACTATATGAGAGCAGTTACTAAGTATTTTATTATGCTTTTGGAATTCCGACGTTGCTCCTCAATTGACGCAGTGCGTTATGACCACACCAAGGAAAAAAAAACGTATGCTAGAAAACGAGGTCTACAGATATTTATCTACATAATAATTTATTATTTTTACTATATATTTTTATTCTCTTTCTACAGTTTTTAAGTTATTTAATTATCTCTGTATAAGATTTATATTCCAAAATTCTTTCAGAACGTTAGAGTAATCCTTATTTTTTAGATGTCATGTGTAAGACCCCTAACGCACTCCAGATACGAAATGAAGGTCGGTGCTCATTAGTGTAAGATGCCTTTCTTTGTCAGTGTACTATTGCTCTATTTCCCATACACGTTCTATTTTACATGCCTCGATGGACAAAGTATACGTATATTACAGCAAATATTGTATTCTTATATAATGTTAGAGCCTCGTTTGGGTTTATTTCTCTCAAATTCTAAGTAGATGATAATACAGCTGTGATAGCTTAGTGGTTAAAATTTAGCCCACCTCATCTAGGGGTGACTTCTAACTGAAGTTATGCGCGTTTTCAGTTGTTAAGAGTGTTCTTCATGAGGTTCTGAAAGTTAAATGTGAACTCTGCTAGTCCAAACTTGGCTTCTGTACATAGGACTTTGGCCTAAATATCTACTTTTAATTCTATGAGGATACCCGTGCAGGTACATGGTTGGATTTGGGCAGGAAACGGGTTGAGATGATAATGAAAATAATTACTACTAATATTATAAATGCGAAAGTGTGTTTGTTTGTTAGTTTGTCCTTCAATCACGCTGCAAAAAAGCAACGGATCGATGTGATTTTTTGCATGGGTATAGTTGGGGACCTAGAGAGTGATATAGGCTACTCTTCATCCAGGAAAATTAAAGAGTTCCTAGGGGATTTTAAAACTTAAATCCACGCGGACGAAGTCGCGTGCATCAGCTAGTATTGAATAAACCTACAATCTAGAGCCACTATCGCGATTATGTTGGTTAAGACTTCATCGTTCATTGGAGTCCAAAGTGTTCACTTATATAAGACATCCGTAAGCTGCGATACTACAATAATCATTATCATATTTTTAAAATACTTATGTTCGTTTTATCTTGAATATTATCAATTACCGTTGGGTGGTTTCACTGTCAAAACCAAACCTGTCATCAATAAAAAAAATAGAAAAGATATCCACCAAACAATACTTAAAGATAACATCTTCAGGAATATTTTCTTCTCTCTGAAAGGCTCCCCACAGGGCTTATTGTTTTACGCAGACTCTTGATACCCACTCGCCTGACATTTATAGGCTCTGTTGGAAGTACAATGGGAAACATTTGATTAAGGGCACGGACAAAGAAAAAATGTATAAGCACTTATGTTTAATTGGGCGTAATATTTTCACACTGTGTTTTTAATGTCTCAATAGCCCAACGGTTAAAGGTGCGGACTGAAAACTGAAAGGTCGCAGGTTCGAATCCCACCCGTTGCACTATTGTCGTACCCACTCCTAGCACAAGCTTTCCGCTTATTTGGAGGGGATAGGAGGATATTAGTCAACTTCAGCTTAGCTAATGCTCTTTAAAAAAAAATGTTACCTGGGGCGTGTCTTTTATCAAGTGTTCATTCAGTTTCAAGTTTATTTAGTTACAAAACTTAGGCTGAAATCTATTGACCGCACTTTCACTCCGCTCAGACGCAAGATAGAGTTAAAACGAGACAGCTTTATGTCAGAGCATATTTGTGTCTCGTTTTAACCACTATCTTGAGTCTGAGCTGAGTCAGAGATCTCTATAGATCTCAGCATTAGAGCCTATGCACATGGTGTATTATTTACGCACAGACAATACGCGCGTTAATATTTAATGTTAATAAGGCGTTACCTTTCGAACGAGATTCAGTCGTAACTGGTTAATTTTTGCACACGTCCACAAATTAAGACGCGTTTTATTGATACAACCAGGCTGATACAGCATTAGACACACCGTATTCAGGTCTACAACAGTAATATGATGGTGTCAATCGTATTACTTAGCCTGACTCTACCGCTGCTTTCAAATATAGAACGTAAAAATAACTGATGAAATAACGCGTAAACGCGAGTTCGTCAAACGCACGTGTTTGCGCGTAGGAAATATCAATAATATGGATAGGCTTTTTTATCTGTAGTAAATAGTAATGAAGCTGTATAACCATAGAACTATAGTTTTCACCCGATCACCAGAATGAATTTTATTTATTCCCATAAAACATAAGCTTTTTAATATTTTTGGACCTGACTAAATATAAGAATACTAATATTTGACTGCAACTTCCTAGCAAGTATTGATATAATCTAAGGTTTACTATGGCCTTAGCATAGGGTAGGCATAATGCGGAAAAATGATATAAAATGGAGAAAATCGCCAGTACGAGTTATAAAAACTTAAGGGTAGGCTTTTTATAATTTGTACAATGCCTACCCTTAAGTTTTTTTAAATTCGCACCGAAGATTTTTTCCATTTTGTACCATCTGCCTACCCTGTAGTACATCCTGTGCACGCCACTGGGCCTTAGTTCTTACCAAAGTGTTCTTGTGGTGAATTTTCGTAATGTACAGTAACCAGTGACGAGCCGAGTATAGTTACGTTGGTAAAATATCCAACTTCATTAGTAGTGTAAAGCAAACAAAAACATCATCACACATAAACAATTACAACACGTAGTGAGTTACGCGGATTTTGGCTAGCAACTTCAAAGGGACAAACCAACCGTAAAGAAGCTTGGCTTCCCGCTTTAATAATAAATTTTGGGTCTCGCCTAATTTCCATTTGAGTAAATCCAAAGGTGTTGGATTTACAATTAATATCCAAGTTGAATAAGTAATAAGAATTCTTGTCTTTAAATTATTCTGCTCTTTCGTCACATAGCGTTTATTATAAATTCTTCTTCGTGGCAACGTTGTATCTGTCGTGACTCTACGTAGATTCAGTTGTTAAGGTTTTTCAGGCAGTATCAAAATAAACTTCGACGTTGGTGCGAGTCAGCACTTCTCTTCTTCTCTGTTGTGATGACTCCATCATCATAAATCAGCCAGTATGTGTGTGAGTGACATAAGCCTCATTTAAGTAGCGCCAACGTTACCTAACATTGTATCTACGAGTATTCAACCCCTGCCGCCCTAGCCATATTACTAACTTGTCGTCTCTTTCTATGATTGCTCACGCTAAAGCAGGGGCTCCCAAAGGTTTTTTTATCGCATGTCCTATCCTTTCAGAAGGGAAGCGCTTAAGCAGGGGCTCCCAAAGTTTTTTTATCGCACATCCTATCGTTTCAGAAGGGAAGCGTAATAAAAAAACTTTGGGAATCCATGCTTAAGCGCAAGTGATCGTAGAAAGAGACGATACGTTTGTAATATGGCTAGGGTGGCAGGGGTTGAATAGATACAACGCTAGGTAACGTTGGGGATACCTAAAAGAGGCTTATATCACTCACACACATATTGACTGATTTATGATATGGCTAGGGCGGCTGATACTTTCCGGAAGTTACCGCTCCATCTAGCCGAAGTGCCATTTCCACCCGTGGACCTTGCAATACCCAGTCATACAAACAACGTGACCTCCTTCTCTCCCTCTGCCACTTCAAAGTACATATCCGTATTTAATAAGCGTTTTAATAAAATTAACAGGCCTTTTATTTGTCTCGTGAAATTAATGATGTGACTAACTGTTGCCTGCTATGAAAATCGGCAAAGAATTTTTGTTTTCCTGCTAAGTAAAAAAAATATTTTGTCTCTAGTCCCTAAAACGGGAATCATTAATCTAAAACTAATCTAAGGGCATTGTGATTTTACCATAATTAAAAGAAACGCACGTTTTAGTTAATTTAAATATCTTAAAAATATTCTGTTTTCTTTATATTTCTGTTATACCTACTTTGGAGCAGTATGTTTATACGTTTTTAAATAATAAGATACTGTTCTATTTAGATTTTTTGTTCCTTTGTTAAATTAGTAATTTAGACTCGGTAGGTATAGGATTTGTATCTAATGAGCAACAAAGACTTATTTTATTATTCAGAAAACATCAAAACTTAAACGATCTTGTCAATCTTCTGTTTTATACAATGTACAGACATTTAATTAATAAGCAAAAGAAAGATTCTTTTGTTTTTATACTACTTTCATTCGTTTTTCCATTGTTAGACAGTTAATTGATGGTTTTTATTTTAATGAGTAAGTCCCGATTTCACCAACGTCGAGTAATATACGTAATAAATACTTAATTAAGTAATATAATATAATGCATCCGTCAGATTTCTCCATAATGTTCTCAAAGGTAAAAACCTACTTACATTATTATGTGAAGTCTGCTAATCCCCACTTAGCTAGTGTGGACTATGGCCTAAACCCGTCTCATTCTAAGAGACACCTTTGCCCAATATAGAACCAGGTGAGAATTAAGTAGGTACTTAGATTTTAATCAGAAATATATGAAAAAACCACCTGTTATCTCAAACCATAGAAAAGATACATAAATATAATAGATCTATCGCATATAAATTAGTCTGTTTCTGTTTCAACGTGGATGATGAAATGAAATGATGTATTATTAAGGATTACTTCCCACATTTTCGTTATAACTAAAAAGTGAATAATTAATTACGTACTCTTACTTCAAGCTCCAAGTAAATAGTTATTAAAGTACTACTACACGCTATAATAAAGCATTAATGAATACCCACTTTGCCGCAACGCCTAAAAACACAAACTTGACACAAATCTGACATAACACAACACACGCCAGGCTAGACGTGGGCATAAATCAATTTGAGTAATACAGAATTTCTGAAACATTGAAGGTATAACACAATTTCTCTCAGAGTACAATCACCTCTATGTCATAAAGGCTGTGAAGTAAATTTGCTTGAAATGAAAACTGAATTATGTTGAACATTTTTTGCACGTTGGCTACCATGCATGGCGTGTTAAGAGGTTCGTGACCACTCGTTTTATCAAAGAGCGACCACGCAAACCACTTGTTTGGGAAACAAAGGTTATTAAATTAAATAGGGTGTTTTGTCATTTTGAAAAGATAATTCTATGCTATTAGCGGTTTGTGTATTCAGAAATGCAAAAACACTTTTGCATAGAAGTGTCAAAAATCTTGTCATGAAAATAAAAATTACTACATATATTATTATAGAAAATAACGTTGTCACGAATCTTGTCGTTAACTGAAGATTGCCTAGGCAATCAGCAGATTAATTAATTAATCTTTGAAACACATAATTTTTCACTTTAAAGGTAACAGACGTATCTATGTATATTTTGTTTCTGTACAAATATATTTTAGTTCTGTACAATACACGTTCTCGTACTCCAGTTTATTGCATTAATTTGGGCTTATTTCGCCATCGTCACACTTTAACCAATAAATAAAGACGTTTTGACAGTTTTTGTATTGGCAATCTATCAGAACATGTTAGGTCGGTTAAAGTTTGTTGAAAGATGGTGAAATAGGCCGTAAAAGTATCTTTTAATGACTCTGGCAGTGTTAATTTGGCGTGGTATAATTACGGCTGTAGAACTAACTTTATGCGCTTAGTATTTAGGTATCTTATCAGTCACTTCATGATTTATTTTATCGTTTCCTTGAGCAATAATATCCGTTCGTCTTCAATAATGTGGCGGAATGTCTCACGCAGGCTATGTATCTTTACACACCTCAATATACCCTATAATTAAATTCCTCATAAACTTGTCTTCAAAGGTATGTTTATTGTAGTTGTATGTCACTACGAGTTATGTGCTTTACACGTAGTGCGAAAGCGAGAGAATAGCTCATAAAGATGTTACAATATAAAATGTTAAGAAAGTTATTGTAGTGACGTGCGTTGTTAGGTGGTTCTCCCTGGCGCACTGGTGAGCGCTGTGGTCTTATAACTGGGAGATCTCGGGTTCGTTTCCAATTTGCGAATGTATAATTTCTGAATTGTATCTGGTCTGGTCTGGTGGGAGACTTTGGCCGTGGCTCGTTACCACCCTACCGTCAAAGACGTGTAGCGCGCTACCATCTTAGACTGCATCGTCACTTACCATCAGGTGAGATCGCAGTCAAGGATTATCTTGCCATCGAATAAAAAAATCCTAGACTTGAGTTCGTTCGTATTGGGGTTCTAGGTTGAGCTACGGATGAGCATTTGATTCATTAATGTTAATTTTTAACTTCGATCAGTTGATACAGGACCTGTATGTGTACAGGCGCCATGACAAAATATTGTCTACCCATTTATGTGTGTGTGTGTGTATGTGTGTGTGATATATGTTGATAAGATAACTGTGTGCCGTCTCAGTAAACTTATTGATGAATTTTGCATAAGAAAAATATGCAATTTATATCTTAACAGTTTGGGCTATACTTTAGGCCATGTTCCAAGTTGTCAACATGTTCCCATCACGTGACAACGGCACAACAGCATCCTTTCGTTAAGGACTCGTGTAATACAGTTGAGACGTGTTTCAAACGTGTTTAATTCCAAGTTAGAACGGGTTACATCGTTTCGAGCCCATTCCGCTATCTTACGAGATAAATGTGTTACAGAAACTGTTAATTAAAGTTTCGTTTAGGATCGCAGCTGTTAAGGGTAATGTCCTTTTCGTGATAGATGTGAAATTTGAGATCGTGGGCCATTTATTTGCTTTAGGTTTAGAACAACTATATAAACATTATACTTTTATATCTTTTTACCGAGGATTCGTAGGCGTGGAATTAGATTTTTGTTGTCGCTATAACGACAAAGAATAAAAATAAATTAAAAACTAAAGAGGGCTCTCCTATCTAGTAGGGGCAGTAGAAACGTGTTTTTTCGGTGTTTTTCTGGTACGGAACCCGTCGTATGCGAGTCCGACTCGTATTTCACCGGTTATTAAAAATCTGTTTTTTTCTGGCATAAAAGGTAGTAGTCTATATCACTCGCCAAGTCCTCAACCATATATATTAATTATACATTTAATCCCGAAAAATCGAAGAGTTCTTACGAGACTTTACAATACCTTGAACGAAGGCGTGCCAGTCAGCTAGTACTAGATAATGAAAATCAGTTAGAACATCATTTTTTTTTTATACATTATAGGCACACGCTTGACCACTACCACACCTGATGGAAAGTGATGATGTGGTCTAAGGTGTAACGCGTTTGCCTAGAACATGCCTATTCACTCTTGTTTTAAAGATACCCAAATTGTACGTGTTAGGAAACACAGATCTTGGAAGAGCATTCCAGACCCTAGCCGTGCGAATCAGGAATGATTGCTGGTTATTTAAAGCTTCCTGGAAGATGATGAAATATGCCGTAAAATTATCAAGTCCAAGGATTCTCTAACAAAATTTCAATCAGCTAGTACTACATATCGTCTAGATATACCTAGATTAAATCGAGTAATATTGTAATATTAACTGCATGTGACGCTGCATGGACGAAAATTATAACTAATGGATTCCGACCAGCCAATATCGGTGCATAATTACATCACCCGCCAAAAAGGGTAACTGCAATTTGAACGGCGTTGGTGAATAATGTAAAATATGTGTATGTTTGTGTGTATATTTGTTACTCCTTCACGTCACAATGAATAAACCGATTTGGCCGAAATTTGGAATGAGATAGTTCATAGCCAGGATTAATACATAGGCTACATTTTAACCCGGAAAATTATAGAGTTCCCGCGAGACGCGGACGAAGTCGGGGGCATCATCTAGTATCGTTTATAATAAACTTTTACTAACATTGGCTTTAGTGGCCTCGTCCAGGGTTAGCTGAAATAATTAATGGGTTTTTCTATCAAGGAATACAGAACTTGGCAGTGTGACATCCCTTTGTCTTAAATATAAAGAGCGAGCAAAGCTGTTTGACTTGAGTGGTCTCATCAGGCTACAAAAGTAAGGGAATAGAGAATACACCTGTGTTGCACTCACAAGATTATAGTAAGAAGTTATGATGTGAATATGGCACACAAAACTCAACCGATTGTATCGAAAAACAACAAGAAGGAATTATTCAACTCGGTCAAGAATAATATCAAAATGTATTTTTGTTGTTGTCATTAAAGAAGAACAATAATTTTAAAAAAGTCATTTTTAAGTTTTAGCCAGATTAACGAACTGCATTATTGCATTATTAGGTAAGAAAAAGGAACCACAAGAAATAAAGCAATAACACATTTTACTAGCTTTCGTCCGCATGGAGTTAGGTTTTCAGTATCCCACGGGATAAAATGTCATTCCCCTGATCCTGTACCGATCACACAAAGTCACATCGATCCGTTGCTCCTTTCCTATCAAGCGAACACACTATTAATAATATTAGTAGGGATCAAGCGCATCTTCAGAATTTTCTATACAATTTCCCAGTTATTTATGGATCATTAATCATCTGTTAAATTAGGTCCAGTTCCTCTCTATTTTTCTGGAGAAACTTAATAATCCATGGCTTACTGGTATCATAATATTATACTGGATGATTTAATGATTTGTTATTAAATTAGTTTAAAAAAAAAAAGAATTTTTTCGTACGAATTAAGCTGTAAGAAAATACTTAAGCATTTGCTTACAGTATTTTATATTTTACCATTAAATAGTTTACCATTTCTAATAGTATAGTGAAAATTTATTTCTGTAAATTGTTCATAGCTAAAAAAAGATCTCTAATTGGAAATTCTCTTCTTTAGGTACTACAGTCAAATTGTAAACAGTAATTAACACAAATGTAATGTTCTAAAATAAATTGTGAGTATTTTTATTGTTCGCTTGATATTTGGCAGGTTAGTACTTATAAAGGTCAAGTCTTTAATCAAATTTACTCTTTGAATTTACTACGTTATTCAACAAAATAAACTCAAGTCACGTCGCGCCTGCCGAACAAAAGCGATTTAATCCAAAATTTAAGGTTTCCCGTCTTCTGTAAAATAGCACTCAAAAGTTGTTTTTTTTTTTCTTTAAGACTCACTTTGCCAAAATAGACCGCACCGTATTTTATGGGTAACCAGATTTTTTGGAACAAAGTGACAAGTTTGTTTATTTGTTCTAAAAATCTGGTCCTTCAAGCTCTATGAAAATTTTAAGGACTTGCGTTGCCTTTTAAAAACTCGTTCATTTGCTGCAAAAACGTTTTATCTCTATAAAATGATAGTTATTTAATCGAGTACACCTAAAGTAAAAAATAAACGCCATTATATGCTCTGTGAAAAAACATCAGTTGAAAAATAAATTCATAGAAGATTTTACTAGTTATAATAAATTTAAAAAATAAATTAAAAACCATCAGACACATTTTTTGAATAAATGTCTCTTATTTCCTTACAATTTTAGTTGCAAAATTGAAAATTAGTAATGCTTTCCCGAACAAATGGCAGCCAGTCTCAAAGAAAGCGCAAACTAGTCATCTACACGGGACATAAGGAGTTACGGCGCAAAAATAATTCCTTGTTAAATTCAAATATTGTCCTTGGCAACGGAAAAAATTGGCCGCCATTTTGAATATAGACAGCCTACCTCTTATAAGTTTGAGCCGCAAAATTCTTGTTGGTAACTGTTGTAATTTGAAAACACCAATCCGACTGAACTGTTTTGTTCTTTATTAACCGACTTCAAAAAAAAGAGGAGGTTCTCAATTCGACGCGTATGTTTTTTTTTTTTTTTATTTTTTTTTTTGCTTACTTTTGTTTTAAAGTCACAACCCCAAGCTAAAATTAACGAATGCTCGTAAAACGAAATACGCCTAGCGTATAATAATTAAGAGAGGTTTACATTGGAATAAACATACTTAATAAAAGTTTTCACCATTAAAACAATAGCGGTCTGGTCTCATCTTGTTTATTAGGTCACAGAATACCTAAAAGTACCTAAATTAGATTTTGTCTACAACGAATATAAGAGAATAAGTAAGGTTATACATAATATCAACTATTTTAAGCTGAGTAAGAGAAGTATGTTAAAATTATTACTAATACCTATTTATATTCTAAAACGTTATTTCAGTGTATTTTCATTTTCCCTAAATCGGGAACTCAAAGTTGTTTGTAAAGAAACAATTACTTAATATTATTATTAAAAGGATAAGCCGTCAGTAACAGCTTCTATATTGGAGAATGTTTTACGACCTATATTTTCATTGCTAATGGTTAGTGTGGGGTAATTTTCTAAGCATTTTTTAATAATAAAGGAAAGTTTCCACAGTTTTTTCAAATGTAAAAATTTATGAATATTTTTCCAAAATATTGAAATTTTGCCAGACACATGACAAAGTTTTCGTAAAATTTTGGGTTTACTAGAAAATCAATACGTAAATAGATATTAAATTGGAACAGTTCTGTACGTATTTGAAAGAGAGATTTTCCAAAAAACCAATGAAGACAAATCAAGAAGCACTCAGTAATTAAATGGTTAAGTCACCAAGTTGAAATGTGTTTGAGATAGAAATATATTGCTCTATTAGTTCGTTAGAAAAGCGGCTAACACGTTTAATACCAGGTAAGTTCCCGCAAATCTAAAGCTAAGCTATAAATATAAAACTTGGTTGCCAAGGAACAATAACTTAAGCTGTATTTAATGAGGGTAGACCGCAAGGAGTTTCTGGCTAGATTTATTTCCCAACTTTAGATGCTTGGACTAAAACCGTGAAAGCTGTTAGGCATAATGACATAAAATATGAAACCAAGTTATATCAAAAAGTTTGTATTTTGTTGACGTGTGTTCTCTTTTATCAAACTAAAATTTTCAAAAATCCTTTCGTAGCGGATGCCTACGTCACAATAGCTACCTGTATGCCAACTCAATCAGTCCAGTGGTTTGAGCTGTGCATAGATAGATCAGTCAGTCAGTCAATCACCGTTTCTTTTGGCGTCCAATGCTGGATATAGGTCTCTTGCTTCCACATGCCAAAACCGGTTCTTGTGCCGCCGGTATCCAGCACCTCCCTGCGATTCGACTGATGTCGTCGGCCCTATTGCCAGCTTTGCGACACCAGCTAGCTATGTCGGTAACTCTTTGTTGACTTGTAAATATGACCATAATAATTATTAACCATATTAAGCTTAACAAAAGACAGTTATTTCGGAATTAAAGCAAGAAACTTAATTATTGTCTGTATCTGTTACCAAAAAGGATCTGTTACCAAAAAGGTATGTAATCTGTCATTATAAAAGATTACTAGGAAATGTACATAATTTCTAAAATCAACAGGAAATGTGTGTGCAATAAATTTAACGCTACACGTTTCCCAGGAATTTCCCAAACCGGAATCGGAAACGTGTTAAATTCGCGATGTTTTCACCGGGTAATTGCAGTGACTACGGCGAAGTTAGCTGTTATGATTTTAGTAATCTATGTATGTATATATGTGTCTATTAAGTATGTCATGTAATTTTGACGATGAGATTACAGTCGATTAGTGGGGATTCAGGATCTGTCGATTGTGAATGGAAGAAGCGGAGGAAGCCGCGGGCGTCTCTCTCTCTCTCTCTCTGAGTCGTGTTCCCCATTACTGAGGGTCACGACCCCTTCCACCAAGGACTCTTTTGTAGATGATGTCGCACCATGTGCCTCGGTTTTTTGCGACATGCAGGCGTCCGCTAGTAGAAATATAAAAGTGTAAGAAACACCAAAAAATTTTTTTGGGTTGAGAGTTGCGATTCTTCATCTTTTCTTTTTAAGTCAGTCAAAAATATAACGGCAATACTTATACGAACAATTTTATAGTTTTCATTTCTATAAATAATACAATCAGATTCGTATAATTTAATAACTTCGATACTAACAATGAAACTAGAAAGGATTTTTTTCCCATTCTATTAATAAAACCGATACACAGGTAAATTGAAAAATAACCATTTCATACATACATATTCTTTATTTTTTTATATTATGATATGAGCCAGCGTGGGAGCATGTTTAAATAAGTATGCCTAATAAGCATCTAATTAATTAATTAGGTACTTAACTAATTAATTAATTATATTAAGATCTTTCATGTTTAACTTACAGTAGAGTATTTATTTGTAATAATTTTACAGTAATAAATAGATACTTGTAGGCTGAAGTATGCTTGGGTGTGTCTATTTATAAACGCTTATTTCCTTATAGTATAGGAAAAGATTTCTATAGGTCTATTAATTACGCATAGCGCCTATGAAGATTCTTGTTTCCTGTTACGTATAATTTAATTAAAGAGCAGCGTACAGAGATGCAGAGGTCCCAAAGTCACCGACATAACTATAGCGACACACACACACACACACGCACACACACACACACACACACACACACACACACACACACACACACACACACACACACACACACAACACACACCCCGTCGTTGTTGCGTCGGGGGTTAAAAAAACCACCCGAGCGAAGCTATGTGAGACATCTAGGCATAAAGTATTTTTACAATTTTCTAGTAAACTGTCACTTTGCATGCTTTCCTTTTCAATATAAAAATTTCACGAAGGTTTTGTTCAAGATTAAATTTTCAGCAGAAATTGTTTGAAGCGCATTTCGTTTTATCCATTTGTTTATCATGTAGGTACAAAGTGTAGGTAGTATATTATAAACATTGGATTACTGTGTGAATTTTATTTCTAATCAAACAATTAAATAAGACTCAATAGCCCAACGGTTAAAGATGCGGACTGAAAACCGTTACCGTTGCACGATTTTCGTATCCACTCCTAGAACAAGCTATCCGCTTATTTGGAGGGGTTAGGAGGATAGTAGCCAACTTCAGCTTGGCTCATATTCTTAAAAAAAAAGACGTGTGGCACTCGGGGACTGCCGCGGTAAAGCTATTGCATAGCATTTTTTATCAACGCCATCTAGCTTCTCACCGATGAAGATGGTGTTGATAAAAAATGCGCCATGTAGCGGCTCACCGTAGAGGAGTCCCGTGTCAGGTTATTTTCGTTACGGAATTTCTGGATTCGATCTCCACACTGGCCCGCGATAGAAGCTATGCAATAGCTTAAAAAAATAGACTGTATTCCTGTACCACGTTCTCCTTCTTGTTTATCAAAACCATAGACGTCCATTTCTGTACAAAGGTCTCTTGCATAAATTCCACAGCTCTCAGTCTTGCGCCACCTGCAGCTGTATCCAGCGTCTCCCTGCGACTCGTTCAATGTCTTCGATCCAACTAGTGGCAGTAGGTACTACGTTAAAATATAAATGTATTTTAATCATGTGGTTATTTAATTCAAACCTAGAAAGCTTCGATAAAGTTATTGCAATGAGTTTGAAATTTATATTCAAGTTATTCTACTCATCTCTTTGCGCTTGAATATTAATCGACAACTTTCAAAATACAGAAGTCCAAGTCCTATAGCTAATTGAAGTGATATATCCGACTTTATGGTTATTTTAGGTCAAGGACAATGCTATGAAGCGTGGCAAAAACGGCACGAACTTTTTTCTATTCTTATTATTATTATTCGCTCGATGAAACTGAGATGATATGATTGAGTGTTTGAGGTTGAAAGGTGTTTGTGAAAATATAATATGTTACTATTTTTAACCAACTTCAAATAAGGAGGAGGTTCTCAATTCGTCGGAATCTATTTTTTTTATGTACGTTCCCCGATTACTTGCTGGACCGATTTGTAAAACTCTGTTTTTGTTTGAAAGGGTATAATCCCGAGTGGTTCCATGGTCATTAGGTCAGGATGGGATCCTGGAGAAATCGAGGGAACTCGTTTTATAGGTACTCTTGATATACTGTATAGTGGCGTTTGAAGTCGGGTTTTTTAAGAATAATTTTTATTTTTATACTATATTATAACTCTTAATCGATACCTACTAGGAACCGGTCTAATGAATTTTTCTCCTGAACCTCGATGCAGGTACTATAATATAAGTTTTTGTTATAGTTCTTTCAACTCACGAGGGCGCGTGGCTCATGATTGTGTGTCGTATCTGTATAAGAGTGAGCGAGAGCTTGCTCGCGCCTGACCGCTCCCACCTACGCTCCTGTTAGGTACGCACACTTATGCAATGTGCATGTTCACGTCGTAACCACAAGTAAAGCTCACGCGCCTTCGTGAAATGAAATACTTAGTTTTACCTTTTTTCAGATGCAACTTGCGCTTGCGTGCGCCGGTACGCGTCAGTTTAATTATTTGTATTGATATTAATAAGTCATCGTACCGAAACGCTAGTACGCGACACAGGTTGTAAATGTGGTTGTAGTTACATCGATGCAATGTGTACGTACCTACTTTGCGACTTTATATTAGAGGTGGTTAATATAGCACTTAGCAACATATTACAGCATGCTATCTTTCCATAGCACACAGCAAGTGCTACATACGTATGCGCGGTGGTGCTACGATGCTATAAATATCACGCGCTGTAAGCGGTGTAGCACACTGCGCGTAGCAGCGCCGCTGAGGCGGCCGGGCAGTTAGCAGATGGATTTATCGCAACTCGCAATAAACATGCTATGTGAAGCATGTTGCAAGACATAGCGCGCGCGCCAGCCGCCCACAAACTTCCTAATTAAAGGTGCTTTAGCATAGCATTTTTTATATAATGCTAAAATTTTATAGTTTATAGTCAGTAGCAGATTTATAGCATTTTTGAACAACTCTACTTTATATCAGTTGGTCCTTCCTAATTGATATGAAGTAGACGACTCCCGCGATAGGAAAGGTCCGCACTTATTAAGGTCGTAACTTCTGCTTGACTTGAGTTTTCATTGTTGGATGAGGTAGTAAATCTGATTAGGAGGAACTTCGTTAGTGTTGTTAGGTAAAGTGTTTATTGTGCTATATTATTTTGTTTGGTTTTATCGTTAAGGTTTATTTAGGTTTATTGTTATTAAGGACGTAAACCGTTTTAGGGTTCCGTACCCGAACGGTAACCAACGGTACTCTATTACTAAGCCTCCACCGTCCGTCTATAAGCGTATCTCATGATCCGTAATAAGTAGAGAGCTGAAATTTTCAGAGAATGTGTATTTCTGTTGCCACTATAACAAAAAATAATCAAAATAAATTAAAAATTAAAGAGACGTCTTTTTCTGGTGTCTTTTTGGTACGGAACCCTTTCTATGCGAGTCCAACTCGTATTTGACCGGTTATTGAATTATTAATTAATTAATCACTCTTTGTTAATTGGTTCTACGGTTAAAATTTTTAGGGCTAATAATCTATTTCTATTATAAAAATTTGAATAGCGATTATTATTATTACCCGACTGCGTGACGCACGGAGGGTAATGTGTATGTACGTATGTATGTATGTTACTTTTTTTCATAACTATTTGTATTTTACATTTTAAAATAATCGATAAATCTGTCCAACTCAACCCTTAAAAGGCCAACAAAAGTTTCAATAAAATATAGACACTGCTACCCCTAATATTATATGACAAACAAATATTTGCTAAAACAGTGCAATCAGATTTGTTTTTACGCAGTGATGTTTGGCGACATCTGAACGGGATAAAACTGAAATCCAAATACATTTTTTTATAAAACCAGTATTTCAAAATGTGTGAAATCGATACTTGTTAATCTCTCTTTTCTCTAATTCTCCGTTTTGATTTACTATAGTACAAGTTAGTAGAAAAGCACTTTCTTACTCAAGCATATTTACTTTGTTTTGTTCGCTCTAGTACAAGATTGGTTAAAAAGAAAAAAAAAAAGACGTACTTATAGCATTTTTTATCAACGCCATCTAGCGGCTCACCGTAGAGGAGTCCCGTGCCAGGTTATTTTCGTTACGGAATTTCTGGATTCGGTCTCCACGCTGGCCCGCGATAGAAGCTATGCAATAGCTTAAAATTGCGAGAGCGAAACCGCAAGTAAAAGCTTGTTATTTATAATAGCAGTAGACCGCAGGCATGTGGCTTGTTGGATATCGCATACAATGATAGGAATACCATACCGTTATGTGCAATCTATTGCATACTCATCGATTATTATTGACGTGCGTCACGCTCTAGGGCATCCAATTACCATTAGCTCGCACGCCTATTACGCGGTAATTACGTGCAATTTATTATAAGATTGCTGAACACCGGACACTGCCTAGATGCAACTCGAGAGTACTTCACGGTAGGTAGGCCACATACGATCAAGTTTTCTGTCAAGTTTGCATGATGCTTAGAGGGCCCGTACTACACGGTCAAACATGTTTGGCAAACACGCAAAATTTTTACGCGTTTTTGTTACAAGGTTATCAAACACCAGCGCACCTAACCAAACACCTCCGTTTCCGTTTGTCAAACACGTAGTTTGTTTGACAAACACGACCACAGATTATCAAATACACGTAAAAATGTTACGTGTTTGACAAACACGTTTGACCGTGTACGGGCCCTCTTGCAAGAAAACTAACGGTGATGTTTCTTTCTCGGTACACCGCAGTGTTTCCTATCCATCTCACAGGTATTGAGACGTGAGATATGAGTACGGGAGGCCATATACGATCTTTGCCGTTAAGTTTTCATGATGCTTAGGGATTTGGAAATAGGACCGATACCAGAATAGTATCGATACTTTTGGTTCGATACCTAGGAAAGCTTACGAAAGCTGTTCCACTCCATCGAGAGTGATAACACTATACATCAGAAAGAGAATAGTATAGACCAATTACTCGATACTTTTATTTCGTCATTAGATTTCACACGTTAGATTTTTCCCTTTTCTCAAGCTTTTCTTTGAGCTTTGAGCTTTTCCCAAGTCTAAAAAATCTAAATTTTGGAGCAGTGTTCTAAAAAAGTTTCTGTCGAGAAAATTGTTTCCAATCAGTAGGTATTCTATTTCGTAGCGAATATGGATTAAAGGCATAAAAAGCATATTATTTTATAATTAGTCTTTGTCATTAAACTGTAACTGTAAACATATATCCCTACTAGCTTTAACCCGCGGCTTCGCTCACATTAGGTTCGATTTTTTAACCCCCTATTTAACCCTCTTGGGGTTGAAATTTTCCAAAATCCTTTCTTAGCGGATGTCTACGTCCTAACAGCTACCTGTATACCAAATTTCAGCTCGATCGGTCCAGTGGTTAGAGCTGTGCGTTGATAGATCAGTCAGTCAGTCAGTCAGTCAGTCACCTTTGCCTTTTATATATTTAGAAGATTATGAATAAAGATTTTAAGCTATTACATAGCTTCTATCGCGGGCCAGCGTGGAGACCGAATCCAGAAATTCCGTAAAGAAAATAACCTGACACGGGACTCCTCTACGGTGAGCCGCTAGATGGCATTGATAAAAAATGCTATGCAATAGCTTTACCGCGGCAGTCCCCGAGTGCCACACGTCTTTTTTTATTATTATGTTTTTTTACTAGCTGATGCCCGCGACTTAGTCCGTGTGATTTTCCGGGATAAAAAGTAGCCTATATCACTCTTCAGGTCCTCAAACATGCAAAAAATGACTTCGATTCATTGTTCCAATGCGGCATGATGGAAAGGCAAACCAACAAACAAACACACTTTCGCATTTATAGTATTAGTGAGGATAGTTTTTATAATAGAGAAATTCTTGTCAAAGAACCCCAAAACGGTTTTTTACCGTAAACGATATTCGAACCCGGAACTTCGTGATCTTCTCTAATTACTAGACCAACGCGGCAGTTAGTGCATAGGTAATCAACGATTATTATTGGAGTGTGTCACGCTGCAAAGCATCCAATTAACATTTGATGGAAAGCTTATTGAACGATAATTACGTTAATTTATTGTAAAATTATTGGGCAGCTGCATAGCGCCTGCATTGCCGGAGTGATTTGAAGTTAATTTAAATAAATATACCTACGCAAGTGCCAGCAAATAACGCTATAACTCGCGACTTCATCGCCGTAAAATGCTGAAACAATTATTACGTTTAAAGCAGTTTCTTGTCGTGGTTAGTTACCACCCTACCGTCAAAGACGTGCCACCAAGCGTATTAGCGTTCCGGCACGCTGGCGTACAAACTGAATAGAGGACGAGTTGAATCTACACTGCCATACATCTTCAAAGTTAGCCGGCTAACATCTTAGACTGCATCGTCACTTACCATCAGGTGAGATCGCAGTCAAGGACTATCTTGTCTACTAGCGGTAAACCATCTACGGCTTACTATTGAGCGCAGGTTTCCTCTCAGCGAAGGCTTTCAGGCCACCACCCTGACCATATATGCAAATTGGAACTTTGGAACAAGTAGGTTATATCTAATTTCTTAAACGCATGTAACTTCGAAAAGTCAAAGGTGCGTGCCCGAGATCAAACCTGCGACTATTACTGCTTTTGAAAAATTTCGCCCGGGAAATTTTCCTTAGGAAAAACGAACTAATTTTCCTTATGCCATTTGGTAAAAACGCACAAAAAATTAGAATAAGAAAGTTATTCTTATGGTGAAAGTTCAACAACTATTACAATACTTTTAGATGGCGCTCATAATTTTCCGCTTGATGGCTTTGTTTTAATTTCCCGCAGGAAATCTTTGTTTTCCCGAGGTAAAAACTATTCTGAAAGTTAATCCAGGACTTCATCTACCTAGCAGCTAAAAGATTTCGTTCAGCCGTTAAAGCGAGAAAGAACATCCAAACATCGTCACAAAATTTCTCACATTTATAACTTTCCCGCGCTATGCAAATGCAAAAAATCTCGTCAACCCGTTGCTCCGGTTCCGCGTGATTAGGTCAAACCAACGGTCGACGTTTATACGACGACGATATTATAACGGATAAGTTGTATAAAGAAATATTTACACATCTATATGCGAAAATATTTCTCTATACAACTTATATTATATTTTATAACGCTCAAATAATAGATTTAAGGCTAAACAAATTGGAGTTCATTCTATTTTTACGTAAGACTATCATTAGTTACCTTAAAACAAATTGTGTACGCACAGCCGATTTAGCACTAATTTGCTAAACATTAGCATCTAGTTTCATATACATTAAGATGAAGAATGAGTAATGATAATGAATGAATGAACAAGTCAGTGAGTAATTAATTAATTATTATTTATTACTAGCTGATGCCCGCGACTACGTATGCGTTGATTGAGGTTTTTCAATTCCCGCGGGAACTCTCTTATTTCCCGGTATAAAATTTACTACATACTTTATTTTGACTTAAATATTTAAGTTATCGTAATCTACATTTTAATAGTAGGTACATTCATTTCAATTGTCAATTGTAGTCAGCCCAACTAATTAACAATTGAAACAGTTTCAATAAATAATTGAAACGATTCATTCCCGATGTGAACATACAATTGATAATATAATTAGAACAATGCAATAGTTTTAATTAAAATAATATATTTAAAATTATAACATTTTATTAAAATTTTGGATACGATGGGAAATATCAGTCTGAAATAAGGAAATTATAATTATTACCTATTACACTGAATATTAAAAAAAAAACAGTTAAGTGCGAATTGGACCCGCACACAAAGATTGTACAAGATTATACGATTCGATGGGGCTGACGTGCCTGCTCAAAAAAAAAAAAAAACTTTTACTAAGATCGAGCAAAAACAAAAGTTTACTATATTAAGATTGGAGACCCTGTTTAATTTTTTACTTTACTTTTTTACATTTTTATTATTTTTATATTTTGTTGTTACAGGGGCAATAGAAATATATATTCTGGGAATATCTATCTATTACAGTACACACATTTCAAACTATTACGGTCCGGTTTTTGATTTTTATTTCATAACTTCATTTGACTACGGTAGGTAGCCGGTAGCCATGGCTAATGGCTATGTAGTCAGCAACGTCGCCAAGGCGTTGGAGCCCTAATACCTTTACTAGTTGACTAGTATCCGTTGAGATTGGCCGCCGAGGGTAAAATGCGGTCGGCAAGGCAAAATTATTATGTACTAAGTAAAAATTAAAAATACAATCTACGCTTACCTACATACCGATATGGCGTACCTTAATTAAATTCATAATCAAAATTAAGAGCGTAATTCAGCCTTTATATAATACCTAAAAGAGCATTAAACGAATTAACCTTCAAAGGTAAAAGGGACTTAATAAGCCGACACGTCGCCCATTTTTCTCCACTTACGACTCCCTCCTTTTAATTTGACGTGACGAATACGTGACGCGCGATACTTCTGCTCGACATGCCCGCATGAATTACGAAATGGGGAGAATAATATGTCCTTCTTAAGATTAGCTGATGTACGTAACAGTAAAAATCATACAATACAGTACAGGTTGATAAAAGTGAAGACTTTTGAAAGAAAAGTAATTTAAACAAAATTAAACCGACTTAAAAAAAACTAACCAAACCTAAAAAATGAATAACATCCTTTATTTGAAGTCGGTTTAAAATAGAAAGTCTATTTGAATATTTGAATAAAGATGAAAAGGAAGCTTATAGACGAAAATTCCTACCGAGTGACACGTACATTCACCATTTAATAACCGGAGTTCCTTAAATTTCCTGTTCATATAAGCTTTTGCATGTTATTTGCTTTTAATGTCGTTAACGTCACGTCTACGCTTCGTCTTCCGTACAGTCCCTTGGCTCATATTCTCGTATCTACTAGCCTTTTTAACCGACTTCCAAAAAGGAGGAGGTTATCAATTCGGCCGGTATCTTTTTTTTTTTCTATGTATGCCCACCGATTACTCCGGGGTTTCTTGACCGATTCACAAGATTTTTTTTTGAATCGACAGAGGAAGCTCGCGAAATGGTCCCATTAAAATTTTTACCTTCAACTCTTCAAGCCTGATGCTGCAGGGGTATTTCCCCCCTAAACTGTGGGACTTTAGGAACCGTCGTTTACGAATTGCTATGCTTGGCCTAAGCATATACTAGATCATAGAGCTCCAGATTCTACTCCTCAATTCTGATGCTGCAGGGTACTGCCCGCCTAAATTATAGGGATTTAGGAAATACTAATCATGAATTATTATTGTATGTAATAAGCATATAATACACCATAGAGGTCTAGGTTCTAGCTCCTCAATCCTGATGCTGCAGGGTACTGCCCGTCTAAATTGTAGGGATGTAGGAACTGCTAATCATGAATTGTTATTGTATGTAATAAGCATATACTACACCATTGAGGTTTAGGTTCTAGCTCCTCAATCCTGATGCTGCAGGGTACTGCCCACTTAAACTGTGAGGATTTAGGAACTTTCGCTTGCGAATTGATATTCTTAGTATCAAGCATATTCTACATCGTGGAACTCAAGGTCCTAGCTCTTCAATACTGATGCTGCAGGGGTACTGCCTACCGAAACTGTGAGGATTTAGGAACTGTCGTTTAGAAATTGATATTGTTGGTACCAAGTATATACTACATCATAATGCTCAAGGTTCTAGCTCCTCAATCCTGATGCTGCAGAGCTGGAGGAATTACGAACTGACGCTTTCGAATTGATATTGTTGGTAGCAACCATGGACTACATCATGGAGCTCCTAGTCCTCTTGTGTATTATTAATAAGTACTGTAGGTACCAATATAGAACTACATTTGTACCGTAGCGTTGGAGGGAGGAGAGAAAAAGAGCAGGAATAAGCTACACTAAAAAGCTTAAAATAAAAATTCTTTTCAAAAAACCGACTTCAAACGCCACTACAAAGTATAAAAATAATTTTATTTTGTACACGTTTGTTGAAGTCGGGCGGGCTTAACTAGAAACGATGAAATCGTTGCGTGACGCTTACCTTATGGTGACATATAAGAGACACGTTTATTGAAATCGGGCGAGCATCGCGTATTGGTTTCATCGTTTCTATTTAAGCCGCCCGACTTCAACAAACGTGTACAAAATAAAATTATTTTTATACTTTGTAGTGGCGTTTGAAGTCGGTTTTTTGAAAAGAATTTTTATTACGTGGGAATTTCGGGATTGAATATTTTTATTTATGACAGGTTTGCTTGAATGCTATTTATTATTCTTGATGATAAGTATCGTCACATATCATCTACTAATCCTGCTATCCTACTATCCCACTAGACCACGGTCCCACTGTCCCATTATCCCACTGCCCACTACCTCACTATCCCACTACCCCATTATCCTACTATCCCACTATCCCACTATTCTACTATCCTACTAATATTATAAATGCGATATTTTGTGAGGATTGATGGATGGATGGATGTTTCTTACAAAACTATTCACAATGTAATTAATGGCTTTAATATCAGAATAGCACATACCTAAGCTAAAAAATATCCCAGAAAATCAAAGAATTCCCCTAATCAAAACACTTATTCCGCGCGGACGAAATCGCGGGCATCATTTAGTATTGTAAATGCGAAAGAGTGAACATCATAGACTATTTTGGAAAAATAAAGAGTTCTTACGGAATTTTGAAAACCTAATTCCACGCGGACAAAGCAATCATTGCTCGAGCGTCTGTTGAGGAAGCACATTCTTTCGCGAATCGAACAGTTTGGTGAGCACGTGAATCCAAACACTTGACGTTCGCTTTGCGTTCTTTATTTCGGAAGACATTATTAAACCTTGAAATAAAATTAAAGAGAAAAATCTTTCTGGACAATATACATATTGTTAATTAATGAATGAAACTTAAAATTCATTGACAAGTTTAGAGGTCAATAAAGCATTTTGTAAAACCTTCTATCGATACTTAGGTAATTTAGTTTAGAAGTTTATAAGTTACCTTTTCCAAGTAATTACAAGTAGAAAAGAGTGCAAAAGATAACCCCCCCTTTCCCAAGTTCCTCCCTATAAGTTTGATTCCACCTGATTTTCGTTCATAAAAAAAAAGTAATATGATGAGGGAGGTAATTCTCCCTCGACCATCAGGGATATCTTTTTCGAATAAGCTTCGTAAATATTTGCTCGTGTAATTATTAGGGAAATGCGAATTTTGTTACAAAATTAACGGGAAATTCAAGCCTTTTTCGTAATTTATTTTTTGTGATACGGGCACATTTTGCCGATACTTGCTGTCTGTGCTTATCCTGACGAAACGAAATGAACAGATTTATATTTTGTAGCTACGATAAATGAGTTCAAAGTTTATATTGTCAAACCGTTTTGTAGTATTGCAAAATCCATACTGTAGGTAAAGTTCTTGGCATTTACGAGGGCGCGTGAGCTTTTCTTGTTACGTCGTGTACGTGCACATTGCGTAAGTGTGCGTGCCTGCGTGCGTGCGTCCAGGTGGGAGTGGTCAAGCGCGAACAAGCTCTCATTCACACTTATACAAATACGATACACACACAACCATGAGCCACGCGCCCTCGTGAATTGAAAGAACTATATGAAAAGTATACGATGAAATAAGAACAATGCGTTTTTTGCCTTTTTAAGAAGCTATTGCATAGCTTCTATCGCGGGCCAGCGTGGAGACCGAATCCAGAAATTCCGTAACGAAAAAACCCTGACACGGGACTCTTCTACGATGAGCCGCTAGATGGCGCATTTTTTATCAACGCCATCTAGTGGTGAGCCGCTAGATGGCATTGATAAAAAATGCTATGCAATAGCTTTACCGCGGCAGTCCCCGAGTGCCACACGTCTTTTTTTTTTTCTTTTGCTTTCATAATACTCGAGCATGTTATTTTATAATAAAATCTTTTAGAGAAAATTTCTAATTTGTTCTTACAAACCCGATAGTTTTATTGTAACATTTTAAAGGCTTTGTAAATAAAGATATTTAGCCTATATATTTATCTTGACACAGTATTAATGAATCTCGCATGGAATATGGGCGTAAGGGTTATGCGGTCAAATAAATCCGTAAGATTGATCGACCGATTTCGTTGGCCGCAAATTTATTCGACCGAATACGTCACCACACGCGATATAGACGGGCGTGTCGATTTTGGGGGAGATTCTAAAATCTAAATCAATTTACAATTTGTATGTTTGAGGCTAGAGATAAATTAAGTTGAATTCCATTGTAATGTCAAAAGCATTCTAAGGTCTAAAGACTCTAAAGCTTCAATAACTTAACGGGCCTAGTGCTTTAACTAACTTAACTTTGCGCTTCACTGTTTTAATTTAACTTTGGACTGAAAACTGAAAGGTCTATTTCCATTCTTTAAAAAGAAATATGTCATCTTTTTGCTGCTCGTCTTCTCTCCCCATCTTTTGATTTACTGAATAACTGAACGCATTTCTAGGGTACATAGTAAATGTATTCTTTAAAAATCTATGGATGCGCTGGTTTAGGTTCTGCCACGGAACTGTTAAAGAGTTTTACATAGGTACCTATAGATCTATGAGGAAAACAATATAGTTTACACTCTCTAAAAAAAAAAAAGACGTGTGGCACTCGGGGACTGCCGCGGTAAAGCTATTGCATAGCATTTTTTATCAACGCCATCTAGCGGCTCACCGTAGAGGAGTCCCGTGTCAGGTTATTTTCGTTACGGAATTTCTGGATTCGGTCTCCACGCTGGCCCGCGATAGAAGCTATGCAATAGCTTAACATTCTTTCTTATTTTTTATCCAACTACGGCACGCAATCCTTTGCGTATATGTAGGGTAATGTGTTTATCAGTCTATGTATGCATGAATATATGTGGCTCTCTGGAGACCAAACGCGTGGGCCGATTTTGATTATTCTTACATCAATCGATTTGTGTTAACTTTGGGAGTGTCACTAAAGACATGACAGTAATCAAAATTCGCTATCGCGGCCACCAGACGCCATATTGTGAAAAAGCAAAAAATGAAAGTCGACCAACTATGTTCATTGGGGTATCATTGAATAGGTATTTGTAAATCATTGTTAGGTTTTTTTGATCATTTTTCATTTTGAATGGCCATTTACGATCTATGACAATTTAATGTTGTTTTTCAGTTGACTTCCTTTAAAGCAGACGGTTTTTTATTCTCTTTTAATTGTTTGTTACTAGGCCTTTACTTTGTCCATCGTTGGACAGGTCTTCTCATATGTACGCCAGTGTACGCTATTCTTTACGATTTAATGCTAGTCTCATCCAGTAATTCCCCATAAGCTTGGTGATCATTGGTCCTCAAAATAGGTCCAAATAAACGCAAAATCATTAAAACGGCCAGCCAACAACCTTCATAAAACTATTCAGATGGATGAAATTTCGAAAACCAGAATTTATTTATTACAGTACGCGTAATAAATTTTATCTTTTAAATATATTACTTGAAACAATATTGAAATAGCAGTCCAAACATAAAATACGTGGCCTTTATTACCTACCCTCATATATTTCGATCCGACCCGCCTTCTCCTGGACGTAATGAAATCGGCAGATTAATACGAATAAGGGGATATTTTATATATATTTTTTTACGATATTTTATCTAAAAACCTTTTTTCTATAACAGTTTCTTAATAAAATGTTCTACAACCTGTTATGTTCTTTCTAACCAATAAAAATATTATTTGCTTAACAGTGAAGGAAAACCTCGTAAAGAAACCTGCATGGTTGAAAGTTTTCTTTAATTTTTTCAATGGTGAATGAAGTATGCCAATCCTCACTTGAACAGCATGGCGGACTATGCCCTACTTTCCCTGACTTCCCTTTGTTTAATATTATTGCAATTCACGAGGACGCGTGAGTTTTACTTGTGGTTACGTCTTGTGCGTGCCTGTCAGGAGCCTAGGTGGGAGCGGTCAGGCGCGAGCAAGCTATCGCTTACCCTTATACAGATACGACACACACAAACCATGAGCCACGTGCCCTCGTGAATTGCAAGAACTACATAAAGATTTTTCTGATTATTGCAAAATAATAAACAGTTAAATTCCTTTAAATTAAATTATCATCAAATGCAAGCTTGCTATATTGCCGAATGCCGAGTAATCTTAATAAATTATTCGTAACTATCGTGCAATAGGCATTCCGTCCGATGTTAATTGGATGCTTCGAGCCTGAGACACGTTCGAACTAATGAATGATCACATCAACCTATACAACCTTTGGTGTAATATGGTTTAAGAAATTATCTACGCTATATACGAAAGAATTTGTGAGTGGCGTTATATGTGTTAAAATCCGAACAGGCTTCCTTATTACTAAGTCTCCGTAATCCGTCCGTCCGTTCGTCCGTCCGTCCGTCCGTTCGTTCGTCCGTCTGTCTGTCAGCGTGCTGTATCTCATGATCCGTAATAGGTAGACAGTTGAAATTTTCACAGAATGTATATTGACTGTTTTTTTGGCTTTTTTTGCTCGATACTAATAATCGCTCTTACGATAGTACGGAACCCTTCATGTGCGAGCCCGACTCGCACTTAGCTGGTTTTTAAAAACATGCTGTGATAGGTACACTACTACTACGGCGTGTATTTGTGTTGTCTAGCAAACAAACGAATTGAATAGAAGATGGATAAAGGATAATGATGAACTTTCGTTGTATACTATTGCAATTGTACTTTTGGCATAATTTTCGGTTGCAAAGTTAAAAACTTTAAAGGTAATTACGTTCTGCAAAGTTCGACACAATTTGCTTCAACAAAAAGATTAAAAATTCATTCCGGTTTAAAAGTTCTGATGGTAATTTTATATCTGTTCACAAAGTATCAAGTGCAAAGTTTTTACGTACCTCGGTAATTTTTTAATAAGGTCAGTAATTTCTACAGTAAAATTGGCTAAAGGTAAGTTGGACTTGTAAAAAACTTGTTCTGTCTGGTGGGAGGCTTTAGCCGTGGCTAGTTATCACCCTACCGTCAACGACGTGCCGCCAAGCGATTTGGCGTTCCGGCACGATGGCGTGTAGAAACCGATTAGGGGTATTGGTTGAATTTACACTGCTAGCCCTTCCAAGTTAGCCCGCTACCATCTTAGATTGCATCGTCACTAACAAAAAAAGGTTAGTAAAAAATCCCTCGAAAACCCTTTGTTTTTCCGTATTTAAAATACGCAGTGACTTGAGAACCTCCTCCATTTTTGGAAAATGGGTAGAAAATTTTACCGCCCCAGTATAATCACTTGAATATATCACGCAGCTCATCGATCCCAAGGATTATACAATTTTCAAGTTAATAGAATCTAAAGCGCTAAATTGTGCAAGGAAAACGTGATGTAGTTACTAACTGCTGGTTTATAACATAGTTGGACATTTTAACTGCAACCTAGAGGTTTTACAAGTTACGTTCTTTCATTTTCCAGTTGTGCATCTAAAGTTTAGGTCCAGTACTGGGTACGTGACGTGGTAATCGTTTATTGAATTGCCGATTTTATGATCATTTTTTCGGCCATTTTAGAAGTCAAACTAAATTAATGAAAATTAAAGTTAAGGTCACTCTAACTGCTTATGTACGAACTTTGTGATAGATAGCTGGTATTTATTTATTGCATTTATTAACAAAAAGTGTTTTCAGTTATATTACGATTTGGTATCATTCGCATATTTTCATGTCACGTGAATGACTACCTAGCAAGAGCAAAGCCGTAGTATTTTACACGTCGTTATTTATTACACGTTGTATTATTTGTTGTTATCATTTATTTTAATTTCACTTAAAGGCGTTTTTAAATGAAGCGTTTTTGTTTATTCTTTTAATATGTATTAATCATTGGAACGAGTTTTATTTTTTTATCGTTTTACTAATGGATAATAATTCGGCACTTGGTACATTAAGTGGGTTGCTTTTGTAAGACGATAAAAAAGCCACCGTATATAGCTACTTTATTAAACCTTTAAAATCACAGGAGAACAGCACAAACCCAATGACTTATACGTGAATAAACGTGTTGAATGAATATGATGCATGCACGATAATTCTGTTCTTTACTTTGAGTTAGGTAAAAGAACAGTGTAACAGAACATTTTATATAAAAAAATTTATATCGCGTGTGATAGCCCTGCAGTAACTAGTAGTACTAGAAAAGGATGTACGGGTTCATCGTCCCCCAAGAATCGTAAAACTTTCACTTTAATACAAAACTAAGCACTGAAATGAGCAACGGAAACGTGATGAAGTTACTAACTCCTTCAAAGAAGTAAGTTGGGTGTCTTTATTGAGATCTAGAGCTTTTCCCTCGGGTTTTGTTTTGTTTGTCGCTTCCGACTTTATTTTGTTTACCGAAGTTGCATTGTGGTACGTTTCGGTTTTAAGTTTGATGCGATTCCGGGAATCAACTTCCATTTAAACTTTTTCTTTTGTATAAGACAGACGCGAGACGATATTCAGGTGTTCAAATGTTTTTGGCTCATAATATTTAATGGAAAGCTAAAATTTAGGTAAGAGTGGTTTTAAACTAGCGCATTTTTTGCGCGTATAAACTCGTATCGGCTTACGCGCTTACACGTGCGCCACATTTTGAGCTTTAAGAAAGGGAACGCGCGTACACGCGTCTATTGCGCCGTTTACGCTCGAATTAGTCAGTCAGTAAGAATATGGATTCCGATAAAGAAACATCGGGCTTATAAGCTTATAAGCACGTAAGAGTTGCGCATGTGGCAAGGGCCGTGCTCATACGCGTCTACACTAGCTTTGGAAAACGCTAATCTGAAACCTCCCTTAGACTGTTCTCTTTTGAAATATACACGTATATTATGCTTATCAATGAACGTAGACGTCGAAAAAACTGTGTAAGACAAAAAGATAAAATAATTATGTTTTGCAGTTGATGTAAATAAAACGTAAGCACATGTTTATAAAAAAAATAGGTAAGTACAAAATATTAATTTTAAAAAAGTTAACGAGTCGCTCACAGAAGCCATTATATGTTATATGATTTATCTGGACGTCAAAATTAATTATTTGTTGATTAAACGTTACTTCGCGATAGCGAAATAGGTCCTTAGAAGTCTTTTATGGTTTACGTAAAAATATCTGTGTATATCAAAACCAATCTATCCATATTAAACAAGTCAAATCTATAGTTCAATTGGCCGTGAGTCATTTAAAATTATTACAAAATAAATAATACAAATTGATACGTAATTTTTTTTAAATAAGTCACTCCATAAATTACATCAATTTACACGCCTCAAAACGAAAAGGCAATAAAATGACACAATTTTAATTAAATTCTGCTCTCTACAGAGATACATTTCGTTTTATCGTTCGCGGAATAATGTACAATGTTTTTCTCGTATCGCAAATTGGTATCAATCATAGGGGATGTCGATTAAGGATTTGGGAAGTTCTGTTTCCGAAAACATCAGTATCACTAATTACTTTCTGTACATGTAACTTTTAATTTAATTCTCATTTGTAATCGAGGTTAATCTATCAAGTGGGATTAACGCACTCTCATTCGAAAATCCACTTATTACGTGAAAAAAATATACGTGATGTGTAATAGTCATTATTATCAAAAACAAAAATCTTATATATTTGTTGGTTTGTCTTTCTATCAGCCGCTATAAAGTTACAGATCACCGTGATTATTTTCACAGATATAGAGTTTGACAGTTACATAGGCCAGTAAGTATATAACTTGTATATAATTATAAGGAAACTATAATATTTTCCGTCAAAAGTATAAACAGTTCTTTTTTTTTTTGAATTTTATTTATATTCTCCCAAAAATCACAAACATATTTGTGCCAAAAATAAACTGAATTGAAATAAGGACCTACTTAGATTTGTTAAAAAATATATCAGTCTAGCCATAAAGCGTCATAATATTTGGGCGGAAAACATCTAATGCATAATAGTATTCGGTGGAGTCCATATCAGACTTTCTAACACATATATTTTTTAAGAATGAACTAACCATCCTGAACATTTTTTTTTTGGCAACATATACATTATACATGGCAACATATACATTATACATTTAATGAAAAAAAAGATTTAAAATAAATAAATGATTAATATTCCCCTTTCCCCTCTTGACAGTGAGTACGCATCGTGCAAGTGGACCTTGTAGTGGACACAGATATTAATAAGAGAAAATTCTACGATTTTTGGTTGGCTTTTTCCCTAAACTAAACCGCTCCGAGACCACGAGTAAACATCTCAACACATCCGGGCATCTATCACACGCGAGTGGACACTTCCTGTAGAGGTATTAATCATTTTTATTGAGCCCAGGGCCGCCATTATTGATTGTCCTGATGATAAAAGTGCCATTAACTCGCTCGCGTCGTTATTCCGCGACGGAGCCGGTTTGTCTGATGATTAATGTGGAATTAAGTTTCGCAAACATTGATATAGAAAGACCAGATTTTTTATATTTTTTTATTCGATGACAAGATAGTCCTTGAGTGCGATCTCACTTGATGGTAAGTGACTAAATAATAGGATAGGATTGATTAAAATAAATTAATAAAACTCATCACAATAAAAATTTAGCAATGTTGTACCAAATTCCAACTACTACCAATTAAATTATTATTAGATGCCGAAGTTTTAAGATCCCTTCTCATAACTCCTTTGTAACAAAATTACTTAAAAGAAGTTGAGTGTGTCATGAAAGCTTTTATGTAAATAATAATAATTACTTATTGTTTTCGGTGACTAACAAAGGAACTAATTATATGAGAAGCTTACATTAGTACTAATTAACAGCTCTAAAAATAGTGTTCTCGCTTTCACAGTATTTCTTGCGAGAAGAATTTACATACATAATTTAAAGACGTCAATTTAGTTTAGATTGGATTTTAACCCCCGACAAAAGAAGAGGGGTGTTATTAGCTGGACGTGTGTTTCTGTGTATCTATCTATCTGTTCCCCCGTAGCTCCCCAACAAATGCACCGATTTTGATACGTTTTTTTCTGTTTGAATCAACGGTATTTAGTAAAGTGAAATTCTGTAAACAATAAGTTAGTAACTGAAAAAAGCGGTTAGGTATTCAAATGTAATATTTACCAATATAGCAAATTATATTGCTCAACTCAAAGGAATTTTGTAATAAAATAAAAGCAATAAAGATGATTCCCAAAATATGATTTTAAGAGCTTACTAATGACTCGACGAAGGTTATTATCAAAAAATTCCTGATAAAAGATAAAAGAGAAAAGAGTTGCCTTTGACGAAGCTCGAACCTTTGATGAGGTCCCAATTTTCGGGAGTAATACAGTTTCATATTATTATTATGAATATTAAAACATGAATTTATGAGGCTTTTAAAAGAATAGGCTTGTCGTAGAGGACCAAGCTGAAGTTAAAATGAGTTTTAGGCTTGGCAATAAAATAGTGTTCTTGGAATAATTTGAATTTAAGTATAGGTTTAAGTAAGTACATTTTAACGATTTTTCTATAAAGATTATATTTATTTATTTATTCATACACTAGCTGATGCCACCCGCGACTTCACTCGCGTGGATTTAGTTTTTAAAATTCCAAGGGAACTCTTTGATTTTCCGGCATAAAAAGTAGCCTATGTCACTCTCCAGGTCCTCAAAAATCATGTAGATCCGTAGCTCTGTTGCGGCGTTATTGAAGAACAAACCAAGAAACAAACACACATTCGCATTTATATTACTGGTAAGGATTACACCAAAGATGCTTGGCAGCGACATTAATGTTATTATTTAATTAGAGTACCTATTAGTAAGAGGTGTATTACTTGGGAGTTTAAAACGAAAATTCCCAAAAAGGAAGCCACAAAGTTAACCACTAGGATGTGTTATTTTCATGGAAATTCAAATTTTTCAAAAGCTTTCAGCGCGTGCTGCTTGCACAAAAATCTTTGGAAATATAGTAAAAATATTGCAAATACTTACCAAAAAGTCTTAGCCTTTAGGCTTGGCAATCGCTTGTAGCCAACTGAAATGGAATTGTAGCAATTTTCGTAACGTGCAATATCGCACGGAGATTCAGCAAATTTATTATTCGCGGGACAAGTTTTCAACGTTCAGAATTCCGATTTTTCCATCATATAAGCTTCGGTATCGGGAAATGCAATAGATTATGCGGCTCATTGGGAAATTCTAGGCGCACTGACGACGTGATCTGAGTGTCTGAGACGTTCTACAATGTTAGTTGTAAACGCCTTTATCGAATTCTGTCGTTCTTTATTCGATTTTGTAAATTGTTGCCTTCCTGTACCTACTATCAAGCAAGATAGTTAAAGGTTGTACGTGTTAGTTCTTCAGGTACGAAATACTTCAAACGCCAGTGAACAAACGCGCGCCTTAGTGCCGATTTCACCAACGTCGAGTGACGTTTAACTGAGGAATAAATTGGGCGTTCTGATAATTTTTGTAATGAAAATCTGCCGATATAGCTTGGATAAAACTTAATTTATAGTAAGTTATGGGCGCTTTACTTGTGGTTACGTCGTGTACACTACGTTAATGTGCGTGCCTCAGGAGCCTAGGTGGGAGCGGTCAGACGCGAGCTAGCTTTTGCTCACACTTATACAGATACGACACACACACAACCATGAGCCACGCGCCCTCGTGAATTGCAAGAACTAACTCCCCTTCTGTCTTCCGTTTTTCCAACTAACTATAACTTGGTGGTTAAATCAAGAGTGAAAAGGCATCTTCTAGAGCCCACCATCTTGGCTGCATCTTCACTTACCATCAAGTCAGATTAAAAAAAACTAGCTACATTATTTCCATCTCATAGTTAAATGATAGTCAACGCGAAGTACCTGAACTAAATAAACGTATTATTTATTCCCAATATTTATCTATGCTAATGCAGTGGGTGTGAATACAATATAGAAAAAGGGTTTATTGAACAGTTTTTCCATTGTTCTATTCAGGTCGGTTTCGAATTCAGGTAAAACTGCGGCAATGTTAGTAATTGGAGTGTAAATCCGTGAATATACGGTCTGTTAAATTATAAATACTTTATATTCGTGCAAAAATAGCTCAGTACTTTGTTAGTATGGAAAAAAACCTAAATTAGATTAATAGGTAGGGAATTTATCTTTAGTTTCTACCTACTTAGGTACATGAAATCATAAGAAAAAGAAAGTTCACACCAATATTTTTTTTGAATTTAAACCTTTTATTTCACTAGAACTTGAGTATTATTTGATTATACTTGGTGCTAAGTGAAGATGCTTCACGAAAAACCTTGATTGGATATTTACCTACTGGCTTCAATTTCTCGGAGTTAAGTGTATTTTTTTTTATTCGATGACAAAATAGTCCTTGACTGCGATCTCATCTGATGGTAAGCGACGATGTTGTCTAAGATCATAGGGTTCTAACTTGGAACAGGTATGGAAGTGTACATTCAACCCATACCCCTAATCGGTTTCTAAACGCTATCGTGCCGGAACGCTAAATCGCTTGGCGGTACGTCTTTGACGTTAGGATGGTAACTAGCCACGGCCAAAGCCTCCCATCAGACCAGACCAGTGACAATTTAGAAATTATAAAGGACATGACCAGTGATTGCCCTTGGGATGGGGAAAATGTGCAAGGTTACAGCTTTTACAGAAAGATTAAAAAATTGAGGCTTAATTTACTATGGATTTATTATTCCGATAAAGGCATGATTTAAAATATCAAAAAAAACCAGAATGTTTATTGTTTCCGCTTTCTCTTTAATGCACTACGTCATACTTCAATTTCCGCTCACTTGTATTAATGCCCGTGATACACATGCTAGTGGATGGTATGCTAGATGCTGGTAAGCTGGCATGCCAGGTACTGACAGAATATCAGCGCGTGACATACATGTTTGCGAATGACCTTGCCAGTGACATGCGAGTTGAAGTTCACAAAATGAAGAAATAAATAGTGTTACAATACAACTCGCAATTATATTAGGCAAAAAAACAAGCACAAAAATTAATAAGATCTTGGCAGATAGTTGAGAGTTGCGATTTACAAGCAAATACGTTACGACCTGCCTTCGATTCTGTAACTCAGTGCCTATCAAAAAATGAAAGCCACTGACATATATTTTTTATCCATTGAAGGTTTACTATGAAAAAGTAAATCATATTTCTCTTCAAACCTTCAATGGATAAAAAATGCCTATCGTTGTTGATAGGCACTGAGTTACAGAATCAGCCCCTTGTTTCGCGTATTTGTAGCTGGCAATACGAATCTCCCGTCCCACTTCCCTTCAAGGGGAAAAAATCAAACGGCTTGCGAGCCATTCGTATGCTTTGCTCTGGCACGTGAGTTACTGGCAGAATCTCGATACACATGCGAGTAGCTTATTGCTTGTAACTGGCATACTTTTGTGCGAGTAACAAGCATGTGTATCACGCACTTAAATAGTAAAGAGAAATTCCGCTTCGCGACACTAGATAGCGCTTGTCTATTGAAAAATTAAATTATCCGTGCAAATAAAGTTGTATTATTCCGTGTCCTAGGATCTGTACAAAAATATTAAGCAATTTTTTTCTAAGCAACTTTGCGCATAGATGGCATATTTAATAGCAGAAAATTATTCTTACGACTCGATAAACATATCTTAACGCCATCTTGTATCGAAAGGGAGAGGTATTTTTTGAAAAGTTTTCTTATTTTTTCTCAGTTTTCAAGGCTTCAGACTCCTAAAACTTTCATATCTGAAAACTATAGAATATAACAATTACAAAAATAAAACTATTATTATTGCACGTTGATTTTAACATTTTAGACTTGATAACCACAATAACTAGCGCCCTCTAGTATCGAAAGGCAGAGTTATTCTGTAAAACTTTTCTATTTTTTTTCTCATTTTTCCGAGCCTTTAGACCCCTGAAAGTTTTTTGTCTGAAAACTATAGAATATAAGAATTCCAAAAATAAAACAATCTTTGCTGCACGTTGATTTTTGATACCTAGGCGAGAGCCCTTTGCTCCACTGGTCATGTCCTTTCCAAATTGTTATACCTCGAGACCTCCCAGTTACAAGACCATAGAGCTCACCACTGCGCCAGGGAGGTCGTCAAAAAGGTATTTTGGATTTTATGAGTATAGTATCACACGTCCACACGTGCGTACGCAGGTGCTGGGGCGTGAAGTATCCATGCTCTGTATACCTATTATGTAGGTATATTATGATTATAATAATTATCTCAAAGGGTAAGTAGATTGACAGCTTTCAATTTAATTAACGGAATCTGTGTAATTGGAAACGCCTCAAAGGTTAGTTAGCAATGTCAATCAGGCCTGTTATTAATCTAAGATTAAAACATATCTCCGTTAATTAACTATTATATTGGTAACTAGCTTCTGCCCGCGACTTCGTCCGCGTGAGGGGTTGCTTTTAAAATTCCTGCGGGAACCCTCTATAGGGATAAGAGGTATTTTATATATCTTTTCAAGTCCTCAACTAAACTCATGCTGATCCAATACTTTGCTGCAAGATTGAAGGTCCAACCAATAAACTAACGAACCAACAAACAAACACTTTACACGTACAATAACAAACACAACAAAAAAAGAATTAGCAAAATTGGCCCAGCCGTTCATGGGTGATGCCGTGACCGAATTATTTTGTCCCGTGAGAACGGGAACGGGATAAAAAGTATCCTGTGTCCGTCTCCTGGTTCTAAGCTACCTCCCCACCAATGTTCAGCCAAATCGGTTCAGCCGTTCTTGAGTTATAAATAGTGTAACTAATACGACTCTCTTTTATATTACTCGTACTAGCTTTTGCCCGCGGCTTCCCTCACGTTACGTTCGATTTTTCAACCCCCTATTTTACCACCTTAGGGAATGAATTTTCAAAAATCCTTTCTTAGCGGATGCCTACGTCATAATAGCTGTCTATATGCCAAATTTCAGCCCGATCGGTCCAGTGGTTAGAGCTGTGTGTTGATAGATCAGTCAGTCAGTCACCTTTGCCTTTTATATATTTAGAAGAAAATATAGACTAGCTGATTCCCGCGACTACTAGAGAAAGAGAGAAAGAGAGATAAACCAACAAACAAACGCACTTTCAAATTTAGGTTAATAGGTAATGTTTATTTTTATGTAACATTAGTAAGGATTACCCACACTATATCAATGTCTGAATTTCGGAATTCAAGTAGACCGTAGTTAATTATCTATCGATCGATATTGTTAGCATTTAAGGTAACGTACGTAGGTATATATTTCCATCTAGCCTAATATGCCATCACATGGAAAATTGAACTGATATTTACTATTGTATGCTCTGGATGTGGTCCAATCATTTTGTTACCTGAGAGCGCGGCTTGAACATTTAATGCGATTTCCGTTTCGAATTTGAGTTCCGTATTTTCTAGTGTCGATAATAATTAAACTAGTTTATTTTTTTTTAAAGAATATTAGCCAAGCTGAACTTGATTTATATTCTCCTCTCCCCTCCAAATAAGCGAAAAGCTTGTGCTAGGAGTGGGTACGACAATAGTGCCACGGCTGGGGCCCGAACCTGCGACCTTTTAGCTTTCGGTCCGCACCTTTAACCCTTGGGCTATTGAGGTTTTGTGCACACCTAACCGATAGATAGGATTATATGATAAATTTCAAATTCAAGATGGCCGCCACAACAAAATGGCGAAGTACATATTTTAAGCTATTGCATAGCTTCTATCGCGGGCCAGCGTGGAGACCGAATCCAGAAATTCCGTAACGAAAATAACCTGACGCGGGACTCCTCTACGGTGAGCCGCTAGATGGCGTTGATAAAAAATGCTATGCAATAGCTTTACCGCGGCAGTCCCCGAGTGCCACACGTCTTTTTTTGTTTAATTTCACATGTCGGGGGTGTTTTAAATTTTCAATTTACATTTGTTTTATACCCTAACTAGGTTGGGTCAACTGTTTGCACTACACCTGCATTGTTACTACCCACGGCAATGGGTTAAAGCCAACTAGTTGGTTGGATTGCAAATACATAATTTACATAAACCAGCAGCGAGCGACTCAAATAATTTTCGATTGTCATTAAATTTAAATGAGTTCGAATTTCAAATGAAATTACGTTTAATCACGGGGCTACCTATTTAACCTTACCGTATGTTTGTTTGCCTTTTTAGGGTTCCGAATAAAAACTGAACCCTTATAGTATCAAAACGGAACCCTTATCGCTTCGTTGTCTGTCTGTCTGTCTGTCCATGTGTCAAATAGGATCGCTTCGTTGTCTGTCTGTCTGTCCGTGTGTCAAGGCCGTTTTTCTCAGAAACGGCTTGAGGTACTAAGTGGAAATTTATACTGAATACAAAATTCAATGGTTTCTTATAGTTGTGAAAATTTCAAGTTTCTAGTTTAACTCAATGAAAGATTACATATACAGCTTCTGAAAGTGTATTTCCTTACAAAATTTCCAGAGACGTTTTTGCCATTTATTTAAATTACATAATTATGTACTTTATATTTAGGATGAAAATTACATATATACTTTTCATTTATGTACCTATGCATATAGTGAAGAGCAACTATAGAACCCTAAACTGTGCGTGGCCTGACACGCATTTGGCCGTTTATTTATTCTTGAGTTTGTGAGCTATTAATGCCTCAATATAACTCTAATACGAAGCTCTAATAGCATGTAAGCTACAGTGAACGTTTTTCTAGAAACTCAGGTGTTTTTTTTACAAAAAAGATCATTTATACAACATCATGCAGAAACAAAAAATTACAAATTTTTGAATTAAAATGATACAGTTACTTTTTTCAATTAATGGTTTGGTAATTAAATAAATAAGCTATTGCAGCTTATTGACTCCACATTTTCACCCACGAAATTGGTCAGGATACCAACTTTAAAAAAAAATATATATATACGAATATTTACGTATATCTAAAGCAATATTGATACGGAAACGTAATTTAATTAGTAAATGCTTAAGTTAATAACCAGCCTTGCTCAGCTGAGGTTCAGAGTGATGCATATTGGTATGACCGCAACGCCCTTTAACTTGGACGTTAACTAATCAGAATGGACGTCGGTTGCCTTCCGAAATTAGTACCTAATTGTTATAAGAACATCTTCTATAATAACAAGCGGATCCGCCCCAGCTTCGCATTGGTTGGTGAATATAATGGCTTCTGTAATATGTAAAGTCTTCTTAAAGTTCAGAAACTATAGAAGATAATATACAGGGTGTCCCACGGCTATGCCACATGGAGGGGAAGTACCTTAAATATTGTAGATGGAACATTTTACTGAAAGAAGACTTCATTTTAATTTAAAAAACAATTTAAACTGCATTCATAGATTTTTAAATAATTGCCTGGTTGAACCGGGACTCGAACCCGCTATACGAGAAAAAAAATTAACCTGTACCTTTATCATACCGATCGGAAGGCTTCATCATAAGGATTATTTTTTGTTAAATAACATAGCATGAGAAATAAAAGGAAGACCATGAATTTTAGCCTTTGATGTAAAATTTTCACTTCAATCCCGCTGCAACAGAGCTACGAATTGCAGCGGGATTGAAGGACAAATCAATAAATCAACAAACAAACACACTTTCGCATTTATAGGTAATATAAGTAAGGATAGTAAGGATCGGGAAATGATGCGTACTTCTCAAGTGGGTACTCATTAGTAATAGTTCATGTCAGTTGTATGTCGATACGCCAATGTCAGCTTTTCATTTTACTGAACAAAATTTTACATCAAAGGCTAAAATTCATGGTCTTCCTTTTATTTCTCATGCTATGTTATTTAACAAAAAATAATCCTTATGATGAAGCCTTCCGATCGGTATGATAAAGATACAGGTTAATTTTTTTTCTCGTATAGCGGGTTCGAGTCCCGGTTCAACCAGGCAATTATTTAAAAATCTATGAATGCAGTTTAAATTGTTTTTTAAATTAAAATGAAGTCTTCTTTCAGTAAAATGTTCCATCTACAATATTTAAGGTACTTCCCCTCCATGTGGCATAGCCGTGGGACGCCCTGTATATTTTTAAATAGAATATTATATAGAACATGTCATAATGTCCTCCCGACCGAAGTCGGTCACGGCGGTCAACCTCCTCAGAGATTAGCTAGACTAAGAAGTTCTTGACAGAAAAACCCAATACATTTATTAGCTCTACCCGGGAATCGAAGCCCGGATCTCGTCGTCCGCAATCGAACATGCTAATCACTAGACCAACGAGCAATCTGACATAGTAGAGTGTTTTCGCTTCAATTGTGAAAGCTCGGTGTATGATGACAAAACAATTGGTAAATTTAACCACACCGGGCCTTTGTATTTGTTCTATTCGTGCCCCTCTGTTATCAATCACATTTGTAGCGTGCTTTGAAGATTTCATTCGATTTACCTGCTGCGATTGACTCACATATTGATATCACGCATCGAAATCGATATTCCGTATAATCATTCGAGAATAATATAAGACTAGATAGAGAGACATTTTCAGACACTAAAACAAATGAATCCCAGGCAGAGTCAAACAGACTGTTTTTTTATCCGAAATAGGCTCGCGCTTGACGACAATCAGTACTGGATAGCACTGATCCAACCTAGAGGATGGAGCGTGCTTGAATGTACAGATTATAAAGTAACTGATGTCCACAATTTAGTCTTCGCGGATTAAGGTATTTAAAAAATCCTAACTTCGTCGTAAAAAAGGTATGAATACGAAACTACATCTCAACACAGCTGAAGTTCGGACCAAGTAAAAATAAAAGGAAATATTCTATCACGGACTATTTTAATTGGTAGAGGAAGTCGAATAAAAAATTCACTTCATTGAATACTGTCCCTTATTATAAACGCCACAAGGCTTTGACTAAGTTTTAATACTCCTGCATGAAATAGCTCATTAATATTCGAGAGCCGAAACGGTGTTGGCTCATTCGTACAATTTTTGTTCGAAAAGGTTCTAATAGAGGGTCTATGGTAATTGATGTGTACTCAGCTTAATTCATAATAGAACATTAATGAACAGCGCAGGAAGTACCAGTGTAAAGTGTTTTAAATTAAAATATTATGCAAAACCGTGGTGTTATTAATGGAGATGAAATATGCGGGGAAAATTAATTTTTCTTCAACATAATTTCAGTTTATTATTAGGTACACTTACATTTAATGTTTACCGTTATATCTAATAATAGATTATATTTATAGATCAAAAAAGTAGGTTCGAAATTTCTTTACAAAAAAATTATCATTCGTTCCCAAATAACTTATTTTTACGCCTAAGGTACGGAGCCCTATGTGCGGAGAACTAATTCGCACTTTGCCGGTTTTATTTATTTTATTTTAGAGCCCAACGCACTGCTAGTCGGTCCTACATCGATAGCTACAGGCAACCTTTTTTATACTGCCGTACTTTTTTGTGGGTTTTTAGCTGACCTCAATAAAATAATGGAAGAACTATTCGATAAAGTTTTTTTAGGATTTTGTTTGTTATTTCCCCACGTGTAGAGGTTTAGGTTTATTTTTAACCAACTTCCAAAAAAGGAGGAGGTACCTACTCTATTTGTCGGGACCTTTTTTTTATGTATATTCCCCGATTATTCGAAGAAGCCTGGACCGATTTGGAATTCTTTTTTTGTTTGAAAGGCTTCCCAGATGGTCACATTGTCATCAAGTCAAGATCTAATGATGGAATCCTGGAGAAATCGAAGGAACTCTTCTTTTCTAGGCACACTTGATATACTTTGTAGTGATGTTTGAAATCGGTTATGTAAATAGAACTTTTACGTTTATATTATTCAGCTGGGTAGTTCTACGATAAGAGGTAACTTGTGCGGCAATCAGTTTAAAATAAAAATTTTACTTTATATGTTGTTATTTTTTGCAATGAAACACATCACCTAAATGTACTTTATTAAATAACATCACGATTCAATGCCTAATTAAAGTATATTTTTCTGAAATTCCTTATAAAGCCTAAAAATGTCTCTAACCTGGCCTGTCCCTCTGTCGTTTTCAGTTTAATTTGAAACGATACATATTTTTTTTGTATCAGTTATTAAACTAAAGTATGTTAAACACAAATTTCAATAAATGTATTTAAGTATTGTTAAGGAAAAATAGAAAAATATTTATTTATTTGCAATATATTTTACACTTTACTTTTGTCCCACTGTTTTTGGGTATCTACTCTAGAAAATTTCATTCCGCTACTACAAACACTAATATAAAACGGCCATATTCCAAAAATTGCTCAAAATCATCTACGGACGTGAAGTTAGTAATGCAAAACACGTGAGCCGTTAAGAGCGCCGTCATTTGTTAGTTGTTGCGACCGTTGATTCGAAGTAGTCGTTTCGCGAGGTCATTGTGTCTCTCACCTGGCAAGTCATAAAAGTTATATTATTCATTCAATTTATTTGCATTTACTGGTCTAATTTAATAATGATGGACTAGTGAAAGTGTGATACATAATGTACCGAAAAACTTCTTATGTCAATTAAAATAATACAATTTATCATGAAAACGTCTCTCACCTGCCATATTTCACCTGGCAAGATAAATGTCAGGAGAGAAACTTGTTGACCAGGGGAGATAAGGTTAGTGCAAACAAACAAAGTCAATAAAGTCAACAAAGTCAACAAAGACAAAAAGTCAAAAAAAGTAAAAAAAAAGTCAAAAAAAGTCAAAAAGTCAAAAACCGTCAAAAATGTCAAAAAAGTCTTTTTTGACTTTTTTTGAATTTTTTGAATTTTTTGAATTTTTTGACTTTTTTGATTTTTTTGATTTTTTAATAAAATATGCATAAAGTGACTTGCCCTTACTGAACAGATAAATAAATAGGACAAAAATCGTAATATAAGTGTTTAATGAAAAAACAGCTACTTTTCTCCGTAGCCGTATTCTCTATGGACTTAGGACCTCTTATCGTAGAATCACCCAGCTATAAAAAAAAAGGAAAAGGAAAGAATGAGGTTTATTTTTTACGAATTTATTGTAAATCGAATTATACTTCAATAAATTATAACCTTGAGGACGAAGTCGCTTCTGCAAAGCGTTTTCTGTTTACATAATCTATAAAAGAAAAACGTGACTGACTGACTGATTGACTAACCTGACTAATCTATCAACGCGCATTCAAACCACTAATTAACATGAGCGAAGCCGCGGACAAAAGTTAGTCAAATTATATTTTGATGTGGATAAGTTATAACCTGACGAAGTCGCAGGTACAAGGTTTTAAGTGTTTTCTGTTTACAAAATAATTTTATTAAATAGATTTATGCCATCATAGCTCAAGTGACGTCATTGATGCGTCTAGATTTTCTGAATATGCCGCATAATCTATCGCATTCCCGGCTCGCGGTGCTTATATCCAATGGAAAAATGGGAAATTCGAGCGTTGAAAACTTGCACCGCGAATAATGTTGTTGGAACTCGGCGCGATATTGCATGCGAAGATTGTTGCAATTTTATTTGAGATCACTGCAACGATACGTGTTATCGCTTATTGAGTGTAGACGATCATTCTTCCTATTACAATATTTGAATATTTGAATCTCAATTTCGATAGGATTATTTGTTTTGATGTGGGTAAGGCCGTAGATTTTGCCACTTTGTAACATAGAGTAACATAGACACTTCTATGTTATGGTAACGTAGAAGTAACGCGAAAGTAACACAAAGTCTTTGTAAGGCTGATTACATAACGTGCTAATTTTAACCGACTTCAAAAAAGGAGGAGGTTTTTGTAATACATTCGTATAGCATTTTTTATAATTATCTCGTATCTCTGAATATGACAAGATAGTTGGGTGATGGATTACGATAAAAATATGAATTGATTTTTAACCGATTTCCAAAATGGAGGAGGTCCTCAATTCGTCGGAATCTTTTTTTTTAATTTTTTATGTAATATGTACAGCAGTACAGTAATTTCGATTTATATCGAAGGAAAGAAGGAAGAATCCGCTTGGAAATTTGAGCATTATTTTGTTAACATGCTTATGTTTGAGAAAAAGAATTTTTACGTTTATAATTTGTTTCACATTCGGTTCGGTTCTAGGACCAAGATAACTTTGACGTAAACAGGGAAATTCACAATAATTCAAGTGCCTACTTTGCCAACTAATTTATTCCAGTCATGAAATTAAAAAATAAAATACCGCCCGCTTATACGCGTTGCATTTTAAAATGCTTTACGAGAAAAAATTTTAATTGCAAAGTATAATTCTATTAGCGGAGGTGGACATGGTGGTTAAATCAATTTGCGGACCTGAGGTCGCGAATGTAATTTTGTTGGTATGACCTATAAAATATAATACATCATCAAATAACTCGGTGGTCTGGACTCTAGTAATTAACATGTTCGATTGCGGATGACGAGGTCCCGGGTTCGATTTTTGAGTCGAACCAATAATGTAATGCTGTAAAGAGTGTAAAGCTATAATAATATGTTAATTTATAATTTTTCATAAATTTAAATAATTCGTTACAGTAGGTACAATTTTACGTAACCAATTAATTTTGTACAATAGGTATATCGTTTGTTTAATTTCGTTTTTATTTCAATACTAGCTTTAACCCGCGGCTTCGCTCACGTTAGGTTCGATTTTTTAACCCCCTATTTAACCCTCATGGGGTTGAAATTTTCCAAAATCATTTCTTAGCGGATGTCTACGTCCTGACAGCTACCTGTAAGCCAAATTTCAGCTCGATCGGTCCAGTGGTTAGAGCTGTGCGTTGATAGATCAGTCAGTCAGTCAGTCAGTCAGTCAGTCAGTCAGTCAGTCAGTCAGTCAGTCAGTCACCTTTGCCTTTTATATATTTAGATGAGGAAGAAATTTACCAATTAAGCGGTCCATCTAACAGTGATTTATAGGTGCTTTATCAAATACTACTTTTAACCATTTAATTACACATAGTAAAAAAGGTTGAATGCATTTCATTATATTTATTCATCTACTAAACTTTCTCAGATTAGTATCATGATTCCATGAGTGGTAACTGATCCAAAATAATACGCATCTCATGTGGTTTTTAGGACAAACAAAAATATTAGATATCTATGTACTTTTTAATTTCGGTTTCATCTCCAAAATGCCAAAGTTTGCTTTTTCCATCTCGGTAAAGAAAAACAATAGAAGGACATTTTTCACTCCTTCCAGTTGGCAATTTGAAAGCAACAGCGGGACTCGACTTGGTTTGGCCCGAATATAACCTTACAGCGTTTATTATTAAATACAAAACATGACTGGAACATCGTAACAATAATGCTTGTTTATTGGTATTGTTTAAGATATTTTGGAGAGTTTGATCATAGCTATTATTACATGTTATTATCGAAACGTAAGGCTTGGTTGAGGTTTGTTAATCTCATAAAAATAGACTTACCAGTGTGATACGTTTGTATCTAAAGAGCCTGACTAACGTTACCTTGATCCAGCTGTACGATTCTGTAAAAGTGATTGCGAAAATGACAATTGCAATCGCCTAAATCGTTATTGGCTAAAATCTAAAATGCATTGTTGCAGAAAAAATGCGATAAATTCAGACAATCACCACAATTGAGATTAGAAATGATTGATGCAGCTTTTACAGAAAGTTGATTATTTTGATGAATGAAGAAAAAAGAGGAAGAAAGAAAACACATTTATCCAGTTATGGTATCACAGATAAGCAACTACACTAACGTAACATTATTTATCTGTGACACCGCCCAGAAAGGGTGTAGAGTTCAGCGTAATTCTCCACTTCATTTCTCCACAAGCATACAAAGTGGGGCTTCATAGCTGTATATAAACTAGTTAAAATGTAATTAGGTACATAGGGTACATATCGATAAAATTAAAGTCCAGTCCCTTGTTATATGCGATTTTCATTAGTTCCTCTTGTAACTTACACCATCGGGCGAGTAACAAATAACACGTCTGCGTGTCGCTGCGACGTTTCCAATTTACCAGCCTTTGTGCATGTGTCGGTGGGTTGCATATGCAAGTAACTTTGTGTTTTATATTACGTGTATAAATAATAATTCATATGCGTACATGACGTATTAGAGTTATTTGTAAAGTTTATCGTATCTGGTTAAGCGCCGATTTCACCAACGTCGAGTCACGTTTAAACGAGGATTATTGGAGTTCTAACAGGTTTTGTATTCTGCCAAAATATTAAAAAAAGTGAAGAAAAAAAGAAAAAATACATCAAAATATATATTCCACGGTTAAATGGTTTTCAACGATGCTGAAAGTCATTTCCATTCTAAAAATAGATTTGACTTTTCAATAAGCTCGTAAAGTGGCTATTAATAATAGCCACTTAAAACTTTTGCTGTAGGCACAGTCGGCCACCTAAAAAAAAAACGTGCGAAACTAAGTATCTCTTAAAAGTACTATCTGTTAATGTATTGAAAAGCATTTTATAACATATCATGTGTGCACTTATTTTCTGCAGCGGTGTATTAGGTTTTACGCCTCGACTATTTTTTCCACATATGACATAGCGCACTTGCAATTTAAATAACTATGATTTTGTAATGTGTATTGGAATCCTAAAACCACCCACTGGTTTTGTCGAATATGTTTTTTCTTTGTTATGGCACCCGTGACTTTATCTGCGTAGATTTGCGGGATAAAAAGTACTCGGTGTCCGTCTTCAGAATGCAAGCTATCTCTTTGCTAAATGTAGAAATCGGTTCAGCGGTTTATGGGTAAAAAGGTATACATAGAAAGCCCTTACATCTTTAATAAAGCCAAGATCATGTCGAACTTGTTTTTTTTCATATATATTTCCAAATAAAACCTCAGAAAAATGTTGATCACGTCCATCCGAATGCTCGGCGTACCAATTTCCTTGATTACTGAATAAGCTGGGACTAAAAAAACACCTGAGTAATGGCGGGAGGAATTCCTTTCAGCGGAATTTTTGCTTACGTTCTTAATCCCCTTAAAATGTCTGCTGATATTATCAGCTGAAGTCAGCAAATAACTTCCAAGATTTTTTCACCTGTATACATATTTTATAATATTTTCTACGTAATTGAATATTTTTTTACCTTCTTACCAATTTTTTTATTCTAAGGCATAATAGAATAATGAATTTTCTGAACATGCGCTAAATAAAGTGAAAACATGGGTTACAAAGTCATTACTTAAGATTTTTTTCACAATAATTTTTGACATAGTACTTAATGAATGTTAATTTTGTTAAACGTAATTAAACAGATATTTGACTTTCTCCAAAGAATGAATGATTCAAGGATTCGTTCGGTGAGATGGAGATTTTTCTCGTCCTTGTATCACACAGACATATAGACAAACATACAGAATATAGATAGACAAAACGGTCAAACTTATAACACCCCTTTTTTGCGCCGGGAGTTAGAAAACCCTATTGATAAGGAAACTTCCTTTTGCCCCACATTCTTTGAATCGCCTCGCGTAAGGTCCTTACATTACGAACCAGCGATCCTATAAAACTATCAAACCCCAGACCTCTATCTGGTGAATGTTTGAACAACCAATTCCATTATCCCAATCAAGTAGGCTGGGCAACCACTTTAGTCCGCATTGTTGTGAAGTAGGCAAGAAGAGCTACTTATCCTAAGATGGCTGTACTTAGGTAGTGGATCACTCACTGATCGTGAATAAAAGTTTGATATCTTTGTACTTCAGGGATATAAAAGTCAAGACAGATCTACATCAAAGAATTGAAGTGGTTTTCTTTGATATTTTCTTTAGAAAATCTTTTTCCTCACCATTATGATAATTTAGTTAAAGTTACATTGATTATAACTCAAAAAATTAAGATTTGGTGACCCAAAATTCTCTAAAACTTAGGTATAATTTTCTAAATAGATTCAACTCAGAAGTCAAGTGTTCACTTGCAATATGTACCTATAAGGACGTACACCTCTTTAGGAAGGAAAAATAATTTAATGGTAAATAACTTATTCAATGATAGTCGTGTTTGAAAACATTTTTAATTCGAAATATTATATTTCGTTTTGTTGGCAAAACTGTAAAAGAGCCAAAAGTAAACTCTGAATACGGATTAGGGACTCGATAGCGCTTATAACTAACGCCGATATAAAAATTAAGCATAATTTGCGAGAAACATAAATAATGAACTGGAATAACGGGAGGTGAAATGCTTACATCCAGGTGGTGGGGATAAAATTAGTTTAACTTCGACCTAAAAGACTTTAACGACTCCTATTTTTGCACAAACCATACCTCAGACCGTTCAAATGAGATCACCTTGATATAAAAGCAAAGGGAATTTATTTTACACTTTTAATTTCTTTACCTCTATTGTAACTCTTACTCCTGGCTAGTTTTCCTGCATAACCAACTGCGGCTTCCATGCAGAAATATTTAATGAGATATACTTTTTACTAATTGGATTGAAATTCACAGAATCTAGAAAAATAATGGACTGTTTTTAGGTATCTTATTATTTGAAGAGGAACTAAGGTAAAAGAAATAAAACATTTCATTGCTGAATTATTCTCATGCATGCATGGGAAGTCTGACGTTTAGCGTGATCGACTGAGGATAACGAGGTCCCGGTTATAATCGGGTCGGGTCAAAAAATCTATTGGGTTCTTCTGTCAAGAAATCCTCAGTACTAGCTCGGAGTTAGGAAGTTGACAGTGTGTCACCCCTGGGACTCAGAGGGGGCACCAGCCCCTGATCTCTTGCGATGACAGTGAAGGAATAGAGAGTGCCCCTGTGTTTGCTGACACACTTGTGCACTGTAATATCTCCCGCGCACAAAAGACATTGTTCCGAACGTAGTTTGCCGCAGTACGCTCACAACTCAAAACGACCAAGGATAAATTCCTTGCTAAACTCCTCAAACACACCTACAAAAGCCCGTGCATCTTTTTTAACCCCCGACGTAAAAACGACAGGGTGTTCTAAGTTTGACGTGTCTGTGTGTGTCTGTCTGTGACATCGTAGCACCCAAACTGATGACCCGATTTAATTTTGTTTTTTTATTTGAAAGTGAATTAGTCGGGAGTATTCTTAGCTATGTTTGACGAAAATCGGTCCAAGATGGCCGCCGCCACAAAATGGCGGATTACATATTTTTTCACAACTCCCTCAATAAGGATGTCAAATGAAAGGGCTTATCTAGTAGAATACTACACTATGATTTTCAAATCCAAGATGGCCGCTACCACAAAATGGCAAATTACATTTTTTTTATTTCACATGGTGTTTTAAATTTTCTATTTACACTTGTTATTAATTATAGAACAATTCAAATAATATCTGTTTAAATCTGTTATCTTTAATGCTTGTGACAAACGCACGGGCGATTTTCAACACATAAACGAAACCCTTTGCGGCCGTCGAAAAATCGGCAATTGGCAGAGGAGGAACTCTCGAGGCGTGCTCTAAATCTATTCGTTCGAGGTTCCTAAGTCCGTCTAGGCTACGCAAACTTTATCCGCTGTGCAAAGCTCGAACTCGGCTCACCTAGCTTAGACGCAGATTTAGGGACCCGGCTAAAATTGAGCTCAAAATAAAATCCGAATCAGATGTTGATATTTGGAGATATCATATTTTTTATTGCGCTTGCGCTTGACGATAATCCTTACTAATATTATAAATGCGAAAGTGTGTTTGTTTCTTGGTTTGTCCTTCAATAACGCTGCAACAGAGCTAAGGCTCGACGAGACTTTTTGTAAGGGTATACCTAATTGAGGACCTGGAGGATATAGGCTACTTATTATTCCGGAATATCAAAGAATTCCCGAGGGCTTTCAAAAACTAAATCCCCCCTGATTCTGTAACTCAGTACCTATCAACGACTATAGGCATTTTTTATTCATTGAAGATTTGATGGGAAATGTCATTTACTATTTCAAAGTAAACCTTCAATGGATAAAAAATATATGTCAGTGGCTTTCATTTTTTGATATGTAGGTACTGAGTTACAGAATCAGGGGGCTGAGCGGTTCGTTTCAGAAAAGTTTAAACTACAGCTTTTTGTACTCGTAGCTAGGTTGGATTTCAACTACATAAGGATTCCAACGTCCAGACTTCTCACAGTTCTGTAGTAGAACGGTGAAAGTGGAACAAAGTTGTGAAGATCCGTATGAAAGATATTCTATTTCTCATGAAAAGTTCGATTGAAAGCCATTGAACAGGCGCAGAGGTCAATTAACAGTCATGACGTTCATTTCTATTTTCTATACCCTTACAGTGTACTAGTTGCGTTAAATTTTAAATTGTAGCTCTTAATACGTACTCAATAAGGACTAAAAGTTCAGAAGCCATTACAACTCCCATAGTAATTGGCATTAGCAATTGACATTGGCAAGTGGCACATTACCACTACAGCTGCAGTTAGGGTCATTGCGATTGAATTTAAACTTTATAGCTAAGAACAAAGGATAATTGAAATGTAAATGGGCTGCAATTGCGATAATAGCATGGAAAGTTGGCATAGATATTAAATATGGCTTTTACTGTACTGTTTTGCAATGAACGTAAAAATTCTTTTTACAAAACCGACTTCAGACACCACTTCAAAGTATATCAACTGTGCCTATAAAATTTGAAGAGTTCCCTCGATTTCTCCAGGATCCCATCATTAGATCCTGACCTGATAACAATGGAACCACCTAGGAAGTATACCCTTTCATACAAAAAAAGAATTTTCCAAATCGGTCCAGGCGTCTTCGAATAATCGGGGAACATACATGAACAATACATTAAAAAAAAACGACAAGTTGAGAACCTCTTCCTTGTTTGGAAGTCGGTTAATAATACTATAATACTAGACGATGCCCGCGACTTCGTCCGCGTGGATCAAGGTTTTTTCAATTCCCATGGGAACTCTGTAATTTTCCGGGATAAAATGTAGCCTATGTTTTAATCCTGGGTATGAGCTATCTCCATTCCAAATTTCAGCCAAATCGGTTCGTTCGTTGTGGCGTGAAGGAGTAACAAACATACACACACACACACACACACACACACATACAAACTTTCGCTTTTATAATATTAGTGTGATTGCACGAGTAGTATCAAACTGAATATTCAGTTTCGTAGATTATAGTTCGTTTGTAAGGATGTTGTATACAGTTCTTAAGCAATAAATAGTAAGAGGATAAAAAGTAGCTTGTTTCTCTTTAGGTCTTCAATTAACCCATGTAAAAAATTATGTCAATCAATTGCTATATTGCAGTGAAATCGAAAGATAAACCACAAACAAACACCCTTTCGCATTTATATACATTAGAAGGATTTTAGAAAAGAGAAGAAAAGAAAATGGCAGAAAATGCTTTACATTAAGTCCGCCTTTTGTGCAATAAAGAGAATTAAAAAAAAGACAGACGTAACTTGTTTTATCATAAACTGTAGATTGCAGTACACTAATGAAATATTAATTATTATTTAATTACTAACTAAACATTGACAATACTATTCCATAATCAGTTTACAGTTTGCAATCGTTTTATCTAAACGTTTGGAACTGAGTCATTAAAATCGAATAACACAGTTTCAATTAGTTTCAACAAATTAATTGCTAAACAATATTGGTCGTATTTGTAGAAATTTTATTGCGTTTACGAATATCAGACTTATATTATACGCATTGAGAAAACGATCAGAATTTTGTTATTTCGATCTGAAATTGAAACACAGGTAAAATTGCACGTTTTATTACCGCACTAGGCTGTCACTGCTCTCAACATTTTTAGATACGTTCTGCACAATAAAATATTACTTTGCTGCTTGTATTTTCAAAGAATTATATTTGTATGGGTTCAAAAGCCTGTGTTATTTTCAAACCACACATTTACACGGAAATCTGATATCTAATTATTATAAAAGGAAAAGATGATTGACTGCAATGCTGCAAACTGACTGATCTATCAACGCACAGCACAAATCACTGGACGAATTTGTCTGAAACTTGGCTTAGATACATAGCTATTAGTACTTCGAAGTAGGTACATCTTCTTCTAAATATATAAAAGGAAAAGGTTGACTGACTGATCTATCAACGTACAGCTCAAATCACTGGACAGGTCGGACTGAAATTTAGAATACTGAGAGCTATTATGACATAGGCATTAGGCATCCACTAAAGAAGGATTTTTGAAAATTCGACCTCTGAGAGGGTAAAATAGCAGTTTTAAAAATCGAACTTAATGAGAGCAAAGCCGCGGGTAAAAGCTAGTAAAATATAAATGTCTGCTTGATTAGGTACATTTAGTTTGATTGGTTCATAATCAATTTAAAAGAATCAAACTTCGTTTGTAAGAGATGGTACTCGAGATAATAAAATTTAAGCTTCTGTAATCAGATCATTGTAATTATCATATGGCATGTTTATTTTAACCTCACAAACAGTGTTAATTATATGCGCGATAAATACAAATAAGAACGAATGTTTTACGTTCACTAGCGCTGATTAAATACTGTCCGCAATATAAATGAGTTGTAACGAGCTTTCTGCGATTAACCGCACTTTTCTGAATTAAAAGTCAAAGTTAAATGTAAATGTAGCCTCGATAGCCCAACGGTTAAAATGTATGACTTACTTAGGTTACTTTAGGTTTTTATCTTGGAAAAACAAACAAAAGCTGGTAAAGTATAAATCTATCTTATTAAGGTTTTTTCTGAAAATCAATCGATTCTTCTATTGCGCTCATAATCACATCACATCACACTAATATTATAAAGGCAAAAGTTTGTATGTGTTTGTGTGTGTGTATGTTTGTTACTCCTTCACGCTACAACGAATGAAACGATTTGATAGCTCAAATTCAAATTCAAATTCATTTATTTATTTCATGTAGGCTACCTTGTAAAATGTACTAGTTTACTTAGGATTAACACATAGGCTATATTTTATCCCGGGAAACCTTAATCCACGCGTACGAAGTCACGGCCATCATCTAGTTCATATCGATACATATAATAAAATTGTAGAAAAGTGGTGTCTGTACAATGGAAATATATAAAAAAAAAGTAGCAGGGGTTGTTGTTATATCGATGCCGAACCCGAAATTGTAATTAACTTTTTTTTTGTCTGTTTGTCTGTTTGTCTGTGTGTTTGTGCACACTAATATCAGAAACGGCTTATTCGATTTAGATACGGTTTTCACTAATATATTGTAGTAAGCTTCACTTAACATTTAGTGTTTTTTCATGTCAATCGGTTCATAAATAAAAAAGTTATGTCAATTTAAAGAATCACGGCGAACATTTTTAACGTACAGAGTACGTACTACACGCCTCGCGCCTGAGCGTCGACGGTATATGTAATTCAAAATACGCTGCCCGAAAAGTCACTATTCCACGCGAACGAAGTCGCGGGCACAGCTAGTATAATAATATAATTCGACTTATGACTTTTGGAAGATTGAGATATTATAAAAATGAATTTTTGCTGCACCAAAATTCTGTGGACTAAGCAAAATACATATTATAAGTTATTATCTGAAGACAATTTGTTTTGTTTATAGACGCGCAGGAAGTAGGCGTAAGTTCTGTGTAACGTATTTGATACCTAAAAAGTTAATTACAAAATTAATATAGAACTTTTTCTCGTTTCGATATTATTTTTCCAAAACACAAAGGGCCAAGAGATATCTATCAATCTGTGTGTTGCCCATTCATCAAAACTGACGCAATCGTTTCGTTAGGCTTATCGATTTGTTTTCATGCGAATACGCCGCGAGAGCTTTAGAGGAAAATATTATATTTTTAGAAATAGAGAATAGCTACTATTTATGTCAATGGAGGGGATCCTCCATTGAGACATGGTTTTAATACTGTTTAGATTTCAGAAACGTTAAGTACTCAATAGAAGTCAACACTACGTCTAAACTTCTAGTTCGTTACACAGCGAAGACTTTCGATTCACAAGTTAAACAAGGTGCATGATGTTAGATTATTTAGTACAATTAGGAACTTTGTGCGCGATAGTTAAGCTGTTATTTGCAGTGCAATTTCTAACATAATTTCCCAGTGATGTCAGTCTAGGTTAGCGGAGGTAGAGTCGAATGTTGAGCTATTAAACTTTGCCGTAGTCAATAGGGGCGATAGAATTAGTGCATGAAAATTAAATAAATCTTAAGCTTAGCTAGTAACAAGTACATGTTTGAGAGAGCGAGTTTGAGAGTGAAGACCTGTCGAAATATTTATAGAAATGAAGTTGGTAAAAAGAACTTTATACTGAAAAAGAGATTTTGGATGTGAAATGAGTGAATAGGCCCGGCAAGCAAGCTAATTTAGTTCTTATAGATAGATAGTTATATAGAAAATTCTTTATTGCTCCACGAAGCGTACAATAATATCTTAGAGATAATTAATGAGCACAAGTGCGCAAAGGCGGTCTTATTGCTTTTTCCATCATTGATACACCACGATAAAATTTAGGAAAGAATAATAAATAAATAACAATAAATTCATCGAGAAATATTATTAGGTGTATTAAAAGAGGTAAAAAAAGCCTTATTATATTTTCATTATCTTTGTTGGATATAATTCTTTTGTTGCGCAAATTAATATATTTTGTACTAATACAATAATAATAATAATTGCAGTTCAATTTAAACAATATTTAGAATTTTTAGAAAATCATTCCATGAATGTTGAATTCTTAAGAATCAAAATTGTAGAATTTTTTGGTCACGTCATCATATTTCCACCAAAAGTTCTAGTACCGTTCATAGGCTAAGAAATTGTAAACAGTTTTCGAATAAATTAGTATTTTTTATTATATACAGTTATAAATACAATTATGAAGCATAAAATTACGCAACTTTTCTATAGAATCTCATTTTCCACACGCCATAAGCTCCAGCGTAATTATCATAATTGCACATCACAGTTTTATTTGCCGACACAAATAAAGCATCATTAAATACGTCGCCCGAACGTCATTAATCAAATTTTCCGCATATGGTTTACTTATTAATGATTGTAATTTTATTCAGTCAAATAATGATGTACGAAAATGTTTTCGATTTCGCTTGTGTTTGTATTTGGTTTGTTAATGCAATTCTAGTAAACTCGTTAATAAAGGGATGTATTAATTAACTGCATTGTTATGTATTATAATAAGATTATAATAATACCCTAACCACTAATATTTTGAACCGTAGTTAGTCATATAAATTTATACATATCTAACTCTACTATGCTATATAAATAATCCCTTTGGAATTGATAATAATTATTTTCTTTTATTTATATCCTAATCCTATTAATGTTATTCCAGTTATATTAAAAAATGTCATCAACGCCGAGTAACATTTAACCGAGGAAAAAATTTAACGTTCTGACAGTTTTTTGTATTGAAAATATTATATCGAAACACGTTATTCAATGACGTTGAAATCGGTACGTAGACAAAATCTCCTCTAGACAACCTTAACTTAGAAATAACGCTTTTTGCAAATCTTAATGGAGTTCCGAAACAGTTATTTGAATTCTCCACCCTTACTTACCCTTACTAATATTATGAATCCGAAAGTGTATTTGTTTGTTGGTTTGTATTTTAACGATGTAACAAGGGAGCAACGGACGTGATTTTACCAATCCGTGTCTTAACCGAAGAGAGTAGAATAGGCTACTTTTTATTCCAGAAAGGCTCCCGAGGATTTTTAAAACCTAACTCGACGTGTACGAAATCACACACAAAAGAAATAGAAATATTTTTTATTCAAATAATATTTTACAACCACTTTTGAATCGTCAATGAATCTACCACTGGTTCGGAATGCCTTTCCTGTCGAGAAGAGCCAGCAAGAAACTCGGCGGTTGCTCTTTTCAAAGAAAAAAAAATTTTACACTAGTTAATGAAACTATGCTATGTATACAGTGCTTCCACGATGAAGTTTCCTAAGTCCAATACAATACAAATAAATACAATCCAATGCATGTTAAGACGAGTAGACAGAAAGCAGATCCATTTCCGTTGGTGGCACCCGTTCACGAGCATGACGCATGATCCAGACAAAAGCTACACTACATACTATAAACAAAGTAGCTTCCCGCTGTCTGTCTGTCCCTATGTGTGCTTAGATCTTTAAAACTACGCAACGGATTTTGATGCAGTTTTTTTAATAGATAGAGTGATTGAAGAGGAAAGTTTATATGTATAATACATGCATAAAGCAGAGAAACACTGATAATTTTAGAGTTTTCTAATGTGATAATAACAATAATAATGATTTATTTCAAGAATATTATAAGAATAATAGAAGTGGCTGCAATCTTCTTTTAAGTATGAGATATAATACACCTGCGTTAGAAGAAATAGCAAATGTATGATCTTAACTTATCGGCATCCCAGTTCTCCCTTACATTTTTCCACAACCTTCTTAATATTCTGAAAGGCAAACAGATATGGATTATCAATTACGAGGATGTAAAAGTGGGGAAGGGAGCACAATTTCCTCGGGACGTCGACATTCGCCTTTCGACATCTCCACGGATGTTACGAGATCTGACATTTTTCTGTGAATTGTTATTAGCTTCTACGTTAGCAGATAGCAATAACTTGTTTTAAACATGCTGTGCATTATTATTAGCCTATAATTGATATGAAACGCATACACCGCATTTTTTCTGCAGCAAGATATTTTATAATTTGAATTCCGAAAGAATTGGTAGATTATTATCTTTACATAAAAAATAGTGTGTAAAGACTTAGAAAGAATTGAATAAGTTTAGGTTATTATGCAGTTAGTGAAATTCATAAGTTGCATGGAAATAATCGGATTTGCTATTTTTTATCCCGGAAAATAGAGAAAATCGCGGAGAGTTCCCGTGGGAATTAAAAAATCTTTATCCACGGGAACGAAGTCGAGGGCATCAACTAGTATGAAATAAATAATTTTGAAAGTTAGACCCTAAAAGACCCAAAAGTAACCTCTGCTCACGCTTCTTTACGGTTCCTCTGTCACTGCTGACTTCATTCATGATTTCAGTAAAAAAAGTGAACTCCAGTGACTCCAGGTTCAGGTTTTGTAACTTTAACTACAAATTTGTTCAACTAATAGGTCTATTAACCCTAAACTGTTAGCTCATAATTAGCTGCTGCTGTTAACAAAATATTTTCGATGTTGGCAACGCTTTTGATGTTCGGATAATTGGGACATTTTGTCACTTAATTTTGAATAAATTTTACGTAAGTTGATATCTAACGGTAACGAGGTACCTAATAATAATAAATAAATACTCATAGATAAAATCTTTTCTAATATTATAAATGCGAAAGTGTATTTGTTTGTTGGTTTGTCCTTTAAGTACAGTTGGGGACCTGGAGAGTGACATAGGCTAATTTTTATCGCGACAAATTAAAGAGTTCCCGCGGGATTTTCTAGTCATTTATTATATATATATATATATAGATATATTTTTTTTAAATATTAGGCAGCCTGAAGTTGACTAATATCCTCCAATCCCCTCCAAATAAGCGAAAGCTTGTGTTAGGAGTGGGTACGACAATAGTGCAACGGGTGGGATTCGAACCTGCGACCTTACAGTTTTCAGTCCGCATTTTGTACATTTCTAGCTTTTTTGGGACTCTCTGTTTACCCGGGATTAAAGGAAGCCTATGTTACTCTTGAAGTCCTCAGCTATACCCATGCAAAATCTTTTTTCTTTAAAGAATATTAACATATTAACCAATCTAAACTTTTACTAATATTGTCCTCGTCCCCCCTACAAATAAGCGGAAAGCTTGTGTTCTGACAAAAGTGCAACGGGTGGGGATCGCACCTGCGAGTTTTCAGTTTTCAGTACAACTCTGAGCTTTGGGCTATTGAGGCTGAATTAAAGAATACTTAGGTCAAGCTTCGGGTCGAAAGGTCAAAGAATCCATTAGCGTAGGCAGGAGTATTAATGCTACAGTAAACCTATTGAAAAGGGATTACAATATTATAAGGTATAGGAACTAGACGTAATCCACTCTGAAACTTGAAACGGTGCTAACGATGTCTACTTCAAAATCTAAAGGCTTAATTCAAATTCACAAAGGATTCGACAGAAAATATCGGGGGTCCACGTTTTCAGTAAATCTGACACAATTCAATAGAATTCCATCAACGATGATGCTCAGCTAACAAGCACAGCCCTATAACTGACAATGAACCAATATTGTGATGTAACGAAGCGTAAAGGTACAATTTCTAACGCTCCGTTCTACAGATGGTAACGACTTTAACCACAATCATTACTGTCCTTGCTACGGAGATTGTGAAAACTGAAGGTGCCTTTAGGTTAATGAGAAATCAATGATAGGTATTATATTTATCCTATTTTGTTTGAAACATCCAGGAAAAATCTCAGTGTGAAGAGACATCGGTTGGTAAAAGTGTCAGAAAATGGCTTTTTTTTAAAAGAATATTAGCCAAGTTGTAGTTGACGAATATCCTCCTATTCCCTCCAAATAAGTGGAAAGCTTGTGCTAGGAGTGGGTACGACAATAGTGCAACGGATGGGGTTCGAACCTGCGACCTTTCAGTTTACAGTCCGCACCTTTAACCGTTGGGCTATTGAGACTTTCTATATTTTATTACTTCGCGAGGTAAATAAAGCGTCAGAAAAAATTATAGCGCATTTGTTTTAATTACACTGCTATACCCCTTCCGAGTTAGCCTGCTACCATCTTAGACTGCATCGTCATCACTTACCATCAGCTGAGATCACAGCCATGCTGGTCTACCTTACATCATCATTAAAATAAAAAAAAGTGCTTTTTAAAAACTAAATCATTTTTGTGGAATCAACGACCACGAGATTTTAGTTTTTACTGCAAAGACATGCTTCTGTAAGAATTAAAATCAGAGCGACTATGAGTTGGTAAATTCTGAAAAGGAATTAGGCTGAAATCTATAGACCTCTCACTTAGCTCAGACTCTAGAAATAGTTATAACGAGACAGATTTATGTCAAAGCATATTTGTGTCTCGTTTTAACTCTATCTTAAGTCCGAGCTAAGTCAGAGCATGCTCTATAGATCTCACCATTAGTCCTCAATGTCGTAAACAAAATTAAGTCCTCTTGTTTGGAATATCCTTTTGTTGAGTATAGTTTTTAATATTGAAAGTATTTCTATACGTACCCGATTACGAGTTCTGGCTCTTGCCTCCTTTTAAATTCCAAAAAAAAAAGGTCTTTAAGTGCTCGATATGTAAATTACCAAAATCTTTGTTGGATTACAGCCAAACCAGTATCAAGGGCTCTTGCATAATGGAGTAGCTTCTGGAACGTTCCTTTGAGAGTATTTCGCAAGTGTGGTAAAGCGATGGCCGCAGGTTTTACACCACAGGACGTGGGAGTACTGTATATTTTGGCAAAGACGTTTAATTTATGCTAAGTAAGTTTGTGAATATCAAGCATAATCTTTTTAATTCTTAATACTACCCTCTCTCTGTTTCTACATCGTACTGGTTCATACTCATGTATTATTTAGGTAGAAGTTTTCTTGGCATACGGTGGGTTCCCATATCCTTCCGCATATGAGTTGACTTAAAGAGAAAGGACCGAAGGCTTAGTGTACCTACTTTCACTACGAGGCGCGAAAAGGCCAAAGGGCACCCAACGTTGGTCACACATCCAGTTGCCGATCAGGCTCAACGTTGCATAAACAGCGTAATCGTTTCATATGCGTATATATCGACGACCTCCCTAGTGCAGTGGTGTGCGCTGTGGCCTTATAACTGGGAGGTCTCGGGGTTCTATTCCCGGCGGGGGCAATTCGGAAATTTATCCTATCCTATTATAACATTATAAATGCGAAAGTTTGGATGGATGGTATAGATGTTTGTTACTCAATCGCGCTACAACGACTAAACCGATTTGGTTGAAATTTGGCACAGAGTAAGATTATAGATTATAGACTGAAATAGCACATAGGCTATAATATCAATTTAAATTATTTATTAACCTGTTTTTCTTCTCGTGCGTAGGGAAGGTACTCAAAAGTTTATAGTGATCCAAAACTTCAGCGGTCAGTCAACTCGTAGTTATCGAATCATCCAACAGGGTTTAAAATAAATCATATAAATGCCTAATTAGCTGGTATTAATTATTAAGCTGTCGAAACTAGCGCGAACCACTTTGTACGCTTTAAATTTAATTGAGTAATTTTTTACTTATCGGAATTCGATTCCAATATACCAGAACATTTCCATCAACATCACATGGGATTGCGGCAGATGAAATTTTCAACAAAAATTGGAGCCGCACTGTTTTCAAATACACTCAGTGAACCGCAGTGTAATCTGTGGAAGCGGTTGTATAGGTTTTTATTATCGCAAAGTCTGAAAATCGACGAAATAAAATCACATTCCGTCCGTACTATTATGAACCACACGTGAAATCGTGTGTGGAATAATGCGGATGGTGTGCTCTAGTTTACAGTGATTTCGAGGGGTTAGGACCAGTTGAACCAACACATTGGGGTTGCACTTATGTCAAATAATTGCCTATAGTTTTTCTTTTCAGAATCAGAATGTATTTATTGCATTATACACTTGTAGCGTATAAGAGGTGGTAGGTTAGGTACAATAGATTGTAAAGACATAGTGTATTACCAATCAATAACAATAAAAAGAAATTTAAAATTAACATTAAGAAATTGAACAGTACACGTTTAATTATCTTCTAACTATATTCATACTAATATTATTATAAATGCGAAAGTGTGTTTTATTCGTTGGTTAGTTGGTTTGTGCTTCAATTACGCCGCAACAAAGAAACGGATCGACGTAATTTTTTGCATGGGTATAGTTGAGGAGTAATTGGACGAGGATTTGTCAAGGAATGGACTGGTTAATGGCTAATATTTTTTTGAAAAAAAAAAAAAAGTCCTTTACGGTAGTACTTAAGGGTAGTACTTAAGTGCAAAAGGTTAATTTGAATATCTTAAACAATAAAATATTTCATTACAGCATTTAATTTTGTAAAACAAAAACTCTATAAAATCTACCCATTATCCGTAAACAAGCTCCCCATCATACCCCATTAATAACCCTTATTAAACCTCTTTACAAAACAAAGCTTTTATCGACGTTCCTGAACCGAGTCTTGAATTATGTTTTAACGATGGTCATAATTTAAACGTACGACCTCAGCGATTCATTAATACGCTATGGTTGTTATGACACCCTATTATTGGTCAAAATGGTCTCAGCAAGAAAATGTATTGTGGTTATTTATTAGAAAACTTTAACAATAAGGTGCAACACGATTAACAATGTCCTTCGGATCGAATCCGGCCAAGGTGTGGCCAATCTCCAGAAAGGTTTGATTCTCTCCAGAGAGAGATCCACAAATGTGTGTGCAAACACAGATGCACTCTCAATTCCCTCACTCTCATTATCTCACTCTGATGGAAATCTGACTCGGCTGGAAAGAAGTCAGGTGCAGGAACGATGACTTTACGTGCTCTACGAGGCACGAAGGTGACACGCTCAACATTCTAACACAATGGTTATTAAGATTTTTTTAGAATAGAATAGAATAATTTTTTATTCAAATAAACTTTTACAAAATACTTTCGAATAGTCAAATGAATCTACCAGAAAAACATAATACATTCGGTCCGAATAATCGAACTCGGGACTAACTAACTAACAACTAGGCCAACGAGGCAACACCATTAATATTTGGGATTTTAATATTAAATTTAAGAGGTTCTACCAAGGAACTCTTCAGAGACAGATTGAAATGTCTACAATTGATTCAGCGCTTTCCACTTTGTCATATTTAAAAAAATATTTATCTCTGTAAGTGGGTACAATACAATCCCATTTGCCTCGAGGACGCGCTGTCGTGACGTCGTAAGAAAAGGATTTTTTTATCAGAAACCTGAAACAAAGGAGTAATCTTAGAGAATAGGAAGAGTAGCGTAAAATAAAAAAATAAACTGGCTAGACAAAAATTTTGGCTAAAGTTGAACTTTACGTGAAAATGTAATTGTTATTTAATTTTTCACATTAGATTAAAACATAGGCTACATTTTATCCTGGCAAGTCAAAGAGTTCCCGCGGGAATTAAACCTTAATCCACGCGAACGAAGTCGCGGGCATCATCTAGTAATGAATAATTTTTTGAATTTTTATCGCTCGGACAATAATAACGAATCAATTGACACGTCATTCATCAAAATCGACTCAGTAGTCTGGGCATTACGATCAAAATTATCCAAACATACTTACGTAGTATTAATATACGTATAATACATTCGTACATAGAGTGCTAAAATCAAAACCCTTTTGACTTTTCGTAGTCGGGTAAGACAAAAGTTACGGCCAAAGGAAAAGTTTACGCGAAAAATATTATTGGTTACCTAAAACTTCATATTAAAAAGAATTATTAAGGAAAGTAAATGGAACGTTGATAATACAATTACGTCCGAAATGTAAAGTAATGGACGGAAAGTGGAATTTTTCAGGCGCGTCAGCCGAGGGCCCTTGTTATGAAATTTGTTACAGAAAGAAAATTGATACAGAGATTATGTAGCAAATCAGATCTGAATCTTCATACAAAAACTTAATAAACGTCAATAAACGTAAATACCTTTCTGTAAATAGGCGGCGTTATTTTTATATTTGAGGCGATTACCGTTTGAACGATAACGTAATTTCTTTGATAAATAAAGTAACATTAATTAATATTATTATGTAAATTTTCTGTAGGCTTTGGCCGTGGCTAGTTATGTATTCTTTTCCGCAGCCAGCGCAAGAGCTTTCGCTGCTGGTTTGGCTTTGATCCAATAGAGATTTTGGTATTTTACATCACGAGCACTATGTATTAGAGATCCATTTTTGAATTAAAGAATAGAGAGGCTGTGGAGAGTTCACTATTCCTATGATATGTTTTTAAGTCGCCTATACATCTAGTATAGAGGCAAAAATTGCGTAACAACATCGGCTGGAGTTGATGGTACTTGGGGTCTTACTGTGCTGGGGTGGTAACCCTGCAGTGGGAAACGGAGTGTTGGCAGACTCCTCCCACACTAGGTAGACCGACGACATCAAACAAGTCACAGGTTGCCGCTGAATACAGGCAGCACAAGACCTATGTCTGTGGAAGTCCATTCAAAAGACCTTTGTCCTTTGGACATCTATCGGTATAAAGAAAGAAAAAAGAAGAATACAATATTCTAGACATGCCAGAGCTCCTACGGTATCCATATATTTATTTTGTGTCAGAGGTCTGCTAGAGTCCTTTTATTATTGGCTGTTTATTAATCACAACATTCGGTATTCCAATTTGGGATTTCCGACCAGCAATTCTATCCGACCGCTTTTCATTTGACGCGTACGCTGCACGTTCGGACGAAAATTGAAATTCGAATTTTGGGACTTGGTTACGACATCGACAATGCACTATTTACGTTCCTTGTCAAATAGAAAACCAGTTTCGCTTATGACTTGGATTTATAAATAACTACTCTATAAAATATCTTTAAAAGAATTCTCTTTGAGTGCACCAACGAGCCTATACCTATGTAACAATCGATTAGCCTATGTAACAAACACACACACACACACACACACACACACACACACACACACACACACACACACATACACATACACATACACATACACATACACATACACATACAAACTTTCGCCTTTATAATATTCGTGTGATGTGATGTGATGTGTGATATGATGTGATTTATATGTAGTTTTAAAGTAACAAGGGCTCATTCATTTGTACGGAGCCCGCTCGATATAAACTCCTCTGAAACACCACAAGTACTTGTACTGGCGGCAGATGTACGTCAGAATAATAAGGGTACCTTAATTCATCCGTGCCTATATTTTGTATGTACTCGTAGCTAGATGATATAGAAGTCTGAACTCTGACCTTTCAAAATCAATTACTCAGGCCGTAACTTAGGTTAGTAACAAAATGTGTGAAAATGTGTCTTGTAAGAAAACGTTAACATAAAAATTCTTTAAAGGTATTATGTACCCTATAATGTTTTGCCTGCGACTTCATCCACGTGGAGTTATGCTTTAGAACCAGGGATAAAAAGTAGCCTATGTCAATTGCCAGCATTGCTCCGTTGTTGCGTGATTGAAGAACACACCAACAAACAACACACTTTCGCATTTATAACATTAGTAAGGATAATACTTAAAGTAAGTACAATTCGAATAACCTATTTTTCCTTATCTTTCAGATGCATTAAAACTCTGATCGTCGACGATACTCGATGCTCAAAAGGGCTTAAAATAAACATGGCACAAAAACAATAACTCAGAATATACAAGATATTTTATTATCTGTAGAGAACTGCCAAGTTGTCACAACCCCGTCGCACAGATAATGTCGCGGATTGATAGCCCGCCGCGAACAATGTCTTCGTGATAAGTGACATGGAGTGTGTCGTGAGTCGTGATAACTTGCGGGATGTGATGTGATGGTGTGTCAGTGATCACCATGCGGCTGGGTTTGGCTCGGCTGATCGCGTCCGCTGCGATCCTCGGCGTTGCTACCGCTATGGCTGCTAAAAATGGTAAGTCTTTTACTTTATCATCATCTCAGCCTACGGACGTCCACTGCTGAACATAGGCCTTTCCCAAACAGCGCCACCACATCCGGTCCTCCGTCCTCAGCCCTTCTCATCCAGCCACTTCCCGCCACTCTATTTATGTCGTCGGTTCGTCTTGCTGGAGGGCGCTCCACACTACCTTTGTTCGCGGTCTCACTTCAGAATTTTCCGGCTCCAGCGGCTATCGCTCCTGCAACAACGGCCTGCCCACTGCCACTTCAGCTTACTGAGGGTTTGGGCTATGTCAGTGACCCTGGTTCTCTTACGGATCTCTTCATTGCGAATTTTATCCTTCAGAGAAACTTTTACTTCACCTAGATTTAATTCATAGCGCAACCTCGAAGCGCAACCAGGAACCGTGAAGTGCAGAGTTGGCAGACTCCCACGAGGTGGACTGATGATATCAAACGAGTCGCACCCAGCCGCAGGATGCAGGTGACGCAAGACCGAGGCTTGTGAAAATCCATGAATGGGACCTTTGTTACAACAGTGGACGTCTATCGATTGATAAAGAAGCAGAAGCAGAAGAAGCAACCTCGAAGCAAAACTTTTTTAAGATTATTTTCATTGTAGTAAAATCAAATTTTTTTGCTTTATGGGCGCTTTCTTTTCTGAGAACGATGCGGATTGAAAAATTATTATTTTATCCAAATATCGCGAATTTTTCGTTTTACGTCAGTGTTAGGGTATTAGGAGTAGTGCTTCTTCTCTAGATTGCAGTGAGGAGAAGTTTATTGATGTGGCCCTGAACAGTCAAGCATGAAAAGGAAACTCAAGATTTATTGAAGAAAAAACGAAACTGTCCCTCAAACCTGGCAGAAATAGTGTAATTCGGGTGGGGTTTCAACCGTTTCTTTCAAAGTGTATTTTACACTGAATGAACTAGGCCGTACCTTGGTCTGGCGCGTTCTGCCGCACGCCTCGGTTCTTGGTGGTCAAATAGGCGGTCAAACTTTAACCTCGTGCAACTATAATATATTATTAAAGTGTTTTCAGATCAATATATTTTACACAATGCAGCACACAACTTGGCTATTGAACTAGAGTATATCGATGTTTTAGAAACAATGTTTAACTTTTTGACTCTAGTGCTGTGCAGTTTAATGAATCCTTGAACCAACAATGTTGTTGGTGAATAAAACATGACATTATATGGCGATTTAAAATGCATTCAACGTCCAACTGGAACCGTTATCGCTGAATTATAAAGAAAACATTTTCATAAAGCTATAACGATTCAACTGTGGAACTTTGCAATCCATGAGCTGAATTAAAGAGCTTCGAGACTTTATGGTGGCTGTCTCGGGCGAGATTTACAATAAAATCCGATTCATTGACGCGAAAATTTTCCATTTCTGATCTTAGACGGTTACGATTGGTGTTATTTTGGCTTGGGACGTCTCACTCTCGAAGCGATCTGTGGGTAATGAGTCACAAAACATCGGGTTAGTGTGTTCCGCCCGTTTATCTTAGGCCGTCGGCGACATTAACTTGATGTTGCGAGCGTTTTTTTTTCGTTTTCGCCAACTTCTCCCGCCATTTTTTCTCGGAGTTTGCCCGTCATTGCTAAAAAGTCTATTTATGTTTTGGATGAGATGGATTTTTTCGTATTAGTATTGCTTTAAGACACTTTTTTATTCACTTTATTGCACTATATAGTACAAAAACAATACCTATAGAAATGTGTCAAGAAATGTTTAAAAAGAAGTGTGAATCCTTTATGGTCACTACGTAAAATAATGGTGAAGGGCCCGTGGTTCCACCGATTTGTCCTACTTTATTATAATACATAGAGAAAATAAAAAAGAAATATAAATTAAAAAAAAAAAAAACAATAAATTTAAAAAATAAACCATTATTTCATCATGAAAAGATATTCAAATTCAAAATTATTTATTTCATGTAGGTCAACTAGTAGCTTTTATGACACGTCATGAGTCACCTTTGCCAGTATTTGCCTTGGGACTTTGATATCCGTTATGGTGATACGGCTTCCAACTGATTTGAGGTGTCAGTTACTGCTTCTAAATGTATATTATAGGTACGTTGTCATTTAGTATTTGGTCATGAAAAGATATCCACTTTATATCCGTCTCGTATAAAGCTTGTAAAAAAGTAAACTACGTTACGTTACATACGTACGTACGTATAATTAAATGTAAGCTATGTTCCTACGTAAAAAAGTTCTTTGATCACAATAAGTTCAATCATTGTATCGTTGCTTGTCTCCGGCTGGTTTCTATCGCTCCGAAGCGTACTCGTACAAACTTCATAAAGCCGCTTTGTGACGCTTCGCCCGGGGCCAAGTACTGTTGATTAAATTTTGTTGAAAATTTAAGGGTTCTTTTTACGATATCTGTTTAATTCTGATATTGTATTTGCAAAGCGTCGTACTTCTCTTTATTCGTAAATATTATATTACGTTTGCTTGCCAAACAAAAGTCAAACGCAACATACGAATTTAAAAATAGAAGAAAAGTAGATATTACATTATTTTGCCTCTCAAATTTTAACCATATTATTAGCCTCTTGAGTACATCAGAAAAATATATAATACGATAAATTACTACGCGGGCGAAATCGGAGTCACTAGCTAGTTTTTTAATAATACGGTTGTTCATTATTTAGCTAAATCATCCATAATGGTGAGTCTTTTAATTAAGACGAAATATTATAAATCTGATAAAACTTTAATAGATTGACGCTCATCGTTTCAAACATATAGTACACAGCCCCATGACTCGAAGTGTCAACGCCTATTATTTTATCAGTTTTTAACATTACGTGAGTTATTCCCGTTTTCACGAACGTCTCTAACTTTTACGGGTTGCCTAAACTAAGTTAAGGGACCCATACACGGTCAAATATGTTTGTCAAACAAACGAAAACGGAGGTGTTTGATTGGGTGCGCTGGTGTTTGATGACCTTGATCAAACAGCGCACCCAATCAAACACCTCCGTTTCCGTTTGTTTGACAAACATGTTTGACCGTGTATGGACCCCCTAAAGCTATAACGCGAGTTGTCAATTTCATTTTCACGAATCTCTAGGGAACACCTAACACAGGTAGAAATGAAATTAGGTAAGGGTTTGTATTTAGGGATTGTCTACGTAAAGAGACCTACTTAGGAAATGATTAAAGCATGGTCGGTGAAAACGGGAATTAGCATTTTAATTTGTCGTTAGTTTGGCTTTAATCGTGATTCTAATTCCGTCGATACAACATACAATTTACAATGCAAATGAAAGCGCGGCGTATCAGCGCTGGAAAGAGATAGAGTCGCGTCGGCTGGGACCGAAAACATTGAGTTTATAATCGTAGAGATACTACATTCGTACATCAGACGTCAAAATAAAACGCCTCACATAATGACGAGTCTCGTAACAAAGACGAAATCAAACTATAAACATTTTGAAGTAAAGTAAATGTATTATTTGTATTATCCTCACTTCCTTACTATCCCTACTAATATTATAAATGCGATAGTGTGTTTTTTTATTGGTTTGTCCTTCAATCTCGCGGCAAAAAAGCAATGGATCGACCTGATTTTTTGCATGGGTATAGTTATCCCGGAAGATCAATGAGATCCCGCGGGATTTTTAAAAAAACTATATCCATTAATCGACATAAAAACTTTGCGAGATGGTCCCATAAAAACTTTGGGTTCCAACTCCTCAATCCTGATGCTGCAGGGGTACTGCTCCCCTGAACTGTGGGGATTTAGGAACTGTTGATTATGAATAGTTATTGTAGGGACCAAATAAAGATTACATCGTTAAATTCCAGGACCCAACTCCTCCATCCTGATGCTGAAGAGGTTCTGCCAACCTAAACTGTGGTGATTTAGGAACGCGGATGAAGTCGTTCGCTAGTGTTATAATATTTTGCTGTCTTTTGCTGCTAAACTTTTCATTATATGAATGTTTATATTTTAAAGTATGTACTCATAAGCGCTCATTTTTATTAGCTTCCGCGTTGCAAAAAAACAATGTTATGGAATGGACTAAAATAGTATAGTATTTTTAGCTAGATCGTCTAAAGTTTAACACTATATCGTGTGCAGATCCAAACTACAGTATAATAATAGAGTATTATACTATAGTTGGCAGCACTAAGTTTAAGGCCGTTTAGTGGATTATAATCAACGTCTCTAGTATGAAGCACCTCTGTGGCGGCAGACATGCAAAACAGCGATTCAAGCGCTCATCAGCGACACGACTCCCGTGGGAGAGCTTTGCTTTTTCAAATTGGAAGATAGATTTAAGCCTCAAGGAGAGATACAGTTGAATGCTTTTGAATCTATAAGAGCTTTTGATCAGATTGTCTCCAACTAACGAGAAAATAACGTAAACGTCTGTCGCCAACGCACAGCGCGCTAACTGTTAGGAAAATACACAGTGCAGCTTTTATGAAATACTAGCTGATGAAAACTTTATCCACCTTGATTCATTACCTATGGTTTTTAACACCAATGTATAGGTATCTATATGTACAGATATGGTGGTCCGAACATACACTTTTTCTTTATTAAATTGAACTGTACTGCAATCCGACATCCGTACACTCACAATCTAAGTATTCACTAAGTCAACTAATCAACTTTTTTGTTACCTACTTCAATATAATTTCGTCTTCTTCTTTATCAACTAATGGACGTAAGAACACCACAGGAACCACACGAATATCCCGCACCGATACCCGCCACCGTGCCCCGCCGCGCCAGCCGGCACCATTTTATTATTTTGTCGCGCGGAAAAATTAATTTTCCGATAACTCCTAAGATATTAATTTAAATTTTATAGTGTAAAGGGCAAATATGTTCTAAATTAAATACTTACGATAATAAACATATTTATTTAGATATAGATTGACATCACATCGGTTAAAGAAGCTTCGAAAATAATTCATTATTTTTAATCAAAATTTGAAAGATAGAAATGGTTACTGTAAGTTATCCTTAGAATATAGACATATGCTATCGCGGACTTTTTTTTAGAACTCTTTAAGAGGAACAATTCACCCATACATCATTTTCATCCAATAACACTATATGACCCAGCGCACGCCTTGAAAACGTTTAAGAGTCAAAAAATTTTCCGACTTCTTTAACAAATTTGCACATAATATCTAGCCATAATACATTTATTAACATAACTAGCGGACCCGACAGACGTTGTCCTGTCTTAACTATGAATATTGAAACTCCCCTTTTTACCCCCTTGGGGAGAGAATTTTCAAAAATTTAAAATACGTAATTCTTTATTTTTAATCAAGAGCCAAAATATCAAGTTTCATAAACGTAACTTGAAAAATAACTTGAAGAACGAAGGACTATTATACAAACATTCAACCCCTATTTAACCCCTTAGGGGGTAGAATTTTTAAAAACTGTGAAACACGTACTTTTTTGTTTTCAATTTAAAGCCTAAATACCGAATTTCATGAGTATAACTCGAAAAATGACGGAGTTTCATACAAACTTTAACCCCCCTTTTTACCCCCTTGGGGGGCGAATTTCGAAAAATCCTTTCTTAGTGCTCGCCTACGTCATAAAAGGAACCTACTGTCAAAATTTCAAGTTTCTAACTTCAGTGGTTTAGGCTGTGCGTTGATCGTCAGTCAGTCAGTCAGTCAGTCAGTCAGTCAGTCAGGACAAGCCTTTTTATATAATTATAGATTATAGCCTATAACCATCTGGAATAATGTACCTTTGAAATGGTAAAAGAATTATTGTAATAGGTGCGGTGGTTCCAAAGTTTGCTCCGGACATACATACAAACTCACAAAATTCGCGCTCTCTCTTTATTATAATAGTATAGATTTTAAACTTTCACTTAACAATGAAAAATGGCGCATTCGGAAAATCTTTGATTCTTTCTACTCATTTAAAACAAATTATATATGAATAAGGTTTCAACATAATATTGTTTGTGAAAATATCTCTCGTACCTACAGAATTCTTACGTTGAAAGATAAGAAAATAATAAGAGGTATAATGTATCTTTTGTTCAAATAAAGGCCTAAATCATAAAATGTCTTTTATGTTTTTACTTTCCTCGAACAAAAAATTCGTTCTAATAGTAAAAGATTGTGACTCTACATAATAATTCAATTTTTGTCGCTTAATACACCGTTAGGAATACATTAGCTTGGAATAAAAACATATTTCATGGGAAATCTCAATAAGGTTTAAGTTTTCTTCGATATTAAGGTTCTTTATCAGTGAGCAAAAGTAGAGACAAAACAAAAAAACTGCTACCTTCTACTATCGCAATAAATACTTTTCTCCAATTTTGCTTAAAAAATATACTTATGACTAACGTATGTATGTACGAGTTACCATCAAGCCTCGAAGCTCTATTTTATAGAGACTAGCTTTTTTTCTGTCATTGAAGAGACTAGTATTTTTGCGGAGGACAGACAGATAGGGAGACGTGGCGGGGGATTTTGTTTCATGTGTAGTGATGTAGTGCTATGAAAGTATGTTTGTTTGTTAGTTTGAGAGTTAGAGTTAGTTTGTATCTCTCACACATTTAATCTCGGAAAACAGAGTTTTCCCGCGTGATTTTTAAGAACCGGAACTGCAGTCGTGGGTAAAAGCTTGTATAATAATAGGTCAAATGCGAGTCGGCCTTGCATACGAAGGGTTCCGTACCAAAAATCGCCGAGAAAACGACGTTTCTAGTAGGGTTGTTATAGTGGCAACAGAAATACACATTCTCTGATCAACTGTCTACCTATTACGGATCATGAGATATATCTCTGTATCTATATCTGTCAGCGGGCTATAGCCCGCTGACAGACGGACAGACGGACAGCGGGGCACGTAATCCTAAAAATATTAAAATTTATTTCACACTGATCGTAATTTTTTTTTTAATGTATTTGTATGACAATACCGCAATGCGACATTCAAGCGTCCGGTAGCCCGGGAACCGAGTTACTCCATCTCCGTCCATTATTGGGCAGGTGACAAAAATGTTAACAGACATTTTCCTGCTGCCAAATGCTCTGGTTATAAATTTGCCCTTTTCTCTCCTTTTTGCGCTTAAAAAAAAGTTTAGCTTAAAACTAAATTTTTTAACATTTTGGGAACGTACACACCGTTTGTTCGTATTGCTTTGTTAGTAGTATCAACCAAGGCTTCTGGAGGATCTATATTTCCTTAGAAGTTTTGGAAAAACTCAATTATTTTTGTAAAAATCGTCACTCGCAGAAACGCGTAAATAAAAGGTAAGCATGACGTTTAAGACGTTCTTTACGTACTCTAACATTGAAAAATTCTATCCTATCTTACTAATATTATAAATGCAAAAGTTTGTGATGATGAATTGATGGGTGGATGTTTGCTACTCCTTACTCCTACGCAATAATAAATGAACCGATTTGGCTGAAATTTGGAATGGAGATGCTCATACCCAGGACTAACACATAGGCAACATTTTATTGCCAGGCCATGAAATTGAAGAATTTTCGTGGTAATTAAAAAACCTTAATCCACGCGGACGAAGTCGCGGGCATCATCTAGTCGTCATGTAAAACGAAGGAACCAAATACCAGAATGTCTTATACCCGCCCGGGTGTCGGTTGCAACTCGAACCTTTTGAAGAAGGATTTATTATTCACACGTAGAAATTACATATGAAGGAAAGTAGGTAATACCCTCAAAACGTACATAAATATACCTACAATGTAATAATTGATTCAATTCAATTCAAAAATTTATTTCATGTAGGCTAACTTGTAGCTCTTATGACACGTCATAAATCTACCACCGGTTCGGAATGCAGATTCTGCTGAGAAGAGCCGGCAAGAAGCTCAGCAGTTGCTCTTTCCAAAAAAAATTTTTTTTACAAAGCTATGCTATGTATACAGTGCTTCCACAATAAAGCTTCAAAAATGCAAGAATGCATACGTAGGTACACCAATCCAACGCATGTCAAGATGGGCAGTCAAAGCAGACCCATTCCCGTTGGTGGCACCCGTTCACGAGCATGACGCATGATCCAGCCATTGCTTCGCTGAACCATATTTGAGGGAACGTAACAACCCGCACCACACGACACCACCACAGAAACTTTAAAGAGAGCATGACATTCTTTTTGCAAACTATCGATTTCATTAGACCAACAAGATATATCTAACTTTAGAACATTGCCACGGGCACAGCAGGTTGCTTACGCGTTTCTCCGGAAAGTTACCTGCGATTTGTTTACCTTCAGGTAAGAAAAAAGTTCGTACCCATACTTTTTGCATAAACAAAATTCATTGCTTCACCCCAGTGAAAGTTTTGTTTACGCAAAACAAGAAACTTTCATGTCAATTGGAGCGTACGAAAACTTTAATGTAGCCGTTTTTTTAATTTTAGTGAAAAAGATAAAAAAGAGAAACTTATTTTTGGACTAGTTTTTGCTTGTGACTTCGTTCACATGGAGTTAGGTTTTGAAAAATACCGCGGAAACCCTCTGTTTTTCGGGATAAAAGGCAGCCTATACCACTCTCTGTTTTAGTTCTTTCAATTTACGAGGGTACGCGGCTTATGGTTGTGTGTGTCGTATGTATATACGTGTGAGCGAGAGCTTGCTCCCGCCTGGTCGCTCCCACCTAGGCTCCTGAAACACACACACACGCACTCACTCAATGTGCATATACACGACCTAACCACAAGTAAAGCGCCCGTACCTTCGTGAGATAAACGTACTATACTGCGGGATTGAAGGACAAATAAGAAGCAAAGACATTTTCTTATTTATGATATTAGTTCTAGTATAACTAGTAGTGTATTTTACTTATCATAGACTTCTAGTGCAAAATGATTTTTTTATGATATGAGAGTTTAATATGTATGCTGGTGTGGAAGAGTTGTGAATGTAGAAATTGCAATCGTTTATAGTCCACGAAGCGATAAGTAGTTCAGTTTAACAAAATATTCTATAGCCTTCTGAGTACACTATAGCAAATTTTCCTAGTAACATAAATTATATTGATGTTCAAGAGAATATTACGTATTTATGTTCACAAAGCCTTTATTGGTATCTAGGGAATATTTATTAATGTGATAATCCTCCCATCCCAGAAACTGTTCAACGAATGTTTCTCTTATTTTAATACTACATTCGGCTATGTAGATTCTTGGGTAGCTGCTAAATTTCTCACCAGCTCTTTCAGCAGAATCTGCTTTCTGAGCCTATGGTAAAGTCTTGATATTTCATAAGTTTTAACACAAGTTTAATACAAGTTCTCAGCTATGAAATATGAATTAAAACGCATGAAAACTAGCAAGTTGATTATAACTTAGGGTAGTTATAATATGCAACTTGGGAGTCTTACCGGGTGTTTTAATTAATTTATTCCTCCAACATTTTATGTTTAATTTTCATGAGTTATGTTTCATGTTACATTTCCGACCGCAGCTAATACGGGCAATTAGAGTAAGCTGCCTGCGTAATGTAGCAGCTTTTTATGTCCTAGCTAAATGCAAATGGAACAAAGCTTTTAATTTAACGATAGTTCAAACGAAAATGTTAAATTTTATTTTTCAGATCCTCCTATCATACCAGCTAGTATAGTACTTACCAACCTTCCAATACTTTATCCGGAAATGTGAAATGATGGAGTCTACACCTCTACAGCCCTATAAAAGTAATTTCTAATCGTAATTTCGACGACCTTTCTGACACAGTGGTGAGTGCTATAGTCTTGTATAGTTCTTGCAACCCACGAGAGTGCGTGGCTCATGGTTGCGTATGTGTCGTCTCTGTGTAAGTAGGCGCGAGAACTAGCTCGCGCCTGACTGCTCCCACCTAGGCTCCGACCAGCACGCACACATACAATGCAAACGCAATGTGCATGTACACGACGTAACCACAAGTAAAGCTCACGCGCCCTCGTGAATTGCAAGAACTATAAATGAGAGTTGGAATCCCAGCAGGACAATTTTGGAATTTATAAATTACTAGAAGCCCGCGCCGACTTCGTCCGGGTTGAAAATTTAAATATTTGTTTTTACGGGTCTTGATCGCACAGAGCTTCTAATAGGAGACGATTGTAAATAAGATCACCACAGGAATCACAGGAATCTCCCGCGCCGAAACCCGCCACCGTGCACCGCCCGCGCCGGCCGGCACCATTTTATTATTTTGTCGCGCGGAAAAATTAATTTTAACGATAACTCCTAAGATATTTATTTAAATTGTATAATGTAAAGGGCAAATATGTTATAAATTAAACACTTGCGATATTAAACATATTTATTTAGATATAGATTGACATCATATCGGTTAAAGAAGGTTCATTATTTTTAATCAAAATTTGAAAGATAGAAATGGTTACTGTAAGTTATCCTTAGAAGCTAGACATATGCTATCGCGGACTTTTTTTAGAACTTTTTAAGAGGAACAATTCACCCATACATCATTTTCATCCAATAACAATATATGACCCAGCGCACGCCTTGAAAACGTTTGAGAGTCAAAAATTTTTCCGACTTCATTAACAAATTTGCACATAATATCTAGCCATAATACATTTATGTGCATAATATATAGCCTATAACGATCTGGAATAATGTACCTTTGAAATGGTGAAAAAATTTTTGAAATAAGTGCGGTGGTTCCAAAGTTTGCTCCGGACATACATACAAACTCACAAAATTCGCGCTCTCTCTTTATTATAATAGTATAGATCTCTGTTTTGGTCTGCTGGGAGACTTTGGCTGTGACTAGTTACCACCGTGTTAAAGCCAACAAGTAATTTAACGTTCCAGCACAAAGGCATGTGTAAACTGATTAGGGTTTTCATTTACACTATAAGGTATATCCCTTCCGATTCCGATCTTAGATGTCATCAGGTAAGATTGCATACATGGGCTATCAGCTTGAACTTTACCAAGTTACCCTAGGGACGATCATAGCAACTAAAAGAATATTTGCGTCAGAGATACTAATACAAATTTGGCCAATTCAAAAAAACCCATTTCCCGGCTGAGGTAAGAAAAATATAACAATAAAGTAAACAACCCCGGAGAGACAGAGATACGGCGAAACGGGTTTCATCTCAGAAATTATAACGCGGAGGCAAGAGAGAATGGAATGAAAACAACGATTGGACCGAATTGCTATTTGGATACGAAAGAAGAACAAAAACGTGAAATATTAACCTTTTATAAATCCTTCAATTTTATTTATGTAAATAACGAACAAGTGAGCAGGCGTGTTATCTGATGTGAAGTGATAACCACCGCCCATGAACATTTGTAGCACCAGATGTACCACCTGGTTATAGGTTACTTATAACCAGCTATAACCTAACTACACGATACACGAATATTTGATTACAAAAGGGTAAATCTAATAAACTACCGCATAGGACCACAATATCGCTTAAATTGTTCCCTCTAGTTGTAGTTTAGAAATATTCAAGCTAGAATCTTACCTCAGAAATTGCAACAATAACAATTTAGATAATAACAATCGTTTTGTTAAAGCCACATTTTCTCACCGTAGCTTGTACCTAAAGACCTATGTCGTAATTTCTGTTGAACGTTAAATATAAATTACTTTTAGTGTTTAAGTAATGGGCGGTACTAGAGCATCTTGTAAATTGTTAACCTCAAATACATTAGGAGCAAACGTTATTTATGGCTTAATAAAACATTTAAGATGATCTAGATTTACCTGGGTTGGGTGGGTTTATCCTCTCGAATGAAAAAAAAAAAATAAGATTTTCCTTATTGCTTAAATGAAAAGAAGGATAAGCGATAACTCTAGTTTATCAGAAGTTAGTTCTAGATTAGTTACAACAGAAATTGTGTTGAGAAGAAACATTTCAGTAAATAAGTACTTGTAAAATGTTGTAGAAGGTGAATTAGTGATAAATAAGTCAGCTAACTTAATAAATAAAAAACTTCTTCCTAAGAGAGCCGGTAAATTTAATTCGGAGTTAGAAACTAAGGATTCGCTCTGTAAGAAATCATCTACTCATATTAGCAACGCCGAAAGTTTATTATATTGCGTATCTTTGAACTGAACCTGAGCTCTTTTTCTATGAATACACGAATAATAGCTCGTTTGTTTCATGCATCCTGGAGAAATCTTTTCTTGCACCGCCTTTGTTATTTTCCACTCAAATTCATTTAGCTGCTACTAAATTAAAATTGATGAATAAAATTTAATATTGGTGTTTAATGTTCATAATGAACACAATTGACTCATTGAAGAGGTTATACACACAATTGACTTATTAGAAAATAGTATAATAATATTTTAAAACTTTCTGCAACACAACATTGAGGTGTGCATCTGATGCATATTTATGTTTATGACACTTCGTGCGAGTAGATACCTAATGGTGGTCAGGTACAGGGATTCTACTACTTAAGTATAATTAACTACGTCACGTGAGATCGCAGTCAAGGACTGTCATGTCGTCAAATGAAAAAAAAAAAAGATGTCATAATGAACAGAGACATCGTCGTCATTCATATTTTTACAACCTTAGGGGACTATATTTCTGGAAAAGCTGCTTCTTGTTTCATATAGACCGAGTTGGAAGAGGCGAATAAATCAGCGTACTAAGTACCAGTTGATTTATCCGTACCTTCGAAAAAAGTGGGACGAGGACCTATTGCAACGCCATTTCGCGTTATAAATCATTTTGGAGCTGAGGGTTTTGATAGCGTTGGGGTCGCGTGCCTCAAAAGGGAAAAGGGCGAATTTGCGGTTGGCTGATGTAAAAACTTTCACGAGATTAGGATGATTGTTTACTTTTTTCCCTCATGGATATAAACGTTTTTGCCCACTTAAAGGACAACTTAACACGTTAAGTGGGCATGAATAAAAAAACGTATATTATGGTACGATGGCTGCGATGATGAAGGAAGTAATGCTACTTACTCTTCCACTTTCTCAAAAGATTTACGTTTTAAGATCCTTCTTCTTCTTGTCGTACCTCCCCACTATTGAAGGTGGGCCATCGTCTCATTTTATACTCCTTTCATCTCATTTTTTCTCCTGGTCCTTCAACAAACGAAAAAGTTGCGCAACGTTGGCTACAGCCATATTACAGTCCATTCACGGATGTACCTAAGCCATGACTTTCTTCTTCTGCCAACGTTCCTCTTGCCCTCAATTTTACCCATCATGATGGTCTGTAAGATACGGTACCGGTCATGTCTGAGAACATTTCGCACATAATTGACCATTTTGTGGTCAAAATTAGGTCTCTATTTTTACGGACGTACTGGAGGATTTAGTAGTTCCTTATTTTTTGACCCAACTTATTCGCAGCATTCTTCGGTAGTACTACATTTCGAAAGCCTCGAGGTTTTTGTGAATATACTTTTTTTGACTTTCCGAGTCTCACAACCATACAAAACTATTTGCCAGATGTAATAATGGAGCATTCTCATTCACAGATGCAGCTATTTATTGCATAATACTTTTTTCATTTTCATGAATTATGCACGAGCAATTGCAATCCGGGTTTTAATTTCAGGGTCTGGATCTCATTCTACATTTACCCACGTTACAAGGTATCTGCTCTTTGTACCTCATTTAAGCTGCTCATCTGCAACTGTTATTATTGGGGGTTGTTGTTTATTTCGTGATACTAACATAAAATTATTCTTCGAGAGATTCATGCTCAGATATAAAATTCTACTGCTCATGCTTCTGCTTTTTTTGCTTTTCATTGATCACATAATGGTAAGGGTTTACTCGCAGATCCTTCCATTTAAGATGATGCAACTTAGCAGTTCAAGTAATCTTCAACAAAATTAGACATAATTTAAATGAGTACTGTACAAATTTTTCGTTTGTAAGCGAAATGTATCTTTTTTATATGAGGTGCTTCCGTGGGATCGACATCGTTCTTGTTTTTAGTTTATTGCTTGATCTTGTTTACGTCCTGTTTACGGCGAAAGGAAACCTTTCTTTTACTACCAGTGTGTCACACAGTGCTAAATCTTTAGAGTTAAATTCTGAATAAAAGATAGCTGATAGCTGTACACTTTCCTTCCAATATTAGTGCTTCCTTGGCTAAATAGGTACTAGAAGCATAATTGCGTGAAGAATTATTTTCTATGAAAGAATTCTTAGTCATTTTTAAACAACCGTAAAAAACTGAGTCAGTTAGAAACATCGTTTCGTTTAATTGTAATACTCACATAAAGTTCTATCAAGATTATTTGCGGGTTTTCAAAATGCAAATTTCGAGGATAAAATTATTACAATGTGCAAATAAAGCCCTTTCATATTATAATACCAACTTGACCTAGTTACCCCACTTTAAAATTTTGACCCCCTCTCCCATTTTGATCCCCTTTGCAATGAATACCATAATTAGTTACTGAAATAAGCCACTGTGACAGACGGACGAAACCACATAAGCGTAACTTTTTTAACATTCTGAAACCCTAAAAAAATGTAAACGAACGCAATTTCGTATTATTTAGAATAATAATCACACTTTTAACAATCCAAGCAACGCAGCGTCGATGTAATTTCGTTCTGCAAAATGTAACATTTATTAAAAAACTTTTGTACGCGGTAGGCTTTGTCATTATCACCATTCTTTTAATGGAGGCTTTTTACACCGGGTAAAAAAGTTGCTTGGTACTGTTATACGAGTTGTCATTGTTTTGCTACAAGTTTGTTGGGTAATTTAATACGTTGGTTATTTGATAGGGTGTTAACGACTTTTATTGGAATGAGTTTTAAATTGGGAACAAAAAAAATTTTTTTTTTTCAAATAAATATTAGTTTTTCGTCGTTTTGATGTTTGAAATTATTAGTTATGAAAAGCAAGACACCAAATACGTATTTCAGCCATTAAAAATTCATATGATGATATAATAAAATATAACGCGTGTATGGAATTAGGGTATCACGATAAAATACTTTATTTCGACCCACTCAGATATGAAACTATTTATAGTTAAGAAACAATAATAAAATAATCCTTAGAATTCTGCGATTGCGAAGTATATTCTATTTTCACGAAGAAAACATTGAGTCAAATTGCTTTACCTAGGTAAATCCGTGAATTGCATGAAATTCTCGTCCATAAGAATTTTTATGAATAAGAGAAGGTTTCCCAAGACAGATCAAGCTACTATAAAACATAATCTTAAATCAAAAATAAAACGTGAATAATACGTGTATGAAAACATATATGTACAAGCAATAGTGGGAAACAAACAGAATAATTATTTTTCGCCGGTGCGACATGTAGTCGGAAGTTCGAAAGCACTGTGTAAAGGTGCTCGTAAGGTTTATGAGCAAAGTTGTTGGAGAACTGGAGATCTGTTACTGTGAACTTAATACTTGAGCTGTGAGCATGTTCGAGTGAAACCGCATCTGAATTGGCAAGATTTGAGACTGTTGCTCTGAGTTTATTTTGAGAGATACTTCGTAGACGCTAGAATCACGACACCAGCTAGGATATATTGTAAGGTTTCTAGGCGTAAGTTTTTTTTTTCGATGCCAAGATAGTCCTTGATTGCGATCTCACCTGATGGTAAGTGACGATGCAGTCTAAGATGGTAGCGGGCTAACTTGGGGAATGGCAGTGTATTCAACTCGTACCCCTAATCGGTTGGCGGCACGTCTTTGACGATAGGATGGTAACTAGCCACGGCCAAAGCCAGACCAATTCGTATTTGTATCAGATTTGGTGCGTAAAATTGTATGCACGTACGAAAATCCTTTCAAAACTTTTGTTAGTTTAAATAAGTCTTTGACATTATACAGCTGATTTTAATTTTAGAATAGCTAAAAAGCGCAAACTTGTCTATATGAAGTAAATAATTTTTGCATTTTATATCGCAAAGATTAAATTCATAAAAACTTTAGCGACATAGGATTTTAGGATAGTGGGGTCATCTCTCAGTAAAACTATTCATAAGTCACATCGACTAGGTAGTTTGCTTTACCTTTCGTTAAAATACTGCTACTGGAAAAGCAAACAACACCAATATAATACTCTAAAAACACATTTCCAAGAGCATTATGGGGTGTGCATATAAAAGAAACTTTTATCTTCGCCACATTTTCTTGTCCAATATTTTGAAAAGTCTCTTTCGGCGACTAAGAAAGCCTATGTTGCAAACTTAAATATAAAGCCATGATTTAATTTGAGAGACAGTACTTTATTCAAGAAAACTCCTTAAGTATTTACAGACTGCCATGTTATATACATGGCAGTCTTTAGTACTTAAGAAGTTATCTGTTAAATATAACAGCTTATAAATAGAAAACAAACTAAGCCATTCTAAAGCGAAAGCTAAATATTTGCTCCGATAACTATAACTCAAATGCGGTGTCCTCAACCGCACCACAATAAACTGTTATGGGCTCTTTCCACAATAGAAAAACACTATTATTATTCATGTCTATATTGGTTTTTATTGGCCTCTTTTTCCAAGAAAATGATGCTTCTAGAGCTTAAGGATTCCTACGTGATAAAAACAGAGTAGCTTCAGCTTCTTATACAAGTTTCAAGTTTCTTATACAAGATGAATCTTGTATAAGAAACTTGAAGGGCATTTCAATCTTATCCATAAGGCAAAAAGCTTTGTACGCCTCACTGGAATATACAGTACATGTACAGTACACACATTACACGTGATACACTTTTTTTTAAATATTCATATTAATAAGATATTGGTATACTTCGGCGGCTTCACAGTATATTTATAACTAGCGGACGTCCGCGACTTCGTTCGCTTCTTCAATTCACAATCGATAGTTCCTAAATCCCCACAGTTTAAGTGGGCAGAACCCCTGCCGCTGATGCAGCATTGAAGAGTTGGGTCCTGAAATTCAACGATGTAGTCTTTATTTGATACCTGCAATAACTGTTGCTAGTCGACAGATCGTAAATCTCCACAGTTTAAGTGGACAGAACCCCTACAACATCAGTATTGAAGAGTTGGGTCCTGAAATTCAACGATGTAGTCTTTACTTGATACCTGCAATAAATATTGCTAGTCGACAGTCCTTAAATCTCCACAGTTTAAGTGGACAGAACCCCTACAACATCAGTATTGAAGAGTTGGGTCCTGAAATTCAACGATGTAGTCTTTACTTGATACCTACAATAACTGTTGCTAGTCGACAGTTCCTAAATCTCCACAGTTTAAGTGGGCAGAATCCCTGCAGCATCAGTATTGAAGAGTTGGGTCCTGGACTTCAACGATGTAGTCTTTACTTGGCACCTGCAATATTTATTCATAATCGACGGTTCATAAATCCCCACAGATTAGGGGGGCATTACCTCTGCAGCATCAGGATTGAGGAGTTAGAACCCAAAATTTTTATGACAGCATCTCGCAAAGTATTTGTATCGATTAAAAAAAGATTTACAAAAATCATTCGCCTATAACTCTTGCTTTATTGAGGCTCTATATTTTCCAATTGATACCAAAGTTTCTCGTAGGTAGGTACTATTATTGAATGCAATTTTTTTTTATTAAACCCACTAGATAACTTTCCTCTACTAAACCAATTCATCGCGAAGAATATCGTAGGAGTACTGCAGCACAATAGTTCTTTATTGAGTTGTTTGAGTAAGACTTCATACTTTTAATACAAATAATAATCTCCTACAACTGGTTAGTACTTTAAGAAATGGAATAAAACTAAAAAGAATCTGTGAATTTCCAAGAAATGTTCTCTATTTCATTATTATTTATTGTTCACTATTTTCTTGAAAAATATAATTAATATTTCGCTCTTAGGGGTATTCTTTGAAATTCAAGTACGTAATTAAATCTAAGTGTTAGTATTCTATTTATTCTGAAATCATAATAAAGAAGGAAAAAGTCAGAAATGTCTCTTTGATGAGTTAATGAAATCTACATTGTTACTCTGCAGCTAAAGAATTTGAAGTGAAATCGATGAAGATCTGAAAAGTTAGGTAAACTGGCGTCAATTTAAAGTAAAAGTTAAGTTCAAATTATGTGTAAGTAATGTGGCACGTCGAATTTAATGTACTTAAGTTATTGCTGACTTAACAAGTAATCATTATTAAAGTAAATAAACGAGTTCTATGAAGTTAATGACTTTACATTCAAAATATTGCCATTTAATATCAGCAGGGTTATTACGTATCTCGCGACAGGTTCGCGACAGGCGTAAATTGCGCAATCGTTGCTGTCAAACGTCACTTCTGCTGTCAAACGTCACTTCTCAAACGTCAAATTTCAGTAGTGACAGCAGTAGCAACACGACAGCAATCACTACGCGATCGGTTGCAAAATGTCACTAAAATTCGTATTACGCAAGCCAATCGCGCGTCTATCGCAAAATGTACTTTTCTTCTTTAGAGATGCTTGATGGAGAAGAAAGGAAGTCAAATACTTCGAGAGGGTTTTACCACAGACCACAACACAAAACAAATAAAAAATATAACAATTCAACCGCTGACGACGATAAAAACTGTGTATTTTGTTTACATCTATTGCCGTCCTATCGCGAGTGGCGCTAGTATCGACCCGTGAGCAATAGACGTGCGATTGGCTTCCGTAATACGATTTTTAGTGACATTTTGCGACCGATCGCTGTCGCGTTGCTATTGCTGTTGCTGTTGCAAATTTTTACGTAATCAGGGTGCCGGTCAAATACTTTAAAATTCAGCTACAATTTGAATCTGACATGTATGTAAGATTATTTTAAAAATACGTACATAACATTTATTTCGTGTCTCCGAAATAGAACCAAAAGTACAAAATGCAAAATAGGTACGTATTGAATATTTAAGTTTATTGCAAAATAGCCCCTATATTCTAGGCCCTAAAACAACTTGAATGTATGTCGAATTGGAGGCCATTATACAGTAAGTTATGCGATTCCCGGCTTCTCTCTTCGCCAGTTTGACCGGACGCGTTCTAATAAATTTATAGTCGTAAATTGTAGGATTCTATCGCCATCGCTTTGGTCTAACGTATGTGATGATTTACGAGTGTCTTGCTATGGAAGAAATGAAAGAATCGTCCGGGTTGACTTCGAGGATAATCTTCGAGAGAATATTTATCAAAACTGAGTAAATGATGACTTTAAACTAGACAGTTCGAAGTTACGTCTATTCCTTATAATCTATCTATATAATGTACACAGTACACACGGTGACTTTTATCGTCTTACAAAAGTAATTCTTTGTAGCCATTCACATTAACGAATAATTACTTACATATTCGAATAATTTTTCGTCAAAGTGAATGACTACAAGGAAAGGTCACGCCACGCCCACGCCACGTTTGCCGTATATATGTTCACATATATAGGTTGTTTTTAAATAAAGAGTTTTTATTCCTTTTTTTTAAATATTACACATTAGAATGTTCTTCATTTTTTTTATTTCTTTACCATTGGATAATAGGCACGAGGTACATTAACTGGTTTGCTTTTATAAGTCTGTATATATAAAACAACTCAAAAAGGACTTGACCGATTTGAATTTTTTTTTTGTTTTGTTCGCTCTAGGTGCCCTTTAATCACGTCATTTTTGCCTCAGTACAGTTTAGTTGACGGCAAAAGCTTTTCAGCGAAACTAGTTCGGTCATATATTGTTTCGAATCTATTAGTTAAGTAGAAGTTTAAGTTAGAATAATATTACTTATTAGCCCACTGACTAGATGGTAGTATAAAATGGCTTTATTTTTTACATAATGTTGCTTTAGTAGGAAAAAAAAAATCTATTAGTGGGTTGATATTACAATGTTTCAAATAATTCTTTGGTTTATAAAAAGTTGATTCACTTCGAAAAATATGTGCCACGTTTAAAACGGTGCCATGGATGGACCCAAACTCGGAAACTTCGGAACTCTGATCTATCCTATTCGGTCCCCAACTTTGGGGTGACGGATAGTAAAAGGCAAGTTTGCTCGTAAATTCGGCTTACTGCTCTAAAAGTGTCACGCAGTAACTCTTAAAAGAAAAAGTTTTTGTCGTATGATACGATAGAGCGACAGTTGTGCGATCCTATAAAGACGCCCAGGAAAAGCGATTTATACGTTCGAGTTACGCACGAGTTGCTACACTGAGTCCCAGCCAGTTGAATAATATAGAACCCCAGTGTGTTATGTATAATCAGTATTTTTTAGGGTGCAGTACACAAATGGCTCCAACCCTGTTACAGAACCAGGGGTCACAGTTTCAGCCGCAATAAGTAGGTAGGTACCTAGTTAGTTAAAAAGTAAATTGTGAAAATTTACTTTTTAAAATATTCTACTTTTCTTATTGTAAAAACACATCTAAAAACAGTATTTTTCTAACGTAAATTTTTCCTTTAATTAGGTAAATATACATAAGTTTCAGAGGCCAGTTTGCAGGACATACCTACTTCACAGTGAAACATAGTCTATAAAGAATCCCACAAATAATAAAAATAAGGGTTTCGTAGCTAGAGGGTGTTAAACGGAGAAATAAGATTTTTGCGAATTTAAATTTTGCAAAATGAAACAGAAGTTTCAGCAGAATTTGCCTTCTGTTTATTTTAATACTGTTTCGTATATTTCTCGATCGGTGTCGTGATAAAGAAAGTAAGTCTGAGCCTCGAGAGTGTTGTCTTTACATACAAACTCAAAGTAAACCGATACCTACTATGTCAAACGAGTTTTGTTTACCTACTCGAAACAATACTTGTGACACATTTTACTCTATTTACCTGTCTTGAGTCCTTTATAATAATTTATAGAAAAGGCGGTTTTCACAGAGAACCTAAAAACTTTTTGTATATTATACTATTTTATTTAAGCCATAATATACTACTGCCCTAAAAGTTACCGGTTCAAAACTGTCTCATTGCTCTATAAATGTGGTACCTACTACTAACACTTTTACGTCTTTTTTAAGGGGAAAGGGGTATATTCGTCATATTTGATATGGCAAATATTGTTTTAAAATGAAAAAAAAAATGAAAAGACACGTATACACAGTGAAATTTTATTCCCCGTAAACCCTGAAGGAGGTGAATGTGCTCATGAAACTGAACAACTTTCCCCAAGGAACATAGGTCGAAATATGAAAAAAAAAAATTAGACCCTCCATACAAAATTGACGATTAGCTGATTGATTTACTATGGGAGGTCCAAAATTTTTTTTCATATTTCGACTTATGTTCCTTGGGGAAAATTGTTCAGTTTCATGAACACATTCACCTCCTTCAGGGTTTACGGGGAATAAAATTTCACCGTGTATAGGAAGATAAAGTGGCCAAACCCCTCTTTTTTCCGACAAGGGTTAGAAATTATTAATTTCGCTTTGTAAACACTATTTGTGGAAACGTATTACGTTGTGTACGCCTTGATGTACGGATGTTTCACTCGCCGGTTATTTTTCTGTAAGATGGAAGTCATTTATTGTAAGAATGTGTATTACCTATTTCCCGCATCTACTCTTTGAAGCAATGTTCTTGTCTGCTATAAAAGATGAGATGCTATCAGAGGCATTTAGATTATTAAAATATCATAAGAAATGAGTTACTTTTGTTACTGAGCGCACGGGCACTCTTTTATATTTTTCTTAAATATATTTTATACATAAAATGAAATTATTTCTGCTTTGGTATTTATTCTAAATAATTTAGTTAGATCTTCCTCTCACTTATTTATTTTATTATTTTATATTTTATAGTACTACACCCAGCTAACACACTATACTTCTTAGAAACTTGCACGTGTGCTTGGGAGAAAATGCTTAATTTTTGCACTCCATTAAAAAAACCTTTGAAGTAGGTACATTTTCTAAATATATAAAAGGACAAGGTAATTCATTGATTGACTGACTGATCTATCAACGCACAGCTCAAATCACTGGACGGGTCGCACGAAATTTAGTGTACTGAGACCTATTATGACTTAGGGATCCGCTAAGAAAGGCATTTTGAAAATTCAACCCCTAAGGAGTTTAAATAGGTTTGAAATAAAAATTCTTTTCAAAAAACCGACTTTAAACGCCACTACAAAGTATAAAAATAATTTTATTTTGTACACGTTTGTTGAAGTCGGGCGGCTTAAATAGAAACGATGAAACCGATACGCGATGCTCGCCCGATTTCAATAAGCGTGTCTCTTATATGTCACCATAAGATAAGCGTCGCGCATCGATTTCATCGTTTCTAGTTAAGTCCGCCCGACTTCAACAAACGTGTACAAAATAAAATTATTTTTATACTTTGTAGTGGCGTTTAAAGTCGGTTTTTTGAAAAGAATTTTTATTTTAAGCTTTTTAGTGGAGCTTGTCCCTGCTCTCTTTCTCCCCTCCCTCCAACGCTACGGTACTAATGTAGTTCTACACTTGGTACCTACAGTATTTATTAACAATACACAAGAGCTAGGACTAGGAGCTCCATGATGTAGTCCATGGTTGGTACCAACAATATCAGTTCGAAAGCATCAGTTCGTAATTCCTCCAACTCTGCAGCATCAGGATTGAGGAGCTAGAACCTTGAGCATTATGATGTAGTATATGCTTGGTACCAACAATATCAATTCGTAAACGACAGTTCCTAAATCCTCACAGTTTAGGTAGGCAGTACCCCTGCAGCATCAGTATTGAAGAGCGAGGACCTTGAATTCTACGATGTAGAATATGCTTGATACTAACAATATCAATTCGCAAGCGAAAGTTCCTAAATCCTCACAGTTAAAGTGGGCAGTACCCTGCAGCATCAGGATTGAGGAGCTAGAACCTAGACCTCGATGGAGTAGTATATGCTTATTACATACAATAACATTTCATGATTAGCAGTTCCTAAATCTCTACAATTTAGGTGGGCAGTACCCTGCAGCATCAGGATTGAGGAGCTAGAACCTAGACCTCGATGGTGTAGTATATGCTTATTACATACAATAACAATTCATGATTAGCAGTTCCTACATCCCTATAATTTAGGTGGGCAGTACCCTGCAGCATCAGGATTGAAGAGTAGGACCTGGAGCTCTATGATCTAGTATATGCTTAGGCCAAGCATACTAATTCGTAAACGACGGTTCCTAAAGTCCCATAATTTAGGGGGGAAATACCCCTGCAGCATCAGGCTTGAGGAGTTGAAGGTAAAAATTTTTATGGGACCATTTCGCAAGCTTCTTCTGTCGATTAAAAAAAAAATCTCGTGAATCGGTCCAGAAACCTCGGAGTAATCGGCGGGCATACATAGAAAAAAAAAAAAAAAAAGATACCGGCCGAATTGATAACCTCCTCCTTTTTGGAAGTCGGTTAAAAATCAAACTTAACGTGGGAAAAGCCGCGGACAAAAGCTAGCAAAAAATAAGCTGGGGTGAGTTAGCGAGCAGAAAATAAGAGGAACTTAGTTCACAAATACGAAATATTTTATGAACACAGACTTGGGAATCGACTAGTCCAGGTAATAAATAACCGGATACCTATACATACGGGGTCTTGATAATTCCCTTCATACTGGAGTCTTTTCTCCAGGGTGAAGCCGTTGCCGGTCGCTACTAACTATCTAATACCGTATTTACTGCGTGCATCGGAGCGTGTAATCTAGTTAAATGGGGCATGAGGGAAGGGCCGACGGTGGTTCGATATTATTTTAAAAAAAAAATCCTCAGTCACGCACGATTTTCGTGGATTATTTTAAGTTGAAATAAAAAGAAATTACATATTCTTTGATGAAGTTGTTGTGGTTAAAATTATAGATTATTCAGATTTTTCAGATGCCTTCAGTGGCTAGTTGCTATCTGAATATCGTTTTTAAAAGTTATATTGAATGGTATGGATACTATCTATGAAACAAATAGATTCTGTGTGGAGCTTTCGGTTTTCGAGGTTTTGATTTGGGGCCACACGTATCCCTATCGTATCGTATCGTATCGTATCGTATTGATTCTTTGTTTTAGTTTTAGGTTAACGAATATTCTATTTTTTTCAAACCTATCGGGCTAAAAATCGTCATGGGTGCCTAGTTTCATCAGTGTAAACTGAGGGCACCACTTAACCAGATGAGATTTTTATCACTCGCGTACCAGATACCGGAAAAAAGTATATAAAAATTTGCACGGTGAACCGTTGAACATACCACCATTTGTAGTGACGTAACAGGAATTGGCTCCCAATTTCAATTTGGACCTATCAAGGCCCGTGTCGCAATCTACAGGCTTGATTAAATTCAACCTTTATGTGCGTGCGAGCACGCAACACCCTGTATAATATTAGGGATGTGCAAATATAGAATTGCAAAGAATAACAGGTTCAAAGGCAATCTTGCCTATTTTTAAATACGTCCTAAGGTTGACCGGTCGAGATCTTAGGCTGAAATCTATAGACCGCACTCATACTCTGCTCAGACTCAAGACAGAGTTAAAACGGACAGGTTTTTAAAATCCAACGAGAACTCTCTAATTTTTCGAGATAAAATATACTCTACGTGCTATTCTGATGTATAAGCTATTACACTGTGATGTTTCATTAAAACCCGTCCAGTAGTTTTTGGAGGAGAAGAAGTAACAAAAATCCATCCATTCTCACAAAATTCCACAAATTTTAAAATATTAGTAGGATTCTTAAAACTTCAAGGCGTATCAAATTTTGAAGGAGGTATATATTTTCTGTATCAAAAGCAAAAAGTAATACTCTCTAGAGCTCTTAAGAGTAGTCCTTGAGTGTTTCAAACCTTTATGAGCATACTTATGTCATCCAACAAACTCTCATTGATCGTTTGCTTGAGAAGAACGCGCTAAAATCTCCCCTATCCTATGTATTTCTTTACAAAAAATCCGATGGCCCTATTAGAAGTATGCTAAGGTGGAATTTTGAATGAGGTTAGGGAAGCAAATGGCACCGTTTCAAGATGCTTCATGTTTTTCCTCGTGGAGTACCTACAGCGTATAGGAAAAGAGTGATGTTATACGTACTTAATTTGAGAGTGTTTGGAGGTCGTAAATATTTCGTACGTTATAAAGATTCATACACACGTCCTGATTTTAACAGACTTCAGGATCGAAATGGTGCGATTTTGATCGTGGAATATTATTTTTGGTTTTTATAAGATGTGTGTGTGTTGCTCAGTGAGACGATCCGTTGTCTCTGAATCTGCTCTGAACACAATTCGCAATATTCATTGCATTCAGAATCTGTGAAATGTCTTGTTTCTTATCATCCCAATCTATAGACGAATAGTACGTCTATCTCACGAAGTTACGGGTGCTTAACTTATGATCCTTTACCTCGTATCTGAAAAAAAGTAAGTATTAAAATCTTCATATTTTAGTGTTTCTTTCAAGATACAAAATTAAATTTTTTCTATAAGTAAATATAAAAAAGAAGTATAATCGCGCCTTGTAAACGGGTCTTAAAATAAATTTTTCATTACTCATACACGGAAAGTAGGTCTGAAGTTGCCTGAGAAGCGGGTTGAAAATAATACTTTTCAGCCCTAGGGAGAATCGTTTTCAACTGACAGCTGTCAAATAATTAAAAAAAACTAGTTGTCACATTTTTATTGGAATTCAAATGAAACACGACATACCCGAGTGCATCCATAGACAAGAAGAAAGATAGACTTTATTCATAAAGTAAAGACAACTGATTCATAGACATTCATAGACAATCATAGACAATACTTGACTATTAAAAAGCTAAATGCATAGCCCGCCGGCTAGGCCAAAGAAAAAAAAAAGGCGGTAAAGTTCACTCAATTTTCTTTAGCTAATTTCTATTTTTATTTTGACTTTCCTTATATTCGTAATGAAAAGCACAGTGTTTACCTCGGGATAAAGACTTATTTAGTCCCTCGAACTATAGGCCCCCTCGCTACGCTCGGGCGCCAAACCCCGTCTCGGGACTAAATAAGTTACTTTCATCCCTAAGGTAACAATGTACTATTTAATACCCCACCGTTTCGGATTTTACGGCAAGGTGTTTTGTATACGCCACATGCTCGCAAATCTTTATGGTTATTATTGTGAAGAAAAAAAGAAGTGATTCTTACATAAATATCGGGTAAAAGGTAAAGAGGTGAAAACATAAGAGAGCTGCGCTTTAAATATGTGAATAAGTGTAAGAAGTGAAGAAAAAAATACGCGTCTAATTGAGAGCCTCTTCCTTTTGTTGAAGTCAGTTAAAAAGTATAACTCTTTCTTTACCGTAGACTAGTAGGTTATTAAAAGTCCTTTTACCACAAGGTAAAACACTTATTAAAATTTCCACCTAGTTAAATAAAAGTGTATTAATTTCGAAAATTACTTTCAGTAGGTATCGTGGTAAAAGGTTAATTGCCAAAAATGAAATCAGGAGCTGGAATAGTCTTTAATTCTTTGCTATTTTAGGTTTAATGTCTTGGGAATAAGGTTTACGCAATATGCCTACTTTACAAAGGGCAGAGATTACTGTGACTTCACAAAGTATTAAGATTGTTTCGACGATGTTATTCCCGACCTAAATTCAAAGGCTTATACAGTGTGCCCTATTTATTGTAACACGAACGACTTCTTCGTCTAATTATTTATTATCCAGGGATTACTCTGCCATGAAAAAAGTTCTTTGATTTTCTTCTGTCGGACTGTCGCGGATAATAAACTGACAGTGGTTATGAGCCTGTCCTTGACGCATAATATAGTTGACTAAATAATGATATAGTAATGACTTTATTAAGATAATTTTGTAATCCATATTAATTTTGACGACCTCCCTGGCACAGTGGTCAGCGCTGTAGTCTTATAACTGAGAGGTCTCGGGTTCGATTCCCGGCGGGGACGATTTGGAAATTTATAATTTCTTAATTGTCTGTGGTTTGGCCTAGTGGGAGACTTTGGCCGTAGCTAGTTTCCACCCTACCGTCAAAGACGTGCCGCAAAGCGATTTAGCGTTCCGGCACGATGACGTGTAGAAAGTTAGCCCGCCCCTTCCAAGTTAGCCCGCTACCATCTTAAACTGTCACTTACCATCAGGTGAAATCGCAGTCAAGGACTATCTTGTCATCCAATAAAAAACATATATAACTATAAATGCGAAAATGTGTTTGTTTGTTGGTTAGGCCTTCAATCGCGCCAAAAGAGCTATGGATTGACGTGATTTTTGTATGGATTTAGTTGAGAACCATGAAGAATGAAATAGGCTACTTTTTATTCTGCAAAATTAAAAAGTTCCCACGGTATTTAAAAAATTAAGTCCACGCGGACAAAGTCGTCAACATAAGCTAGTAATATTAAAGTAAAATAATGTATTACCTACAAGATAAAATGGTATTCTCTCCTTGAAACTTTAGCAGGCAACTAGAATGCTGTTTACCAAAACCCTTTGAAAATAATTTTGTCTAACTTTTGTTCTTCTGAGAATTTTGTCGTCTAGTTCGGGGACAAATTATGCGTCTTTCAACTAGAAACAATAAGTCTAACTTTCTTGATTATTTTATTCAGAGGTAGTGTTTGATTTTTTTGCTTAGAAAATAGACATAATTTTCATAGCAACTACAAGAAACCCATAATATAATTTTTTTTAAATAAAAGATATGGCGCATCCAACAGAAGTATAATTATTATTATTATGATTTGAAAACAGATGCAATTTTCGTAAATAATAGCCCAAAAAACAAAAAAAAAACCGTCAGCGATCTCTATGATCATCTACTATATAAAAATAAGTCGGGTTTTCCTTCCTGACGCTATAACTCCAGAACGCACGAACCGATTTCCACGGTTTTGCATTCGTTGGAAAGGTCTCGGGCTCCGTGAGGTTTATAGTAAAGAAAATTCAGGAAAAATTTCAACAGAAAAGCGGGAAAATCTTTTTTCACATACAGCGCCATCTCTGATACATAGCATGTACTTAGATTAAGAACTGTCGCTTGCGAATTGATAATATAAGTATCAAGTACAAACTACATCATGGAGCTTTAGGTCCTAGCTCTTCAATCTAAGTATATACGCGGACGAAGTCGCGGGGGTCAGCTAGTGATTAATAAAATTAGTACCTACTTCAAAACACCCGTAGTCTTTTTCAAAGAAAAAATATAAGCATTTTTAATTTGAAAAAAAAAAAAAAAATCTTTGATTTGACATTGAACATCATTTTTATTAGAAAAAAGAACCAATTATACCTACTTACTTAATGTTTGAAACACTGCTTTTCTCTTACATTGCAGAGTGTAATGACAAATATTTCATTTAAAATTATTTTTAAACATTTTTAAATCGTCTCCAAAGCACAATAAAGTTTGCTTTAAAAAACTACTTCGTACAGCGAAAAAATATTAAATACAATTTTAATTAAAGTTAGCAGTTTTATAGAGAAAAGTTTGGGAGCGAAATTGCACTTTGTTGAATCTTCGTTCACATAAAACTAAGCTTTATAAAAACGCTCGCAGACGATAAAAATTAAAAACTTTTCCATATTTTTATTAAAAAAAAAAATTAAGATAAATTCATTAAATTAGCACCAAGTGTTCTCATCGATAAAACTTGATGGTAAGTGATGCAACTATACCATTCGCGCGGCTCTCGGCATTTTAAAAATAGAATTTATCCACTTCACACTGTCTCAGAATACTAAATAGTTTATGCTTATGTTTGCTTGCAAAGTGCCAAAGCCCGCTTTTTGGGCATTTCCTTATATTTATAGCGTCCCCGCCGGGGGAAAAAAAAAATCATTAGATTTTGTTCACGCATGTACTCGTACCTGATTTAGAAACGAAAAAGCACAGTAAAATTATGAATGGGAGTTCATTTTGCTTTTTTTACTTTTTTATTTACGATCAAAATCTACACGATAAGACTTTCTTATCTAAGCTCAATAGATTTAGCGTCAGTTACAGACTATAGTATCTAACATCAGCCACTTGTCATTATATGGGCACATTAAAGTCCTGACTGTCATACCTATTGCTTAATAACACTCGGACCACTAAGACAAAAATATGAAAAAAAAGACGTGTGGCACTCGGGGACTGCCGCAGTAAAGCTATTGCATAGCATTTTTTATCAACGCCATCTAGCGGCTCACCACTAGATGGCGTTGATAAAAAATGCGCCATCTAGCGGCTCACCGTAGAGGAGTCCCGTGTCAGGTTATTTTCGTTACGGAATTTCTGGATTCGGTCTCCACGCTGGCCCGCGATCGAAGCTATGCAATAGCTTAAAAACATAAAAATGAAAATATATACATTACGCGTCGATAGTCCGACAAACAAAATAATGTTATGTTAACAAACACACAGATGGCTCCTCAAATCGTATACCTTCCCGTAGTCATGTAAAATTAATTCAGTAAACAATTTACCGACTTTCTAACAATTACCTACTGTAGGTATTATCTTCGTAAGCTGCAAAGCCGGGTTCCACATACCGTTCAAAAACCATATCAAACAAGTACCTACACGGAACGCGAAATCAGAACTATTTTGTCTGTCAGCACATTGTTTGGGCACTTAGTTTATCCCGAAGAGTTTCAAACTCAAAGTTCTGTAGGAAAGTTTGGGAACCACATAGCCTCGGAAAATTTGGGAGCACGCAAACATATTAATATTTTATCTGTATACAGGGGGTGGACAAAATAATTGGTACCTAATTAAACTAATTCGCTTGATCAATTTTATTTATGTTATTAAATAATTTTATTTATGTTATTAAATAATAATATGTAATACCTAATTAAATGTAACAGTTTGAATTTCATTTATTGTTCCCGATTTACGATGAAGCTCCAATTTAGAAGCATTTCATTTTAAAATATTGTGCGATTACGTTTTTATTTAATGTTTTAATGACTTTTGAATTTTCTTCATCAGAACACATAGTTTTAATCACGGTTTTCGATTATAACTCTTATTATTATAGAGAAAATAATCGCCTGCCATACTTGGCATTTCCACCCTATATAAGTATATATGCTATACATGAAAATACATATTTGTTTGGCGTTATGTTGAAGTTTTTTCCCGCTTGAGATTTGCTCTCGATAACTTTTGTTATTTAATTTATTACTTTTCGTTGCTATTGGATACTCGTAAGTTTATTTATTTTATACATTTAAAAATAAGTTGATTAGGGGTGACGAGACGATTAATATATTATTATATTGAACGTTCTTATGACACGAGTATAATTTACATAACATTTAGGGCACATAACTCGCCCCCGATAAGTTACAACATCATAATCGCTAGCCAGTAATCGTTAAAATAAAAATATGTAATCCACCAGTTTGTGGCGGCGGCCATCTTGGACCGATTTTCATCAAACATCAACAACAACAACAAGAACACTCCCGACTAAATCAAAAATACACACACACACACACACACACACACACACACACATACACACACACACACACACACACACACACACACACACACACACACACACACACACACACACACAAACTGGAATTCAGAACATAGTATATATATCATAGTTATTTTTTATACAAAAGATTTTGCTGCTCGGGCATGGACTAACCCCACCCTCCCCTCTGAGTGATTGATACACCAGTAATTAACATAGACAATAAATAATATTGTAATTTATGCTTCTATTTGGTTTAGAGTACAATTTATAAACGAGTAGGTATAATGACTCTACATTTTATTAGACGTTTAGTTCTTTCATTTCATGAGGGCTCGTGGGTCATGGTTGTGTGTGTGTCTTATCTGTATAAGTGTGAGCGAAAGCTTGCTCGCGCCTGACCCCTCCCGCGTAGGCTCCTGACAGGCACGCACACTTACGCAATGTGCACGTACACGACGTAACCACAAGTAAAGCGCCCATAACTTCGTGAGATAAACGTACTATTTCTATCGCAACTTAGTTCTTTGCTTCTACGACAAATATAGATGTAGGTAGAAGTAAGTAAAAGGAGCATTCACGGGCAGCGAAAACTTTATCAGGGACAAATTCACAGAACGGGCTTGATTTCTCGAATGTACCGAATCTTTCCAAGCAAAATGAGGCGAATAACCACCCCCGAACGTTCGGCCAACTTCGAATTACTTTTCCTCGTTGCGAGACGCATAATGAATCGAGTCCGCTCTATATATATTTGCTTCCGAACTTGACGACGAAATTTTCAAAAGAGCGAAAGTTGTTAGACAAGTGGAGTTTTGCAAGTCTTCAGATAAGTAAATACTACGTTTCTATTTGGATAGTTTCGAGGTCAGAACGATATAAATAATTTAAATAGCAATTATAAGTAAAATACTGAAATTAAAAATCAGTATAACTCTTAGCTACTAAGTACTTGTTTAAGTAAATACTCTCAGGATTTAGCTAGTAAGTACACATTCTTACTGCCTGTTGGTCTAACGGTTAGTAGTTCGACTACGGATGTCGATCTCCGGGTTCGATTCCCGAGTCGGGCCAAAAAATGTAATGGGTTTCAGTCAAGAAATTCTCAGTACTCGCCCGGATTTAGAAAGTTGGCCGTGAGTCACCAGCCGTGCTTCGGGCAGCACATTAAGCAGTCGGTCCTACGCCTGATCTCCCTCCGACCATCGGACTATGAGAGTGAGGGAATACAGAGTGCATCTGCGTTTGCACACGCTCGTGTGAACTATAATATCTCCTGCGGCGATATTTTTTTAAATCGATTGTGAATTGAACAAACGGACGAAGTCGCGGGCGTTCGCCAGTATTACTAAATAAAACATTAACTGATTGCGGATGGTGTGGTAACTATAGCAGAACACACTAAAGTCTTCTCAGCTTAGTACCTACAGTTCGTAGAAAAGTCAAAATATAGACGAAGCCGTGGACATCAGCTAGTTAGTCAAAAATTTAATAATACCAAGATGCGTTTAGATTTTAATTTAATATACTATCTAATATATAAAAATGAATCGCTTAATGTGTTGGTAAGCGCATCACGCGTGAACGGCTGGACCGATTTCGCTAATTCTTTTTTTATTGTGTTTGTTATTGTCAGGAGAAGGTTCTTATGAAAGAAAAAATTAAGAAAATTGCGCGGAAAATTAGAAAATTTAAGAAATATTAACCACCATATTAAATTATTTCTAATGTAACCGCTTTTACAATTCAAACTTTTTGATGTAACCTTATGGCGTTTGACATAACATTGACAGAATGCGTGCTGCCAATTTCGTCAAAGAGTTTCAATATTCATAGTTAAGACAGGACAACGTCTGTCGGGTCCGCTAGTACTTAATATAAAGAAGGCTCAGTTTATAAGCTTCAGAAATTGGGTCGGCAGTAACACTGTTGAAACAATTTTAATACTTTGTTAGGGCGTATAGCGTAATCGGAGATGTTTGTACAAAATAAGGCTTCATGAACCCTGTACATATAACCATAAGATTCAATTTGGAATATCATTTCCTCCTGCTTCAGATACTGATTTCGTTTTTGGCTATTAACCTTTTAACGCGACTCCGAAATTCATTGGGAAAACTGATACAGTTCTATTTAATTAAAAGGCGTTTAGAAAACAAAGTTTTATTTGTAACTGACGCCCGCGACTTTGACCGCGTCTTTAATTCACAATCGACAGTTCCTAAATCTACTGTTTAATTAGGCAGAACTAAAATAAATACTAATTTTAGACCACTTACTCCTAAGTAGCTCCTACGCGGAACCTATTAGATCTCTAACTCGCTAATCAATACCGATTAGTTGGAAGAGTAGGCAAAGCCAATTTAAAGATCATTCTATGATATAAATGGAGCGGTTCTTAGGAAAATTGATCAAAGTTATAGTCGATTACGGAACCTCTTGTCTGGAAAGCTAGGATTAGTTTCTGCTTCCATCGCCTAATATTATTAAGGTCATAGCACACATATGAACTCGAAAAGAGATCGTCACCGTATTGCCTTTCGCCTCGCCGTCAACCAGGCGTCAACCTAATGTGAAAGCGGATCAGCAGCTCTGGTATGTCGACTCGGCTACGGCTAGGCGACGCCGCGCTTACAGCTCGCCAACCGCAGGTTGACGACTAAGCAGGGGTAAGCGTGGACGAAGAGACGTACTCGGGTATGGGGAGACGTAAGCGTGGGGACGACGAGCCGTAGGCGCGGGAACTGCAATTTGACCACGCATCGCACCACGGTTCGTGAGCTTGTTCCGAGGCGACTCACTGGCGAGGCGTTTACGATATGATTCCGATTAGTATGCGTTGGAGTAAAGAGTTTTGTACAAAGTTGATGACTCGAGTTGATATGTTGACGATCCCTTACCGAGTTGATATGTGTGCTGTGACCTTTATTGTTATTCTATATGAAGTCACACCTAAGCCTCGATGAAAAAAGATGGATTTTATAATAATAAACATCCCACCATCGCCTTGTCTGTCTGTCAGACATCGCAGAGCGGAAGAACAGATTTGGTATAGATTTTTATTCGAAAACCGATTTAAATCTGCAGCCCAAGCAAAATAAATAATCAGTACGACAAGCTTTCTCATTAGAAAGGTTACAATGAATATGTGTGTCTCACAAATAATGCTTGGATTGTTTAGAGTCGTAGTATATTGCGGATCTCACTAAACCCTACGGGCTGCGACATATTATTACATTATGTCTCCCTTTGACCTAGAAAACTGAAAGTTAGCAAATTTATCGTCAGGCTTTCTATAATAATCCTCAGCCTCGGGGATAATCTTTGGGGACTAGTGAAAACTTACTGCGGATTTGCAGAATATTTTCATGAATTACTTAATATAATTTAGCACACAATACCTATTACATGTCTTGCCTAAGGATATTGCACGGAACCTGATCATTAATAATACTCACAAACGTAATTTAAGATGAAAATTGAAGTATATGTATAATATCCAGAAATTCCGTAACGAAAATAACCTGACACGGGACTCCTCTACGGTGAGCCGCTAGATGGCGCATTTTTTATCAACGACATCTAGCGGTGAGCCGCTAGATGGCGTTGATAAAAAATGCTATGCCATAGCTTTACCGCGGCAGTCCCCACACGTCTTTTTTTTAAATTAAGTTTAAATTTAACGACACCTAAAGATTTTCTTACAGCCTATTTCGCTTGTTTCTTTTCACCAAACCTTTCACGCGTTGGTGGAAATTTGGAATTTTAACAACTGTGTAACATCTACTATAAAAGTAGGATTTTACCTTTATCTCATGTAACTTTGAGCTATACCTAACTTATGACTAATTCTTTCCTAAACTTGTACGAAAAAGTTGCATGTGTTTACTATCATAGAAAATGAGAGAGAAATAATCTTATATCTGCCAAGCTTTCGTAAATTACGGGGCTCTGTTGTAACATTAAGACGTTTTTGCTTACGATGGGAAAATCATAAGTTGCTGCTTTACTATTATGGCTCGTACTTTGGCAACTACTAAAAGGATTTAATGTGTTTTTTGTTTATTAGCACCATGTTATAGGCAACATAAGATTCTAAGTTTCTCTCGTAAGAAATATCTAAGTTCCATAAAATTTTCAACCGACGAAAACAAAAGAGGAGGTTCTCAATTCGTTGCATATACTTTTTTTTTTAAAGAATCGCAAACGAAAATAAAAAAGTGTGTTTGTTTGTTGGTTTATAGTTTATCCTTCAATCACGCAGCGGTGATATATTTTGATTTAGCCCGTATCCATTAGTAGTGTATTTAAAGTTTTTATTTAGATACGTTTTAGTCACGTTAACATACTTTATATAAATCATCTAAAATCTAAATTAAAAGAAAATTTTAAATCTTTAATATTTAAAGTTAAAAGCTAAAAATAAAGCTAAAGCTTTGAATGCGTATCTTATTTCCTTTTAGTGTTAAACTTAAGTAGTTTAATTTAAAAATGAAGGAAAGAAAGGAGCCATGGGCTATAAATAATAGGTTCCTGGAAAAAAGGCCAAGTTTTTAGTTGATTTCTAATGGTTATTCGATACTTACTATACTGGTGAAGTGCATTATTAAGTTAAAACTCAACGGTAATCTTAGACAAGTCAAACCAAGTTGAAAGTTAAGGTTTCACGGATTAGCGGTTAAGTTTTGCTAATCTCTTTCCTCTTAGAAGACTTAGCTAGTAGCTAGCTTAGACTAAGTATAGTAGAAATTGAGCTAAAGCAATTTGAAGACTTAGTGTTATGTTATGTAGCTTCCTTCGTGATCTTACAATATGTGTGCGTTCAGTACCTCCAGGAGGATAATAGTAATAGGCGAACCGATAGATAAAGTTGATGTTTTCACAGTTTTTCTATGAGCGAATCCGTCAAAGTGGCTTTATTCATCGCTTCAGTGGCTAACTGCCTCGTTGGACTAGTGGTAAGCAAGTTCAACTAGGGATGACGAGGTCCCGGGTTGGGCCACAAATTTATTGGGTTTTCTGTTCTGGGTTCTGCAACCACGGCGGCTTCGTGATCGTATAAACCTGCATAAACAGCTCACAACTGGCGCGCATTCGAACCGTGAACGTCTGTACTAAGTGGTGAGCAAGTGATATTGAGATGTTTAAGAAACATCTCAAAATTGATGATATTTAAGAAACATCTCAAAGATATTTAATATTGAACGATGTTTTGAACAAAGCGCTTCAAAGTATTTAAAATTCTCAATATGCTTTATAATTCATTGCTGAGATCTCTTGTAACTTTGCAACCGTGCCTTAGCGAGCCGTTAACATCAGCCGCTCGCTTGCTTTAAGAGATAAAGCCCCCGCTAGACCTTTTATACGACAGTGGAGCTTTTTATCTTCGCTAAACACTGTCTTCGGGTTTCTTCGCTGAATATACGCGTACGAACTACTTAACTCTCTGACTCAAGGACTCTTCAATATTTTTCAATCTTAAAATTGTGGTGTGTGGTGGTGGATTTGTCGTTTCAATTGAGAATGAGAGTACATATGCGATATGATATTTTAATGCCAAAAAACTGGCCAAGTGCGAATCGGACTCTTACACGAAGGGTTCCTTACCATCGTAACAGCGATTGTTAAGGTCGAGCAAAAAAAGCCAAAAAAATCATTTGGTCGAGTATTTTTTATTTTATTTTTATTATTTTTTGTTATAGCCGCAATAAAAATCACATCTACACATCCTGTGAACATTCCATTTACCTATTAAGGATCATAAGATATAATATTGGAAAAAATTTTGGCAATAGAAGAATTTTCCAAACATCAGTCCGGATTTTTTAATTCTTACTTAGATTGTTATTTAAAATTCACAAAAACTTCATATTTCTTTTATTCCCTCAACGCCTCAATAAATGCCTTATTGATGAGGAAACTCGAGTAAGTAAGAATAAAAATATCGAACAAGAAAAAATACCTATTCCCCTCGTGTTATGTAACGACGAAATTGTTTCATAGCGAATCCTCTTGGGAGCAAATAATATTTAAAGTGCAGATAAAGGGAAATTTTACCGAGCTAGCTAACAGCTCCCCTTGAGTTTACAACAAGGATGAACTCTAATGAGACAGCTGTTCTGGGGATATATCTGCGGGACCCCGTCGTTTGCATGTCAGCGTTATTTGAGCTGTAAATCTAATAAGGTGAAGTACCTAAAAGGTTTTAATACCTACAGCTGGAACTATCTCTGGAGACATTCTGAATGTTGGATATCTAATATGAAATTTAAATCACATCACACCAATATTATAAATGCGCGGTTTATGGATGGACCCTAGATTAGCACATAGGCTACTTTTTATCCAGGAAAATTAAAGAGTTCCCGCGGGGGTTAAAAACAAAAAAAAAATAGGCAAAAAAAAAAACGGAACAGCAGAAAAATAGAAAACATTAAAATAAGTAATTTTGTAGATTACCCCTCTATGTAATGAGTCGCCTACACCGTTGGCGTCGCGTTTGCTCCCGTGTTGGCACTGTGTCCATTTTTTTGAGGGACCCGTCTAGTTGGATACTACATATTTACTACCTGCATAGCTAGCATGGGCAGGAGATAAAAATTTTATCCACTGACAGGGGATAAAATTATCTTTTCCCTATGCTAAAGCATGGCGACATATAAGTATATCCACTGAGTGTTATTTCCGCCGCTGTGCCCATTATCGACGGGTGGATAAAACTAAGCGAGGGGATAAACATTTTATCCTTTTCCCGGGGATAAAATTTCTCCCACCTATGCTAGCCCTGCTGACGTAATTTTAATTTGGGCAGTATCGTAGTGACAGGCGTCAGGCATCTCAATTCTCAGCCCATGATACATATTATATACAAAACAGCCCATTCCATAGCTTTACTATATAGTTAAGTGTCTATTCCTTGAAATAAGCTTATATCCACCAGGGATTATCGTTCAGTACTAGTTATCTATGTACCGATTGAAGGACAAAATCCGGTTGATATTGTGTTCTCACACAATATGGATTAATATTTCTCTTTTGAAGCCTCTACCCCATAAGTCCCCGCTTAAAAAAGCTTTGTCTTGTAAAAGTACTAAAATATGAAACTATTATCACAGAATACCTAATATAGGGCAGAAGATTCACTTCACAAAGTAATTAAAATAAATAGCGACTCTTGCTACCACACAATAAAGTGCATTTCAGGTCATACAGCGCTAAATTATCTATTCATTTTGAAGTTGCCTCTCTTTCTATCGCGTAACTCTTATCCCTTCGCACTGCATTAGCTCATTCAGTTGGCCCGTCGGGACGGAACGACGCCGGGTACTTGTAGTTTTATACCTAAAATGCAAAGTGTGCTTAGCTTGATATTATCCAAAGTTTTGTGAGTTCATCGTGATTCAAAATTACTCCCGAAATCGTCATGTTTTACCTTGAAAACTTCTCAAGTAATGTTTTCAAAGTAAGCCGTAAGCCATGACGTGCCAATGATTTTGGCAAATAGGTAAAATTGGATTGAACACAATCGCCGTACGTATCCATTGTCCCCGCCGCCTAACAATAAAACACAAAGTTTTCCTCTTCAATTATTCTCGTGCTCGTCTTACCGGCAAAATATCGCGAGCCTTGCCAAAATAACTCAAATGTGTCGCAATAAATCCCGTTGCAGCGAGTCAGTTTCAATTGGTTCGCTATTGGCCGCATCGGAATTCGCTTCATTCGGAGTTTCGAAGTTCACATGTGCAGTTTTCTTTGAGACAACTTTGTCAGGTCGTATGGACATACTTTAACGTGATTTATTTTGGCTCGTTTTATTTCTTCAAGCTCAAAGCCTTTTTGTAACTTGTTATTTTAATCAGATAGGTATATCTGTTTCTGGCCTTAAATTATAATTTTAATTTTTTTTTAATTTCGACTTTTATTATTATGCTGTTCTCTTGGAAGGTATTCTACCGACAAAATATCATGGGCCTTGCCAAAATACTTAACTCAAATGTACAGCAATAAAATGCTACAACGAGTTCAGTTTAAATGGCTCCGTCAAAGTTGTTGAAGTTCAAAAATGTGCAATTTTCTTTGCGACAGTTCATTATCAGGACGCATAACAACGTATATTTATCACTGTTCAGTTTGAGTTATTTTATTTTTTCCTTTAGTGATTCTTATATGCTGTTGATAGAGCGTCGTTGCGAGCCCCTTGTTTGAACAATATTTTTTCAAAAGTAATTCTCAATACTCCTACAGGAAAGGAACGTAAAAGTTATTATTTTATCTTGCAGCTGATACCCACGACTTCGTCCGCGTCGATTTACGTTTTTAAAAGTCTTGTGGAAACTCTTTGATTATCTGGATTAATAATAATATAAAAAAATATTTTAAAAAAACCGACTTCAAACGCCACTTAAAAGTATAAAATAATTTTAGTTTGTACACGTATGTTGAAGTCGGGCCAGCGTCGCGCATCGGTTTCATCATTTCTATTTAGGCCGGTCCGTCTCACGGGCTAATTCAACAAGTATACCGGCCTAATAGTATTTACGATTTAATAATTTTAGTTTGTACACGTATATTGAAGTCGGACGGGCTTAAAATATAGAAACGATGATACCATTGCGCAACGCTGGCCCGACTTCAACATACGTGTACAAACTAAAATTATTTTATACTTTTAAGTGGCGTTTGAAGTCGGTTTTTTTAAAATATTTTTTTATATTATTATTTTAAGCTTTTTAGTGTAGCTTCATGGGACCAATTCACTAGACCATTTGTTTTGCTCCTTAAAAAAAGTATTGAAATATATTATTCCAAATAGAAATTTAGCATATGTATGTATGCTATGAAGTTTGCATGGTTAAAATCCTACACACACTCTGATCACGAGCGATTTGCTCTTATTCAATGAGGAGTTCCATCCTATATCTCCGAAGATATTCATCAGATCTTCACCAAACTTAAATGGAACCAACCTGACGATATGCCCTTTTAAATAAAAAAAAATTTATTGAAATCGGTTCAGATTTGACAGAGTTATAGAGTAACATCGTCAAAAATTCGGTTAGAAAAAAAATTATATTGAAATGCCGAATAGAAAAGCATTATGTATGTATGCTATGAAGAATGCATGGTTAAAATCCTACACATACTCTGATCACGAGCGATTTGCTCTTATTTATTGAGGAGTTCCGTCCTCCATCTCCGAAGATATTCATCAGATCTTCACCAAACTTAAATGGGACCAACCTGACGATATACCCTTTCAAATAAAAAAAAATTATTAAAATCGGTTCAGATTTGACGGAGTTATGGAGTAACATCGCCAAAAAAAAAAATAAAAAAAAAAAAAATAAAAAAAAAAAATAAAAAAAAAAAAAAAAAAACATACGCGTCGAATTGAGAACCTCCTCTTTTTTTTGAAGTCGGTTAAAAAGGAACCGGAACCCGTCTTTTGTAGGTATGTAAGCTATCTCCTCGACAAAGTTGTCATCGGTTTAGGCATTTAAAGGTATTTAAAAATTATACAGTGTACTGAATTGTGTATTTGACTATTGCAAAGATGTGGATATTCATTTATTAATTACAATCGTAACTGTTAACTCTAAGTATAACATTTGTAAAAACAGAAAATAAATCGATCAAAAACAAATCTATATATATAAAATTCAAAGTCCTGACTGACTGACTGACTGACTGACTGAGATATCAACGCACAGCCTAAACTACTGAAGTTAGAAACTTGAAATTTTTACAGTTGGTTCCTTTTATGACGTAGGCGCACACTAAGAAAGGATTATTGGAAATTCCACCCCTAAGGGGTTTAAATAGGGGATGGAAGTTTATATGAAACTCCGTCATTTTTCAAGCTGTTTCCATCAAAGTTGGTATTAGAGCTTTCAATTAAAAATAAAGAAGTACGTGTGACACAGTTTTTGAAAATTCCACCCCAAAATCTAATTCCACGCGGACGAAGTCGCGGGGGCAAAAGCTAGTAAGTTATAAGCTATTTTATTGTGACTGTATCCGTCTCTTTCTAAAACGAAACTTTGTATGGAGAGTGTATGGAATTATTGAATCGTGACGTCATGTTACAATAGTGCTCTCTTTTTCTAACAGGAAACTTAAAAGCTCTATATTTTCGTGACTAATTAAGATATTAAAAAAAAGAGAAATGATGTGTTGTAATATTGAAAACCTTTATTTAAGCATATAAAAATATTTAGTCAAACACCTACCCGATTCAAATAAAGAATTTTGAAATTTTAAATGTAGATGTTATTTCTGAATCTTTTTTAAGAATGGAAAAATCCAGCAACCAAGAATTTTCTAAAATGTTAACTGAAAATTTAATGTTAATCTGAAACAGATTATATCAGTTTAAAATGAACAAAAATGTACCGGCTCTACAAAATGTGCTCTAAAAACTGATATCGTCGTATATTTTTCATTTGTACTGCAAGGAACAGCGTGTAAAAATAAAATGTGTGAAACGACACATTTTCTTTTTACACACTTTTTTACTGATGATCTTTCCTGTTGGTATATATGGAGTATGGAGAAATATTCTCTTAATAATTATTATAGTACAAAAATATGAATTAGAAATAAATCATGATAAGTTCGAAAACTCAATTTGTTACTAGATACTATTTATTATTGGTTCGCCACAACTATCTAAAAAATAAGTATAACTCTATCTATTGAACCAATTTCATTCATTGAAGATTAGATAAAGCAGCATATGAGCAGCATAGACTGAACAAACCTTTCCCTAGTTAGATAAAAAAACGTTGATGTTATTAATAAAATTCATATTAAGTAAGTATTTTGAATATTAATGAAAATTTTGCAAGCAAATTTTGAGGTTGTAATTCGTAAAACCAATTTCAATCTAAAATAAAAGTTGTCCGTTGTGGGTTTTTCATTCAAAAGGTTGATTAAATAATTTAAATTAACAAAAGCGTACCGCGGTCTTTTTTGCATTTCAATTTGGAAAAACTATTCATTTAATTTGAGCTGCACTATTCACTAGCACACTTGATAGGTGCTTTAAATGCACCACCATTTCCATAATAATTATTTAAACAATATTTTCTTTTGGAAAGATATATTAATACTATTTTGCATCACTCATTCGCTGCAAGAATGTTTTATAACCAAAAAATTACAGTGATTTTAACTAGTTATGTAAAAAAATTGCCATTTCATCCTTAGCAGAATCTGCATTCCTAACTGGTGGTAGAGTCATGACGTGTCATAAGAGCTGCAAGTTGGCCCACATGAAAAAATAATTTTGAATTTGAATTTACGAAAACTACATTACTTGAAAAATAAATACACAGAAGACTTTCCTAAGATTTTGAAAATTTACAAACCCTTTTTTAGCTTTCGAAAAATTGGGTCTTTTGAGATAGAACTGTGTTACAGCAAATACGATATTTTGTATCGCGAATTAGATGTCACAACTTCAGGTTTCGGGTTTTTTTGTACATCATCAGGTGAGATCGCGACCAAGCGCTAGTCTATATATTTAAAAAAAAAAATTATAAAAAAAAAAGCTCAAGAGTTTTAGAATAGTTGTCAATGCATACGAATAGTTTAAAGCTCAATTTCAGAGAAATCGTAAAAACGTCATCACTAATTCAACTTTGCATAATTCAGTCAATAGGAAAAGTGTTCTGCATTTTAAGATCGTCACGTACTCTCCACGTTTACGACCACAAATTGGGTGGACCGATGCTTGTTCACGAGCTAGTATAATGTGAAGAACTGAATATAAATGTTGGTTTTTGTTGCAGATGAAATATATTCTTTTTCATGCAAACGTTTATGAAAATACTGGTTTTTAAGCTATTGCATAGCTTCTATCGCGGGCCAGCGTGGAGACCGAATCCAGAAATTCCGTAACGAAAATAACCTGACACGGGACTCCTCTACGGTGAGCCGCTAGATGGTGCATTTTTTATCAACGCCATCTAGCGGCTCACCGCTAGATGGCGTTGATAAAAAATGCTATGCAATAGCTTTACCGCGGCAGTCCCCGAGTGCCACACGTCTTTTTTTTTAAATTTATTTAATCATTATAATAATATAAAATACAAACATATTTCTATGTACTATCTCGCCAAACTGGTGGGCCAGTTTGTTCTCTTCCACTCCCCTTCAAATATGTTTGTCGTTGCAACGAGTGGGTATGACAATAGTGCAATGGGTGGGGGTCGAATCTTTCGACGACCTCCCTGGCGCAGTGTTGAGCGCTGTGGTCTTATGAATGGGAGGTCTCGGGTTCGATTCCCGGCGGGGGCAATTTGAGAATTTATAATTTCTAAATTGTCTCTGATGGTGGTCTGGTCTGGTGGAAGGCTTTGACCGTGGCTAGTTACCACCCTACTGCTGACGTGCCGCCAAGCGATTTAGCGTTCCGGCACGATGCCGTCTAGAAACCGATTAGGGGTTTGAGTACACTACCATACCCCTTCCAAGTTAGCCCGCTACCATCTTTGACTTAGACTGCATCGTCACTTACCATCAGGTGAGATCGCTGTCATGGACTATCTTGTCAACGAATAAAAAAACTGCATATTTGAACTTCAAAACTTCGAATGACGCAAATCCCGATGCGGACAATAGTGAACCAATAGAAAGGACTCTACTACTACGGTACTACGGTATTTATTGCGACACATTTGAATTATTTTGGCAAGGCTCGCAACATTTTGTCGGCAAGACGAAAAGGAGAATAATTGAAGGCGAAATTTAGGAATTTAAAGCCGTTGGACCGGGAGAACAATAAAAGCAGTTGACGATTCTGTTCAATTGAATTTATCAATCAACGTCCTAGAGATTATTATTTTGGTCTACTGGCGATTGTTTTGTAATAGTTATTTATTAAACCAGTTTCAGTCAAAATTTGCTTAATTCTGTAAAATTTTTACACTGTTTTAGTTTTATTTGATAAGAGTCAAAGAAAAAAAAGTAAAAGTAGCGTCACTGATGGAAATCTATTAAAGAGATAAGTATTTCCTTGTACACCATCTATTCCTTTTTTTCTTCTTTTATATACGTTCTTCTCTTCTTCTTCTTTATCAACTAATGGACGTCCATACATATATGGACGTTATATACGTTATTTGGTACAAAATATATATAAGTCAATGTACAAAATAAATAACGTAAATTTTAAAATGTTGAAACGTACTATTTTTTCCGAAACCATCATACCTTTTCTTCTACCTGTACCTTTTACTTAGAAAATAATACGTACGAGAAATCGGATAAAATCCTGAATGACGAGGGTCCGAATCGAACAAGAGCTATCAAGAATTCTGACACATACAATAATATATTATATTCTAACATAAAATATAAGATTGATCGAATACGTTGTTGTGTAGGTAGATTTTAGTCAGTTTCTTCAAATATCTGGGTAAGTAATGTTAAGAGTCTATCACTGAAAAACAAAGGGTATTATGACAATTAATTACATTCTCACTAGCTGATGCCTGCGGCTTCACTCGCGTGAATTTGGTTTTTAAAAATCAAGGGTACCCTCAATTTTTCCGGTCCGTACCGGTCATCAACTATACGAATGCAAAAAATCATGTCGATCCGTTGCTTTGTTGCAGCGTGGTTGAAGGACAAACAAACAAACAAATACACTTTCGCATTTATAATATACTTGACCAACTTTTTACTAATTTTTGCTTCGTTTTTTACCGAAAATTTTCAAGTACCACAAACCTGTAAATTTTCTCTACTAGGTATTCGCTCTCCGCTATATTGAAAACCACACTACGCAATTCGACATCAACAGAGTTATGTAGATTGCCTTCTAGCGGTACAAATTAAATACATTTCAATTTTTTCCGATGTAAATTGGTAATGCATATAAATGGAGTTCATATTTTTTTTTGTGTAAACATAAAACTATCGTTTTTAATTTTTTATTGAAGTGTTAACCCTACACTTAAAGGAAATAACCTAATAGATTTATAAATACATATCAAAAATTCCGAGGCCGGCGGGATTCGAACCCACATCTCTCTGGGAATCGCGCCCGAGTGTGCTAACCGTTACACCACGGCCGAACCACACGTCAGCCACGAAATAAATAAAACTTTCGTGTTTAAACTTGACGTCTTGTTAGGTTTGACAATACGAGTAAATCATTCTACTCACGAGTTCACGACACTACGGTTGGGCTGATTTAGGGTGAAAAAGTGTGGAGGATCCTAGATTGCCTCGGATGCCTTCTAAACATGTCGTGTGTAGGGTCATTCTAGGTTAGATCCTAGATCGGGTAGCAGGATCAGATATATGCATCCGATGTCTCCTACACGAGTTTTCCCTCACACATCCGCGCAAGCAGTGAGCGACAGGCCTATGTATAGGGACCACCCAAGAATGCTCCAATCTAGCTGCCTCCTAAATCGGCCCTGCCGCAGTGTCGTGAGTAGAATGCTTAAATTGATAATATTGTAAAACCTCTTCTTCGATTGTTTACTCTAATAGCAAAATATACACGGCAAGAAAAGGTCACAATTTACACTTGTAACCACATGAAAAGGTCACAATTTACACTTGTAACCACATAGATGTATAACCATGATTGATTCTTGAAAGCTTCTGAAATAATAATGCGAATTAATCCTAAGAGTAGTTTGATATGATTTGAACAAGTTAAAAGAAAGGTCGAATAGTGTCAGTTTGTGAAGCAAGTACCATTTTGGTTTTCTTTTTCTGTTCTCTCGCACGTTTTCTCTATTTTCACCTGTTCAACGAACCTTACAGCGTTAACCTTTTAGTATGCAAAGAGGATTTCCCGGATTGCGACGGAAAGTCCAAAAATCTTTGTTGTAAGACCGTGGAACTTACATTGTAAGGTTTGTCTAATGTTTTTTTTGTTACTACATTCTTGAAAATAATTAATAGAAAACTTACGTTCTTGTGTTATTTTTTGAAACTCTTTCCGCTCCACTTATCTATCTTCAACGGAGTTTTGCCAATAAGTTTTTTTTAGGGGCCTTCATAATTATCATCAATAAATAATTTACAGAAGAATAAATTAATAAAATACTGTAAGGAGATGACAGTGTGTGCGGTATCGGAGATCTAGTGCGAGAGTATATAAAATTATTGCTGTGTTCACTCATATTCATGGAAAAAAATACAGGAAAAGGAGCCTATATTTTTTGCAATATGAATAGAATGGAAAAGAAATATTTTTTGAATGTAATAAGTAAGTATATGCAGCATCCAGTGATTAATAAATGTTCACCAGGGGCTAGTTTTGACTATTTAATTAATAACTTGAATGAAGAAAGCTTGGATATAAATACTAATGTTATCATATTGATTGGGGACAGTTTATTGATAAAAAAGCACAAGATCCTAAAATGTTTTGAAAAATTATTGTATTTGCATAATAAAACCAAATGTAAATTTACTTTATGTGCCTTCCCTTACTCTAGTACACTAAGTAAGGAGCAAAACCAGCGCATAAATAAATTAAATTTGCATATATTTAATTTGTCAAGCCATCATGACAGTGCTATCTCCTTTTTTGACTTGAATAAATTTATTTATAAATTTAAATTGACCGCAGATAATATGTACCTGCCTAGAAAATGTAAAATACATATAGCTTCATTGCTAGCATATAATTTAATGAATGATACAGTTACAAGTGTTGTAACAAAGTCTTTTGACAATTTTACAAACTGTACTTCTAGTACAAATATTTCTGTTTTTGACTCAAGTACTTTAAGTACTAATATTTCTGTTGTTGAACCAAGTAATAGTAAGCCTATTACTTGTTTAAACTAGATACTAAGACAACGGAGAGGCTCTGCAAACTGAACATTGTACATCAAAATATACAGAGCCTATCCGGCAGTATGGTGAATTTGGACTCAAGTAAAAATAATACTTGTAAAAAATTTAAACTAAGCAGTAAGACAACAGATAAGCAATATAAAATTAATCTTGTACACCAAAATATACAGGGCTTATCTGGCAAAGAACATGAGATTGAGCTTTTTATTAAAAAATTTGATATTGAAATCTTATGCTTCACTGAGCATTGGCTCAATACTCATCAGTTAATTGTACACCTTAATAATTATTCACTGTCAAGTGCGTTCTCAAGAAAGACTGCTATACGCGGGGGATCATTGATAGTAACGCGAAATAACATTAATTACAAAGAGCGAAAAGACATTGTTAGCCTTTCTATAGAACGCATTATTGAGCTGTCTTGTGTTGAGCTGGACCGATATATTGTAGTTTGCGTGTACCGCCCACCCTCGGGCGACTTTGTTGTTTTTGAGGAGGTTATGGAGGATGCCTTAAGGCGGCTATGTAGGTCATCAAAAAAAATAGTGGTCTGTGGAGACTTTAATATTGATATTTTGCTTCACACTCCTTTTACTGGTAGGCTGCTTAACTTATTTAAAAGCTTTAATCTAGAGAATATTTTTATTGAACCTACAAGAATAACTGCAAACTCAGCTACTTGTATTGACAACATTTTTTGTGATTGTAACATTATCGAAAAATCTATTATCACTTATCTCAGATCTGATCATTGCGGTCAAATGATATCTATTCCAGGCAGTGAACAGAATTTAACAAAAGTAATAAAATACAGGCCAGTTACCACTAAAAAAGTAAAGCATTTTAAACAAAACATCTCAGCTGGATTGCCGACGCTTGACCTTGCACAGGATGATCCGGATGAAATTTATACAAAGTTTTTTGATTTGTTAAGCTCACAATATAACTCTATCTTTAAGGTGATGGAGAAAAGACTGTTTAAAGATCTTAAGTTTAGTGACTGGGCAACTGCCGGCATCTATAAAAGTAGAAATAAGCTGTTTGACTTGTATGCAGAAAAAAAATATAATTATTCCCCCGCGTTTATTGAATATGTAAGAAATTATTCTAAATTGTTTAAAAATGTGTGCATACAAGCAAAGTCCCTTCACATAAAACAAAAAATTGTCAATTCTGATAATAAAATTAAAACAACATGGGACATCATCGGCGATGAAATGAGTAACCACAAGGTACATAATAATAATAAATTGGAGCTTAAAATTGATAATCATGTAATTAACTCTGATATAGAAGTTGTAAATACATTTGAGAACTTTTTCAAAAATATTCCAATTACCACAACCAGTTCTCTAAATTCCTCGCCGGCAGAAGCCTATCGTCTTCTAAGAAGCAATGTCTCTGAGTGCAATAAGTTATTTAGGTTTGAACACGTTACCCCATATGACATAGTCAAAACATTTAAATCTTTACAAAATAAGAAAACAGCAGATCTATGGGGGATATCAGTTAAAATAATTCATAATGTAATTGATATTATTGCGCCGTATCTTGCTTTAATTTTTAATAAATCAGTAGATTCTGGATCCTTTCCAGATCTTATGAAATGTAGTAAACTAATACCGCTTTTTAAATCGGGCAGCAAAAGTGACCCGAATAACTACAGGCCAATTTCAGTTTTGCCAACTCTCAGCAAGATATTCGAAAAAATAATGCTCAACCAACTGCTTTTACACTTTAATTTAAATAAACTCCTACACACTGAGCAGTATGGTTTTACAAAGGGTCGATCAACAACCGATGCAGCCGCAAGGCTATTACAACACATATTCGATGCGTGGGAGAACTCACAGAATGCCATTGGTATTTTCTGTGATTTGTCAAAGGCATTCGACTGCGTTGATCACGAGACTCTTTTGCTTAAACTGAGCCACTATGGCATTAAAGATTTTGCACTTAGTCTCATTGCGTCTTATCTCAGCAACCGAGTCCAAAGAGTATGTGTCAATGATGTAAAATCATCCGGATCAGCCTCAGTAATGGGTGTACCCCAGGGTTCTATTCTAGGTCCATTCATGTTTTTGGTCTACATAAATGATTTACCACATTTTGTCCAAAATACTTGCGATATTGTACTATTTGCTGATGATACGTCTTTAATTTTTAAAGTCGATAGGATGAAAGACAATTTTGACGATGTAAATAATGCATTATCTCAAGTTTCTGAATGGTTTACGGCAAATAATCTCCTTTTAAATGCTAAAAAAACTAAGTGTGTTGAGTTTTTATTACCTAACACGAGAACTGTCGGTAAAAATTTAAAGATAAATAATGAACCTTTGAAAACTGAGGAGTCCACAGTGTTTTTGGGGTTAACCCTGGATTCAAAGCTACAATGGGGCACCCATATAGCAACGCTTGCTGGCAAACTTAGCTCTGCTGCTTACGCTGTTAGGAAGATTCGACAGTTGACTGACATAGAAACTGCAAAAATTGTTTATTTTGCATATTTCCATAGTATTATGTCATACGGAATCTTAGTATGGGGTAAGGCAGCCGATATTGGAAAAATTTTTGTTTTGCAGAAGAGGGCAATCCGCGCAATCTATAATTTGAGGCCGCGGGATTCCCTTCGAGAAAGATTTAAAGAGATAGGCATTCTTACAGTAGCTTCACAATATATTTATAACAACATAATATTTGTCAGACAAAACATTTTGAGTTACAAAAAAAAGAGTGATTTGTCCGATAGACCAAGTAGAAATCCAAATAGGCTCATGTTTCCTGGGCTGCGCCTCAAGAGGGTCCAAAAGACATTTGTGAGAATGGGCGTGACGTTTTACAATAAAATTCCACAGTCAATCTTAGACTTGCCTCTACACAAGTTTAAGAAATCAATTAAATCTGCTCTCATGAAAAAAGCATATTATACAATTGAAGACTATGTAAATGATAAAAAAGCGTGGATATAATTCGCTCCAGTGATTCATAAGACAGTAATAACTATCCTGTGTTCAATAACAATTGTAAATTTTTTATTTTTTTTGAAAAGAGCAACCGCCGAGTTTCTTACTGGCTCTTCTCGGCAGGAAAGGCATTCCGAACCAGTGGTAGATTCATTGACGATTCAAAAGTGCTTGTAAAAGTTTATTTGAATAAAAAATATTTCTATTTCTATTTCTATTTATTTCTGAATCGTCGATGAATCTACCACTGGTTCGGAATACCTTTCCTGCCGAGACGAGCCAGCAATAGAGCCAGGTTGCTCTTTAAAAAAAAAAAAAATTTACAATAGGTAACAAAACTATGCTACGAGTATGTATACAGTGTTTCCACAATGAAGTTTCAAAAATGCATATCTACATACAATCCAATACATGTTAAGACGGGCAGACAAAAGTGGACCCATTCCCGTTGGTGGCACCCATTCACGAGCATGACGCATGATCCAGCCGTTGCTTCGCTCAACCATATTTGAGGGAACGTAACAACCCGCACCACACGACACCACCACAGAAATGTTTAAAGAGATCAACTATCTAGCGCTATATTTCAACTCGCAGCGACCTTAAGCACTAGATATCTTTAACTTGCACCAGGGATTACTGTCAGCTCCCGACCTCTGTACTAACCGTAAAATGTTTTACTCCGCAACATATCGATAAAAGCCGAGAGACTTTACTGCCCTGTTTATGATGCGACCAATAACCGCCGAGCGTAAATTCTCTATTTTAGTGGAGGGGACCGTATTATACTTAGCGAAAGATGATTTTGTCATCATTATTATCAGATACGAGCCTACTAAAGTAACACATATTTTAGTATCAGTAGACAAAAACCTTTGTAAGAATCATAGCTAAATTCTAAAATGTACACAGAACATTCCAACATAATTATTACTTTACTAAAGCGGTAAGAATAAAACAGACGTGTGGCACTCGGGGACTGCCGCGGTAAATAGAAATAGAAATAGAAATAGAAATATTTTTTATTCAAATAAACTTTTACAAGCACTTTTGAATGGTCAATGAATCTACCACTGGTTCGGAATGCCTTTCCTGCCGAGAAGAGCCAGTAAGAAACTCGGCGGTTGCTCTTTTCAAAAAAAAAATAAAAAATTTACAATTGTTATTGAAACTATGCTATGTATTCAGTGCTTCCACGATGAATTTTCCTGAGTACAATACAAGTAAAAATAAATACAATACAAATACAAATAAATACAATTCAATACATGTTAACACAGGCAGGCAAAAGCAGACCCATTCCCGTTGGTGGCACCCGTTCACGAGCATGACGCATGATTACGCATGATGACGCATAAAGCTATTGCATAGCATTTTTTATCAACGCCATCTAGCGGCTCACCGTAGAGGAGCCCCGTGTCAGGTTATTTTCGTTACGGAATTTCTGGATTCGGTCTCCACGCTGGCCCGCGATAGAAGCTATGCAATAGCTTAAAAAGCGGTAAGAACCGCTTTAGTAAATTAATGCTTATGTTGATTTGTTGTTTGATCCTTCAATCACACGGCATCAGAGTAACGGATTGTAGTGATTTTTCGCATGTGTATAGTCGAGGACTTAGAAAGTGACTTGACAATTCTTTATCCCGGAAACACTAGAAGGTCCCCGCGGTATTTATAAAAACAACTCCATGCGGACAAAGTCGCGAGCAAATGCTAGTAATTCTATAAACAAACTATCTTTAACCCGCGGCTTCGCTCACGTTAGGTTCGATTTTTTAAACCCCTAGTTAACCCTCTTGGGGTTGAAATTTTCAAAAATTCTTTCTTAGCGGATGCCTACGTCCTAATAGCTACCTGTGTGCCAAATTTCAGCTCGATCGGTCCAGTGGTTAGAGCTGTGCGTTGATAGATCAGTCAGTCAGTCAGTCACCTTTGCCTTTTATATATTTAGATAAAGTCCTGAATAACGTTTACATGGACCTCCAGACTTTCCAACACTAAGCTTTAAGCGCTAGATAACTTTTTAAGTTGAACCGAGGATTACTGACGTTTTCATCTGTACTCCACAAAATAACATAGATAAAGGCTTCGAAACTTTACTGCCCCGTTTATGATGTGCCAAATAGTACGGGGATTGAGAGCGTGAATTCTGTATTTTGACAAAACCATATTATACTGTGTGATTCATCAGCATATAGTAATATTTTATGTTATGAGGTTTACATTATAATTATTATGACTTATATTATGAATGAAATATTATGTTACATAATGTTTTATGACAGTTCATATGACAGTTCTGTATCAATTATTCTGTAACAAACCATATTATAATCAATCAATAAATCGGATGTATTTTTGTATCTTCGTGTTTTTCTAGTTTATTATTTATTTTTATATTATAAAGTAGGTATTATACTATATGTAGTGATGTACATTTTTGACCTATGCCACTGTATAATTTCACCTTACTCACTTTCAAGGGGAGCTGGAAAAAATTTCTATTTTTAGAGATAAGCTTCACGTATGTCTACTTCTTCTTATAAATTTTCTTGTCTTGTAATCCTTTATATGTACACAAAAAATCCTATTATAATATGTATTATATATGTGAAAGTGTGGATGTTTGGATGTTTGTTACTCAATCACTTGAAACTATATACTCAATCACTTGAAACTTGATTGAAACGATACGGTTGAAATTTGGCACAGAGATAGATTATGGTCTGAAATAACACATAGGCTACTTCTTATCCCGGAAAACAACATATTTCAAAATTTATTTTTACAAAACCTCAATCGACGCGTACGAAGTCGCGGGCATCAACTAGTAAATAATAAATAAATAATCATTTGTGGCGTGAAGAAGTAACAAACACACAAACACACATATACAAACTTTCGCCTTTATAAAATAAGTGTGATAAGTGTGACATATCGCCAACATGCAAGTTAAAATTAGCTCAAGCTTTAACAATAAGCATTCGCAACCGTATTCGAAGCACAAAAGAAACTTATATGTATGGGAAACGGAAGCATCTTATTTGTAACAATGCATGGACAAACAACTGGATATAATGCGGTTATCTTTAGAAATACAAAACCGTATCGCTCGAAATGTGGAATGAAAAAAAAAGGAAGAACGTGCATTTATTTTAAACTGAATTTATGAACGCCTTTGTTAGAGTTTTATTTTTGCAACGCTTTTATAGCTTTTAAGCGGCTTATTTATATTCAACTTTTAATGGTGCTGTTTCATCTTTTTCGATTAAAATGATCTATATCGTTGGATCTAACCACAGGTGTTCGAATATTATAAAGAACTAGCTTTTGCCTGCGGCTTCACTCGCGGCTTAAGTTCGATTTTTGAAATGTCTATTTTACCCCCTTAGGGGCTTAATTTTCAAAAATTCTTTCTTAGCGGATGCCTACGTCATAATAGCTATCTGTATGCCAAATTTCAGCCCGATCCGTCCAGCAGTTAGAGCTGTGCGTTGATAGATCAGTCAGTCAGTCAGTCAATCAGTCAGTCAGTCAGTCAGTCACCTTTGCCTTTTATATATTTAGATGAAATTCGCTGCACTTGCACCGTGATGTCTCGGTACTTAGTATTAATACATAGTGTTCAATCGACTTTGCTAAAGAATGATTTAACGGGTTTTTATTTGTCTGTATTTGGATAATTTAGTATCCTAAATAAATAATAATAATTAATGTGAGTATTTTTTACTAATTAGGTATAATTTGTAATATATATTTGTATTATGTTCTGGATTGCATAATGCAGGAGCCAAAAACGCAATTCCCAATTTTTTGCAAATACAGCCTCTTTAATACCTACTAGGTACTTTAGATTTTCATCTTCTGTGTTTTAAGAAAGAAACTGCCCACCATAATTATTATCTTCATCAATTGATAACCGTTCACGTTATATACGTCTCGTGTATGGACTTCCAAATATCTCAGTCTTTTGCCGCCTGTATCCAACGGCTCCCTGCGACTCTTCAGATGTAGTAGATGTAGTCAGTCCACTCCAGCACCTTGGGTCTCCAACGATCATCAGTTCTTCGAACTATGTTGCCTGCCCATTTACACTCTGCTTCGTGGCTCGCTGGGCTATGTTGGCAACTTTGGTTCTCCTACGGATCTCCTCATTTTATCTCGCAGGGATACTCTGAGCATTCTCAATTATCCTCTGAGAGTTAATATAGAACGTTGGTTATACAGGGCGTCCCACGGCTATGCCACATGGAGGGGAAGTACCTTAAATATTGTATATGGAACATTTTACTGAAAGAAGACTTCATTTTAATTTTAAAAACAATTTAAACTGCATTCATAGATTTTTAAATAATTGCCTGGTTGAACCGGGACTCGAACCCGCTATACGAGAAAAAAAATTAACCTGTATCTTTATCATACCGATCGGAAGGCTTCATCGTAAGGATTATTTTTTGTTAAATAACATAGCATGAGAAATAAAAGGAAGACCATGAATTAGCCTTTGATGTAAAATTTTGTTCAGAAAAATGTCCTTCAATCCCGCTGCAACAGAGCTACGAATTGCAGCGGGATTGAAGGACAAACCAATAAATGAACAAACAAACACACTTTCGCATTTATAGGTAATATAAGTAAGGATTAGTAAGGATAGTAAGGATCGGGAAATGATGCGTACTTCTCAAGTGGGTTCTCATTAGTAATAGTTCATGTCAGTTGTATGTCGATACGCCAATGTCAGCTTTTCATTTTTCTGAACAAAATTTTACATCAAAGGCTAAAATTCATGGTCTTCCTTTTATTTCTCATGCTATGTTATTTAACAAAAAATAATCCTTATGATGAAGCCTTCCGATCGGTATGATAAAGATACAGGTTAATTTTTTTCTCGTACAGCGGGTTCGACTCCCGGTTCAACCAGGCAATTATTTAAAAATCTATGAATGCAGTTTAAATTGTTTTTTAAATTAAAATGAAGTCTTCTTTCAGTAAAATGTTCCATCTACAATATCTAAGGTACTTCCCCTCCATGTGGCATAGCCGTGGGACACCCTGTATACTCAAAGTGTAGAACTAATGTTTAGATTTTTGTTATTTCCTTAACTGAAAATTACTTTTGTACATGAGTTGTAGGTAAATACTTCCTTATTCTATAGTTTTCTAAGACATTTTGTGTTCTATGACAGAAATCTATTGGAAACTAAGTCGAGCTTTGCAATAGCCTAATCAATGTTAAGGAGCGCACATAGAGGATGATCGTTAAGTTCGGGTTCAGGGAATTATACGACGTGATGTGTAGTTAGGCTCTATTTAGTTAAGTCCCGGTATTAGGACTCCAATATTGGTCTTTAGTAACTCGTTATACGTTATAGTAGTAGGGTCTATACAGACAGTTTTTATATTGAACATGTCAACTGCAATATTGCAGTTTGGCTGCAATTCTGCCCTCGTAATTGAAAACACAGTAACTTAAAGGTAACTTCTATGTAACTTACTGTGTTTTCAATTACAAGGGCAGCATTGTTGAAGGCCTTTACTACCACGTGATGTATTGTTAGGCTCTATTTAGTTAGTCCCGGTATAAGGACTCCAACATTGCTCTTTAGGAACTCGTTTTATTAGTAGGGTCTATACAGACGGTTTTTTTTATATTGAGCATGTCAACTGCAATATTGCAGTTTGGCTGCAGTTGTTCAAAGCCTATACTAGCAAAGCTTAAAGCCATCTTAAAGCAGTATTATTTCATAATTGTTTTGACATTTCATATCTACAATGTCAACCTTAAAGTAATTATTTTAAGGTATTCATTATAATTTTTTTTTAATCGATGACATATATTGTCACCGAATAAAAAAAATTGTCCTTGCCTGCGATCTCACCTAATGGTAAGTAACGATCAGTCTAAGATGGAAGAGGGCTAACTTGGAAGGGGTATGGCAGTGTACATTCAACCCATACAGTTTCTACACGCCATCGTGCCGGAACGCTATATCGCTTGTCGCACGTCTTTGACGGTAGGCAGAGTAGTAATTAGCCGCGACCAAAGGTTTCCACCAGACCAGACCAGAGACAATTCAGAAATTATGAATTCCTAAATTGCCCCGCCGGGAATCGAACCCGAGACTTCCCAGTTATAAGACCACGGCTAACCACTGTGCCAGGAAGGTCATCAAAATATATCTTAATTGTGGTGATTGGCTGAATTTATCGCGTTCTTCAAGCAACAATACATTTTGGTCAATAATGAGTGAGTATCGGCCAATTAGAGTTCATTACAATTGTCGCACATTGTAGCATTAAAGTTAAAGAATCGTACAACTGTATTTAGTCTGTGAAACATAAATAGGTTGATTGCATCCCACTCTAGTTAGAGCCTTTATTTTACTATAAATACTCATTAGTCATGCCTAGTCATGTTATCTTTATATTACTTCAAAAGTGCTAATTGAAAAACTAGCTAATCCAGCCAGTTTTTTCATATCTGGATGAAAAGACCAGTACAAATAGGCTGGGTCAGCGACCGCGTACGACCGCACGTCAGAGTCTACAGAAAGTTTCATGTTGCAAACAACACACGATACAACGGGTCTATGTTATAAGACGAAGCTCCATACGATTTTTGAATGTTTCCGTGGTTTCACTTGTTAAGGTTGCTACATACATAACTGCAAGCATGAATCCGTTGATTTGCATGAATCATGCTTGTCATGCTATTTTGGACACTTTTAGGCCCACTCCAAAGCGGAGATAATGAGAAAATAAGCGGTGTTGCGACTAGAAGGTTTCCACCTTGAAATTGAGCTGAAATTTCGTGTGTGGAGAATACACGAAGTTTTCATATGATGACACAAAGTGAGAAGACCAGTACAGCACACCGCTCAGAACTCTTGCCTCCGCTGCGTTCTCCCCCAAAGAAAATGGGTTAACCCTTTTCCTCGTTGCTTGAACATAGTCGCCTAAAGCTATGCAGCAGGATGCATGGGTTGTCTAATTTTTCTTTAGCAAGAAAATAGCAATTTCTTTTTTTATTTAATAAAGAATATCAGCCAAGCTGAACTTGACTGATGTTCTCCTCTCCCCTCCAAATAAGTGAAAACTTGTGTTAGGAATGGGTACGACAATAGTGCAACGGGTGGGATTCGAACCTGCGACCTTTCAGTTTTCAGTCCGCACCTTTAACCGTTGGGCTATTGAGGCTTATAATATAGTAATGCTGTATTGTCTAGTCTAGACAATACAGCATTGTAAAGTCGACATCTCCTGAGGATGTTCCGGTGTCGCGGCGAAACGTGCGTCGAGAGTAATATAAAAGTCTTGTATGGTGGTGCATGTGAGTGGTGGTGGCATTGCTTGCTTGGGAACTTTGCTTTATTGCTTGGTTGGGGAGGTAAGCGGTGCTCAGCTTATAACTGCATGTTTGATTTGAGATTTTTTCTGTTGGTGGATTATAGCAAAATAACTCTAACCTTTTCTTGCTAATCATGAACTTCCGCAAAGTAACGCCTGATTCTATCCAATATTCAATTTTTCTATGTTTAACGCTAGACAGTACCAAGGTATACAGTTTCATTAATATACTTTGAAAAATATTGAACAAATCGCATATTGTTTTACCTTGCACCACGCACCATGAATATAGGTCGCCGGTGTTCTCTTAAATAAGCGCTGACATAATGAAGGCGAATCTTAGAGTGGCCTATTTCTATGGCGTGTTACAGTGTGCTGCGAGCTTAATTGTTTTTTTTTATGTATTCGGAAAGTATACTCTGTTGTTCACCTTGCAACATTGTGTGCCGTGATGTGGAAAGAGAATTTGATACCCCAAGGAACGTATACTTCTTCATAATTTTCATTTCCTGCGGGAAACCTCAGTTTTTCCGGTATAAAAGTTAGCCTATGTCATTCTCCTTAACGATTCATGAAAAAATCACGTCGATCCGTAGCTCTATTACAGCGTGATTCAAGAACAAACGAACAAACAAACTCACATTCAATTTTAAAATATTAATAAGGATAAACCACCCTAGAGTATTCCAGAGTGCATCTAATACAAATATGGTTTGACTCTGATTTAAATAATATTAATCAATCTTACTTATTAATTTAAACCTGGATAGCCCAACGGTTAAAGGGGTGGATTGAAAACTGAAAAATCGACTGTTCGATCCTTACTCGTTGAATATTTGTTGTTTCCACCCTAACACAAACCCCTTATGGTGGGGAGCGAAGAATTTTATTCAAGCTTAGTACTAATCTTGACTAAAATTCTCTGGTGGCGAGCGGTGAGTCAAGTTTAGTATACGACTGCCTGATTTTTTATTTTATTTTATTTTTATTATATGTTGTTACAGCTGCAACAGATTTACCAACACGTTCTGTCAAAACTTATAACGGTTTATGAGATACAGCCTGCTGACAGACAGACAGACAGACAGACAGACGGACGGACGAACAGAGTGGAGGTATAGAAATATAGGGTCCCGTTGGCACTTGGTTGGCACCCAGTGGCGTGCACAGGATGTACTAAAGGGTAGGCAGATGATATAAAATGGAAAAAAATCTCCAGTAGGTACGAGTTATAAAAAACTTAAGGGTAGGGATTGTACAAATTATAAAAAGCCTACCCTTAAGTTTTTATAACTCGTACTGGAGATTTTCACCATTTTATATCATCTGCCCGCTTAATGCCGACCCTGTATGCACGCCACTGAATGGCACCCTTTGGGTAGAGGACCCTAAAAATTACAGCAAGTATCGTAGTTATCCCAAGTAGCACAGATAGCTGTATAAATACTCACTTTTAGACCTATTTGAAACTCTATGCGTATTAAGACTCTTTTAAGAGTACACTGGTGATCCTACAGCTGCATAATAGCTGTCAGTGATATTTAAACAGCTTAGGCTGAATAAGGGCTGTTTAGTGGATAAAATTACGCCAAATGCTGTATAAGAGGTATTTGTGAACTCTTATTACACTGACTTATTAAGGGGGCACGTGTGAACTATTATGAAGTTAATAGCTATATAATGGATGATATGTGACCCACATTACAGCTTAACATGAATCCACCATTTTATTGTATAACCTCATAACCTATATAAATATACTGATTCATTTTTCAACTTTTATGATGTTTTGTGTATGAATTAGGAATGGATTGCATTAGTTTTTACTTCTCGATATCATAATAACAACTTTTTATCTTATAATTCTTTTCAAAGCACTAAAAATTGTTTATTTAAGTTTTCATCACGGCTTATTTATATCACGAAACTAATTAAAAACCGAATATTTTCGTGGCGCACTAAAATTTTCTTAGGTAATATATATGTATAATGTCAGTAAAATTACATTCCCAATCATTTTTCTTTTATAAATATGAAAACAATGCACTTAACTTTGAATATATAACCACACGTATTCAATCAAATTCAATTCACTCCACGAAGTATATTAATTTGCTAGATTTGTATTATCTATGGTTTGCTACTTCACTTTTACGTCACGTGACATATTTGCTGAATAAAGAGTAACTTGTAATCTTTTACTCAACTTAAGGCTGTATAATTTGTGCCCATTTAAGAGGTATAAGAGCTGTATACGGCCGTATACAGCCCTTATGCAGCTTTTTTATACAGCTTTAAGCGTGACGGGAATTCGTTATTCAGCTGCTAAGCAGCCTTCGTGTGCTACTTGGGTATCATGATTGCGTTGTATTTTTCTTTTTACATCATTTAATTTTCCCATTTCTGATATATTGGCGTTGCTAAGCACCTTTTAGAGGGAAGATGAGCTTGGCTGCCGGCCAGCGCTGCGAGCGAGCACGAATAGCCTCCGAATGCAGGGAACGTAATAATATTGACTATTTATCTTTCATCGCTACGAAATTTTCAGTTGTTAACTTGAGACCTTTAATTAAAAGGCTTGATTGAGTTTCTATATAGGTACTTTTAAGCTATTGCATAGCTTCTATCGCGGGCCTTGAGCGTGGAGACCGAATCCAGAAATCCCGTAACGAAAATAACCTGACACGGGACTCTTCTACGGTGAGCCGCTAGATGGCGCATTTTTTATCAACGCCATCTAGCGGCTCACCGCTAAAAATGCTATGCAATAGCTTTACCGCGGCAGTCCCCGAGTGCCACACGTCTTTTTTTTGTTTTGTTTGAGGAGGAAAAAATCCTTACGGACATCTTCTTTCTAGCAGGGTGTATCCTGGATGTATCCGACTCGCACGAACTAAAACAACCTCCCCAGGACACCCAGGTAAGCACGGAACCGCTTTGCATTAAGTACTTCATGCAGACCTATCTATATAGCTACTAACATTTAATACCTGCGAAATATTTGACCAACTAATAATGAAAAGCTACACCAAATTATGCAGTTACTAGTTTAGTGAAAGGTTTAGTTTAGGGAAGAAATTGATTAGATCGCTGATCAGTTGATCACCAATCTTCAAAAGGTATTACGCGGATTTGTGCTTATATCTATAGACATAGACCGACTTCGCTCATTTTTCTTACCTGTCATTATGTAATAACGTCGTCTGTGGCTGCTTCGGTCAACGAATGATTGCATACTTAAAATGTAATATAGCTTTCGAGTTTACTGCCCGGAAATACGACGGACGCACCGCTTAGTGAGAGATGTTAGATCGCGATTTTATATTCCACATCTTATTGAATACAAATTGAATACGATAGCGTTCGCCCGTACTGTGCGTTTTATTTTTATGTGAAACAGGTTTACGGTTTATTTTTATTTTTATTGGTTCACATTATGAATCACTAGCTTTTACGCGCAACTTCGTACACGCGGAGGTAGGTAGGTTTTTAAAAATCCTGCGGAACCATATATCCTACTAACACTATAAATGCGAAAGTTTGGGTGTATGGATGAATGGATGCTTGTTACGCAATCACGTCGCAACGATTGAACCGATTTGGCTGAAATTTGAAACAGAGATAGATTATAACACAGAGGCTACTTTTTATCCTTTTCTTAATTAGTCTTTAGAAAATAAGAGAGTTCCTGCGGGTATATGCAGTCCGTCTACATAAATCCTACTTGTAACATCTTCTTCATCTGCCCATGATCTTAGTGTCGTGCGGGAGATATTATAGGGCACAAGTGTGTGCGCAAACACAAGTGCACTCTCTATTCCCTCACTCTCATAGACAAATGGGACGAAAAATCCGACACGACCGGAGAGAGATCAGGCGCAGGACCGACGGCTTTACATGCTCTCCGAGGCACAGGGGTGACTCACCGCCAACTTCCTAACTCCGGGCCAGTTAGTACTGAGAATTTCTAGACAGAGAAATCCAATAAATTTTTTGCCCCGAAAATCGAACCCGGGACCTCGTCATCCGCGGTCGAACTTGCTAACCACTAGACCAACGAGGCAGTCTATTATTTATTTCTGCACCTGCACACAATTTACTAAATTAATATATTTAAAAAACCTATACGAGTATTTATTCAGTTATTTCTGTTAAAGTATTTATGATTTTTTTAATAAATTTTCTAGTTCAATGAATTGCGTGAATATTTAAAAGGGCGGACTAGTAGAGTGACGCAATGCAGCATTATTGATTTTTATTAAACAATTTGGCGCTAGAAAATATTATAATTAATTCGCGGGTTATTTTTTTTTTTCACGGGATTGAAAAGTTACCTGTTACATTTATTTTAGATTCATATTTTGGTAGAGAGATTTAATTTTTAGGGTTCCGAAAAAAACTTCGGAACCCTTATAGGATCACTTCGTTGTCCGTCTGTCTGTCAGTGTGTCACCACCGTTTTTCTCGAAAACGGCTTATGATCCGAAGTCGAAATTTATACTGAATATAAAGTTCAATGGTCTCGTAGTGTTTTAAGAATATCAAGCTTATAGCTTAACTCAGTGAAAAGTTACAGCTTTAAAACCACGGCTTTCTCATTATTAAAACAAATTAAGAGACATCTTCCAAAAATCGTTTTTTTCCATACCTAATTCTTAGTTTCATAGTAAGTGCCGTTATATTTTACAAACACCAGCTTTAAAGTCTTACAAATGACGAACATATTGATATTTCTAAACATAGTAAGACTAGCTTAAACAGCTAAAAACCAAATAAAAACCTACCACTTACTATGACTTTTAAAGTACTGTAACTGGAGTAAAGTATCTGAAGCTAAAACACACTATCAGATGCATCGACTGAGAGCCGCGACAGATAAGGTTTCACAGTCGTTTGAGATCAGCAGGCCCATATTTCTATTGGACGTCCGAAGACTCAAGAATGGCCCAAGGTTACGTCCGCGACTACGTCCGATTGTGTGCACAATTCAATGTACATTCACTATCCAGCCGCGGTTGACGCGTCGGATAGTTTGTTCTAAGCCTAACTTTTTAATGCGTCACAACACAGAACTGTCACAACTTTTGTAGACTGACCTCTATAATTACTCTATGATTTGTAGAATAGACCAGGTATGTAATAGAATCTGCAATGGCATATACATTAAGAAAAATATTTTTTATCTATTACCTATCTCTTTAATTAATTTATGCCGTCATATTTTGTATTCACATCACACTATATCACATATCACACTAATTCATATTATAAAGCCGAATGTTTGTATATGTATGTGTGTGTGTATGTTTATTACTCTTATTACTCCTTCACGCCACAACGAATTAACCGATTTGGCTGAAATTTGGAATGGAGATACCTAATACCCAGGATTAAAACATAGGCAACATTTTATCCCTAAAAATTACAGAGTTCCCATGGGAATTGAAAAATCTTGATCCACGCGGCCGAAGTCGCGGGCATCGTCTAGTACCTAATAAATTTACCTTCATTTTTTTGTAGAATAGGTAGATATGTAATAGAATCTGCTATGGCATTTACAATCCAGTGTTAATCATAGATTAAAAATAGAGGTCAACGCAGTCTTATAACCCAGTTGTCAAAAACCACAGGTCAAAAACTGTCATATCTTATTAAATAATGTTTGAATTGAATTGTTAAAATATTTCGAATGTTCATATAACGATAGGAATTAGGAAATGAGTTTTTGAAAGATGTAACAGTGTTAATGAGAGAAGGATACGTCTATATTTAAAGATGCGAAGAGGTGGTTAGCTAAGGGAAACATCAAGAGTGAAGTGGAATCTTTGGTGGAACATGTCGGAAAGCCATTAATTAAGCAGGAGATTGACCAGTGCATAGATAACTACCATCCAGTCCAAGTTAAAGCGGCACCTCAGCAGCTCAAGAGCTTGTTAAAAGATGAAGTGTCCATAGCACAGCGGCCGAAATTATTGAAACAAGGCAATACATTCGTTAAAAAGAAAGATAGCATCGGAGCAAGTAAGGAGATAAAAGAACAGTCGTACAAGAATAATTACTCAGTGGATGGAGATGTACTCTGCAAGTATCCAGGACAATCGTTGGTCATACCCAAGCAATTGGAAAAAGAAATAAACCATAGCAATGGACATTTTTTAAAGAAGAAGAAGAATTGGAAATATGTATAAGACGCATGGCTCAGCTGACCATATTATGAAAAAAAAACCAGAGTCAAATAGTCGATAGAGATAGTAATAGTAGGTAAATAGTACTGTAAAGTAATAATGAAGGTGACTGTGTTGAATGAATGTTTGTGTATTAATATAGTTAAGTAGATGTATGTAGTTAGCTTTGTCAACAGCACCGCCAAGTATATTGTATATATACTAGGTTATGTGTTACACTGATAATATTATGTTTGTACATGATTTTGTTATTACCAACTTAAGAACACACAGTGAACTCAAAGTGAACTTATACTGAACTTGTTAGAATAAACTAAGGACAGTTATTGGACTGTAAATTAGATAATATAGAAATTAATAATAAGTTTAAGTTAAAGTAATATTACTTATTAGCCCACAGGCTAGATGGTAGTATAAAATAAAGCCACCGTTACATGGTGCTTTATGGTAGGAAAAAAAAACCAACTTAAGTATACCTATGGTTTTTTAAATTCGAGATCATTCAAATTTTATTTCATTTTGTAAAAGAAATATTAATTATAATAATTTGTGACCATGTATACTTACTAGTGTTTAGATTCCTTATACATAAGATGTCATTCTATATTGGTTAACTTAAGATGTATTACTGTTAAGTATGTATGAAAACTGTATTATTTAACTTAAGGTGTGTTAGTGTTGAGAAGGTATGAAGTATGCGCGGAAGTATGAATATGGTAAAGATGTATGAACGGAGAAGGTATGTCTGGGGACAGACATAGTTGCAGGTTGACCGAATGTGGGAAACGGAATGTAAGTGTATGACAGGGATGGATGTATGCGATAGAGAGAGTGGGAAGATATGGAGATAAAAAAGATTGGCAAGATGGCATACGGAGTTAAGACATGCTAAGGAGTGCTAAAAGTAGTTTAAATAAAAGAAGTTAATATATATTTAGTGTTTTTACTTTGAGCTATTCCCACATTTATTAGAACATACGATATTATTACTTGCTTGTTCAGACATGAAAAGGGTCACAAAGAAAATTCTGTCAAACATAGAGAATCTTTTGATTGACTATCTCGAATGCTTTAAAGACAGCTTAGACTTAGTTTTACAAGTTATACATTGCATTATGGAAGTAACTCAAAGAGACAAATAATGGGATGAAACATGGAGATTGGGAACTGTGAGAAAACTACACAACCCCATTGAGTTTGGGCTTGTTTGATTCATCTTGACAAGTACTCTAGTCCTAGATGATATGCAGGGTCTGATGATGAGACCGGAAGGCGTCTATAGGAACTTCAATAACACTGCGCACTTAAGCTGTCATCTAGTAGGTACCTAATTAATACAATGGTCAAGAGTTTCGGAACCCTCAGTGCGCGAGTATGACTCGCACTTGACCGGTTATTTGGAGTACATGTCAGTCGTTTTAACGGTGAATAAAAAAGTTAGTGGGATAACTGTGTCTGAGTTTTTACTCGTAATAATGATCTCAAAGATGTGTGAAGTCTGTCAACACTGGCCAACGTGGTTGACTATGGCCTAAATCCTTAATTTCATTTCATTTCTTATTTGCATTCATGTATCCACTTACATGTCTAAATGTTAATTGTGAGTTAAATGAAGCCCCATCGGGGCGTTTAAAGTTACATTAATAAATAATTAGGTAAAGTAGAAACTTTGGGTAGAAAAGAATACAATAAATGGAAAATTGACATCCTTCTCCAATCCTTTACATTCTAAGGGGAGAACCGTATTCAGTAGTGGACTGGCGATGAATTGATATGACAAGTGGTCTTCTAACTTTTCTCTTTCAAGAATTTTCGTCCGATGGATAGTCAAGATTCGGAGGTTAGCAATATATTTTCCTTTAACACTTTATGCGTCCCGCGTTGCCGATAAAAAACTCATGGACACATTCAGGCCTATGTTGAACGACGCAAAAACTCGTCGTCGTTGGTTTAATTCAGAAATATGATATTTTCTGGGGGCGAGATCGTTTGTTACGACGGTTATGACATTACTAGAAGCGACCCCGCCAAATAGGTCATGTAGGAATTGAATAGACTATTGATATTTTACTAGGATTATTATCTTACATTTTGTCGAGTATGGGGACTTCTATTCTGTATAATCAGCTCATAGTCAGCTTATTTTCATTTTGAAGCCTCAATAGCACAACGGTTAAAGGTGCGGACTGCAGACTGAAAGGTCGCAGGTTGCACTATTGTCGTACCCACTCCTAGCACAAGCTTTCCGCCTATTTGGATGGGATAGGAGGATATTAGTTAACTTCAGCTTGGCTAATATTTTTTATAAAAAAAAAGAATTAACCGAAGGTGAGATCGCAGTCAAGAGCTATCTTGTCATCGAATAAAAAAAAAAAGACCGACTGATTCTTAGCTAATTTCTTTTTGACAAGCGAAAGTAAATTACTTGGATCTAAGCCATCTAACCTCTGAAACATGTCCTTGTAACTGTTACGGACATGTTGCGAGTGTAGAGGTAAAATGAAAAACTCAGGTTTAGAATTTTTAAGCTATTGCATAGCTTCTATCGCGGGCCAGCGTGGAGACCGAATCCAGAAATTTCGTAACGAAAGTAACCTGACACGGGACTCCTCTACGGTGAGCCGCTAGATGGCGTTGATAAAAAATGCTATGCAATAGCTTTACCGCGGCAGTCCCCGAGTGCCACACGTCTTTTTTTATTTCTTTTAGCTCTACTTGCACCAATCTGTTTAATGTGGCTAAGTTAGGTAATATTTATACCTGTCTTATGCCGTCGGTCTATCTATAGACGGAAGTGTCAAGATTAGTTTTCTAGTGTTGCTTGCTCATCATACTGAGTGAGCTTCTGCTGATTGTTATTGATTCGCGTACTGTCATGGCTAGTTATGTAGGTACTTTCGAACTGACTTCTTGATTTAATTTATTGCAATGAATTATTTTAATATAAACAAAGCCGACTTCAAACACACTAAAAAGTATATCAAGTAGTCAGTTTCTACACGCCATCGTGCCGGACCGCTAAATCGCTTGGCGGCACGTGGTAACTAGCTAAGGTCGAAGCTTCCCACCAGACAAGACCAGAGACAATTCAGAAATTATTAATTCCCAAATTGCCCCTGCCAAGAATCGAACCCGAGACCTCGTAGTTGTAAGACCACAGCGCTCACCACTGTGCCAGGGAGGTTGTCATTAATTGTAAGACAATCTCTCTAGTAAATACACAAGATCTAAAGTTTTTATATTCTAAAGCTGGAACATTATTCAAGTCAGTTACGCCATTTCAAGCACAATTACGTCACATCAATAGTCCATCACGGGAATCCAATCAGCCAATCAGCGTCAAGTGAGGTAATTAGTATACTGCCCGCGTGGAACGTGATTTGGTTGAATAGAGCTAAATTATTGTCTTAAGCGACCAGTTTCAATAACCAATCACATACGGTTCTTCTGTCCAAAGAATGTACCATCTTGGGATGGTACATTATTTGGATTGCAGAAGATCTGCATCTTCACTTACCATCAGGTGAGATCGCAGTCAAGCGCTTTATTAAAAAAAAAACATTTTTTTAATATACCTATAGGTACTTCTAGTTTATGCCCGCGTGAAATTAGGGTTTTGAAATCCCTCGGATTTCCAAAGTAAAAAATATCCTAGATTACTCCATGTGAATTCCTATGCCTAATGAGCAGAATTTAAAATAATACTAAAACACTGTTTTGCATTTATTATAAATGATTATATTCTATTAGAGAGGTGTATAAAGTGGTGCTCGTAACATCTTAACTTGAAAAAGAACGAACTACTGAGCGCATCTATCAGAGAAGGGTTATATAGGTCATCCATAGTCCGCCACGGGGACCCAATGCAAATTGGTAGACTTCACACACCTTTGACAAAATTATGGAGAACACTCGGGCCTGCGGTTTCCTCACAATATTCTCTTTCAGCTTTGAAGTATCTGATGTTCAATTATTGAGTGAACGTACATAACTCTCATAGTATAAACGTAAAGAAATTATTTTTACAAAACCGACTTCAAATGCCTGCAAAGTATATCAATTGTGCCTATAAAATTTGAAGAGTTCCCTCGATTTCTCTAGGATCCCATCATCAGATCCTAACCTAATGACAATGGAATCACCTGGAAAGTATACCTTTTCAAACAAAAAAGAATTTCCCAAATCGGTGCAGGCGTCTTCGAGTAATCGGAGAACATACATAAAAAAAAAGATTCCGATGAATTAAGGACCTCCTTTTTTGGAAGTTGGTTAAAAAGTCAGAGGTGTGTGCCGTGCCCATCGCCTCCCTAATAGGAGATCGCAGTTCTAATAACTAGCTAACTACCCTATGACTTCTCTAGCATCAAATAGAAAACAATTATTCATCTTCAAGATTTGATGTTCAACTTCCAAAACAAAGCATTTGTAGACCATTAATCAGCCTCAAGTTTGGATCAGAATGGTTTCACAGTTGAAAAATAAGAATTAAGTTATTGAAGATCACCCATTAGAATCGAAGTTGGATACGACTAAAAAGAATTGGAAAACTTTTCGCGTTTATCATGAACGTAAAGAATTTTTCGGACATCAATTGATTTTAACAGGCGTAAGCCAATTTATCAAGTTAAATTGAGTCTTTGATATTGATGGTTTAACAGACGTCAATCATGAAACTCATTCATATAGCAGCCGTTATTTTATACAGTGTTACTTAGTTACAAAGTAAATCTTTGTAACATATTGAGAAGAACAGAATTTAGAATCAATTAACATTAAAAATTAAACGCGTATAACAAAATCTATACTAATATTATAAAGCTGAAGAGTTCGTTTGTTTAAACGCGCTAATCTCAGGAACTACTGGACCGATTGCAAAAATTCTTTCACCGTTAGATATGTACGTGATCCTTGAGTGCTATAGGCTATATACATACCACGGGCGAAGCCGGGGCGGCCCGCTAGTAAAATAATAAAATTCATTGAATTAAGAATAAAGACGTAAAGAATACATTGTTTCTGGAACTAGGTACTTAATAAAATGCGAGTACTACTGAGCCGAGAAATATTCACTATTTCAGGCAATGAGATAAGTAACAATATGAGCTAGTTTTAACAAAATTAAGTATTTTGTTATTAATCATAAGTCCTTAATATTGAAATCTATCTAGTAAACATATCGCATTAAATACATAACACATCTAACAATAACCTCTGCAGACCATGTAAACTTTTGAAATACATAGTTTAAGAATGGAAGATAATAAATAAGGACTAAATCGGGAATACATGAAATGTGGATGATAAAAAATTTTTACTCATCCATCACTGATGCAGAGAGTGTTTTGGCTACCGAGTGATTTTAATAGACGCAGGCCGATTCATCAAGTTAAAAGTGAGGTAGGGTTTCATGTTGATGATTTAATAGACGCCAATCAAGAAATTGATCGGATCGCAGCTGCACTTTTGTTCGTACCGTGTAGCCATCAATCTAGGATTAAGACCGTGACAGCTCGCATATGATATGGATTAATGTTTCGAGAATCATGAAAAACAAGGGCAGATATTGTTTCAAATAAAATTTGGATTTGGTTCAATGAATAACTGAAATGAATATTCCGAATTATTTAAAAAGCAGAAAACAATGTCTTAGCAAAATAATCATCAGCATCAGCATCATTTTAGTTATGTTTAGAAAACACCTATGCCCATGAAGAATGAAGGCCATAGTTTACCATGCTGACCAAAAGTGGTTTAGGCAGACTTCACATATCTTTAAGAATAGGTCTCTATCTCTTTCTCTCATAATGTTCTCTTAGGTGTGTGAAGTCTGACAATCCACATTGAATAGTGTGGCGAACGTTGTGGTAAAAATAGCGTTAAGCTTTTTGTAGTATCCATCAGTTAAGTTACATTAGCACTTGTACGCATTATCTTTGTTGAAAATCCAAATTGGAAAAGTCGCTTAAAGTTGGAAAGTTAATCCTCCCAATTTATGTACCCGTTATATGCGTACGAGTGTCATACTCGCAGGATATAGTTAGTTACAAGCAATGTCCATCACGCGAGACACGGCTGAGCTGATATTCGAAAAAATCCGATACGATGTCGTCTGAAAGCCCCCCTTCAGCCGGGCGTATCGTACAATTCCGCGGTAAAAGCAATTCAAAACTGGAATCCGAGATGGACTGCGAAATTGACGAATCGTGCGGAGATGGCTCTCGAGTTTGTTTCAGAACCGATTCAAATGAATTCAATTTTCTTCCTTCCCGTTTTTGAGTTATTTCAACAATTTCTTACATTTATTTTATAGGTTATTTTAAAATTGGCATACTATTGTTAACCAATTTTTTGTTCAACGCCACGTTGTAAGAGTAAGCGTCGATAAAACTAACTATACTTAATCTAAATTCGAATTCATAATAACTATTACGTCTAACAATTAAATGGATGCGCGAGATATATTATTATTTTCTATCATTTATTCTCCCACACATTTACATTATATTATTTTTTTAAATGTTTACAAAAACACAATATACCCATATAACATCCTCAAAAACAATACAATTAAATGGGTCCCACTTGCTGCGGGGTGAGACCAAAGCAACCAGTGGTCAGGGCTCCAGAGTGAAGAACCTCCTCACAATGCGTGCCGTCTCAAGGAGTACCGCCTACTGTATCCTGCCCTTGATCCAAGTTCTAAGCGAAAGTTTCTTAAGATGTTAATACATATAATTTTATCACCACTCCGGATTACTTTTAGTAAATGGCGGGAGAAGTAGAAGCTAGTAGGTAGATAATAGGTAAAAGGATATTCCTACTAATTTTTATCCTGAAAAAATCAAAGAGTTTCCACGAAAATTTTAAAAACCTACTCGTACGTCTACGCGGACGAAGTTACAAGGATCAACTAGTTGATTGATACTAAAATTGTTTCTTTGAGCTTAAACCACACACGATTTAATCGACGTACAGATGAATTTTTGTAATTTAGATTTCGATTTTCTTTACCGTTCAAAACAGCTCTCGAAATCTATTCCTTTGAGCTTCCTTGAATTTCATTTAACTGAAAGGAGCAGATATTCTAATCCACTATTCAATTTAAATTTTCAAGTAAATCTATACTTAAGGTCTCAATGAATTCTTGATGAAATCTAATGATTTTCAATTTTCAAAATTCTGTTGGCGGATTATCGCAAAATAATAAAATTCTAACCTTTTCTTGCATTTTCAAAATAGTTTTATGACTTGACGAATTATAAAAATAATGATTTATTTACGAATCTATCAATTTTTGAAAATGAGCTTTTCAAAATTCATGATGTGATCAAAATAAGTGGGCAAATTATAATTTTGATTTTCCCAACATTATCATGTTTTTGAATAATGGATTTACTACGTAGCCGGTAAAATAGTAGAGTAGACCTTAAGAGCCCTATCTCATTAGGATGCCATGGCACCGACGACGCTGGTAGCGCCCCAATCAAAACGTGTCAAATTGTATAATATCGTACCTAACTCTACCTCACTTGGCGACGGCTTGGCGAAGGACAGCCACGGAAGCGCTACAGGCGTCACTGCCAGGCATCTTATGAGATATAGCTCTTAACGCACGTGTGAGATTACACAGTTGGCTAACAACAGACGGAGCGCGGCAGAGTCCTTAATCCTTAAGTAATCCTATTCAAAAATGCGCGCAGCGCAGCTTATCGCTTTTCACTAACATCACTCATAACTTAACCAAATACTCCTAGCGAATGAAGTCTGCGGAAGACGTGGATTAGCATCAATTTGCATTTGTATAGGATTCTACTGCAATTCTACTATCTATGACTAACCAACATGGCCGCTAAGCAGCACAGCTTGATAAGCAGGTAAACATAATTACCAGTATTAAACTCACTGTACTTTACAAGTATATTGTGATTGTTTTATGGAAGTATAAAGAAATTAAGCTAATGTTAGTATATTAGTACTAAGCAAACTACCACGCTACTGGTTAAACAGCAAATCATATAATATTATTTTATTATTTTTACCATTTTTACTAACAAATGCATGGAAAAACTCGACTTTATTTTTTACTTCCCGGACTTACAAGTTTATTATCACGGGTAGCTATTATCAAAGAACCTACCTAACAACAACATCATAAATACTTTATGGCAGAAAATTCAGAGAGTTCAGAGCTTAACGTGCCACGTGACTGTAACCTGTGTTGACGTGTAAATATACGTCACAGGATTACTCAGAATTACCTTTGAAAGCTACATTCTGAAGATCTTTCCATTTGCCATTTAGGTGACAAAATAGACAAACAAACAAATTTACATTACCTGCAGTCTTTCATTAAAGTGTTCGAAATGCGAATTGACTTGGTCTCGGTATATACCTATGCGGAGATGAACGGAAAGAAAAGGAGATCTTTTCCAAAGGATATTATCGTTATCCCCACATCTTCATCACTTAAGTACATTGGGGAACCAGTACAGTGGAGATGAGAATATTTAAGATGTATGCTGTGTGAATGATTTCGGTTTTTAAAATCAAGAGTGTGAAGTCTATCATTCGCTTAAAGTGCCTACACCTAACTTATAAGCTTATATAAGTGTCTAAAACAACCTTATAGTAACAATTCATTATTACTTGTGTTAGATGTCAAGGTGACCTTTAAAAAAGACTTCAGTCTAATTAAATTTCCAAATAATACTCTCATCTATATTAAGTTCGGAGAATCTCCTCGTTGAACTACTTAAGTTTAAAAGGAAAAGAATGAAAACCTGAATGCAATTTCTACAAAAGTCCAATTTATCAAAATTACCCGTCCGAAGCACCAGTAGATTTATTTCAGGATCTAGGAATTTACGAACTGTCAAGTGCCGCAATAAGTTGTACGTAGTATGTGCAGCTTACAAAAATTGAACAAATCGTACAATTTGTGCGATAAAAGTCCGAAAAACTATTGACTCGAACGAAAAACCGTTTGTTCTGAAGCAGTGCAGTATCGTTTCGAATTTCTTTATTTTGCTTCTAGCTGGAAGATTGAATACGTTTCTGGAAAAGTTAACGAATTTATAGACTTTTTGAATTTAGAACTTTCTGTCTGAGAAGTTATTAATATAAAGATATTAATTTACCCTAGTTGTTAAGACCTCAGCTTCTTGTTTGGAGTGTCACGGGTTCGATTCCAGGCTCTTGGCTTTACTAGCTACGAGTACGAGCGTTTTAAGCAATTAAGTATCACTTGCTTTGACGGTAAAGAAAAACATCGTGAGAATACGTGTAGGCTTAGTATAAGATTTAATTTAATTGATCGTATTCGTATTCGATGACGTTAGCGTTACAGTAAAATGGACTGTAACACCATTGAATTAGAGGTAAATTTCGTGCATGCGTTCTTATACGTATACGCTCCAAATTAAAATCGGTTGTATTGAATTTGTGACTTTAAATCAATACCATTAAGGTTCATTTTACTTTCACACTAATGTCATCAAATACGGATACGATCAATCGAATGAAATATACTAACCCCATTGCTTACCTGAGAATTCACTCCATAATGTTCTCCAAGGAGTGTGTGTGTTGGAGCTAAGCCCTTATTCACATTCGAAACAATTCACCCAGTAGATTAATGAATGAAATCATCCTATCTATGTCATTGTCTTCGAATGTAATGTAGAAATCATTTTTAAGCTATTGCATAGCTTCTATCGTGGGCCAGCATGGAGACCGGATCCAGAAATTCTGTAACGAAAATAACCTGACACGGGACTCCTCTACGGTGAGCCGCTAGATGGCGCATTTTTTATCAACGCCATCTAGCTGTGAGCCGCTAGATGGCGTTGATAAAAAATACTATGAAATAGCTTTACCGCGGCAGTCCCTGAGTGCCACACGTTTTTTTTATGAAATCGAGAAAATATGTATGTATTAATGAGAGCGAACATTTTTACTGTTTGTGTACCTAGTTAATTTTTAATGAGAAATACAATTAAATCCTCATTAGGGACGATTCTTCACAGTGCCGCCCTCCACAATGCAGGTTCACGTCTTGCACCAAGATTAGCACATAATAAATAGCATTCATAATAAATGACAAAATGTGAAATTAAGCTTTACAGTTGTTTAAAAAAAAGCATTTATTTTACACTGGCTGACAACCCCATTTCCCTACGTCCGAATGAACTAGTTTAATTTGCAGTTGGAGATTGAACTACGGTGTGACATTAAGTACTGCATTTACGTTTACTGAGCTAGTCGGATAAAGTATTTACAAACTGCATTAAATACCCATAGGAACTTTATTTTTCTGACCCTTAGTGCTGTTGTGATTACGTACTAGTAATCTAAATGTCAGTCAAGTTCAGCTTGGCTGATATTCTTAAAAAAAAAAAAAGAAAAAAAAATGTAAAATTGGTGAACAAATTCTGTCGTTGCGCCGGCCTTTTTCATCAGTTGTTGGACGAACTTTGATCTTTAACCGACTTCCAAAAAGGAGGAGGTTATCAATTCGGCCGGTATCTTTTTTTTTTTTTTTTTTTTTTTTTTTTTTTTTTTTTTTCTATGTATGCCCACCGATTACGCCGAGGTTTCTGGACCGATTCACGAGATTTTTTTTTTTAATCGACAGAGGAAGCTCGCGAAATGGTCCCATAAAAATCTTTACCTTCAACTCCTCAAGCCTGATGCTGCAGGGATATTTCCCTCCTAAATTATGGGACCTTAGGAACCGTCGTTTACGAATTGGTATGCTTAGGCTAAGCATATACTAGATCATAGAACTCCTGGACCTACTCCTCAATCCTGATGCTGTAGGGTACTGCCCACCTAAATTATAAGGGATTTAGGAATTGCTAATCATGAATTGTTATTATATGTAATAAGCATATACTACATCATCCAGGTCTAGGTTCTAGCTCCTGAAACCTGATGCTGCAGGGTACTGCCCACTTAAACTATGAGGATTTAGGAACTTTCGCTTGCGAATTGATATTGTTAGTATTAAGCAATTCTACATCGTGGAACTCAAGGTCCTAGCTCTTCAATACTGATGCTGCAGGGGTACTGCCTACCTAAACTGTGAGGATTTTGGAACTGTCGTTTACGAATTGATATTGTTGGTACCGAGCATATACTACATCAATCAATCTTGATGCTGCAGAGTTGGAGGAATTACGAACGGACGCTTACGAAATGATATTGTTGGTATCAAACATGGACTACATCATGGAGCTCCTAGTCCTAGCTCTTGTGTATTGTTAATAAGTACTGTAGCTACCAAGTATAGAACTACATTAGTACCGTAGCGTTAGAGGGAGGGGAGAAAGAGAGCAGGAACAAGCTTCACTAAAAAGCTTAAAATAAAAATTCTTTTCAAAAAACCGACTTCAAACGCCACTACAAAGTATAAAAATAATTTTATTTTGTACACGTTTGTTGAAGTCGGGCGGGCTTAACTAGAAAAGATGAAATCGATTTGCGACGCTTACCTTCTGGTGACATATAAGAGACACGTTTATTGAAATCGGGCGAGCATCGCGTATCGGTTTCATCGTTTCTATTTAAGCCGCCCGACTTCAACAAACGTGTACAAAATAAAATTATTTTTATACTTTGTAGTGGCGTTTGAAGTCGGTTTTTTGAAAAGAATTTTTATTGTATATTGATATAGCAGCATTCAGGGGAAGGGTTTTTTTTCCAAAAAAAAAAAACCCTTAATTCCACGTCGTGCGTAGAATGTCAAAATAAAGTTTTATTTAAAAAGAAATTATATTATTATCATACATTTCAAAAACGTAATGAATAGTGCAACATTGAATGTCAGCGCATTTGAAACGGTAGATACCTATCCGTTATTCAAAACCTTTGCATCCGCAAATAATACAAATGTCTTTAAACAAATAAACCACATTTCAATACTCGAGCGCATCGGCTTTGTATTGACAGATGCATTGAATGGGGATGCAGCGGGCGACCTACTATGTATTTGCGTTTTGTTTTTGCAGTACATTACCGCAGGAGTTTACAGAGTCTTTTTATAGAATATCATGTTGCGAAATATTACATTGCGTGAAATAAGTAAGGCTGATATACCTATATGCGACATCGAGATGGGAATTTCTGTGAATATCTTGTTTCAAATACAATTACATACTTACAACTTTATTTGCTGTAGTAAGTTTCCCGTTTCGATTTCCGGCGGGGGCAATTTGGAAATTTATAACTTCAGAATTGTCTCTGGTTGGTCTGGTGGGACACTTTGGCCGTGGCTAGTTACCACCATACCGTAAAAGACGTAAGTGATTCAGCGTTCATGTACGACAGCGTGTTAATACCGATTACGCTTGTGGGTTTATTAATTGATACTGCCATGCCCTTACCAAGTTAACCAATTAATCTTAGACTATTCGTGACTTTCTATTAAGGTGAGATTGCAGGGCTTTCTTGTCATCGAATTAAAAAAGAATAATAAAAGATAGTGGCATGGCTGTAATACATAACGCGATTTTTAATATCGCGTTACTGTACTGTATAGGAAGACGCAAGATTTTATTACCTTGACGGCTTCATTTGTATTCCAGTGCCCTCTAACAGCCTTTATCACCTACTTTCAACAATACGTATTACGTTTTAACATTTTTGGCAGAGAATCCCAAAAGTAATTAATTAAGAAGGTCGGATAGCGAGAGGCTCGACATGTGTTGCGAGGCTGATGAATGGGACGCAAGTATGGAAAGATAAAAAGGCAATTCATTCCTAAGCAAGATATTTGCGCAAATGTTTTTATAACTGACGATCTTATTATCACTCTTATTCATCTTATTCCGACATGCTGATAAGTTTATAACAAGTTCGTTAATATTAGGTACCTAATTACTAAATTACTTCCCTCTTAGTTTTTTATTAACTCTATATTACTAAGTAAGAGCACTAAAATTTTGATGAAAATACGTTTTCTACTCTTCTTATCAACATGTCCCTTGCATAGACATCCACATGCTTAGGATTTACGCCGCATATATGCAGCGCTTGCCTGCCAATCGTTGATATCGTTGGTCCACCTAGTTTATTAAATTGTCTACACACATTTAAAGAAAATTTAGCATCGGTCCCGCCAGTTCCAATTGTAAGTAATATTTTTTGTAGATTGGTCTAGAGCATGTCTAGAGTCTCTTAGGTAATTAATTTTAATTTACGAGATGCTGAAGTTCGCTTTAGGCAACATATTTACGTACCTACTTACTTTTCTGTTAATTACAACAATATACCCAAACAAGATAAGGCTGCTGTATATTTTATAATAACTTAGTCACCCAATCACTAAAGGAACGGAGAACAAATATGCGATTGTCACCTTTATTGTCAACAAGTTATGCCGCAAATTCGGATGCACAATAAACTTAATTTCTCCGCAGCGAATTTTCCATAAGGAGAAAGTTTCGTAAGTTATTTTCACTTCTTCTGTAGTTATAAAGTTAGAAAACATTAAGATGTTTTTGTTTGTTTTAATTAAAATTGATGCTTTGAATTCTACAGGATTACTTTTTATTTTTCTCTGTATTTGTTTTCTTGTGTAATTTTTTTACATCTTCTCTTGCGAGATTTACAATCAAAACGGTTTCTACTTTTGAAATTTCTTCTACTTTCGCAGTTGTTTCCAAAGTTTTTATTAAAACCGTATTTTTGGCCAGACGCGGAATAGATTGGACCTCGTTCCTGTTTCATCTTTTTATCAACAAACAACATGGCGGCATGAGGGTTTGTACCCCTCCGTAATAATTAACGTTCCCCAAACACGTACGAAACGCTTCAATTCCTCGTTCCTAATATTCATCTCTGGGATGAAATACTCACCCATTTTCTGTCCTCTTTACCACCTGTGATCTTTGTGTCTGTGTTATGCTCCACTGTCAATCTCTACAACTGCAGTCATTTCGTCAATTCTTATCCTACTAATGTTATAAATGCGAAAGTAGGTTTGTTTGTTTGTTTATTAGTTTGTTCTTCAAACACGCAACAATGGAGCAATGCAATGGAGCAATTCAATAGATCGACATGAATTTTTGCATGGGTATACCTAGTTCCACCTGATTGTAACATAGGTAGACAGACATTCAGATACGTAAAACTTACAGCAATCTTCTTTTTTCCTCAGGGGTTAAAAATATCCCTACATAAGAACAAGCACAGTTAGTAACGCTAAACTAGGCCCTATATCCATGCTAATGTTCCTTCCTAATTATGCGCCGCTCAAATTGAGGGCGACATTTCATTCAAATGCTGTTCAAATGTCATCCACGTCATCATGAAGCTTAATTAGCCAATTATAATGACCCTGCTACTAACACTACACTTTGTTACGTCCAACTTTGCTTTGTAAATAGAGTTTTAAGGTTAGGAGGATAATTTAAGGGTACGAAAGGTATACTCTATGTAAAAGCCTTTTATTTATTTATTTTAATTTTTTATGTACATAAAAAGAATTACAAAAAAATAAATTATTGTGAGAAGTGGACATAGGTGAAGCTTATCTCTAAAAAAAATAAATTTCTTCCAGCTTCCCTTTTAATTTTCTCTAATCTAATTTCTACATTGTCTCTGGTTTGGTCTGGTTAAGACGTGCCGCCAAGCGTGTTGGCGTCCTGGCACGATGGCGTGTAGAAACAGATTAGGGGCATGGGTTGAATGTTCACTGCCATACCTCTTCCAAGTTAGCCCGCTACCATCTTAGATTGCATCCTCACTTACCATCAGGTGAGAACGTGGTCAAGGACTACATTGTCATCGAATAAAAAGAAGTTTTGCTCTTCTACCTATGTAGGTATGTATCTATACCTAATATGCACAGGCTGAGAGACACTGGTCTCTCTTAAGCAATCTTATACGATGCAATAAAACATCTAGATACCTACTTGATTTTATATCAAAAATATAGATCTGCAACATATTGTATATTATCAAGAAGCGCAATCTCATGCTTTTCACGTTTTTCATTTATAAAAGACGCCATATTGCATCATATAGGTTGCGTATAACGTGAACGTTACATCTTTGCTTTCAATGAAAAATTAGTTTTGTACTTTGAAATATGTTAAATTTATAGTAGAGAAGAAGGGAATAGACGCTCTGGAGATGTGGTGCTGAAGAAGAATGTTAAGAGCTTCTTGGAATGTCCACAAGTCCATTCTGAAAGAACTCTGCATCTAGCAGTGTCTGTCCTCTATTGTGCAAGCACGCAATCTCACTTTCTTTGGTCACGTATCAAGACGTGATGAAGACTCAAGTCTAGTGGTCCAAGGTAGAGTAGAAGGCATATGAGCACGTGGCACATTGCCCATGAGATGAACGGACCGAGTGAGGGCTGCAGTGGATGTCGCGTTGCATGAATGCACCAGAAAAGCAGCTGCAAGGGAGGAGTAGAGATGCATAGTGAACACTAAAGTGACAACCACGACCGCTCTGTCAAGAGTTTAGAGCTATCTGCAAAATTGCCGATTTCCTCTCGAATGAGAAAGGTTTAGGTCATAGTCCAACGCGCTGGTCAAATGCGGATTAGCCGATTTTACACCTCTCAGAACATTATGGAAATTTGTCAGGCATGCAGGTTTCCTCAATATGTTTTCTTTCACAGCTAAAGCAAGTGCTATTTTATTGCTTAAAACTCATATAACTTTGAAAAGTCAGGGATTGAACTCCAGCCCCGATATCACTGCTTAATATTCTTATTCGCATTTTCAAATTCAAGTCTCCTGAATCTGACACCTCTTTGAAGCGTTCGTATAAAATTATAATAAACAGTTTTGAATTCAAGTCTTGTACCTACTTATAAACATTAAACACAGTTCGGAATTTGAACACCACCACGAACCGATTTATTCCGATAAATGAAGGAACACTAGAAAATTTTACAACGGAACAAGCTGTTCCAAATCGGCCGTTACCGACAAGAGGCATCCGTTGGCGTTTCCGACGTCCACCGACTGACGACGTCCGGATGTGTGGACCGCTGCCGGGTGCCGACTGGTCAGGTTTTCTTGGCAATCGCTCTCTGATACGTGGCATAGTAGCGTTCCAAACTTTACAATCACAATCACGATCACGATATTGTATGTATCATTAGGAAGCGATCTCACTGATGTGACATTTTACGTTATTAATTTAGATTTTCAAAAATATTGTCGCCGTCTCAAAACTAGTGAGTTACATTCGTTTAGGAGCTTAATTATTAAGACTAAAAAGATTAATTTTATTTTTTCCTTTTTAGTTGCTTTCATCGTCTGTTTTTTAAAGAATATTAGCCAAGCTGAAATTGACTAATGTCCTCCTCTCCCCTCCAAAAATCATCAGTTCTTCACACTATGTCCATTGTCCACCTATATTGCATAAACTTTTATACATCTGTATGTATGTCTTATACGTATGTGCATAGGTAACACAATCTAACATGGAATTCAAATAATATAGGTATATTGTTATTTGGTGCTAACGTTCATAAGTTCAGCTTGGCATTCTTATTAAAAAAAAAAAAAAAAAGTGGTGACCTCGTACCGAGAAACGCATTGTTGACAACGTTCATAAGTTCAGCTTGGCATCCTTATTAAAAAAAAAAAAAGTGGTGACCTCGTACCGAGAATTTGTCATTGTTGACAATGTTTTGAGTGGTGAGTGGTGAGAAGATGCTTTGCAGTTTCATACCATGAAGTCAGCTCCGGCTTCAATTTACGTGAGCTTTTTAACAGTAAAAACAGTTTTTAAAATACAGGCACAGCCACTTTCAACTCCCTTAAATATACCGTCTCCATTTTATCGTGGGTAACAATTGCCCCTGGGAAAATATAAATCGATAAGTGAAGTGAAGGTTTTTTTAATTCGAGGACAAGATAGTCCTTGAATGCAATCTCACCTGATGGTAATTGAGGATGCTAAGATGGCAGCGGACTAACTTAGAAGGGTTATGGCATTGTACATTCAACCCTTAACCGGTTTCTACTCGTCATCGTACCGGAACGCTAAATCGCTTGGCGGTACGTGTTTGACGGTAGGGTGGTAACTAGCCACGGAAAAAGCCTCCAGCCTCAAAGATGGGTATTGATTATGAGAATTGACGACGACGACTGATATTTAATATAAGAAAATAATGCAATCAAAGTTACCTAGGTAACCTACCTTTGATAAAATACCGATGTAACTTATAACGGCGAACTAAGCTGAAGCTTTGAGAAATTACCGGAAAGTAGATTAGTTTACAATAGTTGGAAGCCGTGATTTATGAGTGTACGAATTTCTTGCTGTTACAGTCGAATGGCGATTAACTGCAAGTAGAGAATAGAGATTGCTTTCCGTTAGACGTAATATATTATTCGAGCTATTTGTAAATGGAAATAGTGAATCCAAGGCTTTATTTTAGAGCTTTTATAAGACAAATTCCTGATTCACTCTATCTCTACTTCGTATTCCACATAACTGAAGATCGTGACCCCGTGACCATATATTATTGTAATGGATAAACTTCAAAACTATTAAACCGATTTTAAAAATTCTTTCACGGGCGTTCGCTAGTTTATGAATATATTGCGAAAATAAGCTTCCAGTAAGACAATAATTGTGAATTAAGTCGGTAAAAATCACCTTATCTGGAGCTTCATTGGCGTGCGCTGAATAAATAGTAAAAGATAAACGAAAATAATATAATATGGTGAAATGGTTTCTCTTAAAAAGTTCTAAAAAAAACTTTGTATAATCCTAACTCCACTTGGACAAAGTCCCGAACAAAAAATTGTATTTATCCAAACTAAAAAGGAAAATGGAAAGTGTCATTTTCTAAATGGAATCCAAACAGACGAAAAAATGATTTCCAAACACTATCAATAACACGCACTGAAATCAAAGACAGAAGTCACTCACGTTGAAAGACAACGTAGTGTCTCAGTCCGAGCCATTTTAATAGCCAGTGTGTCACGGGTCCTTTAATACAGCTTAATGGAAGAGGAGAATGGGGGCGACGGAAAACAAATGCTCTAGTCGAGGTGTAGGCTGGTTTTGTGCGGCTCCTAAATCGACGGCCCCTAAAACAGAAAAGATAAAGTTACAATACTAATATGTACATTCATACATGTTACAATCACTATTTATATGAGTACGTATGCTATGTAGGTGTTAGTATAAAAGGTACTTTAAAAGGTAGCCGATAGACAAAGTTTGTTTCCCATTTATGGCATTAATATGGTAATTATTTCAAGGCTTTCAAACTCTACAGGTCGAGGGTTAACATACACATCACGACGGCCCCTATGTAAATCATCGAAACTCAAAAATGACGATTATTTGCTTCATTAGCTTCTATTATGCTCTTTGAGATTATTCTTCAATTTACATCCCGCTGATTTCATTATTTTTCATTAGCAGGATGTAAAATATAGCATAATAGAAGCCAATGAAGCTAATAACAAAATAATCGTCATTTTTAAGTTCCGATGATTTGCTTAGGGGCCGTCGAGATAATTGTTAACCCCTCGACCTGGATTTGAAAGCCTTTAAATAATTGCCATTAATGCCATAAATGGGAAAGAAACATTGTGATATACAATACTACTACATTTTAAATTGATTACAGTAAAAAGTATTTTTTGTTTTTCCATAAATTGAGATGTTTTGGAAAGTTAGTGTTTCTTTAACTTTCCTAATACCTCATAAAACCGTGTTTCATATTTAGCTCAAAATTTTAAGCGTAATATCCCAGATTAGGTGTTAGTTACCGCTAAGCTCGTGGCCACAACGAGGGTAGAACAATATTATACCCTCGACGCTTCTACTAGCGATCAGAGCATGAAATATCACTCTGTGGCGTACACCGTTCTTCTTCCGTAATTTCGTGCCGTCTCTATCATATTTTTACAGTTAGACAGAGATAGCTGTATACCCCACGCTTTTTACTACCATTCCTCTATAAACAACTACTAGGTACAACTGAGAGGTCTTATATTTCAGAGTTATCTCACATGAAGTGAATTTTTTAACGTTTGGGAAAATGTTTGCTGTTGTATCTTGAGAGTTTTTTTTAATATATCATTTCATTATGTATAGCAAGTTGATTTAATGCAAGTTACTTCAGTTTAAGCTCATTTATCAATTTTTTTTTATGATATTATCATCAAAAATTCATATTTATTGTAGTATTAATATACCTACCCAAAACTCTGCACCTCTTACTTGTAAAAGTTTATTTGAATAAAAAATATTTCTATTTCTATTTCTATTTCATCGCGATTCGTGAGCTGAGGCGTCCCAAGGTGAGGCGATTACGATACGATTCCGATTAGTGTGCGTTGCAGTAAGGAGTTTCATACACAGAATATTGGACTGCTCGAGTTGCATGTGTGCTGTGATCTTTAACGGCGCACTCACGCGCCCTTCTAATAGTATGATACATCTAAACCTATATCCAAAAGTTTGCCTATTTTATTATTCTTTGAGGCCTCAATAATTCAAGCCATGAACTACTCATCAACTAGGATACTTTTTATCCCGGGGAAACCATGGCTTCGTACAGCATTAAAGACATAATCCAAATCGACCAAGATAATGTCGCGAACAAGTGAGTTTACCATAAAAATCTTTGCTTTAAAGTACTAAATATTTAGGTTAAAACTACCTAGAAATTTTGTAAACAGCTTAGATAAACCAGTTAACCGTTAGAATAGCCGGTGCCTGACTGGCATTACCTATCTAGACAGCTGGTGTTAGTGGCGCTGAAGAGGATATATAGCTGAATTTGTGTATTAAACTATCTATCGGATAGCTGTTTTGAATAACAAATTGGTATATCACTAGCGGATAGTTTGACGCTATTTTGTTGAATGAAATTGAAATGAAATATACCATAGCTCCGTTGCGTTTTTCAATTGTTTTTACCAACTTAATTTCAGAATTTAAAGGTTTATAGTTATTTTAGTTACAGTTTTATAAGCGAGCTTTTGCCCGCGATTTTTTCCGGGCAGAGAATTGTTCTATGTATAAACATCACACAAAAATAAAAAAAGACGTGTGGCACTCGGGGACTGCCGCGGTAAAGCTATTGCATAGCATTTTTTATCAACGCCATCTAGCGGCTCACCGTAGAGGAGTCCCGGTCAGGTTATTTTCGTTACGGAATTTCTGGATTCGATCTCCACGCTGGCCCGCGATAGAAGCTATGCAATAGCTTAAAATGGGTATTTGGGCTTGGATAACTAATACAAGTATAATTAATAGAGCTTAATCAAAAGCAGTTATCATCAGAGATAAACGTGAATATACAATTTAAACAGCCCTTTTGGTATCATAATCCGAATTTTCATAGATGAGGGTAGATAAAAATAAATAATAACCAATTACTTTTGGTTAGACTAATGTCACAATAAATCACCAGACCATAAGCTCACCCTTTCCTAATTACCTATTAGCTGGTATATGAAAGTTAGGGGCGATGAAATTGATGCCGTGGGAGCCAGTGTTATATAAGGTTATATAATAATATTATTCGATAACACAACACTGTTTGTTTGTGTGAATTTAATTAATGTTCCTGAAGCATAACACTTTGTGGATTAGTCAAAGCGTTGTGATTTGTCTTAGTGAGACAACGTTCAACATAATTGTATTATTAATTAGTATTATGGTTGTCTGGAATTTGTATTATTGTACTAATCCTTTGTTGAATCACAAGCTCGCATAATAAATCCTTTTTCTTGCTATTAAAATTTATAACTTTTATGAACACGTTCGTTTAAAGAATCCTTGCATAATATAATTAAATACTTATTAATTATAAGCTAATACGATGCGTCCTGTCATTACTTAGATGATTTAATTAGGTGAACCGTAAACCAAGGTGAACATAATATTTTATATAACAATGTAAAATAATTTGGACATTTAAGGAAGTACAAGTGTTATAACATAATATATATGTATGCATGTATGTGGCGCTCTGGAGACCAAAAGCGTGAGCCGATTTTGATGATTCTTATCAATCGATTTGTGTTAATCTTGCGAATGTTACTATGGATATAACAGTAACTAGAATTCAATATGGCGACCACCAGACGCTATATTGTGAAAAAGAAAAAAATGAAAGTTAACGAACTATGTTAAGTGGGTTTCTTTGATAATATTTAATTTTGAATGACCATTTACGATCTATGATAATTTAAAGTTGGAAATTTTCAGTTCATTTCGTTTAAAGCATTCGGGTTTTTTAATTTCTTTTATATCATACTTGCTCAGTAACTAGGGATTACTATGGTGGAAAGTCTCCTTGTAAGTTGGTGTTTGCAATTCAAGGCAACATTACGTCGCACTATGCTTTAATTGTAATGTTCACTTTACAGTTCAAGCTATGCAAAACTCCTTGGTAAACAATCTCTTTTCTTATAAAATGGTAAGAAAACTTTTTACTGAAAAAAAAAAAAAACACTGAACATGGCGGCATTTAATTTCCATACATTTCAAACTATGCAAAACTCCTTGGAACTCAGAGCCGTAAAAAAAAAATGGAAAACTATTTACGAAAAAAAAAAATGGGAATGGCGGCATTTCATTTGATCTGAAAGTTTGTGAAGTTTGTTCGTAAAGGGATTTAAGTTATTTACAACAATGTCAAGCACTTCATCAGATGATGATAAAGGAGGAGAGCCTGATTTTTGTTTGCTTGAAGCAGAACAAATGATGCAAAACCTTTTGCCAGATAAGTCCAAAGTTACCTCGCAAGAATGATATAAAGTAGAATGCTTACCTCGGTTGCAAGTAGCTATTACACCCTCGAACTATATTCACCCTCGCTCGCTGCGCTCGCTCGTGTGACTAAATATCTCGGGTGCACGCGATCCATTAGCGCCCTATGCGAGCTGCGCTCGCACTGGCGCCAAATTGGATCTTGTTCTGTAATAGCTTACTTACGTCCCTTGTGTAACAATCTACTATTATACTACACCTGCTCGGAAAGTACGTTCTGATTTGTGTCAAATCGCAAAAGAGCGAGAAAGAAAATACGTCATTACGTGGAAACAAATCTGCGGGCTGTCAAAATGTATGAAATTTCATTACTTACTTGCTTCAGCGGGCTGAAAACTGTATGAAAATCCATTACTAACGTGTTTTTTTTTTTTTAATTTTTGGTCAAGTCAGTTCATTGCTTTTTTTTTAAATTTTTGGTCAATTTGATCAGTAATAACTTGAAAAACAATGAAATCTATTTCGACAACAAATAGACTTATTATTTTCAAAGTAGTAGGTAAATATCTAATAAATAACGAACTAAAAATATAAAAATAGTAATAGTAACTAATTAATAACTAAATAATAATCTATTTAAGTAAATATAATAATTTCATTTCTTTGTTTAGGTCTACTTATCTATGGTCTAAGGTTATTTACACATTCAAATTGTTGTTAAAAAAACAAATTGTTGCTGGCGCTTGCATTTTCTTTAGTGAGTACATTATTTGAAAAATTAAGAAAAAAAATCGCGCAATTCGCTTTCTTTTGTTTTATCTAAATTTTCAATTTATAAAATTTAGCGACAGTGAAAATATTTTGATGACGCCGCCAGACTGCCGCCAGAATTAAAAACTATTAATTTGCCGAAAAAAATATCACCCCAATTTCAATATAAATTTCAATTAAATAATGTGTCTATTATTTTCCTCGTAGGTGTAGTATAAAGCACTATGTATCACTCGGGAGAAAGTGCGATTCCTAACTCGGGTGTATCGCGGCCCTCGGCTGCGCCTCGTGCCTCAAATGACACCCTCGTATGTAATCGGCCACTTTCACCCCTTGTAGAACAATGTACTATTAATTGCTTGTTAAGTTATGATGAGGTCATGTGTATTTAAAAATTTGCAAGAGCCCTTAGTTTCTTATATAATTAAAAAATAGGTAAGTATAAGTACACAATAATCTAAATATATAAAAGGCAAAGGTGACTGACTGACTGACTGACTGATCTATCAACGCACAGCTCTAACCACTGGACCGATCGAGCCGAAATTTGGCATACAGTTAGCTGTTAGGACTTAGGCATCTGCTAAGAAAGGATTTTGGAAAATTTCAACCCCAAGAGGGTTAAATAGGGGGTTAAAGTTTGTATGCAAGTCCGTCATTTTTCAAGTTATATCCATGAAACTTTGTATTTAGGCTTTCGATTAAAAATAAAGAAATACATATTTCACAGATTTTGAAGAATCCACCCCCAAAGGCATCTAAGTTTAAAAAATCGAACCGAACGTGAGCGAAGACGCGGGTTAAAGCTAGTATTTTCTATATGTACTTAATCTTATTAATTAAAATCACGGTCGTTGTTTACACCTAGTCGTAATTATCTCTTTTTTATTGTTTCAGGTAATTTTCTGATAAGTGACGATGAAAACTGAAGTATATTTGGCATATTATTATGTGAAATCAAGGCATGTACAATAATTATTGTATATCTCAGGAGAGCACCTACTTACTCGCCCATTGGCAAATAATAATAATTTAAGATAATTGGACCCCAGTGGCGGTTTCGAACGAGACCGTGTTATCTATTTATTTATTACATTACATTACATAGTGTTGTGTTTTACATCTAGGTATACATATTATAACTATATTACAAACTGATCCGTAGGTAGGTAATTATAATTTTGGTCTGGTCTGGTGGGAGAATTTGGCAGGGGCTAGTTACCACCCTACCGTCAAAAACGTGCCACCAAGTGATTTAGCGTTCCGGCACAATAGAATGTAGAAACCGATTACGGGTATGGGTTGAATGTACACTATACTTTAATTGCATAGTATAGAAAAATGAGAGATTCATTCCCATTGTCCACATAATCCGATCTCAGAACACAGTCCCTGATACTTCCATGAGCATTAACGCTTACATGGAAGCATTAGCATGACAATGTGTGGTCGCATCATTTTTCTCTCGCTGCTATACAGTCATTCATCAACGTCCTAACGAAAATGTGATTTACCAAAGCCACATAATATTTTGATACTTATCTCTTAAGCTTATAAAAGTTAAACATACAGTGGGGCTAATGGTGTGGTACACAATCTCTAAAGTAGTCACAATGTTTTTAAAGAACATAATGTAAATCAGTGTTGGCATTAATCGATTAATTTTTTAATCAATTAATTAATCTGATTAATTTTAATCAGATTAAATTAATCATGATTAAAATAATCATGATTAAAAAAGTAATCTTAATCATGATTAATGAATTTAATCATTAATCATTAATCGTTAATTGATTAACTTTTTTAACTTGATTAACTTGATTATAAACTAATACATCCATCAATGTTTTTACTATATATTTATAGCTACTCGTGCTGATTCGCTGACTGACTCGCTCACTGTCTGACTCATTGATCACCTCTCCTGTAAAATTTTATATGAAAAAAAATTTTTTCACTCATGGTTTCGTATGGAGGACAAAAATTCATTTGGTGCAAAAATATGTAGAGAGCTGATGATTGAGGATTTCGGAGACGGGTGAGGAGCACGGCCAGGGTATCGAAGATAGAGGGGGAGTATTCAAACAAAAGTCATTCGAAACTTCATCAAATTGTTAGGAAGCTGAAAAAAAATTCAAAATGGTGGATTCAAGAGAGAAGCCAGCGGGCGTTAAACCCCGCGCGCGCCCTCTACGGCACCGAACCGCTCGAACAAATCGCTGTCGCTCGGTCACCGGCGCCGGCGGGCAGTGCGATTTCATCATCCCTACGCATCGATGTAAAGCGAAGTCCGCGCTCGGCGCGTATCATATTATGTACTTAAACAATTAGAATTGAATATAATTGCACCTACGACTAGTATTTCGCTTGAGAATTCATATTGTAGGTATCAAGCATAGACTACGTCATGAAGCTCTAGGTCCTGGCTCTTCAATCCTGATGCTAGGTATCAAGCATAGTACCTACCTAAACTGTGAGGATTTAGAGACTGTCAGTTTAGTTTACTTCCTTATCCCAAGTAATCCTTACTAATATTTTAAATTCGAACGTGTGTTTGTTTGTTGGTTTGTCCTTCAATCACGTAGCAACGGTACAACGGACTGGCGTGATTTTTGCAAGGGTATAGTTGAGGACGGGGAGAGTGACATAGGCTTCTTTTTATCCCGGAAAAACAAAGAGTTCCCGCGAGATTTTAAAAACTAAATCCACGCGGACGAAGTCGCGGGCATCAGCTAGTCACACTAATATTTTTAGGAACGCGAGCATCACCAATCATCAGAAGTGAAACGGAAGAAGCGCCATCTAGTGACGGTAGTCTTGTAACGTTACAAGACTACCGTCATGAAACGTTACAAGACTACCGTCACTAGATGGCGCTTTGAACAAAAATCACTCTAATCCTACTCTCCTACATATTATAAAGCCGAAATTTTGTGTGTGTGTGTTTGTTAGTTTGTTTGTGTGTGTGTGTGTGTGTGTGTATTTATTACTTCTTCACGCTGCAACGAATGAACCGATTTCGCTGAAATTTGGCATGGAGATAGCTCATACCCAGAAATAAAACATGGGCTCCATTTTATCCCGGAAAATTATAGAGTTCCCATGGGAATTGAAAAACCTTGATCCACGCGGACGAAGTCGCGGGCATCGTCTAGTAGATAATAAAATGATACTGGTTATATTGAAGTACCTACTTAGTTTCTCACCTTTCTTTTCATCAAAATATATTCAAATTCAAATTCATAATTTATTTATTTAATGTAGGCTACCTTGTAGGTCTTATGACACGTCATAAATCTACCACCGGTTCGGAATGCAGATTCTGTTATATAAAGTGTTAATTTCGTTTGCTCAACTATTTCGTGTTCCTACGATCTTTTTTGGCGACAGAATTTGTTTGCAACCGGCGCAGCTTCCACTCATAAAGGCGGTCAAACGCCGACTGATTGGTATTTGATTTTATTTGAAATTTGAATTTTGAAATGAAATCAAACCAGTGACCGAGTAAAATTAAAATAACCCTTATTGTACACTATTTTAAGATTCAGTTTAAACCAATATATGTCAAAAAGTACACGCGATGCTATATTTTATTTTTTATACTATTTGTACTATTTTTTTCTTGTGTTTTTTTTTAATTCGTTGACAAGATAGCCCTTGACTGCGATCTCACCTGATGGTAAGTGACGATGCAGTCTAAGATGGTAGCGGGCTAAATTGGAAGGGGTATAGCAGTGTCAATTCAACCCATACCCCTAATGGGTTTCAACACGCCATCGTGCCGGAACGCTAAAGCGCTTGGCGGCACGTTTTTGACGGTAAGGTGGTAACTAGCCACGGCCAAAGCCTCCCACCAGACCAGACCAGAGACAATTTAGAAATAATAAATTACTAAATTGCCCCCGCCGGGAATCGAACCCGAGACCTCCCAGTTATAAGACACAGCGCTCACCACTGCGCCAGGGAGGTCGTCAAAAATTGTGTTTGCAAATAGCTGTTTTTAATTTTCGTCGAAAAAGAAATGGCGAGAACGAGCAATGACCACAGGCAGAGAAAAATCCTTTATAATTCGAAGACAATACCAATATGATATTGAGTATATTGGGTGGTGACGAGTGGTAATGAGTGGTGATGAGTGGTGGTGAGTGGTGGTGAGTGGTGGTGATGAGTGGTGGTGATGGGGGGTGATGGATGGTGATGAGTGGCGATGAGTGGTGATGAGTGGTGGTCAGTGGTGGTGAGTGTGCTGACTGCTTAGTGTGCTGAGTGCTGGTGAGTGGTGGTGAGTAGTGAGCGGTCAAAATTAACAATAAATTACTGCAAAATCGGAAAATAAATAAATAAGTAGTTAATAGATAGTTAATCAAAAATAATTAATCAGATTAACGATTAATGATTATGATTAATTAATCGTTAATCAAATTTTTGATTAATGATTAAATTAATCGTTAATCAAGTTTTTGATTATGATTTTAATCATTAATTTTTAATCGTTAATCAGATTAACTTTGGGCCAACACTGATGTAAATTAATGTCAAAAACAAGACTTGGTTATGTTTTGTATGAGAGAGTAGATAGCTTCATTTGCGTGATAGTTGGGAGTATTCTTAGCTATGAGTTTTTGAATTGAAAAGCTGTCAAAGTATCAAATTTACGCTCGGATAAGACTTATTTCACTTCGGTGAAATCACCCTTCACTATGTATGGCTATATCAACGTGGCCGTAGACGAAAATTCGCGAGAATATCATGGAGGCAATCGCTGAGTCAATTATTCGAGTCATCGGACCAAGTTTTGCTGAACCTTCAGAGTGTAGTGGTGATCGTATTTCACGCACTAACATAGTTAAATAATACGTCATTTCAGTTTAATAATAATAATAATAAATCGTTTATTTCAGGTTTGACCATTCAAACCTGATATAAACGAAACGAAGTACACAGCGATTGAATAAAATGAAAAACTTTGAGACTAATTTAAAAACTAACTTAATTTAAAAATATGCAAGTACTAGCTTTTGCTTGCGGCTTTGCTCACGTTAAGTTCGATTTTTCAAACCCCTATCTTACCCCCTTAGGGGTTGAATTTTCAAAAATCCTTCCTTAGCGAATGCCTACGTCGTAATAGCTATCTGTATGCCAAATTTTAGCCCGATACATCCAGTGGTTAGAGCTGTACGCTGATAGATCAGTCAGTCAGTCAGTCACCTTTGCCTGTCATATATTTAGATAATAAAATAAGGTCATAAGTATAAAGCTAACGTAGAATACCTAATATAAGGTATTTGAAATACCTAATAGCTAATTTAAATCTTTTTCAGTAAAAATTATAGAAGATTTTATCTCACAATTCCTGGTTTATTCGATTGGAAACGAAGCTGCCTCTATTCCGCTATTCCGATAACATACAGCTGACGTTGATATTAGCGCTAAGAGCTTACAGCCAGGCATTAGCATGAGAATATAAAGACCGCGCCATTTTTCTCGCCCTTCCCCCACAACCATCTTTCAACGTCCAGATGAAAATGTGAAAGTTCACTCAATCTACACTTAATTCTTACAAATAGTTAGGACTTCGTACGGGAACAATTCCTAAGTTTTTGTTAGTGAATTTTATTTTTAACCCGCGACGCAAAAACGACGGGGTGTTATAAATTTGACGTGTATGTGTGTGTGTGTGTGTGTCTGTCTGACTGTCTGTGTTGGTGCGGAACCCTTCGTGTGTGAGTCCGACTCGCATTTGACCGGTTATCCTATTATCTTATCTAAATATATAAAAGGCAAAGGTGACTGACTGACTGACTGACTGACTGATCTATCAACGCACAGCTCTAACCACTGGACCGATCGAGCTGAAATTTGGCATACAGGTAGCTGTTAGGACGTAGACATCCGCTAAGAAAGGATTTTGGAAAATTTCAACCCAAGAGGGTTAAATAGGGGGTTAAAAAATCGAACATAACGTGAGCGAAGCCGCGGGTTAAAGCTAGTAATTAATATTATAAATGCGAAAGTTTGGATGTTTGTTACTCAATCACGTCGCAACGACTCAACCGATTTGACAGAGGCACAGAGATAGATTATACTCTGGAATAACACATAGGCTACTTTTTATCCCGGAAAATAAGAGAGTTCCCGCGGGAATAAAAACAAACGATCAACGCAAACGAAGTCGCGGGAATCATCTAGTTAAAAAATATTTTTATTATAACTAGTAGTAGCAGGATAAGATTAATCCTAAACGTTAGGCCAACAAAATCGACAGTGTAAAAGGGCCACTTGGTGTACATTTGTACGTGCGACCAGCGGTTAGCTTGCTGAATTCCGTGGGTTTTTACAAAAACATCAATGGATCGTTGCCTAAACCGAACCCATTTAGCTAATGTGGATTACCACCGCACACTCACACATAGCCACAAAAGGGTCTGTCTTCTATCTATCTTTATGAACGAAAATCACTTACCACATGTTCGAAAGTAGTAAATTGCTAGTTATACATAAACAAGGTATAATTTAAGAAAACTGAAACCGACTTGAATATAAGTACCAAAATAAACAATAGCTGAAAAGGGAAACGTGTCCATATCATTAAAAGTATTAACCAATTTTGATGAAATTTTTACTGTTCCCTAAGTTGAAGTAAATGTAAGTCAATAAAAAAGAATGATAATAAATTCGATTAGTAATTTGGGAGAAATGCGTGGACAAATATACATACATACATCTTTAAAATTTTGTATGTTTGTTTGGAAGCCCTAATAGATTATTTATCATACAGTGAATATTTTGCAGTTAAAATATCGAACCGAATAAATCGATAACTAAAAAATCGAATTGATAATCTTCTTTTTTTGAAGTCTGTTAAAAAAATACAGAGTATTAATTTTTAGGGTGGCACAAAGTTCTAAATTCTTTGTTCAAAGTCAATAAGTTTTCGAGTAGAAGTGATAGAATAGAATATTTTTTTATTCAAATAAACTTTTACACAATGCTTTCGAATTCGAATGATAAAAATAGTGTTACAAATAAGCTCAATATGGTGTTAAAATTATAAAATCCATGCAAAGCAATAGCTTTAAGGGTTTCTGAAGAGAGCCCACAATAATCTCTACTATCGAAGCACTCCTTCGAGAGAGATTTTATTCCCGAAAAAAAGGTTGTTACTAGCAAAAGGTTGCTATTTTACCATAGCCCTATAAACACAAGTGCTGTAGAAGAAATTTTATTGCCCAGTAGCTTTTCTATTACGAAACGTATTGGTAATGACCCGGAAAAGCACATTGCCCGGAAACAATACAGTAGGAAGCATAATTGCTCTTCAGCCATTTTTAGGTGATTCAATATAAAGTTGCCGATTTCAGACGTGATCTTACTTACACGTGGATCCGTCAAAATACGTAAGATGTTTATCAGATTTGTTATTATACCTTTTACTTCCTTTCCAAATATTCAGCTCTATTTTTGTCTAAAACTAGCGGACCCGACAGACGTTGTCCTGTCTTAACTATGAATATTGAAACTCCCCTTTTTACCCCCTTGGGGAGAGAATTTTCAAAAAATGTAAAATACGTAATTCTTTATTTTTGATCAAGAGCCAAAATATCAAGTTTCATAAACATAACTTGAAAAATAACTTGAAGAACGAAGGACTATCATACAAACATTCAACCCCTATTTAATCCCTTAGGGGGTAGAATTTTTAAAAACTGTGAAACACCTACTTTTTTGTTTTCAATTTAAAGCCTAAGTACCGAATTTTATGGGTATAGCTTGAAAAATAACGGAGTTTCATACAAACTTTAACCCCCCTTTTTACCCCCTTGGGGGGAGAATTTTCGAAAAATGTAAAATTTTTTGATCAAGAGCCAAAATATCAAGTTTCATAAACATAACTTGAAAAATAACTTGAAGAACGAAGGACTATCATACAAACATTCAACCCCTATTTAACCCCTTAGGGGGTAGAATTTTTTAAAAGTGTGAAACACTTACTTTTTTGTTTTCAATTTAAAGCCTAAATACCGAATTTTATGGGTATAGCTTGAAAAATGACGGAGTTTCATACAAACTTTAACCCCCCTTTTTACCCCCTTGGGGGGAGAATTTAAAAAAAATGTAAAATACGTAATTCTTTATTTTTAATCAAGAGCCAAAATATCAAGTTTCATAAACGTAACTTGAAAAATAACTTGAAGAACGAAGGACTATTATACAAACATTCAACCCCTATTTAACCCCTTAGGGGGTAGAATTTTTAAAAACTGTGAAACACGTACTTTTTTGTTTTCAATTTAAAGCCTAAATACCGAATTTCATGAGTATAACTCGAAAAATGACGGAGTTTCATACAAACTTTAACCCCCCTTTTTACCCCCTTGGGGGCGAATTTCGAAAAATCCTTTCTTAGTGCTCGCCTACGTCATAAAAGGAACCTACTGTCAAAATTTCAAGTTTCTAACTTCAGTGGTTTAGGCTGTGCGTTGATCGTCAGTCAGTCAGTCAGTCAGTCAGTCAGTCAGTCAGGACAAGCCTTTTTATATAATTATAGATTACGGCAAAGGCAGGAACTGATCGCGCGAAAGAAACGTGATGCAATAGTAACTGCACAGCAATCCTATTAACATTATAAATGCGAAAGTTTGGATGTGTGGATGTTTGATACTCAATCACGCCGCAACGACTGAATCGATTTGGCTGAAAGATGTGTAGATTCAACCCGTACCCCTAATCGATTTCTACACACAATCGTGCCCGAACACTAAATCTCTTAGCGGCACGTCTTTGGCGGTAGGACGGCCAAAGCCTCCCACCAGACAACTCATGTTGAGAACTGAAAAATTATATTATAATTGTACACAGAGACCAATGTTATTATATGAATACACATTCTTCAGAACATTTTTAACACGGAGCACTTTTATCCATGGGTAGGAATGTTCATGATAATAGAATACATAACAAAGTTACTCGCAAGTATTTAAAACCAATTTTTAATGTGGGTCGAGTAAGAAAAGTACCGTGCAAGATCATTCATCGAATTGAATCATTTCAAATAAGCTACCCACTTTCTTACATGCATTACCTACACAAGTGCCTATAGAAAATGCCAAAATGAGCCCAAGAACCCCACAGCTAAAAATCTGCTGAAAATAGTTCCTTTTTCGCTCAAAAGCCTTATGGCAACTCGAATGTCGACAGACTTTTTATTCACTCGGTGCAGTTTTTAGGTCAACTCGTTGAGGTACTTTTGACCCACAAAGCGATGCCTTTCACCTAATGACATGGGGATATATTTTATATTTCAAAGTAATGAGGTGGAAAATTACACTTTTAAAGTGAATTTAATGTATGAAATCAAGGATTAAAGTGACTCTGGTATCATGTTTTCATGTTTTAAAGCAACAAAAAACAAAATTACGTGTGTGTATATTTAAGGTGTGTTAAATCTATACATCTATACACACAAATAAATAAAATTGAAGTGTCTGTTTGTAATATCAAAAACAGCTTTTTACTAACTGCATACGAAAGTAAATACGGTACTTATAACAAGATAACAATTTTTAAAATTTTTGTCTGTCTGTTTGTTTGTTGTCGCTAATCTCGGGAACGGCTGGACCGATTTTGACGAGACTCACTGGTAGATAGCTGATATTATCGGGCGTAATATAGGCTACTTTTTTAACTGACTTTCGAAAAAGGAGGAGAAGGAGTTGTGTTTTTCTACATCTGTGTACCGATATCTCCGTGATTTCTTAACCGATTTGCGTGAAACTTTTTTTAATCGACACAAAAACTTTGCGAGATGCTCTCATAAAAACTTCGGTTGCCAACTCCTCAATCCTGATGCTACAGAGGTACTGCCCCCCTAAACTGTGGAGATTTAGAAACTGTCGATTGTGAATTGAAGAAGCGGACGAAGTCGCGGGCGTCCGCTAGTTTATAATATAGAGCATTTAGTAAATAGCCAGAATTTGCTTGTGTACAAGGTAAGGAACTACTCGTGTGTTGCTAATCTAATCTAGGCGGGATATCGGCTTAGCAACAAGGGTCGATTGCGATACTGTGAACTTGGAGGATTTGTGATAAATAATATTCAGTTGACACATAATAATCATTAAATATTCATGTATAATCAAATGAACTTCTCAAGTAAAGCTGATCGATATTATGCTTTAAGTAAAAGTTTGAGTATTAATGGTTTAATACTCAAAGATATTATGTGTCGTTTTAGAACTAATAGCTAAAATAAAGGACTAATCTAATTTGACAGGTGTAAGAACATAAATTCTACTCGTATGAGTATCGCTATCAAATAATGTAATATGTTTTTCTAATGAAATGATTTTTATTGTTTTTTATTCCAGACAACGACAATTCTGTCGTACCGAAACTCTCTCTCTCTACATAATTATACATTATATTCCTCATCAAAACTCGCGACCACTTCCAATAAATGTTGAAAACATAATTTAGAGCCCGGAAGTACTCGTATGTGGTAGTTCATTGCATTTTACCCCAAGAAACTTTTAACATTTATTGTTGAAAGTTACCTACTAATGCAATGAACATACGAGTACCTACTTCCATGACTCTAAATTTTGTCTTCAGTTTGGTTTCCTATCCGTGCATAGTATACCAGATATTATAATATTTCACCGAAGAGTTTCCTTTAAAATGAGTTCTCATACACAATTGAAAATCTGTTTGTTGAACAACCTGATTGTGAGCGTTGTAGTCTTATAGCTGGGAGGTCTCGGGTTCAATACAACCTCCCTAGCGCAGTGGTGAGCCCTGTGGTCTTATAGCTGGGAGGTCTTGGATTTGATTCCCGGCGGGGGCAATTTGGGAATTTATAATTTCTAAATTGTTTCTGGTCTGGTCTGGTGGGAGGCTTTCGCGGTGGTTAGTTACCACCCTACAGTCAAAGGCGTGCCGCTAAGCGATTTGGCGTTCCGGTATGATGATGAGTGGAAATTGATTATACGGGTATTGGTTCAATGTATACTGCCATACCCCTTCCAAGGTAGTCCGCTACCATCTTAGACCGCATCAGGTGAGATCGCAGTCAAGGACTATCTAGTCATCGAATAAAAAAAAGTCAAATTTGAACAAGTTTCACGATGTCACAGTGTATTTCTATCTAAATATATAAAAGGCAAAGGTGACTGACTGACTGACTGATCTATCAACGCACAGCTCTAACCACTGGACCGATCAAGCTGAAATTTGGTATACAGGTAGCTGTTAGGACGTAGACGTCCGCTAAGAAAGGATTTTGGAAAATTTCAACCCCAAGAGGGTTAAATAGGGGGTTAAAAAATCGAACCTAACATGAGCGAAGCCGCGGGTTAAAGCTAGTAAATTTATAAAATTACAAACACAAGTGTAGCAGTTTGTTGAAGTTTAAAGGAAAATCTATTTTTGCTTATTTCTCTCAAAAGTAGGCGGGAACTTATTTTTTAATGGAACCTTTTGAATTAAATTGTTGATCAAAGTCTCATAAGGAAAACGCCGAACGAATATCATGATAATAGAATTATTAATGTTTGTAATACAATCTCAGAGCACTGGCAAATTCGTCAATTTAATTTGCAAGTGGGGCTTGGTCCAAATTTTTCGCACTCCCCTCAAGCGAAGTAAGTTTAATAGGGACTGACGGATACCGAACGCACTTACCATCGGCCAAGATTAATGATCCGAGGCGCTACCCGATCCATTAGTTACATTCGGTATGTAAACCTACCAACTTTTATACTAAACAATTAATAACGTTTTTTTCTCTCGTCATCCTTTGGTGATTTCTTTATAAGCAACTTCGCTTTAATTGGTTTGTGTCAGTAAGTTGATAGGTGAAATAGCCTTTTTTAACTGACTTCAAAAAAAAACGAGGAGGAGGTAATCTATTAGGGCTTCCAAATAAATATACCAAATTCTATAGGTGTATGCATGTATGTATGTTTGACCACGCATGTCTCGGTATATATAAAAATATATATCATACTTTTTTATTAGTAATATAAAATATTTATTATTATTTATGCTAATTCTGTATCTGTAATTATGTATGTATGAGATTGCTCTATAGCAATAAGGCCGCCTTTGCATGCGTAGTTTTAAGTTGTATTAAGTTTTGTTTCTTTCTTGTGTGCAATAAAGTTTTTATCTATCTATCTATCTCTGTCATAATATTATAACCTTTGTCCATTCTTCGCAAACAATATGCCTACGCTGTCTCTACGCGCACTCTACGCACACTCTACGCAAACGCTACGGTTACACTCTACGAATGCCTACGCAAACACTTCTCAAGTTGCTTTCCCATACAAGTTACAAGTATAGACTCGCAAGAAAATAGCTCTTGCAAATTGTCAATCCACCTCTTATTGGCTGAATAGCGTTCTTGCTGCGTCAATGCATTTTAATCAATAGTGAAAGAGTACTAGCCAATCAGAGGTTATTGCAATTGTCACTGATGCAATCATTTTTAGACAATCTGCACAGTTGGTGTGTGTCAGCCTTAATTTGTTCAGCGTAAACCTGAGAATGGTCATAAATATAAACTACACTACATTCATGCAATAAGTAGTAGTAGTTCTACGAGCGGTGCAACTTATATCCCAGTAATAGGATAATAAAAAGAACATCGCAACACTTAGCTATCGACAAGCGGTGTAGAGTACAAGTTGTACGAGATTGGATGGATTTTAGTACCGTAATAAAATTGAAAACGACCGCATTTGTTACTGCACGAATGTATGTAAAATAGTGTGTGTATTGGCCTTTATTTTAAAGGTGATTTTGATCTAAGTATTACTTTCTAGCCTAATTTTTTAACTTGTATATATTTTATTCTATTCCCATCTGACTGTGGGAGGCTTTTAGCTATTATTTCTGTTTGTCAGTTCCCCAGTTTCCTTATAATTGCTAAATAGATTTTCTATCGACATTTGAAATTTTATTTTTACGTATAAAGGACCCAATATGCCGGATAATTTTATTTCACTTTCTTTGACATATCAATTTGCTTTAATAAAAAATAAAAGTCAGATATTATCTATCTAATTTTAAAATAGAAGGTTTAATTGTGTGAATTCTAAAAATACCTACTATCGATCCGAATTGGCTGAAGGGTACAGAGATAGATTATACTCGTAGTCTGGAATAACACAGGCTACTTTTTATCCCGCGCGTTTCCCGGGTTCCCGCGTGAATTAAAAATCTAATCAATATTAACTAGTAATTAATAACGAGAACAAGTTTTCTTGGTTTTTTAAAGTAGTAGTCGGCTTATAAATCCTCAAAATAACTTTTATGCTTTATTTTTAACGAGGATAAAATCCTTGAAGATCAAATCATAAATGAGGAGATCTATAGGAGAACCAGAGCTGCTGACATAGCTCATCGATTCGAATGACTAAGAGTGGGGCATATAACTCGAAATACACACGGTCGTTGGAATTTCAAGGAGTGGTGACTGCGTACCGAGTGTCGCTTTGTGTAGTTACTCTATGAGTAGGTACCTCAGTGACGGATTTATACATTCGTCACCAGCAGTGGCAGCATGGGCAGGAGATAAACATTTTATCCCCCGATTTTATCCACTGACACGGGATACAATTGCCTTCTCCCTATGCTAGAGCATGGCGACAGGGGAAAGGAGAAGTATATCCCTATTTGACATTACAAGTGGAGCAACTTCCCCCGACTAGAGCATGGGAACAAATTAAAGAGATAAACTTGTCCTTTTTTGACTTTTGAAAGGGTCAAACGAAAACAAAAATCACAGACTAAAACCACCTACGAATCACCTATTAACTGTCAAAATCACGAGTATAGACAAAAATAATGACTTTTTGAGACGGAATTGACATGAAGTATTGTGATATTTGTACCTCCTACTTCCATGATTTTCTTATAATGGCAATAATTGCGGGGATTTTTCTCCCATTTTATCCACTGTCAATATTCTTCCACCGCTGTGCCCATGCTCGTTGGGTGGATAAGACTAAGCGAGGGGATAAACATTTTATCCTTTTCCCGCGGATACAATTTCTCCCGCCCATGCTACCAGTGCAGTAGGCTATTCTGCCGCCTCTACCGATATAGATATAATTTTTCACCCGTTTTAAGCAAGAAATGCTTTTTCATAGATAGATAGATATACAGCCATACGAACTGCTGTATCCAACTTTGGATAAACGTTTTCCATGTAGTTCATGTCACTCGTTCCCGCGCCGCAACTAAACGCGACTATGCAAATTGTAGAAAAACTCTATCTATCGTATAAAAAAGTTTGCAACCAAATTCGACGCCCCTAAAATCTGCCGCCCTGGGCTCCAGCCTACTCAGCCTGTTGGTAAATCCACCACTGAGGTATCTAATAGTCAACGGATAAGTAAAAATATCGTAAGTTAAAGCTAGGCGCATTATAATTTTATAACATTGTTGTAAAGCGTAAATGTTAATATTTTATACTGAAAACTACATTATGTCCTCCCTCTTAAGTACGCGTATTTTGACTACACTGCGCGTGGCCCGATATGTTTGGCTAGGCTGTATTTTTCTTTAAATGAAGCTGATTGTAAATTTTAAATGTCTCTATTATAATATTTAAGATAATATGTTGAACAATTCAATACTTAGTTATCGACAAGTGATATCGGGCAAGCTGTACGAGATTGGATGGATTTTAGTGCCGTAATAAAATTGAGAACGACCACATTTGTACGGACGCTTTGTTCTTATATAGATAAAACTACTGTTAAAAAGTTTCTTGCGTGAACTTAAGCTCGCTCGCAGCGGAAATTTTATTTGTTTATTTTGACGACCTACTTGAACACAAAAAACATCCGTTTTTTTATCCTCTATTTTATATACGAGTACCTACTGGGCGATCTTTCACGTCAATCAATATAATAATGTTTCTAAATACGGATTCCACTGTTTCAGTTCATTGAAAAATATTACATCCGAAGCGTGCGGCTCATGCGGGTTTTTCTTACTAATGTTCTCCTCTCCCCTCCAAATAAGCGGAAAGCTTGTGTTAGAAATGGGTACGGCAATAGTGCAATTAGTGAGGTTTGAACCTGCGACCTTTCAGTTTTCAATTTGCACCTTTAACCGTTAGGGCTATTGAGGCTGTTGCGGTTTGTCGCTAGTATACAAACAACTTTGAATAACTATTTACATACAAGAATTACGTATTTAAAAACCCACGGCCATCTATTATAAAAGCCTGTATCTATCATTAAAAAATATCTTAGAACCTGCTCTAAAGTGATACATGTATAATTCAAAAATCTTACTCAACATAAGCTTTCAAATTTTTCGGTTAAACATGATTCAAACGCTTCCTTGAAATAGATTAATCACGTCGACATTTGATTTTCTAATCGGGAGGGTTTAAAACCAGGCTAGAAGTTACCCATTTGATGCGAAAAAATCAAATTAAATTATCCTTGTAATTTTCCAGAAAAAGTATTCATCATTGGGAAGATTTGAACGGATCTAGATTTTTAATGGGTTCCGACTGTTTAAGCCAATACTATTTAACAGAATTCTAAATTACTGGACTTGCTTTTTCCCTTTTAGTGGGTTTCTTGATTTTTTGAATTTAATATTTTTATTTTACACTTTTTACTTTATATGAGCATAAGATGGTATAATATTTTGCAATCTTTCATTTAATTAAGAGAGTTCAGTAATGATAATGATTATTTTGAGTCAAGATCATCCCGAGAATATATAATATGGTCTACTGAATTCTTGCTGAATTTGGTGAATTACATAGTCGTCATTTATTTTCTACTTAAATTCAAACTACTACCGAAAAGTTTTATTGCAGTTTGTTTTGATTCAAAAAGTTCGGGTGTTTGCATAACGTGACAGAACTACGAATTTGGCGTGAAATGAAAAGTGGTGAAATAAATTAAGCCTTGCGTTTTTCTTTTTTAGATGTTCCTAAAAAGTCGGGAGACTTTGGCCGTAGCTTATTACCACTATACCGGCAAAGACATGCCGCCCAAGATTTAGCGTTCCGGCACGATTCGGTCGAGGGTTTTATAAACAAAATGGCCACGCCTTTTTGTAAGATAGTCCGCTGCCATTTTGGACTGCAACTTTACTCACCATCAGATAAGATCACAGGTGGAGGTTATCTTGTCATGAATTAAAAATAAAACCGGATAAGTGCGAGTCGGGCTCGTACACGAAGGGTTCCGTCCTATACTATCGTAACAGCGAAGGTCGAGCAAAATGACCAAAAAAAACCACATTTCTTTTATGGGGATCTCCTTTTTTATTTGTTATTATAGCACCCATAAACACATTGTGTGACCAGCGTCTACTTACCTATCGACGGTTCATGACAGAACTGACTGACTGACGTACGGATCGCTGTCCGCATGTGCGTTCGGGGCTTAGTAATCGGGTTCCTTTGGCACCCTTTAGCTACGAAACCAATTGATAAGACAAACCGATATATCATCTCGGTCTTTGCTCAAACAAGTTACAAACCTGAGTTTGAATATGAGTAGTTAGTGTAACAGGTATAATTTCAATCAAAGAATAATAAATAAGTACCTATTACTGACGTAACTAAAAACATAACAAAATTATTTACCCCAATTGTTGGATTAAAATGTTTATCCGCCTGAATTCACGATGTGAATGCTCCTTTACTGAGCAAAGCTTAGAAACAAACGGTCGACGGGAAAAACTAATTTTCAACAACCCGAAAAGAAATACGAGATCCTTACAAAAGTAAATATAAAACGGCTGAACTCTTTGGACAATAAATTCTGAATTAATTAAATCGGTCAACAACTTGGGATGACGGATCCATTTGACACCACTTGATGTACTTTGAAACTTAAATCCTTACTAATATCTACTATAAATGAGAAAGTTTGTTTGTTTGTTGGTTAGTCCTTCAATCAAGCAGTAAAAAAAGCAACAGGTTGATCTAATTATGCATGGGTATAGTTGACAACTTAAAGCGTGTCATATTATAGCCTGTTCTTTCTTTTTATCCCGGAAACAGAGTTTTCTCAGGGGATTTTTAGGAGGTTGAGGTCTTATAACCTCTCTAGCTTTAGGCTATTACTGCTTAGGAAAAGCGTATATTTGAGTAACTAAAGATCTACTTTAATTCATTATTTTGATTTCGTGAAGTTAAATCGTGCACGGGTTTTATTGATTTGGACCTAAAACGAGAATTATCATCAGAGTCAAATTACTAATTTTGTGTTCCAGGGTAAAATAATGGATGCCAAAATTAGTTTATCATTAATAATTGTTAAATCTGTTAAATCTTGTCGCAATTATTCTGTTTTCCCAGACACGCCGATATAGCGTTTATCAATGTCGAATGCGCTGATTAAATTTGAAACCAAGTCGTTACGCACTGTCTGTCGGCCATTTTGGTCGTGTCACAGCGTAGGATTTAATGGAATTAGATGAGTTACAAACTTATTGTTGTTTTAACTTAACAGAGTTTAGTACTCTTTCTGGATGATAAATGGGAGTATCGGTTGTTTTGGCTTCACGACTTAAATAAAATTAATAACCATTGTAGTTTATCTAGTTATATATAGTTATCAGATTTGTTTTCAATTACTCAAGAGGTCACACTAAACGCGCGTACATGCGTGTATTCGTAAAAACGATTTATGATTTCCTTTGAGCTTATTACTTCGCTGTTTAGCGTTAAATATTGTCATTTCTTGTTTTCTAAATTACAATTAAGTTGAGATAAGTTAGCATAATATACACGATTTCATGTTCTAATTATTTAAAAAACTGTCAAAAGCGCTAAAAGGCCGATAATAACGCTGAGCGACTCGGAATCGTGAACTGAATCCCCGGTTTCAGTTTTCATTAGGGTTCCCTGTATACAAGTAGGATACTATACGATAGTAATATAAAGCGTAGTATGTACTACATGCCACGGGATTACACGAAATATCTGCTTCCCTAGAATTGGTCTATATTGCAATAGGCATAAAAATTTTATTAAAAATATTCCATCGCAATGAAAGATATCGACGTTTACTCACTGATTAATAGCTATTAATTCATATAGTTATTTTCGTAAAAAGTATTTCATACGTCCATTTCAAAGTCGATTAAATAAATCAAACACGGAGAACTAGTCATCGCTAACAAGAATTAATTGGAGTAAAAATAATAATATAAATGAACTGAAAATTTCAGTTAAATTTAATATGAAAATCCACACAAAGCTGATAATACGGTTTATTAATTTTATGACTTCATTAATAAGGATGATAGGATTTTATTTTGATAATTGGTTGGTCAATCTGCCATTATAACTATATATGGTAGAACTGCATGATACCTGTGGTAGAGCTGTTGTTTTGAGGAACGGTATGGGAACCCACCGCATTATCATCTCAAAAAACTAGAAATCCTACCACTTCTTCCACTCGGTAACTTTACGTGGAAGAAGATGAGTTGTTTAAAAATCCTGCGGGAACCCTCTGTTTCTCCGGGATAAAAAGTAGTCCATGTCAGTTCCGAAGTCCTCAACTATACCCAAGCAAATTTGGAAAAACTAAATCAGTGAAATAGCTATTGTATCTCGTACGGTCTATATCGAAATCGTACGATTCGCCCAGTCATCATTCGACATTCACTCATTATTATAAATACGTCTTTCGTTTACTCATGCATCAGTGCATATACCATCGCATCGCGCTCACATTACTGTAATTAGGTTATTATTAGCCTAAGTAGGGGCCAATAAACTTAAACCTAAACTTCAAACAGTTTTATTACTGTGCAGTCCTGGACCGTACATATGGTCCTTCGAGCCGGATCTATCTTAATAGATAACAGTTCTGACTACGTACATAAACTTCATGAAGATGAGATGGAACTGTAGAAAATTTCGCCACCAAGGGATCACAAGTCGTAGATAAAAACGCGTCGCAAATCGTTTCCGAGCCTCGAGCTTACAATTCGCATAAACCCGAGCGTTTCCCGGTTTTCTTTTCTCGAGCATTATGCGGGGACTATAATTCAATGTCGTCTGTTAATTGGCCTCATCATATATGAGTCTCGAGCATTGAATTACTCGTGCTCGGCAAGTTGGTTTTCCTATTGTAATACGAGTGTTTGGTTGTATTCAAAAATTTGTTGAGAATTTTGCTTGGCTTGCTAATACAGTTGGCCTTGGGATTTTTGAGAGCACGCCACTTAGTACTCTCTACCACCCACATTTCTCCCCCTTCTCAAAGTCTTAGTTAATCTCTGCAGGTCAACCCACACTGTACATTCCGGGCTTATCGGTGCAGTTTTAGACCCTTCTCTAACTAGAAATTATAGAGTTCCCTTGAATTGAAAAACCTTATTCCTCGCGCAACGAAGTCGCGGGCATCATCTAGTTATTTATTTATTATTTATTTTACTCTTTATTTACACCAAAACAATAGCAGAGAAAAAATATATATTAAAAGAGACAAAAGGTGGCCTTATCGCTTAGTAGCGATCTCTACCTGCCTGGTAGAGATCGCTACCTTAGGAATAGGAAAACTTAAGAAAGAAATGAGTTGTAGGTAGGTTAGTTATGATAATATCCTTAAAATTAAGTTACATTTACCAAACGACGGTCTGTGTTTTGGAAATGAGAAAGACATCTCTTTTTATCATAATAACAAAGCATATTTAAAATCGTTTTAGTACTCATTTAAATTTTAAAAAGCATCGCAAAAGAATAATTTGTATAAAGTTCCAAGAAATTAAAGCATTTCTGTCTAATTTATGCCTAGGGCGCTTCCTTGCGAGCGAAACTTTATAATAACATCAGTTGAATATAGCACAATGCAAATGTGTGTATTTAATTAGGGAGCGTGAAGTTCTAAACAATTTATGAGGCCACGTTAAAAGTTCCATAAGCGTGACGTTTTATGCCTTATGAAAGTAAAATGAGCGAATCCTGGGTAAGCGTTAAGCGGCCGCTCGGGGCGGTATGCCGTCTGGAACGTCTGTTTAGGCATTTACTTAAAGCTGGCATAATTTTGTTGTCTCTGCGTCCGCAGCGTAAACGTTTATGTGAAGGGTTAGGCGGTATCAAGACTTGAATCGTTTACAGGCTTGCTGAAAATATTGTGCTCATAATTATTTTCAAACTAGCTTTTCCTCACTATTTAGAAGAGGAATTCTCTGTTTTTCGGGGACAAATGGTAGCCAATGTCACTTACCAATGAGGGTTTTCACGAAAATTTACGCCACTAGCTGGCGCCACTTTGGCAAGAGGTCTCCAATCCCAATAATGAAGGCATTAGTCTCCATTTACATACTTTTATATATTTTATATAATATATAATTATATATAATTAAAAATACCAAATTAAATGTAACAAATACTAAAAAAGTTTAGTACTTGCATTTGAGCTTAAATTATGTTAAATTACACAATGAGAAGACTGATTTTAATCATAGAACACTATAAAATATTTACATTTTTCTAACACTGAGACTTTCGGCAGCTCGTAATCGTATTTACTGAAGTGATCTTTGTTGACCTCTCAGAGCTGCCGCCTAGTGGATTTCATTTTAGAAAACCGTCATTTTAACCATATCCATGCAAAAAAGTTAAGCTGATTCATTTCTCCATGGCTATGTGATTGAATGACAAACCAACAAACGAATACACTATTGCATTTGTAATATTAGTAAGGATATTGAAAAAGGAGCTGATAAATGACTGGCTTTAGTGAGTGTAATAGGTATGGATATATTACCCCCACAAATGTCGATGAGTGTTATATAATCCGACTAAATCTCCCTATTTTTCGACCTTTCGGATCTAAAGGATCACTCATTAATTTTCATTGCTCGATAAGTATACGGAATACGGGCGATTTCTTAAATACTTAAATCCCCCGATCGTTCGCTTGCTAGGCCCGCTCTTATAGAGTAAGATCGCATTGTAGTAGAGCGGCTTATATCGACTATTTTTCCAGTGATGAAATAAGCCATCCGATCAGTTATATTACTAGTTATAGATAAACTCGAACTCACGTGAATCCCTTCGAGAAAAGTTTAAAATGATTGTTAGTATAACTTACACTATCACGCTATCACATGATTTTAGAGAATTGAAACACAGTTTTCTACTCCATTATCAGAACCTTCTCTTTATTCCTCGTTCATCATCTATCTATTTATATATTCTTCTTGGTCTCATTGAGACCATTCGCATCAAAATCGGTCCATTCGGTTAGGGAGCTACGAGGGAACAGACCGACACAGATACACAGACCCACACGTCAAACTTCTAACACCACTCTGTATTCGTGGGGGGTTAAAATAGCGTAGCCTAGAGCTCAATAATAAATGCTGAAAGCAACTCGCATTCGCGCTTAGGATTTCCAACGAAGCCGCCGTCGCATATTCATTAGTTCATTAATATTACTGACCTACTCCCAGTTCCAAATACCTCAATGGCCCAACGGTTACAGATGCGGACTGAAAACTGAAAGGTCGCAGGTTCGAGCACCAACCGTTGCACTATTGTTAAGCGTACACAAGTTTTTCGCTTATTTGGAGGTGAGAGGAGAATAAAAGTCAAGTTCAGTAGCAAAAAAAAAATATGATACTATAGGTACCTCAGTAGGTAGGTAGGTCGTTACTGTCCCAAACCAGTAAAGTTGTCAGTGTACTTAAAGGCTGCAGTAATAAATACTTAAAGCAACTACGCCCAAAGCTTTCAGCGGAAGCGTCGGTCGCATATTCATTACTTCATTATTATTGCTGACCGGCACCCGGGTTGAAATATTCAATGAGGTAGATCACTTCGTTCGATTTTATATATTACTAGCTTTTTCCTGCGGCTTCGCTCGCATTAAGTCCGATTTTTCAAACCCCTATTTTACTCCCTCAGGGTTTGAATTTTCAAGAATCCTTTCTTAGCGGATGTCTACGTCATAAAAGCTATCTGTATGCCAAATTTCAGCACTATCCGTCCAGTGGTTTGAGCTGTGCGTTGACAGATCAGTCAGTCAGTCACCTTTTCCTTGTATATATTTAGACTAGCTGATACTCGCGACTTCGTACGCGTGGATTGAGAGTTTTTTTGGGGTCCCGCGGGAACTTTCTTATTTTCCGGGCAAAAAAGTAACCTATCTGTTATTCCAGACTATAATCTATCTCTGTACCAAGTTTCAGCTAAATTGGTTTAGTCGCTGCGACGTGATTGAATAACAAATATCCATCCATCCAAACATTCGCATTTATAATATTAACTAGCCGAGACTTTATCTGCGTAGTGGATTAAGGTTTTCAATTCCCGCGGGAAATCTCTAATTTTCCGTGATAAAATGTAGCCTGTGCCAATCATGCATATGAGCATTCTCCATACCAAACAGCCTTATTGGTTCATTCGTTGTAGCGTGAAGGAGTAACAAACATCCATCCATCCATCTATGCATCCTCAAAAATTTCGTATTATATTAGTAGAAAGGATAAGGCCATACATACAGTGAATTCAAATTCAAAATTTATTTATTTCATGTAGGCCAACTTGTAGCTCTTATGGCACGACATAAATCTACCACCGGTTCGGAATGCAGATTCTGCTGAGAATCTGCGAATCTTGGCTGGGTAGAGTTCAGCGAGATGTCATCTCGACGAAAATCCCACCATGCCTGAAGAAATTTTTTTCGAAAGAAATGTAGCTGAAATCACATGGCTCTTTAACACTGCGCCTTAGCAAACTCTGAGCTGCTTAAGTTCTGTTAACACTATAGAAATATTTCCGAAGTTTTCGAATGTGACCGATTATATTGCTTCTCGTCATAATGTTCATATAGCCTATCCCTTATCATTAAAATGTGTAATTTAGATAAAGGCGTTCCGAAGCTACTCATATGCGCAAGCTTTTATAATCTAGTTTTCCTTATAGCGGAGATAAAAAATAAAAAATGGCGCATAATTTCTCGCAAAAACGCTCAAATGGAACGCTATGCACTATAACTTTACGCTGATAGCCTTTCCTGTGTTACAGCCGCGTATTATTAAAAACTTGCCGATTTTAAAAAAATAATGTAGAAACGAGGGATTTATGGCGCAAAGTTTGCGACGAATCAAGCGATTGTAATAATGTCTTTTCCTGAACAGTGAACATACTTATATAAAATTATCATCCCTTTGTATCTACGTAAAATACCTACTCTCATCTCCATACACTAACTCAATCGATAAAAATCCACTGCTGGACATAGAATACGTTCTTGTGCCGCCTACATCAAGCGGCTGCCAGCGACTCCCCTGAGATCGACTATTGACATAATATAGTTAACCAATGCTACGTATCCCGGTACGGGGTCGCCATTTACTTTTGAACCAGTGCACCTTTGGAAATTAACTTCTACAAGTCATGTGACCCGCTCCGCTCGTTGCTAGTTCAGCTTTGCGACTCGATCAGCTATGTTGGTAACCCTGGTTCTCCTACGGACCTCTTCATTCTTGATTAGATCCCACAGAGACAGATATACTCTCTAAATGGCTCAATGAGCGACATTGAGCCATTTTAATACTACGTAGGCATATAAAATAAATATTATTCCATCTACAAATACACATTTTCTCGTAAATTATTATAAATTACTATGTATTTCTTTTTACCTAAACAAAAGTAATTTAGTCTGCGAAATTACAAAGAACAGCAATCACTCCACGTTAACAAAGATCGCCCGGAGCGAGCTCTACGCTGAATCATCAAGAGAAAACAACGAGCAAACAAATGTTTGAACAAATCAAACTTGCACGCCTCGCGAGCACATGCTCCCAAGTTACGCTTAATTTATGCATAATATTGAATACGCTGTTCGCCTTGAGGAAATGAGATCCCTTTGTAGTAGGCAGACGTACTACAATGTTTGATAATAATATTTGCAACTAATAGCTAACTCTGTGCAGCAGACTCGTATCAATTTCCAAAACTTCTTCTTTATCTTGTCGTGCTTCTCCACTAATGATGCCTGGCCATCATCTCTATCTTTCGCCGAACGAAAAAGCTGTCCAACTTTGCCAATTCCTTTCCATTCACGTATGCTTCTAAGCCAAGAGCTTCTTTAATCAATGCTCCTCTTGCGCTTAGCTTTTTGCCTATCATGGTGGTCTGAAGGAGACGGAATATCGATTATATTTGTCCCAAACACCTTACCTTTAATGCACCTTTCTGCGGTCGATGGTCTTCGTCGTTCATAATATTTTCGACCCGACTTATATGCAGTATTCTTCGGTATGGTTCTTAAAATTCACAAGAGCGCGTGAACTTTACTTTTAGTTACGTCGTGTACATGCATATTGCGTAAGTTGCGTGCATGTCATGAGCCTAGGTGGGAGCGGTAGGCACGAGCAAGCTCTCGCTCACACTTATACAGATACGACACACACACCACCATGAGCCACGCGCCTTCGTGAATTGTAAGAACTGTAGCACTATTTATCTCTAAAACCTTGAATTTTTTGTGAGTCCAAATAATACACGAATGCTGTTGCCATCTGTAAGTCTTTATTGTAGATATGAATAGCAACTCGCAACAAAATGCGGTGTTAAAACAGTGTCTTTTCAATAAAACTAGGTCAACAGCTCGGAGCCTAGTTGCTTCAATTTTTTTCTATTGATAAAACCATATTTCAGTACGGTGTCAGTTATTTATTATCCAACTACCTGCTACTTGAGGTCACTGGTAGCTTTATGTATATTTCGCCGATTAATTCTAAGAATCGTCACTTAACAGTTTATAATAAAGATTCTAATAAGCCCAAACACACTATAGTGTATATCTGCTAGGAAATAAGCTGATGATCTTCAAACGCCAGAGCAGATTTTCATAAATTATAACTAAGATCTATCTCGATCACATTAGTTTTCAGACAAAAAAACAGCATCAAAAACGGTCCATTCGTTGGGTTTTTTTTAATAAATTGACTAGTGCTTGGCTGCAATCTCACCTGATGGTAAGTGATGATGCAGCCTAAGATGGAGCGCGCTTGCCTAGAAGATGCCTATTAACTCTATTTAAAGTTTAAAACTACGAGGAAACGCACAGACATAAGATACACTAATACGAATACACACGTCAAGCCCCTGTTTTTTCGTCGGTAGCTAAAAAATACTTATCGAAATCATTAGTGTAACTATAATACCTCATTCGTTAAGCCACTTTATCCTTCGTTCCTAGCTTCAAAGTCTGATTACATTTGCAACTAACGGGTTAGATAGGGACCTCTGTGTCAGTGCATTGGACCGAGTTGAACGCTGAGATAATTATGCAAATTCCATTATGACGTAAACGAGTGGCAAAGTGTATTCGTTTGCGCGATAGAGCACGTCAAAGAAACTTAACGGCTTTGAGTTTATATTAAGGACGTGATCGGAAAATTGAGTTTGTAAATTGAAATCGCTCTAATGGCTTTCAACTGATATCTGATATAGACTAATCACAAGGGATTGATAACAACATTACTGCACGACCCGATACACTTGCATTCTCAATGGTACTTAGGTACTAATAAAGTAAATTAGGAGTGTTTTGGAAACAAAATATTCCTATTTTCTTTTACTCGTTTGAAATTAAAGTTTTTCATTCCCACTTATACTTATTAATATTCTTACAATGTTATAAATGCGAAAGTTCGTGAAAGTGTGTGTGTGTGTGTGTGTGTGTGTGTGTGTGTGTGTGTGTATGTGTGTGTGTGTGTATGTGTGTGTGTGTGTGTGTGTGTGTATGTGTGTGTGTGTGTACGCAGTCTGATGCTGAGATATATAGAGCGTGCGGAAATCACCACTTCAGATTACTTTTAATCAGATGGCGGAAGCGAAGCTGCGTTAAAAGCTAGACTGTTCAAAAGATTTAAGTACCTAAACCCTATATTTACACCATCAAACTTCCCTAAGACGAAAACATTAAGATTTGCAACCAACGGTCAGATAAAGTGCTGGAAATGAGGTCCTTTTCAAACTAAAACTATTTGTCAGATAATTGGTGTAATTACAGTACAATTTCCTCTTGAGAGACTCTTCAGCGAACAAAGAGTAATTTGATGGATATTTCAGCCACAATTCTCTTCGCTTCCTAAGCTTTCATTCAGCGTAAAATTTATAAGTAAATTAAGAGTTTGATGCAGGATTTATAACTTTATAAATGAAATTAACAGCGTCTATGATTTCTGAAGTTCAAATAGTAATGCAATTAATTAGGATTTTTCTTTTTAAATCTTTTATGAGGTTCTACAAAAATGTCCGTCCCATTAGACTGTAGCGATATTGTTCTAAAGGTCAACCCAATTGTTACCTGAAGGGACTGTAGAAATAACTCTATACCTACTTATCTTGAGAAAACTCTTTGGCCACTTGCAGAGGGGAGCCCAATTCTTAATCCCAAGATTAGTGATTGAAGGAAGAATTGTAGGCAGGAGAGCACAAGGTCACCAAAGACACAAGTGGTTGGATGATGTGAGGGAGTGGACTGGGCTTAGCTATCCTAAATTGAAGGAAGCGGCTTTAAATAGAGAAGCTTTTCGCATGCCGACCGCCAAACTTCATTTCGAAGAAGGCACATGATGATGTTGAACTTTTTCCCGCGATTTCGTACGTTTAGATTTAAGGCCCTAAATTCTGTGAGTTTTTTTTTGCTTTTCTTGGATAAAACATAGCCTATGTCATACTCTAGTTTTTCAGCTATACTGATACAAAAAACACTCCGTTGCTGTGTGATTGAAGGACAAACCAACACATTTTTGCATCTATGATATTTATATAAGTATGAATATTCATACTTATCTTAGTTCAAAGGAGAATCTGCAATAATAGATGTAATTTTGGTTTTAATAGCTCGCGTAAAGATTTGTATCTTGTCGTACACAACGCCAACATTCACCACACCCTAAATTTTCTTTTGTTCTCAAACGTAAAAAGTTTACACATTACATTTGGATTACATTCCAAAGCTATCTCCTTTAGGACCAATTTCATCAACGTGGAGTGAAGTTTAACCGAGGAATAAATTCGGCGTTCTGACAGTTTTTGTATTGGAAATCTGGCAAAATAACTTTACGCTCGGATAACACTTATTTTACGTTGGTTATTGTTGTTTGTAGACGCAATTCTAAATAAGTAAGTTTTAATCCTAACGTTAACGTTAAGACACCTCGTATGTAACTATACCTAGAAGTAAACTCATAGCAAACCTATATTATGTTGAGCATTGCGCTGAGACTGCGCATCGCATCATAATATAGTAGTGTCGGCTTCCCAGTGCAAACAGAAACAAACATTAACCTAATAATAGTATATCTATTAAGTATCAAGTTTGTATAGTTAACGGAGATTATATAATGTATAATGACGGGGAAGTATTTTATAAACTTTAATAAACTGTTTTTAGAACTTAAAAACTAACTAACATTTACACGAAAATGTGTAAATGTATAGAAACAGCTTAGTGGTTTGGGTTGAATATAGGTACACTGCCATACTCCTTCTAAGTTATCCCGCTACCATCTTAGACTCCATCGTCACTTACCATCAGGTGAGTTTGTAGTCAAGGACTATCTTGTCATCTAATAAAAAAAACATACGTAGGTCTTGTAAACTGCTTATTTTTTTATATTCCACCTTTGAACCATCGGATTCCGTCTGTGATTCTTAAGATTTTTATTAAACGTTGGAATTACCTTACAATATTATCTTGAGAGAAACCACAATGTTATAGAAAAACTCTGGTTAAATAAGTAATTTCAGACGACGGAAACGGGAAAATAAATTAGCGTGATAACGTTATTTAATAACCCAGGTTCAAAACTCCCCGTTTGCACTCACAAAGGTAAAATCGTAAAGTATATTACATTATGTTTTATCACCGGTAGTTATCAAGGGACTTGGTGCAATTATGGTTATTAACAACGAGATCGAAGATGACTGTTTTGATAGCTGGCACGCACGTGTGGGTTCGTTATGATAGCTATTATTTTGATGGGATCAATAACTACCAGAAAATTGACCTGATTGATGGACTTTTAAGCTATTGCATAGCTTCTATCGCGGGCCAGCGTGGAGACCGAATCCAGAAATTCCGTAACGAAAATAACCTGACCTCTTCTACGGTGAGCCGCTAGATGGCGTTGATAAAAAATGCTATGCAATAGCTTTACCGCGGCAGTCCTCGAGTGCCACACTTTTTTTTTTTTATTATTATTTTAATCTATTAGGACATAAGAAGGCCACTCAGAGCCAGCGGGAGAGGGCTCGAAGTATCAATGCGAGATACCAAATGAGAAATGAAGTCACCGACAGGGTGGTGGTGGTGGTGGGATATATAGTTCGAAAGGCTGATGAATCGTTGGGGTCTCTATGGTCATTTTATGTAATGCTCTTCCACACTTGCGTGATGAAACGTCGACTACTAACCGCACAACAATTAACGTCAGAAGTTATCGCTTCTCTGTCGCATTCACAAATGCTTTGTGATGTGTATTTCTATACATCGGACTTAGCTATCGTCTGCAGGTTTAGCGTTTATTGCGAACACCAAAAAAGCTTCTCTCAGCGATAGACGTAAGTTTTGGAGAGGCATTAAGTACCTACCACCAATTTTTCGTTCCTGATTTGGAGGCCGCGCTTCGCTCATTCCCTTTGACACGTACCTACGTAGAATTTTTAAAATTTTAGGACAGAAAAATAAATATTTTTAATTTTTTTTTTAATCTTTAGGAATTTTAAAAGTCGTAGAACAAAAGTTATATATTAATGCGTAGAAGGTTGTTGGCATTTTATAATTACCCCTGTATATTTATAGGAGAAGATCTACAAAAAAGAACTAATGTCTTCTCTCGTCCAATCACAATGAAAGTTCATACTTATATTTTTTGTATAGGTTCACTTATCCCCAGCGTCCTTTCCCCGGGCGATATAAATCTTATTTCAACAAAAATAATCTCAAATCTAAAAGAAGAATTCGTAATTTGACTTGCTTTTCATCATCAAGATAAATTTACAACGCTATATAAAAAGAAATGAAAGCGTTAAATTATAATATCAAAGAAGTGAAATTTTTCATTTGACATAAACAACGCGAATAAAGCAAACAACATTATTCCTTCATTCAATTTTATGCAAATATGACATAAAATACCTGTTCCCTCCATTCCTTTGAGTAAACACAATTAGATTTTTCAATGTCTAATTTCACACAAATTAAGCAATCATGTTTTATTCACGACTTATATTATATAAATATTGAGTATTTTCATAAATCAAAATGATTTATTTGGTGCCAACCAGTAGTTCTTATGATAAGTCAAGTCATTTTGCCGATTTGGGACGATTCACAATTTACAAACATGTAGAACTATATCTATAGGAGTGTAGCATGATACATCAAACTATCTTATGGGTTGCTGAATGCAAACCGATTGTTTCCGTACCCCTTTGCCAATTATTATTAACTAAGTGAGATTTCAATGAAACGTCGAGTGACGTCTAACTGATACGTTACTACTCAAAGGTTAACTCTGTAACTATTACCATAGTATTTAACGACGAAAGCCCCGCCCATTCCCTGTAGCCAGTGGCAGAGAAGTGGACACGAAACACATTTGTGCATCGCGTGACTAGAACTCCCTAGTTACAGATTTAGTCCAGCGTTTTAAGTTTCTAATGTATTTTTTGTAAACTTACATGATTTGTCACGATAAAATTACGGCAAGTAACATTTTTTAGTGTGATTAATGATTTAAATATTTTGCGCGATAATATCAGAAAGTAGGCTTAATTACACACCCCTGATACTGAATACAAGTGATTTAATTTACTGCTACTAGTACCGCAACACGGCCTGTCGACGTTTTCTCTAAGTACACACCGCTATTTGGTATGCCCTTCCGGCTTCCGTTTTTCCAATTCATTCACTTCAATTTGGGTACCTTCAAATCAGGAGTGAACAGGCATGTTCTAGGCAAGCGTGCTCCATCTTATTTTAGTACTAGCTTTTACCCGCGGCTTCGCCCCAGCCGTCTATTAAAACTAATCCGAAGAGGGGATTCCTATACAAAATTATTATTTCAGATTTTTTTGATTTTTCAGGTGTTCTTTTCGGTTTTCCCTATTTTTTTTTGTCCCTAAAAAAATAGAGCGAACAAAAAATTTCAAATCGGTCAAGCTGTTTTTGAGTTTACGGTGTATGGTGTTTAAGTGTTTTTTTTTTGTGTCCAAGCAACTTTACAGAAGATCTACGAAATTAAGATAAAAAGACCCTAAAAAGCCAATTTAGATGCAGCACTTTTCTGACATCGAGTGGTATTGTAAATGGCGTAATTACAACAATATAATAGAGGAGGACAAAAATAAATATGTCCAAAGGCCATTATGGAATAAATTGATAACGGCTGTAGGAGGCAATTTTTCTCTATCTATTGTGCGAATGATGGAGACAAAGGCATTGAGAACAAAGCTTTTGTAAGCGCAATGCAGTCTGAATGAAATGCTTTGAATGTTATTTTAAACGTTCTTTGGGATAATCGATTCAATGCACTTGTTTATGCACCTGTATAAATTAGCCTTTACTATATCATTTTAAGTATAAAGCTACCTAGCGTCTTCGTTCCGTCCCAATGGGCTAACGTAGTGCAAAGGGATAAGAGCTACGCGATAGAAAGAGAGATACTTCTCGATAAATATCACTGTAGTTAAGTCAGCGCTACGCTAAGCATCCTGAATAGTACCTTATTGTGTGGTAGCACGCTATTTATTTAAATGTTTTTGCGGAGTGAATCTTCTGAATCTGTATTATAATATTGTATTCTGTGCTTTAGCTTCACCTCCGTAAAATTCCAGTCAAGCTATCTCTTAGGTTTTACTTAACCAATTTTGATCAAACAAAGCGCATAATCCATCGTATCTATTATGACTTATCGACACAGGTCTTTTGCTCTATTCGCTTCGTTCTTGTAGCATTTGGATCCAACAGGTTCATAACTATGATGACTTCAGCACACACGGTCTTATTTCTACCATCACTGTGATTTCCAACGCAAAGTCCACGCTTAAACATGAATAAAGCGTTATAAATAAAATTCGAAAAGAAAAATGCGTGGGTAGTGCCTTACCCGTTACTGGAAAAAAGCAGCCATTTGGCCTTTAGCGGGTCATTAGTCAACGTCTCTAACCCAAAAAAAATTTTTCACGTACTTCCTATCACAGTAAACGTAAAAGTGAACATGAAATGTATGTGATATGATGAAATAAAAATTTAAGCTAAAAGCTCCAACCAGTAAGGCAAGGGTAACCAGAAGTAATAGGATTTAGTGTTAAAGCCACCTATTTTGTTAGTAAGTAGGTCATCTGATACCCAAAGGAAACCAATTTTATCTACATGTAAGGCTGTACTTCATAGTTGAAATCTGCAGGTAAAACGGATCGTTTATATGCCTACAACCTTCGTAAACCTTCGTACAAGCTTCCTGAACTAATATAATATATTAAGTATTATATACGCTCGGTTTTGCCTGCACAGTTTTACCGATGTCTAGCCTAGTGTTGCCACAGATGTCAGGGTTCGAATGCCAGGCCCGGTCCAGTCATTTACTATTTGATTTAACGGTAAAGGAAAATATCGGGAGCAAACCTACATACCTGAGATTTTTCCATGATGTTCACAAAGGTGTGTGAAGTCTGCCAATCCGCAGTTGGCCAGCATGGTGGCCTAAACCTTTCTCATTTGAAAGTACCTACTGGTGGGCACAGGTGTCGTCCCATATTCAACTGGATCAACCCATTGTCGTTGGCCCACTATCGTACCTAGTAGTCACACGACGACGGGTTGATGATGATGAGGTAAAACAAGTGTAAATTGAAAATTTAAACACCCCCCGTCATGTGAAATTAAAAAAGTATAGGTATGTAATTCGCCATTTTGTGGTGGCGGCTATCTTGGATTTATCATAGTGTTAGTATTGTACTAGTCAAGCCCTTTCATTTGATACCCAAATTGAGGGAGTTGTGAAAAAACAAAATGGGTTCATCCGTTCTGCTGCTACGATGCACAGACAGACACACTCACACACACACACGTCAAACTTAAACTTATAACGTTGTTTTTGCGTCGGGGGTTAATTAATGGGATTATAAGCGGAAGTTTTTACAAGAGACAGCTAAATCCAGCTAATGGATGTCATTGGTATCCCTTATGATTGAGAATGTATGGAATCCCTACAGAATTACAGTAAAGACCTAAATAATATGCCAAACGAGGCATTTACAACCTAGGCACATTATGTGAGCTAACATTCCGCTTGAATTACTCGTTGGCTTCATTAACGGTTATAACAACACGGCTTACATTTTATACTATGGGCCCGTTCAAAAGCAATTTATAAAAGTGCTTCGGGCTCGTGAATTTTAAAGTTGTAAATTAAAAATTTACGTTATAAAAATACATAAAACTAGCTCTTATCTGGGCATTCATTTACATGAATTTATGAGGTATGATAATTTAGGTTATTAATTTCTGAATTGATTAATCTTAAGGTCAATACCTCTTCCATGCGTTACGTTAACACATTCTAAGATCTAGTATTCATTTTGTATGTCAAGTTAATAACTTGATTAATGACAATATCAATTCATCATATTATGTTTAAGGAGGTTTAATGTATTTTATACATGTAAGCAATACAAAATATTAAGAAGTTACTATTTTACATTTGGGTTTTAGCATCAAAAATTACAAATAAATAAATCCGAATTGGAGCGGATTTTTTATCGAAGCCTTGTTATTATACTGTTGCTTGGTAATTGAATAGCGAGATCCAATTGGCAACATTAACAAACAACACATTTTGATACCGCCCTTTAGACGTTCGTAATGGAAACCATTATTTTTAACTTAGCCTCCATTTTTGTTAACTCGTTTTTTCCGTAACGACCTAACGGCACTGTTACAGGTGGTGCGTCAGCGTAGCGATTTTACAACGCTGTGCTATGTAATTTTTGTTTTACAAAAATTGTGATCGTCACAAAATATTTATTGCCTTAGTAACCTTAGTAATTTTTATAGTTATATATCTTAATACCTCTGCCTGTTCTCACATTCGAGGGCTTTTGGAAGAAATCTCTTCCTTAGAAATAAGCTGTCCTTGTGCACGTCCTTTATTTATGTTTATGTTTCTTTTTTATATTACTGGTACTAAATAAATAAATAAAAGCAATAACCAAAAATGTGATTTCTTTGAGTACCTATATAATCAGATTTCTTAATTCGGGATATCGCATTTATTATACTAAGAAAATGTTTTCAAACATTTTCAAATATTTAATATATAAAACCTTCACAACCTATAAAATTCGTATTAAAGGAATACCATTTCATATGATTTTTAACCACAGGTAGGACACACTTTATTTAAATAATAAAAGGCAAAAATGACTGACTGATGACTGACTGATCGATCAACGCACAGCTCTAAAGGCAGACATACAGATAGTTATTATGGCGTAGGCAATAGGCATCCGTTAAGGAAGGATTGGAAATTACGACACTAGCAACCGAGCGGCTCTATCTTTGTATGATAGGGCCTTTATTTGCCTCTTTTTGCTTCGAATTAACGGCCTGGTGATTTGTTTTTTTTTTCTGAGTGATATATTGCGTAAACTTTTCTACAATTCGACGGTTTTATTTGTACTGTTGTAAATGATATACAGAGTTGGAAATATGTTATCGCTTAGGTATTCTATCTATCTTATATCCTAGTAGTTAATACTTCGATATCCTTTTCAAGGAGTGGGTAGTTCAGATCCAAGGCACATACCTCTTACTTTTCGGATTTGTGTGCGTTTTAAGCAATTTTATATCACGGAAACATGAGGAAACCTGCCATAGTTTTCTGTCATAGTTCTCCATACCGAGCGGAAACTAGTTCCCAGTAGTCGTGATGGGTTGAGGGGATTATGATTATAACGCCTTATTATAATGAGTTTTATGAGGAGCCTATTTGGTACCACTGATAGCCAAATGGTTTTCCAACAACGCACCACTACACAAGGATTTCAGTCGTTTATTAACATACTCGTAAAGTTAAAAATGCATTGGTTGGACTAAATCCGCACCAATCTCGATAGTAAGGTCCACAAAGCCTTGCATTCAACAGAGTCCTTGGTGGAAGGGTAATGGGGAACACGATGCAGAGAAAGACAGAGAGAATGAGAACGCGATGTTTTCATGAACATCTCGTCGATTCGTAGCTATGTTACGGCGTGATTTAATTTGATTTGATTGAATAAAAAACCGTCTAACAAACGCAATGAGGATCAGTAAGGTTTTTAACTAAGAATGCAGATTTATAGAGCTAAGAAATCCTTAACATACAGTGCAAAAAATTTTGTTCTACGACAAAAATTGACGAAGTTATGAAGAAATTACTAGCGAAGTTCACTAACGTGCCGGCGCGGTAGGCTGTGACGTCACAGTGACGAACCACGCCAGTTAGCCGTTGGCAGCGATACGGCGCGCAAGTTTTTTGATTGGTTAAACAAATTAAGTGTTCGATTTGTGTCTAATTCACTTTTCTAACTATGTATAAATATTGTATAGTGCCAAAATGTACAAATACTTCTTTTAAAACGCCCGAAAAACTGTTTTTTAACGGGACAACTGGCTGAATATTCAAATAATAATAACTTTAAAACTATGCAACTTGTACCTATACTTTTCATTCATTCTTTCTCAAACCTACCTACTACTTACAGCAGATTAGACCCAAAGATTACTACTATTAAGAATACACTTTATTCCTAAGTTCTGAATACGTCTCTGCTATACTTTACTTACATTAATTCTTTCTTACACCTGCCTGCTACTAACAGCTTAGACCTAAATATTGCTAATAAGCAGGTAGGTATCTATTTTACGTACGTAGATAAATAAGCAGCCTTACCTTTGCAGTTTCCATCCACGGATTTCAGCGCTGGTGAACTTACAATGATTACTAAGGTAATCAAATACCATGAACCTAGAATATTTATACCTAGAAGCGCAGTAGTTGACGCGATTATAAGCCATTTTTAGGGATATTAAATCATATCCGCACGCCTATCGTCGCGTTAGTGTTCAAGGTCGAGTCTTACTAGGACGAGCTCGCACAAAAATATTAAAAAATGCCGTACTGTGCTGTGAAAGGATGTAATAATTCATCACATAAAAAACAAAAACATTTAAACATCACATTTCACAAGTAAGTACCTACTTCCAAAAAACTTACATTTTTGAGTAAAACATTCTTCACAACATAAAAATAAATCGTAGGTATCACAGACCCTATCGCAATGAAAATGTTGCTAGCTCTACGAGAAATATTTTACCCCGTAACTTTTTTTTCTCATTCTAAGTACCTGTTGTTTTTAATCCCGATTCACATTAGTTCATTTATGTATTACTAGGGTGACCAAATATTAATTATTAGGATGACCAAGTGGTACCTACTCTAGAAAAAAATTGTAAATGGTAGATTCATTTGACTATTCGAAAGCACTTTGTAAAAGTTTATTTGAATACAAATTATTCTATTCTGTTTGAATGACATCTAAATATTATATTAAAGGAAATGTTATGACTATTATGACGTGGATAGCTATTATGACGTGGGCATCTGTTAAGAAAGGCTTTTTAAAAATTTAACCCCTAAGGGGTTTGAAAAATCGAACTTAACGTGAGTGAAGTCGCGGGCAAAAGCTAGTGAGTTAGACTTCATTAAAAAATTACAAACAGAAACATCAATTTTATTTATTTATCTATACTAATATTATACAGCTGAAGAGTTTGTTTGTTTGAACGCGCTAATCTCAGGAACTACTGTTTCGAATTGAAAAATTCTTATTGTGTTGGATAGTTCATTTATCGAGGAAGGCTTTAGGCTATATAACATCACGCTGCGACCAATAGGAGCGAAGCATAAGTGTTGTCAAAAATGTTGCAAAAACAGGGAAAATTATCCGTATTTAAAATATTCTTTTAAAAACTTCTTAATCGCAATCATAATAACAAAAATTGACGCGGACGAAGTCACGGGCAACAGCTAGTATATTTATAAAATTGCCGCTTAAGGCTAAATCGGAAGATGAGTTTTCCCTACATCTAGGGAGAATTTCTTTCCAATCCTTCCGCTTGTGGCATGACTCACGCACACAAGTGCGTATCGGTGAATGTAATTACATGAACCCACACATTGTTGTGGTTGTTTTGAAGCTTACGTTTCGAGCGGAATTTTGTTAGAGACTTACTATCTATGTATAATTAATCTAAGACCATGAAAGAATCCACTTTTGGAAGGTTATCTGATTGAGCTTGCACAAAACCAGCTTCTACTTTACTTGTACTCATATTTGGAACGTTTTATATTTAAATATTACAAAATTATACTTTAAAACAACACTTTATTTAAATAAATTGCAAATAAAATGACCTGCGGTTAGTTCCCGCGCTCCGTCGATTCGTGTACTATGAGTAGCTACCGACTGCCGCATGCCGACTCGCTCGGACCGTCACTGTGACGTCACACGCATCCGCGCACCTTGAATGTAGGCGGCAGAAACAGCGTATGTTTAATACTTAATATCTTCGTAAGTTATTGTCCGATTTGGATAATTCAAAAAGGAATATCATTATTATGTAATAGAGAATAACGTGGATACTAGTTCTATTGAATTTGCTATAACTTTACTGATCCTCATTTCGTTCGTAGGTATTTATAATATTATTTTTATGAATTTTAACAAATTCAATTCCGTCTGAAGGATGTCGTAAGATGGCGAGGTACTTCAGACTGTTTAATTTCCGGCTTGCTGCCTCGAAACGTCGGTTTGCTTTAATCTAGAAAAGCGCCATCTTGAAAATAACATATTATTTTGTTTATTCTGTAACTATAACACGCAATCGAGATCAGACGATGTGTGGTTTACAAGTAATCGATTGTAGCATACATTTTAAATGCAAAAGTGTTTGAGCTTGTTCTTGAAAGACATGGAAGTAGGAAATTTCTTCTTCCATGTTGAAGCACAACCTCACACATCAATAGGGTAATGGATCGATTTGGCATTTGAGAGACCTAGTTACGTTAGGGTAGAATAAGTTAGAGTAGGGAAGGGCAGGTATTGAAAAAAACTCGAGGTCGGAGTACCTACCTGATAAATAATTTTAAATCGAATTTCGCATGAAAAACTAATTGTTTTTCATGCGCCTATATGGGCCTATGAGTGTAGTTAAAAGACGCAAAGAAGAGAATTCTACTTTCCTGATTCCCACAACCAAAAAAATATACAAAAGCAATTTTTCACTCCTAATACCTTACGATACCTAAGTCAATTCCAAAGAAGTTCTTATACGTCCTTAGAACTCCTGTTCACAAGAACAAACAAACTACAGGGGAGTTTATTGCACTTTGTTTCCCACCCCGCACTGTCACTTTCCAGTGTTTTTAGACAAACATCAATGGCGCCAATGGCGTCAAACTTTTATCACCCCGCCTTTGCTCCAGCGCTACATTATGCTTCCAATTTGTACAAGCGTTTAATGAAGAGTCTGGAGGAACATGACGTGAAAGGGACAAATTAACTCCCCCAGGCGACGACCCGCTCCCTTTTTTAACCTATTCTTTGTTTTGCTGTGAGCTCATTTATAGCAACGCTCGGTACTTTTTGATTGAAACTTCTTTGATTTATGTTGTCTTAGTACTCACTAGCAACTTATTTATTTATTTATTTATTAAAGAGGCACACAAAACAGGTTGAGACTAAAAATTACACAAAATATAAATACATACAGCTTATCGAGAACCAAGTAACAACCCTTAATATGTGTACACAGCATGATTGAATAAATTAATTAACGAGTCAGAAAATTATAACATAAAATTATTATTCTTTCTATTCTTCAACTATTATTCTTGTGTTAGTTAAACCTAGAGAATGTATACTCAGTTACACTTTTATTAGAAAGGTTAAGCTTCTGCTTGCGATCTCGTCCGCGTTGAAGGTTTTTCAAAATTCTGCAGAAACCCTTTATTTTTTCCGAGATAAAAAGTAGCCTCCGTGGCTCCGTTGCTGCGTATTGAAGGACAAATTAACAAACCAACAAAGAAACACACTTTCGCATAGCGCGCGGCTTCACTTAAGTTCAATTTGTTAAAACCCAATTATTTCCCTCTATTTCGGCCTCTATTTCGGCCCGATCCGACTAGTGATTTGAGCTATGCGTTCATAGATCAGTCAGTTACCTTTTCCTTCTACAGAAGAATAGTGTATTGTTATTTTCTTGAGTGCAGAAAAGAGTAATTGAAGGCCTAGATACGATTGCAAACATCTTCAATATAGGTCGTATTATTCTGCGTGGCGCGTTAATGACAAGCAGAAAATATTAAAAACCAACATCTTAGGTACCGGAACAATCTCCGGTTCCAACCGTTCACTGCATTTCGATATCCTTTGATTGAAATTCCTTTGACGCAAGATGGTATTTGAGACTCCTTTGAAATAAGACAGTTTCAAGTATTTATAACTAAGTTAAATGAGATGGGTGTTTGAACAGGACAAAGTGTTTATTACTACAGTCCTCTACAGAGAAAAATAAATAATGCTTTCAATAGATAGACTTCTACTGATAGAATATAATTATTATGTCTCTAAGAAGGATAATAAAGACCAAAAAACAATAACAAAGAGGATAAATTAATCCACTCGGACACTGCTCTGAGAATCGTCCGATTGCAACTCTATAACTTTGATTGAAATTCCTGTGAAGCAACATAGTATACTGTAACGATGATCGAAAGCTTTAAACCGAAACCCTTGGAATTTAATATAGGTATTTGTATACAAAGTGCGAGATCAAATCAGAAATGAGGAGATCCGTAGAACTAAAGTCACCGACATAGCTCAGCGAGTTGCGAAACTGAAGAGGAAAGGGTGGGACACATAGTTCGAAGAGCTGATGGTTGATGGTGTGGTGCCAGGGTAGCGACCCCGTACCGGGAAGCGCAGTGTTGGTAGACCCCCCACTGGGTGGACCGATGACATCAAACGAGTCGCAGGGAGCCGCTGGATTCAGGCTTCGCAAGACTGAGGCGAAAATGAAATGCACTTCTTTTATCTTCTTAGGCATTCGCTAAGAAAGGATTTTTGAAAATTCAACCCCTGAATTGGTAAAATAGGGGTTGGAAAAATCTAATTTAACGTGAGCGAAGCCGAGGGCGAAACATAGTTTTCAAAACAAAACTGTTGAACGCTACGTAGATTAAGTACCTACCTATAGAGAGCATTAAAATTTATTAGTCGTCTTAGTCTTAGTAAGTCTTCAAAAGTTTTCAGGTGCACACCCTTCCCTGCTTTTGTCATTTGTCTTCCGTCTCTCTCTCTTCCGTCCACACCTCTACGTTTCATTCTACGTTCTACCTACAAAGAGCAATGCTATACTTATTACGAGTGAAATTACTTTCAAGCGTCTTGTCAAAGCATTGACGAAGAAAAAGAAATTCCCGTCGAATTTAACTTTATAACAAACTTAGTGCTTTTCTCTGCTACAGTGGGTTTAACGAGCTAAGAATGTGTAACTCTGAAAATAGCTAAAACTACAGTGTCCAGGAATAAAACTCTTGAACGTTAAATAATTCGAAAGTTCGTGCAAAGTCACTCACAATTTTCTTACCTTTTTCAATAAACTTTTAAGTAGTATACTTTCATGTCTTCTTGCGCGAGTTAATCTAATAATTTTCTAGTAAAGCTGAGTTAGTTGAACTCCTAATAAAGCAAAGTAGTATTTCAAGTAGAGTTATAGAGAGCGCAGACTGGCTACTTATAGCAGCAGCCATCGGTCTTTTTATGGCTTTTTGCGTCTGCATCATGTTTTAGCGATTTTTGTACGCTGATTTTTGCGATTTTCAGTTGCTGATTTCTGCATTTATTTATGCCCACGTTAGCGTTAAAAGCTACAAAATTCTGATCGCTGCCGCTGCCCTCTCCCTTACAGATAAATACATACTTTGGAAACTTTATTCAACCGTGCAGTTTCAAATTAAATCCACTAAGGGTGGGTTACATATCTGGCGATCAGGGTATACGGTTAAATTTTACCACCAAAAAACTGCCCTTTTGGATTAAAAAAGACAAGGAGTTTCAAGTTTTTACCAATATTAAATACCGATTAGGGGTATGAGTACACTGCCATCCCCCTTCCAAGTTAGCCCGCTACCATCTTAGACTGCATCGTCACAATTAATGCCGATTTCTGGCACACCCAACAACCCACCGGCCTATACTAGAACTCATTTTTCTCGTTATTTGTTGGATCAGTTAACTTTTTCTGGTAATCTAACCTTAACCGCCTCACGTATAAGTAACTTACGGACTCACTAATCGCCGTAAGAGTCCCTAATCATTATTTAAGATTCTTCATTATAGATTAAAAAATCCGTACTTCGTTATTACAATAAACTCAATGACAGCTCATTAATATATTTTATGATAATAATGAGGTAGTTTCAATTAATTTAATTGTCACTGCGGCAGTACGAAAATGTACTTAATAAAACATCGTTATTTGAAATATAACGATGTTTGAAATAAAATAATCTGGTAATTTCAACCTAGTTATTAGTTCTTTCAATTCACGAGGGTACGTGGCTCATGGTTGTGTGTGTGTCGTATCTGTATAAGTGTGAGCGAGAGCTTGCTCGCGCCTGATCGCTCCCACTTAGTCTCCTGACAGGCACGCATATTTACGCAATGTGCATTACACGACGTAACCACAGGTAAAGCGTCCGTAACTTCGTGAGATAAACGCACTATGAATATTTTTTTTATTTTAATACAAGTATTTTACAGCATTGCAGATTCTCGAGGATGATAAAATTTATTGCTCAATCGGTGTACGGAATCCACAGTCCAAACACGCGATACGTTAAATTAACCACTCGGTTCATAATTTTTTAATTAAATCAAACATGCGACTAACTCTCGACTTGCGGGGCTTTAATTAAAGTTAAATATGCCTCTTCACAAGTGCTCGCAGTAATTTATGACGTCATTTACATTTGATGCTGCGTTTGAATGGTGCACTCGCGCTCGTTCGTGTCTCGTTTGATGCGCATTTTAATTTGAACTATTTCGTCCTAATTTCTTTGCTTTCGGCATCCTAAACTGTGCCAAACCGCATTCCCTGAGGGTTACTGTGATGAAAGCGTGAAATGAATGCGAGTATAGTACGTTTATCTCACGAAGTTACGGGCGCTTTACTTGTGGTTACGTTGTGTACATTACGTTAGTGTGCGTGCCTGTCAGGAGCCTAGGTGGGAGCGGTCAGGCGCGAGCAAGGTCTCGCTCACACGTATACAGATACGACACACACACAACCATGAGCCACGCGTCGTCGTTAATTGCAAGAACTGTAATACTGTCTACACAAGAGAACCACTAGCTAATATACACACCCAATAAATGTATTGCTTTTACTGCAAAGAAATTATCACTATAGGTCTCTTCTTCTTCTTCATTGTCAAACGTCCACTGCTGGACAGAGGTCTCTTGCATGGATCTCCACAGGTCTCGGTCTTGCGCCGCCTGAATCCAGCGGCTCCCGGCAACACGTTTGATGTCGTCGATCCCGTGCGTTTCCCGGTGCGGGGTCGCTACTCCAGCACCTTGAGACCACATCGACCATCAGCGCCTCGAACTATGTGCCCCGCCCATTTCCACTTCAGTTTCGCGACTCACTGAGCTAATCCAAACATAGCTCTCTCCATCGCCCGCTGAATGATCCTGAGCCTCCTTATGAGGTCACTATAGGTCTCGTCACGTATAAAAAACCCTGACCGTTTAACTGCGCACGGAGTAATGTATCGATCAAATTGGTGGTGTCAAGGTATTACAAAGAACTAAGTAGCTTATAAAGTACCTATTATGATTCTACAATAAAACAATTACAATTATTTATTAAACAATAGCCTTGTGCTACTATACACGTATGCAGACACATCAATTCCACTTCCCTCAGCGTTCTTTTTTACGAGACAGAACCTATACTTACTAGCTTGGAGTTAATAAGTTGGCGGTGTGACCCCATCTCCCCCTTCCTACCTCGTAGTTGGTCTACGAGGTGAGAATCAACTTGATTTTTTGCTTTTCTATAGGTGAGAGAGTGATACAGATTTTTTTTATCTTGGATTAAAAAAAAAATAACTTCTACGTGGACGAATTTGTGGGCTAAAGCCATTAAAGCTAATTATATTTAAAATACTTATAAAATTAAGGTCTATGGGGCAATTTGACTAACGTTGAATAACGTTTAACCGTGGAATTTTGATATTTTGGCAGGTTTTAAGTACAAAAACCGTCAGAACGCCTAATATATTTCTCAAATAAACGTCACTCGAGGTTGGTGAAATTGGCATTAAGTAAAGCACGAGTACTTTGCATTATAGTTATACACGCTATGTTTGCTGAAAATAGGCTTTCGTGTTTAGGGTATTATTATGTTAGACTACTATCGCCATTAAGATAAATCACCCCTTGAATTAGGCCCGGTTGAGGAACGTTGGTATTGTCTGAATAGGGCTATTTAAACGTGAATTTAGTACTTACTCGGTTTATACTTATTTACATCAAATTACTACAAATCACATTTTAAGCATACTTCCACTAGTTTATTTTCTAAGCCCAATTTTGACAAACATGGAATAAGTCTTACTCGAGAATAGATAAGTAGTTATTCAAAGAATAAACTATTTTAATATTTAATTATCTCTTTCTGGGATAAAAATTGCTGCTCTAAGCATCTTCTTCTCTTCTTCTTTGTCAACTTATAGACGTCCACTGCTGGACATAAGTCTCCTACATGGACCTCCACAGGCCTCGGTCTTGCGCCGCCTGAATCCAGCGGCTCCCTGCGACTCGAGCTCTAAGTACATTTAAATAGTTTCTGGTACACTTATTTGTTCTCGAGAGTAAAATTTTGGTTAAAATAAAAAGAGTAAAATTTTGGTTAAAATAAAATAAGACGTGTGACACTCGGGGACTGCCGCGCTAAAGCTATTGCATAGCATTTTTTATCAACGCCATCTAGCGGCTCACCGTAGAAGAGTCCCGTGTCAGGTTATTTTCGTTACCTACGGAATTTCTGGATTCGGTCTCCACGCTGGCCCGCGATAGAAGCTATGCAATGGCTTAAAAATCAAAGTATGGATGGAATGGAACTATGAAATCGGTTTTAAAAAAATGCGCCAGGGGATCGAATTTCAAGACTAACCCTTAACGTAAGCTCGAAAAGTTACATTAGGGCCTCTATCAGTAAACGAACACATGGGCACTCAAAGCTTATTGAAATAGGTTTAATACAACTTTATAACAAAGTGATCCCTTGACATAGTAGCTGCTTTATGGGTTCGCCCGCTAATACCTCATAAACGTTGCTAAACACCATCATCATAAAGGGTCCTGTTACACGATTTTGGGTCATTAATTAAAATGGTAATGGGATTTTATAATGCTACCCAAAATTAATGTCCAGAGGTAAATATTTTGCTTCAACCGCCTCAGAAGTAAATATTAATTTAACAAAGTATTTTAATGATTTTTTTATAACTGTATTTTATTGATATACCTATCTACGAATATTAAATTTGACACTGAACAATACACAATTTTTGTAAAATCTGATCATAGTGCAAGATAAGCAAGCTTCGTTATCATTACATCGAAACTTCAATTTCCCTTAATGTACCTTTAATGAACATTATTTCGACAATATACATTAGGGGGTGGGAAAACTTACATTATTAGCGATCTACAGCTATGAAATTCGACGAAAGGCGATCGACTCGTGAGAGGAAAAAATTCTTTTTTCGTTTCGATTAAACTTCAATTGTAAGTTTGTTTAATTTAGTTTTTAAAATGCTGCGGGAGCTCTGTGATTTTCCAGGATAAAAAGTCCTCCCAGGTCCTCAACTAGACCCATGCACGTGAATCCATTGCACCTTTGCTGCGTGATTGAAGGAAAAACCAAAAAAACTTTCTAAAACCGCTTGCGACCGACCGCGGTCGTCTGTTTGCCCATCCCTGATCTACATTGTTAAAGATTAGAAAGAAATTATATTTCTATGAATATATTAAATGATGTCATAGCTAGCTATTGAAGGATGTGTGGCCTAGTTGTGAAAGCGCATATCAAACGACCATACTGGTTAAGCACCGTTGACCCCGACCAGTAACTGGATGGTGACCGACGTTGGTCTCCTTGTCTCGGAGAGCACGTAAAGCTGTCATTTCCGGATATTATTACTTACATCGATAGATAAAAGCCGATGAATCTAAGAACAGAAATCTCATGCTCTTAGTAGAGTCGTACCCGAAAAGGTCTGGGAACCCAACTGTTTGCGCTGAACGCTATCCGTGGCCGCGCTAGGTCAGCCCCTCGCCCCTCGGCCGCCGTCCCGTCTCGCCTCGTGTTTCGGGTTGCGACGGCTCGGCGCCCGCGCCGCGTGCGTCTCGTTTTGTCTCATGTTTTTTGTCTCATGTGCGCGCCGGGCCGCCTTTTTCATCGCCGCATCGGCAGCGGCGTGTTAGTCTTTTTCACTGTTCGATGCGAGCGCACGTCTGTCGCGCGTCGATTTTTTGTGGTGGACAGTCGGCCATTTTGCTGCTAGAAGCAATTACGTTTTGATGCGGATAGCATAGCTCGCGAACGCCTGTTTTTGTTTGCGTGTCGCACATTCCTTGGGTTTAGTCCGCGGCCGGTGGCGCATCATACTTTCATTTACTGCCGTGAGTTAGTACCGCTTGTTCGCCAGCCATATTGTGAAGTGAACGCTTGCGTCATTCTGTGTAATTTGTGGCGCTTTGGCGGCAATACTCGGCACATATTGTTTAGCGGATAATAGCAATCTTGATAGCAATAAAAATCCAGGAAAATGCAGTAAGTAATCCGTTTAATGTTCGGTACCATAGATTAGTATATATATTTGACGTTGACAGATTTAAATGACAGATTTGACAACAGGGGTGTCGCCACACCACCCCCCCACGGAGAAAAAATGAGTACAAAAAAAAAATTAATTATAATAAGGGACTTAATACAAAAGAAAATTAATTACATATCAAAAGGTTTTTTAAAGTGCACCGTACGGCCTGAACGGGTCCTGTAATTTGTCTCAGGAATCCTGGCTTCCACCGGTACAGGACGATCTTCCTGTGGTTCCGGTGACGGACTATCTGAAACGGGTACTTCCTCTATGAAGTATGGCTTTACCCGGTCCATAGTGACCACGACTGGTTTCCCTTTCCAATCAATGGTGACGGTTTTCTTATCCGTAGCCCTCTGTAAAATTTTGTACGGGCCTGTGTAGGGAGGTTGTAACGGACGTCGCACAGCATCATCTCTTAAAAGTAGATGTGAACACTCGTCTATGTCCTTAAACAGAAAAGACTTAGGTTGGGAATGCCGCGATGCAGGCACTGGTCGAATATTTGACATATGATGTCGCAAACGTGCAACAAAATCGCTTAAGTCCTGAGAACCGGGTGGTTCCAGGGCCTCAACTATAATCTCTCCTGGCAGGCGGAGTGTCTCCCCATATACTAATTCTGAAGCAGTAGTCTTGAGGTCTGCTTTAAAGGCTGAACGCATTCCCAGAAGAACTAAAGGTAGTGCGCTCGTCCATGAACCTCCATGGCACATTAGAGAGGCTTTCAACTGTCGGTGGACACGTTCTATCATGCCGTTTGCGGCAGGGTGATAGGCTGTGGTGCGAACTCGCTTGCTGGCGAAACTGTGCATCAGTCGGCGAAACAGATCGGACTCAAATTGAGCTCCGCGATCTGTCGTTACGACCGAAGGCACGCCAAAACGAGGAACCCACTCGCGTGTGAAGGTGGAGGCAACTTCCTCCGCCGTGGCGGTTCGCATAGGCCAAACTTCTGGCCACCGGGTTACTCTGTCAATTGCCGTTAGGCAATATCGAAACTCGTCCGAGACGGGAAGAGGTCCCACTATGTCCATGTGGACATGCAAAAATCGCCCAGTCGGCGTATCGAAATTGCCGAGCGGAGCAGAATTGTGTCTTGACACTTTGCTACGCTGGCAAGCATCGCAAGAGCGAGACCACTCTCGACAATCTTTTTTTACTGATGGCCAAACATAGCGATCAGATACGAGGCGTATAGTCGCTCTCGCACCTGGATGGCTCAGATTGTGTAATTTTGAAAAAACCATACGGCGAGCATTAGGCGGGACGTACGGACGCAATTTGCTTGTTGAATCATCGCAAACCAAAGTTACATCCGTGCCAGGTAATTTGATACTTGTCAACTTCAGACTGGTTGAATTTGAGCGCAGAAGTTGTTGCAGCTCTTGGTCAGCTTCCTGAGCTTTGGCAAGAGCTTCATACTCTTGCTCAAGGCTGATGGCATCTATTCGTGATAGAGCGTCAGCAACCACGTTGTCCTCGCCTTTAATGTATTTAATATCAGTGCTAAACTGGCTGATGAAAGATAATTGATTAAGCTGTGCGGGGGGAAGTTTCTCCCGACGTTGTACGAAAGCGTACAACAGCGGCTTATGATCAGTGTAGATTGTGCAATGCTGAACCTCGAGAATATGACGGAAATGTTGTACACTTTCATACACCGCCAAAAGTTCTCTATAGTAGGCTGGCCAGTCTGCCTGTTTAGGAGTAAGTTTCTTGCTAAAGAATGCGAGAGGAACCCATTCTCCATCCACTTGTTGTTGTAGGCAAGAACCAATGTGTATACTGGATGCATCAGTAAAAAGACCCAATTCTGCACCGTTTACAGGATGCTGCAGAAGTGTTGCATCACACAGATTTTTCTTACACTGTTCAAACTGTTTCAGCAGCTCAGGTGTCCATGGAAATGGTTTTGCACCTTTGCTGTTTGTTGATACAAGAGCATCAATTAATGGTGCCTGAAACCGTGCAGCATGAGGAATGAACCTGCGATAAAAGTTTAACATGCCAAGGAATCTCCTCATGGCCTGCACTGTTTCAGGTGGTGGAAAATCCAACAAGTTTTTGACACGGTCCTGAGGGGGACGGGTACCTTGGGCATTGATGACATAACCCAGAAAGAGTACCTCTTTCGCTCCTAGAACGCATTTGGATGGGTTAATTACCACACCGTAGTCTTGCAAACGTTTAAAAAGAATCCGGAGATGTTCTTTGTGGCTTTCAACGTCTGGTGAGAAAACTAATACATCATCAATATATGGAAAACAGAAATCGAGACCCCGTGTGACCTCATCGATAAACCTCTGAAAGGTTTGGCCAGCATTGCGCAAACCAAAAGTCATGAATGGGAATTCGAAGAGGCCAAACGGGGTAACAATGGCTGTCTTCGAGATGTCTTCCTCATAGACTGGTATTTGATGATACGCTTTTACCAAGTCTAAGGTGCTGAAAATAGTAGCACCAGAGAGGCTGTTGGCAAAATCATTGATATGCCTCACAGGGTACCTGTCAGGTATAGTCCGGGCGTTCAGTGCGCGATAATCGCCACATGGACGCCAGGTGTTATCCTTTTTGGTAGTCATATGCAGGGGAGATGCCCATGAACTTTTTGATGGACGTGCAGTGCCACATTGAACCATGCTCTCAAACTCTTTCTTTGCAGCGATGAGCTTTTGAGGTGCTAATCGTCGTGGTCTGCATGATACCGGACTGCCTTCTGTTGTTTTAATATAGTGCACAGTGTTGTGCTTCACGAACCTTGGTAAACCTGGAGGTCGTGTTATGTCAGAAAACTCAGCAAGTACATCAGCAAAAGGTGTATGATTAGAAGAAACAGCTTTTATGCTATTTTCTTCTGTATTTGCAATAACAGCACACACAGTCAGTTTGGTATTTCCATCTATGACACGTTTGTTGCGGCAGTCTGGTAATAGGTTATAATAACTTAAGAAGTCAGAACCAATTATTGGTAGTCCAACATCCGCGATTATAAAATTCCATTTAAAGGACCGTCTTAATCCTAAGTTTAAATCTAACTGAATGGTGCCATAAGTTTTTATTGTACTCCCATTTGCAGCGCTGAGGTTGTAGTCAGCAGAGGTTAAATTATTTTTAATCAAGCGTCGAGGGTAACAACATAAGTCTGATCCTGTATCAATTAAATAACGGATTTTAGAAGATTTGTCTGTTACAAATAATCGACGGCTGGAGCTAGTTATAGAACAGTCAGATGCCGCCCTTACTGACTGTTGGTCACATTTCCCGACCAATTGCAAGGCTTAACACACTTGCTGGCCTTAGCCGAGAATTTTTTATGATACCAACAAAGTCCGGCAGGAGTACCTTCTCTTGAATGCCTGTAACGTCTGGCTCTACTAGTACTGCGGGAACGCCCGTTGTGTGAGGTTGACAAACTTGCGACCTGTTTGGAAAGCTCTTCCACCTTTTCCATTAAGGTGTCCAGCATAGAGGTAGATGCAAGTGGGGCAGCACAGGCCAAAACCTGTTTAGGGTTCACAAGCTCTGTGACTCTATCTGCTAACTCTGCCATTTTATCTAAGGGGAGCTCTAGCTGAGAGGTAATTACCACCTGCACCTGTTGAGGAAGTCGCCTCATCCATAACTGCCGGAGGATATTTTCATCAGACAAAGCTGATCCGGCTAATGAACGCAGATGCCTTAGGAACTGGGACGGCTTGCGATCCCCAAGTTCCTCATCTGAGATTAGCTGCCTCACCCTCTCTTCCTCTGACATTGAGAGGCGTCTTATTAGCTCCTCTTTTAGTTTTATATATCTTTTCCCGACTGGGGGAGGATTGGTAATTATATCCTCAACCTCCTGCGAGTACTTTTGCTCTAGATGACCGAGTACATAACTATATTTTGTACTATCGGTGACTATGCCGGCTATTTCAAATTGAGCTTCCACTGTGGCAAACCATATTATAGGCTTATGTGCCCAGAAAGGTGGAATTTTAGCAGAGACTTTGCAAACCTGAGATTTTTCTCCTAAGCGGGCTTGCAGAGCAGCATTCTCTTCCGTAAGTCTTTTCAGTTCTTCCTCCATTATCTTTATTTAGTTATGTATATTCCCTAAACAATCACAAAACCAGCGTTCAAACCGTAAGGTGTAATAACATTTATACCTAGTTCTCCCAGTATTAGTACTTATCTTTAAATAACTAAAATAATATGCTAAGCTAAGGATAAGTATAAAAAAACACAAACACAATTTAAAAGATAACTAACAGACCACCGTTGTAAAATGATATAACAAAACCTAGCAAATAAAATAGAAATTAACTTACCAATTAAGGGTTATTTCTTACACATACAATGTTACCTTAGTACACTATGAATAGAGTTTTATTAAAGTTTGTTAGTCTTTAGTATGCTAGTTTAGTGTTAAGTTTAGTTAAGTGTTAAGTTTAGTTTAGTTATAAGTTGTTTGTTTTATTTACATGGGAGTAGGAATCACTATTCACAACACAAGGCACATATCACCAGCTACACATTGACAACCAGGAACCAGATGTAATCCAGGCAGGCTAAGGAGTAGATAGCCAAGCAGTTGGCCAGCTGTTAGCCAAGCGGGTATCCAGGCACGTAGCGCAGCACTTGTCACTAAGAAGCGGAGGGCGATTGCAATCGCTTGTCCACTATCAGTCAGCAACTCCACAAACTAGTGTAGACATGTGGTCGAACAATTCGGGGGCACGCTCCCTGGCGTCGATAGGGTAATAGGGCTCCAACCAGTGTTAATTCTTTTTGCGTCGAACGTCGGAGGTCACCACTTTGGCGGCAATACTCGGCACATATTGTTTAGCGGATAATAGCAATCTTGATAGCAATAAAAATCCAGGAAAATGCAGTAAGTAATCCGTTTAATGTTCGGTACCATAGATTAGTATATATATTTGACGTTGACAGATTTAAATGACAGATTTGACAACAGGGGTGTCGCCACAGCGCCACCCCGAGAATATTTGTGAAGTAATTTACGGATCGGCGGTTGTGCGTACGCCGGGTTAAACGTTTTGAAGTCGGCTATATTTGGTGTCAACCGATGAACTTGAGAGATCCGGGTATACGTGAATTCGAGCTGAAGAGAAGTGCCCTCAAGAGTCTGCCGTGCTTCCTACGACGAAACATTCATTCCTAACACACCCATACATTACTCACACATTCGTCGTAGCGTAACCGACCGTGAACGAGTCGCCGGTGACACTCAAGTAAGTGGGTTATCTTGTTGTCGCCTCGTACTCGACGCTGATCCAACGTTGCTCGCAGCCTCCCCGGCAGGGGTTAATTACGTCCCTCGCTCGGACCTCTTCCAGGTCCAGCGGCCGGTCGTTCCAGCGGTTTGATTCCTTCTATGGGCCCGAGGAATCAGTAGCTACTTCGACGCTGGAGCCACCGTGCGCCAACATTTGTGGTAGCAGAGCGTGGTTCCCACGCCCCGTTAGGCTGCGGAAGCGTTAGTAGAGACGCTTAGAATTAGCTTAGTTTACGGGTAGGGTCGTTCGGGTAGGATAGCACTACCGAGTAGCCGGTCGCTTGTTGAGACATTCCTACCTTTTGTTGTGGTAGTGTGTGGGCCGCGTGGGGATGTCTTCTCGCAAGCCACCGGCGCTTCGTTTGCAGTCGGAGCTGCGCTGGGCCTCGAATGCCCACGCGCTGATAGGTCGCGTCGACCGGGTGAATAGCCTCGCCCAGCGACTGGAGCAGGTCGCGGCCCGACGGGCCTTAGTAGAAGAGGCTTACACGGAACTGGAGGCCTCGGAGGCGGAACAGGGGGTGTTAGATTCCGGCCTCCGAGATTATGAACAGTTTTTTGCACTAACCGACGAGTTGATCGAGGCGGGGGCCAAAATTGAGAATGAAGCGCGTGAAGCGCGGCGGAGTAGCCTGTTCGAGTCCCCGCGGGCGCAGCCTACTCCGCCGGCCTTGTTGGGACGACTCCCAACTTTGGACCTGCCAAAATTCTCCGGGGTCCTCTCCGACTGGCTCACCTTTGTCGGCTTATTTGACAGCCTCGTGGACGCCCGGAGAGACCTAACTCCGAGTCAAAAGATGGCATACCTTCTGGCCTCACTTGAAGGGGAGGCCCTCGCGGTCGTCGGTCATTTGAAGCTAGCTGACGACAGTTATGCGACCGCCCGGGACCTCCTCGCCGGAAGGTACGCCAACGTGCGGCGAATCGCCGACGAATACGTAAAGCAGCTGCTTCACCTGCCGCTGCTCAAGGACCGCGCCAGGCTGCGACAGGATATCATAAACCCTGTCGTGGTGGCCTGCAACGCGCTGCGCCGACTAGACCTACCAGTCGACGCGTGGTCCTTTTTGTTGCTCCATATTGTGCTGTCCCGCCTACCCCTCGATCTGCGGATCCACTTTGAAGAGAGGTACGGCGGGGACGGAGCCTCCTACATTCCGCCCTTCGGCGATTTGCTGCGGTTTTTTGGAGGAGCAGAGCAGGCAGGTGGAGAATGCAGCGGGCACCGTAAACAGCGCGCGTGTTGCCGACCGAGCAGTGCCCAAGGGGAGGCGGAGTCCGCCAATCAATTCACCCCCAACTTCCTCAAGGTCGAGGGGATCTCCCGCGGGAGGACGCCGCCCGCTACCTACTTGTAGTGGCCTAGCGGCCAGGGAGGCGCCCCCCTGCTCTTACTGTCGGGAATCCTCCCACCTTACGACGGCATGCCCTAAGTTGCTGGGCAAGCCGGTCAAGGTGAGGCGCACCATAGCCAAGGAGCGCCGATGGTGTTACTCCTGTTTGGAGCGGCATCTCCAGCGAGACTGCAGGCACCAGCGGCCCTGTCCGCACTGCCAGGCCCTGCACCATGCCATTTTGTGCCTGGGGTTGAGTGGCGCACGCTCTCGGGGCTCCGCCGAGCTCTCCCCTCCCACGGGCGGGGGCGCTCTTCCACGCCCACTGGTCAGCGAAGCTCGACGCTCGCCTACCGATCCTCGTGCCCCTGGTTTTGACGGGGGTCCCTCTCCCGTTCAGTCGGGGGGGCGTTCCCCCAGGGCCGGGGGGGTCAGCACCCCCCCTCAGCGTGTCGAGAGGGATCTCGCGGCAACTCAGCGGTCATCAAGACCCTTCTCACCCCCGTTGGCTGAGTGGCCGCGCCTTGAGCGCCACTATCCTCCCATTGGTCGGTGCCAGCTCTATGAGCTTCCGTCAACCTCTCGTCTGTCCCGGCCCTCAAGGCCGAGGTTTCCCGAGGCTCCCCAGGCCGGGCCTTTCGGGGACCTCCCACCGAGGTTGATTGAGATGCCGCCGGCATGCCGCTTTACGGACCCCCGGACCGACGATCGGTCCGATGGAGGCAACTCCAGCTAGGTAGTTGCCGCCCTAGCTCCCACCACGGCCACCTCCCCTGATACTTTGAGCCGTCAACAGTCCATTTGTCAAACTGTTCTATTGCCGACGGCCTCAGTGAAGGTGTACAACCCTAGTGGCGACTGTTTAACGGTTCGCGCTCTATTGGATTCGGGTTCACAACGCTGTGTTGCCTCCTCTTGGTTGGTGGGAAGTCTAGGGCTCCCCTGGAGCTCTGATTCACGTCGAATGGTAGGTATCGGAGGCGCCGAGCCTCCTGCTCCTAGGGGACAAGCAGAGTTGGTGTTTGGCCCTGCCGGCGAACACCTTCGCATTTTAGTTAAAGTGAATGTCCTTGATGACATTGTAGGTTCTCTTCCTAACGTCTTTATAAATGACAGCGCGGTTCGTTGTGCGTCGGGCTTGAGACCGGCGGACCCTCAGTGGGCCCAACCAGGCCCTATTGATTTGCTGCTGGGTGCCGACGCGCTGGGGTTTCTCTTGTTAGGCGAGATACGAGTCCTACAGCCCAATGGCTTATCAGCCATCTCCACTGTATTTGGGCACAGCTTCTTTGGACCAGTCCTGTGGTCTCCACCCCCTCCGACGGCTGAACCGCTCTCTTTTGTAGGCGCGTCCCTCTCGGACGTAGTCCAGCGGTTCTGGGAAATTGAGGAGCCGCCACACGCGGCTCGGGTCAATCCTCTTGATCGTGAGTGCGAGTTGTTCTATCGGAACAGTACCGGACGTCGTGTCGACGGTCGTTTTGTCACTCGCTTGCCCTTTCTTGACTCACGGCCCCCTTTGGGCAGATCTCGTACCTTGGCCGAAAAGAGGCTGCTTTCCATGGAGCGCCGTATGCGGCGCGACCCAGCCTTTCGCGACAAATATGTTGAATTCATGCGCGAGTATCAAGAGCTGGGTCATATGTCACCGTCCAGCTTCGACTGGCGGTCACAGGAGCACTACTTCCTGCCTCACCATGCGGTCTTGAGGACCCCGGGGAGTAAAATTCGCGTTGTCTTCGACGGGTCCGCCCCCACGTCCAATGGCGTGTCCCTGAACCAGTGTCTACATTCTGGTCCCAAATTGCTCAAGGACATATCCGACATTTTGACCCACTTCCGTCGGCACCAAGTGGTTTTTGTAGCCGACATTCGGATGATGTTTCGCCAATCAGTGGTCCATCGTGACGACCGTCGATATCAGCTCATATTGTGGCGTGAGAAGCCCAGCGATCCGATACAGGTGTTCGAGTTGAACACCACAACCTATGGACTTCGGTCCAGCCCGTATATTGCTATGCGAACCCTACTTGAACTCGCTGAGAGGGAGCGTCTAAAATACGCTCGGGGGGCTTCTATTTTGGAAACTTCGGTCTACATGGACGACATTTGTACGGGCGCGTCCACCGTCGAAGAAGCTCTTGTATTGCGAGACGAATTGATTGCCATCCTGAAGTCCGGAGGTTATGAGTTACGCAAATGGTTATCGAACTCCCCTCACATTTTGAAGGACCTCCCAGGAGAGGATCAACAAGACCCTCATCTATTCGAGAACCCTGAAAATCCTCATTTGTTGACTGTGCTGGGGATTCAATACCAGCCAGTTCAGGATTCGTTCACGTATCGAGTCAAACTCGATCCCCCTCCTAGAGCGTGGACCAAGCGCTCAGTACTGTCTACAGTAGCCCGCACCTTCGATCCAAATGGATGGATCACTCCGGTCATTTTCTTGGCTAAGTGCTTTCTTCAAAAGCTCTGGATTTCCGGGTTGGGTTGGGACGAGCCTCTTAGTGGCGCTCTCTTGCGAGAGTGGCTCTCTATTGTGTCCTCCCTCCCGGACATCAACCGGGTCTCCATGCCAAGGTGCTTCCTCCCTCCAGGGAGATGTAGGGCTACCCTGCATGGATTCTGCGACGCCTCTGAGAAAGGCTATGCAGCTGTAGTATATTTGCGGACTGTAAGCTCCTCTGGTCATACTTCAGTCCATCTTGTACTTGCTAAAAGCAAGGTCGCTCCCATTAGGTCCCGTTTAACTATCCCTAAGTTGGAACTGTCCGGAGCCGCTCTTCTTACGAGGCTCATCAACCACGTTCACTCGTCTTTGAAGTCTGTAATCGACATTACGGACGCCTACGCTTGGTCGGACAGCGAGATAGTTCTTTGTTGGCTCAGAGCCGCACCTCACAATCTGGAGGTCTTTGTAGCGAACCGCGTGTCTCAGATCCAGAACTCCGAGACGTCTCTAAACTGGAGACATGTCCCAGGGGAATTGAACCCCGCAGACTGCGCTTCTCGTGGCTGCGAAGCCCCCTCTTTGGTTGACCACCTGCTGTGGTGGGGGCCCAGTTGGTTAGCTGGATCCCAGTCATCCTGGCCCCAGAATAAATACTCCGAACCGATTGAATTACCTGGCCTACGAGCGCGAGTAGGATTGGGCAAGGAGAAGCCCACTCAGGACTTCTCCCTGCTAGAGCGGTACAGCTCCCTCGATAAACTTTTAGGTGTGACTGCTTGGTTGCGTCGATTCGTCCGCAATGCGAGAGACCCGTCTACTCGAGTCTCTGGGTCCGTTTTGTCCCCTAGCGAGCGTCGCGAAGCCTTGATGTATTGGACCCGTATGGTCCAATTGGAGCACTTTGAGTCCGTGATTGAAACGTTAAAGCGGGGCTCCGTTGTCAAGGGCGCGCTGGCCCGACTGAACCTCTTCCTGGACGACAATGGCATGCTCCGCGTTGGCGGACGTTTGAAAAATTCGCAACTGCCGTACGGGGCTCGACATCCATTATTGCTCCCCAAGGACGGCGCCTTTGTTCGGTTGCTAGTAACTCACCATCATGTTAAGAACGCCCACGCTGGGTGTAATGCTCTTTCGGCTATTTTGCAGCGGGAATTTTGGATTTTGGCAGGCCGACGCACCATTCGGAGCGTCATTTTTAAATGCATACCTTGTTACAAATTGAAGGCCACCATCTCGCAGCCTATGATGGGTGACTTACCACCTGACCGCGTCACGGCCATCCGACCATTCGCTGGAGTCGGAACTGACTTTGCTGGCCCCTTCCTCGTTAAGTCCTCCAATCTTCGTAATGCGCGCTCACATAAGGCCTACCTGTGCGTTTTCGTGTGCCTAGCTACTAAGGCCGTTCATCTGGAACTTGTAAGTGCCCTCAGCACTGAAGCTTTTGTGGCCACGCTAGGCCGCTTTGTGTCCCGCCGTGGCCTGCCTGACCTGGTCCGGTCGGACTGCGGGACGAACTATAAGGGCACGGATAGATATTTGAAAGAGGTCGTCGACTTTCTGTCCAGTAATAGGGTTTATTTAGGTACTGCGATGTCCAAGATGGGAATCCAGTGGAAGTTCGACCCTCCGGTTGGCCCGCACTGGGGCGGTATCTTCGAGGCAGTGGTCAAAGTTGCAAAAACGCATCTCCGTCGCGTGATTGGAGAGACTATCTTGACCTTTGAAGAGCTCGCCACCGTATTCTGCAAAATTGAGGCGGTGCTCAACTCTCGGCCCCTCTGTCCCCTCTCGTCCGATCCGAATGATTTGGAGGTCCTAACCCCGGGCCATTTCCTGATTGGCCAGCCGCTTAACGCCCTGCCCGAGCATCCCTTCAAGGAGGTACGCTCTTCGCGGTTGAGCAGATTTGAACTGCTGCAACAGATGACTCAGAGTTTTTGGCACCGATGGTCTCTGGAGTACTTACATCTTTTGCAGCAGCGCGTTAAGTGGTCTGACAGGACGGACCCTCCTCGGGTTGGAGATCTCGTGTTGGTTAAAGAACCCAACGCTTTACCTTTGTACTGGCGACGTGGACGCATTGTTAAGTTGTCGTATGGAGCGGATGGGGTGCCCAGGGTGGCCGAGGTTTTAGTTGGAGATTCGGTCTTGCAACGCGCCGTCGCGACCCTGTCTCGGTTACCAATTTGCTCGCGGACATAATGCCCTTATGTCCGGGACGGGGGTTTGTTTGCGCTGAACGCTATCCGTGGCCGCGCTAGGTCAGCCCCTCGCCCCTCGGCCGCCGTCCCGTCTCGCCTCGTGTTTCGGGTTGCGACGGCTCGGCGCCCGCGCCGCGTGCGTCTCGTTTTGTCTCATGTTTTTTGTCTCATGTGCGCGCCGGGCCGCCTTTTTCATCGCCGCATCGGCAGCGGCGTGTTAGTCTTTTTCACTGTTCGATGCGAGCGCACGTCTGTCGCGCGTCGATTTTTTGTGGTGGACAGTCGGCCATTTTGCTGCTAGAAGCAATTACGTTTTGATGCGGATAGCATAGCTCGCGAACGCCTGTTTTTGTTTGCGTGTCGCACATTCCTTGGGTTTAGTCCGCGGCCGGTGGCGCATCATACTTTCATTTACTGCCGTGAGTTAGTACCGCTTGTTCGCCAGCCATATTGTGAAGTGAACGCTTGCGTCATTCTGTGTAATTTGTGGCGCCACCCCGAGAATATTTGTGAAGTAATTTACGGATCGGCGGTTGTGCGTACGCCGGGTTAAACGTTTTGAAGTCGGCTATATTTGGTGTCAACCGATGAACTTGAGAGATCCGGGTATACGTGAATTCGAGCTGAAGAGAAGTGCCCTCAAGAGTCTGCCGTGCTTCCTACGACGAAACATTCATTCCTAACACACCCATACATTACTCACACATTCGTCGTAGCGTAACCGACCGTGAACGAGTCGCCGGTGACACTCAAGTAAGTGGGTTATCTTGTTGTCGCCTCGTACTCGACGCTGATCCAACGTTGCTCGCAGCCTCCCCGGCAGGGGTTAATTACGTCCCTCGCTCGGACCTCTTCCAGGTCCAGCGGCCGGTCGTTCCAGCGGCTCGATTCCTTCTATGGGCCCGAGGAATCAGTAGCTACTTCGACGCTGGAGCCACCGTGCGCCAACACCAACGAATTGTTCTCCTAATAAAACTCCTACCATTATTTATGAATAATGGAAACGGGTCGCGACCCTCAGCAATGAAAATTACGATGCAGAGAGAGAGAGAGAGAGAGATAAATAAATGTCATACAATGGAATTTAAACAATACACAAAGAAGGCTAGTAAAAAATATTACTTACTAGATGATGCCCGCGACTTCGTTCGCGTGGATTAAGGTTTAATTCCCGTGGGAACTCTTTGATTTCCCGGGATAAAATGTAGCCTATGTTTTAATCCAGGATATGAACTATCTCCATTCCAAATTTCAGCCAAATCCGTCCAGTAGTTTTTGCGTGAAAGAGTAACAAACATACACACACACACACACACACACACACATACAAACTTTCGCCTTTATAATATTAGTGTGACTACTAGTTATTAATGTATTATAATGCATAAATAATGTATAATTATTAATTATATCTTTATCTACTTGAATAGGAGTAGGTTAACCAAATGTCAGACCCTTCATATCAACTCCTTTTCCAGACGTAAAAAGGTCGTGAGAAATTTTAATTAAATATTAAATAATACGTAATTAAAACGGGGCTTAACATCATATTATCTTTTTAAACCTTTGCTTAATTAAGTTGTACATTACGAAACGATGAAATATACATTTCTTTTCTGTACATACATATTTAAATATATGGTGAAAATAGATATACTTAGAATAGTTAATTCAAGAGTGCTGGGTAAAATCCGATTACGATGGCTTATATTAAAAAAAATAACCGGTTAAATGCAAATTGAACTCGCATAAGGGTTCCGTTAATTACAATCGAAAATGTAACGTGTAAGAATAACATTCGTAGAAACAGCAAATAAATCGGTCGAAGAACAAATAAGTTATCAGCTATTTTACTGCGACGGTACCAACCTCTTTCTAAAACGAAATTTTGTATGGAGAGTGTATGGAGCTACTAAATCGTGACGTCATGTTGCAATAGCGCTCTCTTTTTCTAACAGGAAACTTAAAAGCTCTTTATTTTTGAGGCAAGATATTTAAAAAAGGAAAATGACATTGTGTTATTATGTTAAGACCTTTATTTTAAGTATATAAAAAATTCAAATACCCAATTAAAAAACAGTTGAATACGACTTGACCCAAATTGCAGACGTAACCTGTGTAAGTATCAATGTACAAATATAAAAACAAACCGACGAAAATATCTAGGACAAGCTTTTTACCCTGTCGAAAGAATTTTCATAATACAACGAAAGGAAAAATTGGAACTGTTACAAGTGAAATTTTAATAATTAAGCCGTCCGGATTTCATAATTAAAAACAAAATCCGGACTAAGTTACAAAGTTTCTTCGGCGTCAATCCTCTATGGCGGACATTTTGTGTAATTAAAAAAGTTTGTTTGTATTTTGCGCGATAATTTTCTCTCTGTGACGGATTTGGATTTTATTTCAGGTTTAATGGATCGCTAAATTGCCGTTTTATTGATGTTCGGAAGTGTCAAAGATTATTTAAAAAAAATTTGTTCGGACTGTTAAAATACTTTCTTGTTACCTATTTAATACTATGTTGTTTGACTATACTTTTTTCAGTTGCTTCTTTGAGTGAAATCATTTCTAAGCGATAGAACTCTCCTATGATTGTTCGAAAAAATCTCTCCGGAGGGACTTTACTAAGCTTGAGATTTTTAACATCGTTTATTAGGACCGAAATAGTTAAAAAAACATAAAAAAAAGATTAAAAATTAAGTTTTAAAAGATTAAAAGTTTAAGTAGTAAAAGATTAAAAGGTGAGATCGCAGTCAAGGGCTATCTTATCATCGAATAAAAAAAAATTAAAAGTTAAGATTTAAAAATTAATTTTCACTCGTTATATCTAAACTTCCGAAACTACTATGAACACAAAAAGAAGAATTAATACCTATTGTCTTAAATAGCAAATCTACTGAATAAATAAAACGCTAAAAGAACTCTAGTAAGAAAAAATCATTGAACAAAACCTTTCGTTTTAAATTGAAACTTAATTAAAAAAAGCATTTGCTAAACCCTGTAGCAACCATTGTCTGTAACTTTATGAATATTTATGGCCCTTGCTAAATTAAGAGCGGAATGCATAGATACAAACGGAGAACTATTTAAATCAACACGGCTTTGATTAACTTTGAGCAAACAGGGGTTAATTAAAGAGCACCGGATTTATGAGCTAACGCAATTATGAGACCGTATTGTGTAAGTAAACCTTAGCTTGAATTTTATCCTCTTGAACAGGTACTTTAAAGTTCTGAGAGCTAATTTGAATGTCCTTTGTGTATTAAGGAGTACCCAATTAAAAAATATACAAAGGAACTATTTTTAGGGTTCTGTAATTCATAATGGAAAAATGGACTCCTTCCGTTTTATCCTATAAGGTCTTAAAAGTCTATGTGTTGAGGCGTTTTCTTGTCCGAAGTGACTTTAATATTTTTATGAAAGGTCAGTGACCTTTTGAATTTCACTCAATACACTTTGTGATATAAGGTACAATTTAGAATGAACGCAGTGCTATTAAAATGGCGGAACTCAAGGTCAAAGGAGTGCAATTTCTGTACATCAGTACTATTAACTACTAGACGATGCCCGCGACATCGTCCGCGTGGATTAAGGTTTTTAATAATCTCGATTCCAAATTTCAGCCAAATCGGTGCCTTCCTTGTGGCGTGAAGGAATAACAAACATACACACGCACGCACGTACGCACGCACGCACGCACGCACGCACGCACGCACACCCCCACACACACACACCCACACACACACACACACACATATGTGTGATGTGATGTGCGATAAATGACATTACATAATGTGTGCATATTTTCATGCGTAAAACATAAAAGCTATTTATCATACATTTACTTCCCAAATAATCTCATCGTACGGATAGCATTTTACGATGCTCTTCAAATGGGGTGGAAGGGTGAGTACATTGGTATCGTAAACTTTTTATAAGGCATTTCATTGTTTACAAATTTTATTATCAACGTATCTAAGATAACACTCATGGCTTCAAAGATATAGAGTTGACTCATATCTTCATGCTGAGAATGCTGAGATCTTAAACAGCATGCTCTGACTCAGTTCAGGCTTACGGTAAAGGTTAAAACGACACAAATATGCTCTGACATAAATCCGTCTCATTAACCGACTTCCAAAAAGGAGGAGGTTATCAATTCGGCCGGTATCTTTTTTTTTTTTTTTTTTTTCTATGTATGCCCGCCGATTACTCCGGGGTTTCTGGACCGATTCACGCGATTCTTTTTTTAATCGACAGAGGAAGCTCACGAAATGGTCCCATAAAAATTTTTACCTTCAACTCTTCAAGCCTGATGCTGCAGAGATACTTTCCCCCTAAATTATGGGGTTTTAGGAACTGTCATTTACGAATTGGTATGCTTGGCCTAAGCATATACTAGATCTTAGAGCTTCAGGTCCTACTCCTCAATCCTGATGCTGCAGGGTACTGCCCACCTAAACTATGAGGTTTTAGAAACTTTCGCTTGCGAATTGATATTATTGGTATTAAGCATAGCCTACTTTGTAGAGCTCAAGGTCCTAGCTCTTCAATCCTGATGCTGCAGGGTACTGCCCACCTAAACTGTGAGAATTTAGGAACTTTCGCTTGCGAATTGATATTGCTAGTATTAAGCATAGTCTACATCGTGGAGCTCAAGGTCCTAGCTCTTCACTCCTGATGCTGCAGGGTACTGCCTACCTAAACTGTGAAGATTTAGGGACTTTCACTTGCGAATTGATATTGTTAGTATTAAGCATAGGCTACATCGTGGAGCTCAAGGTCCTAGCTCTTCAATACTGATGCTGCAGGAGTACTGTCTACCTAATCTGTGAGGATTTAGGAACTGTCGCTTACGAATTGATATTGTTGGTACCAAGCATATACTACATATAAAATTCAAGGTTCTAGCTCCTCAATCCTGATGCTGCAGGGTTGGAGGGATTACGAACTGTCGCTTTCGAATTGATATTGTTGGTACCAAGCTTGGACTACATCATGGACCTCCTGGTCCTAGCTCTTTAGAAATTGTGTGTTATTAATAAGTACTGTAGGTACCAAGTATAGACTACTTTAGTACCGTAGTGTTGGAGGGAGGGGAGAAAGAGAGCAGGAACAAGCTACACTAAAAAGCTTAAAATAAAAATTCTTTTCAAAAAACCGACTTCAAACGCCACTACAAAGTATAAAAATAATTTTATTTTCGTTAAACGATTATGATATAAATCATAATCGTTTAACGATCGACAGCTGTCGAATATTGCCAAAACGCTCTGTGTGTAACTATGATGGTAGTATTGCGTGACTACGTTGAACGCGTTATTCACTTTTGTGTTTCAAATATCACTATTTCTCGTATTGAATGGTGATAGGAAAAAGGTTATTGAATTATTTGATTGTACTTATATTGGTAGTATTGAGTTCACTATTGCGAATTTAGGGTACAATAACATAATGGTAATAGAAAGTTTTTTTATTATTTTCCTAGAATTATTGTATGTGATACCACAGCAGCTTATTACAAACTAGCTTTTGCCCGCGGCTTCGCTCATGTTAAGTTCGATTTTTCAGACCATTATTTTATCCACTTAGTTATAATATCTATCTGCATGCCTTTCAGCCTGATCCATCCAGTGGTTTGAGCTGTGCATTGGTAGATCAGTCACTCAATCAGTCAGTCAGTTATTCACCTTTTCGTTTTATATATTTAGATTAACAGTTAATAATAACACTTATTTTTGAAGCTTTTCTACTAGATAAGTATAGGTATGCCCATACTGGCGCTTGGCACGATACATTAAAAAAAAAAATTTGGACTACGTCTCATTTAGTAGAAATTTTTGAAAAATCTTACGGAATCATCACTTTGTGATTCATCATATTTAAAGGCTCCTGGTAAAGTTTGAATAACTCGTCAAAGTTTCTAGACTCCGTGAATATATTTTGGCGACCCACATCTCAACTATATAATTTGGCTTCCACTGTTGAAAATAAAAATATATTTATGTATAAATATATCCTTACTAATATTTTAAATGCGACAGTGCATTTGTTTGTTGGTTTGTCTTTCAATCACGCTCTGACAGAACTACGGATCGACGTGATTTTTTGCATGGGTATAGTTTAGGACCTAGAGAGTGACATAGGCTTTTTATCCTGGAAAATCAAAGAGTTCCCGCGGAAATTAAAAAAAAATCCACGCGCACGAAGTCAAGGGCATCAGCTAGTACTTATATATAAATACTTGGATTTCACACGGAAATTGTAATTTATGTTAATTTGCACAGTTATTTTAAATTCGTTGTGTTAGGTAGAGAGTAGCATCGCAGTACCTACGGCGAGGCTGCATAAAATAATAATAAAATTATACAACCATTTTCGAGAGCAGTCTAATATCCATACACAGCCGAAATTAATTTGTTTTTGTAGGTAGCTAATATCGTTTTTTTCTGATCGGATTATAGTAATCTTTCAAAATTAAATGTTGGTGTAATTGCGTAACTACGATGTACAACAGTAGAGCAGTACAACAGTGTTGATATTTACAATATTTATCCTTATTTCTTTACTAATATTATAAATGCAAAATTGTGTTTGTTTGTTGGTTTGTCCTTCAATCTCGCGGCAACACAGCAACGAATCGCCCTGATATTTTTCATGGGTATAGTTGAGGACCGGGAGGCTACTTTTTATCCCGGAATATTAATGAGATCCCGCGGGATTTTTAAAAAACTAAAACCAGGCTAGCGAAGCCACGGACATCAACCAGTACACTAATAAACTAATATTATAAATGAGAAAGCAAGTTTCTTTATTAGTTTATTGGTTTGTCATTGAATCACGCAATCACAGAGCTACGGATGATCGTGATTTTTTTGCACGGATATAGTTGAGGACTTCGAGAATAACTAAGGCTAACTTTTATCCCGGAGAAAAAGAAAGTTCTCACGGGATTTTCAAAAACCTGGGTTCACTCGGATGAAGTTGCTGGTAAAAGATAGTTTTATTTATATTTTATTTGAAAGCACGAAAAACGAAAACCTGAAGAGAATTCGTCGGGCAATAAAAACTAAATTTTAAGTGCCCAAAAGGCCTGTTTATTACTTCAAAAATGTAGGTGTGTGAAAAAGTGTTGGGCGTATTTTTATGGCATGCGAAACGGCTTTCGAATAGCTGAATAGAGGGTGTATTCTGAGTGATAGCTTTTGTAACGAGATTTATTCCGGAAAAACGGCGATCGAATTTTTGAGGTTCAGCTTTTATTGGGATTTCCCGATTTTTATAGTACCTAGTGGGACTAGTTCTGTCTGCATTAAATACTTTGAAACCTTACATTTTGGAGTTTTATTGTTTTAAATGTACTTGTATATACTTATGTATAAAAATATTACTTATATTTTAACCTATATTTTATAACTACTTATGTTTATATTGTTTTATTAAATGTAGATACGGATACGATACGAATACGATATGCGTCCCGCATCGCTCATTTTCACCAAAACGCTGTGTTTTTTTGAAGTCTCAGTAACATGTGCGTCAATAGTTTAGGTATTTCACTGTTGTGACCTGTCAATTTATATTCATATTTATATTCAGATTCATATTCATATTCATAGTCATATTCATATTCATATTCATTTATTAATTGCATTCCAATATGTATTTACAATGATTCTTATAACTAATTAGAGATCATTATTTTTTCATTAGAACCCCGTTGGGGCACAGCAAATATTGGTCTAGTAGAGACACTGGCGCCAAGTTTATTCATTAAGAAAGTCATTTATTTCGTAGTAGGCTTTATCTATAAGAAATTTTTTTAGGAGTTGATAAACGCCGTATCATTCTCCGTTGCTTATTTAATTTTTCAAATGACGATACACCAGAATTTGGCAGTTAGGTAATATTTTTCGCGCATTTGTACATTTGGCAGCTACTCTAATTTTTAACGATTTTTCCTTTCCACACAAAGTATTCTTTCTCTTGAAAGTAATTCTATATTCCGTTGCCGTCTTCGAATCAAATTTCAGAGAGGCGACATCCAAAGGAAAACTAACAAAAATATTTTTGTTCCATTTCGAGGCCTCTGAAAGGTTGTTAAGGGGACAAGTGACGTAATAGCTCAATTTACTCAAGTCAAGTGCACTGTCAAAATTTGATCTCTTTTGACTTTTAAGCCCAATACTTCACACACATCATAAGTTCTAATAAACATTCATAAAATCTCAATTTCTTGCATTACACATTACCTACAACGCTGATAGCTCAGTGGTTAAGAATTTGGCCCCATTTCGGAGGTTCTGTGTAATCCCCTCTCTCGCACCTCTATAATATAATATCATTCGCTTTAATCGTGTGGAAAAACATCGGGATAACTCCATGTATAGTCTGTATAGTCAATCTTCTCTGTATCGTCTGTACGGTCTGTGCCACAGCCCTAAGAAACTTAGTATTCAGTTGTTAAACCTGTAAGGTATGAAATGATGTGTAGGGTGAATGAACAATAAATCAGTTAGCCACCAACCGCCGGGTTTTATTGACGCATCTAACATTGGCGACGAGTCGGGATTTTTTTAGTACTACGCGTGTAAAGTTCAGTGTTCTAAAATGCCTTTTGGAAAAATCGAACCCTTCGATCTTTTTTCCGGGAAGTGGTCTTTATACGTGCGCCGGGTGGAACAGTTTATTTTTCTTAATGAAATTAAAAGTACACATAAAGTTGCCACGCTAGTGACATTAGTGGGGGAACGCACGTATAACTTGATGTGTGATTTATGTGCACCAAATAAACCCGAGGAGAAAACATTTGAAGAATTAGTAAAAGTAGTAAAAAATCATTTAGAACCGCAACGTTCAATATACGTGGAGCGAGAATTATTTCGTCAACGGAAACAAAAACCAGGCGAATCTATACTAGAATTCTTGCAACAGTTAAAACACTTAGCAACGGACTGCAATTTTGGCATAAACCTTGAAGAAAATCTATGTGAACAGCTCCTCACGGGGTTGCGAAGCACAGATATCAAAGCAAGGTTGCTGGTCGAAGCTAATATAACCTACAAAAGGGCGGTGGAGCTAGCTCTCGGATTAGAAGCTGCGGAGAAGCATGTGGACCGAGTAAGCGGCCGCAACAGTATAGGCGGTGCCTATTCGGGAGACTTCGGCGGCAACGGCTCGAGCGGTGCGGGCGTCGCGGGGTCGAGCGGAGTCGGCGGCGGCGGCGGCGCCGGCGGCGAGGCGGGAGGCGAGGGCCTGCACGCGCTGCGAGGCGCAGGCGCTGGCGGGGCCAAGCCCGCAGCCTCGGCGGACCGCTGCTGGCGGTGCGGCAAGGGGCATCGGGCAGATAAGTGCAAATTTAAGCAATATAACTGTAATCAGTGTAATACTAGAGGTCATCTAAAAGTCATGTGTAAATCGGCAAACAAATCGGTCGAAAAGAGACATAATTTTATGAGTGATGACTCCGAGAGTGAAATGTATAATATACGGGCGGTCTCGAGTGGGGACAAGCCGTATTTTGTGGATGTGAAAATAGGAGATAAGACCCTGAAATGTGAGTTAGACACGGGTAGTAAAATTTCGGCTATTAGTGATACATGTTACAATAGTATGTTTTCGGATTATGCAATTTGTAAAGATAAAATAAAGTTATGCTCATACTCAGGCTCGCGAATTGAACCGATCGGGTTTATCTTAGTGAATGCACGTATTGAGGACAATCTGCAACGGAACTTGCAATTATATATAATAAAAAACGGTGGCCGTCCTTTGTTAGGTAGAAGCTGGATTCAAAAATTTAATATAAATGAATTATGCATTAATAATATTTCTCATGATGATAAGGACGGGGATTATCGCGATCGGTTCATAGACGAGTTAAAAAGAGAATATTCTTGTGTGTTTACGGATAAACTAGGGGAATGTAAGAAGCAGATTCGCTTACAGCTCACAGATAACAAACCGGTTTTCATACGCGCGCGGCCGGTACCATTAGCGTTGCGAGCCGCAGTGGAGAGAGAAATTAATCGGTTAGAACAAGAAGGTTCGATCTACCCGGTTGAACATTCAGACTATGGTACACCTATAGTTCCGGTTATTAAGACTTCGGGGGATATTAGGTTGTGCGGGGATTACAAATCGACTATTAATCCAAAATTAAAAATGGATCATTATCCGCTTCCGCGCATTGAAGAGTTATTTGCAGCTTTGAGTGGGGGTCAGGAATATTCAAAAATTGACTTGACGACTGCGTATATGCAAGTACCTCTCCACCCAGACTCGCAAGCGTGTACAGCGATCTCGACGCACGTAGGTACCTACGCTTTCAAACGTACACCCTATGGGTTGAGCTGTGTACCACAAAAGTTTCAGAAAATTATGGAGGAAACTCTTAGGGGTTTACCAAACACGGTGGTGTTTTTAGACGATATCTGTGTAACAGGAAAAGATCGGGAAACACATGAAAATAATCTGAGAGCTGTAATCGAAAGACTGGCGGCAATGGGCCTTACAGTAAAAATAAATAAATGTAAGTTCTTACAAAAAAGTGTATCTTACCTAGGCTTTATTATTGATAAGCATGGCTTGCATCCGGACAGAGCAAAAATAGAAGCTATTGTTAAAGCGCCAAAACCAGTGAACGTGACTCAATTGAAAGCATTTCTAGGCTTAATAAACTATTATGGGAAGTTTATCCCTAATTTAAGCTCGTTGCTACATCCATTATATGTTCTTTTAAAAAAAAATCAAGCATGGAACTGGGATATCAAGTGTCAGCATGCATTTACAAATATAAAAAATATTTTAGCTAGTGACAGAGTGTTATGTCATTATGACCCAGCGCTCCCCTTGGTTTTATCGGTAGACAGTAGCGCGTACGGTATAGGGGCAGTTCTGGCGCACGCATTCCCCGACGGCACGGAAAGGCCTATCAGCTGTGCATCGAGGACGCTCGGGGACGCGGAGAAGAACTACAGTCAATTAGATAAGGAAGCACTGGCAATAATGTACGGAATCCAAAAACATCACCAATACCTCTTTGGTAGGAAATTTATTTTAAAAACAGACCACAAACCGCTTGTGTATATTTTTGGGCCAAAGGGGGGCATCCCACAAACGGCAGCGAGCCGACTACAACGTTGGGGGGCGAAACTGGCAGCGTACGATTTTGATATTAATTATGTGAAATCAAAATGTAATGCCAACGCGGATGCTTTATCTCGTTTACCGCTAGAGGGCGAGGAGGAGGATAGGCGAGTTCAATCCGAGAAACATTATTTAATGTATTTAGATGAAACGTTACCGGTGAGTTATAAAGAGATAGCGGTGGAAACAAAAAAAGATAAACTACTAAGTCGAATCTATGGTTATATTATGTTCGGATGGCCAGAAAAATGTAACGAGGATGAACAGGCGTTTTATGTAAGGCGCGCAGAGCTTTATATAGATCACGGTTGTATTGTGTATAAATATAGATTAGTAATACCACCAAGTTTACAAGAACGGGTCTTATTAGAGATGCATTCGGGACATCTAGGGATCGTTAAAATGAAGTCTATTGCCAGAAATTATGTGTATTGGCCTGCCGTAGATAAAGATATTGAAGCGATTGGACAGAAGTGTGAGGCATGTCGTAATGTAAGGGACGCCCCTCCTAAAACCATGTTACATCCGTGGGAATTTCCGACGGGACCTTGGATGCGACTACATGCTGATTTTGCACAGGTGCATGGAAAATATTATATAATCGTTGTCGATGCGTATAGCAAGTGGATAGAGGCGGAGCAAATACGAAGTATCTCCGCGTACGATACAATTAAATTTTTTCGCGGTTTGATGGCTCGGTTCGGGTTGGTAGTACAACTGGTAACGGATAATGGGCCTCCCTTTCAGAGTGCCGAATTTAAGGATTTTTGTAGAAAAAACATAATAAGACATGTAACATCTTCACCGTATAGGCCACAAGGTAATGGGGCAGCAGAGAATGCGGTAAAGACCGTTAAAAAAACTATTAAAAAGGCCGTGCTAGAAGGGGAAGATATACACGCTAGCTTATGTCGTTTTTTAATACAGTATAGGAATTGTCCCCATGCTACCACGGGCGTAGAACCGGCAGTGGCCCTGTTAGGAAGGCGCCTACGGAACAGATTGGACGCTATGCGACCGAATACTGCTAAAATTGTTGCAGAGGCACAAAACAAACAGATAGAAAGTTCAGGTGGAGTGGTGCGTAAATTTAGTATCGGAGATAAGATAATAACTAGGAATTATGCGCAAAAAGGGGATAAGTGGGTCGAGGGAGACATCATACAAGAAACAGGGCCAGTATCATATAAAATTTTGCTTAATACCGGAAATATTTGTCGCAGACACACTGATCAAATTTTACCACGGAGAAATAGTCGGTTCTCGTGGAATATCGATACAGAAGCAGAGCCACCGACTGAGATTACTGATCAGTATGTAAATACGAGACCTAGGAAACGGAACGTTAACCTTGAAGAGTCGTATGCATCTGGAGAGGGTGCTGATAAATCGGTGACTCAGCTGGAGTCTCAGGAAGGCGGGGAGCAACCGTCGACATCGACGCCGCCACCTCGCCGCTTACTAACATCTCCCACCTTATCGCCAGCTCCCGATACACTACCGATATCATTGTTTCCAGGTGGAACCAAAGAGATTACGGAAAGACCGAAGAGAGCTTGTCGGCTACGTAAAAAAGAGTGAGAATTAGGGATATAACGGAAATATCTACTAATAAATGCAAATAGCATGTTTTTGAGTCAGGTTGGCTAGTTGGCATAAGTATATTATTATTGGTAAGAGATATATATAAAATAAAAAAAAAAAAAAAAAAAAACTGGAGGTAGATATATTAGGGTTAATTGTACTAGATACGGATCATATATATATACGCATAAATTTATTGGGTTAAGAACTACTGTAAAAAAAAAAAATAAAAAAAAAAATGGATATTACTAGATTTTAAGTACTAATACAAGATAGGGGGAAGGGAAGGGTACCTACTGTACCTAATGGGTAGTAGTTAAATAAGAGTAGAATTAAGTAAACGGAAGTAAATCCTAAGCTTAAGACCTAATTTTCTGTAGGAAAGAGATGTGTAAGGTATGAAATGATGTGTAGGGTGAATGAACAATAAATCAGTTAGCCACCAACCGCCGGGTTTTATTGACGCATCTAACAAAACCATTCTCAAATATTTTGTAAATTACCGAAAATGTAAATGTAAAATAAAATTATTTAAATTGAACATAAAGTTTAATTTAAAACGTAAATAAATAATATTACACTGGGACTTTTTTTACCCGTCTATCTTATTTCGCTTTCCGCTCTGAAAGAATTCCACGAAATAAGCCAGGAATTGAATCACGTTTGTTTCTCCGTGCCGGGACAATCCAATCGGCGTAAAACTTGCAAGGTTCCCTCGGGACGTCGTCATGGCAACCAGCCGAGTACAGCCAGCATCAGTATGTAAGCTATGAAGTACTGAAAACATATTTAAAACTACATGACGCCCGCTATTTCATCCACGCTGACTAAGGGTTTTCCATTCCCACGGGAAAACTTTCATTTTCAGGGATAAAATATAGCCTACGTACTAGTCTCATGTAAAAGCTATTACATTAGGTGGTTTCATCAAAATGCGTCTGGTAGTTTTTGTAGGACAGAATACCAAATAACCTTCCATCCTCACCAACTTTCGCATTTATAATGTTATAGCATGGATAGTAGGAAGTGCCATAATACTTTAAATATTGAAAAAGGCGGTCGTCTTAATGATGAATCATCCAAATTAGGTTAAATGGGGGTAATTTACACTGCTATATGTATATTGTAAATTTCAAGATAACTTGCTACAATCTCAGGCTGAAATCTATAGACTACACTCTCCACTCTGCTCAGACTTAAGAAAGAGTTAAAAAGAGACAGATTTATGCGAGAGCATATTTGTGTCCCGTCTTAACTCTATCTTAAGCCTGAGCTAAGCCCGAGCGCACTCGATAGACTGACTCTCTATAATAGATCTCAGCATTAGACATGTTGAGATCTATAGAGAGTCATTTGCTGTCAGCTGATATTATCGCAATAAAGAAAGATAGAAAACTATGTAGGTATGTCAATTTATAATAGACAACATAATATGCTTTCATCGTATCAGAGATAAATTAAAAGTAAAAAAAAAAACGTGTGGCACTTGGGACTGCCGCGGTAAAGCTATTGCATAGCATTCTTTATCAACGCCATCTAGCGGCTCACCGCTAGATGGTGTTGATAAAAAATGCGCCATCTAGCGGCTCACTGTAGAGGAGTCCCGTGTCAGGTTATTTTCGTTACGGAATTTCTGGATTCGGTCTCCACGCCGGCCCGCGATAGAAGCTATGCAATAGCTTAAAAACTTTTTAAGAAACAAGCTTGTAGTTAAATACGCTAAAAAGAATAAAATAAACTTACGAGCACAGAAGCTATAAATTAATATTGTAATATTTTGTTATGAAAAGAGCAACCGCTGAGTTTCTTGCCGGCTCTTCTCAGCAGAATCTGCATTCCGAACCGGTGGTAGAGTCATGACGTGTCATAAGAGCTACAAGTTGGCCTACATGAAATACATAATTTTGAATTTTTTGATTATTTCTCTTTTCTTATTTGCTTGACAGTACGACTATTGTGGGATTGAGGCCAGCCTCGACCGAAGCCTGCCATCAAATAAATGCGTTTACATACAGCCTTGATCAAACTCCCTGTAACCTCTCTAACGAGCGCCTCAACTTGAAGTTTGCTTACTCGATAGACAAACTCCGTACATAAGTAATTGATTGTGTATAGGGTAGCCAAAGGCAATGAACTTGCCATAATTTTGTAAAGAATGTTACCACATGTTTCTGGAACTAATTTACAGTTTACTACCCATATCAATTGCTAATCAATAAATGCTGTCGAGCATAGAGAACTCCGCTAGCCGGTTAAATCCTTCATACAAAATGCCAGAAAGTATGGTATGGTGTGAGCGAGCGAGACAAAAATTACTTATGAGCCTGAAATATTAATTTTCAACCGACTTCCAAAAAAGAATCCTAGAGAAATCGAGGGAACTCTTCAAATTTTATAGGCGCAATTTGTATACTGTGTAGTGGCGTTCGAAATCGGTTTTGTTAAAAGAGTTTTTACGTTTAGGTATATTATTTAATTAACTGAACAGAATGTAAAAACTTGGATTAACCGGCTTCGCACGTATTGACATTTATTTTTTAAACATTGATAATGTAGCATTCAAATGGTGAAAGAATTTTTAAAATCGGTCCAGTACTTTTTGAGCCAATACGTTACAAACATATTTATATACAAATCTTTCCTCTTTATAATATTAGTATAGATGACTAGCTTTTGCTCGCCGCTTTGCACACGTTAAGTTTGATTTTTCAAGCCCCTATTTTACCTCCTTAGGAATTTTCAAAAATCTTTTCAAAATCAATTTTATTGAGATACATACTTATACCTACTTATGCTAACCCTACTGACAAAACACTAGGTTACAAAAGTAACCTGGTTCCTATTTTAACTTTACTTTAACCTTCTTACGTGCAATTGGTCCTTAGTTTACTACGTTATTACTGTACCCGTACCAAACCTAATTCTAAAAGGGCTGCCAACATTTACTTAGTTACAAAGCAACTGATTTACGACGAGAGCATATCGTTTAACGAGTGAGAACATTATTTTTTATTTATGTTCCCTTCTTCCTTTTACGAGGCGAAGTGCTAAGAAAATTATGCTTTTACGTCTTACGTGTAGGTAGCTATCTGTCTTTGTTGTTGATAAATCCATACCTGTAATCAAAATCTTGAGCTCGGATAGAGCTAAGTGCAAACAGAGGCTGATCCATCGTAAAGAGGGATACTCTTTTCAGTCATCCACAAACATATTTAGTATGTCTTTTAAGTTTTGGTCATACTTATGCGAATATTGCTCAGGATGAAGGAAGCAATTTGCTTTCCGCATCCTGATGGCATCGACTAACTTAAGAATAGAATAGAATAATTTTTTATTCAAATAAACTTTTTATATAGGATTAACACATAGGCATTTTATCGCGGAAAATTAAAGTGTTCCCGTGGAATTTATAAACCTTAATCCATACGAGCGAAGTCGCGGGCATCATCTAATACAGTACTAATAAATTGTAATAAACCAATCGCGCTTATTTTTGTCCACATCCCGCAAGTAATTTAGACTCTGTTATTGTACGTATTCATAGTAGTAAAGCTTGGCGCAAGTCAAATTTTACTCCTGTAAACGTATTATTTAATAAATTAAAATAGTAACATAAGGTTTGATCCGCAAAATACATATTCGTGTGATCCAGCACGCTTTCCGAAACATACGGACGGTATTTCATTTTATAAATACAATTCAGCAAATATGAAACGAGGAAGCATAAAACAAAAATGCTCGATCGATATCGTGCCTGACAACCCTACGCGTGCGATGGAGAGCTATCAATTTTTTTTCGTGTATTTTTTTATCAAATCGTTTCGCGAGTGTCAGAGGCCGATTAAACACATTTTTGTTTATCGCCCAATGACGTAGACGTATGATGCTAAATGGCTTTTCGGATTATAAATAACAATAACACGAAAATGTGGAAACAAAAGGGCATCAAAACAATTTTTTTTCTTTTTAATCCAAATAAGTATCCTTACTAATATTATGAATGCGAAAATGTGTATGTTTGTTTATTTGTTGGTTTGTCCTTCAATCAAGCCACAACAAAGCAACGGATCGACGAGATTTTTTACATAGGTAATGGGTATAGTTGAGGACCGGGAGAGTGCCATAGGCTAATTTATATCCCGGGAAATCCAAGCGATTTTTAAAAACTAAATCCACGTGAGCAAAGCCGCGTGTATCAACTAGTAGATAATATGTTATAGTGGTTCTATGTGATAAGTTTGTTATAGTTCGAAGAAGTGATGGTCGTTGGGGTTCGACGACCTTATAGTTATATTGTATAGGCGCAACAAAAGTTCATTAAACTTAGGAGTAGTATTATTTTTTCAACACCATATAATATATCCGAGTTCACTTCAAAAACATTTTCCTCGTTATAAAAAAAAATCTCGCTATAATTATTATCATCGTTGAGTTTAATGGTGAAATCATTTCAAACGGCATTATTCCGTCGACGCTTTAGATATTTTCACTTAAAAATATGTTCTAGTATACACAAAGCTTCCGTTTCCTTTCACCGCCCGCACGGGAACTGTGCTGGAAGCTCAAGTTATGATTTCATTATAAACTAGCAAATGCAAGACTTCGTATACTAAAGAAATTCATCGCATAGTGTGCTTTATCTTTGACTATCAGATGCCTTTTGGATCCAACTACAGTTTACCCTTAGGGATTCTTTGAGTTTTCCTATCTACTTGATAACTTACATTATGCATGGCCAACCTTTCAACTTTACAACATCGAATAATAACAAAATGAAACAACATAATATGACGCTTAAGCTAAAAATAAATTTTATATCTATAAATAATTTTTATAACTATGCCGACGAAACTTTTTCGTTGACTGGACATTAGTTATATGGGACATTTTGAGAGATAATAGAAACGTGAAATAGTACATTGTTACCTTAGGGATGAAAGTAACTTATTTAGTCCCGAGACGGGGTTTGGCGCCCGAGCGTAGCGAGGGGGCCTATAGTTCGAGGGACTAAATAAGTCTTTATCCCGAGGTAAACACTGTGCTTTTCATTACGAATATAAGGAAAGTCAAAATAAAAATAGAAATTAGCTAAAGAAAATTGAGTGAACTTTATTTTACATAAATACTTTATGAATAAAGTCTATCTTTCTTCTTGTCTATGGATGCACTCGGGTATGTCGTGTTTCATTTTAATTCCAATAAAAATGTGACAACTAGTTTTTTTTAATTATTTGACAGCTGTCAGTTGAAAACGATTCTCCCTAGGGCTGAAAAGTATTACTTTCAACCCGCTTCTCAGGCAACTTCAGACCTACTTTCCGTGTATGAGTAATGAAATAGTACATTGTTACCTTAGGGATGAAAGTAACTTATTTAGTCCCGAGACGGGGTTTGGCGCCCGAGCGTAGCGAGGGGGCCTATAGTTCGAGGGACTAAATAAGTCTTTATCCCGAGGTAAACACTGTGCTTTTCATTACGAATATAAGGAAAGTCAAAATAAAAATAGAAATTAGCTAAAGAAAATTGAGTGAACTTTATTTTACATAAATCAACAACTTTGGTGAGATATTTATTTTTAATTACTCATACACGGAAAGTAGGTCTTCTATCTTTCTTCTTGTCTATGGATGCACTCGGGTATGTCGTGTTTCATTTGAATTCCAATAAAAATGTGACAACTAGTTTTTTTTTAATTATTTGACAGCTGTCAGTTGAAAACGATTCTCCCTAGGGCTGAAAAGTATTACTTTCAACCCGCTTCTCAGGCAACTTCAGACCTACTTTCCGTGTATGAGTAATGAAAAATCTTTTTACAAAACCGACTTCAAACGCAAACAAAGTATATCAATTGTATCTATAAAATTTGAAGAGTTCCCTCGATTTCTCCAGGATCCCATCATCAGATCCTGACCTGATGACAATGAGACTGCCTGGAAAGTATACCCTTTCAAACAAAACAAGAATTTTCCAAATCCGTCCAGAGGTCTTCGAGTAATCGGGGAACATACATAAAAAATAAAAAATAAATAAAAAGATTCCGACGAATATTGTGAACCTCCTCCTTTTTGGAAGTCGGTCAAAAAAAATTGCATGAGATAATTTTACTACTAGTCTATCTCAAATATTATGCATAAATCTGGGATACATTATTTTATGCCTAAAGCTTCAGATTTCCAAGAAATCAATACCCTTCTATTTATGTTTGAGTCTCTTAAACTAAAGGATAGTACTAAAGTTGAATGTGTATCTTCGTTTCGAGCAATTTAACAGTTTGCTCGATGGAGCACGTCGCTAATGTCCATGAATCGTTTGTCCTTTATATGTTGAAATTGTTTGTTTTTCAAATTGAGTTGCGAGCGAATCGAGAAACGATATCGAACTCAGATCGGAAAGGAAAGAATAATTATAATTTAATGTAATGGTCAGCTCACACCGAGACGCGACGCGACGCGACGAGGCGCGCAGATGCTTGAAGAAGCACGAGAGACCGCGCTACGTAGAGCTGCGTACGAGAGGCGCATCGCGACGCAGCGCGGCGTAACGAACCATACTTCGACACGTATCTAGGTCGCTTTCGCGCTCTCACTGAAATTTGTACCGTATTGTGTAGTACAGAGGTTATATATTGATATCGTTATCGACAAAAGTATCGTCGTGTGAAGTGATACTAAAAAAACGTAAAAGACATAGGCTTGTTCCTTTTCAAATTTTTTCATGAGAAACTTTGTCACATATCATCTGCCGTTGGTAAAAGAACGCGTATTAAGTATTAAACTATGTTAAACAGATGTCAAGTCATACAGTACATGTATTTTCTTTTCTTTTGTTTCAAATTAAGGTTAAAATGATTGCCAACGGCAACTTTATATTTGGTCAAAAATGAAGAAAGAAATGAATTAAGATTTTTAGAAATTCCACCACTATGGAAATTAAATAGGGGATGAACATGTACATGAAATTCCTTTTTTTTCAAGTTATATCAAAGAAAATTTACATATCATTACATTACATACATTTGGAAATATAGACCGATGACGATATTTCACGAATTTTTTAAATTTCATCTTCAAGGGGGCCAAATGAGAGGTGAAACGTTGTATGAAAGTCCGTTATTTTTTCCTAAATCCACAGATTCCAAATTATTCCATATTAATTATTCCGAAATGCAGCTTTAACCGTAGTCACAGATGAAAACGTCTAATTACAGACACGTGTATCATGTCGTTTGTCATCTGTAATCCGGTGGCCGCCCCACCTGTGCTCGCCCTATCTCAAATGTTCGTCTAAGTCTGGGACTACAATGAGTACTAAATTTAATTAGAAGTAGCTATTTTTGTAGTTCTGTGCACTTCTACTGTTGCAAAAGTATAAAAAATACAATTTTTATTAAAAATAAGTAATTATTTCTTTTAGTTCTAGTAGTTCAGTTATCTAAGAGACAGACAAGACAAAAATGCTGGATCCCTGAAAGATATTCTGTTTATCCGAACTTTTGTCAATATCGATACATCGATGATATCCATACGACTGACAGAGTCCGCGCCACCAAAAAATCTCGTGGCAATTACTGGACGCGCCTCGTCGCATCGCGTTACGTCTCGGTGTGAACTGACCCTTAGGGTTCCGTACCCGAAAAATAACCAACGGGACCCTATTAATAAACCTCCGCTGTCTGTTCGTCCGTCTGTCTCTCAGCGGGCTGTATCTTATGATCCGTAATAGGTAGACAGTTGTCAGAGAATGTGTATTTCTGTTGCCTTTATAACAACAAATAATAAAAATAAAAATAAATTTAAATTTAAATCCCCTAATAGAAACATGTTTTTTTCGGGGTTTTTTGGTATGGAACGTATACGAGTCCGACTGGCATTTGACCGGTTATTTACGATGTATTTTCTATATGAGTAACATTCGATTGAATATTTTAACTGAATCCTCAAACTGTTGAAATCGAACACTTTATAAAATGTGAGCCTCGACTTTTTTTCGGAATAACTCCCTAGTTACAAAAGCGAACACTGAATACAACCTCCAGTCGAGAGCCATTTGAAATAACCGTTGCTTTTCACGCAAAACTGCACCTAACACTTTTTTTTTTACTAAAATTCAAACAAATTCATTTCAAAGTTTCACGTTTCAGTGTACCTTTCTACAATATTAATTTTTATAACCTCTTCATATTCTTATTTTAATATTCTTCTATTATCCTTTTTTTTTAAAAAAAAATGATCAATATAAAGATGTTTAATTATAAGGTTCAAAGATAATGTTAATTATACGGAAAACTTCAGGTATGATAATATTCCTTAACTAATATTTTTATGTGAAAGTATGTTTGTTTGTTGGTTTGTCCTTCAATTAAGCAGCAATGAAGCAACGGATTGACGTGATTTTTGCATGACTATAGTTGAACTTAGGATAGACAGTAAAAGCCACAATAAGAACCTTTTATTTTTATACCTAAAACAGAGGATTCACACGGGATTTTTAATTTAGAGGATTTGCAATTAAAAAAGACCTATTTAATTACCTCCTTGAAAATGTTGTTTATATTCAGTGAAAGATTTCCTAAATGCCTTTAATGCTTAATTTTAATGAAGCTTTTCACTGAATACAAGTAGATATTTTATTTTAGTTTAGTGTTTAGTCAGTAGATACTTACTAAGTTAAGTAATATTTGGACGTCGCTAACGACAAAATATACGTGTTTTACATAATATTTGAAGTTGTGGGCAAAAATCTAGCTATTAGGTATATAAATGAGTTTAATAAAATAAGAAATATTTGCACGAAGAAAAAACTCTCTCTAGGTTGTTGATACAGATATTCCGGTATTATTTGTAGCTTCGAAAGTAAACAATAATAATATGATTGTGTGTTGTTATCCTGTGTAAAGAATGTTTAATAAATATCTAAGGGCAGATAAAACAATGAAAAACAAGGTATGGAATGTTTCCCGCAGGCAAAGGTTGCGATGTGGGGATCTCGGTTGGAATAGGTAAAGTACCTTCCTATTTCTACGCGCCACCTTTGGAATTTGCTTCGCATCCCACGTTTTATATCCATACTAATATTATAATCCCTATATAATCCTCACACAAGCCTCGACATCCTTATGGTTAAAGGTGCGGACTGAAAACTGAAAGGCCGCAGGTTTGAACCCCACCCGTTGCACTATTGTCGTACTCACTCCTTGTTTCATGTATAGAAGAGAAACTGTAATTAATTTTAAAATGATTTATCTAACGACTTTTGATTAGCTTCATATTTTTTATATAAACTAAATACGTTTTTTGTACAGGTATAATAAAAATAAATATAAATCCTATCCTATCCTACTTTCTCTTCCTATACTAACCTACTTCCTATCCTACTAATATTTAATGCAAAAGTGTGTTTGTTTGTTGATTTGTGCTTCAATCACGTCACAACAAAGCAACGGATTGACGTTATTTTTTGCAGGGTTAGTTGAGGACCGGGAGAGTGACATAGACTACTTTTTATCCTGGAAAATCAAAGAGGTCCCGTGGGATTTTAGAAACTAAATCCACGCGAGCGAAGCCGCGTGCATCAACAAGTAAATAAATAAACTAAACAGAAGTACACATATTGTGTTTATGTGATTCATGTAATCTCTTTTGTTTTAGCTCGAAATCAGTGGCCGTACCTTCAAAAGAATACGCCTTCTGCTTATTTTCCGTATGAGAAAATTCCCTTGACTAAGAGCGGTTTGAAATCGGTTGTTCTTTTGCAAACCATTTATACGAAATTCTGCGGAGGTGTATGTGAGAAAATTTCTTAAGGTTCTGCACTTAGAGGTCATAATAGTATGAAAACGTTTTCGTATTTCGCAAAGAACAGTAAAGGGAACAGGTGCAAGGAAATATATGCTGTAATGCAGTGAATATACTAAAGTATTTCGTGTGTACCGCCGGTATTGCAGAGGAAAATGAGACTGAGTGATGGCGTATGAAATCCTTATAAGATGACTGGTACATGATGTTCAGGTTTTCTTTGGCATTTTATGTTTATTTTGTCGAGTGATAGGCGATGTCGGAATATATAATCTAGACGAAAGATCACGTAGTTGAGCCTGTCACATATAATATGGGGGTCATAAAAAGGAATCAAAAATACCCTACTTCAAAAGTACGGCCCCCAATTTTGGGGATTGGAAGTCATAAAGACGGGAATAGAATATGCAATTTATTTAATACAAAAAAAAATCGTGAATCACGATGGTAGGATATAGGATGTACCCTAGATGTACCTAATAATTATCAGAATATGACACAACAAAAATCCATCAAACTAAAAAAATGTGAATCGTACGTTACATGTGCTAAAAAATAAAAATAAATCCTTCCTAATACTCTAAACGCAAAAGTGTGTTTGTTTGTTGGTTTGCTGGTTGGTCCTTCACTCACGCCGCAACAGAGTATCGCATTGATGTGATTTTATTTGCATCGTTTTGGTTGAGGACCTTGTCAGTGACATAGCCTAACTTTTTCTCCCGCAAAAACTAAGAGTTAAAATTTAAAAAGCTTTCCTCCAAATAGATGAAGTCGCGGAATCATTTCCTAGTTTGAGTAGGTATCTACTACGTAATATACCTATGTATTTTTCTATTCATACGTACTCGGAAAAACACGTAGGTCTTATGCCTGAAAGATAAGCAGATAGCCCGGTATGTATACAATATTATTACGCATAGATCCACCCTTAATAAATATTTATGTTCCACATTAATATGTATGCAATCGTTAAACGCACTCCTCCCGTATAATACAGTCTTGCGAAATATTAGGAGAATATCTGACCCAATTTAGCGATATTTAAACGTAAGTACGAGTAAATACATGCAAAACATTTGGTCCAAACCATTACTCCGTTACAACGTGATTGAAGGACAACCCAATAAATCAATAGTGCAATAGACTAATACCCTTTTGCATCTACTCGTATATAGATAAAAAATAAAGTAGATAATTAAGATAAAGGTAATGCCAACTCTAAAGCGAATACCAACCATTTACTTTAATAATTACGACGTATGTAAGGCACGAATATTGCATGGTCTGTCAGATATTAGCCAATCCCAAAGCCAATATGGCCCCTTACCCTTACATTAAAAATAAAACTCTTCAGTACAACGGGCCAATCTACCCATATAAATATCAAAATAGTCAACTTCGCTATATCCTAGCCCGGGCATTATCCCGGGTACAATAAAATGCCCGTTATGAGGGCCATAGGGATCCTTGTGCGCGTAATATAGAAAAATAATTGAAAAGCTACGTTTGGGTAAATACGTGAGGAGGTAACTTGGAATATACAGCGTCGAATTCATGTTCTTGTTTAATTTCTTAAGGAAACCCGAACGCTCTTCCGGCTTCCGTGTTTTCTGCCATAATATATACACGGTGAAATTTTATTCCCCGTAAACCCTGAAGGAGGTGAATGTGCTCATGAAACTGAACAACTTTCCCCAAGGAGCATAGGTCGAAATATGAAAAAAATTTTTGGACCTCCCATAATAAATCAATCAGCTGATCGTCAATTTTGTATGGAGGGTCCAATTTTTTTTCATATTTCGACCTATGTTCCTTGGGGAAAGTTGTTCAGTTTCATGAGCACATATACCTCCTTCAGGGTTTACGGGGAATAAAATTTCACCGTGTATAATTTGAGTACCTTCAAGACAAGAGTGAATAGTCATTTTCTAGGCAAGCGCACTCCTACCTAAACCTCATCAGTGCTTTCCATCATTGATTGAGCGCAAGCCTATTTTGCAATAAAATTTATCTATTATTATTAGGGTACCGTACCCAGAAGGTGCCAATTCAAGGACCTCATTTTGCCCAATTTTTATAAAAATGACTTACTGCACTAACACTTACAATATATACCTACTAACTAAAATCACAATCTAGCCTTATGTCTCCGAAAAAGTAAAAATTAAATTAATGACAGATTAACACAAATCGATTGACATAAGAGTCACCATAATCCCCCCACGCGTTTGGTCTCCAGAGCACCACAAACATACATACATACATACATAGACTGATAAACACATTACCCTCCTTTGTGTCGCACAGTCGGGTAAAAAAGTGTAAATCCTAGAAAAAATTTACACACGTTAGACACGTAACAAAACATCATCTACTCAGATATTTTTAGAAATCGAAACACCGTTGTTTGCAAAAACTTTTTTAGATCTCTTTCTCCCAGAAGTGGGATTCCACTAAAAGGCTATTATTTTAAGAATTTCTTTCTTTGAATACGAACTATGTTTTACGAAGCATTTCAAAATTATTCTATTCATTTTATTTTATTCGCTACATGAAAACAGCAACACGTAATATAACGAAACATCATCCACTCAGATACTTTTACTTCTGGAAATTGAAAAACAACGGCAAAAATTTTCTCACATCTTCTCCCAGAAGTGGGATTCCACTAACAGGCTATTATTTTAGGAATTTCTTTCTTTGAATATGAACAATGTTGTACGAAGCGTTTTGAAAAATTCTATTCATTTTATTTTATTTGCTACATGAAAACAGCAAATTGGAGAACTAGAACTGTTACTTTGGAGCATCTGTTTCACGTTCGCTTGTAAAAGAAATCAATGAATCAGAAATGAATCGCAACGCTGAACTCTGAATAAAAAGTGGCTCTTTTTTCTTGAATACGGATTCTCACTTGACACGTTCACAACATTTTTTAAGTATATTTTTTTAATCCATCTATATATTGTATATTCTCAATCACGTCGCAACGACTGAACCGACTTGAAATTTGGCACAGAGAGAGATTATATACTGAAATAGCACATAGGCATACTTTTTATCCCGGAAAATAAGAGTTCTCGCGGGGGTATAAAAAACATTAATCCACGCGAACGAAATCGCGGGAATCAACTACTTGATTTTAAACTAAGGGTCTCATAAGAAGCGCTAGAATCTATCAACGGACGATGGAGAAAGCTATTCTCGGAGTACACCTGTGAGATCAAATCAGAATTGAGGAATTCCGCAGGAGAAACAAAAAGACAAAAGCAAAGCAAAAAGAAAGCCAACATAGCTCTGCAAGTCGCAAATCTGAAGTGAATGTGAAGATTGGACTGTCTTCAATCGCTCTATTTATATTTGCAAATGATCAAATGTAGCTAGATACTGTAAAGAATTTAATGGAAATTAAGCTTATGGGAAGACTCTAAAGTACATAAACCAGGAAAATAGATGAAAATTAATTATAGAATTCCTCAGAAGCCGCAGACTCAAAGCAGGAAATTCTAAAATTATACTTATTTTCTTAAATTACAGTCTGAATGACTACTAGAGACGTTTACATAGAAAACTGTAAAGCAAAGATAGATAAAGTAATTTAATTAAAATTCTAAATGAATCAATACTTTTTTTTTGTTGGAAGTTCTAAGATATTGCAACTAAATGCTTAAATTAATGTTATATTTAATTGAAATTCCATAGAGTTCAACGTGAATACATAATATAATATTTTTAAGGCATAATATAAGACAGCCATTTAAACCAGGGCAATCAAATAAATATATTCACATATGTACATTATATACGTATTCTCTTTTCCTTCATAATTTACCTAATGCTTGTTTTCCAAGTCTAATAGATGTTAGATATCTCGTATACGATCCCTAAGCAGAATATGAATTATTGCTGCTATTATTAAAATGGGTCGATACGTGTTAAAACCACAAAGGGCCTACTCGAGTTTCATATTCCTACGATAAATCACGGCAGCTTAAACCATCACGGCCATTACGTTTTGAATGAATTTCCGGCTACTACCTTCTACGAAAACGAGAATGTTGCATATAAGTTACATTTTATTAAAAAAGTAACTTATATGCAACATATTTTATGAAACAATACCTATAGGTATATACTATACTAGTAGGGCGCGTGGGTGCGCGGCCCGCTGCAGCGGACCGCGGTTTTTCTGTTCTTAGACTTTCAGGGACTGATCATTTTCTACCACAAAACCACTATTCTAACTTGTACACTCTTTAAGATAGACATCGACGAAATTTGTGTGGCCGCCATCTTGAATCCGCCATTTTGGTGTTTTTTTCAGCTCATTGTCAATTGGATGAGGTTTCAAGTGATTTTTGTTTGGGCACCCTCAACCTATCTTCAATACCCTGACCGTGCTCCTCACCCGTCTCCGAAATCCTCAATCATCAGCTCCCTCTATATTTTTCATCCAAATGAATTTTTGTCCTCTGTACGAAACCATCAGCGGAAAGGAACGTATCAAAGTCTTGTATACATTTTATATGAAAAGAAAAAATCCGCCATCTTGAATTTTTTTTTTTATTCATCAAGTAGACCTTTGGGTCCTGATCACCTTTTTCTAAGAAATCACTCTTCCATCTTTTATAGTCTCCGAGATAGACACTGACGAAATTTGTATGGCCGCCATCTTGAATCCGCCATTTTGGAGATTTTTTTCAGCTCCCTGCCAATTGGATGAGGTTTCGAGTGACTTTTGTTTGAACACTCCCCACTTATCTTCGATACCCTGGCCGCGTGCTCCTCACCCGTCTCCGAAATCCTCAACCATCAGGTCTCTCCATATTTTTTCTCCAAATGAATTTTTGTCCTCTATACGAAACCATCAGAAATTTTGAAAAAGAACCGTATTAAAGTCTTGCATACATTTTGTATGAAAAAATAAAAAATCCGCCATCTTGAATTTTTTTTCTATTCATCAAGTAGACCTTCGAGTCCTGATCACCCTTTTCAAAGAAACCACTCTTCCATCTTTTATAGTTTCCGAGATAGACACCGACGAAATTTGTATGGCCGCCATCTTGAATCCGCCATTTTGAAGTTTTTTTTCGGCTCTCTGCCAATTGGATAAGGTTTCGAGTGACATTTGGTTGAACACCCCCCACCTATCTTCGATACCCTGGCCGGTGCTCCTCACCCGTCTCCGAAATCCTCAATCATCAGCTCTCTCCATATTTTTGTTCCGAATGAATTTTTGTCCTCTATACGAAACCGCGAGTGAGAAAAATTTTTTTCATACAAAATTTTACAGGAGAGGTGATCAATGAGTCAGTCAGTCAGTCAGTGAATCAGCACGAGTAGCTATATATATATTAACTAGTAGGGCGCGTGGGTGCGCGGCTCGCTAAAGCGAACCGCGGTTTTTCTGTCCACCAAGTAGACCTTCGGGTCTTGATCAACTTTTTCCAAGGAACTACTCTTCCATCTTTCATAGTCTTTGAGATATACATCGACGAAATTTGTATGAACGCCACCTTGAATCCGCCATTTTGGTATTTTTTTTCAGCTTATTGCCAATTGGATGAGGTTTCGAGTGATTTTTGTTTGGGCAACCTCTACCTATCTTCAATACCCTGACCGTGCTCCTCACCCGTCTCCGAAATCCTCAATCAATAGCTCCCTCCATATTTTTCATCCAAATGAATTTTGGTTCTCTATACGAAACCATCAGCGGAAAGGAACGTATCCAAAGTTTTGCATACATGTTATATGAAAAAAATAAATTCCGCCATCTTGATTTTTTTTCTATTCATCAAGTAGACCTTCGGGTCCTGTTCATCTTTTTCCAAGAAACCACTCTTCCATCTTTTATAGTCTCCGAGATAGACACCGACGAAATTTGTATGGCCGCCATCTTGAATTAGCCATTTTGGAGGTTTTTTTCGGCTCTCTGCCAATTGGATGAGGTTTCGAGTGATTTTTGTTTGGGCACCCTCAACCTATCTTCGATACCCTGGCCGTGCTCTTCACCCGTCTTCGAAATCCTCAATTATCAGCTCTCTCCATATTTTTGCTCCTTATGAATTTTGGTCCTCTATACGAAACCATCAGAAATTTGAAAAGGAACCGTATTAAAGTCTTGCATATATTTTGTATGGAAAAAAATAAATTCCGCCATTTTGAATTTTTTTTCTATTCATCAAGTGGACCTTCGGCTCCTGATCATCTTTTGCCAAGAAACTACTCTTCCATCTCTTATACTCTCCGAGATAGACACAAACAAAATTTGTATGGCCGCCATCTTGAATTCGCCATTTTGGAGTTTTTTTTCGACTCTTTGCCAATTGGATGAGGTTTCGAGTGACATTTGGTCGAACACCCCCCACCTATCTTCGATACCCTGGCCGGTGCTCCTTACCCGTCTCCGAAATCCTCAATCATCAGCCCTCTCCATATTTTTCTTCTGAATGAATTTTTGACCTCTATACGAAACCGTGAGTGAAAAAAATTTTTTTCATACAAAATTTTACAGGAGAGGTGATCAATGAGTCAGTGAGTGAATCAGCACGAGTAGCTATATATATAGTAACTAGTAAGGCGCGTGGGTGCGCGGCTCGCTAAAGCGAACCGCGGTTTTTCTGTTCACCAAGTAGATCTTCGGGTCTTTATCATCTTTTTCGAAATCTGTATGGCCGCCATCTTGAAGCCGCCATTTTGCAAGTTTTTTTCGGCTCTCTGCCAATTGGATGAGGTTTTGAGTGACATTTGTTTGAACACCTCCCACCTATCTTCGATACCCTGGCCGGTGCTCCTCACCCGTCTCCGAAATCCTCAATCATCAGCTCTCTCAATATTTTTCCTCCAAATGAATTTATGTTCTCCGATACGAAACCATTTGAAAAGGAACCCTAACGTAGTCTTGCATAATATATTTTTTATGAAAAAAAAAATCCGCCATCTTGAATTTTTTCTATTCATCACGTAGACCATCGGGTCCTGATCATCTTTTTCCAAGAAACCACTCTTCCATCTTTTATAGTCTTCGAGATAGACACCGACGAAATTTGTATGGCCGCCATCTTGAATCCGCCATTTTGGAGTTTTTTTTCAGCTTCCTGCCAACTGGATGAAGTTTCGAGTGACATTTGTTTGAACACCCCCCACCTATCTTCGATATCCTGGCCGTGCTCCTCACCCGTCTCCGAAATCCTCAACCATGAGCTCTCTCCATGTTTTTCCTCCGAATGAATTTTTGTCCTCTCTACGAAACCATCAGAAATTTTGAAAAAGAACCAATTAAAGTCTTGCATATATTTTGTATGGAAAAAAATAAATTCCGCCATCTTGAATTTTTTGTCTATTCATCAAGTAGACCTTCGGGTCCTGATCACCTTTTTCCAAGAAACCACTCTTCCATCTCTTATAGTCTCCGAGATAGACACTGACGAAATTTGTATGGCCGCCATCTTGAATCCGCCATTTTGGAATTTTTTTTCGGCTCTCTGCCAATTGGATGAGGTTTCGAGTGACATTTGGTTGAACACACCCCACCTATCTTCGATACCCTGGCCGGTGCTCCTCAGCCGTCTCCGAAATCCTCAATCATCAGCTCTCTCCATATTTTTCCTCCGAATGAATTTTTGTCCTCTATACGAAACCATGCTTGAAAAAATTTTTTTCCATACAAAATTTTACAGGAGAGGTGATCAATGAGTCAGTGAGTGAGTGAATCAGTGAATCAGCACGAGTAGCTATATATATATTAACTAGTAGGGCGCGTGGGTGCGCGGCTCGCTAAAGCGAACCGCGGTTTTTCTGTTCACCAAATAGATCTTCGGGATTGGTCATCTTTTTAGAAATTTGTATGGCCGCCATCTTGAATCCGCCATTTTGAATTTTTTTTCAGCTCTCTGCCAATTGAATGAGGTTTCTGGTGATTTTTGTTTGAGCACCCCCCACCTAACTTCAATCCCCTGGCCGTGCTACTCACCCGTCTCCGAAATCCTCAATCATCAGCTCCCTCCATATTTTTCATCCAAATGAATTTTTGTCCTCTATACGAAACCATCAGCGCAAAGGAACGTATCAAAGTCTTGCATACATTTTATATGAAAAAAAAAATCCGACATCTTGAATTTTTTTTATTCATCACGTAGACCATCGGGTCCTGATCATCTTTTTCCAGAAAACCACTCTTCCATCTTTTATAGTCTCCGAGAAAGACACCGACGAAATCTGTATGGCTGCCATCTTGAATTCGCCATTTTGAATTTTTTTTCAGCCCCCTGCCGATTGGATGAGGTTTTGAGTGGCTTTTGTTTGAACACTCCCCACCTATCTTCGATACCCTGGCCGTGCTCCTCACCAGTCTCCGAAATCCTCAACCATCAGCTCTCTCCATATTTTTCCACCAAATGAATTTTTGCCCTCTATATGAAACCATCAGAAATTTGAACAGGAAGCGTATTTTAGTTTTGCATATATTTTGTATGGCAAAAAATAAATTCCGCCATCTTGAATTTTTTTTCTATTCATCAAGTAGAACTTCAGGTCCTGATCATCTTTTTCCAAGAAACCACTCTCCCATCTCTTATAGTCTCCGAGATAGACACCGACGAAATTTGTATGGCCGCCATCTTGAATCCGCCATTTTGGAGTTTTTTTTCGGCTCTCTGCCATTTGGATGAGGTTTCGAGTGACATTTGGTCGAACACACCCCACCTATCTTCGATACCCTGGCCGGTGCTCCTCACCCGTCTCCGAAATCCTCAATCATCAGCTCTCTCCATATTTTTGTTCCGAATGAATTTTTGTCGTCTATACGAAACCATGCGTGAAAAATTTTTTTTTCATACAAAATTTTACAGGAGAGCTGATCAATGAGTGAGTGAGTGAGTCAATCAGTGAATCAGCACGAGTAGCTATATATATAGTAACTAGTAGGGCGCGTGGGTGCGCGGCTCGCTAAAGCGAACCGCGTGTTTTCTGTTCTCCAAGTAGATCTACGGGTCTTGATCATCTTTTTAGAAATTTGTATGGCCGCCATCTTGAATCCGCCATTTTGAATTTTTTTTCAGCTCACTGTCAATTGATTGAAGTTTCGAGTAATTTTTGTTTTAGCACTCCCCACCTATCTTCAATACCCTGGCTGTGCTCCTCACCCTTCTCCGAAATCCTCAATCATCAGCTCTCTCCATATTTTTCCTCTGAAGTAATTTTTGTTCTCTATACAAAACTATCAGGAAAAGGGACCGTAATAAATTCGCCATATAATTTGTATAGCGAAATAAATTCCGCCATCTTGAATTTTTTTCTATTCATCACGTAGACCATCGAGTCCTGATCATCTTTTTTCAAGAAACCACTCTTCCATCTTTCATAGTCTCCGAGATAGACACCGACGAAATTTGTATGGCTGCCATCTTGAATCCGCCATTTTGGATTTTTTTTCTGGCTTTCTGCCAATTGGATGAGGTTTCGAGTGACTTTTGTTTGAATATCTTTCACTTATCTTCGATATCCAGGCCGTGCTCCTCACCCGTCTCCGAAATCCTCAACCATCAGCTCTCTCCATATTTTTCCTCCAAATGAATTTTTGTCCTCTATACGAAACCATCAGAAATTTTGAAAAGGAACCGTATAAAGTCTTGCATATATTTTGTATGGAAAAAAATAAAATCCGCCATCTTGAATTTTTTTTCTATTCATCAAGTAGACCTTCGGGTCCTGATCATCTTTTTCCAAGAAACCACTATTCCATCTCTTATAGTCTCCGAGATAGACACCGACGAAATTTGTATGGCCGCCATCTTGAATCCGCCATTTTGGAGTTTTTTTTCGGCTCTTTGCCAATTGGATGAAGTTTCGAGTGACATTTGGTTGAACACCCCCCACCTATCTTCGATACCCTGGCCTGTGCTCCTCACCCGTCTCCGAAATCCTCAATCATCAGCTCTCTCCATATTTTTGTTCCGAATGAATTTTTCTCCTCTATACGAAACCGTGAGTGAAAAAAAAATTTTCCATACAAAATTTTACAGGAGAGGTGATCAATCAGTCAGTCAGTGAATCAGCTCGAGTAGCTATATATATAGTAACTAGTAGGGCGCGTGGGTGCGCGGCTCGCTAAAGCGAACCGCGGTTTTTCTGTCCACCAAGTAGACCTTCGGGTCTTGATCATATTTTTCCAAGGAACTACTCTTCCATCCTTCATTGTCTCTGAGATATACATCAACGAAATTTGTATGGCCGCCATCTTGAATCCGCCATTTTGCAAGTTTTTTTCGGCTCTCTGACAATTGGATGAGGTTTTGAGTGACATTTGTTTGAACACCTCCCACCTATCTTCGATACCCTGGCCGGTGCTCCTCACTCGTCTCCGAAATCCTCAATCATCAGCTCTCTCAATATTTTTCCTCCAAATGAATTTATGTCCTCGATACGAAACCATTTGAAAAGGAACGTATCAAAGTCTTGCATACATTTTATATGAAAAAAAAATCCACCATCTTGAATTTTTTCTATTCATCACGTAGACCATCGGGTCCTGATCATCTTTTTCCAAGAAACCACTCTTCCATCTTTTATAGTCTTCGAGATAGACACCGACGAAATTTGTATGGCCGCCATCTTGAATCCGCCATTTTGGAGTTTTTTTTCAGCTCTCTGCCAATTGGATAAAGTTTCGAGTGACATTTGTTTGAACACTCCCCACCTATCTTCGATATCCTGGCCGTGCTCCTCACCCGTCTCCGAAATCCTCAACCATCAGCTCTCTCCATATTTTTCCTCCGAATAAATTTTTGTCTTCTCTACGAAACCATCAGAAATTTTGAAAAGGAACCAATTAAAGTTTTGCATATATTTTGTATGGAAAAAAATAAATTCCGCCATCTTGAATTTTTTTTCTATTCATCAAGTAGACCTTCGAGTCCTGATCACCCTTTTCCAAGAAACCACTCTTCCATCTCTTATAGTCTCCGGGATAGACACCGGCGAAATTTGTATGGCCGCCATCTTGAATCCGCCATTTTGGAATTTTTTTTCGGCTCTCTGCCAATTGGATGAGGTTTCGAGTGACATTTGGTTGAACACCCCCCACCTATCTTCGATACCCTGGCCGGTGCTCCTCAACCGTCTCCGAAATCCTCAATCATCAGCTCTCTCCATATTTTTGTTCCGAATGAATTTTTGTCCTCTATACGAAACCGTGCGTGAAAAAATTTTTTTCCATACAAAATTTTACAGGAGAGGTGATCAATGAGTCAGTGAGTCAGTCAGTCAATCAGTGAATCAGCACGAGTAGCTATATATATATTAACTAGTAGGGCGCGTGGGTGCGCGGCTCGCTAAAGCGAACCGCGGTTTTTCTGGCCACCAAGTAGACCTTCGGGTCTTGATTATCTTTTTCTAAAAAACCACTCTTCCATCTTTTATACTCTCCGAGATAGACACCGTCGAAATTTGTATGGCCACCATCTTGAATCCGCCATTTTGAATTTTTTTCAGCTCCCTGCCAATTGGATGAGGTTTCGAGTGATTTTTGTTTGGATACCCTCAACCTATCTTAACACCCTGACCGTGCTCCTCCTCCGTCTCCGAAATCATCAATCATCAGCTCCTTCCATATTTTTCATCCAAATGAATTTTTGTCCTCTATACGAAACCTTCAGCGGAAAGGAACGTATCAAAGTCTTGCATATATTTTGTATATGAAAAAAAAAATCCGCCATCTTGAATTTTTTTCTATTCATCACGTAGACTAATGGGAACTGATCATCTTTATCAAAGAAACCAGTCCTCCATCTTTTATAGTCTCCGAGATAGACAATGACGAAATTTGTATGGCCGCCATCTTGAATCCGCCATTTTGGATTTTTTTTGGCTCTCTGCCAATTGCATAAAATTTCGAGTGACTTTTGTTTGAACACCCTCCACCTATCTTCAATAGCCTGGCCGTGCTCCTCACCCGTCTCCGAAATCCTCAACCATCAGCTCTCTCCATATTCTTTCTCCAAATGAATTTCTGTCCTCTATACGAAACCATTAAAAATTTTGAACAGGAACCTATTAAAGTCTTGCATAGATTTTGTATGGAAAAAAATAAATTCCGCCATCTTGAATTTTTTTTCTATTCATCAAGTAGACCTTCGAGTCCTGATCATCCTTTTCCAAGAAACCACTCTTCCATCTTTTATAGTTTCCGAGATAGACACCGACGAAATTTGTATGGCCGCCATCTTGAATCCGCCATTTTGGAGTTTTTTTTTGGTTCTTTGCCAATTGGATGAGGTTTCGAGTGACATTTGGTCGAACACCCCCCACCTATCTTCGATACCCTGGCCGGTGCTCCTCACCCGTCTCCGAAATCCTCAATCATCAGCTCTCTCCATATTTTTGTTCCGAATGAATTTTTGTCCTCTATACGAAACGGTGGGTGAAAAAAAATTTTTTCATACAAAATTTTACAGGAGAGGTGATCAATGAGTCAGTCAGTCAGTCAGTCAGTGAATCAGCACGAGTAGCTATATATATAGTAATAACGTCACGAATAACATAAAAATACATTTTCAATGTGTAATTTCTGTAATTTTGTATTAATGAAAACATTAACCGTTTTTAACCGACTTCCAAAAAGGAGGAGATTATCAATTCGGCCGGTATATATTTTTTTTTTATTCTATATATGCCCACCGATTACTCCGGGGTTTCTGGACCGATTCACGCGATTTTTTTTTTAATCGACAGAGGAAGCTCGCGAAATGGTCCCATAAAAATTTTTCCTTCAACTCTTCAAGCCTGATGCTGCAGAGGTACTTTCCCCCTAAATTATGGGGTTTTAGGAACTGTCATTTACGAATTGGTATACTTGGCCTAAGCATATACTAGACCTTAGAGCTTCAGGTCCTACTCCTCAATCCTGATGCTGCAGGGTACTGCCCACGTAAACTATGAGAATTTAGGGACTTTCGCTTGCGAATTGATATTGTTAGTATTAAGCATAGGCTACATCGTGGAGCTCAAGGTCCTAGCTCTTCAATACTGATGCTGCAGAGGTACTGCCTACCTACATAATCTGTGAGGATTTAGGAACTGTCGCTTACGAATTGATATTGTTGGTACCAAGCATATACTACATATAAAATTCAATGTTCTAGCTCCTGAATCCTGATGCTGCAGGGTTGGAGGGATTACGAACTGTCGCTTTCGAGTTGATATTGTTGGTACCAAGCATGGACTACATCATGGACCTCCTGGTCCCAGCTCTTTAAAAATTGTGTGTTGTTAATAAGTAGGTACTGTAGGTACCAAGTATAGACTACTTCAGTACCGTAGTGTTGGAGGGAGGGGAGAAAGAGAGCAGGAACAAGCTACACTAAAAAGCTTAAAATAAAAATTCTTTTCAAAAAACCGACTTCAAACGCCACTACAAAGTATAAAAATAATTTTATTTTGTACACGTTTGTTGAAGTCGGGCGGGCTTAACTAGAAATGATGAAATCGATGCGCGACGCTTACCTTATGGTGACATATAAGAGACACGCTTATTGAAATCGGGTGAGCATCGCGTATCGGTTTCATCGTTTCTATTTAAGCCACCCGACTTCAACAAACGTGTACAAAATAAAATTATTTTTATACTTTGTAGTGGCGTTGGAAGTCGGTTTTTTGAAAAGAATTTTTATTACTTATCATGTTATTTCTTTAAGTAGCTTATGTCAAAATTTATGTAATTCTACAATAAGCTTGAATACCCAATAAAAGTTATTCTAGGTCTCAAATCATCGTGCGCTCATACTACTGGGCATAGGTCTCGTCTCGAAAGAGAAAAAAGAAGGTCTTAATGTAAGAGTTAGTTTAAAGAGTCTAGCTGATTAAAATTCTTTGTGTTAGTCTACGTGCGTATGGTTCACAAAACATATATGTTTAAAACTAACTGTTGTCAAACCCTCTCTGATATATTTTCAGTAATTTTGTAGGTATAATAATTATATTAGCTTCAACCGAAGCTCGTACTGAAGTCAATTTAGTAAACCACTCAATATAACTCCAACTATTTCTACACTTCAAAATTGCTAGCTTAATAAGTGTATCACTGGATGAACAACTCTGCTTGCTACAATATTAGTATCCATTGCAGCAAACATTTCTATATTATAAATAAACAGAGCAAGTTTCTCTAGTAGCTAGATACTAAACTGTTCTAATTCCTATGTCAATACGCAGTCGAGCCGAATGCGGGCAAAGGATTCTGTTCAAAGACTTTAAATGCAAATTTGCACAAAACCAGATAACCTCACGGTTTGAAACGGGCCAGTACTTTAGTTCCATTCAATGAAACCTCAGCTAAAAGTGTCCTCTATTTGTAAGCTAAACCTCATCTGAAATGTCTTTGCCTTAAAGTGATGAATAAAATTTCTTAGTAAAGAAGTAATTTATTAGAAGGAAAACTGTATAGGTGTATAGCGCCGAGTATGATTCAGTGTGGTAACTAATATAGGTACAGTGTTAATTTTCTTGTGTGTGGTAACCAATATAAGTAGATACAGTGTTAATTTTCTTGAGTTTGCCTCGGAGAGCACGTAAAGTCCTATTTATTCCTCGATTAAACTCCACTCGATGTTGGCGAAATCGGCACTAAATAAATAATTAATAAAAGTCCTCTCACAGACTAGAATATAAACTATATGTTAAGTAAGGATATAAACAAAAGTAAAACTAAAAGGCTTTCAGAAAGTTCTGGAATAGTTCGAACACAATCGCCAACTTCAGGTTCCTCGGGCTTTATTCACGTTTTCAGAATTCCGGTGCCAATAAATTGTTTTGTGGCAAATCGAAACTCGAATCTCGATTGAAATTGTTTCACAGATACGGATTACGGATATACATACCTACCTGAAGTTGGGCATTGAAGTCGAACGGTAAAATATTTATAGTATATAACATTTCTAAAAATCACAAGAAAATAGTTAAAAAATTGTATAGTTCTTGCAACTCACGAGGGCGCGTGAGTTTCACTTGTGTGGTTACGTCGGGTACATGCACATTGCGTAAGTGTGCGTGTCTGTCAAGAGCCTAGGTGCCACACTAGCCCACACTTATATAGATAAGACACACACAACCATGAGCCACGCACCCTCGCGAATTGCAAGAACCCGACTACGTAATATTGGATAAAACATTCGTCATACTAATTTTGTTCGTGTAAAATGTTCATTTCACTCGGTCCATAATAAGGAAGAGATTGACACCTGATTCATCAAAATCGGTCGGTTTTCTTTTTACCTGACTAGGTTTTCATCTAAAACCTGGATTAGTATAGGATTTTTTAGGATTATCATACAAATATGACGTGTTAAGTAATGGCTGCAATTGTTATTTTATTTAAGTAATAAAACTTTTTAATTATGCACAATCTCAAGATGTTTAATAAAATCCTTATCTCCTTAAATAATTATTAAATTATCCTTAAATGCGAAAGTGTGTTTGTTTCTTAGTTTGTCCTTCAATCACGCAGCAATAATGCAACAGATCGACTTGATTTTTTGAACGGATATAATATTTGAGCACTTGGAGAGTGATATACCTTTTATCACAAAAATAAAGAAATCAGTGGGGGATTTTTATAAACCTAACTCCACGTGGACAAAGACGCGAGCAAAAACTAGTAATAAAGAAATAGGTAAATATGTACAAGAGGGAATAGGCATTTTCTAGGCAAACGCGCTCCAACCTAGACCTCATCAATGCTTTCCATCATTGAGTGTCGTCAAGCGCAAGCCTATCTGATAAATAATTTAAAAAGACGTGTGGCACTCGGGGACTGCCGCGGTAAAGCTATTGCATAGCATTTTTTATCAACACCATCTAGCGGCTCACCGCTAGATGGAGTTGATAAAAAATGCGCCATCTAGCGGCTCACCGTAGAGGAGTCCCGTGTCAGGTTATTTTCGTTACGGAATTTCTGGATTCGGTCTCCACGCTGGCCCGCGATAGAAGCTATGCAATAGCATAAAAATATATTTTACCAACTCAATTCAATCTAGAAAGTAAATGTAATACCACTGTGATCTGATATTATTCAGCCATAAATATCCAGTCTTTGTCCAGATGGTGTACCGCGATAATCCCTGCTCGGAACCGAAACAAAAGCCTTGAATGACACTACACGACAGGGTGCTGTGCATTGTATATGTATGTATATTTTTACACGCTCACCCCGAGCACGTTGACCCAAAAAGCGAGACTTACCTCGGTGAAGGGAGTACAGAAAGAGGTTTTGATATGACGACTTCCCTTTATTAACTAGAATGCCATAGTGCATATGGTTAGTGTAAAATTTTAATTAGTAGATAATTAAAAACAGATTAAGGCTCTTATTAAAATTGTAAATTCAGGTTTTTGGAATTTAACTACTACGGAATTTAATTAAGTATTATTTTGTTAATCATAGACTAATTTCATCTCAAGCTGTATTCAAAAACTTACAATGCTTTTGACAATACTATTTAGAACTAAGTAGACGATATTCAATAAACATGATTGTGTATAACTTCTACGGAGAATCTGAAATTACTATTTTCCAGGGGTCAAAAGCCTTTTTATAATTTTAAATCCTTGATGAAAAAGTCGTTGCCCAAAGCTAATAAAGTAATAAAATATAAAGAAAAGCCGTTAACAACAACAAAGCAAAGTCGTATGATCTGATACCTTTCTTTGAGCCATAAATTTCCATTTTCTGTCTAGATCTCATACCACGATAATCCCTACTCGAAACGAGAACAAAAACCATGTACGATGCTATGTGTAGAGGTTTATGTGTATGTATTTTTACACGCTCAGCCCAGAGAGTTGACATATTACTAGAGCAACAATCTCCCGCAAACAGAATTCGAGATGTCCGGTGGACAAGTACTTGTCGTATTTTTGCCATTTAGCGGGACCTACTTGTACTAAGAGTGATTTCACATGACGCGGCGTATCGTGACGTCTTTTTCATGGGTTGGAAAATCCTTCGTAAGCCACGCGGTGAGCTGTTAATTAATGTTGCTTGTCACAATTCAATCCTCACTTGTGACGCTATGCTGTTTACAATCCGAAATAATATCCCACGCGGACGAAGTCGCGGCCAAAACGTAGTTGAGAATAAAATACGACTGAGAAATAGAGATTTACTCTGCGATCAAATCTGCGTTAGTGGACTCTAGTGATATGCTATTTTTATATCCTGGAAAGCGTTCCCGTTGATTTTTAACGCCGAATGTACATATGAGGATTGTTGCTCTATGTTCTACTTAAATAACTCATGCGAAGTAGTACATTGACCTAGAAAACGAAGCTCTACCCGCTGGAGAGCAAATTCTTAGGGTTTCCTTTTCTGTGTTGAGAAAGGTACTCAGATAATAATAAGTTACATAAATACATGACGATATACATAAATGAGTTTTGGGAATACGTTGAGTATAAACTGAAATAATAATCTTTTGTTTTATGAAGGGCTGTTAGTTAGCTGATAGCTTGATAGTTACCTACTTATGGTTCATGGTTTTGTGTGTGTCATATTTGTATAAGTGTGAGCGAGAGCTTGCTCGCGCCTAGACTCCTGACAGGCACGCACACTTACCCAATGTGCATGTACACAGAGTAACCACAAGTGAAGCTCACGTGTCCTCGTGAGTTGCAAGAACTATACCGTGTTGGAACGCTAAACCCTATGTGATTTAGCGTTTCCGCACGATGACGTGTAGATTTAGAAACCGATTATTGAGTTAAGTTAAAATTGCCATATTTCCAAGCTATTTTGCTACCATTTTATACTATACCACTTACCATTAAGTGAAATTCTGCCCTCATAATTGAAAACACAGTAACTTAAAGGTAACTTCTATTTAACTTACTGTGTTTTCAATTACGAGGGCAGATTGCAGTCAAAGGTTTTCTTGTTATGATTAATAAGAAAAAAATATCGATTCAGAGAACAGGTTAAAAGCCAGATAAGTATCTAGAGATCGGTGCTATAGTAGCTTAGCGCCCTAGGACGCAATTTCCATTAAAACTAATAAATGTCTCTCTCACATATGAAAGCAGTTATCGGAGTCGACGCACCATAGCACACATGCAACTCATAAGCTAAGTGTGTTAAGCCATTTAACGTTTCAAAGAAGCAAAGACCTCATTAAATAGGGCAGGGGTCGTAACTTGTTATATCCTTCCCTGCGGATTGTCTAATGAATGGAGTAGGTAACCGGGAGTTTTTCCCGGGGCTAACACATGCACATTCCTTTCAGCTAGATTCTCTTTTATCTAGTAAGTAGCATCGAGTCTTGTGAATGCAAATATAACAAAGGGGGTATGAGATGAAGCAGATTTACGGTGAACAATTTTCTTGTTTAACCTTTTTGTTGTTTTCACTGCGATCTTTTTGACGCATCGTTTTAATTTTTTTCTCTCTTGTCTCTCCATCCTTTACTGTAATTTTAATAAAAGATGTAAGTCACACACACATAATAATTTCATTACTTTTTACAATTGGACGGTGGGTCTCAAGCTGGCAGTCAATAGAAATAGGTACATATAAGCAGAACAAAATCTTGTTTTATGGCGATATCCTTGCAAAAGACATCGTATATCCAAAAGTGGACGTTTATTAATTAATATTACGACCATGCGATCTGAGGGTCAGGTAGGTACTAGAATAAATAAATCAAAAATCAAAATCAAAATTTATTTATTTCATGTAGGCCAACTTGTAGCTCCTATGACACGTCATAAATCTACCACCGGTTCGGAATGCAGATTCTGCTGAGAAGAGCCGGCAAGAAACTCAGCAGTTGTTCCTTTCAAAAAAAATTTTTTTTACAATGCTATGCACACAGTGTTTCCACAAAGAAGTTTCAAAAATGCAATTCAATTCAATATAAATTCTAATCTTCTGCAAATGAAGTTGTGATGAACAAACACATTTTCGCATTTATAATATTAGTACGTGAACAATCTAAACTTAAAATTTTGCACCTACTCCATCGTCCTTCAGAAATTCAATAACTAGATAAGCGCAATAGCCCATAATATACTTGCGATACAAAATCTACATAATACCATCGATCAAGCTGACCGCTTCCCGGATTTTGTACGCAGCAATAAATATGGGGAACGGTCACGGTGTACCGATGTTAGATGGATGTGTTTCGTGTGTGCAGAATAGAGATATTTCATGTTGATTGTGTGCGAATTATTTGGATGCGGCATCCGATAATCGCCTTTATGAGAAATGGTTATGGCGACCGCAGCTGAACTGGTTCCGGTGTGATTTGTTGGTAGCTCCTTGCTTTCGCAGATAAATTTACAAAACGGCGCTACATAATATCATCATTATCATGTGCCTTCCTCATGTTGAAGTTTGGCGGTCATCATGCGAAAAGCTTTTTTAATTTAAGTCGCTTCTTTTAATTTTTCTTATATCGTCCGATTACTTTCAAAAATCCTTCCTTAGGGTATGCCTATGTCATAATAGCTATCTGTATGCCAAATTTCAGCCCGATCCGTGAAGTGGTTTAAACTGTGCGTTGATAGATCACTCAGTCAATCACCTTTTCGTTTTATATATTTGACTAGCTTTTACCCGCTGCTTCGCTCACGTTAAGTTCGATATTTTAAACCCCTATTTTACCTCTTTTGGGGTTGAAATTTTCCAAAATTCTTTCTTAACGGATGCCTACGTCCTAATAGCTACCTGTATGCCAAATTTCAGCTCGATCGGTCCAGTGGTTAGAGCTGTGCGTTGATAGATCAGTAAGTCAGTCACCTTTGCCTTTTATATATCTAGATACCTTTAGGAATATTTAGATTGTTCTCAGTAAACTGAACTTACAATTCCATAAACTACACCCAGTCAGACAGGCGGTATCATCTGGTCATAATCTTCGACCATTCCGTTTCATGGCTTCGTCGTCAGTCGGTTTTAACTGCCGACCATACCATAGATTTTAATAGGCTTATGTTGTACCATCTAGAATCGAGATTTACTCAGACTTAGCTACGGCCTGATTAATTAAGAGGGCAATAATTAAGGTTCATATCTTGGTTATCCTTGGGACTGCTCTTATTATTTTACTAGCTGTTGCCTGCAACTACTTCCCCGTCAATTTCTGTTATTATGATCGCGATTAAGAAGTTTTTAAAAGAATATATTTTAAATATGGATAATTTTCCCCGTTTTTGCAATATTTTTCACTGATGCTTCGCTCCTATTGGTTGCAGCGTGATGTTATATAATTTAGAGCTTTCCTCGATAAATGGACTATATCCAACACAAAAAGAATTTTTCAATTCGAATCAGTAGTTCTTGAGATTAGCGCGTTCAAACAAACAAACTCTTCAGCTTTATAATATTAGTATAGATTTTTGTTATACGATGACAAGATAGTCCTTGACTGCGATCTCACCTGATGGTAAGTAACGATTCAGTCTAAGATGGTAGCGCTGGGCTAACTTGGAAGGGTAAGGCAGTATAGATTTAACCCAGACCCCTAATCGGTTTCTACACGTCATAGTGCCGAAACGCTAAATCGCTTGGCAGCACGTCTTTAACGGTAGGGTGGTAGGTAGTCACGGTCAAAGGCTTCCACCGGGAATCGAACCCGAGTTATAAGACCATAGCGTTCATCACTGCGACATCACTGCGACAAATTTTCTTTAATTAATCACCACAGCGCTCCGACGCACTGCGTTTAATGCGACTCGTTCATTTATTATTTTCTATGACGTTAAGAAAAATCAGTAAACAAACATAAAAGGTTTTACATAAACGAAAAAAAAAAAACATTATCTCATATTGATGACTATGACATAAATCATTTATGAATACAATGTTCAGAAATATCTTACCTACATTTGGATTTAGGCCTAACTCTGACAATTGAAAGAGGTTATAGATGTTATCCTCAATACATTCCTAATAAATAACTAAGACGAATGTTTTTTCCTCTTTTTTTATGTGAGACGCAAGGATTCTTACGCATTTAGTAGACGTATCCAAAGATAGTTACGTCGCTTCTTACAACTCTATATCTTCTTTTTTAAAAAGCTGTTTGTCTTTTTGTACATCCTCTTTCGCGCATCGTTCAACCGATTTAGATGAAACTTGTCACTGTATAGCTTTAGATGGTGTCTGTATACTTTTTTTTCTCGAAAAAGTTACCTACCCAGAAACTAAAGCTTACCAACTAATTTCCAAAAAGGAAGAGGTTATCGATTTGGCCGGTATGTAAAACGAGGAAACCGATGCGTGACGCTTGCCTTCTGATGGCAGATGAGAAACATGTTTGTTAAAGTCAGCGAGTATCGCGTACCGATTTTATCGTTTATTTTTAAGCCCGCCCGACTTCAACAAACGTGTACAAACTAAAATTATTTGTATACTTTGTAGTGGCATAAGAAGTCGGTTTTTTGAAGAGAATTTTTATAAAAAAAAAACGATACGACCTTTTTCTTGAACTAACTTTAACCATGTAGTCTAAAGATAGTATCTTTAGACTGTTTGGTAAAACATAATATAATAATAATCATAATACTAAAGACTATAAAAATATAGTTACCGAGTTACCTTTTCACGGCGTAAGCTTTAAACCATTATTATACGAGTAAAATATATGGCACAGAGATGACTTGCACTAAGGCGATGGATTTTCTTATACTGGAAAAGTTTCCCACGGAATTTCTAAAAATCTAAATCGCCCGCTAGCAAGTACCTACCTACTAGCTTCTAATGTACCTACGTTTCATTGATGAGTCCACATATAAAAGAACGCAACCGCTTCGTACGTATTGGAAAACTTTGTACACCTTTGAGAACTATATATGAAAACTTTCAGTTATGAAGGAAATGCAAGCCTATTATGAAATAAAAAACATACCGAATCAGTGATAGATTCATTTGACGATTCGAAAGCACTTTTGTAAAAGTTTATTTCAATTTTTTTTATTTTTTTTATTCGATGACAAGATAGCCCTTGACTGCGATCTCACCTGATGGTAAGTGACGATGCAGTCTAAGATGGTAGCGGGCTAACTTGGAAGGGGTATAGCAGTGTAAATTCAACCCATACCCCTAATCGGTTTCTACACGCCATCGTACCGGAACGCTAAATCGCTTGGCGGCACGTCTTTGACGGTAGGGTGGTAACTAGCCTCGGCCAAAGCCTCCCACCGGACCAGACCAGAGACAATTTAGAAATTAAAAATTCCTAAATTGCCCCCGCTAGGAATCGAACCCGAGACCTCCCAGTTATAAGACCACAGCGCTCACCACTACGCCAGGGAAGTCGTCAATAAAAAAATATTCTATTCTATAGGTACCCTGTCGAGGTTTCTTAATCGAAAGTTACGCTTATTGCATAGGTATCGCACATGGCTAATATCGCGAAGTTGCCGCAATGAGTCCACTACTACTTGCTCTACTCTTATACTATTGACGTACAATAAATATTTCTCAATCGGTTTGCAGATTTAAACCGACGACGAGATTTATTTCACATATCCTTCTCTTACTGTTTCGCAAATCTCAAATTTCGAATGTAGGAAAGGATTTATGTCCCGGAAAAGCACCCTCTAAATCCTCTTGCAACTAAACCAAATCCATTCCTTCAAAAACAGCAGAGGAAACCAGAAATTCACGAGATACGCCTTATCGGCAACCGGCACAGCTATTCGGAAATCGACTTTAACTTGGGCCTTTTTCCAAATTCTAGGGAGTATTTTGTTAAAAGGCCAAGTTAAAATCGCTTTCGAATTGTTTTTTTTTCCTATATCTAAAGAACCATATAGCTAGCTCATCTATCCGAAATCCTAAGAAATAGATCCTATTATTCTATTTAATATTATAAATGCGAAAGTTTTCATGTTTGTTACTCAATCACGTCGCAACCGACTGAACCTATTTATTTTATTTATTTTATTCGATGACAAGATAGCCCTTGACTGCGATCTCACCGGATGGTAAGTGAATATGCAGTCTAAGATGGTAGCGGGCTAACTTGAAAGGGGTATAGCAGTGTAAATTCAACCCATACCCCTAATCGGTTTCTACACGCCATCGTGCCGGAACGCTAAATCGCTTGGCGGCACGTCTTTGACGGTAGGGTGGTAACTAGCCACGGCCAAAGCCTCCCACCAGACCAGACCAAAGACAATTTAGAAATTATAAATTCCTAAATTGCCCCCGCTGGGAATCGAACCCGAGACCTGCCAGTTATAAGACCACAGCACTCACCACTGCGCCAGGGAGGGTTTGGCTGTGAGGCACAGAGATAGATTATAGTGTAAAATAGGACATAGGCTACTTTTTATCCCGGGAAATAAGAGAGTTCCCACGGGAATAAAAGATCTTAATCCACGCGAACGAAGTCGCGGATATCATCTAGTAATAAATAAACTACAATTAAATAAAATCAGCGATAGGATGAACTTTTTAAGCTAGTGCATAGCTTCTATCGCGGGCCTTGAGCGTGGAGACCGAATCCAGAAATTCCGTTACGAAAATAACCTGACACGGGACTCCTCTCACCGCTAGATGGCGTTGATAAAAAATGCTATGCAAATAGCTTTACCGCGGCAGTCCCCGAGTGCCACACGTCTTTTTTTTTGTTTGCTTATCTATATTCACTTTGCAGCCCAGAATTAACTACCTACCTGACTACCAGAGTAGACAGCTTATCGAATGCTGAAATAACAGTTCTGTTTAAGTAAGGTAACGAAATAGCGGTGTCATGACTCATGACATAAGTTTATGATGGTTATTGCATCCATTCATAGTATCTATATCCATCCACGACGAATTAAACCTAACATAATAACAAAATAACCGTCCCAAGCGGGAAAGAGATAAAATAAGTAATTCCATTAAACGTTGATAATATAAAAGGAATTCATCCATATAAAAGAGCGCCTTTATTGAAACTCCAGGTATCTCACAATCTTAAAATATTACGCCTTATTTTTCAAATGGACCCAACTTGATCTTTGCCTTCTTACTTAACCTTTATCATTTGGAAGTGTCCTCTTTTACTTTGGCTTTATGTAGAGAAAAAGTATCAATTTTGAGTGAATAAATATAAAAGTCAGAATTTAAGACATGCTTTTCAATATTTACCATGCTCTTTAGGTTTCGCAACTTTAAAATAGTTCAACTGCATTAATAAAAATAATCCCTAATGTCCATAACTCATGAATTCTGAAGCAAAATTGAGACATTCGTGAATTATTATTATTACTGATGAGTGGTGACCCTTCACATACGTGTTATCATTTGTTCTTTGTATAGTACGTTTATATCACGAAGTTACGAGCGCTTTACTTGTGGTTGCGTCGTGTACATGCACAATGTGTAAGTGTGCGTGCCTATCAGGAGCCTAGGTGGGAGCAGTCAGGCGCGAGCAAGCTCTCGCTCACACTTATACAGATACGACACATATACAATCATGGGCCACAAGCCCTCGTGAAATGAAAGAACTATACAAATATTTTGAAGAGACTGGTGTTATGCAAAGCAGAGAGGGACAAAAACTGTGTAACGACGTCAGTATCTTCTTTGTACTGTGATACTAAGCACAAAATATAATCCCACATAGAGATGGTTAATATAACACTTAGCAACATATTATTACAGCAGGCTATCTTTCCATAGCACACAGCAAGTGCTACATACGTAGGCGCGGTGGTGCTACGATGCTATAAATATCACGCGCTGTAGGCGGTGTAGCACACTGCGCGTAGCAGCGCCGCTGAGGCGGCCGGGCAGTTAGCAGATGGATTTATCGCAACTTGCAATAAACATGCTATGTGATTTAGCATGTTGCGAGACATAGCGCGCGCGCCAGCCGCCCACGTGCTTCCTAATTAAAGTTGCTATAGCATAGCATTTTTTATAGCATGCTAAAATTTTATAGTTTATAGTCAGTAGCATGATATCGATTTATAGCATTTTTGAACAACTCTAATCCCACATACCACACACAGGCACTCACACACAGGCACATACAAGCTATATCATCGGATTACAAAGATGGGTATCTTAGTGGTCCTGGTGGTGGAAACAAAAGTGCAAGTTTCATTCATCCTACAACATAGATTGGGTAATTTGGATACCATCATGTCTTTCTCTATATTGCAGCTGAGCCCAATGCTAAATTAATCGCATTAAATCATCAGTAAACAGCAGCATTACACGTTACTAATCAACCCGGATCGAACTCCCCCAGAATTACAAGCCTAGCTGCACCAAATTACGTTACTAATATATCTGCTTATACTGCCAACATTACTAATCAGATTTGCGATACCTAGCTAATAGCAGCTTTTGATTTCATTGGATAAATTGGAGTAAATGGCTGAATTGTTTTAAATTGTTTGGCATCCAAACAATTCAAAAGATTCAAATCCTACCATTCAGATTTATAATGATAATTCTTACTAATGTTGATTCAACGATTGTAATGCCGATGGTCGTTTCGGTCAATGGTCTCATAGCGAGAAGTTTCGATCAACATCTTAAGAAACTTTCGCTTAATACTTGGATCAAGAGTAGGATACAGAAGGCGGTACACCTTGAGACGGCACGCATTGTGAGGAGGTTCCTCACTCTGGAACCCTGACCACTGGCTGCTTGGGTCCCTATTCCGCAGCAAGTGGGACCCATTTATTTTATTGTTTTTAATGATGTTTTTATTTTAGTAAAATGTATTATATATGTAAGCATTTTTAAAAACAATGGGGTAAATGTGTATATAAATAAATGATAGAAATTCTTACTAATATTATACATGTGAAAGTGTGTTTGTTTGTTGGTTTGTCCTGCAATAACGCTGCAACAGAGCTACGGATCGACGTGATTTTTTGCATGGGTATAGGAGAATGACATAGGCTACATTTAATCCCGGAAAATCAAAGAGTTCCCGCGGGATTTCAAAAACTAAATCTACGCGGATGAAGTCGCGGGCATAATGTAATAATTAATAAATTACATAATAATGAAATTCGTAATAGTAATAACTAGGCAAAGTTTAGGCAGTCGACCTCTTTACTATTTAATTAAGTCTCATCAATTATGCTTCTCAATCTCCTATACAAATTAATAGCATTAAATCATATGTAAACCGATTATAGGCAATTAGACGGATTAGATGCCACTAATTAACTGGAGTCAAATACATACTCATTGAATTAGGGTCAACGTAGACTGAGTGGCAAAGTCAGCTTGCGTTCGAGACGTAGACGTGTTATGAATGCCGGGCAATACTACCTCAACAGCCAATTCATTCGTACAGTTAATTACCTAATTTGTCTGACTTTTGGAAGCTAGTTACGACCCTTCCTCAAAGACATACCGCCAAAGGATTTAGCATTCCAATAATTATGATGGTGTGTAGAAACCGAATAGGGATATGTGTTTAATTAACACTACTATAGGTATACCCCTTCCAAGTCAGCTCACTACCCCCTTAGACCTTATCATACCATCTGGTAAGATAGCAGTCAAGGCATATCATCCTAATAATATTATAAATGCGAAAGTTTGGATGTATATATGGATGGATGGATGGATGGACGGATGGATGGATGGAAGTTTGTTACTCAATCACGCGCGCAACGACTGAACCGTAAAGATAGATTATAGTCTGGAATAACACATAAGCTACTTTACTTTTGTACATATTAAAAAAATGTGGTCTTATCAGGTCCAACAAAACACAACAACACAACACAACAATATCCTCTCCAACAAAAGAAAAATTTTCCAAATCGGTCCAGGCGTCTGAGTAATCGGGGAACATACATAAAGATTCCGACAAATTGAAAAGCCTCCTCCTTTTTTGAAACCAGCTAAAAATAAAGAAAATTCTAAATCGCTTTTTGTCCATAAAAATTAATACAAATTCATAGTACGAGTACAATTTGACAAAATCTGAATCCTATTAATTTTATAAATGTGAAAGTTTGGATGGATGTATGGATGTTTGTTACTCAATCACGCTGCAACGACTAAACCAATTTGGCTGGGCACAGAGTTAGATTATAGACTGGAGTAGCACATAAGCTACTTTTGATCCCGGAAAATAAGAAGGTTCCCGCGGGACTAAAAAAAAACCTCAATCTACGCGAACGAAGTCGCGAGTATCAGTATTAATATTAGTAAGTAGCATCTTTTTCTCCAACACGTAAATTCTGAATATTATTTTCACGGCTCAGTGACATCTTCCTTAGCATTACGGCTTCCAACAAAGACCCTCGTCACGAGTTTATCAATTCAAGGACCGCCGTACAATGTATTCAATATTGTTATTTATATTATTGGGGTTCTCATGAACAGATTTGATTGAAGTAACTTTTTGGGAATTTATTTGACTAGCTTAAAGATTTCTATGCGCATGTATATGACGCGTAATTTTATACTGTGTGTTAAAATTTTTTATTTAATCGTTAAGGCTTGCCACCTCACCAGCTTCGTTAAACTGTTTCTTTTTATTTCGTGTTCAATTCAACACGCGCACATTACTTACTTATTATAATAATATTATTTACTTACAATATTTTTATGCACACCGTACCGGGTCCGTGTTGTAACGTCACAACAGTCGAGCACCAAGATAAAGTGAACGCTGTGAAATGAAATGTCTGTTTCTATATTTTCACGTGAAACAATATTTCTCTCTATAAACTGCTAGCCTTAGACCATTCAATGCTAACTTGACAAAATTCCTATCAAGGCTTTCTGGTGCTTTGTTAGTTCTTGGAGCGTGTTAAATTATTTACTTTGCCATAAAATTGCTTTGACTTTCGTGAATTCCTCGACGTAGTTTTACGACCAATGGAATTTTAGATTATTTCACAAGTCAACGCCCTTGCCCTGATCATTTATTCATATATGAATCTACTATCTACTATTTTGAGAAATAAATCAATCCCCGAATCCTACTTAGTTGGCCAGCGATCCGAAACATGATTGCTAACTGTATGAAAGAAGGCTTAAGTTCGCTCAGCGGGCGACAGAGAGAGCTACGTTCGTAGTTTCCCTACGGGATCTAATCATAAATGAGAACCAAAAGTTACCGACCTAGTTTATTGAGTCGCTACCAACTACCATAGAGCTAGGGCTAGGGGACATAACGCGAAGAACCAATGAACGTTCGGGTCCCGAGGTGCCAGCGTGGTACCCTCGCATTGAAAAACGCAGCATTAGAAGACGGCACAAAGTTACAAAAGTTTGTTGTTAAAACTGCTACAAGGAAGCGACATAAAATCGTGTTTTGTAGCGATCCTCCTCGAAATAAACCTCTCTCCAGCAGTAGATGTCTATCGTTTGGGACAAAACTCTACAATAGATATACTATTATCTTTAAAACATGCTGCAGGTACAATATTTTCCTTTACAAAAGTGAAAGACTTTTGTACGTTTTTCATACAAATCGGTTGATGTGGCAGCCAGCGTCCGTTTTTTCAACCATGCATTACTTGAATATCTTCTAGGCAAGCAAATTGCAATCTAAACTTAATCAAAGCTTTTAGCTATAATTGTCGTTAAGCGCAAGCCTATTTTATAATAAAAAACCATTAGGCCAGTCATTAAAGCCAAAACCCGCGGTAATGCAAAATCACACGGTTAGTTATTTTACCTTCTTTAAAAACCCCCTAAAATTTTATCAAGTTACTAATTACTTTCGGGTTTTGGTTTTAATGACTGGCCTACATTGCATTGCATTGAACCAAGCATTGTTGTAGCCAAGCTAAGCCTATCTCAAATTAAAGTTGAGAACCTTCATCAAGTGTGTAACAACAAAGTTCTGTTTAATATTGCCAATTACTCATCTATTTTATACAACACCGAAACATTATCCCATACAAACAAAACATGGGAATGATAAATACTTTTGTCTGTTTATCCGTCGCAAACATGTCCTCTGCGTAATTCTATTACAGATGTGGATGTAGGATGACTTGTATTATTCAACGTCCCAGCGTCTTTGTTGACAAACTTATGTTTCCAGCCTAAACTAAACCTTGCCTTCATCTTAACATTGAAGTGGAAACACATGAGTCGATAGAGAACCTGCACGATTTTGTTTGAGGAATTTTTTGCGTACATCGACTATGATTAAATATTTTCTTCCTCATATGCACTTTGCTTTGGCCACTAGAAGTTATCAACCTACTACTGACGCGTGTGTGTTTGAGGTTTTCTGAGGAAAAAGGTTGTATCATGTATACTAAAATTCTAGGTCTTAAGATACATAGCGCTTATATAAACGGGCTAAATATATATACTAAGTAACTATCATTAAACAAAGAGTGATTTGTTTCATAGTATCTTATACTCGTACTTCTTGAAATAGATGTACTCGATCGGCATGTAGCTTATTTCATCCTCTAGATACTAAGATCCAAATAATTTTTAGAATTGTGCAACTCACAAAAGTATTAATATTAATTTGTTAATATTTAATGATTGTAGCCGTTTTGACAATAAATTATAATATAAAGAAGTATTAAGAAATGAGAAGTTATTCGCTTGAAAGATTCTTTGTGGAATTCTTGTTAAAATTGTCATTGGTATTATGTTTCATATTGATCAAAGGAAATACCACCTTTGTACTACGGAGGTTAGGGATATATAATACGTAATATCGTCCTTTCATATCTTATGGAAGGATGATATTAAAGTAAGATCTGACAAATTCAGGGACATGAACAACGTGTTTTTTGTTAATATTTGTGTGGTTTATAAAATACTAGAAGCCCGTGCCGACTTCGTCCGGGTTGAAAATTTAAATATTTGTTTTTACGTGACTGATCGCACAGAGCTTCTTATATGAGACGATTATAAAATAAGATCACCAAAGGAACCACAGGAACCTTCCGCGCTGAAACCCGCCACCGTGCACCGCCGCGCCGGCCGGCAACATTTTATTATTTTGTCGCCCGGAAATATTAATTTTCCGATAACTCCTAAAATATTTATTTAAACTGTATGGTGTAAAGGGCAAATATGTTCTAAATTAAATACTTACGATAATAAACATATTTATTTAGATATAGATTGACATCACATCGGTTAAAGAAGCTTCGAAAATAATTCATTATTTTTAATCAAAATTTGAAAGATAGAAATGGTTACTGTAAGTTATCCTTAGAATATAGACATATGCTATCGCGGACTTTTTTTTAGAACTCTTTAAGAGGAACAATTCACCCATACATCATTTTCATCCAATAACAGTATATGACCCAGCGCACGCCTTGAAAACGTTTAAGAGTCAAAAAAATTTCCGACTTCTTTAACAAATTTGCACATAATATCTAGCGATAATACATTTATTAATATAATTATAGCCTATAACCATCTGGAATAATGCACCTTTGAAATGGTAAAAGAATTATTGTAATAGGTGCGGTGGTTCCAAAGTTTGCTCCGGACATACATACAAACTCACAAAATTCGCGCTCTCTCTTTATTATAATAGTATAGACTCTCTATTGCCCGCGACTTTATTTCATAGTGATAGGTTTATAGGTTTCTCAAAAGTTCGGGAGTTGTCCACAATTCTCAAATATTTGTGAAGTCTGTTAATCCAGACTTGACCAACTTGATAACAATGGCCTAAGCCTTTTCTTTGAAAGAAGAGACCTAACGGTGTAGTGGATTGATATTGATGATGATTATGATGATAATGATGATGATGATGATGATAATAATGATGATGGTGATCCTTTTGGATACCTAGATAAGAAAATTCGTGTTCTTGTTAATACTGCATAGTAACCTGTCAATATGAATCCAACTACTTTTAATTCAACATTTCATCATCCAAGTATGCTTATTGTTAAAAGTAGCATGCAAATTATCTCAATTTACCCAGCACTCTACATTTGAGAGTAGTTAATGTTTAGCTAAGTAGAGTCAACCATGTTCAGTGGGACGTGAATGCTAATGGATGAATTTTAAATGACTAGATATGACATATAAACATCATTTTCGATGCTTTTTGTGCCGTTGTCATGTTTATAAGTAGGTCAATTGTAAAAGATTTTAGAGTAAAATTTATCTTATCCGAATAATTTATCCTGAAATCTAATAATAATAAAATTATTATTGAGATATTCTATTTTGTAAGTATTTTGGTGTAATAATCGATATCACCCAATATTGTCTTATGCCCCAAGGGCCTTATAATCCGAGGTCTCTAGACAGAGGTTAAATAAATTGGTTGTTATAAATTGGCCGCCTACGATTGAGACAGACAGATCATCAGACTTATGGAAGGGTGATGACCATCAAAAATGGGGGTTACAACGCAAAAAGATTTTATGTTTACCTAGTCACAAATTGGAAATGAATACGTCTTGTTTATTATGTTGACGTAAAGTTAGGTTTCATAACTTTGCAAGTACTACACGGACGTTTATCATACTTGTTGCTTCGATTCAGTATCCTCCAAGTTTGACAAGAAAGGAAATAAGCTGTGTCGTTCCAAAGTTGCAGTGAAATGCTATTCGATACTTCGATGCTATTCGAGGTTTTGTTTTGATTTGTTACTTTATTCACTATGAAATGTTGTGTGTTCAACATTCCATTTTACAAGTTTGCTTTTGGTTCCTTTATATTGTACACTAGTAGGGCGCGTGGGTGCGCGGCTCGCTAAAGCGAACCGCGTGTTTTTTGTTCACTAAGTAGATCTTCGGGTCTTGATCATCTTTTACCAAGAAACCACTCTTCCATCTTTTATAGTCTCCGAGATAGACACCGACGACATTTGTATGGCCGCCATCTTGAATCCGCCATTTTGGTATTTTTTTTCAGCTCATTGCCAATTGGATGATGTTTCGAGTGATTTTTGTTTGGGCACCCTCAACCTATCTTCAATACCCTGACCGTGCTCCTCACCCGTCTCCGAAATCCTCAATCATCAGCTCCCTCCATATTTTTCATCCAAATGAATTTTTGTCCTCTATACGAAACCATCAGCGGAAAGGAACGTATCAAAGTCTTGCATACATTTTATATGAAAAAAAAAAATCCGCCATCTTGAATTTTTTCTATTCATCACGTAGACCATCGGGTCCTGATCATCTTTTTCCAAGAAACTACTCTTCCATCTTTTATAGTCTTCGAGATAGACACCGACGAAATTTGTATGGCCGCCATCTTGAATCCGCCATTTTGGAGTTTTTTTCAGCTCTCTGCCAATTGGATGAAGTTTCGAGTGACATTTGTTTGAACACTCCCCACCTATCTTCGATATCCTGGCCGTGCTCCTCACCCGTCTCCGAAATCCTCAACCATCAGTTCTCTCCATATTTTTCCTCCGAATGAATTTTTGTCCTCTCTACGAAACCATCAGAAATTTTGAAAAGGAACCGTATTAAAGTCTTGCATATATTTTGTATGGAAAAAAATAAATTCCGCCATCTTGAATTTTTTTTCTGTTCACCAAGTGGAACTTCGGCTCCTGATCATCTTTTGCCAAGAAACCACTCTTCCATCTCTTATACTCTCCGAGATAGACACAAACAAAATTTGTATGGCCGCCATCTTGAATTCGCCATTTTGGAGTTTTTTTTTGGCTCTTTGCCAATTGGATGAGGTTTCGAGTGACATTTGGTCGAACACACCCCACCTATCTTCGATACCCTGGCCGGTGCTCCTCACCCGTCTCCGAAATCCTCAATCATCAGCTCTCTCCATATTTTTGTTCCGAATGAATTTTTGTCCTCTATACGAAACCGTGGGTGAAAAAAAATTTTTCCATACAAAATTTTACAGGAGAGGTGATCAATGAGTCAGTGAGTGAGTGAGTGAGTGAATCAGTGAATCAGCACGAGTAGCTATATATATATTAATACTTTTACAAGTATATCGATTGTTAATTTTTGTATAGGAGTCAAAATTTTCTAAGGCCAAGATTCAACTCCTTTTTGGGTGGTAAGTACTTTTAACGCTGTGTCAAAGATTTTTTATAGAGATTAAACGCCAAAAATGAAAAATTTTTGCCCTGCGTCTGAAAGGTCATCAACTCTGTCGACTGATAATGAAAATATTCACGCCTCTTTATTTTAATATTCCAGCAAGATTTTAAATCATCTTATCAAAATAAGCCAACATTTAGCTACTACTGGATATCTGCTGGACCTATCAAACAGCACGCAGCGCTACGTTGGCACTGTTTGATTTCTTGTAGGGACTTTTAGACTCTACGTCTTTATAGTGCTTATATTCTAATCTTCCTTTCAACTAATACTAACTTCTACAGCCTAAGCACGAACATTTTAACTTTCGAATAGTAAAGGTGAAGTTAACGCCAGCAAGAAATTTTATATGAAAATGAGCGCTCCTGGTCACAATATATCTTTATTAATATTATCTTCCGCAACTTTACATTGAACGAGTGATAGCTTTGAGAGAATGTGCCCTAGCAAGTAACTCTTTTTTTAAGAATTGCCTATCAAACTAGCTTTGCAGAAATTCTAAACACATCCACTGCTTGTCATAGATCTCCTGCATTCGTCAATAAATCGTCATAGAACGTGACCTCGTGCTGCATATACTCAGTACTACCAACGATTGGTTTAGTGATAGCTTACCTAGTGGAGGGTTTTTCAGTTCTTTTTGTGGTGCGGTGTCACGACCTGACATGCTTGGAACCTCAAGGGCTAGTGGCTTCTTGTTAATAATATTGTTTGTCTGGATAATGTGGGGTTTATTTAGAAAATTTAGTTGGTTAAATTCTCTAACTAAAAGCATCTCCTAATACTGCACTTCGTGGTAGAAGGTTCTTGCTGCAATTTCCACACAACTTGAGTGTTTGACTAAACTTAAATAAGGTACATTAATTCTTTTAAATGTAATAAACCCAATAACTTTGAATACGATCAGCTTTTAAGACATCAAGGCAGATTTGCTGAAGACAATGAAGAAATATGGGAGGAGGCACACGGAATACGTAATTCCGCGGCCAGTCGTATTTGTTTACAAGTAATCAGTTATGATGGCAGTAACGTGTTTAGGATTATTTATTTTTGTTGACTTTATTATTATTAGTCTTGCTTACTGGTTCAATATAAGCCATTGCAGCAGATAATGAATTACTTATGTATCAATGATGATGAGCATCTTTAACGATGACAACATAAACAATTTTATTTACTTGAACATAATAATGCCGTTGAAATTAATATACCTGACCTCTCCAACTCGCCCGGATGCGTCGATGCGCGATTCTTGTATATTTTTTTTCAACTGTAAAAGTCAATAAAGTTGAGTTTAATTTGATATTCTCCCGATTTACCTCCGTCTTTGCCACCACTCTACTCATTGATATACCCTGAATCTATACTCTTAAGTAATTCCGAACACTACAAGTTTAACAGTGGTAACTAGTTGCTGTGCCCTGAATCTCTACTTATAAGTAATTCCGAACACTATAAGTCTACCAGTGGCAACTAGTAGTCTAGGCTATGAAAAGGAAACAGGCTAAGAAGACTTCGAACTCCTTTTTGGAGGGACCTGTCATCATAAAATCTCATTCTGAGAAGAGACTGGAGCCCAATTAAAGTGGATGGTGGGTTGAAAGGATGATGATGAAGAAGAAGTATATCTCTTTGCAGCATTACTTTTCATTCATCGAGGAACGTAAATAGGCGTGAAGATGAAATTTGAAAAAGAAGCGTACGAGAAGGTTTTCATCGAGAAAGTTAATAATGGTAATAATGGGGGCTCCTTATATGTGAATAGATTTATCTGCGAGATGTTTTTCAGCGTTTCATTATAAAGGCTTCTTGTTGGAATCAGTATTCCGAACCAGTGGTAACCAAATCTATTAGGGATAGACTTATTGAATGAGCAAAAGTTGAATAGAAGTTAGGTATGATGTGAATACGTGAAGGCTGAAGCTTCGAAATATCTATTTATTATAGGTACGTAATAAAGTAATATCTATTTATTAGCTTGGTTTTTGTATAATATTTTAAGCATCAAAGTTTAAGGCTGCTCTTGCACCTGAAATTTTAACTAACGTACGTATTAGTAAAGCCATAGAAGTAGTACTAAAGCTTTTTAGACCTACTTCTATGAGTAAAACTTCTTTCTACTTACGTTATTCATAATTACTTGCAAGTGTAAAGCTGTAAGGTATATTATATTGAAATATACAGATGTATACGCTTAAAATGGATATCAGTAGATAACCTAAGGAAGGTTGTTCCGAGTCAGTGACGTACTGGGTTCGAGTCTCGGAATGAACCAAAGAAAAAAACAATTAAGTATCCCTACGGGGCTTTTCTGCCACGAAATTAGTATTAACAATCCGGAGCTGGGAAGTTAGCGGTACCTAATATAAATACACATTTTATAATGACCGGTATGATATTTTTAACCGGAGCGAGATTATCTCTGTCCGGTTGTGTCGAATTGATGTCCCATCACTATGAAAGTGAGAGCGACAACTGACTTGAAAATACAAAATAGGTCTGACTTTCAGCGCAAAAAAAACCTTTTTGATAAATTAACTTGCTCCAACTATCCATTATTTTGATCAATTCCGAAGTTTTTTGGGTAATAGCCACTTATTACTGGTCGGTGATAATATAAACGGGCGCTGCCTACGCATCAGCTGCTCATGTATTATGCAAGCCATTCACGAGGCCCTAAGCATGTCAGTTTGATAGATTTTATTCACCATGTATAAGGTTGGGTGGAAACATACCGGTGTGGTAAGATCAGTCAGGTTGAAAAACACTGAATTATGCATTTTTGCGATGAAAAAGTATAAAATGTTATTTGTTTAACATTTTTTCCGCCTCTCTGCATGTGATGAGATAACCAATGGGCGTTTGTAAAGAGCCCTTTTTATCAAGGCAACCATTGTTTTGCTGGCCGCATTTATCCATTGTTTTATTATCTACAATTAAAATGTATTCAGATACCTATGTTCCATGAAATATTATTTCACTCGATATTTTATATGCCGTTATTTTATGTAGCTTTTTATTTTTGCTACCATTTTACTCTGTCCATCTTTGAATATATGTACCTCCTCATAGTATGCACGCTATTCTTTACGTTACTGTGCCGTGTGACTTTTACAAAATGTGTCAAATAATCACGGTAACATTGAACTATAATGCTTAGAAGCGCAGTAGTCGACGCGATGATAAAATATTTTTAGTAAACCTTTAAAGGCCGATTACGCAGTATTGTCGAGTTAGTATGACGAGCTCTCAGAAAATTATTAAAAATTAGTTCGATGTACTGCAATATAAATTATAATATGTATAAATCCATACTTAAATAATTATAAATGCGGAAGTAACTCTGTATGCCTGCTTGTTACCGTTAAATTGATCTTGACATAATAAATTAATTAAACTGTGATACATAACTCAAATTTCCATGCTTCTTTACAATCAATTTTCTGTAGACTAATCTGATATTATTACATCAAAGTTTGCCAAAAAATTGGCGGCGAACTCTTACACATCAAATATGTTCACCGTCGCTTAATAGTATATGTGTCATAGTACGATTATGAGGCATTTTCAGACAACATTTTCCTCTATGAAACAAGATACCGGTTCCACGTGTTTTGGATACAGCGAAATGTAACTAAGCCAGTTGGATACGAATGTACTTAACCTAATTGGTTAGCAGTTGTTACTTGTGCGCTCTTTTTACTCTGTTTTTCCTTTCATTAAAAACCAAATTTGTTTTTAATTTGAGCATGTGCTAAAATTATGCATCTGAAAATTCCGAGTGTGCAAACGTTACAGTGCAATTAAAACCAGGCATGGTTTAAGTACTTTAGGTGAAAATTGGCCTTTGCAATATTTGGTGTTTCTAGTATCACCTATTGTAGTATCACCGCAAGTGTAATAAAATTATGCTAACACTAGAGGGCGCCCACGAATTCATCCGCGTGGAATTAGGTTTTGGGGTGAAATTTTCAAAAACCTAAAATATCTATTGCTTTTACGAGTAATGAAAAAATATAATTCAGACACACACACAGTCTATATTCTTTTTGTTCAGTCTATGAAACATCTTTTAAATTTAAAAATATTAGGAGGAGGAAATAGTAGCGAGCCAAACCTCCAATTATGACTTATTACTTAGACTATTCAGTCGGATCTGCAGTTGTTCTTATCGCACGAATGTGCTTTATGAACAACTGCACAGAGACAGCAATAGCTTTTTCAAATATCTAATTTTCAAAAGTCTCTCTGAGCGCATTTCCTCTCAAGAAATTCAGCACAAAGTTTGCTACAATTTTTGTGTCGAGTTAATTACGTCCCACTCGAGGCTTGCTCAATAAGCCCTACTCGTGTATTCAAAGAGGTTTGAGTGCTTACGAGTGATGCGACTCGAACTCTGTGACCTTGGTACTCGTATGAATACGAATCCATATGGTAGAGATCCATAAGTAGGTACTTAAAAATTTATTATTTATATTTTTTTATTATTTAACACTTTATTGATACACTAGCTTTTACCCGCGGCTTCGCTCACGTTAGGTTCGATTTTTTAAACCCCTATTTTACCTCCTTCGAGCTACTACTACTACTATACTATACCTATGCAAAACTGTATGTAAAATGTAAGATTTTTCAAAATCTGTAAAACACGTATTTCCATATTTTTTTTGAAAGCCTAAATACATAGTTTCATGGATATAAATTGAACAATGACGGACTTTCGTACAAACTTTCATCCCCTATTTAACCCTCTTGAGGTTGAAATTTTCAAAATTTTCTTTCTTAGCGGATGCCTACGTCCTAATGTGTGTCAATTTTCAGCTCGATCGGTCCAGTAGTTAGAGCTCTGCATTGATAGATCAGTCAGTCAGTCAGTCACCTTTGCCTTTTATATACATATTTAGACTACAATATAAATTTAAGAATAGAGACATCGAAGATACAAGAAAATAACATAAACGTAATAATCTTCTTCCTCGGTCCTCGACCATTACCATCGATAAATGAACACCTACTTATTGAGGCTATTCTAATGAGGACAAACTATATCTGCTGTAAGTTGCTGAGGAGTCGGGTATCCCAAGGACTACTTAATGCTGCAGCATCAGTTCAAGTTTAATCTATCTTGGAAATAATCTTAAGAGACAATACACCTTTCAAATCAATCGCACTTGTGAAAGTTTGTAAGACCCTTTAATCAAGTAAGAAATGATGATCTATAAATGCCTTCACAGATTTAAAACTATACGATCACGTCAGCTTACAAATAGAAAAATCCGCATCAAAATCGGTCCATTCAACAGACAGATACACGTGTCAAAGTTATAACACTCTCTTTTTTGTCGGGGGTTAGTCGGGGGTTAGTAAACTCGCTATATACCTACGCTAAAATAAAGTAATGTATAGTAGTATGTTTTCATTTACTTAAACCAATATATGGCGAAAGGTTTCAAGATAGCGGTTTACGATACCTATTGAATACCAAATCTTATCGAAAGGGTTTTAAAAAAATACATAGAAGGGCATTTTTACGACAAAGAGGGGCTCTTTATAAGATTGAAACGGGATTCAGAAAAAGCATTGAGTCATAGGAAATTTAAGGGATCAATACCCTTTAAAATGTATGCAAATACTCAGGGACCGCAAACGACTAATGCCACGGTCACAGCGCGACAATTATAATAAAATTGATAACGACAAAGACCGTTGTCATCATAGACTTTAATTAAGGGTCTCTCGTAAGGATTTCCACGCTTCGCCATCTTGTACCATTTATGTCCTACGATTCTTTTGATATCGTCCGTCCACCTAGTGGGTATTCAAGTGTTAAATGGACAGACATGTCCGGGATGGAAAAGTACAAATTAACCCAAGTAAATTCGGAACTTGACACTAGTCACGACCAACGATTGTCGTTGATATTATTAAGTTATTAGAAAGACCAGTCTTCTATGGATTTTCTCATTCCTAGTTTGACGATCTTCAAGCCTAGCTTGCTTCTTCACCTGCAGCTGAGTGATTCTAAGATTCCTGATGAAACCTGAAAATTAACAGCCTTAAGTTTGCTGGTTATTTATTTATTTACATTTAAATGTTCTTTTTTAAAATCAACGACTGTTTTTTATAATCGTAAAGTATGTCTAAAAATCTTTCTGAAAGACTTCCTACAAAAACACCGTATCAAAATCTGCCCAGATCTTTCTGAGGAGCAAATGAAAACATTGCAAAATTTTAAATGACTCACTGAATAGATTTACATTTTTATCATAGGCAAATTTTAAGCAAATTTATCTTTTCAGATAAATTGTCGCATTGTAAACGTTGCTTTTGTGTAATAAATTATACATTAGATTCAAAGCACCAAAGCACCGAATTCGTAGAAGGATTGAGATCGGAAAATCTTTTGTTGAGGTCTCGCAATTTAATACTATTTGAAATGAATAGGTACCCAGTCAAAGCTCAGAAAATTCCTATATTTATCTACTTACCTGTTATTATTGGATCCATTATTATTTGGATGGAGTTATTTATCAAAATCAGGTGGTTTTAAGCGCTGTAATGTTAATTCTGTTTTCTTGACCCCTAAGGGGATAACCCCTCAGGGGTAGAATTTTCAAAAATCCTTTCTAAGCGGGTGCCTACGTCATAATAGCTATGAGTATCTGTATGCCTTTCAGTCCAATTCGTTCAGTGGTTTGAGCTCTACGTTGATAGATCAGTCAGTTAGTCAATTAGTCAATCACCTTTTCTTTATATATATTCAGAAAAATATTATTTGTTTAATCCGCTTGCCGCACCGCGATAAGATTTTGCTTACAGGACAAAGTTTGTGAGTGCGTCGCCAAATTGGAATTTCGATACGTTGGTGTAATATTATTACCTAGTATTTTCTAGATATTCTTAATGCGTTTACACAAGACCTAGCTAACCTTTAGAAAATAGTCTGTAGCAAATAACTCTATAATATTATTGTGGTTACGATTAGTATGAAATGAGCTTAACAGAATAATACACTCTTATTTTATTTTTCCTACAATCTCGACAATGCCCGCTCCGAATATAATATTATCAGACGTCATATCTCATAAACGCGAGACGAGCGGGGATTTCCCCGAGGACATTATACAAGGGCGAATCTTACTTCTGCACATATTTACTAATCAAAGTTAGATAACATTTCAAGTTGTATTATTATACCTAAGTTACTTTAAGTTAATTTTTAAAAATAAGTGTCTAAACTCAAGAAGTATTTCAATAAAGTTTTCGAATACGTATAACGTTACTTAGCACTTATCTACCTATCTTTTGCCTTTTCGTATTTATTATACTTTTTAAAATGAAAGAACAACGTCGCAAAATGTAAAATTTTTATCATGAATTTTCCATAGGTAATGCTGACAATCGTTGCTAATACCTATACAGAAGCGTTCTACGTCACATTTAAAATGCTTGAGATGAACGGGGATGTCCCTCGAGGCATACAGGTTCGTATCGTCCTCTGTACGAACCTAACTTTGTTATAACTTATATAAATATACATGATATTTTCTGCAATGTGCAAGTAGGCACTCGTAATAGTAACAATAACGCGTTTTAAGCTATTGCATAGTTTCCATCGCGGGCCAGCGTGGAGACCGAATCCAGAAATTCCGTAACGAAAATAACCTGACACTGACTCCTCTACGGTGAGCCGCTAGATGGCGTTGATAAAAAATGCTATGCAATAGCTTTACCGCGGCAGTCCCCGAGTGCCACACTTTTTTTTTTAATAGTCAGGGAAAATAGTGTAGGTCAGAAGAGATTTTTTTATTAATTGCTTAAATTTCTTAAATCCGATTTCCGGCGGTGGCAATTTGGGAATTTATAATTTCTAAATTGTCTCTGGTCTGGTCTGGTGAGAGGCTTTGGCTACCGTCAAAGACGTATCGCCAAGCGATGTAGCATTCCGGCACGATGGTGTGTAGAAACCGGGGTACGGGTTAAATGTACACTGCCATACCCTTTCCAAGTTGGCCCGCTACCATCTTAGACTGCTTCGTCACTTAGGTGATATCGCAGTCAAAGACTATCTTGTCATCGGAAAAAATAGAAAAAAGTCCTATCAATATTCTACCAATAAGTACCTATTACCAAATTCTTCATGGAGCCATTGTTCTTATTTTATCCGGCTGCCGAGCCTTTTCATCATTATTGTAGACGCGGCTTTTAACAAACAGTGCTGATCCCGAACTAACATATTTCTCGTCCCCATCAATCTTCCAGTATAATTTACTAAAGTGATACAGTTCCTACGTTGTGGATATCGCGTGCAAGTTGCTGATATGGTGAAATTATGCAAGCTGTGGCACAATCATGATTATTATGTTGGTGCTACGTCGACATTGTTATGCATGATTCAATTAATATAGAAATCCACAATGGGGGTTTTATTTCCCGTTTGTAAACTTCCTTTCCTTGAACCCCAAATACTTGGTGGCGTAGAGCCTTAGGCTGAAATCTATAGACCGCACTCTCACGCAGCTTGGACTCAAGACAGAGTTAAAACGAGACAGATTTATGTCAGAGTATATTTGTGTCTCGTTTTAACCTCTATCTTGAGTCTGAGCTGAGTCAGAGCATCTCAGTCTTAGTCTTGTCAGGCCAGGCGCACTCCGCATTTTAGGTAGCTACAAGTACCTGCCGTCGTCCCGTCTCGACGGGCCAGCTCAACGGGGTAACGTAGTGCGAAGGGATAAGAGTTACACGATAGAAAGAAAAGCAACTTCTAGGCTAAAAACTATGGGAAAATTAGCGCTCTGCGATCTGATTTGCACTTTCTTGTATGGTAGCAAGAGTTGCTATTTATTATTTTGTGCTGCTTGGGTTCAGTTGCTCTCTACAATTCGTGTTCAGGCCAATAATGTGCTAGGTTAAATACATATTCGGTTACATGCATAACATAGCAAACTATAATGAATACGTAATATTATTATGCTCAAAAATTTCGGTAGAATCTAGCTCTATTCTAGATGGTATAAAAAGTTTATCTGAAAAGCTGAAAAGTCACTGAAAAAATGGCTTTAAAAAAACACAATAATTGTTTGTTCCAGTTATGACAATCGTGTTTAAAGGACCTTTAATCCGTCGTTGAAAACCCTTCAATCCTGAAACTGAAAATTCACCGTGGAGCCAAAAGCCAGCAAGTGCTCTCTGACTTTTTGCTGTGGAATTGGTACAATTGTAACTTTAGAATGTACTAGAGAAAGCACTAAAAAAGTTGTAAAACGTGGTATTGAAGTTGAAATTCAACTTTTTTCTATTATGAGCTGTTATTTTTTGACTCAGTCTTCTTCGATTTGTTATTCAAGAAACACAAACAATCATCAATTCTAGCTCATTTTTGCCAAATCTCTCTTTCTGTTGAATTATCTCAATTTGAACAGAAATTGGATTACTTTTAGAATTCTGGCACCAAAAGGTGCCAACGAGTTTCTATTTAATTCCCTATGAAGCCTTAGTCTGTCTGTCCGTCTGTTTTTTTTTTATTCGTTGACAAGATAGTCCTTGACTGCGATCTCACCTGATTGTAAGTGACGATGCAGTCTAAGATGGTAGCGGGCTAACTTAGAACGGGTATGGCATTGTAGATTCAATCCATACCCCTAATCGGTTTCGTCTCGCGTATGTCTGGCAGAGGGCTGTATCTTATGAACTGTTATAGGAAGATACTTGAAATTTACATAGAATGTGAATTTTTATTGCCACTATAATAACAAATAACAAAAAAGACGTGTGGCACTCGGGGACTGCCGCGGTAAAGCTATTGCATAGCATTTTTTGTCAACGCCATCTAGCGGCTCACCGTAGAGGAGTTCCGTGTCAGGTTATTTTCGTTATGGAATTTCTGGATTCGGTCTCCACGCTGGCCCGCGATAGAAGCTATGCAATAGCTTAAAAATAAATAAAAGTCAAAAATTAAAAAGAGTCGCTATAAACTCCGAGTCAACTTTTGTTTTTGTTCGATCTTAAAAATAGCTGGTGTTAAATCTTGTACGAAGCCCTTCGTGTGTGATTTTGACTCGCACTTGGCCGATGATATTTATTCTCTATCGGCGCTATATAACTTTTGTCGGTTCGGATTTGCAGTTGGGGATAATAACGCTTTTAAACAATTTTGTTTGACGACGAATGGTCCGCCCGATAATAGCTCTATTAACATAATATTTAAGCGGCTATTCCATCGGAACTTTGAATGACTACTGCAAGCTTTGTTAGGATTATGCTAATATTATTATACAACTTTGAGTTTATTCAGCTAGATGAAGCTAATAAGACAAAAGTTAAATATAAATAGAACGGTGGTTCTATTTATTTTCAACTTCTATACCTATTATTTAAGTTTTGTTATTACTAATCTTCTATTCTATACATATAATAAAATTGTAGAAAAGTGGTGTCTGTACAATGGAAATATATAAAAAAAAGTAGCAGGGGTTGTTATTATATCGACGCCGAACCCGAAATTGTAATTAATTTTTTTTTTGTCTGTTTGTCTGTGTGTTTGTGCACGCTAATATCAGAAACGGCTTATTCGATTTAGATACGGTTTTCACTAATATATTGTAGTAAGCTTCACTTAACATTTAGTGTTTATTTCATGTCAATCGGTTCATAAATAAAAAAGTTATGTCAATTTAAAGAATCACGGCGAACATTTTTAACGTACAGAGTACGTACTACACGCCTCGCGCCTGAGCGTCGACGGTATATGTAATTCAAAATATGCTGCCCGAAAAGTCACTATTCCACGCGAACGAAGTCGCGGGCACAGCTAGTACCAAATATATAGTGACACTTGTCTTAATTATGAAATATACATATAGTACTATCTGATGCCTACGTCTTCGTCTGCATGGATTCAGGTTTAAAAATAAAGTTCCTTCAACTTTAAGGATAAGCCCTTTCTCCTTTTAGCCCCATCTAGCCTGGTGGCGCCCTACACACTTTCGAGACGAGGTCTCCACTCTAAGACCTTATGACTCACTGCCATACCCCTTCCAAGTTAGCCCGCTACGCCATCTTAGACTACATCGTCACTTACGATCAGGTGAGATCGGACTATCTTATCGAATAAAAAAACCTAATGCGACCAGCTCACAGCTGCGACTTTAACGTACTAGCCTTGAGAGCTACCAATGTTAGTTTGAGCTTGAAATATCCACGTAAAACGCTAGTATACTTAATAAGATATGAAAATTGTTATCGAAATAATTTAAAGTGTAAACTGAAAATTTAAAACATCCACGACATGTGAAATCAGGAAAAAAATATGTAATTCGCCATTTCGTGGTGGCCGCCATCTTCGATTTGAAATTTATTATAGTGTATTCTACTAGTCAAGCCCTTTCATTTGATCCCCATATTGAGGGAATTTTGAAAAAATATATAATCCGCCATTTTGTGGCCATTTTGTGGTGGCGGCCATCTTGGACCGATTTTCATCAAACATGGCTAAGAACACTCCCGACTAATTCACCTTTCAAACAACAAAAAATCAAAATCGATGCCTCACACACACACATACACACACACACACACACACACACACACACACACACACAGACACGTCAAACTTATAACTTATTGCGTCGGGGGTTAATAAACAGAAATTTCTAACAAAGTTCTGCTTCAAACGTAGCCTCAAACCAACCAATGAATGTGTGAGTGCCATGTTATTACATTCCGGACTGGTGCTCGTGATTACGTTTTGAAGTTAATGTGATGATTATGATACTATTTCACAGCACACGTCATTTTTAACCGACTGCACATGCAAAGGAGGGTAATCTGTTTATCACTCGATGTATGTATGTATGTTGGTGGCCCTCTGGAGACCAAACGCGTGACCGATTTTGATGATTCTTACGTGAATTGATTTGTGATAATCTTGCGAGTGACACTAAAGACATGACAGTAATCAAAATTCAATATAGCGACCACCAGAAGCCGTATTGTGAAAAAGAAAAAATAAAAGTCGATGAACTATGTTAAGTGGGGTATCATTGAATAAGTATTTTAAAATCATTTTAAGGTTTCCCTTATCATTTTTTTAAATTTATGAGCTTAAAATTTGAAGTTATTTTTCAGTTGATATGCTTTAAAGCATCAGTCGAGTTTTTCATTATATTTTAATATTTTTCTTATTGCGCAAGCTCGTCGTATTAACGCGACGACACTTACTACGTAATTGGCCTTTAAAGACTCACTTAAAGTAGCTTATCACCGAATCGATTACTGCGCTTCTAAGCGTTATAGTTGGATGCATTTACGGTTGCTATTGAAAGGTTTAGAAAATGGTGCCAATGGATTCTATTGACACATTTCAACAACCAAACGGCCATTACAAGTGAAAACCGTATCGCTAAATAAACAAGCTCTTCCGAGGATATACCGAGTCTAGCCACATTCGGAAATTAATGGCATTTCCTACAGCATCGTGTTGCTCCACCGATAGCCAGGGGATGCACGTTACGTCTAAACTGTTATTCGATTCTACAAATTACCTTGAATGTTGGCTGCTTGGGATATATATTTACCCACTAGCTGATAGGATTTCTGTATGTTCTCTAAATAAAGCTTCTAGCTGGGACTTCGTGAGTTAGGACTTCACGTACTTGGTAGACTTCAAGTGACGTTGGGGTTTTTGAAAAATTCCGCGGGAAAACTTTGTTTATCCGGGATAGAAAGTAGCCTTTGCCAAATTCCCGGTTCTTACGATAGAATCAAGTCACTCCGTTGCTTCTTTGTTGCATGATTAAAGAACAAACTAACAAACAAAAGAAATATTTAGCCCGCAAAACAAATGAAATCATTATAATACAACTTCAAAAATGACTACCACAATATAGGTATATTTCTGGTCTATAATCCGAATTCGGCCTATTATATTAGTCCCTACAGACGTATCTCCCTAGTGCATCACATTTTATCCTTTGCTATAGCTAGAACGATGTCTTGTATAAAATAATATAAACGTAAAATTCTTTTTACAAAACCGACTTCAAACGCCACTACAAAGTATACCAATTGTACCTATAAAATATACACCCCTACGACTTGAGAGCTCCTTCTTTTCTGAAGTCGGTTAAAAATATATCTACCTACTCGTACTCGCAAAATGCTCATTCTGAAACAATACAGTTCACTGTTTCTAAAATAAATTGTACAGAACAAGTAATTGACTTGACATAATGGATTCCCCCGATGAAAAAGCAACAACGATTTTCCATTAAGAAGATAGTCCGGTATATAAATTAAAATGATCACAGTTTCACGGCATTCCCATGCTATATTTTCGTTTTATCCGTGCCCGGGTAACAGGATAGCGTAGCACGGATAACCGGACAGTAAGGAGCGGATATCCGGTGCCACCGGACGCCTTACTTATCCGGATCGCTTGTTTTTCTGTTGCACCGAGCTCGGATGCTTAAATTTTCATTCGACGTGTCTCTTTTGATAAATTCGGCTTATGAGAATTTTGCTCACAGTATTATTTTATGATAATTTCAGTAAATTAAGACAGTTCACTAGAAAAAAATGAATTTTGGGAGATTTGTGTAGAATTTTGTATTTGACAGCTGTAACATTCCGTAGTCTGCTACGTTGTTTTGAAATATTAACTTTCAATTTGGGAAGCTAAACACCTCTCTCAAACTTTATAGATTCACTATAGGTACCTAATTTTTTTTAAATTAAATGTCCTATCATGAAAATGAGTAACTTATTAAAACTAACGGCGGTTCACATTTTACATTAATTAAAATTATTCACTTAATTTTATTACAGCTCTACTATCTACTTTTTAAGGCTAAGGAAAAATCTTTGAAATCTTTGTATCCCACGTACAATCTGGCTATATTTAAAACGAGATTGAATAGGCATCTTCTAGGCACGCGTTACACCTTAGGTCACATCATCACTTTTGCATCAGGTCAACCGAGTGCCTATAATGTATAAAAAAAGTCTAATATACCACAAAATTAAGGCTTTTTGATTCCCGCGAGAACTGATCAATTTGATCAATTTTTCGGGATAAAAAGTAGAATATTTGTTAATCCAGGGTATAATCTTTCTTCATTCCAAATAGTCAAATCCATTCAGTAGTTTTTGCGTGAAAGAGTAATAAAACAAAATATTAATAATAATTTAGTTTGTACGGGGAGCGCTCGAAGATGGTTTGTTCTAAGCGAGTAATCCTTGTTTCAGTGCCCATGACAGCTGTGGTGGCAGTGGCTGGCGAGCCGGCATACCTCCCCTGCGACATCGCCACCCAAGACGAGGATGACGCCGTCCTGCTGGTTTTATGGTATAGAGAAGATTTAGGCACGCCTATTTACAGGTAACAAATTAATTAATCTATACTTTTAATATTATAAAGCTGAAGAGTTTATTTGTTTGAACGCGCTAATCTCAGGAACTAGAGGTTCGAATTGAAAAATTCTTTATGTGTTGGATAGTCCATTTATCGAGGAAGGCTTTAGGCTATATAACATCACGCTGCGACTAATAAGAGCGAAGCATCAGTGAAAAATGTTGCAAAAACGGGAAAAATTATCCATATTTGAGGGCTTCCGTTGCGTGCGGTTCAAGTTACCCAAAAAATAACTAAATACTATCGGAGATAGAGGACAACTTCTCGCAGATAATAGCAAATCACTCTAAACCTTTTCCACGCGGACGAAGTCGCGGGAATCTGCTAGTTATCAATATGGATGGTAAATATTCACACTAATTATAAAGGCGAAAATTTGTATGTGTATGTGAGTGTATGTTACTGTTTCACGCCACAACGAATCATTTGGCTGAAATTTGGAATGGAGATAGCTCATATTCAGGATTAGCACATAGACTACATTTTTTGTAATAAATTCCAGCTATGCGATTCTCGAAAGTTAAATACAATTTACATCGGTTGCGCAACGAAGTTTTCTTTAGATGTAACAGGTATTCTCTTGTTAACTTTGGTTAGCCGATGCCACAGTAGCGCCCCATGAGCAAGCGTGTTAGATGTAGGAAACTCAATTTTGACATTTATGTATGGCAAATGGTATTCTGCAAGGCATTTTCAGCGTCTTGTTTAGCAGATAATTCTGTTACGCACCAAAATCACGCAAAATAAGCAACGAAACAAATAATAGTAAAGGAACAAAAACAAATTAAGTTTAAGACAAGGTTAAATCAACCAAAAGCTCTTTATCTGTCAAGTTTACAAACGATCTCTTCGTCCCCATAAAGTTACCAAAGTAAAACTACGTTTATGTTTGTCCCAGACAGAACCTCTCACGCCCTTGCCCCAAAGCTAGGTATTCACTACGCGGACTGCGACAAAAATATCATTAATTGTAATTTACTTTTGTTTAGTCTAACATAATTGTTTACTTACGTTTGCTAGGACATTATACTCGACGCTAAAGTGGAACAAAATAACATAAAATTGATTACATAACTTCTTAGTTTAGGTATTGATATACTTAAGTATATAAATGAATGTCTGGTCATACACAAAATGGTTTATATTACGGGTAGATGATGAACGTGACTTCGTCCACGTGGGTTAATGTTTTTCAATTCCCATGAAAACTCTTAATTTTCCGAGATAAAATGTAGCCTATGTGTTAATCCTGGGTACGAGTTATCTCCATTCCAAATTTCAGTCAAATCCGTTCATTCGTCAATTCGTTGAGAGAGTAACAAACACACACACACACACACACACACACACACACACACACACAAACAAACACACACACACACACACACACACACACACACACACAAACACACACACACACACACACACACAAACACACACACACACACACACACACACACACACACACACACACACACACACAAACACACACACACACACACACACACACACACACACACACACACACACACGTTCACGTGGATTGAGGTTTTTTAATTCCCTTTGGAAATTTCTCATTTTCCGGGATAAAGAAGCCTATGTGTTATTCCAGACTATAATCTATCTCTGTGCCAAACAGCCAAATCGGTTTAGTCGTGGTGTGATTGAGTAACATCCATACATTTATAATATTAGTAGGATTTTACTACATCCATGACAAAAAATGAAGATACCTTTTACACAAAAGGTAACTTAAGTTGTCAGCAGTGGGACCTTACCTTAACATTATTAAAAGCTCTCCGTATGTTATTTCATACCACGCCTTTTTGCGACGCGTGACATTTTCTCGTGATTTAATTTGTCACAAGTTCTTGGAGTGTTGTGTTTCAGAGGAACGCAAGATGTTATTTATCTTGTTCCATCTAATTACGCTGAAAATTATGAGGCTTTTAAAACATTACCTATAAGATAACATGTTTATTGTTGTAGATATTTATTTTAGCTACTGTTTTGTATAATATATAATACGCTAATCACACATAACAGTTTAACCGCGAGAAAAAGTAAGTTAAATACAGTTAAATTATCTTAAATTCGAATGTTATGGATAACATCATCGACATCAGCATGCAACGTGCCGCTTGCGGCACATCTCGTAATATGCATTCAGCTTTAGAATTTAGACAGAGATACTTTCAACTCGTACAACTTTCAGATAGGGATGAACTTTGCCTAGTAGTAGATAGCAAGTTCGACGGAACAATTCAAATAAAGTCATTAAATTGAAATTTGTTCTCATTTCCTGGTTATTGCTCCACATCATCCTGTTACAATACCTAGTCCTACGGATAAATAATTACCTACTTATTATTTATTTGTAGACTTAGTCAAACAAAACCAAATAAAGGACAAGGGAAAAGAATGGTTAACGTCACTTTTTATAAACACTAGGTTGACAATGTCTAGCAGAAAATTGAAGAAGCTTTCAGGCTATAGCAATAAAACGCTAGAATAAATTAGTGTAATCATTGAACGAGCGAAGCGAAGTTCTCTGAGTCAACTAGCCTACTAGACAGAGAAGTGTGTCCGTCTAAATGTCTGTCAGAGCCCTATAACTTCTGAATTACTGAATATTAGAACGTGAAACTTGGTTGAAAATTCAGTTATATCTTGTACTTGAACAACAAATACTAAAATTAGATAAATGTTATAAAGAAACGAAATTATTTAATTTTAATGCGCCATCTATTAGCATTATTGTGAAGCTTATAATGCTAATAGATGGCGCTGTGTCAGTAAAACAGTTTTATGTCAACTATTATTTTTTTTATTGCGTCTAATGTTAAAAGTTAATTATTACAATAAATAATTAAAACTTTTGGGAATTATGGGATATCGCGAGGTCTCAGTTCGGGGCGAACCACTAGTGGTACCCAAAAACAGCTTGTTTAGTTGTACTTACTAGGGTTTGTTCCCGGGAATTCTCGTCCCGGGAATTCCCGGGAAATCGGTCGGTCTCGTACCCGGGAAATTCAGCTCGAGAAAAGTCGAGACATCGAGAAGTTTAAATAAACATTTTTACGCTTAGCTTTCTTTGTGAATGCGAGGCGGCAGCGGCATCCTTTGACAGCACGGCTCGTGTCTGTCGGTATCCTTTGTTTTTGCCGACAAACGCAAGCTCGACGCGGCCCCAGTTGTATTTTGTTCATTCGTGTTTCAACTCCCGCCGTGTTCGGATCGGGAAATGTGGTCAGTAAGATTAGGAGCCGGCTGTCTGATAAATCTATTAATGCTTTGGTTTATCTTAAGGCATATTTCATAAGAATTAATAAGCAGGCTTAAAGACAGTTATATTTTTCGTATTAATAGTAGATAGATATCTCTTATTTAATTACATTAAAACTGCCAAAAATTGTGATACCATACCACCCACATAGTGAGATTAGTGAGTGATCTTTAGTTATGATGAGAAAAATTATGATTGTTTTTAGTTAAGATGTTTGTTTTAAGCTGATTGTTAACAGAGATTTTGTTTTTTATTAAAGATTAGTGAGATTAGTTATAATAAGAAGAAGTATGATTGTTTTTAGTTAAGATGTTTGTTTTAAGCTGATTGTTAACAGAGATTTTGTTTTTTATTACAGATTAGTGAGATGAGATTAGTTATGATAAGGAGAAGAAGTATGATTGTTTTTAGTTAGCAATTTTGTTTTGAGCTGATTTTTTATTGAGAACTTGTTTCTTTTGTTAAAAATTATGTTGATTTTTTCATGTAAAATAAACACAGTTAAATTAAAGACTCTTTTTATTAATTAAACAAAAATTTAGATGTATTTTATTTTTTCTCGACAACCCGAGAAGACCCGAGAAATCAGGCTCGAGAAGTCTCGACACCCGAGAACTAAAAAACCTCGAGAAATCGGAAACCCTAGTACTTACCTACTTAGGAAAAGGTCATGGTCACGTCTGTTGTTTGAAAACGGATGACATGTTTAATTAACGGAATTAATATATTGTAGTACTAACGTTTTACAATTATTTTATAATTAAGATAATTGTTATGACCTTCATTTCCGTGTACCGTTCATTTATAATTTATTTATTCTCATATCGGAACAGAAATAGATTCCTTTGGCCTTAAATTAAATAAAAAGTTTTTATCACAAGTAATTTATTTTGATCACAAGGGGGCGTTGCAATTTTGTTTTTATATGGTTTTGAGACAAGTATTTTAAAAATTTTAAAAATAACCTTATTTATGTAGTTATATTTTTTAAGGTGAAGACCGCTTCAGTTTGTCATCGGGTTTTATAAGTTGTTGATTTAATGTCGTGTTATTTTTTGTCAACAGCGTGGACGCAAGAGAAAAAGACTTCGGTGTAGCAGAAAGGTGGTCGGACGAAAGTGTGTTCGCCTCAAGAGCCTACTTCCTGCCCGACAAAAGACCAGCTGAACTTGGCGTGGACAGAGTTAGAGCATCCGATCAGGGAATATATAGATGTAGAGTGGATTTTAAACAAGCACAAACGAGAAACTCAAGAGTCAATTTAACGGTCATTGGTAAGTATCTTTATTGACGACCTCCTTTTAGTGATACCACAGTCAAGAGCTATCTTGTCATCGAATAAATTAAAAAAATAAGATTTATTTTTTTGGATGATAAGATAGCCGTAAACTACGATCTCGCCAGAGTAAGATATGATGCAGTCTAAGATGGTAGCGGGTTAAATTAGAAGGAGTACGGCAGTGTAAACACCCATATCCCTAAGTGGTTTCTTTAAAGTCTAATGCCTAAATTGTTCCTGCCGGAAATCCAACCCCACTCAAAACACCATATTTCTCAACACTCTACGAGAGAGGTACTTTTTTCTATAGATAAATAAAATTTTATTGTTTGTCGAATTTACAAAGTAACGTGAAAATATGCTAAAAATTCTTGAATAGCGTCGACATAAGCTCGGCGGAATATGAACATCACAATTTGAGCAAAACGCTACGAATGTAAAGACAACATTTTTGTAAAAAAGACCCGACCCGGATCCAATTTATTTTAAAAATGGATGAATCCAAATTGAAGTAAAATACACACGAGGCGGCAACATGTTGGAGAAATAAATCAATAGCTATCGTAATTCGAGTTCAATTTACGTCTGTCCTTTTGCTAACGAAATAAAGTTGAAAATATAAGAGCGTGGTTATTTGAAAATTACTTTATTGTTTGGGCGATGTTAAGGCGGTTGTAGCGTAGAACACGATTGGGGTAAATCCGCTTTGCGAAAAAGTGCTGACGATTCATATTCCGGAGGCTATTGACAGGTTAAACCCTGACATTAATCCGGTGTTGTACCGTGTAATGCGATAATAATTATGGTGGTGCGACGGTCATTCGTGCGGCTTCCGCAATCACGTAGTGGTCAGCAAGCTACCATGTCTCGGTAGGTTTTTCATATTTTTTACAGGATACACAGTTTAATTAAACTTCACATCTATACCTACTTATAATAAAACTGTAACGGGACGAGTTTTGTATATTAAATATATTTTGAAAATGTTAATCGGAGGATGCTTTATTATCAATACTGAGCCCAAAACTATTTTTTTTTTTTGAATTTTTTGTTTCTCTATCCGTCTATCTGTCTGTGCGTGCCTCACGCGAAAACTACTAAACGGATTTGAATGAAATTTGGTATAGTGGTAGCTGATTTTCAGGTAATGCGCGCACAGACAGACAGACAGACAAAAAATTCAAAAAAAAATTGTGTTGGATCAGTGTCGATACTAAAGCATCCTCCGATTAAAATTTTCAAAATTTTAATGTACAGAAGTCGTCCCGTTCAGTTTTATTATAAGTATAGATTAAATTAGTAGCTGCAACATTGAAATTTATTTTTGCTCTACTTCAAAAATAAGTACTTTCATAACCTCATTTTCATCGAAATCCAGTCCACTTTCATCGAAAACACCGAAGGCATTTTCGATGTTACATTTTCAATAGCACACTCTTGAACCTTTTTTAAAAAGAACTCGTTTTAAATAACAGAAGCCAAGTGGAATATCAAGTCTTATCGTATTCATACACATGGAACCCAAAAAGCACTTTAACATACACACATAATATATGTACAAGAAGAAGTGCACTCCAGCTTCATATGGAATAAGATTTTGCGTTCTCTGCTAGGGATGAGTACCTACTTCACAGTTCAATATTCTGATACAATATTTCTCGCTTTAGAATCATTTGCTTGGCGTGCTATATTCTTTTAGTTTTTCATCATAATTAATATTGGTTCTGTACGTGTTATAATCGTTTTAATAAAATCTTCGTGGTTTGCCCATGCACAACGCGCATAGATTGGATTCGCGCATTTATTTTATGGGACAAAAGAGCTTCTTCGTGAGAATGCAAATTATCTTTTTTCCTTCTCTAAATCAGTTCAACACAAACAGACTTTCGTACGAGTATCCTTACTATTAATATATACTATACTATATTAATATATAATATTATAAATGCGAAAGTGTGTTTGTTTGTTGGTTTGTCCTTCAATCTCGCGGCAATAAAGCAACACATCGACCTGATTTTTTGCATGGGTATAGTTGAGAACCGGGAGAGTGAGATAAGCTATTTTTTATCCCAGAAAATCAATGAGATCCCGCGGGAAAAAAAACTAATTTCAAGCGAGCGAAGCCGCGGGCATCAACTAGTATTATATAAAACTAGCTTTTGCCCGCAACTTAGCTCACGTTAAGTTCTACTTCTTTCAAATCCCTATTTTACCAGGTGTTGAATTTTCTAAAATACTTTCTTTTATTTTTACGTTATGGTTTGAGAATTTAATAATTGTGACTGTGAAGTTAAACGGATGGGCAAAGTAAAATTTATCTAAAGACTATAAAGTGGACTCGGAGACTTCCTTTAAACCGTTAAATGAAGATAAAATGACATAAATAAGTCTCACATATAGAATAAAACACATAAAATCAGCCAGTGCAGACAATTTAAACTCTTCAGAGCTAATACAGAGAAAAAAAAAGGCGTTTTAAAATAACGGAGAGGAAAATGAATTCGTGGACATGTTTTTATCTCTGTACAGTTTATCTTTCTTCCCATCGTTGGTCTTATGCCAAGCGGTTCCTTAGACTTGCTACCTAACAGGCGACACTTTTAGCTAGAATATTCTACAGAATTACCCTTGGCAAGCTATTTAAAACATTAAAAAAAAAACTTAAATTTACTGCCAGTGCTTTTAAGCTACGCCTTAAGCTGGCTCAGTCGCGCCGTTTGCTTTACCTTATCAAATATTTATGTTAATGTATAAGCTCCTTTACGAAAGTATATTACGGCTTTCCTTACTGTCAAATATAGTTCCTTACTGTCTAGCGCTACTATAATATTATGATGAAAATTTTAAATTATGTACTATACGAGTTTAAAAAATTTTAGCTGAATTTGCATTTCGAGCCAGTGGTAGAGTCATGACGTGTCATAAGAGTTACAACTTGGCCTACATGAAATAAACAATTTTAAATTTGAATTTGATTTTTCGAGATAGTAACTGCTTATTCTTCGTCCTTCCCCGATATACATGCTGTCTTCTTGCTAAATCTTATAGAAATCGGTAGAGTTCTAGGATTCATGTAAACTCTAAAGAGATACCGAGCGGCCGATAGAAAAAATTCTCGGAGTTTTTTAGGTAAACTAGTATAAGTACACCTACGATATAGAACTCCGTAGCGCCACCCGAATCAGGGTTCTGGCTGAAATTCGGCGCTGTATGCTCTTGTGCAGGTACAAAGCATACAGAATTGTGCTGAGTTGGGACCTCTTTTCCGGGATGTACCACACATGACTTAGTTGTTCCGGCGCTTCTTCTGCTTGACGCCTTTTGTCTTTAATGCTCAAGTGGTGGAGGCGCCGGGACAATCTAATCTAGGTATACCTGGAGCCTGGAGGTGATGTGTGGCACAATTTATAAAATAAACGATTCTTTCTTTCTTTTTCTACGAAGTCAAACTAAAAATGAGGAGATCCGACAAAACCACAGTAACCGACATAGTTCAATGAGTCGCGAAGCTGAAGTGGTCAGGGGAACATCACGTCCATAAAACTTGCATGAAAATCCCACTAAAAACTTTCCAATAGAAATTTACGTGACGTCTTTTAAAAGCTTTGAGTGAAATACTTTGTTACTATAATGGAAGTTACGTCCAAGAGAACCCTTAGGGGAGATAATGTACGATAAAAACATCAAAACGAGCACCTTATTGACCAGCTTTTATACTATCTGTAGGTCTTATACTATATGGAGTCGCATGACAAAGTATACTTATTAAATTGAATTAGATTTAATAACCGAATTTCATGTCTTTTTCGTATCAAAAAGTACTAACTGTAATACTATAAAATTAGTTAATACTATTAAATTAATAATGGTGTGGAATATGAGAATAGGTAAATTTTACACGGATGATAATTTTGTCAACAAACACATGCATTTTAGTGAAACTTGCCATTGGAATATTAAGCTATTTATTGAGTCGGCGATGAGTTGAATTGATGACATAAGTACATAGTACATTAGTAATAAATAAAAACTTCTCTTTCTACAGTGCCACCAACCAAAATGATCATCACAGACGATAAGGGAGATGTAAAGCAAGCAATCGTTGGACCCTACATTGAAGGGGACACATTCACGTTGAAGTGCGATGTCTCTGGTGGTAAGTTAATAATTTGATCGTTCGCATCACTTGTAACCTTTTAACTACGTGGCTACGTAAGAAGTTGGATTTCAATGATTTAAGAGCGCAACGCAAATGCGCAGAAAGCAAACCGAAATCGTTATTTTTTTTAAAGAATACCAACCTAGCAGAACGTTACTAATACGACGTTTAATTTCCCCTTGCTTGTTTTAGGATTGGTTCGACAATATTGCAAAAGAAGAGGATCGAACAGTCGACCTTTCAGTTTTCAGGTTAAACGATGATGGTAGGGTGGCAACTAGCAACGGTTAAAAATGCCATCAGAACAGACCAAATCAGAGGCAATTAAGAAATTACAGGTTCTTAAATTGCCCCCGCCGGGAATCAAACTCGTGATCTTGTGCTTATAAGACAGCAGCGCTCACCACTAGCCCAACGGTTAAAGGTGCGGACTGAAAACTGAAAGGTCGCAGGTTCGAGCCCCACCCGTTGCACTATTGTCGTACTCACTCCTAGCACAAGCTTTTTGCTTATTTGGAGGGGAGAAGAGAATATAAGTCAAGTTCAGCTTGGCTATTATTTAAAAAAAAAAAAAAAAGAAACTACGCCATGGAAGTAATAAAAAATTCAACATTTTAAGATAAATTTAGCAAAAAATCTAACTGAAAGCTAACGAACATACCGGTCGAATCCCTAGATAATCCTGTAATGATGTTTTTATTTACCAATTTGCATCCCATCGGCATAAAACCAATCTCGACGTTGTAAAGGATAGAATTAATTTGTTCCCCCGATAACTCATGAATTTATGTATGTAGGACGTTCTTGACGAATATTTTTATAGACAGGCTGTTTTTATGGACGTCTTTTATATAGATTGAGGTGCTTAATAGATTTAGCTCACTTCCTTAGCTAAATTAGGTGACGCTTTCTGTCTATTTCGATTTCACGAATCTTTAAGGGATACCTAAAGGTGAAAATGGGATTGTATTTAGAGGCTACTTACATATACGTAAAGAGACTCCAACTCCAAGGTTACTTTTTATCCCGGAAAATTAAAGTCTATTTGTTATTCCAAACTATAATTAATCTATATCTGTGCCAAAAGCCAAATCAGTTGTTGCGGCGTGATTGAGTAACAAACATCCATCCATAAATCCAAAATGTCGCATCACACTACTATTATAAAGGTGAAAGTTTGTATGTGTGTTTGTTTGTTACTCCTTCTACAACGAATGAATTGATTTGGCTGAAATTTGAAATGGAGATAGCCTATACCCAGGATTAACACATAGGCTACATTTTATCCTGGAAAATTAAAGAGTTCCCGCAGAAATCAAAACCTTAATCCACGCGGATGAAGTCGCGGGCATCATCTAGTCTATAATATTAGTAGACAGTAGGATTAGTAGGGTTAAACTTTACCTTTTTTCTCTCTATCCAGGTCGCCCCCGCCCCTGGGTTAAATGGTTCAAAAACGAAGTAGAAACGGACACTCCAGCAACATCACTTCAAGAAAATACAGTGAGAGGTGTTCTAAGAGTGGGCCCTCTGACTAGGACTGATGTTCGAGCTACTTTAACTTGCCGGGCTTCAAATCACTTGCGAGCACACCCCATTGAAACTACGCTAACTTTAGATATGAATTGTAAGTCTCTTTTAATAAATTGTAATTTAGTCCGACATAGGACCATTAAATATTGGTTTTAGTCCTGCACCCTCCTGGAAATATCGTTCAGTGCAACTTATTGATGTACCTGTCTATCGATCTTCTATCGGATATACTTTGGAGAGTGCACTCAGAAATTTCACAACCTTCCCCTTTACCTTTTTACCACAGAACTGCGAGAAGTCGTAAGCGTTAGCATCCTTATGTGGTAGAAATCCAACCTACTCGAACGAAACGAAACTTAAAAAGTCGCAAAAATTGCAAATATCTAGTTGATACTAAACTTAGGTTCGAATAGGTTAGGTTTTCGAAGCTACATTTAAGCAACAACTGCTTATATTTTGATTCCATACACTAATGCTGAGATCTATAGAGCGTCCTCTGACTCATTTCAGACTCTAGATAGAGGTTAAAACGAGACACAAATATGCTCTGACATAAATATGTCTCGTTTTAACTCTGTCTTAAGCCTGAGCTGAGTGAGAGTGCGGTCTATAAATTACAGCCTTAAGCGCCAGTCCCAGTGCTTCAATAAGGCATAAAAATTTCTGATCGTCGATACTAAACTAAGTATCATGGGTAACTAACCCTGATATTTTTTTCAGTTCCGCCGCTGAATGTACATATACTAGGATCGAATCAACCCTTATCAGCAAGTAGAAGATATGACCTCCTTTGCCAAAGTTCCGGCTCACGTCCACCCGCGTCCATCACGTGGTGGAAAAACGGTCAAAGGATAAACAACGCAAAGGAAACGGTGAGAACTCTCATGCTAAAGTAACGAACTAAAGTAATAACTTAAGCGCATCACAAGGATCGCTTTGCATAGTATGCAAATTGTTTATTGAGTTTTATGTAGTAACTGTAATCCTATATATAAATGCGAAAGTTTGGATGTATAATGTATATAGATAATGGATGGATGGATGGATGGATGTTTGTTACTCAATCATGCCGCAACGACTGATTTGACTGGACACAGATATAGATTATAGTTAAGAATAACACATAGGCTATTTGCAATACAAAATCTATCAGGAAGCCCAATTTATTTCTCGGATAAACGTCACTCGACGTTGCGCGTTGGTAAAATCGATACTTAAAATATTATAAAATGTAACATTAAAATATAATTATGTATTCAATAATAAAGAACATTTTGTTTGTTTAAATATCCACATCGAAGCCAGATTTATTTTTGTATTCATAATTAAAAAAAACTAAAATTAAATTCTGTTTAGTTCACTCTATTTTAGTATTACAACCTACGAATAAATAAATAAGTATATTTATTCGTAGATTACAACCAACAGAATAATAGGCCGGTAAGTAGGTATCTAATAATAATTAATATCAATCTACAGAACTTTTCAGACGCTTTTTGAACAATTTGAATAACGAGCGCGCAATTTCAAATATTGGATATTCGGCAATGAAATTCAACAAATATTAGCTCTGTCCAATATCAACTTTCATTAATAGCACTAAAAACACAATCTCTTGATTAAGTTTTTACTTAGTTCAACGGGCAAGAAATGGTCTGAAATCGAAAACGATAAGGTTAAACAAATTACGTATTTTTTACCCGTTAAGTTCTTAAAACGAGGAGGGACGTTATTATTTTATAGTTCTTGCAATTCACGAGGGCTTGTGAGCTTTATTTGTGGGTCGTGTACATGCACATCGCGTAAGTGTGCGCGCCTGTCAGGAGCCTAGGTGGGAGCAGTCAGGCCCGAGCAAGCTCTCGCTCCCACTTATATAGATACGACACACACATAACTATGAGCCGCGCCCTCGTGAAATGTAAGAACTATACTTCTTCTAATTGGGTATTTGACTGTTCTCAAAATGTGGATATTCATTAATTGCAATCGAAAATGTAACATATAAGAGTAACATTTGTAAAAAAAGGAAATAAATCGGTCAAAAAACAAATAAGTTATAAGATGTTTTACTGCGACTGTGTCCGTCTTTTCTAAAACGAAATTTTGTATGGAGAGTGTATGAACGTAAATCGTGACGTCATGTGCAATAACGCTCTCTTTTTTCTAACAGGAATGAGGAAACTTATAAGCTCTATATTTCGAGACTAGTAGAATATTAAAAAAAGAAAAATGACATCGTGTTTATAATATTAAAGACCTTTATTTTAAGAAGGTATGTATATAAAAAAAATTGTCAAATACTCAATTCGAGGGGAATCTATGCCTAGTAGCGTACTGGCGACGGGTTGAGATGTGTCAATGACGCAAACTCATAACGAAAGGCAGCATTGTCATGCCTAATCAATTTCCCAAAGGCGCAGCTAATTTCGCGCCAACTGAATTTATCGGGGTGACCGTAATCTTTATTACCATGAGAAACAACATCGCGAAGTCAACTTAAAATAAGGGCACGTAGAAGTAATAAATGTAGATTGAATGGGACAGGAAGCGCCTTGGGCGTACTCGGATCGGCTGTAAGGGAGGGACGACTCTTAAGGAGTGCACGCTATGGAAAATTTGGGTGATTTTATCTGATCAAGTCTCGTGAAATTATATCTTATTGGAAAATTAAGTATCGGATTTCGTTTTAAGCTTATTTTATGGCGCTTTTGTGACCAGTGACGTGGAGGCAAAACAAAAACGGTGATAATGTAGGAGCTCCTCTTCGAAAAATCCGGGTTTCCCTTCAGCGTGTCCGACTTTTCGGAGATGTGTTTTTAATTAAATATCGCATGCATACATCATTTAAAATTTAATATTTAAATTAAATTTTAATTTCTAATTTTGTACAATAGCTCAATAGAGCAAAACACGGTCAGATTCAATTCCCATACTTACTTATTTGGAAAGATAATATATGTATGACTTTTTAAAATATTTTTTTGTAGTTTTTCGATGAATAGTTAAAGGAATTTATATTTAAGTTGTCAGAGTCATTCTTCAAGTCTCTCTGTAGTATATTAATAGATTCTAAAATTTGGAAGCAAGAGTGAATTAATTTAGACGACAATTTATAACGACACTATTAAATTAATTCATCAAGCGAATTACTTAATTCAGTATTAATGGAAACAGATTAAATTCCCCCTTTAATGGGAAAGGGTTTCAATTTATAATCTAATATTTTAAACCATTTTATTTTGACTCAACTGAAACCCCTCATTCCTTGAAAGGAAGGAAACCGATAAGATTGAAGATAGTCCATAGGAACTTTTAATATGATAATGTTTGATTTGATAGCAGTTTTTCAAATTTTTCACTATTTGAGATTGGACGTTAACTTTTAGAGATTAAAAAACCTCTTGGATCTAGTCCACCGTCTATTTCAGGTAGACCTTTTTTGAGAGTTCAAAGTCTACCGGAGATCCAAGAGCTGGCAGCTACCTTTGCCAAAGAAATAGTTTGGCCATCCAAAGTGCTATACTTACTACGGTGCAGCGACATGGATGAAGTTTTAGGTTTAATTACGTTTTACTTTTAGAAGTAATTTAGTAATAATTCCCGTTTTTGAGATCTCGAACGATTTTCTTTAACAGATGTCAACCGATGGGAATACGACCACGTCAACAGTGTCCATACAGCTAACAAAAAATGATGCAGGGGCCAAACTTGCATGTCGCGCTTCAAATCCTCAGATGCCATCAGAACCTGCTTTGGAAGATGACTGGATATTAGATATCCAATGTGAGTGTAATGTTTAAGACGCATACAAATCGCTCATTTGCGACAAGGGTGACATAACTCAAAATTCACCAATTTTAGTGTCGAACATTTATACTTTTTGCTATAAAAACAACATTACGCGAAGCACAAAAAATAAGAGCGAGAGAGATTGTGACTTAATGCTCTGTCGCTTTGTTGGCCGCTGTGTTGTTTCGAGACCGCAGCATCCACAAACTCTCTAACGAGAGAATTCTCTCATCGTCAATTTTGAAATAGGTCACTCTTGTCGCAAATGAGCGAAATATAAAACAATCAGAATTATTTGTTTCACGTGGATCCACTTGTGGGTCTTATGACAAGTCAGGAAACTACCACCAGTTCAGAAAGCAGAGTCTACACATTTTAATAGTATCATATCATAAATCATATCAGGGTGCCGCTGGATGCAGACGGTGCTAGACCGAGATCTGTGGAAGTCCATACAAGAGACCTTTGTTCAACTGTGGACGTCTATCAGGTGATAAAGAAGAAGAGAAGAAGATACATATAGTAGAACGCTTATTACACGTAACGGTAATTATTTAGCTTTTGTAACTCTAATTTTTTATTTAATTCACTAGAGATAATATGCTGTCTTATAATAAAAAAAAAAATTCGGAAATTAAATTATTGAAATTATTCGGATCTTCATTTTATGGGAGTCTACAATACTGGGCCCATTCTGCCCGATATTTTTCGGTCCAACAATTTTTGAAAAAAATGGTAACAGACAGGTCGAATAAAGTATAGTCGCTATTCTCAACATGACTGATATGATTTTTACCTTCCTTTATTCGCTTCCTGTACATGAACACAACTTGAGTACATACACTAATTAATTATTAGTTACATGCCGATAAAATCTAATTTCCCCAACAGATGTGCCGGAGACCGTGGTGCGGCTGGGCACTAACTTAGACCCGACCAATATTAGAGAAGGCACCGACGTGTACTTTGATTGCATCATTAAAGCCCATCCCTACGTTTATAAAGTCGAGTGGAGGCACAACGTAAGTACTGAATTAATGAGCCCCATGAAAACGCCTTTGATCTCCATGTCTTCGTTTTATTACGTATTCAAATAAATCAAGACTCTTCAAGATGAAATGAAAAGTATAGTAATTATTATTATTTTATGAGTGGATATCAAAGTGATAGCAGTGGAGGCATCTCGTTCGAGCCGTATAATTATGATACGAAAATCCAATATGAATAAAAATATATTGCTTGCTTCTAATTTAAAAAATACACTTATTATGCTTTTATTGGAAGATTTAATAAGGTTTATATAATATCATATTATGAAATGAGTAAATAAAGAAATGTACATTTTTCTAACAGTCTTATGGTTTGTACATTTTGAATTTTGTACATTTTGCGTTATGAATGTTTTGCGTGTAGATGGTATTTTTAAAAGGATACAATGTAGGAAAAAATAAATCTAAGCTCCAGTAGCGCAACGGTTAAGACACTCTGCAAAACCTTGATTTCAGAAGGATTCTGGAAGAAATCCCTTTCTTAGAGATAAGATGTTCTTGTGCATGGCTTACTTATTTTTATCTTTTAGTTTAAATTGTAGTCTTCTGCTTCTTCGTGATCCTCAGCAGATCGACATTTTAGTGACAGATGTGATTCGCCTCGTACAATAATGTACAATCGTTTTCTGTGGGAGGTCCACTGGACCTCCCACAGCAACTAACTTGGTTGGTCTATCGCATGGGTGACCTGCCTCGACCTCTAGTAGCCTTCACTTTGCTCTACATGATAAGGTGCTCAGAAAAATTACTCTCACACCGGGAGACGTTTTTGAAGAACTTTAATTTAGCAACTGTACCTACCTACTAACGCCGAAAGGACCTTCGGACCATTTGACGACCTCCCTGGCGCAGTGGTGAGCGCTGTGGTCTTATAACTGGGAGGTCTCGGGTTCGATTCCCGGCGGGGGCAATTTGGAAATCTAAATTTATGAATTGCCTCTGGTCTGGTAGGAGGCTTTGGCCGTGGCTAGTTACCACCAAAGACGTGCCGCCAAACGATTTAGCGTTCCGGCACGATAGCGTGTAGAAAACGATTAGGGGTTGGGTTGAATTTAAACTGCTATAGGTACCCCTTCTAAGTTAGCCCGCTACCATCTTAGACTGCATCGTCACTTACCATCAGACTATCTTATCATCGAAAAAAAAGGAGTTAAGCACGTTAATTATATTAGAGAATAAATGAATCTGTTTGTATCATAACAGGGAAAAACACTTCATCACAACGTAGGACAAGGCATCATCATCAGTAATCAGTCCCTGGTACTCCAAGGAGTGGGAAGGCGAACAGCTGGGAACTACACTTGCGTGGGCTTCAATGCGGAGGGAGACGGGGAGAGCAAGCCTTTCTCCTTGGATGTTTTGTGTTAGTTTGTTGAGTTGTTTTATATTGGAAAAGTTTGATCACACTTGGGAACAAAATCTCAGACTAATGTATATTGATAAAGCATGTGATATCACCGAAGTACTTGTTGAATGAACTTTGTGTCATCATTAAGTATCTATCTTCGTTTTTCTGTCTCCATCTCAGGATTCTCTTTTTACGAGTATTTTATTGATATTTAAAACCTTCAACGATCTATTAATAATACTAATTAAGTAATTATTATTGAGACATTTTTCAGAATATTAAAGTGGTCCAAAGATTCCCAGAATTTCAAAGTACCTAACGATAAAACTGAAAGCTTGCCTTATCTAGGTCTTGTACAAGATACTCGCTGCCCGCAAATAACAGCCAAGTTGATTTTTTGTACCAAAACTTAGCCATCCCTTCTATCACCAGACGAGGCTACTACTACCGTCTAATGTACCTACTTTCTTTTAAAATAAGTATGCTAATTTAAAACTAACATTATGCAGACGCCCCGACATGCCGAAGCTCTCAACAAAGAGTACACGGAGTCGCGAAACAAGAGCGAGCTCACATAACGTGTCACGTCGACGCCAATCCGCCTGAAGTCAGCGTAAGTGACAAATGTACTTTTAAATAAGTATTACGTACCGGTCTATTTCTTATCAGTCAGAGCTATGTTCTTTTGAACCATATTTGTTGCCTGGAAGAGATCGCTCAGATGCACCTGAAGTCAGCGTACCTAAGTGTACTTTTAAATAAATATTACGTCCCTATCAGTCACAGCTATGTTCCTTTGAACCACATCTGCACTGGTAGCATGGGCAGAAGATAAAAGTTTTATCCCCGGATTTTATCCACTGACAGGGGATAAAATTATCTTTTCCCTACGCTAAAGCATGGCGACAGAGGAGAAAGCGATGTATATTTCTATAAGTATATCCACTGAGTGTTATTTCCACCGCTGTGCCTATGCTCGACTTGTGAATAAAGCTAAGCGAGGGGATACGTAACGTTTTATCCTTTTCCCGAGGATAAAATTTCTCCCGCCCATGCTACCAAGGCTGTTGTCCGAAATCGCTAAGTAGCGATAGGGCCACCAAATTGTATGCATTATTATTATTTATAACCAACTTCCAAAAAAAAAAGATTCTGATAAATTGAGAACCTCCTCGGTTCTAAATTTATCAGAATCTTTTTTTTTTATATATGTTCTCCGATTACTCGAAGCCGCCTGAATTGAAATCTTCTCCTTTTTTGGAAGTCAGTTGAAAATTAAACTCATAGTAAACTACTATCTATAAAATCTCCATAAACCAAGATTTGGCCCAATTTGAAACCTTCTTGGAAAAATTAATTATATCTGGATTTTTGAGATAAAACAGCTCTGCAGCGAATGAGCGATATTCTAGGAATTTCACACAATAAATAGAGCATATTATTGAGGACGAGTAAATCTAGCAGAAGTAGTGCACTCTCCAACTTTTTGATTCGATCATGCAGCTGTTTCTCTTTACGTCACTTTAAACTTCTCTCTGTGATCAGCCACTTCCTTTGTTTCTTGAACAACTCGGTATTACACAACTTATAAATGAGTTATAAATTTATGCGGAACATCTAGACATTACGCTGTAGCTAAATTTCGTTTATTACAAAGGAATAGAGACTGGCATTTCTCCAGAGCATTAGTATTATAATTCCGGATTTTACATCCATTTCTATTAAAATAAGACCTGCTTCCTTAGCTTGTCTATAAAGGATATGCTATTTATTGTGTAACATACGCTGGTTAAATCAATAATAAGAGGTTATGTATATATTATATCTGGTGGTATTTTATGTGTTCCACAACGCTGGCTGTGAAGTGAAGGTGTGCGAAGTGGCAGACTTCACACATCTTTAAAAACATTCTGGAGAACCCTCTGGCGTACAGGTTTCCTCAAAATGATTTCCTTATACTAAGACTAAACCTAAGTCTAAAGTAACTAAAGACTAAAGTGCCTCATATTCAAAACCTAGAGTCCCCGAAAAAAATGCATAAGTTCTAAGTATTTTCTTTCTTGCGGCTTTTACCGCAGTCCTGGCCTAAATAGACGTACATGGACTTTGAAACATAAGGCATAACGGCAACGTGTGGAACGTGACTCCTATAAATTACAATACTTACCTAAACTATGCATGAAGGCGTTCGTGTGGAGTGGATTGCCACCGTCCGCCGATGGTATCTACCATCAGAAATGCTATGTCATTGCGTTTTGCAATGCAATTGTCTAGAGATAGATGGATGATGGATGGATTAGGCTCTTTATTAACAAACTGGACGAGCCTAATATAGCCCATTAAAATACCTCAAATAAAAGCCTCCCTCCTACTCCTATTTTTAACGGACTACAGCAAAGCCTTAGATTTTTTTAGCAAAGGGAAGGGTTAGCAGTCTATATTATGTGACAATTTACGAATATTCCACTGCAGCGAGCCACTCAGCTGATTTTGATGAATGTTGGTTTCAATCGATTCGTTATGATAGTCCGCTTAACATAGACATTGACTACAGACATGACTACAGACATGACTACAGACATGACTACCTACGTTTTGTACAAATAGAAGTTGGTTAAAAATCAATAATTATGACGGGTATTACATTCCATTTTCCATAGTCGGATTACAGATTTTTGTCGTGATAAGAAGCATAAACTGTGCGAGCTTAGCGACGCTCGCTATTCCCTGTTGCTGTTTGTTTAACCAGCATTTGTTACATCATCGATTCCTTTTCGCAGTTTCGCTGGACCTTCAACAACACTGCCAATAACAACGAAGTCAGCAACACGTACGTGTCTAGATCGGGCACAAGTTCGACCGTGACATACACGCCACACACCGAGATGGACTACGGAACGCTTTTATGCTGGGCGCATAATCGTATTGGAAAACAACGGGTGCCGTGTGTTTACCACATTATTGCTGCCGGTAAGTATTCCAATTTTATTCGTATATACTCGGTAAAGAAATCATACACCTTCTATAAAACGAGGTCTTCATTACTTATACATTACCTGCTGTAGTACCTATTCTCTAAAATTGATTGCACCATGTAAGGAACGCAATGGCTGGTGCTCTCCCGCTATTAGTTAAAATGCATTGATGCAATGAAAACGCTATAAATTCAGCCAATAAGAGGTCATTGCAATAGTTAGACTGAGCAGCTAAAGATGGAACCTCCATTATTCTTCTCCAAGAACCATACGTTGGTTCGCAAGGCACTGTGGTCGCTAATTATTATCGTGTAATTCAGAAAGCTGATTGTAACAGAGAATCACCAGTGAAATCGGCAGTAGTCATCCTAAATCCTAACATACAAATTATAGTAGATCCTATGTTACTAACAGACACCATAGTGGGCTTTAAGCTTGTAATTGGTCATTGGGAGATTGGGATCGTATCCGTCTATTTTGAGAGAAGTCAAGATATGGACTCATGTATAATAAGCCTTCATGATACCATCATTAAACTCAACACAGACAATCTCATTATCGGCGGTGATATTAATGCTAAAAGCACCTGGTGGGGTTGTGAAGCAAATGATACTAGGGGGAAAGCCTATGCCGATTTTATAGCTCAGCTTGACTTTAATATCTTGAACATTGGCAACATTCCAACTTTTCATACTTACAGAGGCTCAACACTGTTTACAAGTATCGTGGATGTTACTGCATGCTCGAACTCACTTTTGAGTATGGTTACTGATTGGAGGGTAGACAGTAGACACAAACCCTTGTTTATCAGATCACCGAAGAATACATTTTAATCTTCAGCTAACACGCGATAAGGATACTTCAGTCCCCAGGTCAACAACGCGTATTTATAATACTCGGAAGGCTAATTGGAGAAGCTTCGCAACTACTCTGAAAAGCAATTTAGGAAAAGAACTTTTAACTATAGAAACCATAAATACAGTTAATTCACCTGAACATATGGAAGATATAGCTGTTAGATACACCCGAGCAGTTTTGAACGCATGTAACGAGTCGATTCCACAGATCCCAATTGAGAAGCTTATAAAGAAGTCAAAATGGTGGACCGCTGAACTCACAGAAAAGAAAAAACAACTAAAAATGATCCGTAACAGAATTAGAAATGCTAATCCAAGAAGGAAACCAATGGTTATAGAAGAATACATACGAGCAAAAGCTTCCTATAAATCAGCAATCGAAAAAGCTATACCCTCCAGCTGGATTAACTTCTGTTCCAGGCAGGAAAAAGAAAATATGTGGGAAAAGTTCTGCAGAATACTGAGAATTTGCTGTCCCCAGTCATATGCTAATCTATTACGCTCAGAGCAGGGTAACACCTTGACAGCGGCAGAATCAGCACAACTCCTAGCAGAAACTTTTTACCCCCTTGATGATAGACTAACGGATACACAGCAGCAATCTGACCTACGACTGGAGGTTGAAGCACTCGTGCAGCATCTTAAGAATACCCCAGCGGACCATCAGTATCGTCTTTTTACGGCTGGTGAACTGGATACAGTATTTGCTAACATGAGCCCTAAGAAAGCTCCAGGTGAGGACGGGCTCACGTCTGACATCTGCGAAGCGGCTTACAAATACAACCCAGAAATTACACTGGCGCTCTTTAACAACTGTCTTAAACTAGGCCACTTTCCACAGATATGGAAAAAGGCGGCGATTTGTGTAGTACCAAAACCTGGCAAAGACGATTATACAAAACCGAAGTCATACAGGCCTATTGGCCTCTTACCAGTTATGGGAAAGGTATTAGAAAAACTAGTTGTGAATAGACTAATGTGGTTCCTGGGACACCAAAACAAATTAAATGCTCGCCAATATGGATTCACACCACAACGCAGCACTGAGGATGCGCTATACGACGCAATCGATCTAGTCAGAAAGGGCCTTCAAAGAAAGGAAATAGTTGTCATGGTGTCTCTAGACATTGAAGGCGCTTTTGACAACGCGTGGTGGCCCACCATTTTAAAAGAGCTTCACAAGAGCAGTGTAGATAATACAGTACTGAGGTTGATTTCTAGCTATCTCTCGGACAGATCTATCAACCTGTCGTACATGGGCCAAAAAGTCTGCAGAGAGACAAATAAGGGTTGTATACAAGGATCAACTTGCGGCCCGCTGCTATGGAATGTACAATTAAATCCCTTACTGGAACAATCCTCTAGGTTAGACGCCCATATCCAAGCCTTTGCAGATGACATTCTTGTAATTGCATCCGGCACTAATACCCAGTACGTGGAGCACAAAATAAATAAAGCCTTAGAAGTGGTCGCAGATTGGGGCAGAAACCATAAATTGAGGTTCGCCGTGCAGAAAACGCAAGCAATTATTATCACAAGGAAACGTAAGTATGATGTACCCCGTATTAAACTCTCGGGTGTTGTTCTGGCATTCTCGGATACACTAAAGATATTAGGCTTAACAATAGACAGAAACTTGAACTTTAAAGCACACATAGCTAACGTTTGCCAAAAAGCAATAAATATCTATAAAATGGTTGCCAGGGCGGTTAAGACTAATTGGAGCCTCAGCCCCGAAATCACAAGGACCATTTATTTTGCGGTTGTAGAACCGATTATACTCTATGCGGCATGCGTGTGGGCTCCAGCAGTTGAGCGAAAATATGCGATCAAAAGATTGGACAGCTTAACACGAATGTTCTGCATTAAAATTACGAGAGCACACAGAACAATCTCTCTAGTCTCTAGTGCCCTCCTAGCTCGCGTTCTGCCTCTCCATCTGAGAGTTAGGGAGCAGGCGGAACTATATCAAATCAAGCGAGGGAAACCTTTTGACGGTCTGCCTGCAAAAAAACTGGAAAAGCGGGTTAATCCCTTTCACTTACCACATCCGGCGGAACGAATCTCGATATCTTACAGGCAAATCTCAAACAACGATGAGTTAGAATCGATTGGCAATGACTGGATGAAGGTATATACAGATGGCAGTAAGATTGTTGGCAAGGTGGGTGCAGCAGTAAGTTGCTGGCAAGCAGCAAAAGAAGTCCACAAAATTACCTGTAAGTTAGAGAAATATTGCAGTGTGTACCAGGCGGAGCTGGTCGCGTTACACCAAGCTGTGGTATACCTTAAAGAGCAAGGAAATAACGGCAACATTTTTAGCGATTCTCGGTCCGCACTGGAAGCTTTATGTTCCCATACCCCAGAACATCCACTAGTCAGAGATATTCAAGAGCAAGTAAAGTATGCTAATCAAAAAAACCTTGAAATTAATTTCTACTGGATCAAAGCGCATATTGGACTGCACGGTAATGAAAGAGCAGACGAGCTAGCCAAAGAAGCAACGCTACTTGATGAAGGGTTAACAATTTACGACAAGTTCCCTGTCTCGTTTGCTAAACATCTCATCAGGAAAAGCTCAATCAAAACCTGGCAGAAAATATACTCGGAGGCTCCTACAGGCTCAGTCACGAAGACCTTTCTCCCTTTGGTTGATAAAGCTTACAAAATTCTAAATCGACTCAATCTTACAAACTTAAGGACCCAACTACTAACAGGTCATTGCGGAATTAAATCCTATTTGTATAGATTTAGGCTCAGCGGTAGTCCGGCTTGCCCTTGCGATGATATAAGTGAAGAAACAATTTATCATATTCTAATATCTTGCCCTCGTTTCGGAGCTCATCGCCTAGATTGTGAGTTCAAGCTGGGTTACCAGCTGAGCAAAGATAGTTTATGCATTGCGATTGAGGACGAAAACTGCCGATTTCACTTTCTTGGGTTTGCTGAAAAAGCACTTAAAATTGCAGCAAAATCAAATGGCGCTATTGCTCTGTAATATATGAATGTGTTTATCTATTTAGTTGTAAGATTAGAATATTAGATTAGTTAGTTAGTTTGTAAGGCTAGTTAGGGAACTGCACGCAGAGTGGAAAAAACACCTGTTAAAGGAAAAAAAAAAAAAAAAAAAAAAAAAAAAAAAAGTATAAAGTGTGCCGCCACATTGGAAGCGGCAGTATCAAAAGTAAAAAAAAAAAAAAAAAAAAAAAAAAAAAAAAAAAAAAAAAAAAAAAAAAAAAAAAAAAGTTAGACTGATGCAATCAGTGCAATTTTAAAGAATACCATAGCTGATCCACGTTGGCCGCGCACTGGCGAACTTTTCTACAGCTTATCTATCAACGGAGATTTGGCCAACTTAAAATAAATCTTATCCAAGCGTAAAGACCTTCTTCAAGAAGCGGCCACACAGAAAATGGACATGGATGAGTCCCGATGGTTCCACGAGAAATGAGATAGACTTCATCATGTCGACCAAGCGGCATATATTCAATGATGTCTCTGTGATCAATAGGGTAAAAACCGGCAGCGATCACCGTATGGTAAGAGGCACATTGAATATCAACGTGAAGCTGGAACGGGCCAGACTGGTGAAGTCAACTCTCCGACCTACTCGTGCTCATATCCAAAACCCCGAAAACTTCCAACTCGAACTGCAGAACCGATTCGATTGCCTAGCAGATTGCGTTTCTGTGGACGATCTTAACAACAGGTTTGTGGAAACTGTCCATACTGTGGGGTCTAAGTTCTTTAAGACCCATTGCAGGAAAAGAACCAAAAAGTTCTCTGACCACACACTCAAACTAATGGAAGAGAGACAAGAGATGAGACTTCAGTCGTCGGCAGACGCGGATGCCTATCGGCAAATTAATAGGCAGATCTCTAAGGCTCAAACCCGCGACCTTCGTATCTTTAATACCGAGTGTATTAAAGATACCATCGAGCGGAACCGAGGCTCCAAAGTGTTCGCGAGAGATCTGTCTATCGGACAGAGCCAGCTGACGCGGCTGAAAACTGACGACGGTCGTCTCGTTTCTTCTCGTCCTGAGGTTTTGGGAGTGGTCGAGAAGTTCTATGGACAGTTATATACCACGACACAGAAACCTGTTGAAGATTTGGCCAAAGACCCTAGAGCCAAACTGACCCGACACTATACCGAAGATATCCCGGACGTCAGCCTATACGAGATTAGTATGGCTCTCAAACAACACAAGAACAACAAGGCGCCAGGTGATGACGGAATCACGGCGGAACTCCTGAAAGCGGGTGGAAAACCGGTTTTAAAGATCTTTCAGCGATTGTTCAATTCCGTCATTCACGAGGGTACAACGCCGGAAGCATGGCACAGGAGCGTGGTGGTTCTGTTCTTCAAAAAAGGTGATAACACCTTGTTGAAGAATTATAGACCCATCTCGCTGCTGAGTCATGTTTATAAGTTGTTCTCGAGAGTCATTACGAATCGTCTCGCCCGTAGGTTCGACGACTTCCAGCCTCCCGAACAAGCCGGTTTCCGAAAAGGCTTTAGCACCATAGACCACATTCATACGCTGCGGCAGGTTATACAGAAGACGGAAGAGTATAACAGGCCACTTTGCTTAGCGTTTGTGGACTATGAGAAAGCCTTCGATTCGGTGGAAACCTGGGCTGTATTGAGGTCGCTGCAGAGATGCCGTATTGACTACCGGTACATTCAAGTGTTGAAGTGTTTGTACGAAAACGCCACTATGTCAGTACGTATACAGGACCAGACTACAAGGCCAATCCAATTGCAGCGTGGAGTGCGGCAGGGAGACGTAATCTCCCCGAAGCTCTTTACCGCTGCGTTGGAGGACGTCTTTAAGCTTCTGGATTGGAACGGACTTGGCATCAACATAAACGGCGAGTACATCACTCACCTTCGATTTGCCGATGACATAGTCATTATGGCAGAGACTCTGGGAGACCTCAATACAATGCTCAATGACCTCAGCAGGGTTTCTCAACAGGTGGGCCTTAAAATGAACATGAGCAAGACGAAAATCATGTCTAATGCTCATGCTCCGCTCCACCCAGTAATCGTGGAGAACTCTGCACTCGAAATTGTAGACGAGTATATATACCTGGGACACACAGTCCAGCTAGGTAGGTCCAATTTCGAGAAAGAGATCAACCGCCGAATCCAACTCGGCTGGGCAGCGTTCGGGAAGCTTAGAGATGTCTTTTCGTCCAAAATTCCTCAGTGCCTGAAGACTAAAGTCTTCGAACAGTGCGTGTTGCCAGTGATTACTTACGGATCCGAAACATGGTCGCTAACTATGGGCCTCATAAGAAGGCTCAGGATCACTCAGCGGGCGATGGAGAGAGCTATGCTCGGAGTATCCCTGCAAGATCAAATCAGAAATGAGGAGATCCGTAGGAGAACCAAAGTCACCGACATAGCTCTGCGGGTTGCGAAACTGAAGTGGAAATGGGCGGGGCACATAGTTCGAAGAGCTGATGGTCGATGGGGTCCCAAGGTGCTGGAGTGGCGACCTCGCACCGGGAAGCGCAGTGTTGGCAGACCCCCCACTAGGTGGACAGACGACATCAAGCGAGTCGCAGGGAGCCGCTGGATTCAGGCGGCGCAAGACCGAGGCTTGTGGAGGTCCATGCAGGAGACTTATGTCCAGCAGTGGACGTCCATTAGTTGAAGAAGAAGAAGAAGAAGCGTAAAGATATTTTGACAGTTTTTGTATTGAACATCTGTCAAAATATCAAAACGCTCGTATAAGACTTAATTTACGTTGGTGAAATTGGCCCTAAGTAGACTAAATTCGAAAGTATTTTAAACTAAGCCTGAATCTTCGTAAAGTTTAAAGTACAATTTTGGAACCTCTATAGCTCATCGGGAAAGGGGCCGGACTAAAACACAAAAGGTCGAAAGTTCACTAAATTGCACTATTTTTATGCTCACTCGTAACACAAGTTTTATGCTTAATTTGGAGGGGACAGGGGAAAAGTCATGTTTAATAAACATTCCTTTAAGAAATTTCAATTAGGTTCTTAACTGTATTTTTGTAGAAGTTATCGACAATTTATTATCAAAGTTTCAAACCAAACTCTATCAATTATACCTACTTCTAAACTATCATGTAATATCTATTGGGGAAAACCGGATGAAAATCCCTTCAATGGTTTTTGAGATTAGCGCACCCTGATAGAAAAACTTGGCGGAGGTCTTTGATTTATAGTAGGTAAGTAAAGATAAATAATTTTTAGATCGTGAAATTAAATTCCCATAATTTTACATCATCACGAAACCAAAGTTTTAAAATATTCATCATAATATTCCATTCAATATTTATTCAGCTCCAATAAGTTTCGTGAGATGTGATGGAATATTAATTCAAAAGTTTTCACGTTCGATCGACGGCAAATAACACCAATTATCCTGAACAATACGCAATAAACGTAAAGTAGACCGTATATTCGTCTCATTATGTATGCCATATTTTCATTTGATTTATCGCTAATGGCACAATCTCCTGCCATATTACCAACTCTCTCTTATACTCTCCAAGATTTCATCTCTTAATGTAGTTTATTGGAATACTGACACATTTTCTTTAAGACTGCAATTGAGTATCATTGAATCAACGTCTCCTGATGATGATGATCTGGTATTGTAACAAAACATACGCAAAACATACGTAGGTAGAGTATGTTTTCTAAGAGTTTGAGTGAGTACCACACAAACTCTTCGAAAATATACGTGTTAGTGTTGTGCTGTTCCTCCGTTTCTTCTACATTTGGAGAAACTATGATTTTTTAGCGCGAGCGGCGCGTTTTGGCGGATTGGAACAGAAAAATATTACTTTTTCTTTTAATATCATGGAATTCCGCAAAGTAACGCCTTCTTCTATCTAACATTTTCTTTAGGTAGCGCAAACAAAGAAATTGAAAAAATTAAAGCTTACTTATTTTCATACGGAATCTATCTAATTGTGCTATATTTCGCCAAAATTTCAGTAACAAAGCCGTTAAAAGATAATATCACATCATATTTAGACTTATTTATAATAGAACTTAATATTTGATATGCATCTATATCTATTTATGACATCACAAACCAAAATATTTGATGCAAATCCTACCTTAGACATTATACATGACCAAAACCGGTCAAAAGAGATTTAAAATTCGTTCAGTAACCTATATAGAGGCACACGGGATTTTTTGAAATTCCATTCCTAAGGAGATGGTTTTTCTATTGAACTCAATTTTTAAATGATTATATTTTTGTCACAGGTCGACCAGATCAAGTCCACAATTGCACAGTGGTGAATGCGTCTCTCACATCATTTGGAGTTCGTTGCTCAGAAGGCTTTAACGGGGGCATGCCTCAGTCGTTTTTGTTAGAAGTCAGAGATATTGTTACACAGGTAAGACAGCAGACAGCATCAAGACCGCGAGCTGATATGACTGAATCCTGTAAGCTGTGCAAGTATGTCTCTCTGATCGAGAGTTACATATTTGTTCCGTTTGCTGTGGAGACTCCAGAGCCATGGAGTCTAAGTGCAAAAAAAATTTAACGAGACATTTCAGCGCGGTTAATTGCCTCATCTGGTGACAGAAGGACTGTCTCATTTTTTGCACAACGGATCAGCCTGGCTGACCAGCGCGGAAATATAGCCAGTATTCTTGGCACCATTCCACGCGGGCATGATTTGTATAGTAATTAGAATCGTTTAGCTAAGTATAAGTTTTATTGTAAAATTAAAAAAAAAAAAGTAAGACTATATCCAATATCTACGAGTAGGATATTATAAAGCGAAAGCTCCTAGAAAATTTTGAGTCCCTGAAAAAATGAGTAAAGGAAACTCTCACCAGAAAATACAAAACTAAATACTAAATACAAAATCAAATGTAAGCTTAAAAACCTAATTAAAAATATAAATGGTTACTATTTTATTTTAATTACGCTAGTTATGAGAATAAAGGAGCCTGTTGATTGACTTCAAGCGACCTTTAAAAGTCTGAAACAAAATAATTATGTAAATGTTACAATTTAACTACAAATGATATTTAAATTAGAAAGTTAATGAAATTGTGCGAGCGGAGTTTAGGTACACTGAAATACCGAGTGGTATAGAAGTGGCTTAAACATAGTTGAGTTCGTCATAGTTCAGAGGACTGACTCCCCTCTGTTACTAAAGGTTTTTCACTGTAGCATGGTGCGGATGACAGGTCAGTGAAACGTAATATATTTTGTATCATATTGTTGTAATGTAATAATAGGTTTCACATTACGATAACAGGTTTTCTGAAAAAACTAATCTCAGTCAATAACGGTGTACACTTGTAACTAACGGTCCTATCGAATCCAGTTTAATCCCCCACTGTAGGGTTAGTGTAAGATTTAATTCGAATGATCGCATTCGTATTCGATGACATTAGCGTCAAAGTAAAATGAACCATAACTACAATGAATTGGAGCTCAATTTCGTGCATTCATTTTTATACGTTTACGTACACCGATACGCTCCAAATTAAAATCGGTTGTACTGAATTTGTGACTTTAAATCAATTCCGTTATGTTTGATCGCGTTTATTTATTTTATTTTTGTCCCCTACAGGAAATAGTAGCGAACGTGTCAAGCGCAGTGCCACGCTTCACGGCGGGCGGGCTCGTGCCGGGCCACACGTACGCTGCAGCCGTGCTGGCGTACAACGCCAAGGGGAGGGGGGACCCGTACCCCATGAGGGCGAGCACGCTGCGGCCGCCCGAGAAACACCACGTGCACGATAAAAGTTTGGGTAAATATCCTTAGTGATTACTCCAGCCACACTAGTCACACTAGTCACAGTAGTCGCACTAGTCGCATTAGTCGCACAAATCGCACGAGTAGCACAAGTCGCATTAGTCGCACAAGTCGCACAAATCGCACGAGTAGCACAAGTCGCACAAGTCGCACAAGTCACACAAGTCACACAAGTCACACTAGTCACACTAGTCACACTAGTCACAATAGTCACAATAGTCGCACTAGTCACAATAGTCGCACTAGTCGCACTAATCATCACACTAATCAGAAAGTTTGTATATGTTTGTGTTACTCCTTCACGCCACAACGAATGAACCGATTAGGCTGAAATTTGGAATGACAAAAGTTTGTGTGTGTCTTTTGCCTTTATACGAGTAATATTAGTGTGATTTTCTTTGACAGATGTACCAAAAACTGCCTTCCAAATGTCAGGAGCGATGTCGGCTGCGGTGGGCGGCGGTGGAGTCTTCATGGTTGTCTTGGTGCTGTCCATGATAGCTGTGCGCCAGAGGTGCACCAAACGCAAGCTGCGCTCGGGAGCACCCTCCTCGCAGCCTGCGTCGCCGGATAAATTGCGAGAGAAAGACGACAGCGAAAGTGACGACAGGAACCCGGATATCATTCCATCGGATACAGATCATTTGCAGGTAAACTTTTTTAATAAAGAAATCAATCCCCTCAATTATAGTTCTTGCAAGTCACGAGGGCGCATGAGCTTTACTTGTGGTTACGTCGTGTACACGCGTATTGCGTTAGTGTACGTGCATGTCAACAGCCTAGGCGGGAGCGGTCAGGCGAGGAAAGCTCTCGCTCACACTTATACTGATACGACACGCATACAACCATAGTATGTCAGCAAAATAGGTATAATAACATAAAATAAGTCACAAAAAGTCGGGCGGGTTTAAATAGAAACGATGGAACCGATGCACGATGCTCGCCCGTCTTCAACAAACGTGTCTCTCACGTGTCATCAGAAACTCCTCCTTTTTGGAAACCGGATAAAAATGGCGCATCTTTAGCAGGTGGATTACTATCGGCAGCAGCAAGTGTCAACGATATCGCCGCCAAATAACAGAGCGCCTCGAGGAAGCATCGCCGGGGTCCGGGGCAGTATACCCGGGTACTGCCCGCTCAGGACGGCGCCGCCGCCCTCCCATCCTCCCGGACATGACAACCCTGTAAGCGTTTGAAAATATACAATTAGTGTACAGTGTAAATTTAAAACGTCCCCGACATGTGAGTTTATGGTCGTGCTGCCTCGTTGGTCTAGTGGTTAGCAAGTTCGATTGTGGATGACGAGGTCCCGGGTTCGATTCCCGGGTCGTGGCAAAAAATATATTGGGGTTTTCTGTCAAGAAATTCTCAGTACTAGCCCGGAGTTAGGAAGTTAGCGTTGAGTCACCCCCGTGCTTCGGAGATCAAATAAAGCTGTCGGTCTTGTGCTCTTGTGTGTATCTCCGGTCGTGTTGGATTGTTTGCGCACACATTTGTGCACTATAATATCTCCAGATGACTAATAGGCTATCTATCTTGTGGACAGCAGAAACAAAGCCGATTGCTTCCAAACAACTTTCAAAAAGGACTGGCTGTTCAAAAACCAATTTCAATTTTATCATGAAACCAAAATTAAAAAAAATTGCAACATTTATATTTTTTTAATGGTTCAGAGTAAATTAAAATCATTTTAAATTAAAAAAGCTTGCAAATTCCCGTGTTTCAGTGGAAAATTAATGACCACAATAATTTCAGTAATAACAGTCACATTATTTCTGCCCGCAAAGTTTCTTAATCCAGACGTAGCGCGAACGGGGACTTAAGTCAAATTTTAGCAAAATATTTGGCTTCCATAGTCGGATCTTATGCAAATTGTGTTATGGTAATGGCTACACACGCATTACTAGCTTACGTCGGGAGTTTATCTGGATAATATACGTTTCATTTATTTTCCACGTAGTAAAGCAACGGCTGTTAAAGCCTAGCGATTATAACTTTAGTCTCCTTGCCAGGGTTCAGAACATAGGTACGCACTTCTAACTTTTAGCGGGGTCCAGCGTTCAAGACCCAGGCACGCATTTCTAACTTTTCAAAGTTATGTTAGTTTTTAGCAATTAAATAATAATTATCACTTGCTTTAACGGTGAAGGTAAACTTCGCGAGAGAACCTGAACGCAGTCTCCATAACAATTTCAAAGGTGTGTGAAGTCTGCCAATCCGCAGCTCCACGACGACCAGTTCCGGGATCACTTGGAAGAAAAAGCTAAATTAGCTTCGAAAAAGCTTGGGGTGCTCAACAGAGCAAAGCGGTACTTTGCGCCCGAGCATAGGCTCCTACTCTATAAAGCGCAAGTCCGCCCGCATGTGGAGTACTGCTCTCACCTTTGGGCTGGAGCACCCCAATACCAACTCCTTATATTTGACCGGATTCAAAAGCGGGCAGTTCGGCTTGTGGGCAATCCCAAATTAACCAACCCGCTGGAAAGCCTGGAGCACCGCAGAGATGTTAGCTCTCTCTGCGTATTCTATCGGCTATATAATGGGGAGTGTTCTGAAGAACTATTTGACCTTATTCCACCGTCTCTCTTCTACAACCGCACCGCTCGCCACCGAAAACAATTTCACCCTCACCACCTGGGTGCCTGGAGCACTTCGACCATCCGATGTTCCAGATCCTTTTTTCCACGTACTTTGAAACTGTGGAACCAACTTCCTGCGACGGTGTTTCCACTGAATTACAACATGGGGTTATTCAAGGGGCGGACCAACAAATTCCTGAAAGGCCAGCAACGCATTGGTGGTGCCTCTGGTGCTACAAGTGTTCATGGGCGGCGGTAATCACTTAACATTAGGTGACCCGCCTGCTCGTTTGCTCGCTAAAAATATTTAAAAAAAAAAAAATGTAAAATGTAAAAATTTAACCACCGCGTATCAGCCCTTGAGATGAAATTATTAAAAATCTCTTCTTAAGACATCTCTATCTCTAAGGCACTCGAGGAGTATTTCATCTTTAATCTCTAGGTCCATTTATTCCTTGTCTGCCAAAGTTGTCTGCCACGGAATTCTTTTATAGATATAATATTATAAAGAAATTGGAAACAAATAAAATAAATTAAGCGTGTTACTGCCTTTGCTTGGAATATTTCCATCCGTATAGTTTGGATGTGTGGCGTTAATGTGGACATGTTTCGCACAGACATCAACGCCGGGTATACCGCCGCCGGCGGGGTTCGCGGGCGGATCGTGCACGCTGCCCCGCAACGCGGGTGCGGCGAACGATCGCTGCATCCCACTCCAGCACCTCCGCACGCTGCCCCGTGCGCACCCCCACGCGCACCAACCCGCGCACCCGCACGGACACCCGCACCCGCACCCGCACCCGCCGCGCGACACCCCCCTCTGACAGACCACGCAGCTATAGGGCCTGTAAATAATGCTCAAGTAACACTAAGGTGAACGTTTCGGTGATTTTCGTCACTGTGATTTTGTGCCATTCTGGGCGTTGTGTTGCCGGTTCTTTGATTATAATCCCTGTTACAGTATTATTATGATCAGTTTTGCAATGAAGAATTTTATGTGCTTGAAAAAGTTTTCATCTGGGAATATATTGATTTGGTTTGTAATATATTGATTAATTTCACTTAGTTTTATAAGTATGGTATCACTGTGATAGTGCTTACTAACAATACGATATATTTGACGATGATCTTTTGTTTAAACTTGTATGTACAGTAGGTATTTGATTTAAATGTCAAATACGTCTGAAAGTTACAGTACAACACAACTTAAAGTACGTTTGGGCAAAATTAGCAAAAACTATCACTGCCGAACTGAGACTTTACTATTAGTTTCCATTGTAGTCAAAAATGATCTTTAGTCGAACACAGTAAGCTATAAAATAACTAAAACAAGCTTATTTCAAAAATGTGAAATTGGCGAGGAAATGAGTGATTTTCATATTTTGTTGTGTCGTACTGTACAATTGATATTATTAGGTACCTCACGCACTACACGGCCACGACCACAGGTCGCAGCCAATGGCCGCAGCGTCCAGGTAAAGTATCAGAACCCAATACGTGACCAAGACCTGCTATGGATTTGTATAAAAATGATTGCATTATTGTGACGATCGCGATCACCTCTGATTGGTTTAATTTTTGACGCTCTTGATGCATAAATGCATGTAAGGCAAAAGTGAGAGAGCACCAGTCAATTATTACTAACTGTAGCAATCATTTTTACACGATCACACATCAGCAGGTTTAGTATAAGATTTAATTCGATTGATCGCATTCATATTCGATGACGCTAACGTCACAGTAAAATGGACAATAACCGCATTGAATTAGAGCTCAATTTCGTGCATGCATTATTTTAGCATGTTTACGTATACGAATACGCTCCAAATTAAAATCAGTTGTATTCACTTTGTGACTTTAAATTAATACAGAAGGTTCATTTTACTTTAACGCTAATGTCATTGAATACGAATACGATCAATCGAATTAAATCTTACACTAACCCCACAGGTCATAACCAGTGACTCTGTGGTTTAGCGACCAAACTATGTGCTTTACAATAAGGCTGAAATCTATAGACCGCACTCTTACTCAGCTCAGACTCAAGACAGAGTTAAAACGAGACAGATTTCGTCAGAGCATTATCTCTCGTTTTAACCTCTATCTTGAGTCAGAGCACGCTCTACAGATCTCAGCATAAGAGTCCCCTTGACATTAGCTTTTGGGCATCTGGTGGCCAAGGCTGTGATGAGGACCACGATTAGTAATGTTCGTGGCTACGCAGTGCGCGAAGTCCTTCAGAGCTACTCGTACAAAAGCAATCAGTTGCAAACAATATGAATTATACAGTTATAATAAGTATTAGGATCCGCTTAAATGAAACGGTCCGAATGATTTTTTTTAATAACCTTCATATTTCACAGACATAAAATAACTTATTTTAATTGCTTTTTTGCTAAGCAAAGTTGTAACCACAATGTAATTTTCTGAAAGCGAAAACACTGTCTGAAATTGCCGAGATTGTTATACCTACTTTTAATTACCTAAATAGTTAGGATGAACGAAATATTGGAGTTTGTTACGATTTGTTTGTAAATGTAATGTAAATATCATTGATAATATTCCACGAATAATCTAGATTTATATGGGTTTACGATACGTAATAAATAATAATGTAGGTGAAACAAAAGTTTTTTGTTTTTTAACGGTTTTTGTATTTTGATTAAAAGCAATTAATTTAAAAATTAATTTACAATGGTTGTGAAACTTATAAAATGTCTTGTAAGAACTATATTATGATTGTTATACTCAGCTGAATAAGTTTTTTATTACAATTGTAACTAGTGTATTATCGAAATTATTCTAACCGACAACAGTTTTTAAACATAAACTACTCGTACAAGTACGATTTAAATGGAAAAAAGTTAATGGAATGGAATAAAATTACGTTTCAATCTTTTTTCACTCTGTTGAAGAGAAAATTATCATATAATTAAACTTATGAAACCTATATAATAGGTCATGTACTGAGATAACCATTATCACTGCTTGCATAATCATCTAGCTGCCTGTGAAAGTTTCGTCAAAATCGGTTCAGCTATTTCGAACAAACTGACAAAGCACATTATAATTTATACATCGTTAGAAGCGTATGGGTGTCTTTTATAAATATAAAAGTATGAAGCATTATGATTGTATTTTTGGAATATAAACATTTCTACAATTTTTGGAACAAGAACATTTCTACAATTTTTTTATTTGTTGTTAAAGCCGCGATTTGTTTGACAGCATCGATATTTTGCTATATTTTGATGATACAACTTCATCGCGAAACTGTCCGTTCTAACGTAAACTATATTCATTCAATCCTTTTTATTTCATTCCACAGCTTTGATGCGGAGTTAGTAAATGTGTTACAGGCGTTATAGCAATTTTAGGGTCTATTTCACATCGTCAAGTAAACTTTAACTAATCAATAAACTTGAATTTTTGACTGATTTCCAATACAAAAACTAATAAATATGTCGTTTAAAAATTTGCATTAGCGAAATAGGTTCTAAATTGTAAATGCTATAAAATTTAATTTTTTATATCAATCTGCCTATTCCACTTCTTCTTTATCGATCCATAGACGTACACTTGTGAACTCGTCTCTTGCATGGACTTCCACAGGCCTCGGACTTACGCCGCCTATATCCAGCGAGCGGTTCCCTGCGAATCGATCTGATGTCGTCGGTCCACCTAGTGTTATCTGCCTATTGATGATTATTTATTTAAATATGAATAACGTGGTGAAGCAAAAATAAATAATGCTAGTTTATTATAATATATCTGGGGAGACGGTAGTCAAGCCAAGTCAAGAAACAAAGCCACAGCCGTACAGTCCGATTCAAACTTTATGACTTCTCGGAACATCGTGCGTTTCGATGCGCAGAATACAAAATAAGGTAAAGTACGTTTATCTCACAAAGTTACGGGCGCTTTACTTGTGGTTATGTCGTGTACATGCACAATGCGTAAGTGTGCGTGCCTGTCAGGAAGCATTTACCTTTACCTAGGTGGGAGCAGTCAGGCGCGAGCAAGCTCTCGCTCACACTTATTCAGATACGACACACACAACCATGAGCCACGTGCCCTCCTGAATTGAAAGAACTATATCAGTGAGACGGTTTCAGTTGACTTCCTGCGCAAACCGACACTCGCAGCTAAATTCCGAGACGTCATAAAGGCTGAATCGAACTGTACCATCCTCTTCTCAAAGTCATTCAGGATCAATTTGTCTGTTACGGAAGACTTGTCTATATAAGTACAATGTTAATAAAATATAGTGTAAATGTTTTGTATCATACAGTTTGATATAATTTTGTGTTTTGAAATATTGAAACACGTGTTTAATTGTTTAAGGCGTCCGCTTTGTAAACATTAAATTTAATTATTGTGAAAAGCAATTTTTTACAGACAGTTTTGTTAGAATCTTACCAATTCATAATTGTAATGTTTTTTTATTTATATTTTTTGTCGAAATGGAGTATACAGACAACAATAACGTTAAGGCGCCAATACACATGATAGAGACAGTTTTCACGCTATACTATTTAGATCCATGGAACCACGTGCACTTGTATTTTAAAACTTGTGTATATACTTACAAATATTACGTGATACAAGCCATTTACATTGAAACTTAAATTTTGCGATCGATATGTTTGAGCACTGTCATTTTATTAGGCTATCCAGCGCATGAATTATTTTCAATCGCTGGAGCTATTTGCCTTAGGCAACTGATAGCAACTAAATTAACATTGCGTATTTTCCTTTGCCTTGGAATATTACTCATATTTTATTAACAATAGAGCCCTCTTATTCAGTAACAGCATTATCTCCGAGTGTATATTTTCAGATTCATATTGTACTCTCAAAGCTAAGAAAACAATGTGTGGATCCTATATGTAGTATATTTGCTTGTATTGTAGTATATCCAAGTGTATTGGCACCTTTATGTCTCATGTTTTGTCATATGTAATGTATTTATACAAAATCATTGAAAACTCTTATAAGAATCGTTCTTTTAGTTTCATAGCGAAAATTTTAGGCAATAATTTTACACATGATATAAAAATATCTACTAAAATTAATTATGTTACTAGCTAATTGTTTTGTTATACTAATAATATCACTTTTATAGAGAATTTAATGACTTATGTTTGTTAAAAGTTAATGAAATGTAAATAGTTTGAACGAAGACTTTCTAACTGTCAGGATGTCGGTTTTCAATAAAATATTGAGAAGCGAAAATAAAGGAAAAATATTCTAAAACGTTCTTTGGTGTTTAATTTTTTATCTAAACGTAGAACAAAAGTGCTACGCGAACCTGACCTTAACCTTTCTGACTGGGTTTGATTTCTCGTGGGGACATTTACGAAATTTATAATTTCTGAAATGTCTCTTGTAGGTTATAACCTAAAAGAGATATTTCCTACAAGAGACAGAGAGAGTCTTGTCTTAACAAGTACCACCTTACCATCCAAGACGTGCCGTCAAGTGATTTAGCCTTCCGGCACGGCTTGTAGAACCGATAAGAAGCATGAAGTTAAACAGCTACGATCTTAGGCTGCATCATCAATTTACACTTAGGTACCATCAGGTGAGATCGCAGTCGAGGAATATCTTGTTATTCATCATCAATATCATGAGCCAACCATTAGCGTCTCACTACAGATTTCCTGTCGAAGAAAGGTTAAAGGCCATAATCGACCGCGCTGGGCCAATAGACAGGACACCGTAATACTAGTCTATCAGTTATCACTCTTTTGTGTTAGAATCACTATCACTACATAGTATAAAACAAAGTCGCTTTCTCTGTCCCTATGTACGCTTAAATCTTTAAAACTACGCAACGGATTTTGATGCGGTTTTTTTAATAGATAGAGTGTTTGAAGAGGAAGGTTTATGTATAATAACATCCATTAACAGTGAACGACATAGGCTATATATTTTATACCCGTGCGAAGCCGGAGCGGGCCGCTAGTATAATATAAACGTAAAAATTCTTTTACAAAACCAACTTCAAACGCCACTACAAAGTATATCAACTATGCCTATAAAATTTGAAGAGTTCCCTCAACTTCCCCAGGATCCTATCATCAGATATTGACCTGATGACAGTGAGACCACCTACCATCTGGAAAGTACACTCTTTTAAAGAAAAAAAAAAAGAATTTTCCAAATCGATCGAGGCATGAGGATGTATAATTTACTATTTTACATCGTTGGGGAATGTACCTACATAAAAAAACTAGCTTTTGCCCCCGCGACTTCGTCCGCGTGGAATTACAGCTTGAAAAATGACGGAGTTTCATATAAACTTCCACCCCGTATTTAAACCCCTTAGGGGTGGAATTTCCAATAATCCTTTCTTAGTGTGCGCCTACGTCATAAAAGGAACCAACTGTAAAAATTTTAAGTTTCTAACTTCAGTAGTTTAAGCTGTGCGTTGATATCTCAGTCAGTCAGTCAGTCAGTCAGTCAGGACTTTGAATTTTATATATATAGATTAAAAAAATGTGTCCGAACAGTTGAGAACCTCTTCCTTTTTTGGAAGTCGTGTAAAAATAAAATAAGACTTTTTCCTGACCCTTTCAACTATGTTATAATATCAAATTGGGGCCTGCTTTTAAGATAGGTATCTTTTCTTTCTCTCAATATGTAAATTTTAGCAAAACTAATCTTGGACCGAAAATCCGCTTACTTTTTGCTCGTTCTTTACAAATATCACAAGCCACAGGCCAAAAGTAAGCTCGGGTAGCCGTTTTTTGTTCCATTCCTCTGCCTAAGCCCGGGTAATCCGGTGGAACGTATTCGGTGGGATTTTTTTCAATATGCCTTTCAGGTGCGGATTGCATGTGGTTTTCTGGCTTGGAGAGAAAGAGAGAGATATACAAGTAATAAATGGATTTTGTGTACCGTCGGAAACTCCCAGTTGATCTTTGAGCATGATAAAACAATAGGTTTGTCGGACCTACATCTGACGAATTTCAAATTATACTTTTATAAAATACCGCGGGAACCCTTTATTTTTCCAGTATAAAACAAACGATAACGTAACAATCGCAATGACCTCTGATTGGCTGGTGTTCTCCCGCTATTGGTTAAAGTGCGTTGATACAGCAAAAACGCCATAATTTCAGCCAGTGAGAGGTCATTGCGACCCTGATGCAATTATTTTTAGAGAATACCACTACATGTCCTCAACTATATCTATGTAAAATATCACGTTAATCCGTAGTTTCGCTGCTGCGTGATTGAGGGACAAACGGACAAATAAACACACGTTTATATTAGTAGGGATAATAGAGACAGTAAACAACAAAGTTGTAGATATTTTAAGTTGCTGTGAGATATGTACTAACATAAATTAAATGGCCAGTAAACAATTTCCAAAACTTCCCACTTAGGTTTCAAGTTGCGGTGTTCGTAAGTTCTTGGAAACATTTGGCTAAAACCACCACTTCATTTGGAAATTTAGACCTATTATTATTAATAACTACTGAGGCTGGAATATCTACAAGCAAATGCCCGTGGGATTTATTGAACACTAGCTGATGTCCACAACTTCACCCGCGTTCATTTAGGTTTTATATAATACATAGTTCTTTCAATTCACGAAAGCACGTGGCTCATTGTTGTGTTTGTGTCGTATCTGTATAAATGTGAGCGTGAGCTTGCTCGCGCCTGACCGCTCCCAGCTAGGCTCCTGACAGACACGCACACTTACGCAATGTGCATGTACACGACGTAACCACAAGTAAAGCGCCCGTAACTTCGTGAGAAAAACGTACTGTCTAAGGCCGTCTTGCACCAATCTGCTTAGTCATGTTTAATTAAATTTTGTAATGTTGTCACTTTTTGGCAAGTTTAGTTCAGAGTCAACAAGAGAAGGATGGGTATAGAAAATTTAATATATTTAAGAGTTTGGTGCAAGTGGACCTAAGATCATTATTCAATCGTATGCGAACGACTTGCTGCAAGACAGCCGCGCTGAGTTTACCCACCAGTGTCTCTATACAAGCATCCCATTGAAGCTTATTATTATTATTATTTCACGAGCAGGAACTCAACCCTAGTCTCAGATTTTACTGGCACAGATTTCGTACCTACTAAAAATCCATAAAAATAAAAAGCCAAAACAGTTAAAAGCAATATTTCACCAAAACGCTGCACGTCACTTCAGTTTATGGTGCACGAAAGTTAAACCTTTATAGCATATTAAAAAAAAAAACAAATTCATTCTCACGTAACACGAAACCATGAATGCTCCGTAAAATATCCCTCAATTAACACAACGCCCATACCGTGGTGGTTCAGGAGCCAAAATTTACGACCTCACGCCAACCTTCTAACCGCTTTCCCGGTACAAACACCGTATTACACGCGCTAGATAGCAGCTCACTATCGTTAGGTATAATTTTGATTGCCAGAACGCCTGCGTTATTCGTCAAAATGTGATTATGCAACTGTGGTTACGGTTATGAGCCCGTTTTGTACGTCATCATCACAATCTAATTATTGTGAACTTAGGCTTTTCACTCAACTACACTTTCCGTCTTATCTAGTTACTAGAACTACCTACCCTTGATAGTGTGCCCCAAGTGCTCGTATATTGATGTCGTGTTCAAAGTACTCTGTGTCTGACACTGCGTTCTCCAGAGAGTGAAAAAGTCACGAATACCTAGCCTGAGCACAAAACTTTTTAACTATCGAATAGTAAAGGTGAAATTAACGTCAGCAAGTTTATGAAAATGACAGGAGCGCTCCTGTTAAATTACCAAGTTTAAAATAAATACGACGCGTTTAGCGCTTATTTAATAACAATAAGAAAGGCACCAATATTTATAGGATTATAACATTATCTAGCTAGATACTGTTGTTTCAATTTAAAGTATAGTATCTAAAGTGTAGTCCTTAACGTAAATTTCTTATAGAACGCTTCATACCTACCTTGGGTGGGTGGAAGGGGCTTATATAAATAAACTACCATATTCAAAGTACCAAAGAGAAGCTCTAAACGGGAGTGTCCTCTCAACGCTTTGAGAGAGAGCCAAGGGGACAGCCCAAAGAGAGTGGTCTAAACAATTTGCATTTATTAACTGCTTGCGCATGTAAAGCATGAGCGGAACAAAGGGCTGGAGATTCAAACTAACACAATGTTTGCATGGTTTTTATTTGATGACAATATAACCCTCCTGACTGAGATCTCACCTTATGGTAAGTGGAAGGAACTAACTTGGAAGGGGTAAGGAAGTGTTAATTAAACTTCATTTCATCGGATTTTACACGCCATTGTACCGGAACACTAAGAGACCACACACGACAGCTATAATGTATATTTTTACATCTACATATCTTAAGATACAGAGCGATACGAAAATATACATTTATATTTCGATACATATCATTTTGAGACGTATACCAACGGAATAAGGGAAAGTTATATTACATTGCCTGCTCTGTGTGTGATAGGTTAAGATAGTGTAAAGCTATACATCCCGGGATGTAATGTACATTAATATACATTATAGCTGCCGTGTGTGAAGTACTTAAATCGCTAGGCACGTTTTTGACTGTAGCCAAAGCTTCCCAGACTATATTATGCTTTTTGTTGATTTATGGCTCAGGTATCATATACGTATATTCGATAACAATTACAATTAATACTTTGTAAATTGGAATACCTAGTACTCATTACCGTACTGTAACAAAATATAATATTTTGAGCATTATGCCCGCAATTTATTTATTTAATAATATGTACCTATCATTGAAGTGTTCACGGAATTTGGGGCATGCCAACGTTTACGCGACGTAAGAACGCGCCCGTAACATGTTATTGATATTACGCGGAAGAACGCAACGCACGGTTGTAGTTTTCTGTTAAGGATAACTTATTTGATGCTACAAGCTTAATTACTTTAGCTATGCCCTGAAACTAATTAAACAAGCAACATATCGACGAGTTTTTTTTCATGGGTAGCTATAGTTGAAAACCTGTAGAGTGAATTTTTGTTCCAGAAAATCAACGGGTTCCACGGGATTCTAAAATCTTATAGTCAAAGTCTGCTACAAACCTGATTACATTATTGCTATACAACCATATTTTCTCAGATTTCAAACGGGCTATAGAGAATGAGAGGTCGAAGGGTTTTTCTAGCAGACTATCGTTCTGGGCTAAGAAGGGTTGTGGTATTGATTGAGCTTTATATCCCTCGGTATCATGAGGCAGTCGGCCGGTTTTCTAAAGAACGCTTTGAAGAAAGGGTAAGGGTCAAGCAGGATAAAGGTATGTAGCTATTAAACAACGTACGGGCTCTTTGTCCAACATTTTAATCCATAATAATGTCATTGAGATTATTAATTTCATGAAACACGTAATCAACAAATTATTATCACGACGTGACGTACAATTCAATTATTCATTGACAATCTATATAATTAATAAGTCAACAATAAATTAAGCATGATGTCAAACATTAAAATTTTATTAATCTTTATGTATGCGTCCGTACATAAAATAAACGGATGCAATATATCTAGTATTTATGATATAACATTATGATTAATAATTAGTCGTATTAAAATTATAAATGTGAAAATGTGTTTGTTTGTTGTTTAGTTTTTTAAACGCGCCGCAACGGATCTACGTGATTTTTGCTTGTGTATATTTGAAAACTTTGAGACTGAATTAGCTTATTTTTCATCCCAGAAAAACTGAGATTTCTCCTGGGATTTTTGAAAACATAACTCTAATCAAAGTCTACAGCTAAATCGGGGCGTGTAAAAAAATCGTTCACATCGCACTTTGCTACTTCAGTGGCAGGCATAGAGAAAAGAGATTATATGACATTCAGTGAAAACCTATAGATTAGGTTAGAGCATTTAGAGCAAGGTTAGAGGCTCTTGCTTCGCCTTTTTCCTATATGAGAATGGGCTGAGAAAAACAGCGTCATGTAGAGTTCTGTGAACTTTTCAAAGAGCATCTAACGCGTCATCATTACCGAAAGCTTACTTATTAACAGTGATTAAAACAGCGTCCCGTGGCGTGCGATAACGACTAATGATCATTACCAACCTTTGTTTGTTTCAGATTATCGTGCGCGTACTATTGTACGACGCCTCAAATATGTTGAAATAATCCCCTCTATACCGCAACTGGTAATGATAATTGCCTGCAATATAAAAGGTATAGCGGCCATTAAGAAAAATCGTTTGTTTCTATTTACTCACATTTACTATGGGAAATTTCTACCGTTTCAGTAAGTAATGGATATCTAGGTGAAGAAAATAGAATAGAAAAGTTTTTCATTCGAAAAAACTTTCACAAATTGCTTTAGGATCGTCAAGTGAATCTACTAATGTCTCGAAATGCCTTACTGAAGAAATACATCGCTTCACACTAATATCATAAAGGCAAAAGTTTGTATGTGTACACACACACACAGACACATACGTGTGTGTAAGCTGTCAAATGAATAAGATTTTCTTACACAATGGCACGGCAGAGCCTAACAATATTCATCGCTAACGTCTTTACAACACTTTATAAGGCACGCCAAAACCTTCTTGGGTAAAAATTCAAATTCCCTCCACGTTACGGAAATAATACAAGCAATTATTCTGGCAATATATCTCCGAAAGTGAACAATGCGCAGAACTGATAAAATGGACGAAAATACCTGGCGAACGAGCGTGCCGTAAAGGACGTAAGGGTATGGTTCCACTGTTATAACACGATTGTAAGTTATATCATAATATCACATATGAAAATGAATTTAAATTCAAATACAAGATTATTTATTCCATGTACCATGAGGTAAACCTGTGGCTGTTACGAAAAGTCAATTCACTTCGAAAAGCAGATTCTGCTGAGAATGCCGACAAGAAACTCAGCAGTCTCTGTAGCCTGTCTTGTGACTACGGAATGTAGTCGCTAGTTTATGACGGTGTCTAACTAGTCAATCATGAATATTTAAAACTTCTAGTCACAATTATTAATGAACCATGCCATGGATATGGCCATTTATCAAGCATCGTGATATTCACGGCAAAGTGAGAAAAATACGCTACGATAATAACCAATATTCTACAAAAAAAAAAGAAAAAAAAAATATCGTCCGCCTCTGAAAACAGGTCACCTTTGAATGGAAACGTGTACCAACTTTACGCAGTATCGGGAGGCTCACCCAATTTGCATTTATTACCTACACGTGCTTTTGTCTGCGGACCGAGTAGGCTATTTAGGAAAACCGTGTATCGTCCGGTGTGTTCTAGATAATTGGCTAGCGATACGTGGGAAGAAGGTAAAACAGTTGTCATTTGGAAGCAAATGAAGAGCCCATTGCGAATTGGTTAGGGACTTCATATATGAAATCAAAGAAGAAATGCAACATAGTAACCGATAGGAAGGTTTCCATACTCGACCGCGTAGTATTCCGCCTATAAATAATTAGATATTGTCGCCCGTAGTATCATACTACCTACTAGACTATTAGATAGTCATTGACTGCGATCTCACCTGATGGTAAGTGACGATGCAGTCTAAGATGGTAGCGGACTAACTATAACTTTCGTATTAGCGCTTTTCGTCTCAAACCTAACCTTTTTTTGACTGACTTCAAAAAAAGAGGAGGCTCTCATTTCGGTCGGCCCAAAAATATATTGGGTTTTTCTGTCAAGAAATTCTCAGTTCATCCATCCATCCATTCATCCATAGGTGAACAGTTAGGAAGTATGCGGTGTATCACCCCGTGCCTCGGAGAAAACGTAAAGCCGTCGGTCCCGCGCGTGTACTCGCTTCTGTCGTATTGGATTACCGATGCATCAGACTACCAGAGTGAGAGAATAGTGTGTCTACTATACCTGTACTTGTGCACTATAATATCTCCCGCACGGATAGCTAATCTCTGTGGAGATTGGCTCATAATATAGTCATGCATACGTATCACTTATTAACATTGATCCTTAGTCCTAGCATTCAAACTTCAAAAAATTTATTTGTGAACTAGTTCATGTTTAGACGTGACTAACAGCTGTATTTGTCAAATGCAATGTTAGCTCGAACAGATGTATTTATATTTACTTGAGGCCACTTTCCACCGCTAAGAGAAATATCCTTAGCGCATTTACAACTCGCCCGCGTAACAAAGGGCCGGACGTCGCGGGGACATTTCTCAACGTTGCTTTTATTAAATGTCTGATGTAGTTTGTCACTGGCACAATAAAGGATCGCAGTCTGTGCAGGTATGGGAAGCGCTGTGGTATGTTATTAGGAAGAACTTCGAAGTAATGTTATAGTTCCACGTTCTTTCATTTCACATCCAGGGCTCGTGGCTCATCGTTGTGTGTGAGTCGTATCTGTATAAGTGTGAGCGAGAGCTTTCTCGCGCCTGATCACTCTCACCTAGACTCCTGGCAATGTTCATGTATACGACGTAACCACAAGTAAAGCGCCCGTAACTTCGTGAGATAAACGTACTATAGCACGCGAGTTCTGGTCCACGCTAATACGTCACACGAGTAGGTGGAGAGATAGTGAATAATTGGCTGCTAACAGCGTATTGTTGCCATCAGCGACATGTATGAATGCACTGCCTCTGCACGTATGAAATATTCTGGATTTAATAGATGCTAGCGAGATTGCAGGTGGCCCGTCACGCCTCATGTGGTGCATAAATTTCTGCCTGGTCGCTTATGTTTACTATAATAGTCCGCTGATAATCGCTTAAAATTGTTTTGTAACTGGCTTAAGATTATCTATGAAAAATCGGATGTAGGTGGAGGACTGATATTTCCTCTCCATTTAACTATGCAGTGATCACAGTTCAAGCCATGTGGAGTAATTAATGTCAATATATTTTTTGGGGCGAACGAAGTGGAGGCCAGTGGAGATGTGAGTGGAACGCTACGTACGGTTGGTCGTATCGCTTTATGATAGTGTGCGAAAACTTCTTACGCGCAAACAGTTCAACTCCGATCTAGGCAGTACACAGCATCTCTCCGGTTTAATGGAAACATCCTGCCCCCTACGTTGCTCCTCTCCTCTCTTGCAGATACCTAAGTTTTTTAAGCTGCTTTCTTTTTATTTCAGACGTCTACATAACACAATGCAAAAGGTCAGGGAGTAAAACGCTTTTCACTGCTTCAAGTCTTTGAAGTTTATAGCAAAAGGGATGACATTATATTAAGGTGCGGATGTCCCTCAAAGCGTTAAAACTGTTTTATTTATAAAATAAAACTAACTCATTTTTCATTCTACAGTGTAAAATCTTTAAAGCAATTCTTGCCTGATTCTATTTAATTTACTCTTTCCACATTTCAAATTCTTTCAGTAAGGAGGTAATTCTATTTTTGGTCACCTTATAATATAAGAATTAATTATACTGTAAAACAAAATTGTAAGTAATATTTTTATGAAAAATAACCCTGAAATTACGTTCTTATTCCATGAAACAACATTATGTAAATTAATTAAGTGTAAGTAATTAATAAATAATTAGTGAATAATGATAGATTCGAATTTAATGTTATGATTGAAACCTGCATAAAATAAGTATTCGATGAATAGGTATGGACATTACAAAGCTGATGTAAATGTATTGCGTATTATTTCAAGGAGGATTACAAACTAGATTTTACATTATTATTATAATAGGTATAAGTTCTTGCAATTTACGAGGGCGCGTGAGCTTTCCTTGTGGTTACGTCGTGCCCATTGCGTGAGTGTGAGTGCCTGTCAGGAATCTAAGTGGGAGCAGTCAGGCGCGAGCAAGCTCTCGCTCACACTTATATAAATAGATACGACACACACACAACCATAAGCCACGTGCCCTCGTGAATTGCAAGAACTTTATACTTAAAAGTACAAAAGCCATATAAAAACATTATCAACTTTGTTACTTTATGTGCTTGAACGTAATACCCCGCTACAAGCATTACAGCATAATTTTCTTGGATAAGAAACTCAATTTTAATTAAGTTCGCACTGAGCCCCTTAATTCCAACACATTACTTGCTTGCACTCTCAACATAATAATGTTTAGCTACACAGGCTTGCAAAATAATAAGCCTAAGCTACTTACTATACTGCTACTAAAACAATAAAAGGATTTTATACAAGCGGTTGCCCGCGATTTCGTCCGCGTATATTTTCTGATTTTCTACACCTGCTGTAAGAGAAGAGTTAAAAAAAATTATAACAAAGCATCATTTACAAAAGTGATAGTATCAGCAAAATCTATATTGGTTAATGAAGTGAAATAAAAAAATAATTAAATATAATTAATCTGTGGTTGCGTGGAGGGTGGTCACGAGTCACGACGGGACTGCAGTTTTCCGAGACGTTAAGATGAAGCTGTCATGGGTATCTACCCACCTTCTTGGTCTTTTTGACCTAAAAAGCGACCTAAAATAGTACAAAAAATAGTACCTATGTAGGAATGTAGCTAGCACTATATAGGTCCAAAAATAGGATACTATGCAGTTATCAAATAGCTTCGCCAAAATTGTGTCCAACACCAACATTTTAGACGGACTAATTTGCATCTACCATTGTTTGGTGGGAAAACAACAATAGCCTGTTGTTTGGACAGTGATCGGGAACAGAATGCTATCGGTCGTTGCTGCCACTCGATATTGGCACGTCGAGATAAGTTTGCGTTTATCGTAAATACGAATCTATTTCGCGTTGCGTCCTCTGTATCTACCATTAATTAAATTTTCGTACGACAAATTCTTTCTTTTTTGTGCTGACAATTATTCCTATATTTCTCATACAATCAAACATTCTGTTAAGTATACTTTTTCCGATTGTGGTACAATAAAGAAGAAAATCATCTTCTTTGGCATCTGATAGACATCCACTGTTGAACAAAGTTCTCGTGTAAGAACTTCCACAGGTCTTGGTCCTGTATCCAGTGGTTCTCTGTGACTTCGCTGCTGTCGTTTCAACTAGTGGGGATCTGCCAACACTGCCCTTCCCTGTGCAAGGTCGCCAATCCAGCATCTTGGGACCCCAACGACTTCGTACTATGTGACCCGCCCATTTACACTTGAGGTTCGCTGAGCTATGTTGGTAGCTTTGGTTCTTGTAGAGGTCTCCTCATTAAAATCCTCAGTCCTTGCATTTTACATGGTAAGCCAGTTGCAGCAATGTTCAGAATTATTAGAAGGTCATAATTCACCAGTCTGTCCAAGTGGCCAAACTTCACACATCTATACAGAACATCATAGAGCAATCTCAGGTATACCGGTTTCTTCACGCTATTTTCTTTCACCTAGAATATAGGTATAATATTATGAAACCACCACAACGTTATCGAGCAAGTGTTAAGAATTATTGATGATGTTATAGCTCCTGGCAACAGTTAACACTTCAATACCCTTACCATCAGATGGTACATGTCGTTAGCGGCTTCAAAAATCATTTTGAATTTCTTTTTTGCGGCTGGAGCTATAAAAAAACGATGAATTATTGTGAAATCCGCGGTTATTCACAAAAATTGTATCATATTTCTCCCCGAAGTTAAGTGTAGGTAGTAATTTTCCCAACGTTAACTCGCGCGGTTGCATAAATTTCCGCCGTCGACGCATCGCGCGGGGCAACGAGCTTTTAATGTCTGGGGGTAGGGTTGACAAAAAAAGATGAAAAACTGGACATGTCTTCGTTTGAGAAAAATATGTTTCTTTCTTTAAAATGTCTCGCGTTTTTAACAGACACCGTCCCTGAATAAAGGAGACTTCGCAAAAGAAAACTAAATGAATACCACTTTAATTAAGTGGTATCTATTAAAAATTTATTATTTCTTGCCGGTTCTTCTCAGCAGAATCTGCATTCCGAACCGGTGGTAGATTTATGACGTGTCATAAGAGCTACAAGGTAGCCTACATGAAATAAATAAATTTTGAAGTTGAATTTTGAATATCTTTGAACTTACCTCATACAAATTAGCACGCAACTAATAAAATACTTGCCTTATATGCTTAACGAAAAAATACATACATCATATTATAAAAATAGCTGCAATAGAAATAACTTCCCAAAAAGTAACTTTATTTATATTTTTTATTGAACATTTTTAATTGAAAATTTTTAATAGATAATTTTTATCAACAGATGTCGATCTACTGTACCTAAGCTGCAAAGGAAGTTTAATACCTTTATTGTACCTATTCGGTGTCCTAAGTTCAGCCTAGGCCTTGATGGAGCCCCTACTAGGGCAACTGTTGTTTATTAGCAGATGTAAGGAACACCCGGCGAAGTTACACTTATTCGGGCAGGCCCTTAAATATAAAAAAAAAAAAAAAAAAAAATATATATTAACTCGCGAAAGTTAACCTCATTGGTGTTTATGGGATAACTTTTACAGAAAAAGCGAAGAATAAACTTGGATACACATCAATCGACGGTAGGTACCGTGTAGAACGTGACTCTTACAAGTTTTAATACAAGGAACAGCTGTTAGTGACCTTGTAGTAAAAATAAATCGACAACTTTGTACGAACATCTAAAGTAAAAAGAACATTAAGTTGTTCTCGTTCTCGCGTATGGGTTACACAATTTTTTAAGTGACAAGCAAACAAGCACACTTTCGCATTTAACACAGATTGACAAAATCTAGCAAGGACAGCCAGTTCTGAACCTAATAATATAAGTGTTTTTGCATTTATTGTTAGGTTAAGTCTAAATTTGTAACCCTGTTTATGAAATAAAATTATTATTATTATTATTATTATTATTTATTATATTAGTAAGAACTAGTGAGGATTCAACAGGTGTAAATTAAAAATTTAAAACACCCTCCACATGTTGCAACATCCTAATCGCTAGTCAGCAATCGTTAAAATAAAAATATGTAATCCGCCATTTTGTGGCGGCGGCCATCTTGGACCAATTTTCATCAAACATAGCTAGGAACACTCCCAACTAATTCACTTTTCAAACAAAAATAACAAAATTAAACACACGCACAAACACAGTTACCTACATCTAACTTAAAACACCCCGTTGTTTCGGGGTTGATAAAGTTAATAACTTTCAAAAGGTTTCCAATGCAAATGGCATTGAAATTGATCAAATAACTACCTACCCTAATTAAGAATATTCACAATCTTCCATAATAAGGGGCTAACAGAACACCTTTTCATACTAACGAATAAGCACGTACCCGGACAAACACGTATCTAGGTCTAATTAACACCTTTGTCCCTAAAGCGTTGGCAGTACTAAATAAAGACATGAGTGCCACTTGAATGCATAAATTACTACAATTTTGAGCTCTATTACCAAGGTATACGATTGCAATGATCGTGTGTTTATTTGTGACGATAAAAGCAAAGGATTGTGAACTTTATTGCCGTAATAAAGGTTTTGGGTCGAACGAATAGAGGTTTCCTACAGGGTAGATATAAATTAATTATACGGGTGGTAATTTTGATTCGCTTGCGCTGTTATGAAAACAATCCAGTGCGTGATTTGTATGTTGAAATTAGTTTGTTGTTCTAGTTTCCCATGGAGTCGTCTGTCGTAATTAATCAAATCAGGGCATATGCTGCCATCGTTTAAAGCAGTATTAGATATATCAATTTTGTTTTGAAATATCATACAATGTCGACCTTAAAGTAATTACTGTAAGGATATCATTCTATGACATCTCAAAACAAAACTGAAATAATACTGCTGTAAGCGTTAGAAGTACATTGCAAGCTGATGCCCGTGACTTCGTCCGCGTTAAATAAGTTTTTAAAATCCCACGGGAACTCTTTGATTTTCCGGGATGAAAAGTAGCCTATGTCACTCTCCAGGTCCTCAACTATAACCATGCACAAAACCACATCGATCCGTACCTTTTTTTGCAGCGCGATTGAAGGACAAACCAACAAACAAACATATTTTCACACTTATAATATTAGTAATGATTGCACCAAAAAAACAAAAATAAAGTAAACTCAACATAATTTATTAAATATAAGTATAATAAAGCAGTCAATACGAGAGTTACTTTCGCAATAATATAAAATAGCACCCAAGGTAATTCGCATCCGTTGACAATAATGCTAAATCTAACTGGCTAACGAAGGTAATATTTCATAGAAATTTATACTCTAACACTCAGAAACAGAGTCGATATTTCTATAACGGGCGTCTTTAATTTCAGTAGCCTCAATTAATCATGTTTACAAGGCAAATAATTGTTCTTCGCCCATTCCTATATATATGTGGAGAGATTCGGGGACAAAGATTTCTATAGATATTACTGGATTGGTCTCGTCCGGTCGACAATGGCTGAGGATCCCTTTAAACCATTATCAGTCGATGGTTGTTCACCTTAAAACTTTTAATTTATTGCCGTCACTGTACCTTTATTCTGAACTAGTTGATTCCCGCGGCTTCGCTCGCGTGGACTTAGTTCTTCAAGTCTCGCGGAAACTCTTAATTTTTCCGGGATAAAAAGTAGCCTATGTCACTATCCCGGTCCTCAACTATACCCATGCAAAAAATCACGTCGATCCGTTGCTTTGTTACGGCGTGATTGAAGGACAAACCAACAAACAAACACTTTCGAATTTATAATATTAGTAAGGTTTTGTATTGAAAATCTGCCAAAATAACAAAACATTGGATACGACTTATTGTACGCTGGTAAAATCGGCTCATAGATCACTAAACTACAAAGTTTAATTTAAGTCCGGTATCAGGAATTTAAATATCTCTTCTACTAATAGAAAAAATAATCCCTGCATATTATTATATTCTAAAAGCATTCAATAGCATGATAATGCTATGCATAATGTTTATAGCTTGTAATAACAAGATTTTGCATACCTTTAAAGATTATTCAATACAAACAATATTCTCTGAACTCTAGCCTGTTATCTCAACGAGGGATAATTTTCCTATTTTCCAGTACATAGAGCACAGCTTCAATAATGTCTTCAACATTTTAATCTCCAAGTAGCAGTATACGCTTTGAATTTTCTTTTGAAAAGTTTCAAAGGTTGTTGTAAATATTATATTGTGTTAAAGCTCTACCTGCTACGTACTTATAGTAGGTAACCGTTTATCAACCTTTATAAGTTTTTTTAATATGCTCTGGTGGAAATGCTTCTAACGCATTCCTTTCGAGAGTTGTGCACCCATATAAGATGAGTTCATAACTTTCGAAAGAATATGTGGGACTCCCGGTTTCCCAGCCTACCTACTAAAACCATCAGCGGTCCCTTAAACCATCTGCTACGCTTTATGCAGCTTTCTTGCATCTTGAATTTATTTTAAACTAGCTGTGCCCGCGACTTCGTTCGCGTGGAATAGTGACTTGTCGGGCAGCATATTTTGAATTACATATACTTACCGTCGACGCTCAGGCGCGAGGCGTGTTGTACGTAGGGGAGAAGTGGCATGAAAGAGCCAGTTTACTAAACGACTCAAAAAAATATACTTTTAATGAAAGAAATGATGATTTTTTTTTCTTAAATTATTATTCATTTATTAAACTAGGTGATTTCATACGAAAAAATCTTAAACACTATGAAAAAATCAACGAAATATTCATTTAAAAAAATGTGTCTTTTCGCTCCTTCATAACATTTCGGTATTGAAAGAGCTACTAACATTTATGAAAGAGCCAGTCTGTATTACAAAGTGTAAATGTGAAAATTATATAAAATAATAATAATTACACTACTTAAAAAAACACAAAAAGATAATTCCAACAAATCCTTTTTAAAAACTTATGACATTTTTAAGAAATTTTTAATTCTGTCAGTCATTTTAAGTGATTTTAACAAACGCGTTAATCTTAACATAATATTCAGATTCGATTATTTTTTATTGGGTGATGCCTATGACTTCATCCGCGTGGATTAAGGTTTTTTAATTCCCACGGGAACTCTTTAATTTTCCGGGATAAAAAGTAGGCTATGTGTTAATCCAGGGTATAAGCTATCTCTACATATATCTAGTATTTTTGCGTGAAAGAGTAACAAACTCACACACAAATACACACACACACACACAAACACACACACATACAAACACGCACACACACACATACAAACTTTCGCCTATATAAAATTAGTGTGATGTGAAGTGTGATTAGTGACAATCTTTAAAATTAAACAGAGAAAGAATAGGTACTCGGAATCGCAACTGTAGGGGTAAAGGTTAAATGGGGAAATAGTCTGATCATCTGGTCTGTTACAACCTCATTTTCTTCGTGAGCTTCAAATGGGTTTGTAGAAGGCGGAGGTGTTGATTTTAAGTTAATTTCAATATTTTCCTTCTCCAAGTTCAACTCATTACCTTCGTTAGACTGTGATAGATCAGGTCTATCAGTGATATATGAAAATAAAATTCATCTTCATTAAATATATTAAAATTTAAGGGGTAAATTCCCTATAACAGATATATTATGCTTCCTTCACAAATTGCCCAACTTGAAAAATAGTCACAAGACTGCTTTTTGAATTACCGATTTTTGGGGTCTTTTTACTTTTGTTGGGTTTGGCTTTTCCATAATGTATCTGAAGCAAATATTTTAATAATATATTAAAAAAAATGCATATTTATTGATATTTATTATTATTTTATTTTATTAACAAAATTCTAATACAAGGTTATGAAAGAGCCGGTTATGAAAGAGCCAGCTCTTTTAAGGCCCATTCACCCGGCTCTTTTACGACTTATTCTTTAAAAAAATATAAGCTTTAAAATAACAACAATATCAAAACTTTTGCGACTCAGTTTTTACACAATTGAAAGGCCAAATATATGCACTAAATCAATCTGCAATTTATTTGCCTATATTTGTTTACAGTAAAACACTAAAAAACAAGTTAAATGAAGCAAAATACTTACTTTTTAGTGCCAAAAACTTTGACTCGATGTGCCGATGTACGTTGGTTTCGGTGGACTGTCAAATGTTTGTGGGTGATGGGCAATTAGTATTACTACTTAAAAATAAAATTACCAATCAAATTCGTTCATTAACTATTTAAATAATGCAAGTGGCTCTTTCAAAACCTGGCTCTTTCATGCCACTTCTCCCCTACTCTGTACGTTAAAAATGTTCGCCGTGATTCTTTAAATTGACATAACTTTTTTATTTATGAACCGATTGACAGGAAATAAACACTAAATGTTAAGTGAAGCTTACTACAATATATTAGTGAAAACCGTATCTAAATCAAATAAGCCGTTTCTGATATTAGCGTGCACAAACACACAGACAAACAGACAAAAAAAAATTAATTACAATTTCGGGTTCGTCATCGATATAATAACAACCCCTGCTACTTTTTTTTAATATATTTCCATTGTACAGACACCACTTTTCTACAATTTTATTGTATGTATAGATGGGGTCAATAAAAATTTGACTTGGTACTTGGGTCTAAAAGAATTATTATTGACCGTGTTTAAATTGAAGTCTTTCAAAATTACAGAGGCACTTCAATTTTCTATTTTTTTAAGCATGTATTAAAAATAATAAAAACCAAAATACTCAACTGCTTAAAAGTGTTCAATAATAATGAAATTAACAGCGGTAGTCTGCGGCATCGGAAATTCAATTATAAGCCCGCATCGTTCGGAGATAGCTTTTATGTTTCACGTCATAATGTAATGATAACTGAACGTTTTTTACTCAAATAATACTTAATATTTAATAAAGTTATATACATTTTAATATTTAATTAGATAAATATTGGATACACAGTATTGGTGAATTGGATTTCAGGGTTGTTAGTAGGTTTGTATTTATTTCATGTAGGCCAATAAGAACAACAGTTCTTATGACAAACCAAGACACCCAGACCCTACCACAGCGAATTAAAAAAAAATATAATAGGTATTAATTAGGATAAAAAGTTTGAGACTTAAATATAAATATCAGCAAAATACATCTTTTATTAGATTCACCTCTTGACCCTCAGGGGTTTGCGTAATTACGGAGTGCAAACATTGTTCTGGTTATCTCTCATTAATGTGGCCACACATGCCATGTGCGCTCTGTAAAAAAATCATTATCCGCACAAAGACATGTTCAGACGTGCCTTTGAAAGAAGCCTTTTCAGACAGGCTTTTTGCTGCATTTTAAAGAAGCTAAGCCTTAAAAACGTGTGCCGGTTTCTTAATTTTCGTCATGGTTTCGATGTTTTTTTCGTTAATTAGTATTTTTTCAATGAGATTTTTTAAATTCTCGTAAGAGAAAATGACGTTGAATTATTTTAACAATTTTACCTTTTAAAGATAAAACTCTAGATTTTAATTGAGTTCCTGTACCATACTGTACTTAAGATTGTACTGTTCCCGTACCTGGGAGAGCACGTACTCAAAGCCTGACCAATCTCTGATCATGTAATGTGTTTTTACGTGTGTTCCGTCATACTATGACAGTGAGAGCACACCTGTGTACTACAATACGTCTAATATGAATGGCTAATCTTTATGCAAATTGGTTGGGACAACATTTATACTATACTTAAGAAATCCTCTTTTTTTTATTCTATGACAAGATAACCCTTGACTGCGATCTCACCTGATGGAAAGTGACGATGCAGTCTAAGATGGTAGCGGGCTAACTTGGAAGGGGTATAGCAGTGTAAATTCAACCCATACCCCCTAATCGGTTTCTACACGCTATCGTGCCGGAACGCCAAATCGCTTGGCGGCACGTTTACTAACTAGCCACGGCCAAAGCCTCCCACCAGACCAGACCAAGACAATTTAGAAATAATAAATTACCAAATTGCTCCCGCCGGGAATCGAACCCGAGACCTCCCAGTTATAAGATCACAGCGCTCACCACTGCGCCAGGGAGGTCTTGCGCACATCATAGATATAGAACGTCGTTTTATTTATAGTAATTGAATGTCAATCACTGAAGTTCAATGTTTCAAAAGTACTCTCTCTTTATTAATGGGCTTCTATTAATTTCTTGTTGGTATATGTTTCTAGAGAGAAACATATAGTTACCAACAAGAAATTAATAGAAGCCCAAGACTGAAAAGTTGATAAATTAATGGAGTGAAGACGCCTTTGGAAGTTCGAAATTTGAAAAATAAGTGGCTTAACAAACAATAAAAAAGTTGCAATATGAGGCAGAAGGATAACTTGCATCCCGGAGTCAAACATATGGTACTTTTTATCCCAAAAAATCAAAGGATTTCCACGGGGTATTCAAAACCAAATTCCCGGTTTCCAGATGTCTTTAAGATTACGAATCTATCTTCCTAGATCGTCGAATTGGATTGTCCGTTCTGTCCATAAGAAGCCAATAAAGTGCTAACTCTGGAATCGAATAGCGGAAAAGGAATTAGGTCCGAAACTCGGAAACTGAATTTATTGTCGCAAGCGTAGGGTTACCATGACTTGTTTTAGTTAATAGTTATATTATTATTAACATCATAGTTTAATTTAAGCCATCTTGCATCAATCTGCTTAGTCATGTTTAGTTAAATTTTGTAGTGCTGTCACTTTTTAAAATGATAGGTATTTAAAATTTAACTTAAACATGTTTAGGAGGTGGGTGCAAGTGGACCTTAATATGGATATCATAAATGTTTGAAACACTGGTTTCAAATTAAATAAAACTCAAATTTGAATGATAAATTTAAATTATAGTATAGTTTGATAGGTTAACTATTAAGAGATCAAGTTATAAATACGCTCCCTATATTTAAACTAGGTACCTAGTCCCCCAAATGCAACCCCTTATCTAGTTCGATTTCACCTTCAGATGTTCCCTAAGGGTTAGTTAAAACAAAAATGTCAATTAAGGTACCTAACTTATTTTAAGTAATCCCTAATACTTTAGGAAACGTTGCTAAAAAGACATACCTTCTTATATAATAAATCCATAATCCTATTATGTATCCTACTATCCCACTTCTTACTATCCTACTAATATTATACATGCGAAAGTTTGGATGTATGGTTGTTACTCAATCACGCCGCAACGACTGAACCACTTTGGCTGAAATTTAGCACAGAGATAGATTATAGACTGGAATAGCACATAGGCTTCTTTTTATCTCGGAAAATAAGAGAGTTCCCGCGTATAAACTATTCGTATCTGGCGGCGCGGGGACGGCTAGAAACTAGATTGTTTTGGTTTCGATGTGGACTGTATAATTTTCGCGGGGTTTGCTCAAATCCGACTGGGTTGGGTTTTGGGCTGCGGGCATAGGGGTGTCTATAGGAAAAGGGGTAAAGGCACTGACCTGAATCCTTAGGAGCGGCGCCGCGATACTTCAGCGAGCCGCGCGTACGTTCATGGATACTTTTCGATGCTTCACTCTTCCTTTCTCACTCCTTCGACTGACGAAAACCAAGAAGGCAAGTTTGTTGGCAAGTCCAGATCAACACTGAATCACTAGGAGCGGCGCGGCGATGCACCAGCTTTAGCGGCGCGTTTACGTTAATTGACGGTCATCGATGCACTGACACTTCTTCAGGCCAGGGGGGGTCGGTATTAGGTAGGAAATTTTGACAGGATGGTCGGATTCGAGCGGTTAAACGAAAACTATTCGCGCTTCGGCGCGACCATGTCCCCGGGCTTGAAGGGCTACCTTCAAAGAAACTACGACGCGGAGAGTTTAAACGAAATTATTTATTGACTTAAGTATAATAAGCTAACCTAACTAAATAAGAATCCTAACCTAAGCAGATGAGTTGAAGTTAAACTAATTACTGTTTAGGTAAGGGACAAAGACGCACTACAGGACGTAGATAGGTACCTGTAGCAGTACGAACGCGGACAACACGCGTGACACCATTCGATCCAGGAAAAACTTCCTCGACTAGCCCTAACGGCCAGTGAAGAGGCGGTGCATTATCGACGGTAATTATTACCACATCTCCCTTAGCGATCGGATTGGTTGGCGTGTTCCATTTGTTTCGAGTCTGTAGCGTATGTAAATAATCAGCCTTCCATCGTTTCCAGAATGACTGAACAAGTTTATCAATAAGTTCTTGACGCGAGAGCAAATGTAACGGACCATCTTCTATCTCCCTAGCCGGAAGATATTTTAAGGGGGTGAGAGTGAGAAAATGAGCCGGTGTCAACGCGAGAGGTTCCGATGGATCATTAGATAGCGTGCGGCACAATGGACGGGAGTTCATTACTGCCTCGATCTGAGCAAGCACAGTATTGAACTCTTCCAAGGAAAGAATTTGGTCGCCTATCACGCGATATAGATGAGTTTTGAGGCTCTTAATGTTGGCCTCCCAATTACCGCCAAAATGGCAAGCAGTTGGAACATTAAGTGACCACTCGATGCGATTTTCGGCTAGTATGTGACCAAATTCAGACCTGAAGTGTTTGGACGCTAAAAATTCGTGCAATTCCGAAAGCGTGCGCTTGGCGCAAACATAATTTGACGCATTGTCGGAATGAACGCGAGCGACAAAACCGCGGCGGGATAAAAAACGCTTAAACGCCCCGAGGAAACTATCTGTACTTAAGTCGCTGGCAACTTCTATGTGTACAGCGCGAGTGGTTAAGCACACGAAAAGACAAACGTATGCCTTCATTGATCGAATTCCACGACCGCGAGAAACAGTCACCTTAAAAGGCCCTGCGTAATCAGTGCCAGTGTGTATAAACGGTTTCACGGCCGGCGTAACTCGACAGGAGCGGTGATCTGCCATTTCTGGAAAGTTTGGTTTAGCGCGGAGTCTAAAGCAGGGTAGACATTTGTGTACCCGGCTTCGAATTAAATTACGAGCGGAAAGAATCCAATACCTCTGACGGAGTATGGACATCAATAAATCTGGACCTGCATGACAATTGACTTTATGATGATAGTCAACTAAAAGATTTAATATATGATCCTTTCGAGGAAGTATAATCGGATGTTTTGTATCGAAACTTATATCGGCGTTTCTCAGACGACCTCCGACTCTAATGATGCCGTCCTGAAGGAAAGGTTTGAGACGTTGAAACATTGGACTACAACGTTTACCTGCTTGTAAATTAACAATCTCGTTCGCGAAGTGAAAGCGCTGAAGTTCACGCAATATTAAACTTTCAGCGTAATCCAGATCCGATGCAATCACCGTATCACGACGCGGTAGTAGCTTAGCGAAGCGGCAAACGAAAACCACACAACGTATGAATTTCGACCATGACGAAAAGCGATCAGCTAGCGAAATTATTAAATTTCTTTCACTGCTTTCTGCAGTGAGCAAAACGTGTTTCTTTTCCTCTGGAGGCTGTGACACGGTGGAAGGATTGAAAGCGGTAACAGGCCAAAGATTTGAATCTAACTCAAGCCATTTAGGACCAGAGAACCAAAGCGGGTGATCAGTTATTTGTGCGGGGGTAAGACCTCGCGACAAACAATCAGCGGGATTTTCCGTGCCTTGCACATGGAAAAAAGTTTGAGCGGGAAATTCATTTTGAATTTTGGTGACCCGATTGGCCACAAAAGTGTCCCAACGATGAGGTGAGGAGTATACCCAACACAACGCCACCGTTGAGTCTGAAAAGGCGAGAACTCGGTCAATAACAAGGCGGTTATGGCAGGCTTCAATGACCTTGGTCATTAAGCTGCTCAGCAACAGAATGGCACAAAGCTCCAACCTCGCAAGCGTTATAGTCTTGCGAGGCGAGACTTTGGATTTAGCTGTTATTAAAAAGACTGCGTTTTTGCGAATACCTCTGCTGTCTTTCACGTGGAAGTAAATTACTCCTCCGTAAGCCTTTTCGCTCGCATCTGCAAACCCCACGATCGTAATGATATCGCCGGTCGAGATGCCTACGTGCCGTGGAATTTTCAATTCGCTAAGCAAAGGTAGTTCTCTTTTGAAACAAGACCACTGATCAGCGATGTGACCAGGGGGCACATCGTCCCAATCACATTCACACAACCAAAGTTGTTTAATGAGAAGCTTTGCATATAAGACGACGGGAGCAACGAAACCCATGACGTCCCATATCCTAGCGACACATGACAAAATGGTACGTTTTGTACAAGATTCAGCGGGAACACTAATTTTGAGACCGAAATAGTCTGTTGCGGGAGACCAACATAGGCCGAGCACCTTATGTGGCTCAGAGTCCTCAAACTCTTTAATCGCGGAAAGTCGATGCGACAGCGGAATCGAATTTAACACCTTTTGTGAGTTGCTTGTCCATTTCACCAGGTCGAACTGACCAGCTTTCATCAGAGCAATCACTTCGGCAGCGGTGGAGATAGCATCGTCTTCATTGTCAATGCTATAGACAAAGTCATCCATGTATAGCCCTATATCTAAAGTTTCTTTAGCGCGCGGGTAAGAAGCACCTTCGTCTGAAAGAAGCTGCTTCACTGTACGAAGAGCATGAAATGGACTTGACTTAAGCCCGAAACAAACGCGGTTAAATTCATAGACCCTTAAGGGTTCTTGCGGAGAAAAGCGGTATAAAATGCGTTGGAATCTGCGATCACATGGACGAACTCCAATACAAAGAAACATCTGACGAATGTCAGCTGAAAGAGCGGTACGATATAAGCGAAAATTAACAATAATATTGAATAGATTCCCTTGTAGATTCTGACCGCCATACAGAAGGTCATTGAGGGAAACTTGAGTGGTTGTCTTGGAACTGGCGTCCAGGACAACGCGCAACTTAGAAGTCAACTTGTCATCTCGTATGACCCCATGGTGCGAAATCGTATACGAGGGCAAGCTCTGCGTTGCCTCCGTGTCCGGGGGTGCGGGAGAGATATAACCTTTGTCTAGGTATTCGGTAATGACGTTGTCGTAGGCCTCCTTAAGCTTAGGTGACGCTAACATTTTACGCTCTAAGCAAAGGAAGCGAGTTTTAGCCTTTTTAAAAGAATCGCCTAACGACAATACATCACCCTTAAATGGAAGTGCGACTACATATCGTCCGTCTGCCTCACGGGTAGTCGTGCTGCTATAAATTTCTTCACACGCCGTGTCATCTGGACTTAATTGTTTCGGTGCGTTCACCTCTTCTATTTGCCAGAATTTTCGCACAGCATCATCTAGCGGATCTGTAGCACAACAATATGATACCGTGGCGAAGCTGTTAACACGTACAGGAGCAGAACCAACGATAACATAGCCCAACACCGTTTCTAGGGCTAGCGGTGAGGTACAATTCGATTGACCTTGAACCTTGCGAGATAATAGGAGATGCGGAAAGATTGAAGCTCCAATCAGCAGATCAATGTCTCCTGGAGTGGAGTAAGTGTCGTCAGCCAAAGGTAAGTTATTGAAATTTATCAAACTCGAAATATCTATCGGGACTGTGGGCAAGAGTTCCGTTACCTTGTCTACCACGAGCGAGTCCATGTTAAAACAAACGCTGAGATCAAACCTAGAGAAAAATCTAATAGAAACTGCGCCTTGGATCGGTTTGGTTGTACCTCCAATCCCTTTAACTACAGAACAGTTTGGATTCTGGTTTGTCTTTAAACCTAAGCGTTGACATAAATCCCGACTGACGAAGTTACTCTGTGAAGCACTGTCCAATAATGCGCGCGCAGAGTACTCCTTGCCTTTGGCGTCGAAAACTATAACGCGTGCGGTAGCGAGCAGCACCGTAGTCGGTGCACGAGAAACATTACAACTCGATAAGGAACAAAGCGATACTTCCTTGGAGTGCGCGGGTGAACCTGAAGGTTTCGAGTTACTAGTGCCGGTAGTGCTGATAGAAGCAGGAGGCTGCTCAACAACACCGGGCATCTTCTGCGAAGAAGCATCACTAGAAGCCGCACTCGAAGTTGCGGAATTTGCGGTTGCGGAATGCCTGTGGAGCATACTATGATGAGGTAACGAGCACCAGCGGCACCTTGACTTGCTAGAACAAGTGGCCAACCGGTGGTTTCCAGTGCAATTTATACAAAGATTATTCGCCTTAACAAACTTGAAACGATCTTCAACGGACATCTTATGAAAGGCGGAACAATTATATAAATGTTCGTGTTGTGAGTTACAAAGAGAACACAAAGACTGTGCAGACGTAGTCGCGGTACTAGTATAGGTATGCGTCGGCTTGGGTGGTTTGTGAGGCTTAGATGCCGTATCCACCTTCCGCTCAGCACTTTTCGGAACTTCTTGTTTCCCGGAAGTGCGTTGCAGTACCTTAATATGTTCGCGAATGAAAGCAACGAAATCGTCATACAAGGGTATCTCACAACTATGTTTATTCAACTCGAACAGGCGAACAGTCTCCGGATCTAACTTCTTTTGAGCGAGGTATAAAAATATGAAGTCAGCCAGATTACTCAAATTTAAATTTTTAAGCGCGGCGATCGACGATGCAAAAGTGTCCAAAAAATTTTCAAGGTTGGTCGGAGTCGCGTTTGACATCGCCTTAATGTTATAAATTTGATCCATATACGACGTAGCCAAATAGCGTTTATCTTCAAATTTATCTACTAACGTTTTAAAAATTAATTCGTAGTTTTCTGCGCACGGTGTAATACCGGCACAAGCTAATTTCGCCTTTCCCGACAGCTTACCTAAGAGATAATAAAGTTTTTCGGCATCCGTAAGGGACTTATTTTCGTGTATAACAGTTTTAAAGTTAGCGTAGAAGAGACTCCACGATTTTAAATCGTATCCATCGAAAGACACTAATTGAATCGGGGGCAAATAAGGTTTAAGTCTTCGCGGCTCATTCTCATTCTCAACCTTATTATCATCGGCGTACTGCGAGACTAAGCGCTTGATACGACCGTATAGGCGTTCGAACGATAACAAACATTTGAACTCCGGCTTCGCTTTCGGGTTCAGTGCTAATAAACGATTATTATAATCCTCCACTATTTTACTGAATTCAGAGCGTAACGTATCGACATTACTACTTGCGTCGAGAAATTCTTCCCGGACCGACGGGTTAACGCCTATGTTTTTCGATAAATCGAATGTTTCTTGTAGATACTCAAATATCGAATTGCGTCTCTGTTCTAATAGAATTAATTGTATATCTGCGGTATCTTCAGTCTTCGTCATTTTGAATATAAACTAGATTCAAAAATGTCGAGACTAAGTTCCTAATACACGAATGAAACTTCGATTCGGCGTATAAGTATTTAAAGTTATGAATTTCAGCAAAAAGTGAAAGGGAGCGAGCGGGCGGTCACGGCCGCGATGAAGGTCACGCACACCGCTGTAATCTAAGATACAAGTACTTGCAACTATGCACCGATGGCCAAGCGAATACGTTTATGACGCGTAGGTAATTACACAAAATAATTACTTAAAATAACTACTAATAAACTAATATTTCGATTAATATCTATACTGGGATAGATCGGGATGCGATATACGATTAGGATTACGATAAATAAGTAACGTATGACCTATCTATCACCTATATGAGCTATATGTAGGTACCTAGTTAATACCTAAATGAACCCTATTTCCTAAGCAATGCGGGACGAACGATAATAATTCGCTTAGGGAACAAGATTTTAGGACGCGGGAAAACAATTACCTACTTGGAAATTGTAAAACTATCGAGAAAATTAGCGGTAAAATCCGGTTCGATTGGAACCAAAAAAATATGGCGGCGCGGGGACGGCTAGAAACTAGATTGTTTTGGTTTCGATGTGGACTGTATAATTTTCGCGGGGTTTGCTCAAATCCGACTGGGTTGGGTTTTGGGCTGCGGGCATAGGGGTGTCTATAGGAAAAGGGGTAAAGGCACTGACCTGAATCCTTAGGAGCGGCGCCGCGATACTTCAGCGAGCCGCGCGTACGTTCATGGATACTTTTCGATGCTTCACTCTTCCTTTCTCACTCCTTCGACTGACGAAAACCAAGAAGGCAAGTTTGTTGGCAAGTCCAGATCAACACTGAATCACTAGGAGCGGCGCGGCGATGCACCAGCTTTAGCGGCGCGTTTACGTTAATTGACGGTCATCGATGCACTGACACTTCTTCAGGCCAGGGGGGGTCGGTATTAGGTAGGAAATTTTGACAGGATGGTCGGATTCGAGCGGTTAAACGAAAACTATTCGCGCTTCGGCGCGACCAGTATCCAACTATTTAAGTACTCAAAATGGAGATATTTTAGTTTAATGCTGACTATCTCAAGACTATCCCTCTTTATTGAAGGATAGAGACACTTAAGGGAAAGCTACAAACTCAAGAGGTATCGAGCAAACTAATCCGCTGCACCTGCTACAAGAGAAATGTTGCCTTTACACGCCACGCCGCTAGCCCGACCTTCAAGCCAAGTATTAAAAAAACACAAGAACGTACGTTAAAAGTACACTAAGAGAATGTTTTACCACAAGCTATATTGGTGTGTATACAGCATAGGTGTGGAAAGCATTTCAAGCGTCTATGTTTCCGCGGTCATGTATAATTTGAGGACCTTCAAGACAAGAGTGAATAACCGTTTTCTAGGCAAGCGCATTCCAACCTAGATCTCATCTATGCTTTCCATCGTTTTCATTGATTTCCATCAAGCGCAACTCTATCTCATAATAAAAAAATATTATAGCGACAAGAAAAAGTTTAAAACTGTTGAAGACTGGAAGTTTGTATATAATATCCGTCATATTGATTTTTTCGTATAAAATGTAGCCTTTGTCTGTCTGACCGGTGGAACAAACAAACATACATACATAAAATTTAACATCCTATATGTAGGTATATCCTTAAACTCAATAGCCCAACGGCTAAAGATGCGAACTGAAAACTGAAAGCTCGCAGGTTCGGACCCCACCCGTTGCACTATTGTCATACCTACTCCTAGTGTAAGTTTTCCGCTTATTCGAAGGGGAGAGGAAGATAGTCCCAGATCCTGGCTAATATTTTTTTAAAAGAAAAAAACAATAATATCCGAACACATCTCTGCTCCACTCCCACCGCACCCTTACTTACCAGCTGGTAAATTAGCTAATTTAACTAGTCGTTATCTCGCTTGCGGAGAGTGCCCGCATGCTGTGTATTGCATACTTAGCTATCGACCAATGTAATCGTGCCTCTAGACAAGTGTTAAAATCGGAATTAAACACGGACAGACATTGTTACCTTGAATGACCCAGTTTACGAGCAGTAGGCACTGAATATTCAGTGTTACTTAAGTTACCTACTCCGAGTTGGAAATGTTGCCCCTAGCACGCTATGCCACTCAGGTTGAAGCTACGGGAATATGTTCCAACACCGCGTTTACACCAATATTTCACGCCAATTTCACACCATCGAACAAGTTGCGATGCTATGTTTCAACAAAAATTACCAAAAACATATACTTACGTACTTATAATCAGGCTTCCAAATTTATTTGCCATATTGGGTAACAAGATCTTAAAGTATTATATAATAAACTAGCGGACCCGACAGACGTTGTCCTGTCTTAACTATGAATATTGAAACTCCCCTTTTTACCCCCTTGGGGAGAGAATTTTCAAAAAATGTAAAATACGTAATTCTTTATTTTTGATCAAGAGCCAAAATATCAAGTTTCATAAACATAACTTGAAAAATAACTTGAAGAACGAAGTACTATCATACAAACATTCAACCCCTATTTAATCCCTTAGGGGGTAGAATTTTTAAAAACTGTGAAACACCTACTTTTTTGTTTTCAATTTAAAGCCTAAGTACCGAATTTTATGGGTATAGCTTGAAAAATAACGGAGTTTCATACAAACTTTAACCCCCCTTTTTACCCCCTTGGGGGGAGAATTTTCGAAATATGTAAAATACGTAATTCTTTATTTTTGATCAAGAGCCAAAATATCAAGTTTCATAAACATAACTTGAAAAATAACTTGAAGAACGAAGGACTATCATACAAACATTCAACCCCTATTTAACCCCTTAGGGGGTAGAATTTTTTAAAAGTGTGAAACACTTACTTTTTTGTTTTCAATTTAAAGCCTAAATACCGAATTTTATGGGTATAGCTTGAAAAATGACGGAGTTTCATACAAACTTTAACCCCCCTTTTTACCCCCTTGGGGGGAGAATTTAAAAAAATGTAAAATACGTAATTCTTTATTTTTAATCAAGAGCCAAAATATCAAGTTTCATAAACGTAACTTGAAAAATAACTTGAAGAACGAAGGACTATTATACAAACATTCAACCCCTATTTAACCCCTTAGGGGGTAGAATTTTTAAAAACTGTGAAACACGTACTTTTTTGTTTTCAATTTAAAGCCTAAATACCGAATTTCATGAGTATAACTCGAAAAATGACGGAGTTTCATACAAACTTTAACCCCCCTTTTTACCCCCTTGGGGGGCGAATTTCGAAAAATCCTTTCTTAGTGCTCGCCTACGTCATAAAAGGAACCTACTGTCAAAATTTCAAGTTTCTAACTTCAGTGGTTTAGGCTGTGCGTTGATCGTCAGTCAGTCAGTCAGTCAGTCAGTCAGTCAGTCAGTCAGTCAGGACAAGCCTTTTTATATAATTATAGATTAGCGCTTCAATCAACCATACAGTAGCATGCAAAAGAACAATAACACAAAAATTAATAATTTTACTAAATTAGCTAAGTATTCTAATAATGTCATACTTATTATAGTTACTCTTGTGTTAGTCTACATACATATATAAAATGTAAAGGTGACTGACTGATTGATCTATCAACGCACAGTGCAAAACCACTGGACAGATCAGGCTGTTTGGCATACAGCTATTGTGACGTAGACATCCGCGACTAAGAGAGAATTTTTAAAAAAAATCAAACTTAACGTGAGCGAAGCCGCGGGAAAAGCTAGTAAATTATAAAAAAAATTGAAGTAGTTTAGTTTAGAGTATTTTCGACAAGCCTACAACTTCCTTGTAAACTTCTGAGAAACAAAACTTGTTTTTGAGAGTAAACGTGGCGTTACACTATATTCTATTTGCCAGTCAACACTTAATTTGTTTGCTTGTCAATACGTTGTGTGCTATTGTTTGCATACGTAATGCGAATCGAAAGTGATCGTATGCTACGAGATGACCCGCAAAAGACACACAACAATCGATCGAGCCGCAAAATGTTCACGTTACTATTATTATTTATGTGTTAAGTTATAAGTAAACAGATTTACTTTCGCATTTACTCTTATGATTATAATATTATTCCTTATTTCTTTCGAAGTACATACAACAAACCTACAGAAAACAAAATATACACGAAACAATAAGTGTAACAGTAGAGCTATCTACCATTGTAATAAAAATTATACCTACATATTTTACACTGTATTAAGTTATATTATGAAGACAATAAATTACTTTCTCTAAAACAATAATGAGCGTTAAATATAAATAAGATTAATTATTATTAGTATTAGTGCATTCATTATTAATTATTATTAATTAATAATTGTAATATGAAAATACTCTTTCATTAATCGAGACTATAATTATTATTATCGAATATAAGCACTTAATTACGTTTTGCGGTCGAACTCGAGTCGGTAATAAGTAAAGTAATAACACTACTTCCCTAGTTGAAGAGAAGGTAGTCAGAAAAAATTACTAGTTTTTCTTTCTAAGGATTTTGCTACGTTTAAATCAAATCTTTCAGGGTCTTTACGTCTAGGATGCTCCCCAGACGATGCGGTCTAAATTGGATTGTCATCTACATTTCCATCACTTTGCGAAGTGTATTAGCTGTATAAATCTGAACTGAAAATATTCTTATTGCGATATTTTACCCATAAATCCGAATATGTAAATTGAACTACAAAATTTGTGACTTTTAAATACAATAAGATATATTGCATAGAATCAGGTGTTACATTGGGGAAGTTCATTATTAGAAAGAAGAGGTTATATTTATTTTGCTATAATACGCCAACAGAAAAAATCGGTATGGTCAAACATGCAGTTACAAGCTAAGCACCGCTTACCTCCCCAACCAAGCAAGAAAGCAAAGTTCCCAAGCAAGCAATGCCACCACGTCTTGTGTGGTGGTGCATGTGAGTGAGCACAATGAATGAGCACACAAAATGTTTTTTTTTTTAATAAAAAAAATAGTACAAAAGGCGGACTTTATACTAACACATTTTGGGAATACATTATATATAACATTTAGGTACAAATAATACATAGAGATAATTAAAATTAAATATAAAAAGAACACAAAGTGTATCTAAAGACAAAGAAAGACTAAGATGCGTCATTGGACAATCTCTTAGTATATAAGATAGTAATTTAGAAGTTTAGGTTAAATTAAAATTACTAATTAGTCAACTAAGTTAGGCTAGATTGTAATTGTACTGAGCACCACTTTGGTACTCAGAATCAACAGAAAGAAAAAAATATATAAAATATAAATTCATTTATCAATAATTTAAAAAAATCAATCACGTAAGGTCATCAGAAGTCAGAACAGAGACATTAACATAACGAAACAAAAGCAAAACCGCTTGTTTGCAGCATTGTAACGAAAGAGATCATCATACGTTTATCTCTTTCATTCCGCTGCTGTTCGCGGAGGAAGCATGCCTCAAACAATTATTGTTTTTTTTTTCTATTTATTTAGTTCATGCAATATTGTACACAGTCTCTTGTACTATACAAACCACTATAGCGTTCATTACTAGCAGCAAATGGAAATGTTCATTTAACTTCCTCGCTCCAAGCACCTGAATCGATTGCAACTTTTTTCCAAGTATTTTCGACTTTTTGGTAGATTTAGTACCCACCTAGTCAACATATCGCTGCTTCAGAACTACACATCTCAAAATCAAATTTTTTTCACGAGCGCAGATTGAAAATTTTTTTTATTTTTTTTTGCTTTTTTGGCTCTCCAACTTACAATGTATGATAATGCTAAAAGGGCGTACGCGTAATGTATTGTGATTTAAAGGCCGATTTTGACGAATGTCTTCGCGTTATGGCCCTATTTTTGAAATAAAAGTAAATTTGGAAAATTTTGAGATGTGGCCCTTTAGTTCTGAAGCAACGATATTTTGATAAAATCAAAGACATTTAATTAATCTTAACACGCTAAAGATATTTTTTTATAATATTTTAATAAATAATAGAGTAAAAATGATGTTGTTTAAAACAGTGCTACATATAAAACAACTTGTTTTATATGTGAATGTGAATTTTAACACTTTTTGATTCTTTTTAATCCCGTAGGAAAACTTTTTTTTTTCAGCACAAAAAAGCATAGTCCTCAACCATAATATTCGAAGGTAAAAAAGCTCAAACACACAAATGGTCAAAAACATTTCTAAATTGGGTTTGTTTTTGATAAAATCTATAAAACAAAATTTTTTCAAACCCTTGACAACGGTCGTTTAATTCGTTTAAATTTAATTTAATTTGTTTGTTTAATTACCATCCAACTTATTAATATCATTACAGTATAAAATCTTCTATCTTCTAAATATATAAAACGCAAAGGTGACTGACTGACTGACTGACTGACTGACTGACTGATCTATCAACGCACAGCTCTAACCACTGGACCGATCGAGCTGAAATTGGCATACAGGTAGCTTATAGGACGTAGGCATCCGCTAAGAAAAGATTTTTCAAAATTCAACCCTGAAGGAGGTAAAATAGGGGTTTAAAAAATCGAACCTAACGTGAGCAAAGCCGCGGGTTAAAGCTAGTATACCTACTTATAAAATAATTTATAAAATGAATACTTGTCTTAACTTAACTTTTACTCCTACACAGTTAGACCACTAACATTTCACTTCATTACTTCAAGTATCTATAAATTTTCCTCGGCGGTCTATAGTGGCTATCGGGTTCACAATAAAACCGATGAACTGAGGTTAGAGCGTTATACTAATTGCTATGAAGTACTTTAGCTCCTTTCACATCTTCAGATTACTTTTCGAGTGCATTCGTTTTGGTAACAGAAGTCTCAAGTCAGCTTTTCACAATCTACACAATACAGTATTGTAAAGTGGACATCTCCTATAGGATGCTCCGGTGTCGCGGCGAAACGTGCGTCGAGATTAGTATAAAAGTCTTGTATGGTGGTGCATGTGAGTGGTGGTGGCATTGCTTTCTTGGGAACTTGGCTGTCTTGCTTGGTTGGGGAGGTAAGCGGTGCTTAGCTTGTAACTGCATGTTTGACCATACAGATTTTTTCTGTTGGCGGATTATAGCAAAATAATTCTAACCTTTCCTTGCTAATCATGAACTTCCGCAAAGTAAGTAGGAAGTAATTCTATCCAATAAATTCAAAATTACCTTTAAGTATTCCATTTAATTCAACATAAAAACTAAAAATACCCTAATTCAGAGAACTGAATGCTAACAACTGAAAGCTTCATTTCGAGGAACTAGGTAATGCTAATCCGCAACAAAAGTAGCACTAGATCAAAATCAAGTAGCATAAAGTAGTCGCCGACCTCCGTGCCCCATAACTTACTATGGTGCAGTGCAGAATTAATGGGTAACTAACATTAACCTAATTTAAACTGGCGTATAACCTAGCCTTGCCGATTTATCGGCCTGCTTATTTATAGCCAATTCGCGAGCGAAACTCTTTAAGCCTTTTAAGTCTATTATGTTTTTCTTGGCCGATGGCATCCTGCAATTCCTAAAATAATAAATATAAACGTAAAAATTCTTTTTATAACACCGACTTCAAACGCCACTACAAAGTATATCAATTGTGCCTATAAAATTTGAAGAGTTCCCTCGATTTCTCCAGGACCCCATTGTCATCCTCCGTTGGATCCTGATCAATGGGAGCACCTTTTGTCCCAATTTTTTGGAACTTTGTTCGTTATTCGGGGCTATTATTTTTAATTGCGATAATTGAATATATGGTTCATAAGTATGTCAAATAAAATATTAAATTAAAAAAAATTAAAAACCCGACTGCGTAAATAAAAACAGAAAAGGAAAAAACAAGTCTAGTAATCTAGAATTCTGTTAAATAATATTGACTTAACAGTCGGAACCCATTATTGGGAAGATTTGAACCGTTCTAGATTTTTAACGGGTTCCAAAGAAATCCCGACAAATGGGATATGAATGGGATTAGTTCTTGATTCCTTTCTCGACTGCAGTCGAGAACAAACATTGCCCTCTGTAGGTCGTAAAAAGGTTACAATTCACTGTTACCTAATAAATATATGCGTTTTAATAAAACTTGAAAGTACAAATTACTTTTACTTTGATAAATGGTGGCTGTGTGAGAGAAATCTCTGGGGAGCTAATGACTGCCAATTTGCAATTCCACGTGCCACGTCTGTTACTTTACTGTGCAGCTTTTTAAAGAGAAAAGTTTTCAACGTGCTTCAAGAACAATTTGCGGTGTTAGATCTTATACTAGTAATTTTAAGTTGTAATGAAAAGTACAAGCATTGCTAGCCGGTGCACATAGAAATTTAAAAAAAAAAATATAATTCTATGTTATCGTATTTTTTTATATTTGGTAAAAGAAAATTAGCCAAGTTGAACTTGATTAAAATTCCCAAGAATCGCTTGCCGGTGCACTTAGAAATATTCAGTAAATTGTAATACATATTATTATAGGTAAACACATTTTTTTATACTAAGTAAAAGAAAATTAGCCAACTTGACTAATATTCCCCTTTCAGTGTGGTTACGACAATCGTGCAACGGATTTCAGCCTGAGTGGTTTAATTTACTTATGCTTCTAACAAGTTTTACTTTCAAAGTAAGATGCTTAGTTTTTTGTTATTCCGGAATTTGGGATAGCCTGGCAATAGACGTCCGATTTTGTTTCCGATTGTCTGATCAGGCAACCGGATCGTATTTACTCGATACACATCCGATTTTTCCGTCAGGCTTTTTCTGAACTCAGTCGTTCCCGAGCTATCATCCCGAGTGCTTGCGTTTGGAGCAAAGCAGAAGAAAAGAAGATGGATGACGAGTTAATAGAAATAGAAATATTTTTTATTCAAATAAACTTTTACAAGTACTTTTGAATCGTCAATGAATCTACCACTGGTTCGGAATGCCGTTCCTGCCGAGAAGAGCCAGCAATAAACTCGGCGGTCGCTCTTTTCAAAAAAAATTTTTTTTACAATAGGTAACAAAACTATGCTATGTATACAGTGTTTCCACAATAAAGTTTCAAAAATGCAAAACAATCCAATGCATGTTAAGACAGGCAGGCAAAAGCAGACCCATTCCCGTTGGTAGCACCAGTTCACGAGCATGACGCAGGATCCAGCCATTGCTTCGCTCAACCATATTTGAGGGAACGTAACAACCCGCTCCACACGACACCACCACAGAAATTTTAAAGAGAGGAAAGAGAAAGAAAAAAAAACGTCACTATTGGATTCATCCAATCAATTTGACAAGACTTACTGAGAGTCATTTCTATTTAAAACATCCAAAATAATTCATAATAATAATAATTTTATTATTATGAATTACTTTATTTTATTATTTTATTTTTATTTTTTTTTGTTTTCATAATTTTCGCCCATTATTCGAACCACAACGATGCGTCCACACAGTGTCAGCGCTAGATTCAACTGGCAACAGGGTTACCAACTCCTAAAAAAAATTAGCCCTAACATCAACATGAAATACCCGTAAATAATCCTAAATGCAATATTCAAAAGCCCCAAAAAAACCCCTGTATCTTGTTACCATTCAAGGCTAATGTTTTAATGAGTTTCCCGTTTTATTGAGGTAAATAAAAATAATATAACTTAATTTTAATTACATTATTCGGAATTCTTATAGTCATACAATATGTTTACATTATAACTGTAACATTTTTTGGAGATGGAGTAAAAGTAACGCAAGATCCACCATCACGTTTTAAAATGAAAAGGGAATTATATATCGAAAAAGCGTGTTCAACGCTAATGTATTGAAATATTTTCAAAACGCTTTAGCTAAAACGATTTTAAGCATATTATTCGGGAATACCATAGACGTTTTGCTTTATTTACTCGTTTTGGTCCGTCAATTATGTGACGCTTGAAAATTTATTTATGCCCCTAAAAATAGCCCTAAATTTTTTTGGGCCCTAAAAAAATCCCAATAAGCAAAATTCCGCCCTAAATTTGGGGCTAAAAGCCCTAAGTTGACAACCCTAACTGGCAAAATCGGAAGGAGTAACCGGATGTCTATTTTGTCTCATACTAGAAGTATGTAGACCGCGCCTTCAGACAATCGGACCGGCAGTAAAATCGGAAACGCCTCGCGCCCGTTTCCGACTCGGACGTCCGATCCGGCCACCGGATCGGACGTGTATTGACTGTTCATACAAAGTAATGGCTTCAACGCCCGGTAGCCTGATCAGGCTACCGGATCAGACAATCGGATGAAAAAACCTGACGTGTATTGCCTGGCATAATGGTAGCTGATACTCTGGGTCAATATATAGAATACTTTTTATCCTGATAAACAATAAGGTTTATCCGGGACAGGGGATGAAAGTTGTTGTTGATTTTATTCCATAACTTCGTCAAATCTATTGATCATATTTGCGCAAACCAAATACGAATCGGAAGGTTAAAAAAATGGAAACATCAAGTAAAAGTTTGGATATAAAATTATCCTAACGCTAAAATGGGAAAATTAAAAGTCTGAGATTTTTCTTGCGACGTCTGTAAGGGAATTTTCTCGAGATCTAACCGGTGCCAATTTGCCATTCCACGTGTTTTGTAAATTGCTTTAGCGTGAACTTGGCTTGTTACAGCAAATGGGGTTTAAATAATGGAATTCTGTCTTTAGTGAAGAATTTAATGTTAAAAAGGCGAAGTCAAATTGAAAAACTTGTTAAGCGCCTCTGTAAAAGCGTCGAAAGTTAGTTTTTGGTGTAGATTTACAATAATATCATGAAATACAAATCGGTTCATTCGTAGTGGTGTGAAGGAGGACCAATCACTGACACACACACACACACAAACTTTCGCCTTTATAATATTAGTTTGATAATTGAACGAGCGAAGCGAGTTCTCTGAGTCAACTAGGGCGCTTGTCTGTACTGGACAGAGAAGTGTGTACGTCCAAATGTCTGTCAGAGCCCTATAACTTCTGAATTACTGAACTTAATTACTTCAAATTTAAATATAATATGTAAACTGATGGCTTTCAGCCGAACATTGTATAAAAAAATATAAAAAGCTTTATTTCAGGGGGGCCCTCATAGAAGCGTGTTTGAAGTAAAATTTTGTTTGTTGCGTTACATAGACTTGCAATATATCTTTTTAAAGACGACTTTGATCAGAGTACAAAAATATATTTTTTTTGATTTTTCCCTTAAAATTGACGAAATGGGGGGCTTTCAAAGTGGAGATTTTAATTTGAGCCATATGTCAAGAATTACTGAATATTAGAACGTGAAACTTGGTAGAAAATTCAGTTATATCCTGTATTTGAACAACAAATACTAAAATTAGATAAATGTTATAAAGAAACGAAATTATTTAATTTTAAATGCTAATAGCTTTACAATAATGCTAATATATGGTGCTGTGTCAGTAAAACAGTTTTGTGTCAACTATTTTTTTTTATTGCGTCTAATGTTAAAAGTTAATTATTACAATATATAATTAAAAATTTTGGGAATTATGGGATATCGCGAGGTCTCAGTTCGGGGCGAACCACTAGTAATATATATACCTATGCCGTCGCAATTAGGTCACATAACTGTCTTAGACACTACCTACCTGAAGTATAAATCATAGCGCTTTTGTAGAATTTCCGATGATTAATTTCCATGCATTAAAAACTTAATTGAAATCAGAAATTGCCGCCGCAGTCGGAACAAAAGTGTCATAAATCTGATATTCGATCTCTTACTATAATGTCCATGAATGTTTAAACTTTTAATGAATTGATACATTATCTCGATGGCTCTTAACTGTAATGAGATGGACAAATATTGCTAATTGAAATTCGTAGCTGTTTTATTCCAGTGTTCCAGTGTTTTATGTCTTTTCACCTGATTATGGGAGGATTATTTATCAGATAAGCTATCTGATGGAAGCTTAGTATATAATATTTGTATATTATTCCAGTCGCTTTGAGGGTAGTTGCTTCCAAGAACGCTTTTCAGAGCAATCTCACCTGATGGTAGGAAACGATGCAATCTACGATGGCAGAGAGCTATACGCTTGATGGAAATTTATGTTTATGTTGGGTACCATTAAAAAGAGCTTTGCTTTTAGAGTAGGTCCAAGAGAGTAGGGATAAGGTTTGTGTGAAAGAATTTTTTGGAAAATCCACCGATAAAGCCGGTTTAGATGGTATTTTTGTTTACAAATCTCTGCAACTACTTCATTAGTAAATTGCATGCGTGCGAAGCCAGGGCGATACATTTAACGATAAATAAACTTTAGTAGTAATTTATTAGTTCTAAGATGTAATATTCGATATGTAAATAATAAAATATGTACCTACTTCTATATGGATCCCAAGATATTCCGTTCTGAGACTGCAGGGAAAGCAATTTTAATAATAGCAAATACAAATCAAAGGACTTCCACTAAAACAAATCTTACAAAGAACAGCTATTTTACAAACAGGCAATTTTGGTGTTTGGTGGGTAACGTATAAACGCTATATTTGTTTGCACAATTTATACCATAGTTTTGGTGGTTTGGTGTATGGGGAAGATCAATAATATTTGCCCGTATCTCAAGTTTATTACACCAATATCGTGGCTGCACAAACAACCGGGCATTGCATTACGTATTATGTATAGGTTTAATAAAATTTTATTACCTTAATTATGTTTATCATAAAAAATTGTATGGATTCCCTAAATGAAAAGGTTTTATTGAAATTTCAGCATTCGTATATTAATTTATTATCTCTACTATCAACTGAAGTTGGACATTTTATTTTTGTAGATTTTTGTATTGCGTAGATTTTTTTTACTAATAAGTTGATTTCAAAAACTAGTAGCAAATGTTATGGTCTCTAAAACGTTCTTTTTGTTAATAAAAATGTTTGCACATGTATAAAATATTTTAATTCGGGCAATATGTGTAATTTTCTTCAAAAATTCGTTGTCGTGCGTTCATTGCGTGTCGTTGAGCGCAGATCTGAATGTGCGCTAATAATAATAAGCAAGATTCGGTAGCATCAGGCTCATCGAATAAATACTGCTTACCTACGTCAGAAGAAATCGGCGCTAAATTAGTAACTTCAGGGGCTTTAGGTTTAAAGATTTATTTTCTCATAAAGAACTTAATGTTCACTTTAAACAAAGATATAGTACTATAGCTATAGTACGGTCGCCGAACAGAAAGAATTTCGTACAATGACCTCTTTGCCTACTGACAGTGGTCACAAACATTTTTCTATTAAGTGCGGTTTTTATAAAATATTTGAAGGAGAAAAAAAAATTAGTAGCTTATTAAATAAATTATTTATTTTTAAACAGTTATTATAATCGAGTTATGTTAACTTATTACATAGAAATAAAAAAATGAAAATTCAAAAATCAAAGTCCGATTTCTCTGTATCGGAGTAACTACTTTCCGACGACGTCTCGCCTGTCACAGTTATAACGAAATAATGTACAGTTTTGTCTACATTATGATCTAGACTCCCTAAATTCAATTCACAAGCAAACAAAAACAAACCTTAGGTTTGCAAGTAAAAGGTTTACAATCCCCGAGGACGGCGGTCATTGCATTTGTGCGAGCGTGACGCATTATTTTAAAGCGGGAGTGACAGAGACAGGTAGTAACAGGTTAATGTACGAAATTCTTTCTGTTCAGCGACCGCACTATAGCTAAGCTATAATCTGTAATTATTTATCTAAATTAAACTTATAAGACTGTAATTATCTAACTTAAATATTATTTTCTGTTTCCCGCTGCTACAAAGACACTTTCGCATTTATAATGCAAGGATTGTATGGAGCTTTTATAGATTTCGTGGGTTGGGAGACTATGAAAGATGTCCTTACATAGTTTTTTATTAATATTTAACTAAATCACTTCAAAATCCAAACATTTCAATGTATCATTTCACCACAAAGCGGCCGATGGGTCTACTGGGGATATTGTACAAGGAAATCCATCCTTTGAAAGCTACCCACAGCCAAACCAAATTTGCATATGACTTGACGCGTAACCCCTCCATCGGAAATCATGAGTAGAGTCCATTATATACGAGTTCGATCATAAATTGGTGACGACATTACAGTACCAATTGTTTTGTATAACTCTAAACCTACTTAAAAAATATCCTTACAAAATAACATCATCAGCTTCATACTTACAAAAGAATTAGAAAAGTTTTTTATTAATAAAAAAATAAAATAGAATTCTTTCGAATTGTTATAACGCGCCTAATATGAATCTACTACTAGTTCGGAATGCCATTTCATCCAAGAACGACCAACCAAAAACTCGGCGGTGCTTTCAAGATTACATTAAAGGCATACACATGATCACTATCACACCTGATGGAAAGTGATGACGTGGCCTAAGGTGGAACGAGTTTGCCTAGAAGACATCCATATTGTACGTGTAAGGAAACAAACTCTGGGATGAGCGTTCCAGACCCTGGCCGTGCCAATCAGAAATGAAGACTTACTTACATAGGTACAATATGAAAGTTGAAAAATCAAACTTTACCTATTTATTTTAGAGACTCCAAAGAATTAGAAACACCATTTAATTTTTAAAACATACTTTGTATATTATCACAATAAAATCACTCAGGATTTCTTTTAAAGACGGAATTCAAATCCAACTGTCAATATAACGCCCTGTAAAATAAGCACCAATACACCAGAAAGACACATCTAAAAAACTTTGATTACTTCTACATACGAGTACATACATTTTCTTCTATTTTTCTTAATTATAAATGTCTAACTCATTAAAATCTTTTGAATATAGATTTAGTATTTGTTTACAATATATTCGATACAGCATTTGGGAAAGGGAAACTATCGTATATCTTCAACACTTTTCCGTACACCGAAGATAATAACTTTCCGGCACTACTTCCGACATAGTGTACGCCGTACAGACATTCTACAGTAGATTCTACTGTGAGATTTGTATACAATCCTCTGCACGTACTCTAATATATCTCGACACTAGACTCAATGTTCGTAGATAGAGTTTAAACTCTTGTAACCGAGGGGGTAGAGCCTTATTTCGCGTGATGGTATTTTGGTTTTAGGAACTTGTTGATGCTGGGTATAGATGGTATTCATGAGCAAATGTGAGCGGACACAATAGCTTCTCAGCTGCTTCATATCTATCGATTGTTTAGACAATCTTTGGGCGTGGTGTTCAAACTAGTTTATTGTTCGGCATGTGATGTGGAAGCTGATGGATACACAATTTGTCTGTTATATTGCATTAATATTTTAGATTGGGGAAAGAGAGCGAAAATTATTACAGGACTTCTCTTACAAATCGATAAGGTGTGGTATCTTCCGGTAACCGTGTTTCCTGCCACGTTAAACTTGTGTACCTCCAAGGCCAGAGTGAATAGGCATCTTTTAGGCAAGCTCTCTGTAACTTAGACCTCACCAGTAGGTACTTTCCATCATTGATCCTATCTCCAATTGCAATTCTATCTCGCAATTTAAAAAATTCACAAAAATTACTAGAGGATATAGTTTTTGCAATTCACGAGGGCGCGTGGCTCATGGTTGTGTGTGTGTCGTATCTGTATAAGTGTGAGCAAGAGCTTGCTCGCGCCTGACCGCTCCCACCTAGGTTCCTGACAGATATGCACACTTACGCAGTGTACACGACGTAGATACAAGTAAAGCTCACTCGCACTCATGAATTGCAAGAACTATACTTATAATATATAATATATAAGTAACAGATATATTGTAATATATCTTGGGATGATCATAATAACTGGCTTCGAAAATATTTTTTTCCCACTATATCATACGAACAAGTAATTGAAATTAAAAAAAAAATTCGTCTTAAATTTTTCACTTATTTTGTCATTTGTATTGGAGCTATTGAAAAAAAATAGCGATTACGTCCGCGTCAGTTTTGATTAAAGCATTTTCATGACAGTTTATTCACCCAAATGATAGTTTTTCTTTTATAATAGAGTTATATCGAGTATACAATATCTCTTATTTTTTTTAAATAAATGCACTACGGTTTTACCTGTACTATAATATACACTAGTTTTTTCTGGAAATTAGAGTTAGTATTTTAAAACCTCACGCCAATAAGTTGTTCTTTGATTATATACTCTCTGTTATTTTTCAGACTTCAAAACTTTCCCAGGTATCATAACTTTTCACTTTCTACACTTTACACTATCACTTTTCATGTCCTCAACGACGTAGAAAAATTATGTTTATCCACACAGTCAGGGACTGCAAGAAGACGTGCCAATTTACTGCATAATGGAAGGGCAAATTTAGTACGATCGAAAATAACCTGACACGGGACTCCTCTACGGCTCACCGCTAGATGGCGTTGATAAAAAATGCTATGCAATAGCTTTACCGCGGCAGTCCCTGAGTGCCACATGTCTTTATTTAATCACCTGTATATATAGGTTTCCACCTTGTACATTAAGCACGGGAGAAATTTAATTCTCTCTCGTAGTTACTACTAAATACACTTTAATGTCCACACGTTTTCAAATATCAGGACTCCGGAGGATCACATCATCCAATACACTCGGACCCTGCTTGCAACATCCTCAATTTAAAAGATATCATTGCTTCTTTAACTTTCAACCTTAACTGTACACACTTAGGGTAGATTTCATAAAAGTTTCTATAAAGTGCGATAACGAGGACGTGCGTTTGTAAAAGGTTGCAAATAATTTCAAGAGAATTTCAGTGAATTTCATTCTATGAATATGCTTTTGTTGAAATACGAAATACTTATACAGAATGTTTCCTTTTTGTTACCTATTGCTTTATATCAAAACGTGTCGTTTGTTTGTGACAGAGGGTTCTAAAATAAAAGATGTCTTTTTTAAAACAGAAACAAAATATGGTATACATATCGTCTCTCTTTAATTAATGTGTTATAGTTATTATGTAGATTGTAAATTCAGGAAAATTTAGTGAAAACGAGCATCATATTTTCGTCACTCAATAAGAGATCCATAATTTTAATTCTTGTTTCCAAGTTTATTTTTAACCGACTTCCAAAAAAGAAGGAGGTTCTCAATTCGTCGGAATTTTTTGGAAGAAAGGATTGCAGGCAAGTTATAGATAGCTGCAAAAGATGTCAATAGATTGGATCCTATAAAGTGAACTGAACTCCAAAATTAAAACAAGCTGCTTTGGACAGAAGATTTTTCGTAAAATTGCCCAAACTGCCCTTGATAGTACATGATGCTGATGATATCCTGCCTAACCTAACTATGCTTAATTATATAATAGCTTTGTATAAAAAAATATGGGTTAAAGAAACGGTACAAACTTTTGCATATAATATTTTGGGCGTTGAATATACTAAAAGCCTTTCAAACCACACACAAAAAGTATTCAACGAAATTTTCAATCCGATAAGTGGATTTCGCATAAAAATGTCGAATATTTTTTGAGCTTTTAGTCTGGTTTCCGTCACTGCTTCTACTTTAAAGCGATAGCTTATTAACGACCCCATAATAATAATTGTTAATGTATCTCAATGGATATTATTATATTCATTGTTTAATGTTGTTCTGCCAAATAAATATTTTTTCATTTTTCTCATTTTTCATTATCAGCTCCTATATAAATGTAGTTTTATGCTTCAGGATTATCTAAGATCATTGATAGATTGAATATAAAAATGGATATTATTAATTTTCGAGCCTATAAGCAAAGTATATAGCTGTGGTCAGTCAATGTTCGTCTCCTGGTTCTAAGCTCCTCCCCACCGATTTTCAGCCAAATCGGTTCAGCCGTTCTTGAGTTATAAATAGTGTAACTAACACGACTTTCTTTTATAATTAAAGATGTATTTCATATTTTACCAATTTTCCCTTTCAAAGCTTGCTTACATAACGTTATAACATTTCTGTGTAACAAGACTATCATAATACCTCCTCATGTAATATTCAAGTCATTAAGGACAATTAGCCTTTGCTCTAATATCAAATCGGGGCTCTGATAACATCCGGCTCAAAGATGGCCGCCCGGACGTCCGGAGCAGAGCGAAGATTCTCAAAGTGGCCATCACAAATAAGCCCGTTAATGTATTAACTTTGTAATAATAATATTTACACACTTTCACTTTGTAAACTTTGTATGTTCATTTACTCATCTCAACCCATCGGCGGCATACTTTAGGGTAAGTATCGTATTCGTATTCGATGTCATTCGAGTCAACGTAAATTAAGCCATAAGTTTATTGCATTACAGCTCAATTTCGTGTACGCATTCTTCTAACTTTACGTTTACGAATGTGCACCAAATTCAAATTGGTTGTACTGAATTTATAACTTTAAATCACTCGTAGGTACCTACAAAATGCAAATAAATATTATTTGCATTTTGTTTACTTACGAGTAAATCTTTAGGGCGTAGGTACAGTATAGTTAAGTGACATCCTCCAGCCTCCAGCACATTGGGACCCCCAGTTTCGTTTCCACTTCAGCTTCGCGATTCACTAAGCACATTATTCAGTACACGTAGGGCCATTATTGATCGAATGGTTATATAATAGATAGAGCTAGTCGATTTGATGAATAAAAAGTTCGTAAGTCAATTTGAATAAATCATTATGTATGTTAATAAAATTGATATAAATATTGTATTCTATACATTTTAATATTGTTATTATGATATTATAAAAGCTTTGTATCAGCAAATATAATTCATAAATGAATTATAATAGTGTTGTATCTATTGCATAATTTAATCATTGGAAATAAACACGTCGCATTAGCATGACATTGCTAATATATCTATCGATATGCAGATTAGCCATTAACTAATACGCAATCAGTTATTGTCCAACTAGCTGATGCCTGCGACTTTGTTTGCGTGGAATTATGTTCTCAAAATCCTATATGAAATCTTTGATTTTCCGAAGTAAAAAGTGACCTATATATCACGCTTCACGTCCTGAACTAAACCTATACAAAAAACATGTCGCCCTCCCCTGAAGAGAAGGCCGAAGTGTCAACTACTAGGCTATCACCCCTGCCATAAATATCTAGTACTTTAAAAAACATAGCTTTCTCTCGTCATATACGCGTCGTGAATTTGTATTCATTTGACACGTACGCCCTTCAATTTGAAAGTAACCTGAAGGGGAGGCTATACCTATCTAGCTATAAATCCCCACTAAAAACAAATAAAAATTTCTTTTAGAAAACTGCCAAAAAAATGCCAGAAAAAAGTATAAAATAATTTTAGATTGTACACGTATGTGGTAGTTGGGCGGGCCTAAATAGAAAGAATGAAACCGATGTTCCACACCAGCCCGTAATCAACATACGTGTACAAACTTCAATTACATATTTATACTTTGCAGTGGCTTGTAGTCGGTTTTTTAAAACGAATTTTATTTATTAAGCTATTGCATAGCTTCTATCGCGGGCCAGCGTGGAGACCGAATCCAGAAATAAATTCCGTAACGAAAATAACCTGACACGGGACTCCTCTACGGTGAGCCGCTAGATGGCGTTGATAAAAAATGCTATGCAATAGCTTTACCGCGGCAGTCCCCGAGTGCCACACGTCTTTTTTATTTTATTTTATAATATATTCTCTGACCGCGAGCGATTTGTTCTTATTCATTGAGGAGAGTCGTTCACCATCTCAAAAGATATTCATCAGAGTTAAATGGGACCAAACTGATGGTACGTCCTTTCAAATAAAAATAAAAATTAAAACCGGGACAAATTTAACGGAGTTATGGAATAACATAGCCAAAAAATATTTAAAAAAAATTTAATTCAACTTTTAACTTTAAATTAACTTTAAATTTTAGATTAATATGAAAGCATCACTTGAAAATAGAAGGTAGTGAAGTGATAATCATTAAAAGAATTTTCAACGTTGAAAATTGCAGTTAAACTGAAATAGTTATGCAGACACATAAATAAGTAGGTATTAAAATGTTGTCACTACCCTCCGAACGACTGAAAACATCCAATACCGCCTTGTTACCAGAGCTTGGACCCTGCCTATGACATCTTCAGCTTCATACAAAATATTTTAATTTGAAAACTCAGCCATGTGCTCATACACTTAGGGTACATTTCGCAAAATTCTGTCCAATCCATGATAATGATGACGTGCGTTTTGAAATTGAAAGGATTTTCGAGAAATATTCTGTGAATTTCGTTCTATGCGTCGACATTTTGTAAGTATGCAAAATATCTGGAGTCTCGACGGATCATTTTAAATTGTAATTTGTTTAGCATTCAACTAAAAATATTTTGTAGCACGATAAAATTGTAGTTTCTTTGAAGATCTTTTGCCTACAGGTTTGAATTTCAATCACGCAGTGATGGGACGTCATTTTTGCATATTGAAGACATGGAGAATGCCATAGGCTACCTTTTATCCCGTAAGAAAAGAACAGAGGCTTCCCAAAACCTTTCTCCATGCGGATGAAGTCAAAAGCAAAAGCTAGTATTAATAATTATGTTTAAAGGCCACTCAAAACCACTTAATTAATGTTACAAAATTATATTTGAAATTAGAATTAAATTACAATTTTAAATTTACTTTACGCAATTAATTTAAAACTAAATAACTTTAATTTAAAACTCAGAGGAATAGGATAGAATTGTGTACCTACATTTTATTTCGTCTCATAATTTCAAACCTAAAATAATTTCGTAACTAAATTAATCCAATCTGGCGTGTTTGCTTTACCTAAACTGATACTGAAAAGCCCGCGGCGAGAATACTCAGAGAACTTGACTGTTTTTTCATGCGAAAGCCTCTAAAAGCGACGACGTAAAAAGAAAAATAAAATCCCAATAGAGTGGTGGGACAATGGCTGCGGGGGACAATTTTTTACGCATGTATAGGTTGTTCATTTTCACTCCAAATACGCTTTATATGACGTCGGGACAATGAGGACCTTTTGTGTTAGGAATTTTATCTATTTGAGAGTGACGCGGAGTTTCAACATCGCGGTTGATGGACTTGGTCGTCACAGTATTACAGACACAGAGTTGGGTATCCCGCAGACTACTTGATGCTGCAGCAACTTGACCAACTCAAGGTTACTATGCGGTGGAAATAATCCGAAGAAAAAGTACACCAAATTTCAAATCAAAGGCACCAATGAAAATTTGAAGGACCCTTTATTTGAGTAGAAAATGAGCTGATGATCTTCAAACGCCTGTGCAGATCTTCAAAAATTATTGCTAAGATCTCTCTCAATTATGTAACTTTCAAACAGAAAAATTCGCCTAATAGACTTATAAATACATATCAAAAATTCCAAAAAAATTAAGAGCTCCATTGTAATATGGTGTCTTGGGAAAAAAGTAGATCGACAACTGTAATGTGTCGCTACTAGATGTCGCTAACAGTTGCTATAAAACTGATTGAAAAAGTAGATACATATCACTAATTTCGTGGCTGACGTGTGGTTCGCCGTGGTGTAACGGATAACACACTCGGGCGCGATTCCCAGAGAGATGTGGGTTCGAATCCCGCCGGCCTCGGAATTTTTGATATGTATTTATAAGTCTATTAGGTTATTTCCTTTAAGTGTAGGTTAACACTTCAATAAAAAAAATAAAAAAAAAATAAAAAAAAAAATTCGCATCAAAATCGGTCCATTCGTTACGGAGCCATGAGGGAATAGATAGACACATGGATAGATATATATACGTCAAACTTATACCACCCCTCTTTCTCTTAGCTCCTAGCTACAGCTATACTAAAAACTAGGGATGTAACGATACATGAATTTGCCGATACGATACCGATACCGATTATCGAGGAAAATAATCGGCGATACCGATACCGATACCGATATCGATGGCTTAGTAGTAAATATACCCAGTAAATAAAGAATGATGTACTTTATATGCATAAAACTTACTTATGTTACGTAGAATAAATAGACACTCCATTCTGTAAAGTGTGGCAAAAGTGGAAATTATAAAAATGAAAAAAAAGTAAAATATCGTATCAACATTTATTTGGGTAACATTTATCAAGGAATCAAAGCAAAAGTATATCAATATTAATAATCAAAGTTCACTTTAGGAAGATTTTTTTTAAGGAAACAAAGTTTATTCAAATTACTAGCAGATAATCTGTTGCGCAAATCTTTTTCGTGGTCGTTCTTTTCGCGCGCTTTTCAAACTGTGTATCGGCTGTATTTAAATCGGCGATGCCGATATATCGGCCTGCCGATTATATCGGCCGATATATCGGTATCGATATCGGTATCGTTACATCGCTACTAAAAACATTGCTAATGTTTTTTGCAGTATGTCGGTGACACGAGCCTACGAATTGTCTCCCCCTACTAAAAATCGCTGGAATTTTCATTTCAAAAACCGCATTCGAATCGCACAATGTTTGAGCTCTACAATGACACAGACAGACAGACTTACAAACACATACACATTGGTCAAACTTATAACGCCCATCTCTTTCTGTCGAGGTTTACAAAGTATAACCAGGTCAGAGTTTCAAGTCTTGTCGTTCCAGATTCAGAAGAGTTCTTCGCAACACCTAAGCTTTCATACAATAGATACTCCGATCGTGAATTGCATGTACGTCTGTTCGATAGATTGCATTTGAAATGGGTCGAGATTCAAATAAGCTCTAAGTTCGCTACTAGATTACGAACTCTCCGTGTTCCGGATAATGAAAAAATGTCGAACGAGCACATTGCACAAACTAAGAACTTGTATTCGCTGGGTAGGAGTACGAATAGATAGCTTTTCAGTGCCTTTGCCTTTAGAAAATATTCTTTGTCCATCTTTGATAGTTTTAATACAAACTGATTTTAACTTTATAGGTAACTTTTCAAGTAAGATTAAATTATTTACGGTTAAAGCGGTGATAACCAAGTGGTTAAGGATTGTGTATGTGTATGTGTGTGTGTGTGTGTGTGTGTGTGTGTGTGTGTGTGTGTGTGTGTGTGTCTGTTTGTGTGTGTGTCTGTTTGTGTGTGTGTGTGTGTGTGTGTGTGTGTATGTATGTGTGTGTGTGTGTGTGTGTGTGTGTGTGTGTGTGTGTGTGTGAGTGTGTGTGTCGGACAAAAAGAGATCCCGAGGGATTTCAAAACCTAACTAAACGCGGACTAAGTCGCGGGCAAATGCAAGTCGTAAATAAATTCCTTTGCTTCGTAACATTAACATCAAATGGAGCGTGATAGCTGATACTGTGGTAATAGATAGGGGGTATATGAGGTATTCGCTTGCGTGCTCCGTCAATGACATACCAAAGTCCAGGGTAAGCTCATCGAACAGGCAAAATAATGGATGCTATAGCTTTTACAGGCTTTACCTATACATTAATTGAACGAGCGAAGCGAGTTCTCTGAGTCAACTAGGGCGCTTGTCTGTACTGGACAGAGAAGTGTGTAGTACGTCCAAATGTCTGTCAGAGCCCTATAACTTCTGAATTACTGAACGTAATTACTTCAAATTTAAATATAATATGTAAACTGATGGCCTTCAGCTGAACATTGTATAAAAAAATATAAAAAGCTTTATTTCAGGGGGGCTCTCATAGAAGCGTGTTTGAAGTAAAATTTTGTTTGTTGCGTTACATAGACTTGCGATATATCTTTTTAAAGACGACTTTGATCAGAGTACAAAAATATTTTTTTTTTTTAATATTTCCCTTAAAATTGACGAAATGGGGGGCCTTCAAAGTGGAGATTTTAATTTGAGCCATATGTCATAATGACAAGATATTAGAACTTGAAACTAAGTGATAAATTCAGTTATATCCTGTACTTGAACAACAAATACTAAAATTAGATAAATATTATAAAGAAACGAAATTATTTAATTTTTAATGCTAATAGCCTCACAATAATGCTAATAGATGGCGCTGTATCAGTAAAACAGTTTTGCGTCAACTATTATTATTTTTTATTGCGTCTAATGTTAAAAGTTAATTATTACAATATGTAATTAAAACTATCTTTTAGGAATTATGGGATACCGCGAGGTCTCAGTTCGGGGCGAACCACTAGTTAATTGTGTGTGTGAGATTTTGATTTGTATAATGCTTATGTTGCACCAAAAAGGGAAGGAGAATATTTTTCCATCTCTTTTCCGTCCATACGAATTGATAGTTTGATGATGAGACTGATTGATGGTGTGATTGGTAAGTGATTGGTAAAATACAGTATTTTATTTCTTACTAGCTGATGCCTGCGACTTCATCCACGTGGATTTAGTTTTTGAAATTCCCGCGGGAACTCTGATCTGATCTGATTTTCCGGGATCAAAAGTATCCCATATCGCTCTCCAGATTGTATCCCTATAGCTCTACCTATGCAAAAAAATCACATCATCGCTACATGACTGAAGGATAAACCAACAAACAAACACACTTTCGCAAATCGTCGCTTATCAATAAGCTCGCTTATAAGCGAGTCGCGAAACTGAAGTGGAAATAGGCGGGGCACATAGTTCGATGAGCTGATGGTCGATGGGGTCCCAAGGTGCTGGAGTGGCGACCCCGCACTGGGAAGCGCAGTGTTGGCAGACCCCCCACCAGGTGGACCGACGACATCAAGCAAGTCGCAGGGAGCCGCTGGATTCAGGCGGCGCAAGACCGAAGCCTGTGGAGGTCCATGCAGGAGACTTTTGTCCAGCAATGGACGTCTATTAGTTGACAAAGAAGAAGAACTTATAAGCTCTTGAAATTAATAATTATTTAAGCAGTTTTTTCGCCCTCCTATAATATTAGTCAAAATTACTTGATGTTATGCGACGATAATTAATATTAAGGATAAGGATTTAAGTACCTACTTGTCTAACCACAGATATCTAAGTATAAAATGTGGATTGAATTCCGCTAGGCATACCGTGTTCGCAGACGATCTCTTGTGTTCAATGAGGCATTGCTAGACATCGCTTTGTCACTGACATAGGTTGAACGCTTTTTGCCCTCATTCATTCATATCAAGTAATAAATATACGAGTAATATAAGCAGTGGCGTGCACTGGTTTCGAAGCCAAGTGAAAGTAGACGTATCAATTTTTCTAATCCTAGTTTCTACAATACCCAAGCTGTGCTGTGTTATAGTATCTACTTATCTACCTTTATGTAGTCAACGCCATTTCCAATATTTAAGTACCTTTAACTTTTTAGTAACAGAGCAATCTCTACCCGGCAAGGTCTTTGCAATAACTTATTTTAGCCACTAGCAAGTGTCATATCAGCCAATCAGAAGCGATTGAATTCGTCACATTTTCGCATTATTAAGCTATTGCATAGCTTCTATCGCGGGCCTTGAACGTGGAGACCGAATCCAGAAATTCCGTAACGAAAAAAACCTAAGGCTCGACGGGAACACGAACTCCTCTCACCGCTAGATGGCGTTGATAGAAAATGCTATGCAATAGCATTACCGCGGCAGTCCCCGAGTGCCACACGTCTTTTTTTTTTTTGAGAATCGTACCACTGAGTGTGAATATTTAAAGAAATATTAACTTACTACAAAAAACTACATAATTTACACATTTTTGTGGGACAAATTCTCCACGAATAAATCTCGGATTCGCTTTTCGTATATTTCTGCTTCGCCTGTCACAGACACTAGGCGAACTGACTCATACCTATTTTCATTTCAATCCCTAACAAATCCACAGCACGTACCACTGTGCTAAGGAGGTCATAAAAGGGAAATAGCTCTTCTGTGTCTTGGATACCTATCCAATACTATCATAATAGTTAATACAATCAATTTACAGTGCTAGCCAAGGAAGTATCGTCCCCTTGCTCAATGAGCCGTTTATTTGGACTTGGTTTTGTCATTGATGGAACGGTATTGTAGTAAATCGTTACGAATTTTATAAAATAGGAAAGTGTATTTGTTTGTTGGTTTGTCCTTCAATCATGTAATGGAGCAATGGGTAGACGTGATTTTTTGCATGAATATAGCGGAGGACTTGGAAAATGACATGCAAAAATATAGGTTTCCCGTGGAATTTTTAAAAAATGTAGAGTTACCATGCGGATGAAGTACCTAAAGCTAATACCTAATATGGCCATAATATGCTTTATATTAAGAATAAAAGTACTAGAAACTTTTTTAAACTATATTAGGAAATCTAAACTTGACTAATATTCTCCTCTCCTTTCCAAATAAGAGAGGGTCACAAAAATGAGGAATTTTTGGCAAAGAGCAAAAATAGGTAGTGGAGATAGTACGTACCTACCCACCTAATCAATCAATGCGTGCCTACCTAACAATGCTCCCTAAAGCAAAGTCCATTATTTGTTCAATGACCCGTTTCTATGAACGTTGGTTAATCAACGATACTGATGTGTGAAACGGTTATTTATAGACAGCATTTATTACGCTCTGTTGATTATTCGTCTATATTAAAATAGCTATAGGAAATTAAAAATATTAACAACTATAATATGATTAAAATAGGTACAATAAGTACATTAGAGTCAACTTATGACGCCTCTGAAATCATCGGAAACAACCGGAAAACGGTTTTTATTCCTAAACTGAAGTGTTAATGATTGCTTTAAAACCTTAGATTTTATAATGCACGCTGCTGCTGTCTTAATGCTTACTGCCGTTTCCAAAAATAACGGTTTTTTTTTTTATTCGATGACAAAATAGTTCTTTACTGCGATCTCACCTGATGGTAAGTGATAATGCAGTCTAAGATGGTAGTGGACTAACTTGGAAGGGATATAGCAGTGTACATTCAACCCATACACCCTTAATCGGTTTCTACACGCCATCGTGCCGGAACGCTAAATCGCTTGGCGGCACATTTTTGACGGTAGGGTGGTAACTAGCCACGGCCAAAGCCTCCCACCAGACAATAAAGTTAAGGAACTCTTAACTCAGACAGTAATTTTTAATCTCATCTTTATATATAGATACCTACTTGCTGGTAAAAATAATTAAAAAGAAAAATACCTACAAATGTTTTTCGTGTGCGGTAAGGTAGATTCCATTCGAAAACAAACGAAGGAGGTCAAAAGAGAATAAACTTATTTAATTTGGCGTGGAACAACGGTAACTTTCATTTGGGAATATTAAAAATTTTCACTGTTCATTACGCAGACTCCTTTCTTGAACGTCCTGGATTTACCCACGTTAGATTAATTAACGTCTGATAGCTAAGAAAGATTTTTTGTGAATTTTAATAAAATGCCTAATTTAGATAAACTGTTGGAGGTTGAGAATTAGGGCTGGATGAAATCGGGAGGCAAGGTTTTAGTACTGTATCTAAACTGCTACAGCATTATATTACCACTTATAATTTGAGTACCTTCAAGGCAAGAGTGAATAGGCATTTTCTAGGCAAGCGCGTTCCAACCTAGACCTGATGTCACTGGACCATTATTGATTGTCGTCAAGCGCAAGCCTATTTCAGATTTAAAAAAAATATATATACCTTTTTCGAGAATAACTTGAGCTATATTTATGTGATTCGCAGTTGGTTTCGGTTTAATATGTAGTTTCAGACAAGAAGAGCTTGAAGGAAATAAGCTCCTAAAAACCTGTAACAGACCAGACACATCCGATACATTTAGAACATGCATTTCAACAGTAAATTTTATAATTATGGAGCAACTAAAAGAAAGCTAATTAATTATCTAGGCGACTCAACCAGAGCTATTAATCGAACTTGTAAAGGTTTATAAGACAGACCCCTTAATGAAGTTGGAAATGATCTTCATAAATAATAGCTAAGATCCATCTCGATCACGCCAGCTTTCAAATAGAAAAAAGCGCATCAAAATCAGTCCCTCTGTTAAGGAGCTACGAGGGAATAGACAGACACAGATACACACGTCAAACTTAACACCTCTGACCCCTCTTTTTCCGTCGGAGGTTAAAAAATACAAGTTTCCTAAAATCGGTCAATTTATACCAAACGAAGTTAGATACTTTACATAAACTTATCAACGGACATTTATTATACTTGTAGGACAAAAGCAAAAAAGACAATAATTTCAAATGTTTTGTTATACCTTTGAACTGTTTAGGGCGGTTAAAGGTTTATATTATGTGTTTTATAAATCGAAAAGGGAACGAGGTGTGTCCCAGGAGCCGGTTGCTAATATATTTACGAGGGGACCTGGCCTGGATACCATATTGGTGCCATTTTTTCACGCCGAGCGATGGATCCGGGCAAGTACTTATTTAAGGCTATGTACGTACCTAATATATTCTTGTTCCCACATAGATAAATAAGTGTAAGTACAATACTTAAAGCGAGCCACAGTCGTGCGTCTCAACTACTCACTATTTGTTGTAGTCAAAGAAGGAATTTTTTCTTATTTATCACGGTTTTACTGGTGTATTCTTATATCTTTTATTTCACATAGTAGTCGGTAAACCATTTAATTTTCGTATAGTTCTTGGAATCACGAGGGCGCGTGAGCTTTACTTGTGGTTACGTTGTGTACATGCACATTGCGTAAGTGTGCGTGCCTGTCAGGAGCCTAGGGACGAGCGATCAGGTGCGAGCAAGCTCTCGTTCACACTTATACAGATACGACACGCACACAACCATGAGCTACACGCCCTCGTGATTTGAAAGAACCATAAAAAGAACAACGTACCTCATTATACCAATTCCGTCATCGTCATGTCAACAGATAAGTAGACTTGGACGTGACTACCATTTATATAAGGATCTCCACAGAACATGTTATTTGCCGCTTGATTTGCCAAATTTTCATTTACTCTGGGTACATGGTACCAATAAACTCCAACGGCGATAAAGGTCCGGATATTTTTTTAAATCGTCGAGGAGGGTACGCGTCATCCCTGGGGAATGGCGCTAATTTATTTATGACCGCGCCTTACCCGGATGCCATATTGATGTAATTTGTACACGTCGACTGATTGTTCCGGGTAGTGCTTTGATGTGATATGTGTCATATAATCAAACTTATTATAACACTTGCTTTTTAACACTGCTTTGTATTGTATTATTTCACGCTTATGTGCTATTATCTAAATATAACACTATAGTTGACTACCTGTACGGTAAATATCATAAATCGCACATTCACTCAACTCCTCGCTGGCCTCGCTTCTGCACATAGCCGGTTGAAAACTGTAAATATATATAGTTTTTCAGTAACTAAGGGAACTTTCATTTGATGTACACTAAAGCATACTAGTGGTTCGCCCCGAACTGAGACCTCGCGATATCCCATAATTCCCAAAAGTTTTAATTATATATTGTAATAATTAACTTTTAACATTAGACGCAATAAAAAAAATAATAGTTGACATAAAACTGTTTTACTGACACAGCGCCATCTATTAGCATTATAGTGAAGCTATTAGCTTCACAATAATGCTAATAGATGGCGCATTAAAATTAAATAATTTCGTTTCTTTATAACATTTATCTAATTTTAGTATTTGTTGTTCAAGTACAGGATATAACTGAATTTTCAACCAAGTTTCACGTTCTAATATTCAGTAATTCAGAAGTTATAGGGCTCTGACAGACATTTAGACGGACACACTTCTCTGTCTAGTAGGCAAGCGCCCTAGTTGACTCAGAGAACTCGCTTCGCTCGTTCAATAATACAAATAATGTCTATCTTACATGGAGTGTGCTTAACTATAAAAACTTCAGAGCAGATAGAGATGAAAAAGTCCAATGGCAAGTTTTATATAACTCTCAAAGACGATTTGCTCCTTATCGTACCAATAACTGAATCAACTCCTCGCATGAATGGTATTATTATCACAAGTACTACGAACATTGTTCCAAGAACCAACCGAAGAATCAAAGTTTGTTGTTTATTTAGGCATCAAATAGGCGCCCTACAACAATACCTACATTGTGAAAACTTAATGGGATTCGCATGGTAAACAATCTACTAAAAACTTTATTTAAAACTGTAAAACAGTGATAAATGGTAAAAAATTGGGTTCCGTACCCAAAGCGTGCCAACGGAACCCTATTACAAAGCTTCCGCTGTCCGTCAACTAACTGACTTACAAAAAGGAGAAGGTTCTTAATTTGTCGGAATCTTTTTTTTGTCTATTTTATTTTTATGTATATTCCCCAATTACTCAAAGACGCCTGGACCGATTTGGAGAATTCTTTTTTGTTTAAAAAGGCATACTGCCCAGATGGTCCCATTGTCATCAGGTCCGGATCTGATGATGGGATCCTGGAGAAATTGAGGGAACTCTTTAAATTTTATAGGCACAATTGATATACTTTGTATTGGCGTTTGAAGTACGTTTTGTAAAAATAATTTTTACGTTTATATTATTGTATTGAAAATCTGCCAAAACATCTTATTTATTCTTCGGTTAAAAAAACGGCGATGAAAAAATTGGCAGCACTATTTACTTTATGTCATAGCATGACAATATTATCATATTATTGTAACATTATGAGAAATGTTCGTTAGTCTAAAATAATACCAATTAATCGCACCCGTACATAATTGAGAGGGGTCGCTTGTTGAAACTTTAGGTTTAATCAAATAAATCTAATTTATAAATGAACTTGTAGTTTATTACTAGTGAAAATGTAACAGTCGAAAGTGCTTTCCGATTGACCCTAGCCTGTGGAGCCATAGGCCAAGTGTTGTTGAGTGCTTAATTTGTAAGTAGAGTTGACCTTGCATCATTATAATTGTTTTAAAAAGTCTTTGGCTGCGAATTCGTCAAGAGAAATATTAGAAGAACATGGAAATATTCCGCACTGTTAACTTTGCTGTCTTTTATTCGGAATTTAACTCCACCACTACTATGTACAAAGACACCGATTAAAACTATTCTATTCGTATTGATATTATAAATACGAAAGTTTAGATATGGAAACATGGATGGATGTTAGTTACTCAATCACGCCGCAACGAGAAAACCTATGATAGATTATAGTCTGGAAAAAAGGCTACTTTTTAGCCCGAAAAATAAGAGAGTCCCCGCGGGATTAAAAAACTTTAACGCGCGAAGGAAGTCGCGGGCATTATAAGGTACATATAAGGGTGCAAAACACATGCATATACATAAATATACACAAACACAGGATATAATTGAAGCTTTATTGTGGAAGCACTGTATACATAGCATAGCTTGTAAAAAATTTTTTTTTTTTTGAAAAAAGCAACTGCTGAGTTTCTTACCGGCTCTTCTCAGCAGAATCTGCATTCCGAACCGGTGGTAGATTTATGTCGTGTCATAAGAGCTACAAGGTAGCCTACATGAAATAAATTAATTTTGAATTTGAATTTGAATTTAATAAACATATAGGATTCTTATCCTAAGGAATCTCAGCCTGAGATCTATAGAGCGTGCTCTGACTTAGCTTGGACTTGAGAATTAAAACGGGACACGAATATTCTTTGACATAATGACTCGTATTAGTCGTATTATCTCTATCTTGAGTCTGAGCAGAGCTAGAGTGCGGTATATAGGTTTGTCTTTAAGAGTTACGATGAGTTTTCTGTATCCAAGCGGATGACGTCGTAGGCATAAAGATTGGTCAAGACAAATTAACGTTTTTAATATTTATGCCCTGACTATTTGATTTAAGTAATTTAATTAGGTGTAATAACATCAAGATTCTCATTCTTGTTTTTAAAAGAAAAGAGGCTATTACATGAATATTTGATTCTAATATTCTTTATCCTTAATGGAAGTTGTAAATTAATTATATTCTATACTTTCATCTTTTTTGGGAGTTTTTGTTAACAACTTGAATTTACCATTGTGAGGAAATTTTAATTACTGTTACTTTAAGAACTCTCATTTTGTTAATGCTTTATTGACTTTTGTTATTGTTTGTTTTTTGTTCTTTAGGTTATTTATTTAGTATACTCTATTTTTTAACCGACTTGCAAAAAGGAGAAGGTTATCAATGCGGTCGGTCTTTTTTTTTGTTGATTACTGTATATAAATATACGTACAATACGCCTGTCATAATATGCACAAACATATAAGAGTAAGTATGGTTGAAATATAAACGATATCAAAACTCAAAAAAAAAAGTCTTATATATGCCAGCTTTCTAATCTGTAACAAAACTATGCTATGTATACAATGTTTCCACAATAAAGTTTCAAAAATGCAAAACAAACCAATGCATGTACAGGCAGGCAAAAGCAGACCCATTCCCGTTGGTGGCACCCGTTCACGAGCAAGACGCATGACCCAGCCATTGCTTCGCTCAACCATATTTGAGCACTGCGAAAGCACCCTGCCACAGTTGTCTGGGTTGATGACTCTAGTTTGTATTTAATAAACGAGTAATAGGAGTAGAGGCTTATTAATATTTTTAACGAAACCTACGTCTACTTAGTAACAGAAAGTTTTGATCGTAAATACCTATAGCAATATGGAATATTAACTGTTGCTACAACAAACAAAATTTCAAACTTCATGAATAATTGAAAAGTAATTTCAGGGGTCGAACGAATATTCTAGTATATAATTTTCAAGTTGTAATGTTTTACTAATCACTTCGTATAAATTAGATCATTACCTATAGTTACTATTATGATATTGTTTATCCTTAATAACATTATAAATGCGAAAGTGTGTTTGTTTGTTGGTTTGTCTTTCAATCACGCTACAACAGAGCTATGGGTCGACCTGATTTTTTACATGAGTATAGTTGGGGACCTGGAGAGTGACATAAATTACTTTTTATCCCGGAAAATTAAAGAGTGCCTGCGGAATTTTCCACGCGGACGAAGTCGCGGACATCAGCTAGTCTAAATATATAAAAGGAAAAGGTGACTGACTGACTGATTGACTGACTGACTGATCTATCAATACACAGCTCCAACCACTGGACGGATCGGGCTGAAATTTGGCATACAGATAGCTATTATGACGAAGGCATCCGCTAAGAAAGGATTTTTGAAAATTTCATCCCTAAGACGGTAAAATAGGGGTTTAAAAATCGAACAGAAAGTGAGAAACGCCGCGGGCAAAAGCTAGTTTAATATAATTTCATAGAATATGTTGGTTAATGATAATGAGCCGATTTGAATCAATTTAATACTCTATTTTATACCAAATTAATACATAATTGCATAAATGACTTCATTCGTTCATTAAAGTTTTTTTTAATTATTCGATGACAAGATAGCCCATGACTGCGATCTCACCTGATGGTAAGTGACAATGCAGTCTAAGACGGTAGCGGGCTAACTTGGAAGGGGTATAGCAGTATAAATTCAACCCATACCCCTAATCGGTTTGTACTCGCCATCGTGCCGGAACGCTAAATCGCTTGGCGGCACGTCTTTGACGGTAGGATGATAACTAGCCACAGCCAAAGCCTCCCATCAGACCAACAACTTTAGTACTCGTGTTGAGTTCAAATTACTGCTACAACCCAAATAGTTTTAAATTAGACAGAAGGCAATAATAGTACATTGTTACCTTAGGGATGAAAGTAACTTATTTAGTCCCGAGACGGGGTTTGGCGCCCGAGCATAGCGAGGGGGCCTATAGTTCGAGGGACTAAATAAGTCTTTATCCCGAGGTAAACACTGTGCTTTTCATTACGAATATAAGGAAAGTCAAAATAAAAATAGAAATTAGCTAAAGAAAATTGAGTGAACTTTATTTTACATAAATCAACAACTTTGGTGAGATATAGTCTATCTTTCTTCTTGTCTATGGATGCACTCGGGTATGTCGTGTTTCATTTGAATTCCAATAAAAATGTGACAACTAGTTTTTTTTAATTATTTGACAGCTGTCAGTTGAAAACGATTCTCCCTAGGGCTGAAAAGTATTACTTTCAACCCGCTTCTCAGGCAACTTCAGACCTACTTTCCGTGTATGAGTAATGAAAAATAAATTTCACACTGCGTTCACAATTTATTTCCGAACCATCGATTTGAACATTTTACCGTCATTTCTGCGGAGCGCGAAATTAAATGCAGCTCTTTTGGTGAATTCCAATATTGCTTGGTATAATTTATTTAACTGATATAATGATCTATGGTGAATAAATTCAAATGTTTGACTTTGCACATTCATCATCAAACAGATTTAACGCTGAAAACTGCCAGTTTTAACAGGGTTTAAATGAACATTTTGCAGTCTCATCTGATGAATATATTCATCATCTCAACTCATCGTCAGCTCACTTTATCTGAGTACGGGTCTCCTCTCAGAATGAAAAGAGTTCAGGCCATAGTCCACATTTACCAACAACCCTCTGTGTAGAGCATGCATGGAGGGCGACGAGACACCGCAACACGCACTGCTTAATTGCATTGGTACGCCCCTGACAAAAATACATTGGTTCTCCAGCAACAAAACCTAAAGTTTTCGCTGACCTTTATGACCTGAATTATTAATTCCCAAATTGCCACCGCCGGGAATCGAACCCGAGACCTCACAGTTATAAGACTACAGCGCTGACCACTGCGCCAGGGAGGTCGTTTGAAAACAGGAAGGAAAATCTCAGATGTTGATTTTCAACGTGAGGACACTACGATGGTTCCAAACGCACCCTGATCTAAGAAGAGCACACCATAAACTTTTAATCACGAAATTTAATCAGGTCTTCTTGCTTCGTTTCTGCGTGATTGAAGGTCAAACAAATACACTCTTGCATTTATAATAAGATATAGACATTAACCCATGTATAAGTAGATATACCTAGACCTTTTTTTTTTTTTTTTTTTTTTTTATTATCACCATACAAATATATACAAATTTTTTTCTTATAAACATACGAGAAACCACTAAGGTTTAAATTGTATGCAATAAGTCCATTCCGTTACACACAAATACTTATATAAAAACTAACATAACAACTTATCTAAAAAATATGATTTTAATTTATGTTTTAAATTGTATTCATTTAATTTTACCCTAACATTACTATCTAATTCATTTATTAGGCGAGGGATCATATATGCACTGGTGCGTGTACCATATTTATTTTTAGAATTAATAGTTTTTAAGGTTTTATTATTAACTCTGCGAGTATTACTTTTTTTTGGAATGATGTGTTGAATATTTAAATTAAAAAATTGCTCCTTTAGTAGCTGAAATTGAAATTTATCATGAATTGGCAATACATTACAATGCTTAAATATATAATTGTCATTCGTTTTTCCCAAAATTTTAATATTTAAAGGCACAATAGATTTTAAAATTCTAAGTTGTAGTTGATATATATACTGAAGGTGAGTTTTGTCAGTTCGTCCATAGCTGCTAAGACCATAAGTTATTATCGAGTCTGCAAGTGCATTGTAAAGCATCAATTTGACTTTATAATTTAAGCGCTTTCTAATTATATGCATATTTGCTAGAAAAGCTCTAAGCTTATCACATACATGCTTAATGTGTTCATGCCAGTTGAATTTGTGATCTATTGTTAATCCTAGATATTTATGAGATTTAACGACTTCAATAGCGGAACAGGAACAGTTGTACTGCGGGTGATGCAAGCAATTATGATCATGCGCTATTATTTTATTTTTTAATGTACTATTTGTCTTTAAATTAGGTGAATGAATATGAATTAATTTAGTCTTTTCTGAACTTAAGATTAAACCACTGTCATGACACCATTTATTTAAGTTATCGAAATCTTCCTGTAGCAGTAACATAGCATCATTGACATCTTTATTTGCTACAAGCATACATGTATCATCCGCATATTGGAAGGTGATACAATGTCTAAAAATTTTATTCATATCATTGACGTAAGCTATAAAATGCAGGGGCCCAAGTACGGAACCTTGAGCGGTGCCTTCGGTAACTGAAATTGATGAACTATAACTGTTGCAGATCTTAACGCGATAACTTCTATTTTTTAGATAGTCTTTACACCAATTTAAAAGCGGGCCACGAATACCTGTATTATCTAACCTTGTGATTAACTTATTATGATCCAAGGTATCGAATGCGCGGGAAAAATCAATGAATAGGGCCAGAACGTGCAGCTTTTCGTTCATCCATGAGTTTACCTGATCTGTGAAATCGGACAGCAACATTGTAGTATTTTTACCTGGTCTGAAACCGAACTGACTAGAGCTCAAGATGTTGTTTTTTTGATAAAATGAGTGAATTTTATTAGAAATATATTTTTCTGCAATTTTATCAATTGATGATGTTAGAGTAATTGGTCTATAATTATTAGTGACATCAAACTTACCTCGTTTATGAACCGGTCTAACGCATCCCACCTTAAGTTCGTCAGGATACGACTCAGTTTTGATACACATGTTAATAAATCTAGCTAATGGTTCCGAAATCCTGTTAGCAACCATCTTAATGTCCCGCATTCTAATACAGTCAAACCCTGGCGCTTTATCTGTATTTAACTTTTTTATTAAGTTATATACGACATCTGGAGTTGCCTTGTTAAAGTACATGCTACAGCAAGGCTCATTATTAGGCAAATTATTTAGATCATAACAATTATAAACATTTTGACTGCAATTCGGTAATATATTTTTTACAGTGGAGTCAAAATTGGTCGCAAAATTGTCGGCAATTTGCTCTGGTAATAAATTTTGTGATTTAAAAGCATTTAATACCACCTCGTCTATTGATTTTACCATTCTACCAGCGATATCATTTAAAATTTGCCATAATTTTCTTGAATTAGTAAAATTTTTTATTATTTTATTTTTGTAATAAGAATTTCTATAATATTCAGTTATTTTATTAACCTTATTTCTCTTTCTAGTATACTGTAATCTTAATAAAACATTATTCTGATCTTTCTTCCATTTATGAAATAGTTCATCCCGTTTATTACTCAAATTAATTATTTTTTTATTAATCCATGGTGCTAGATAGTAAAGTATCTAGTTCTACTATAGCTACCACTTTAGAACTTATACTGGTCCAATTAGATATTAACGGGCGTCTTGAGAATGTCCCTTGTAAATTTTACACTAACTTGTAATCTGCATGCCTCGGCTTGGCTAGTAAATAACTACTGAAATATGCCGTTATAAGAATATAAGGGTTGAAATCTGATACAAAACTGACTGACAGTTCAGACACAAGTCCATACGACTCTACCGTCATCGACGTAAACCGGCACGATAGTGTGCAGAAACCTTGCAGAAACCGATCAAGGCTACACCGCACAAAGAATACCTAGTACTCGTATGCGAGCTCGAGAAAATTTAATCTACGAACACTAATATATATCTCTTAGGTATCATATCTATATATATAAAATTCAAAGTCCTGACTGACTGACTGACTGACTGAGATATCAACGCACAGCCTAAACTACTGAAGTTAGAAACTTGAAATTTTTACAGTTGGTTCCTTTTATGACGTAGGCGCACACTAAGAAAGGATTATTGGAAATTCCACCCCTAAGGGGTTTAAATAGGGGATGGAAGTTTATATGAAACTCCGTCATTTTTCAAGTTGTTTTCATCAAAGTTGGTATTTGAGCTTTCAGTTAAAAATATAAAAGTACGTGTGTCACAGTTTTTGAAAATTCCACCCCAAAATCTAATTCCACGCGGACGAAGTCGCGGAGGCAAAAGCTAGTTATATTATACGGCTTTAATGTACGCATTCTAAAAATCACGTCGATCCGTTGTTTCTGCTGCTGTATGATTGAAGAACAATCAAACAAGTTAACACACTTTTTCATTTTGTACGTAAATAATAAAGCACCTTATCAGACATAAAATGTTTGTCTAAATTCTCAGCGTTTATTTACAGAAAATACTTACTTGTGTCGCCGCCACTAACACATGCCGACGGTTTGAATATTTGAGCAGGGACGTGTGTCACACAAATTGTGTTACACGGGGTAAGCACGCCACACCGATGTACTTGATGACTTATTAACTATCCAGTGCCATCTGACTTTCATTGTTTGACCTGCTTACATATTCTTCTGCGGAATTGTGTATCTACAACTTCGGTGTGTTATGTAGTCATATCCTCTAGGAATAACCTTTGGCTCCTACCCTTTATCAGTGTACTAAATCCATCACCGGCCCACCATATATTATGACACACACACAGTCACACACGCACATACACACACGTACAAACACACGCACATACGCACGCACGCACGCCACACGCACACACACCCGTAACTACCTAAACGTATATTTAAACATTTTTCAAATGTTTTTAAACACATAAGGACGGATTTATTTCCTTCAGAAATCGTTGGAGTGAATTAATTCTTACAATTCCATGCTACAGTAATCTTTTTCGAATACCATTCTAAAGTCCTAATTTCAGTCTTTGGAACTACAAAATAACGACGATTTCTCAAAGAAAAAAAATTCACTCAAAGAGCCAGTTGCACGGAACCTGGTCAGCAAGTTTAGCAGCATAAATAAGGCCTTTCAGCTCCTAACACAGCTTTAAATAAATGGTAAGACGTAAACAGCTTACGATGCATTAGTGTACAAAGCAAACGTAACGTTGTAAGGGTGACCGAATTCAATGGGCCAAATTGCGGTGCGACCAGCTCTGCAAATGGCTAACCTTGTTTGTGGTGCAAGGGAGCGGCTGACTAGGTGTTAATGACTCATGCTAACTAATAAATATTGGATCAACGTCGTACTAGTATGGTTATATAATATAATTAATGTGATGTGATGTAACAGTGTGATAGTTCGGCCATAAACAATGTCCTCCCGACCGAATCCGGCCACCGCGGCCAATCTCCACGGAAATTAGCCATTTGCGCGGAAGATATTAATATAGTGCACAAGTTTGTGCGCAAACAGGTGCACTCTCTATTCCTTTACTCTCATAGTCCGATGGGATGGAAATCCGACATGACCGGAGAAAGATCAGGCGCAGGACCGACGGCTTTACGTGCTCTCCGAGGCACAGGGGTGATTCACCGCCAAATTCCTAACTCCAGGCTAGTACTGAGAATTAGTTGACAGAAAAATACAATACATTTTTGGCCTGACCCGTTAATCGAACCCGGGACTTCGTCATCTGTAGTCGAACTCGCTAACTACTAGACCTACGAGGCAGAACAACTTTAATTCGGCTTAACACTGTTATTTTTTATTTAAAAAAGTGTATTACTAAATTTTCTTTTTTTATTAAATGATGTAACGTAGTTATGTGTAACATGTTATAAATGACAGCTTGAAATACGTATCAAATAAGAAGCTATGAGCGATTTCTAACGCCAACTTTACACTGCGAAATTAGTGGCATGAAATTAGTTTCATGACATTAATTTCATCAAAAATTTCACGTGTAAACTTCTAATTCCATGCATGAAATTAATGCATGCATCGTGACTAAGATAAACGAGCATAGTGACTTTGTGTTCTATTTTCCAGAAATTATATGAAACGCTCTCGCTTGTACCATATACACTTTGTATCTCCTAGGAAGACTGTAAGCTGTCGGGCACCACAGGAAATTGCGTGGAGCGTGGGGCGAGGGGCACTGACACATGAGCAAATAACCAAACAGAGACAAAGCTTCAAACAACCTTACTGTTTGGACACAGTTCGCATGTCAAACACCCTGTTGCAATGTATGTAAATGCTTAAATGCACTTCACGTCGTATGTAAAAGGCTTAAACTATACTGTCTATGGTTTTTCCATATCCGTTCTTTTTGTCTACGCCACCAACACGGAAGCATCTCTCATTTATCCCGAGTCCCAAAAAACCTGAATTAGAATCCAGATTATTCCTTGGTTCTACAGTCTGGAACCATACCATGGTGGTAGAAGTGGGTAAAGTGCCATAACATACACTTTTCTTATTTATATGCAGCTAAACAAAGCAGGCATATAGTGGGCGACAAGACTCCGGAACACATACAGCTTAAATGTAAGAGTGTCTCCAGCCAACATTAGTTATACTTTGGTTCTCCAGCAATACTCCATCAAGCCTTTGTCAACCTAGTTGGCATGCTTAGATTATGAAGTGAGTGGCTGGCTGGAGTAGTCCAGTGGGGAGAACTCACACAAACTGATATCACATTGCTTGTGGAAAAGAATTCCAGGAAGAAGAAAGAATCGAACTGTCATGCTGGATATACCGTTTTACACTGGTTTAAGACCACTCAATCAGGGCACGAGATTAGGATATATGTGACGCATGTAATTCTTTTTTTCTGCAGATTTTTATTTTATAGTTTTTTGAAAATTTCAACAAAACGTCTTTGTTGAATAACTATTTCATACTGTATTATAATGACGTTCGATCGTGGTCCATCAATAGACAATGATGGTTAAAAAAGTACTCGACTCTTCAATCTACAACTTAGCACAGAATGAAGAACCGGCAGAAGTTGAAAAGAAAGATACCACCACGAAGATATCTAGAAAATATCTAGGAGCCAGGAGCCACGAACAGTTTTTTTTTTTCATTATTACGAGTATTATACTCCTGTCGCAACCGTCCTACAATAGGTATAAACTTCGTAAGGTCTTTAAGGCTGTGCTTCTGTACAGCTACTTACTCGTGGGGCACGGGCAAGCGCTCACCGTGTTTATCGCAACAACACTAACTTACTCTCGTGTTAGTACGCTCTAGATTGTACCACGTCATCTTTGCACAGCGATAAACTACCTTTATAGTATCTACAGTCTACATTTATTAAATGTATTATTATTAGCTATACAAAAACCAAGTAAAGATTTGATCCATAAAAAAATTACTTTATAAAGGAATTTATATCAAAAAATGTCATACAAATATGGTAGCGCTTTGCTTCCTCGTTCCTGATACGCACCGCTAAAATTTGGAATGCCCTTCCGGCTTCCGTTTTTCCCTATAACTACAGTGTACAAAGTGAGTACCTTCAAGAGTGAATAATCATTTTTTACCACTTACCATCAGGTGTGATCGCAGCCAAGCGCTAGTCTATATATTTAAAAAAAAAATACATAATATTATATAACAAATTCGATACCCATCGGTACGGTAGGCGAAACTGTCAAAGTCAGTCAAACCTATACCAATTTTACTTTATACCTAACATGAGTCAGCCGGGAATCAAACCTTTCAGATAAAAATTACTTTCTGCACTTATTCAGCTTCAGCACGCCTTTTTCTTCAAAAGATCTTAAAGTCGGCGGGATTCGAACCCACATCTCTCTGGGAATCGCGCCCGATGTGTTAACCGTTACACCACGGCCGAACCACACGTCAGCCACGAAATTAGTGATTTGTATCTACTTTTTCAATCAGTTTTATAGCAACTTTTAGCGACATCTAGTAGCGACACATTACATCTACTAAAGTGTAGGTTAACACTTCAATAAAAAATAAAAAAAATATCTTAAAACGTTATTAGCACACAACTCGCTTTACTGCCACTTATTTTTTTAATATTCCGAGTCGTAATAACAGCTGCCTCACAAAAGTCGAATGCGCTACAAAATAATAATAAAAAGGTTTTTCAAAAAGCCCATTGTCAACTTCGGATTAGTTTCATAGCTGTTTAAACTTGTTTCTAAGAAAATTTAATTCAGAGTCGACTCGCTTCTCATTTCCTTGAGCGTGAATTGTTTAAAAGTTGCGTTTAGTTACATTACAGACGATACAGTTTATAACTTTTTTTACTACAACTTTCAGTTGAGGAAAAAGTATTCTCCGACTTCCTTTTTTTATTGCTGAAGGTTGTAGTGCTGATCGACTACTATTAAATTGATTAAATTATTCTTTAATATCACATAGGCTCGATGGATGCGGACTGAAAACTGAAAGTTTGATAGTTCAATCCCCACTTATTGTACTATATTTTGTATTCATAACACAGACTTTACCTCTATTTTGAGGGAGTCCCCCTCATTAGCAAAAAAAGGCTTTAAGTTTATTTCGAGGTAAGAGGGAAATATTACTAGTCAAGTTTCAACGTGGCTAATATTTTTTTTAAAAATTGTTTCCACTGGTTATAAAATTCGAACGTATTGTATGCTAAACTAGATGGTGAGTAAATTCTTGCTCGTTTCCCTCAGTATTGCTTGTGAGGTTGGATCATCAATATAAAGGGGCTGTCAGGAAGCCACTGGTTGACAAAAGTTTTTGTCCAACAGTGGGCATGCACTGACTGATGTGATGATAATGAAGACATTGAGTTTAATTGCTTAATTCTCAAATAAGAATCATCAAGCGTGTATTGGAGACGCTCCATAGTAATAGGCTTCTATAACAGAAAAGCAGTGTAATAAATTCAATGGATGCCTGAGATTCCGAGATGCTGACAAGCACAATATGGACATAATGTTCACCGAGTGTAAATGGGTAATACTGGTACAATGTATTTGCTAATACCGTTGTGAATCAGACTAAGCCTGTATTATGATGTAGGTATAGTCAGCCGGACTATACTAAGAACTGTCTCTTCAGTGGGGCTAGTATTAGATTTAACACGATTGATCGTATTCGTATACTATGATATTAGCGTCAAAGTAAAATGAACCTTAATGGCATTGAATTAAAGTCACAAATTCAGTACAACCGATTTTAGTTTGGAGCGTATCCGTATACGTAAAAGTATAAGAATGCACGTACGAAACTCAGCTCTAATTTGAATGTGGTTATGGTTCATTTTACTTTGACGCTAATGTACTAGTATACGAATACGATCAATCGAATTAAATCTTATACTAACCCCACAGAATGCTAAATGATTAGTACTCTCTACGTATCATTCAGTAGCACCGTATTTACTATTTCTTAGGGTCGTAGCCCTTTAGATTAATCACATAATGATAGTGATTTCTTTAGATGATATCTCATGCTTTGGAAGGTCTGCCAATTTGTATTGGGCTAGCATGGTTGATTATGAGCAACTCTTCTCTTACGAGTAGTACTGCGCTCAGTAGTGGGCCGTTTATGACGATTATTATGGTCTGGTGGGAGGCTTTGGCCGTGGCTAGTTACCACCCTACATACCGTCAAAGACGTGTCGCCAAGCGGATTAGCGTTCCGACACGATGGCGCGTAGAAACTGATTAGGGGTATGGGTTGAATGTACACTGCCATATCCCTACCATTTTAGACTGCATCCTCACTTACCATCAGGTGAGGTTGCAATCAAGGACTATCTTGTAATCGAATCCTACTTATATTATAAACGCGAAAGTTTGTAAGTATGGATGGATGTTTGTTACTGTTTCACGTAAAAACTACTGAACCGATTTGGCTGTAATTTGGCGTAGAGATTTGGCACATAAGCTACTTTTTATCCCGGAAAATAAGAGAGTTCCCGCGGAAATTACAAAACCTTAATCCACGCGAACGAAGTTGCGGGCATCAACTAAACTAGTAAAACCATAAAATTAATCTATTGCAGTATCTTTTAAAATATTTTTCCAAGTATAAATCTTTTAGGCAAATAACATCATGGTGACGTGTAGAAGCGAGATGAAGAATATCTTATTATTCGTAACGTGAGTTGGAAGCTTAGACTTAAGCTAAGGTATAAGGCATGTTGCACTGAGTCCTACCCAGATTTCACTTACTAACGCAATGGTAGAATGTATGCAAATCTCGGCCTTACATTAGGATTTACAGACAGAGCTCGTGTCTTTCTGTACGCTTTTAACACCCGACACAAAAAAGCTAATGCTCTACTCTCGAGATACTAACAGACAGGTATTATTTGTTTATCTATCTATTGTCTCTAGTCGGTAGCATTTTCCACTGTGACTGACAGGACTTTTTTTGGTGGGAGGATTTGGCTGTGGCTACCATCAATACAATATGTCGCCAAGCGATTTATCGTTCCAGTACGATAGCGTATAAATATCGATTAGATAAAATAAGCAATTAACACTGGCTTTTACCTTTTGTCTCAACAAAATAAGTTTGTTGTTTCTTGTAAATCATTGAATATTTCATCTATATTCTATATATAAAATTCAAAGTCCTGACTGACTGACTGAGATATCAACGCACAGCCTAAACTACTGAAGTTAGAAACTTGAAATTTTTACAGTTGGTTCCTTTTATGACATAGGTGCACACTAAGAAAGGATTATTGGAAATTCCACCCCTAAGGGGTTTAAATAGGGGATGGAAGTTTATATGAAACTCCGTCTTTTTTCAAGCTGTTTCCATCAAAGTTGGTATTTGAGCTTTCAGTTAAAAATAAAAAATGTACGTGTGTCACAGTTTTTGAAAATTCCACCCCAAAATCTAATTCCACGCGGACGAAGTCGCGGAGGCAAAAACTAGTATGTTATATAATGTTTAACTTATTATGGACTGCAACAACAGAAAATCTACACAAATATAAAGTATATTACTTTTCACCTAAGCATATTCTTCCAATTATTTCGTCAGTAAGCCGAGCGCAGAGCTAGTCGGGAATTCGCTCCCAACATTTTTCTTTCAATCGCAGCCCTGACAATAAATCTCATAACTTATTTATTGTTCGAGTCCGTGCGGGGCCTGTCAAAATTAAGGGTATAAATCTTCGCTTGCTCATTTCTTTGGGAGTCTCAAATCAGGTTGCGAATTAAAGATTCGCTTCTTATCCTCCGAGAAAATATCGTTTGTTTACGTTCTGGAATTGGCTGGAAGTTAATCGCAACTTTGCACTTTACTGTTTGATATAATATTATTATATGGTTTCGTTTGTATGGTTGCAAAGTTTGTTCTGGTTGTTGGTTTCTCTGGCACCTTTATTTTCAGAAGTACCTACAAGTAATTCACGTTTCGAAATTCACTATCAATATTTGTCTTTCTATCTCGAATTATACACCAGCACTGGTAGCATGGGCGGGAGAAATTTTATCCCCGGGAAAAGGATAAAACGTTTATCCCCTCGCTTAGCTTTATCCACCCGTCGAGCATGGGCACAGCGGTGGAAATAACACTCAGTGGATATACTTACAGAATATACATCGCCTTCTCGGTCGCCATGCTTTAGCATTAAGGAAAAGATAATTTTATCCCCTGTCAGTGGATAAAATCGGGGGATAAAACTTTTATCTCCTGCCCATGCTACCAGTGCTGATCCCAATCATTTATCACAACACATCAGTGGCACATTACTAAGCACAGGTCTCCTCTCGAATGAAAAGGGTTTAATCCATAATCCACCACGCTGCTTAAGTGCGGATTGGGAGAATTTACACATCTTGGAGAACTCTCAGGCATACAAGTTCCCTCACGATGTGGAGGTATAGTTGAGGAACTGGAGAGCGATATAAGAATCTTCTAACTAGGGAAAACTATATCCATAAATTTTTTAAATTCATATTAGCCAAGCTGAACTTGTCATAAAGTCTTCTCCAAATGAGCGAAAAGCTTGTGTTAGGAGTGGGTAAGACAATAGTGCAAGCAGTGGGGCTTGAACCTGCGACCTATCAGTTTTCAGTCCAGACCTTAACCGTTGGGCTATTGAAGCTTAAACTATAGATTTCTGAGGAGTTTTAAAACTTTACTCCACGCAGACGAACTCGGGCCAAAACCTAGTTTACAAAATAAGATTTATAATTGTTTACGTACCTGCTCAAATTCACCGGAATTGAAGATGCGATCTAAAATTATGTACTCTAAACTGGCTTTCAATGAAACTCCCCGATGAAAACGAAAAGTTAATTTATTTATCGTAGTCCAAGGAACGGATTTTGTGAAATATAACAGAACCTTGGCGGACGACGTCTTGGCAACACCATCCCGTGATTAAAATCTGCGAAGCGTGTTCGAGATAATCTGGCATCAAACCAATAGACCCGGAGCAAGATATTGTATCGCTAAGTCTGAATAAAAAGGAATGATCAAAAATAATGGTATCTTTTGTAATGCCTTCGGAGTTATGCGTTGTGCCAATATTTTTCGGTAATACCTTTTTTTCTACAGTTGATCGGTGTTTGAAATCAAATACCAATTATTGCCAAGGAGACTTTAATGAGGAATTTTATTTTTAGCTTTTACAAAGAATAATTGAAGCGTCAAAATGATCTACAGAAAGAGAAGATTGGCGAGTTTCTTAGGGAAGTTGTGCCTCAAATTATTAATCAACGAGAGCACTAAAAAAAGAGAAATTTAAAATTTTAATACACCCACGACGTAAAACGTAGCCGTATTATCGATATAATTTTCGTTTCTGTGTGTGTGTGTGTGTGTGTGTGTGTGTGTGCGTGTGTGTTGTAATTGTGTTTGTGTATAAAACACACAAAAACTAAACCTTTGCTAAAAGCATTTAATATATTCGAACCGTTTCGGCCGTTCGGTCGTAGGAAACACCAATGCGTCGCACGTTTCCCAAATCGATTTGATATCACTTTCAAATACCATGCTAGATCGATTTTATATTACTCACACGTAAATAATAAAATTAAAAAAGTTAATAATTGCTTGTTTGTCCGATGTAATATTTCTTTATCTATAGTATAGATTCTATACTATAATACATTATTTAGGAACACGATAATGTCTGGAACTACCAGTCGGATTTGAAAAATTCTTTTTGCATTTGGTAGCTCAATTCTTGAGGAAGGTTATAGACTATTCAACATCATGATACAACTCTCAGAAGTCGAACAAACATACCGAGAAAGAATAGCGCGGGTGAGCAATCCGATGCGGAGAGTCAATGGCCGATAGCGTTCCCCCGAAGAGAACCGAAGTAGAGTCGAACCGAAGGTTAATTTTTTTTTTTTTCGGAAAATCAAAGAATTCGCGCGGGAATATTAAAAACTAAATCCACGTGGACGAAGTCGCGAACATCAGCTATGTAGTCCTATTATCCTTATTTAAGTATTATTTTATTATTAACTAGAAGCCCGCGCCGACTTCGTCCGGGTTGAAAATTAAATATTTGTTCTTGTGAGCTTCTTATAGGAGACGATTGTCAATAAGATCACCACAGGAACCACACGAATATCCCACACCGATACCCGCCACCGTGCCCCGCCGCGCCAGCCGGCACCATTTTATTATTTTGTCAAATATTAATTTTCCGATAACTCCTAAGATATTTATTTAAATTGTATAGTGTACAGGGCAAATATGTTCTAAATTAAATACTTACGATAATAAACATATTTATTTAGATATAGATTGACATCACATCGGTTAAAGAAGCTTCGAAAATAATTCATTATTTTTAATCAAAATTTGAAAGATAGAAATGGTTACTGTAAGTTATCCTTAGAATATAGACATATGCTATCGCGGACTTTTTTTTAGAACTCTTTAAGAGAAACAATTCACCCATACATCATTTTCATCCAATAACAGTATATGAACCAGCGCACGCCTTGAAAACGTTTAAGAGTCAAAAAAATTTCAGACTTCTTTAACAAATTTGCCCATAATATCTAGCCATAATACATTTATTAACATAATTATAGCCTATAACCATCTGGAATAATGTACCTTTGAAATGGTAAAAGAATTATTGTAATAGGTGCGGTGGTTCCAAAGTTTGCTCCGGACATACATACAAACTCACAAAATTCGCGCTCTCTCTTTATTATAATAGTATAGATAGTATAGATATTATAAATGCGAAAGTTTGGATGTATGGATGTTTGTTACTCCATCACGTCGCAACGACTGAACCGATTTTGCTGTTTGGCACATAGATAGATTATAGTCTGGATTACCACATAGGCTACTTTTTATCCCAGGAAATAAGAGAGTTCCCGCGACAATTAAGAATTCGCGGGCATCAACTAGTATTATATAAGCCAAAAGAGCAATGATGTAGTTGTGTTAATGTCAGAGTTGTTCGCTCTTAACTTGGAAACTAGAACCCTAAAGCCTTAAACCGGTGTATCTATATACATTATACATATACATCTTGTGCTATTAGTTGCGATGCCAAACATCATTATTTCACATGGCAAGATGGCTTCGGGAACTCTGTATGATGTTTATTATTTTGATTCTCATTTTAGACGGAGATTGCTTTTATGGCAAATGGCGCTCGGTACATTTTCTTCGTGTGCTATCTCCGAATTTTTTGAATTTTTATACTTATTTATTTTTTCAAGAAAATTGTGAGTGAATTTTAAAATTAATTGCAATTGCGTTCTTTTTATTACTTGAAACTCAATTTATAAATAATTTAAAACTTGGACGCGTATAAAAATTAAAAGCTTTGAAGTCAAACAATATATTATGCTCGAAAACGACAAGCTTCGCGAACCGGACATAAATTGAAAAATAGTATAGTATGTAGTGTGTAGTATGTTTGTATTGTATGGTCATTATTCCTGGTAAACTCTTTAATAAGAAATTTTTGTCAACCAAAATTTATTTTAGCAGCTGGATATATGTTTACTTGAGGTTATTTCAAAAATTATTATGAATGAAATATATTCATTGGAGGTACATTATAATTGACTGACTGATCTATCAACGTACAGCTCAAACCACTGGATGGATCGGGCTAAAATTCGGCATAAACTATTATGACGTAGGCATCCACTAAGAAAGGATTTTTGAAAAATCAACCCCTAAGCGGATGAAATAGGGATTTGAAAAATCGAATTTAACGTGAGCGAAGCCGCGGGCAAAAGCTAGTCACCTATAAAAGGTAGAGCAAACCATAGTAAATAGCTACAAGTAATTTCTAAAGTATTTCACGCTCTGAACTACAAATGTGTATCACAAGTGTATATTCGATTCAGGAAACAATTATCTGATAGTGCCGTTTGTTCTGCGGTTGCGGTTATCACATTAATTTATTGTTTCTACCCTCACCCCGCACCTCAGGCGACGGGGAAATTGCTCAACATTAAGCCACTATTTTTACCACTGTTGATTTATAGGTGCCTGGAACATTTTTCCCTCTTTGAGAACCTGCGGGGCTCGATTGTTATTATTACAACGTTCTGGTAAATTATAAGGAGAAAGAGGAGAAGGGGCCTCGTTATTCCAACGATTAGTTTGTTTGACTACGGATCATAATGTTCGAGATTTTAGTCCATAGGCCTCTTCTAGGTAGAGCCAACGTTGCCTATAATGCCATTCGCGTACACTTTTTTTTATTCGTTGATAAGATAGTCCTTGACTGCGATCTCACCTGATGGTAAGTGACGATGCAGTCTAAGATGGTAGCGGGTTAACTTGGAACAGGTATGGCAGGGTAGGCCCTCTAATCGGTTTAGATACCACATCTAGCCACGACTAAAGCTTCTCACCAGACTTCCACTTTCCGGATGTCATCGCTCCACAAACCCGGGGGAATTTTGATGAGAACGTTTTATACGTGAACCTATAAAAAGTTATTGGGTTTTTTCTGTATAAAAATTCAGTAGCAGCACTAATTTAGGAAATCGTTAATCGACCGTATCTTGAAGCCACATTAAGCCGTTGGTACTGGGCCTGATCTCGCTATACATATAATCATGTCGAATTTCCGTAACATGCATAGTACTTCTTCTTCTTCTTTATAAACCGATAGATGTCCACTGTTGGACATAGGTCTCATGCATGGACCTCCACAGCTTCTATGAGAGTGCGACATGGTACTATGTGGATGAAAAAGAAAGTGCATCTATTGTTTGTGCACTATATTATCTTCTGCGTGGTTGGCTTGTCTCCGTTGAATAAAAAGATCATTTTCTATTTTCATTCCACTCACCGATGGTTTTCTGGTAGAGATTGCTCTTTTAGCAATAAGGTCGCCTTTGCATACGTAGTTTTAAGTTGAATTTATTTTTGTTTCTTTCTTGTGTGCAATGAAGTTTTTATCTATTTTTCATCTAAAGTTATTTCCATATGAGCTGTTTCTAAATTACAGTAAATCTCAAATAAGTTATTACAACATGTAATTAATTTTGTTTTATTAGTAAAATTGTATTGTATGCAATTTAATATTAATGATTGTAATTTAATATTCATTATTTTCAGCGGTTGATAATTAATGAAGTGGCTTTAAATATAATCACCGTGCAATGAATAGTAATAATCAAACTAGTAATACAAAACTAATAGTATTAAACTATGAACTAAGTCCGTCGGATTGCTCATGCTAGCGCTCGTGTGAATAACCTTTCATTTTTTTTAATAATTTTTAGTTTTCTTTATGAAAATCCGTTGCGAATAAATAGAGTTGCAGATACATTGAAATATAAAAGAAGTCATACATAGATGGTCTGTCTATTGTGTAGACGACATTTATACTTCCTATATTATAAATGCAAAAGTTTGGATGTATGGATCGATAGATGGATACTTCTTTGCGATTGTGTTAAAGGCAGGTAGATGAAAAGGTGGTAAATTTATGACGTGTCATAAGAGCTACAAGTTAGCCTACATGAAATAAATAAATTTTGAATTTGAATTTGAATTTGCAGACCCTTAGAGTATTTATTTGGGTAAATACTTGGTAAATATGTCAAGTACGAAGAATAAAAACGTCTTATTAAACAAAAAACTGCCAAAACGATTTATTAGATAAATACGGTAGACGATGCATGTAGGTAAGCTCTTAAAGTATTTATTTGGTTAAGTAATATGTTAACTATAAGAACACATGGTTTTCGGTATTTGCAAGTACATAATATAAGTATTAGTATAGGTAAGCTTTACAAATAAATATAGGAGACGCTTTAATTTATGTTTTGTCTAGAAATTGTACAAGTGCCATTTATTTGAGACAGAATTAAAACGACACCAACGAGATTGTGTTCAGAAATCGGAGTATTTTAATTTAAGGCCTTCCTTTAGGCTCCTTTGTTGATTATTCAAAGCAATGATATTAAGCAAACAAAGACTTCTACTTAAGTATACAAGAACATAGATGCTGATGATTACGGCCACGTGTAAGATGGTCACAATAAATATCTTATATATCTGATATAACAAATCACTAAGAAACCTTGTAAAATTGAGGCTATCAGTAAATTCGTAAATCAGTGCTATCAGTGCAATAAAACAATGGCTGCTACTTACAGAGAACAAAATAGCAAGCAAGAGCATTTTACATTAAGGCTAAGTAATAAGTATCCTTGTTCACAAAGCCGTGTACTCCATTAAAAGAGTGGACAAATTTGATCTTTATCTCACTCGGAGTGGAATTGAGGATACGAATTAGAAAGGGTTTAACAATGGGAAAAATATTGAGACAGTATTCCTTTCTAAATTTGAAACGGCAATTTTAAAATATTTCAAAGATTTTTCATACTATTATGGGTCTTATACCTAATAATGATTATAAAGCTGTTTTTATAAATCTATAGGAAGGTCACGAGGTACCAGAACATATACTGTTTAAATATTGGAATGTATCGGAACAACGAAAGTTTTATAAATGGAATGGAGTAGAATGGACTCTACAGCAACACTCCCTGAATTACTCGCTGACCTGCCCTGCTTGGACACCTAGCAAATTGCCGCCAAACTAGGATCCTCAAACTTTGTCCCCTAAACAATGGGAAGCCAATCTTTCATCCGAATATATACAGCATCCTTCCTAATATCCTTTATCCTTATAAGATTATAAATGCGAAAGTGTGTTTTTTTGATATAGTTACATTTGTAGATAGTTTGTTGATTTTTCCTTCAATAACGCTGCAACAGAGCTACGGATCGACGTGATTTTTTGCATGGATATAGTTGAGGACCTGGAGAGTGACATAGGCTACTTTTTATCCCGGAAAATCAAAGAGTTCCCGCGGGATTTTAAAAACTAAATCCACGCGGGCGAAGTCATTGGCATCAGCTAGTTCAATATAAGGCTTACTACCTCAGATTTGAAGCTGCCTTGAAAGAATTTAACAATCAAAAAATATTGAACGATATTCGACGATATAAAATATAATGGAATTTTGATTTAGGAAACATTTTGGAAGAAAATCGAGAATCTGGTATTCAAATTTGAACGCCCCATACTTTACAATGATGGGTAGCCTAGAGGCGTTGGTTTACGTGCTTTACGTAATATTCCAATAATTGTCTGAATTTCTTCGCTTATACTTTCAATAGCCTCGATTCTTATATTTTTCTCTGAACTTTTCGAATATCTGAATATTTTTGTTATGAATAGGTATTGTTAAACAAGAAAACGTTTTAAAACTATAACCCGACTACGGAAAATTGTATGCACCATCCGTCGCATTAATTATGATCACCTCACCCGGACCATGAGGAATCTAATGCACCTCATTCATCAAAATCGGCTCAGTAGTTTAGATGCTTCGGTGGAAATACACAAACTGCTACCTTTTGGTAGTACCTAATTTGGTAAAACCCAATAACCTTTCCTTAACCTTAGTGGTAAAAAAAGACGAAAAGCAATTTTAATTTTACGAGTATATAATTATAAATATCCCTTTGCACTATTGTCGTACCCACTCCTTTAACTATAACTTTTCAATTATTTGGAGGGAAGAGGAGAATATTAGTCAAGATGAGCATAGCCAACATTTATGTATAGCTATTTACATTTTATATGATTCGGATGTCATCTCCTTTACATGACATTCCACTAATTATATCTTACAGGGCGAGTTACAAAAGGACATGTTAATAAGCCAAAACAATTTTATGGCTTGAGGCGAACAAGCGCCGATCTTTGTTTATCTAGAGCACGCTCCTCCATACGATATTTTATTTTTAACCAACTTCCAAAAAAGGAGAATTTTCTCAATTCGTCGGAGTCTTTTTTTTCATCAGGTGAAATCACAAGCAAGGACTTTCTTGTCAAAAAAAAAATTGTGTAATCGTTCTTAGATTTTGTGTACGCTATAGCAATTTAAACTTAGTTTATTAGTTCAAATAAGATACAAACTCGGTTTTTTGGACTGATGTGGTTTGTTTGATGTGTGAAATTTTTTCAGATTTCTTCTATCTTTTATCAATTAATTAATTATTTTCGTAACCCGACCTATAACCTTGGGGGTTAAAAGATCGAAAATTAATTATAATATGGAACATTTGAAAACTCTACAGTGTTCTGGATTCTAATCCTATTTTAATTAAAAATAACACGCATGAACTAATTAACGTTAATCCAACTGCTAGGCAAAGGCAGGGATTTTCTCATAACAGAGGGATGTAGACTACAGAGCTTAGCAAATCACTCTTGAATTTATTTCAATTAAAGAACAAAAGTTCCTTGCTAATTATATATTTCCTATTTTTAATTTAAGCCTAGCGCTTGACTGCGGTCTCACCTGATGGTAATTGAAGATGCAACCTAAGATGTTGCGCGCTTGCCTAGAAGATGCCTATTCACTCTTGATTTTAAAATATCCAAGTTGTAGACAGTTGGAAAAACGGAGCATTGTATTGCGGTGCGTATTAGGAACAAGGAAGGAAAGCGCATATTTACCAACAAACAATTGTAATCACTATTATACTGTACCTTCCCGGCAGCCTAACCCCAGAACCTTGCTTTCGTAGAGAGATGGATGGATAGCTGTTTAACGTTTTGTCGATTTGTGCGACAGAGACTACACACTACGGTCTCTACGATACCGAAACCAGCTGATATGATTATACCGAGTACTGTACATCTTTTGATTAACTGTTCTCTATTTCCTTTACCTTAAAGAATTCTAACATTACAACAAAAACAAAATTTGCAAAATCCACAGGAAGCGTACGTGCTTTTAGCATCATAAAAGCTGCAAAACGTACAACAAAAAAAGCATTTTACCCTTCTCTGCTATCCAGTGATGTCAGCAGCATCGAATGTCAGTAAAAATACATGATACAAAGTCACGTCATTGCTGACTTCTGCTGATGCCATCAGCATTTCATGCCACGAGCGATTTGCTCTTATTCATTGGATAGTTCCATTCTCCATCTCCGAAGAACTTCACGAAAATAGTTGTCCCATTTGACCTGACCATACGTCCTTTCAAACTAAAGAAAATTGTATATTGAAATCGGTCCAGATTTGTCGGAGTTATGGAGTAATATTGCCAAAAAAATTTAAAAAAAAAATGCGCGTCGAATTGAGAAACTCCTCTTTTTTATAAAGTCGGTTAAAAAGAGAGAATAATATTACGTGACATCTGTTGGTCATACATTTTGGTTCCCGTTGAAACAGAACTTAGTTGCGTTCCAAGTTGCATTTTCAATAATAGTGCATTCTTTTGAATCAGCGTCCAAAAGGACACTTGGCATGCTATGGTTTTCAGATTTTAACCCACAAAGACATCTTCCGAAAGCGGTCGGGATGCCAAATATAATATCATTATTTCATATTCCAAGATGGCTTCGGAAACGCTGCACGATGTTTATTGTTTGATTCTCGTTCTAGACAGGGATTGCTTTTGTAAATTTGGCAAACGCTACGCTCCGGCCGTATGGTTTAGGTGCTTCTCTTGTAATGTTTGTTAAAGAACTAGCAGCTGCCAGCTGTTTAGGCAGATAATTGCGTATATTTCTGTTTAATTAATGGTATCTCCAAAAATAACATGCAAAATGTAGGTTCCTATAAAGTACTCATAGCACACATCCAGTTTTCAGTTACTCATGTCGTTTGAGTAACCTGGTCTTCCATTTTTTTAAATGGAATTTTTTTCTGCATCATTACCATACTTATTAAAACTTCGTGTGCTCTGAATTTCTAAGTAAGTATCATTATTTATGAGTAAATGAAATGGGTTCACATTAGGGACGGATAAATTCACAAATATCGAGCAAATTTTACAATATTCGTAAATACCTACTAGAAAATCTGCCATAACCAGTTTTACGTCACTGCTCCACAGCACAGTAATCACGCAATCACCCAGTCTCGGTTATATTTGGCGAGCTATTAGGAAAGCGTGCGATATATTTTTCATTTAAATTGTATTATATTGTATTTTTTTTAAAAAGAGCAACTACTGAGTTTCTTGCCGGCTCTTCTCAGCAGAATCTGCATTCCGAACCGGTGGTAGATTTATGACGTGTCATAAGAGCTACAAGTTAGCCTACATGAACTAAATAAAGGACATGACCAGTGGAGCAAAGGCCTCTCGCCTAGGTTTCAAAAATCAACGTGCAGCAAAGATTGTTTTATTTTTGGAATTCTTATATTCTATAGTTTTCAGATAAAAAACTTTCAGGGGTCTAAAGGCTCGGAAAAATGAGAAAAAAAATAGAAAAGTTTTACGGAATAACTCTGCCTTTCGATACTAGAGGGCGCTAATTATTGTGGTTATCAAGTCTAAAATGTTAAAATCAACGTGCAATAATAATAGTTTTATTTTTGTAATTGTTATATTCTATAGTTTTCAGAGATGAAAGTTTTAGGAGTCTGAAGCCTTGAAAACTGAGAAAAAATAAGAAAACTTTTCAAAAAATACCTCTCCCTTTCGATACAAGATGGCGTTAAGATATGTTTATCGAGTCGTAAGAATAATTTTCTGCTATTAAACATGCCATCTATGCGCAAAGCTGCTTAGAAAAAAATTGCTTAATATTTTTGTACAGATCCTAGGACACGGAATAATACAACTTTATTTGCACGAATAATTTAATTTTTCAATAGACAAGCGCTATCTAGTGTCGCGAAGCGGAATTTCTCTTTATTATTTAAGTGCGCGATACACATGCTTGTTACTCGCACAAAAGTATGCCAGTTACAAGCAATAATGAGCTACTCGCATGTGTATCGAGATTCTGCCAGTAACTCACGTGCCAGAGCAAAGCATACGAATGGCTCGCAAGCCGTTTGATTTTTTCCCCTTGAAGGGAAGTGGGACGGGAGATTCGTATTGCCAGCTACAAATACGCGAAACAAGGGGCTGATTCTGTAACTCAGTGCCTATCAACGACGATAGGCATTTTTTATCCATTGAAGGTTTGAAGAGAAATATGATTTACTTTTTCATAGTAAACCTTCAATGGATAAAAAATATATGTCAGTGGCTTTCATTTTTTGATAGGCACTGAGTTACAGAATCGAAGGCAGGTCGTAACGTATTTGCTTGTAAATCGCAACTCTCAACTATCTGCCAAGATCTTATTAATTTTTGTGCTTGTTTTTTGCCTAATATAATTGCGAGTTGTATTGTAACACTATTTATTTCTTCATTTTGTGAACTTCAACTCGCATGTCACTGGCAAGGTCATTCGCAAGCATGTATGTCACGCGCTGATATTCTGTCAGTACCTGGCATGCCAGCTTACCAGCACCTAGCATACCATCCACTAGCATGTGTATCACGGGCATTAATACAAATGAGCGGAAATTGAAGTATGAAGTAGTGCATTAAAGAGAAAGCGGAAACAATAAACATTCTGTTTTTTTTTTGATATTTTAAATCATGCCTTTATCGGAATAATAAATCCATAGTAAATTAGGCCTCAATTTTTTAATCTTTCTGTAAAAGCTGTAACCTTGCACATTTTCCCCATCCCAAGGGCAATCACTGGTCATGTCCTTTTGAATTTGAATTTGAATTATCGTTTTTCTTCTTTTTTTAGCTTTTGATTAGTAATACCACTTGTGAGCATATATTGTGAGCTTAACAAATCAAAAACTCTTTATAAATACGATTCGAAAGCACTTTGTAAAAGTTTGTATTTGAATTAAATAGCGCTAGTCTATATATTTAAAAAAAAACATTATTCTAATTCTAATGGATGGTAATATAATCGTTTTAAATCAATCAGGTACATATTTACCCGTTTTTGAAACCATTATAAAATAGTAACATGATACAGAAATCCTTTTTGGGGTGAAGTATATGCTTTTAAAATAAGATTCTTACAAAATTTTTCATTTGATACATTACAGGAATTTAACAAAAAAGGCTATTACACAATTACCGTAATGAATTTCTGATAATAATATGTATTAAATATTATAATATCTATCATTACAATGATATGGAAGGAGTCGACATTGTCACATATTTCCGGATAATTTCGATTTAATTGTAATTTCGAAGAGTTAAAGAATAGCGTCCGAGCTTATTGCAAAACCGACAACTACCGGCAATTAAGCGTTGAAACTCAATTACATCAACTTTGAAGAAAATCCTCGGTTACAGTAGCGAGCATTAAAAGTGAAGTGAAATGATCGAAAATATAGCGCTCGCACGCGACTATGCTTAGCGGTTACGTGCAGGAAATTTTAACTTCCACCGCCTTTTATGTTTGCGCATATTTTGCTATCTTTAGATAGGTACTAAGATAATGATGTCAAACATGTACAGTTGTACACTGATATTGTTGCACCGAATGTAGACGCATTTTAGTTTTAGCATGACGTTATTGCAGCCGATGTGCGATATCTAAAATACTATATTTTCTACGTACTACTATTTATTATATTAGGTAACTATTTCCTACGCACTACTCTTTTTTTTTATTATTTATTATGTTAACTATTTGCTACATAGTACTATTTATCGTGACTAACAGCCATCCGAAACCTTTGGATCCACGGAAGACCAGCGCTATGCCTGTGCTTTTCCCACAGGGATAGGATATGCTGAGTGGAGTCCATTTTGGGACCACACATAATATTTATTTATTTTTTGTTCTGTATCTCTTTCTGTTATTAACTGTGCTGTGTGTCTCAAATAAATGCTTTTTCTTTCTTTCTAAAAGGAACCTGCCTCGCTTGGTGTGAACGCGGCTGCTTTCGTACGTCTTTGGAAAACCGTTATAACGACTATCTTTGTTTCGCACATATAAATCTCTGTTCTATTCATATTTATTGAGCAAAAACATTGAAACACGTGATATACAAGTCTGAGGAAAGAAATTAAATTTTGATCGTATTCGACTCAGCAGCTGCGCCGTATTCTCTATTATTTATTATTATTGTTTGCTATAAGACGTCAAAGTTTCGCATACAGAGAGCCTAATTTTGTTATGCCGCTACGTTCGTTCAGGTAATACATATTACTAACGCTTAAAGCAGTATTATTTAAATTTTGTTTTGCGATGTCGTATATTATAATGACAACCTGAAAGTAATTACTTTAAGGTTGTCATCAAAAAAGTGTATTAGGTTTTTCTGTCAAGAAATTCTCAGTGCAAGCCCGGAGTTAGAAAGTTGGCGTTGACATTTATTTACTGATATTTACCATCCATGTTACCATTGTCCCTACTATGTATAAGAACTGTAAAATAGTAGAATAATATAAATACTTCATGTATTTGTTGCTACACCCAAACAGCAAAAAAATGTTCAGAGAAAAAATAATTTTTGAGTTTATCTCATCAACTTTAAAATCTATTGTAACAACCGCAGAGCGACCTTTTCATTATTTTAGTAAAAACCAGCGAAACTTTTAATTTTCCGTTTCTAGCCTTTCATTAATTAAAATCGCTAGTTATGCCAACTATCCTTAGTTCGCCCTCTTTTCTTGGCTGTAATAAAATTAAAACAAATTCAAGATAAACGCTATCTTTTTTACATTCCTCCTTGAAAACGCTGTTTGACTGGTTTATTAAAATACTAGCTTTTAAACGCATCCTTGCTCACATTAAGTTCGATTTTTCTACCCTCTCTTCTTTTTGTTCTCTTTATCAATCGATAGACGTCCACAGCTGGACAAAGGACTTCTAAAGGCCTCGGTATACGTGAAAACTTTGAAAGTACTTAGGTACTTTTACCTACCTTTTATCTCGGAAAAATAGAGGTTTCCCGCGGATTTTTTATAAACGTAACTCCACGAGGAACGTCGCAAGCAAAAGTTAGTTATAATATAAAATTACAAACGCGATTTAAACATTCCATTTTAATTACGTTTCAAAGATTTTCTTTATCACAAGGCGGCAGTGAGCTAAGCTACCTACTCGGCATTGGAAAAACCCAAGAGAGTATGACGGAAAAAAGATTACATCTAACCCTTTTTTTGGAAGTCGGATTAGGACGTGGGTCGTTGGGGTAGGTAAGTAGTATTAATACGGATTTATATGATTAAACTCAATGTTTGTATTCGTACTTAACCGACTTCCAAAATAGGAGGAGGTTCACAATTCGTCGGAATGTTTTTTTTTATGTACATTCCCCTATTACCCGAAAACGCCTGGAGCGATTTGGAAAATTATTTTTTTATTTGAAAGGGTGTACTTCCCAGGTGGTCTCATAGTCATCAGGTCGGAATCTGATGATGAAACCCTGAAGAAATCGAAGGAACTCTTCAAATTTTATAGGCACAATTAATATACTCGTAGGTACTTTGTAATTAATCATAATATTTTACTTTTTTTGCAACTTACAGATTATACCTACCTGTAACCTGTACTAAAGCTTTGAATATCTATACTAATATTATAAAGCTGAAGAGTTTGTTTGTTTGAACGCGCTAATCTCAGGAACTACTGGTTAGAATTGAAAAATTATTTTTGTGTTGAATAGTCCATTTATCGAGGAAGGCTTTAGGCTATATAACATCACGCTGCGACCAATAGGAGCGAAGCATCAGTGAAAAATGTTGCAAGAACGAGGAAAATTATCCATATTTAAAGTATATTCTTTTAAAAACTTCTCAATCGCGATCATAATAACAGAAATTGACGCGGACGAAGTTGCGGGCAACAGCTAGTTTATTATATTAATCAAAACTCGGTTTTGACTAACCTTGGTTTTATCTGTATCAAAGCCGAGGTGAATTAGCTGGTCGTGAACCTACACAATCGAACGCACAATGGACTGGGAGGTCATAACAAAGTTAACGATCTCTGAAATGGCTGATTCTGCGTACACGGGACAAAGAGCAACTCCCTGATGCCAAATAATGTTCTGCCTTCGGTCTGTCTGCGTTAAGCTTATTTTTATGATTAACTTGCTTTTGTCCCCGTCTTCGTGTGCGTGGAGGTAGGTTTTCAAAAATCCCGCGGGAACCTGTTCTTCCGAGACAAAAGTTCCGTTTTTTCTGAGACAAAAGTTCCATTTTTCCGAGACAAAAGTTCTGTTTTTCCGAGACAAAAGTTAGGGATGTCTCTCTCCAGATCCTCAACAATAGCATGCGTCAATTCTGTTGCTGCATGATTGATAGATAAGCTCACAAACAAATACACTTTCACATTTATAAAACTAGCTGATGCCCGCGACTTCGTACGCGTGGATTGAGGTTTTATAATTCCCGCAGGAACTCTCTTATTTTCTTGGATAAAAATTAACCTATGTATTATTCCACACTATAATCTATCTCTGTGCCAAACAGCCAAATTGGTTCAGTTATTGCGGCGTAATTGAGTAGGTAACAAACATTCATCCATCCATCTATCCATATATTATTAAATTAAGACAATAATGTCTATCGAAGAAGAATACAAGAGTGAGAAAAAATCAAAATACAATTTATTAAAAATAATAATTTAAGTATTGGCCAGGGTGTTCATATTATTTAATGAACTAAAAAGGTTTTAACAATCTTTTACCCTAAGAATATTCATACCTAGAACCGCAGTAGTCGACGCGATTATAAGCCATTTTTAGGGATATTAATACGTATCCGTACGCCTATCGTCGCGTTAGTATTCAAGGTCGAGTCTTACTACGATGAGCTCGCACAAAAATATTCAAAAATGCCGTACTGTGCTGTGAAAGGATGTAATAATTCATCACATAAAGAACAAAAACATTTAAAGATCACATTTCACAAGTAAGTTCTACCAAAAAACTTACATTTTTGAGTAAAACCTTCTTCACAACATAAAAATAAATCGTAGGTATCACAGACCCTATTGCAATGAAAATGTTGCTAGCTCTAGGAGAAATATTTTACCCCGTAACTTTTTTCTCATTCTAAGTACCTGTTGTTTTTAATCCCGATTCACATTAGTTCACTTATGTATTACTAGGGTGACCAAAATATATTAATTATTAGGATGACCAAGTGGTACTCTAGAAAAAAAAATTGTGTTGATTATATTTTGTTCTGTTGAAAACAATATGTTTTAATCAGTTTTGGGTATGTGTATGTGTGTGTTGGGCAATTTAGGACAAACTTCAGAGGCCAAACTTGCACTCATAATAACAAAAAACCTTATTGGAATTTCTTTTCCCAAATGCAATAGAACACGTGAATTCACATCACCATCTCAGAAACTTGGTACGGCTAATAATTGAAAGATATCTGCATATTCGACTTTTTTATGAGTCTACAAAGGACAACATAGCCAGAAAAATATTGTCAAAGCGGCAATTATTCCGCAAGCAGATACAATTAACAGGATTTTAAAATTGTAATTTCGCATTTAAATTAATAAATGAATAATTGCTAAAACTTTAATATATAATTTTTTATATCTATAAAGTATTTAATTTCTATTTTCTTTAATAATACTTTTTTTACGCAGGAACCCTATATATTTTTGTGAACAAAAAAATTAGCTAAGATCACATATTATATTACTATTACTTCTAGTTAGAAAAAATCTAAAAATATCTAAATAAGATAGTTTAGTGTATTTGAACTATGATATCGTTCAAACACACTTTTCAAACGGCATTCCAAATCAATAGTAGATTCATTTGTTTCTGTGTTGAAAAGCACTTTGTAAAAGAATATATTTTAAATATGGATAATTTTCCCCGTTTTTGCAACATTTTTCACTGATGCTTCGCTCCTATTGGTCGCAGCGTGATATTATATAACTTAAAGCCTTCCTCGATAAATGGACTATGCAACACAAAAATAATTTTTCAATTCGAACCAGTAGTTCCTGAGATTAGCGCGTTCAAACAAACAAACTCTTCAGCTTTATATATTAAGTATAGATTATAAATTCTTTTAAAAACTTCTTAATCGCGATCATAATAACAGAAAAAGACGCGGACGAAGTCGCGGGCAACAGCTAGTATATTTATAAAATTGCCCCTTAAGGCTAAATCGGAAGGTGAATTTTCCCTACATCTAGGGAGAATTTCTTTCCAATCCTTCCGCTTGTGGCATGACTCACGCACACAACTGCGTATCGGTGAATGTAATTACATGAACTCACACATTGTTGTGGTTGTTTTGAAGCTTACGTTTCGAGCGGAATTTTGTTAGAGACTTACTATCTATGTATTATTAATCTAAGCTTTTACCTAATAAGCAACATCCCTGTAAGAAACTTGCAAAGTTAAATATTATACGAGTAAATAAGCATGGATGAAAAATATGGTTCAAGTAATAAAGTAATAAATTTATCAAGCCTGAATGAATTGACGATGGCATAAAGTACAACAATAGTCGAAGGGATAAGTAAACACCCTTTCAATGGAGGAACATCTCTTGTCCTCCGGGACTACGAAGAAAACGTGAGGTTTAGATGCTTAGGTCATATATACGAAGCTAAGATATATTCTATAGATTTGTTCATAGCGTGAGAATCTCAAGTGGTGACACCGCCTCATTCTTGAGGCCAATTTGCACAATGAATTTCATGGTTATTTTGTGTCTATAAAATTTGAAGAGTTCCCTAGATTTCTCCAGGATTCCATCATGAGATCCTGACCTGATAACAATGAGACCATCTGAGAAGTACACCTTTTCAAATAAAAAAAGAATTTTCCAAATCGGTCCAGGCGTCTTCGAGTAATCGGGGAACATACATAAAAAAATTAAGAAAAAAAGATTCCGATTAAGAACCTCCTCCATTTTGGCAGTCGATGAAATATACACAAATAACGTTAACTTGAAATATACACAATACATATCAAACACACACTCAAGGTTCTGTAGTCTTTTGTGAGACATGAACCTTTTTTAACCGACGTCGAAAGGAGAGGTTTTCAATTCAGCCGGTATCTTTTTTAGTGAATATCAAAGGGTCTAAAGTTGACTCTAATGAAGGAGTGCTGGTTTTTATATTTTACGTAAATAGCATAAATAGTTAATAACGTATTATTCAATCAAAAACTTATATTTTCACCTCCATCATCATTTTACCACCGAACCGCAAGGCATCGTACGAATCTGCACCGCTACGTGGTCGAAATTCTACGATCTCGCACTAAGCGCTTCGTTTCCTCGTTCCTAATACGCACCACAAAATTTGGAATGCCAACTAACTATAATGTGGGTGTCTTTAAATCAAGAGTGAATAGGCATCTTCACTTAACAACAGGTGAGATCGCAGACAAGCTAGTTTATATATTAAAAAAAACTTACGAAATATTGTACCACTCTGTACAACCAAGGGTTAAAACGTAACGCCATATTCAATAAGACGTCGGAAATTGCGGCGCATATCGGGCGTCCGCAAGGGTCGCAAATATGTCTCCAGTGATAATATAGAATGTTCAACGGTCCCCTCGAATGTCGACTGATATAAAAATCAAACAAACTATGTATATTATGTGACACGTATAAAAACCGGTCAAGATCACGAAAGACGATCTTCCTCACGGTGAGTACCTACTGTGGTATATGAGTTCAATTGGGAATAATTATATTATGAGTTTTCTGGACCTCCCAATAAGGGTTCAATTGGGAATTCGGAATGTCTAAATTGGCTCAAGGTGGCTTCGACCTACCGGCAACGAAGTGCCGTCAAGCGATTCAACGTTCAGGTACTATTAGAGAAACGGACTCCAATGCCCTTTCTTTGTTGGGGTCCTCAGCTGGTGCTGTGAACGGACGACTTTAGTCTCGAGCATGAAATTTTCATTTCATTTCCTTTCGTTTTCTTATAACAAGTTAATCGTACTAAAACTATAATCGCGAAAAAGTTTTTGTCCATCCTTCAATATCGCCGCATTGTATCTACTTGATTTTAGATTTTTTTGGAATGGAGGGTTGCAGACCGAGGTTGACATAGGATTTTTATCCTGGGAAAACAAATGATTCGGCCAGCTAGAGCATTAGACAAAAGCATTAAATAAAGCAGTAAATTTAAACGGCGTCGTTAAGAAATAGTACCAAACTGGATTCCCAAATTCTCGGTTTTAATATTAAATTCACAAGGTTCACCAATCCTCCAAAGAGTTACAAATGCAAAAGATTTGTCAACGAAATACGTCAACTACATTAAAGTACAAGATGAAACGCTAGGGCCGTGTCATTTAAGATCTTTCAGTCTGATGCGGACGGCTTTGGAAAATGAACTGAAAGGTCGACTGCGACTGAAAAGAAGCCTTTAAAATACCCTTTACCCCAAATACCTAGCTGATATAAATTAATTTAGACTTTATGTTTATAAATTTAAAGTTTCAATTCCAAAGGTGCACACAGCCCGTAGCTTAAAAGAGTTGCTATAGCCAGTAAACTATTTAGATCGTAGCTGAACAGCTAATAGGTTCTATAAAATGAACGTAGAATATATTATGCACTTGACGCTTTGATGTAATACGTCTTATAAATTGAATGTTAGTTTGAATACATGCTTCCAGCAAATGAGGTGCATTTCGGTGTTCGAAACAGTTAAAGTGTTAACACTTGCAAGTACTTACTTGTATTTGCGGTGGTTCCAAAGTTTGCTCCGGACATACATACAAACTCACAAAATTAGCGCTCTCTCTTTATTATAATAGTATAGATACTAAGAGATTGTCCAACAACGCATAAGCGTAAATGATAATAATTATTAAGTTATTACTGCATAATTTATATGTCATAATTTCAAATATTTTTAACCGACTTGAAAAAAAAAGGAGGAGATTCTCAATTCGTCGGGATCGGGATCTTTTTTTTATGTATGTTCCCCAATTACTCGTAGACACCTACACCGATTTGGAGAATTATTTTTTTTTGTTTGAAAGGGTTATACTTCCCAGATTGTCCCATTGTCAGTGGCCATGGAACTACGTGCGTTATGCTATTGTCGTACCCACTCCTGGCACAAACTTTTCGCTTATTTGTAGGGGAGAGGGGAATATAACTCAAGTTCAGCTTGACGCATATCCTTAAAAGAAAAAAAAAGACGTGTGGCACTCGGGGACTGCCGCGGTAAAGCTATTGCATAGCATTTTTTATCAACGCCATCTAGCGGCTCAAAGCTAGATGGCGTTGATAAAAAATGCGCCATCTAGCGGCTCACCGTAGAGGAGTCCCGTGTCAGGTTATTTTCGTTACGGAATTTCTGGATTCGGTCTCCACGCTGGCCCGCGATAGAAGCTATGCAATAGCTTAAAAATAGCGAATGATACGTTAACATATGACGTAGTACGTACATACATATGACACTGTACACGGTAAAACATCGCAATCAAAGCGTCCGTAAAGAAATTCATAGTTTTCAAACGACAAACAAAGCCCTACAGAGGATCTGAACAAGGGACTTCATTAGTCCGCTGGAGGCAAAGAAAGGAAAAGCGGATGAAATTGTTTCACCGTACACAATGAATTTGAAACTCTATCGTGTGTCTAAATAGAGTCTTATTTGTTACATGTGACACAGGTCAGAATTCACGCATCTGTTTTGTGGTTTATTTGTACTTACTTGTTTAAACAATTTAGTTGAATTTGTTTGCTCATCTCGATTTCGTATAAAACATTGAATAGTAATTATTTATTATTTAGTGATCTTGATTTTTCTTATCGCATGCAATTCAGGAAGATATTTTTTTTGTACTCATTTTTTTCTCCAATAAATTATTCCATCTGTTTTGTTTATATTTCGGTACACAATCCGTTCCTTTTGCTTGAACTGACGGTAAAAAAGTATTTATATATGATAATAATATATAGCGGTTGTGATATAGTGGATAAGACTTTAGCGAGGGATTCGAATCCCGGACTACTAACTTTTCCGAGTTATGTGCATTTAAAGCAAAATAATCACTTGCTGGAAACCATCGTTTTCCTGCCACCTATAACTTGAGTACCTTCAAGGCAAGAGTGAATAGGCATCTTCTAGACAAGCGCGCTCCAACCTAGACCTCATAAGTGCTATCCAGAATTGATTGTCGTCAAGCGCGAGCCTATTTCGGATTAAAAAAAAATGTAAAGAAAAATGTATGCCTGAGTGCTCGATAACATTCTCAAAGGTGTATGGAGTCCGAATCCATACTTGGATGGATTTTGGACTATGGCCTAAACCCGTCTCATCTCAACCCTCAGCTAAGAATAAGATGATAATAACTTAAAGTAGCTCTTCGTATTTCGTAAAATCACAGAAGTATGCGACAATGGTATTATTTAAAGCCATTCGCCGAAATACGAGAGCACGTCGCAGCGAAAATGTGCCTTGTCCACGCGGAAATCTGAAATATTCACACGGCATGTATCGCATGCAGGACCACGGCGTGAGTACATTGCCCTATATCTTTCTCACACAGATGTCGAGTCTCTGGATATTACAGAAGCAATTTCTTTTTTTAAGCTATTGCATAGCTTCTATCACGGGCCAGCGTGGAGACCGAATCCAGAAATTCCGTAACAAAAATAACCTAACACGGGACTCCTCTACGGTGAGCTGCTAGATGGCACATTTTTTATCAACGCCATCTAGCCGCTAGATATAAAAAATGCTATGCAATAGCTTTACCGCGGCAGTCCCCGAGTGCCACACATCTTTTTTTTTTTTCGATGTATTTTAACCGATCTATGATCAATGTTGAGCGCAGATGACGACATCCACCAGTTAAAACTTTACTAGCTACATTTGGTAGAAAAAAAAATTGCGTGATTTTATTAAAAGCGAGGCACATTAATTTTACAGGTAAGGTGCAAAAGGCTGCAGGCTCTCAGGATTATTTGTGTGCTTTCTCGATTTTTAGGAAAACTACACAGACGGAGTCGCAGGCAAAAAAATAGAATAACATTATTAACCGGTATTTTGATATTTTGATACACTTTAATTTTCAACTTAATTTTTTTTATTTGTTGTTATAGCGACAATAGATACCTATACACATTCTGTGATTGAAATTTTCAAGTACCTATCTACGTATTACGGTTCATGAGATACAGCCCGCCGAAAGATGGACGGATGGGGCTTAGTAATAGGTTCCCATTAAAACCCTTTCGGTACAGAACCCTAAAAACGAGTACAATGACGCAATCACATGTTACTTCCAGTCTTCTTACACCCATGTCTAGATGCCACAGCCTGGCATGACGCCAGCGGCTTAAAACCCCCTACCTCACGTTAGTCGTTTGTCCCACGATAACATAGGCACAAATTAACCAAATTACTGGAACTTACCGCCCTGTCCGAATACTCCCGAAGCCTACCACATTCTAAACAAGAAGACCTGCTTCGTGCATAAGTGCTTCGTTTTAGCGTTGTTACCTACACTGCTACACAAGTTAGCGAACAGGGTTTAGATAAGAGGGAAAACTTTAAATCTATGTCTTTTATGATTGATAGAGCCAACATTGGACAGGCAAAATAAGTAACTAGGAACAGAATAGAATAATTTAATTTTTTATACAAATAAACTTTTACAAAGTGCTTTCGAAACGTCAAGTGAATTTAATACTGGTTCGGAATGCTGTTCCAACTGAGGCAAGGTCCATTACTTACCTTAACTTCTTCATCTTCATTACCTTCCTGCATAGGCAGGAGCAGGAGATAAAAATTATCCCCCGATTTTATCCACTGACAGGGGATAAAATTATCTTTTCCCTATGCTAAAGCATGGCGACAGAAGAGAAGGCGATGTATATTCCTACAAGTATATCCACTGAGTGTTATTTCCATCGCTGTGCCCATGCTCGAGGGGTGGATAAAACTAAGCGAGGGGTTAAACATTTTATCCTTTTCCTGGGGATAAAATTTCTTCCGCCTATGCTAGCCCTGTTGGGAATTTTTTTTTCATTGTCTCCGCAAGTAAGCGATGGCCGCCCGTTTTATGTGGTTCCACTGATATGTTTATGAGGTTCGACCCTTCGACATTTCGGATTTCAGATTACCGCAAAACTATTACCTAAATTGTTTTGTAACTACACTTGAAATAAACCATACTTAACTTTGTTGTTTATTGAAAAACATATAGATAGACTGCAACAAATTCAATAACAACATATTGTTAAATCAACATAATCATAACAGAGTACGTGACTATGATATTATATTACTGCATCCACAATAACTCATTAGAGATTAAGCCAACACACTCACACACCAATCATGGGAGATTACCCGCAATCGAACTAATGAACATAATAATCTCTTAAGAAACAGAAATATTATCCGCAGAATCCGATAACTTTTTTGCCGGATCATGCGTTAGTTTCACGTGTAAATGAGATATATTGACAGGGACAACTTTCATTGCCGCACTCAGAAACATCATCAAATTATACCATTATATATCATTAAATTATATATTATATTATAAATAATATCATTAAATTTATAACAAGAGACCCGCCTCGGTTTCGCACGGATGCAATGCTGATACTAAATATACTACAGAATGTCTTTATATACAATTTTTCCTATCCCTATCCTGGCTGTGGCGAGCCTCAAGCTCTACAGACGATTCTCTGGCTCTCTAAAAAGTAAAGCATAAAAAATGGTTATTGTGGGTTATCCCTAAGAGATAGACATATACCATCGCGGGCGTTTTTGTCGACCTTTTAAGGTGTACAATACTGTAGTCCATTATTTTGATCTATCTCGTATGGTTCAGCCAGCAGCGTTTGCAATGTAAGCGCAAAAAAATATGTTTATTTACGACATCTCATTAGAAACCTCTAAAATTATCAGTGTTTCTCTATTATATTTTGCATGTATTATACATATAAACCTTCCTCTTGAATCACTCTATCTATTAAAAAAACCGCATCAAAACACGTTGCGTAGTTTTAAAGATCTAAGCATACATAGGGACAGACAGACAGTGGAAAGCGACTTTGTTTTATATGTACTACTTTGATAAGTCTATCATCATTTCTCTTAATGAGCTCTCATTTATATGAAGGTACTAACGGAGCGTTAAACTGACTCTGATATAATTGTGATAATATTATAATACGAGTACGTGCCACGGTAATTGTTTTAGTTGGAATTGTCGATATATCGATCCAGTTCCAACTAAAACAATTACCGTGGTACATACGTACTCGTATTGTATTATCACAATTATGACTCTTGGAGTTGAAACTTTTAGACCTGTATTAATGATATCTTTAATACTTACTATCTTTAAATAAGTACTTATCTTTATACTAATACTAGAAGCAATGAGATTTTTAGCGTTGTATATTGTTTTACTTTTAGACCTGTATTAATGATATCTTTAATACTTACTATCTTTAAATACTTATCTTTATACTAATACTAGAAGCAATGAGATTTTTAGCGTTGTATATTGTTTTATTTTTGTCTGGTGGAAGGCTTTGGCCGTGGCTAGTTACCACCCTACCGTTAAAGACGTGCCGCCAAGCGATTTAGCGGCACGATGGCGTGCAGAAAAAGATTAGGGGTATGAGTACACTGCCATACCCCTTCCAATCCATCATCACTTACTATCAGGTGAGGTCACAATGTCTATTTTGTCATCGAATAAAAATAAATAAATAAATTATGTGTTTATAAAAACAGGTACATTTCCAACTTGCCACCCCTATTGCTACTCGTATAAACAATAAATATTCGGAAAGTATTCGGAAAAACATTCGAGAGAAAGCCTTACCTTAGGGTCCCTGATTAAATAAACCGAGCATTTTATTCTCAAAGCAATCGCCTCGCCGTGAAATTTTGTACTTCCCGAAATGGAATAATTTTCTCTGCCTTCTTTTGATTATATTAATAGACAATGTTTTCTTTCGTTGCCCGAAATAAAAAAATATCACAATCTACTCTCCCTATCGCGGATATAATCTGTGCAAAGAATCTTCAGTCCGGTGATGGGAATGTAGCAATTTGGGGTGCTACTACTAGTTGCAAAGGTGATTTAAAAAATTATAGTTCAGTCTAAGGTGTTTTTAACCCCCGACGCAAAAAGAGGGGTGTTATAAGTTTAACGTGTCTGTGTATCTGTCTGTGGTATCGTAGCTCCCAAACGTATGAACCGATTTTCGTTTAGTTTTTTTTGTTTCATAGATAATTTTATCCCGAGTGTTCTTAGCCATGTTTCATGAAAATCTGTTCAGCCGTTTGAAAATTATTTTAATTCCACATGTCGGGGGTGTTTTCAATTTTCAATTGTTACTTGTTTAAAAGAATATTAGCCATATTGAACATGACTATTATTCCCTTTTCCACTGCAAATAAGCGATTAATATTTCTGTTAGGAATAACTAAGACAATAGTGTAATGGGTGGGAATTGACCCATTCGGTTTTCAGTGCATACTGCTGTAATATAAAAATCCTTAACGCGCCACGTTGTTTATTTTACAGTATTCATATTTAAATTAAAAATCTATTTTTTGTGCTAAGGCATAACCTAATTAAAAAATAAATCGGTAACTAGCTTAGTTTTAGAACTGGAAAACATCTGAAAACTGATAGGTGCGTTTATATGGCGAAGCGCGTATGCCTCAAGTGGATACTATGAAGCTATACTTACTAATTCACCGAGTTTGTATCAGCTTAACAAGATTCTCCCTGATAAGGTTTCAGAACTTCACTGGCTAGACAACACACGATGGTCTGGTTTACTTTGTCTTAGTGCACAGGTAAGTAGCGTGGCCTGATTGTTACAAGTGTGCTTCTGTGAGTTGCGATCGAGACTAAGTGGTATCACCGCAAAGCAAGGCACAAAGTTATTCAAGAAGGTTGAAACGCAATTTTCTCAGTCTTATCACAAGAATCAGCTTTTTAAGGAAAACACTTTCAAAATCGGATATTCAACCGCAATATCTGTTATTGGCTTGCTACAGTACAGTACTGTTAGCTTTGTAGGGATTAATTTGAAAGAAATTTGAAATTTTTTACCAAACCTTTCTGGTAAGTATAGAGTTTTTATTTAATGACGGCTCAACTGGGAATACCGATCGAGGTTTCTACCTTTCTCTAGCTATTTTTTTCCTTTATTTTTGTACTGTGCGCTAATTTTTATTTACACAACTATTGAATCCTAGGTTGAACTGGTTTACACAAGTGGCATATTGTCGCGCTAGATTGCGAACATATTTTTTTTTATTCGATGCCAACATAGTCCTTGACTGCAATCTCACCTGATGGTAAGTGACGATGCAGTCTAAGATAGTGGCGGGCTAACTGGGAAGGGGTATGGCAATGTACTCATACCCCTAATCGGTTTTTACACGCCATCGTGCCGGAACGCTAAATCACTTGGCGGCACGTCTTTGACGGTAGGGTGGTAACTAGCCACCTCCAAAGCCTCCCACCAGACAAAAATATTTCAATATACAACGATATAAAACTCATTGCTTTTAGTAATTAATATGTACAAGTAATAAAACGGCAATGTAACGGGTCGTTATACCGCGCCGCACTCAGGCCTCATTTTTTGCGTCTGGTTTTGTATAGGTATTTGTGTCTGGTTTTACCTCTACCTCTTAAGGTAGAGGTAAAACCAGACACAAATATAACGTGCTCTGACTCAGCTCAGACTTATCTGAGCTGAGTCAGAGCACGTTCTATAGATCTAAGACCCACCTGCACGTCGCGCGCTGAACGTCAGAATGTCTACAATAATTTTAATTTCATCGATCCATCTACATACGTAACAATCACCAAAAATAACGTAGCAAAAGTGACGCACCTACTACACAAATGCTAAAAAATACTATGATATTGTATATGTATAAAAAGAGGTGGATATGTTACATGCGTGCGGTAATGAACCGCGTAATGGCAGATATTTGTCGTATTTTGTCATATAATTTGACAATCAAGTACTCTATTATACTCTTTGTCGTTCGGCACAATTTTTTCGAGTATATAACTCATCCTAGTAGAAATCATTGAAAAAATATTAGACTTCGATCCCGGAATTTCGCATACATTTTTGCTAGCGGCAAAATATGTAGTTTCGATGTTATTATAAAATATTCAGGAATTCCAAGTGGGAATTTGCTATCGACGAATTGCATTCGCTTGCTGACGTTTGTTTGTGGTCGTTTGTCTCGGAACAGCGAATTTTTAAGTCACAATTTTATTGGCGTACCTACGCTGCACAGTCTGGCCGTATTTACTATTTAAAGGTTTATAAATTCCACGGTTATAATTCTCGGGTTAAGTAGCGTACGGAAATATAAAAACCTTGAAATTTAAACGATCTCCGTCAGGTATTCAAATCAAGAGTAAATAGGCATCTTTTAGTCAAGCGCGTTCCATCTTAGGGCGCATCTTCACTTACCATCAGGTGCGATCGCAGCCAAGCGCTAGTCTATTATTATGCTAGTTTACAAAAAAAATTAAGTTTTCCGTAGGTATCTACCAGATGTGTTGGTATATCCAAGTTTGGCTAGGAACATAAGAACATTTAATAAACCTGCCGATCTACTAAGTCTTTACTTTTCTGTAAGACAGATATGCGATATATAAATAAACTTATGCATGTGATTAACTTAGACTGCATAATGCATTGACACTTACATATTTCAATTACCATCTGATGACATTTCATCGATAGACCCAGTCGGAAAAAATCATGGACATATTATATGTATAATATTGTATTATATATACATAATTACACTACCCTACAATACATACATACACACTTACAATTTGCTCTTAATTACATTCTAGCAGAAAAATATTTCGTTAAAGTAAACAAGTAAATTATTAATAAAGCCATATTCCAAGTTAGACCTCATATCCTTATTTCGAAGCTCATAATATCACTTCCACTATTAAGACTAATAAAACCTCAATTTTGGTAAAATCGGTCAAACTGTTTAGACTACAGAGCGTGCCAAAGAAGTAAACATAATAGTATAGATAAACAATAACGTTCATGCATACATTCATACATACATAAATATGCCTTAAACACATTACCATCCTTCAGCAGTCGGTGAAAAATCTTCTTTACTCTGTTCACAAAGCAACTGCTGTTACTGGTTGGTCACGTACATTTATCACTTACGTCCGGCTCAAGTCTTTAATTAAAATGACTTATGAATCTCCACCAAAAGTCTGGTTTTAACACTAGTTAAATTATCAACTATTCTTGCCAAGTTTCCAGAGAAATTGCATTTAACGTATAGGTTGGACCGCAGCGGGTAAAACCGACCGGCAAATTGTTTTCTCGCAATTTCGACTCTTAATCTAAATTAAATAGACGCCGCAAATGACTTTAAAATTATTTTGAGAGAAACTTAGAAAGTCCAGAACCAGGTATGGTTCTAGACTCTCTAAGTTTTTATTTTTATTTTTAAACCACTCACACACACAACCTCTATTAGAGCGAACAAAACAAAAAATATATTCAAATCGGTCAAGCCATTTTTAAGTTTTAGGCAGACTAACGAAACAGCAATTTTTTTAAAGATTACAATGCTATTTCACTATCTTTTCAGTGGCTGATTGCTTCCATTCAATTTTGTCAAGTTACTTAAAATGTAAAGGTTTTACCACAAGTTACAAAAGCGTAAGCTTTAGAATACACTTACAATTTCAAGTTAGACAAGTAAATCACAGAGTATGCTATAGGCACAGTGACTTAGTTGAATAAGATATGCGGGTGATGTTACTATACCTATTAGTATACAATACTCTGTGATTTAGGACCGGTTTTTGATCATTAGTTAAAGCAACCAGTGGTTAAAAACTGCAACAAAAGTTTTCCAACTGGAAATAAAATTGTAAGTCTTGAGAATCTGGAGCTAGACAAAGGCTATTTTTTATCTCGGAAAAACAAAGCGTCCCCATGGAATTTCTAAAAAAACCTAACTTCATATAGACGAAATCGCGGGCCTCAGCTAGTAAAATATGAAATGTAGGGTTAATAAGTGAATAATCTTGAACTTTACGCCTAAAGTTCACTAAAACACCGAATAAAAGAACAGTTTAGAAGTCACTTTGTACTCCTTTTATTTCCCCAAGCTCCTTAGCTTTTATAAGAAAACTTTTGTATACCAAAGGTCAAAGTGTGAATTACTTTCACGAATATTATTAAAGTTTAACTTACAGGGTTTATCCAATAAAACTAGTTTAATAGATACAACGTAACAAATATGTAAACTTTAGAAGTTGCAATGTGTTCGTTCATAAGCAGGGAAAAGTTTCAGGTTGTGGTCTAAATCACAGGAGCTTTACGTTAACTTCTTTTTATATATTTTTAACGAGCAAACGAGTAGGCGGGTCACCTGACGTTAAGTGATTATCGCCGCCCATGAACATTTAGAGCACCTGAGGCACTACCATTGCGTTGCCGGCTTTTCAGGCATTTGTTGGTCCGCCCCTTGAATAACCCCATGTTGTTATTTAGTGGGAATACGCAACGTCGCAGGAACTTAAAAATATGAATATCTAATAATGTCCTGATCGAATCCGGCCGCGGCAAGCTAACCGAGATAACCACCTGCACAATAATATTGTACTGCAATTACGTGTATGCAAACACACACTCGATTCCCACACTCTTATAGCCCGATGGGACGGAAGTCCTACACGACCGGAGAGAGATCAGGCGTAGGGCCGACGGATTTACGTGCTCTCCATGCCACCTTCTTCCTACCTCTTGAGCTACTAGTAAAAATTACTTGACAGAAAAACCCAATATATTTTTTGGTCCGACCACGACCACGTAATCCATAGTCGAACATGCTATCTACTTGGCTCTAGCTCTAGTTACTAGAGCAATGAGGCGATTTTCTCATGTAATTAGGCATGAATATCTACTAGTGGACTCGCCCCATTTCGTACAGGTATTTTTTTTATACCTGTTTATCGATTCGCATTGTATCTAACGCAAATAGCTATTTATATAAAGGTGAGGAATCACATCAATTTTTCTTTCATTCTAAATAGCCATTTCCAATAGATAAAATATGAATCGATACTGGCAGACCTAACCTTAGACCATTTATCTTTTAAATAGCCTAAAGATCCGGAGAAAAGGGTATCAGTCGTGTCTTTTGTCACGAATTGGTGCCAGACCTTCTATTATTATGTATGTCAATTATATTGAATCTATTTTACACACTAGTTGACGCCCGCGACGTCGTTCGCGTGATTTAAGGTTTTTTAATTCCCGCGAGAACTCTCTTATTTTCCGGGATAAAAGGTAACCTATGTGTTATTCCAGAATATAACCTATCTCTGCGACTTCAGTAAAATCGGTTCAGTCGTTGCGGCGTGATTGAGTAACAAACGTCCATCCATCCATTCATTCATCCATCCATCCATTCATTCATCCATCCATCCATCCATCCATACATACAAACTCTTACGCTAAGATATACGACGATAGATATATATAGATAGACGACGTAAGCTTCGATCTTTTCTATTGTTATAATTAACAACAATAGAAAAGATCGAAGCTTACGTCTTTGTAATCCTTATTCTTACGTCTTTCTTATCCTGTCCTTATTAAAGGTAAATGTTAGTGTCATACTCATACAATTATTGGGCGGCAGCAGAAGCTGCAGAAATAAATTAAAAGATGGTCAGATCATGTTCCATAATTTTGTTTTTTTCGTATCGCTTAAAGCGAATGAATTGCAGTGTTAATAAAATGAAAAAGAGTATCCTTTTCGAATAAAGCAGGTGCAAAACTTTAAGCGCGTTTGTTTGCCGTTTAAATAAAATTTTCAGTAACTACCGTCATTATTATAACCAACATCTTGATTCTGAGTATTTTGGTAGTTCCTTGCTTGCAGCACTCCTACATGTGATAAAATGTAAAAACCTACCTAATCTTGAAATATGTAATTTCAAGATTAGGTACGAATGACATTTTAGGAGGAAAAGAAAAGAATAGCTTCTCAATGCAACCCGTAATAATAAATAAAAAAAATGTAGTTATAATTATTATTATTATTTAATCGATTATATAAACTAACAACACCATTTTGTTGTCTGCACGGAAATTCTTTGTGGGGTCGAGTACTAATGCTTTTATAACTTGATTCCTAAAGAATTGGTATACATTTACCACTTAGGACATTGATTTTAAAAAATGGGTATAAACTCATTTAATAAATAAAAAGTTATTAGAGAGTAAATGAATTTCTTAATGAAAAAGTTGCATGGAAGTGACCGACGTTGTTTCAGCTACCCACAAGATAATAAAAGCTTATTACATTTCAATATCATGATAATAATGATTTTGTAATATTTTGTTTTGTTTTAAAAATAGCAACTGCTGAGTTTCTTGCCGACTCTTCTCAACAGAATCTACTTTCCGAAACGGCGATAGAGTCTTGATTTTTCAAAAGAGCCACAATTTCACCTAAATGAAATAAATAATTTAAGCTTTGGCATTCACGCATAAATTTTTAATGGAAACAAATTAATTTAGAATAATCCGAACGAAAAAGTAAAAACATGAAACTTTTTATTCCAAATTAAAAACAAAAAGGGACCTTTCTCCTCCCAAGGGATAACCTAAATTCAACGTCCAAAAGCTTATTGAAAGATAAAATTTAACACTGTTGTAAATAAAATCAACGTTGCAAATATTTATCATGTTCGCTGACTAGTCGAATTGGCAAATTCACTGTGAAATCCAATACCTGTAATTTCCTGGGCTTTGCTATAAATGGCCAATTAAACTTGCAAAATCCAGATGGAGTATTGGAGCCGGTGACAATCAATATACCCTGAGGTATTAGATGTCCATTATGGCTACACAAGTACACAAGTAATGCCTGTTAGCAATAAGGGTTTGGACAGACATAATGAGTATCGGTAACGATATACGGTACGTTTATATATTACTAGCTTTAACCCGCGGCTTCGCTCACGTTAGGTTCGATTTTTTAACCCCCTATTTAACCCTTTTGGGGTTGAAATTTTCCAAAATCCTTTCTTAGCGGATGTCTACGTCCTAACAGCTACCTGTATACCAAATTTCAGCTCGATCGGTCCAGTGGTTAGAGCTGTGCGTTGATAGATCAGTCAGTCAGTCAGTCAGTCAGTCAGTCACCGTTGCCTTTTATATATTTAGATGTATATTCGTCCGAGCCGATGGATTTTGTGATGAGTCAAGACTACCATAGTCTTGACTTATCACAAGACCCACAAGTTAGTCTACACGAAATAAATAATTTTGAATTAGTAAAAGTGAAGTTATAAAAGCTTAAAAAAGCTTCAATAGCGCAGCGATTAAGGCGGCGGACTAAAAACCGAAAGACGGACGGTTCCATAATAATAATTTGTCCCGTGAGAGAACATACCAATGAATAATACACACTAATAACTAATTGAAAAATTGTCGATTTGGAGGGCTACAAAGTCCATTTTTTATTGTCTATTTTTGAATTAAGCTATCTCAAAAACGACAACGCAGCATGAAGAGCTATAACACATAATCATAATAGATATGTAGAATTTCAGTCATATCTTGTAGCTTAATAAAAAATACTATCAGTCAAACTACCGACAGAAATAGAACTAATAGAGTTTGCAAATATTACATACAATTCTAGATAAGCAACTAAGAACCTCGATGCACGATCTAAGTTCGAAGCGAACCACATGTGATACATGCGTACACAAGTCATGAAAGCCTCTGTGCCTGCAGCGTCGGTTAATTTCCGATGCCCGTCGTCATTTGTCATGATCCATGTAGTTCAAACCCTGTCACTGCCTTCCAGTCCAGCTATGCAGTAAACCGTATCGTCGACGACTATCTCCGTGAAGCGACAACCTAGCTGACTGTGTAGGTACATCCTGTTATTTACAACTTCGGATCTTTGATATACAACTATTTCGGTAACTACTAGTAGAACATGTTACCTATAAGGTTTAGAAAAGACGTAGCGTAAAGAAAACATACCTACTGTATGCTATCCTTTGCAACAATAAAAAAATGAAAATTTTGGAATAAAAAGCTTCTCTATTCTATTGTCGTATGAAACACAATCAAATCAGAAATGAGGATAACTGTAAAAGAAGCAGTAATCGATGAAGCTCGATAGGTTGTGAAGCTGAAGTGAAGATGGGCAGGTCACACTATCCAAGAATCGATAGAGTTTAGGCTCCCAAGGTGCTGGGGGGCAGTCCTCAGCTATACTCATGCAAAAAATAACGTCGATTCATTGCTCCATTGCTGCGTGATTGAAGAAAAGACCAACAAACACACACTTTTGTATTTTATAATATTACTAAGGATGATTCTCAGATTTAAAGATTACAGGAGGAATATAGGAACCGGACATTAACAACAAAATTACTCTCTCTGGATTTCTGGATAAAAGAGTTAGTTTAAAACATAAGTCTCTCTCTCTTTTATAAACATCGGTTGAAAAGCAAAGGAAAGCCATACATTAAGTGTCACAGTTTTGTTACCTGGCGTGACTCCAAGCAGACCCCCTGGCAATTGGGTGCAATGTTAGATGCTATCAGTGGGGTTGCGCTTTACATAATGCATTCGTGTTGCCCCCGATAACGTGGTGAAATATGTAGCTGTGTACGCTTGGACTCCATAAAGGGATAAGCTATTACTAATTGGTTGTCGTCGTCTTACCATATGGATGTAGGTATCTTCTTTCTCACTCCACCGTCAGCAGCTTATTGTGTCTCGTTTGTTTTTAAGCAATTAGTAAAGTTCTTGCAATTCACGAGGGCGCGTGGCTCATGGTTGTGTGTAAGTCGTATCTGTATAAGTGTGAGCGAGAGCTTGCTCGCGCCTGACCGCTCCCACACTTACGCAGTGTGCATGTACACGACGTAACCACAAGTAGAGCTCACGTGCCCTCGTGAATTGAAAGGACAATAATATGTATTAGATTATGGCGTAGATTGTGGAGCGGCGACCTCGTAACGGAAAACGCAGTGAAGGCAGATACCCTGATCAGTAGTTGGACTGTTTCCTGCTTTTGGAACCTCCTTCCAAGAAACATATTATGTCCAATTGTGGTTTTCTATCGATTGAAACTACAGCCACAACTACTAGAAAACGGAGTTATTTCGATCGGCTGACGCTGCATTTCCGTAATCCTAGAATGCTATGATCCCACTATATGACACTTGGTCTAAAAGGTGTGTTTAGCTCAGGTTAATTATTATACTGCTATACTGGGTTTAGTTTACACTTTCATACTCCGTCGAAGTTAGCCCGCTACCATCTTAGACTGCATCGTCACGTACCATCAGGTCAGATCTCAGTCAAGTTTTGTCATCGAATAAAAAATCAGCTTTATGAAAAACTAGAAGATGCGACTTCGTCTGCGTGGATTTAGTTTTAAAAATCCCGCGGGAACTGTTTGATATACACATCCCTACCTATATCACTCTCCAGGTCCTCAACTATACCCATGCAAAAAATCACTTTGATACTTCTGTTGCAGCGTTATTGAAGGGCAAACCAACAAACAAACACACATTTGCATATATTAATAAGGATGTCACTCATTCTTAACAAAAATAATACTTATACCGCATATAAGATGTACGCGAATCTGAGCTTCTTATATACTCGCATCTTGACTTGAGTGGTTCAAAACCAATAACCGTAGTTCCCAAGTAGAAAGCACAATAATACAATATGTATCCATTTCGTAGTCTGCGAGTTATCGAGTACAACTCGAGCTAGCCGAAGTGTTTAAGAATTCACTCGGGCACTGGCCAGGGTCTGCAGTTTAGTGGCTTGTTCGGTCTTGAGCATGTAATTGAATATTAATTTATGATCTAAGAAAATAGACTTCACAAGTTCGAGGCCGAACTTTAGATGAATTTGTAGACTTAACCAATATACCATGGCCGCATGTGGAAGAGCTTATGTTTGAGATCCATGTATAGTTTACTAGCTGTTGCCCGCTACTTCGTCCGCTTGGATTATGTTTTTAATAAACCCGTGGGAACTGTTTGATCTTCAGGATTAATAATAAATAGCCTTCGGTTCGGTTCGTGTTCGGTTCTCATCGGGTGACCGCCCTCGACCACCGACTCACCGCATCGCATTGTTCGCCCGCGCTATTCTTTCTTTTTGCTTGGCTTCTAAGAGTAATACTGAGATGTTGAATAGTCTATAACTTTCCTTAAGAATTGGGCTATCAGAAACAAAAAGAATGTTTCAAATCCGACTAATAGTTCCAGAGATTAGCGCGTTCAAACAAACAAACAAACTCTTGCATTTTATTATATTGGTATAGATATTATCTAAATCTAAATATATAAAAGGAGAAGGTGACTGACTGATTGACTGACTGACTGACTGATCTATCAACACACAGCTCAAACCGCTGGACGGATCAGGCTGAAAGGTAAACAAATAGCCGTTATAATGCAGGCATCCGCTAAGATAGGATTTTTGAAAAATCAACCCCTGAGCGGGTGAAATAGGGGTTCGAAAAATTGAACTCGACTTGAGCGAAGCTGCGGGCAAAAGCTAACAAAAATAAAATTTTAAATACGAAAGTAATTCTATCTATCTCTTTATTCGTTACCTTTCGCGCCTAAACCACCGACCCAATTTTGATGAATTTTGGTATAGATTGTAATTAGTCGATACCCAACTCCAGACCTGATTATCACCTGACTGCCATCGCCGAAAGGAATATTCTAACGTTTAAAGATCGCAGGTTCAATCCCTACTCGTTGTACTACTGTCGTACCCACTCCCGCAAGCTTTCCGATTAGGTATATTTGGAGAAGACTCTATCTATGGGGTGGAATGAAAACGATTAGATTCTTAACATCCAGAGAATCTTTCACATTTATTATCTTGGTAAGCATCTCTATTAAAGGGATGGATTTATGAAAAGTTTAAAAGTAAATCTAATTAAATTTAATTCAAACGTTGCCAGTGGTTTGTCTCATGGAAGATCGCTTCAAACGCGCAGATCTTTTCAGAGATTAATTATTATTAATATAATTATTATCAAAGTCAACGCTTGGATATCCCGGCATCATTTTGAATACTTTCATCCTTCTCTAGTCATCTGATTGTGCCAATGTTTGACGAACAAATTGTTAAAGATGTTTTCAATATTCAATTCAATTCATCATCTTTTTTTTACCCCACTGCGAAGAGGGATTATGATTTAAGCAGTCTATGTATGTTTTTATTTATGTATGTTCCATCATAACACCTTTTTTTTATTTGGTGATAAGATAGTCCTTGACTGCAATCTCTCCTGATGGTAAATGACGATGCAGTCTAAAATGGTAGCTAACTTGAAAGGAGTATGGCAGTGTACTCGTGGTGTACTCATATCGGTTTCTACACGCCATCGTGCCGGAATGCTAAATCGCTTGGCGACACGTTTTTGACGATAAGGTGGTAACTAGCCACGGCCAAAGCCTCCCACCACGCAAAACATTATTTATAAACATAGTATTACTAACTATTTGCTAAGGTAGAACGTTGTTTTGGAATAACAAGTTTTCCAGAGTGGGAATTTGAAACATTATGAATACATTTTAAGTAAGTAATTAATTATTACAAATAAATCTAGCTATTTATGTTTACAATAGTAATAAAAACAATTCTGTGACCTTATTTGATTTGTGACTCGGTTTGCGTACGTTTACAAGGCCATTTCATAAAATTTCGTTATACAAAAAAGCCCATAAACGGCGAGATTTGCCTTGTACAAAAATGAGGAAAAGGTCATTTTATCTCTGTTTTCATTTAAAATTATCATTCCCCTCTGGTATAAGACCCTACCTTGGCTGCTTTCTATTACACAAATGAATTTGCTTTAAGATGAATTAGGTAAGAAAATGAAAGATTGGTTTGACATAAAGGAGTTTTCAAAAGTGTTGTTGTTTAACAATATCTCTGAGAACTGTCGACCATGAATAGTTATTGTAGTTACGTATAGTAGGAAAGTTCACGATTTTGATGTGATTATAATGTGATTTCAGCTTTTTTTGAACGTCTGACATTAAAAAATGCCGATGCGTCATTAATGAGGCCGCACAAGTCTGCAAGCAACGCACCTAAAGCACAGGAAATGCGTGCTGATGACGTCATCGAATTTCAAATTCGGTTTGTGTAACTCTATTTTACCAAGTTTTCCACGCGCAAATATAACGGCAAAATTGCCACAACCCTCATCTCAGTATTTGAGAAATGCCATTGGGAGCTCCTGAATTTAGCTGGCATATAGTTAAGTCGGAGTGAAAATTACGAAGTCAGCCCCGAATTCTAGAAGTGCATTTCATTAAATATTCAACTCGGGTATTAATTGCTGGTGCAGACATTAGTCAAGACAATTTACTTAGATGTAAATCACGCAAGGAGCTCGAATGATAATCCCGCACCTGGAATCGCAGCGCTGGAAGAACCGCCCCCGTTTCCCTTTCTCCTCTAAATAAACAAATGAAGACGTGGAAATTGACAACCTCTCTGGCGCGATGGTGAGCGCCGTTATCTTATAACTGCGAGGTCTCGGGTTCGAATCCCAGCGGGGAAATTTGGGAACTTATAATTTCTGAATTGTCTCTGGTCTGGACTGGTCTGAACTGGCTTTGGCCGTGGCTAGTTACCACCCAGTCAAAGACGTGCCGCCAAGCGATTTAGTGTTCCGGCATGATGGCGAGTAGAAACCGATTTGGGGTACAGGTTGAATGTACACTGCCATACCCCTTCCAAGTTAGCCCGCTACCATCTTAGACTGCACTGTCACTTATTATTAGGTGAGATCGCAGTCAAGGATTATCTTGTCATTGAGTGAAAAAATGATCTCAAACAAAAATACAAAACTTCTTCTTTTTTTCTTCTTCTATAGAAAATCTGTGGCGATTCTTGTAAAAAAAAAAAAACTTGTTGAACAGTTAACGATGATTACAATGGAAACACTATCTACATCACTATGAGAACCTGTGGGCTTATTTTACCAGTGGGTACTCCTGTTTTCAATGCACAGATTTTCTATTAGTCAATTGCCATCCGATAACTCACATAGGATGTTAAAGTTACCGATATTAATGCTCTCTGATAGACAGAGCCTGCAAACCAGCCGTTCGATCTGATGTAGATCGGTAAATCGTAGCAAGTCTTAGAAATGTCTGAAGTATGCGACCATCAATAACAGATTTTAGTGCAAATGACGAACTTTGATCCAATAGCGAACATTGATTTCCGCTTTAACCCACTGGTTTATGATCGCTTCAAGACACAAATTGGGATAAATGATTACATATGCGCATATTCAGAGTCTATAGACGTGTAACTAAAGCTCTAGTTATCTAGGATAGCGGTGGTGACGTCACTATACAGCAGCCGCTATATCTACAGACTCGAATGAAATTACTAATGAAGGTGATGTGATTTCCTCGAGCGACAAACTTATAGATAGCAATCTTCTTCTTTATCATTCAATTGACGTCTACCACTGGATAGAGGACTCTTGCATACTTCCACGTGCACTGGTCTTGCGTCTGTATCTAGCGACTCCCTGTAACTCATTGAGGATGAATCAACAGTCATCGGTTATCCACTGAGGGGTCTGCCAACACTGCACTTTCCGGTGCAAGGTCGCCACTCCACCTTGAGACACCGACGACCATCAGTTCTTCAAACTATATTATGTTATATGTTCCATTCATTGCCTCTTCAGCAACTCTAGTTTTCCCACGGATCTCCAGATTCCCGATATGATTTCGCAGGGTTACGGCCAATTTCAGACCTCTTTTGCCTATTCTGAGTATATACCTGAGATGTATATGCCTGAAATAATTTTAATATTAACAAGAGATTTCTTGAATTGGATACATTATTAGGGCTGCTTTTCTTCGACGATGTCAAGGTCAATACCTGATGTCAATACCTGATGGCCTGGGTGGCCTGCTCGGATTTTGGAGGGAGCTCGGCTGGCTGGAGTGATCCGGCGGGGAGCTGTACCAGTGGAACCACGCAAAACGGGCGAATCGACGCCTACTTGCGGAAAAGATTCCCAGGAAACGAAGACGAAGACGAAGACCTGATGTCAATACCTGATTATCTCATAGGCATGTACAATGTACATTCCTTTGAGCCAATCAGTTTCCTCTCTCTAGCATCCTTGTCCTATCTTGTCTAGAACGTTTGGTACTGACATTTATATAGACCGCTCTGTGACCGTATCCTTTGATAATTGATGTATCTAAGTATCTACGATATTGATAGAAAACGGCTTCCCTATCCTAGGAAACCGAAGCTTAATTTCATGCGGATTTACCTAATCCTTTGACGACTTCTCTGGAACTTCAATGCCGTTGCCTGTCTAAGTTGCATGGTTTGACTCTCAGCTGCATTTGAAAGGATCTCAGGAACATCTGCAGCGTAAACTCTTAACCGAGCATAATGATTGAGAATTTATTATTTGGTAAGAAATTACCTAAAAAGGTTATTCATAAAGAAAATACTCAATAGAAGTTCGAAGTTGGAAACATTACCCTGTGTCTCAAAGAGGTAAGCCAAAGGAGGTAAGTCAAAAAGGTAAGGCAAAGGAGTGTTGCAGCTGATTTATCTCTGGTTCCCCCCAATCTCTGATCGCTTTTGACCGTCCGAATGAGGGAATAAAATAGAGAGGGTTATTATCAACTCAAAAAAAAACACTAAAACCCTACCTAAAGCCGTCTCCAACCGCCCCTATAACGGCCCCTGTCCTCACATCTAACCTATTTAACCACAACACGTCAAACAAACCACCATCTGAACGTGAGGGTAACTATCAAACATATCTAAGTAGGTATTTAATCAAATACACTCATCTAAACCTACGGGTAATATATATTCGATTAGGGTGTGATTGCTATCACCACCCGTCAATCAAATATAACGACCTAGACGCGGGAGCATCCAATAGCCGTATGAGTCTCTGGAAGAGACTGAATTAATAACGTCCAAAGCGCTGTATTTATACTAACGGCGCGCGGCGCCAGACGGACGCTACGACGTCAACAAAGTCAAACTACCTACAACTAGTCTTATCAAACTACCTTCAATACCGACATTAAAGTTGTATTTCTTTACTATTTCAATATATCGCTAACATTATGGAGTTGTACACCATAATATCTTCTAGGTAGTCAACCCGTCAATATTGGTGTCCATTGAAGGACAAACCAACAAACAAACAAACTTGCGCATTAATCCCTACTAATATTATAAATGCGAAAGTGTGTTTGTTGGTTTGTTGGTTTGTTGGTTTGTTGGTTTGTCCTTCAATCCCGCTGCAACAGAGCTTCGGATCGACGTAATTTTTTACATGTGTGTAGTTGAGAACCTGGAGAGTGACATAGGCTATTTTTTATCCCGGAAAATCAAAGAGTTCCCGCGGGATGACAAAAAACTAAATGTACGCGGACGAAGTCGCGGGTATCAGCTAGTATATATATAGCTACTCGTGCTGATTCACTGACTCACTCATTGATCACCTCTCCTGTAAAATTTTGTATGGAAAATTTTTTTTTCACTCACGGTTTCGTATGGAGGACAAAAATTCATTTGGATGAAAAATATGGAGAGAGCTGATGATTGATGATTTCGGAGACGGGTGAGGAGCACCGGCCAGGGTATCGAAGATAGGTGGGGAGTGTTCAACCAAATGTCACTCGAAACTTCATCCAATTGGCAGAAAGCCGAAAAAAAACTCCAAAATGGCGGATTCAAGATGGCGACCATACAAATTTTGTTTGTGTCTATCTCAGAGAGTATAAGAGATGGAAGAGTGGTTTCTTGGCAAAAGATGATCAGGAGCTGAAGGTCCACTTGATCAACAGAAAAAAAATTCAAGATGGCGGAATTTTTTTTTTTTCATATAAAATATATGCAAGACTTTATACGGCTCCTTTTCAAAATTTCTGATGGTTTCGTATATAGGACAAAAAATCATTTGGAGGAAAAATATGGACAGAGCTGATGGTTGAGGATTTCGGAGACGGGTAAAGAGCACGGCCAGGGTATCGAAGATAGGTGGGGAGTGTTCAAACAAAAGTCACTCGAAACCTTATCCAATTGGCAGGGAGTTGAAAAAAAATTCAAAATGGCGGAATCAAGATGGCGGCCATACAAATTTCGACGGTGTCTATCTCGGAGACTATAAGAGATGGATGAGTGGTTTCCTGGAAAAAGGTGATCAGGACCCGAAGGTCTACTTGATGAATAGAAAAAAATTCAAGATGGCGGATTTTTTTTATTTTATACAAAATATGTGCAAGACTTTAATACGGTTCTTTTTCAAAATTTCTGATGGTTTCGTATAAGAAGACAAAAATTCATTTGGATGAAAAATATGGAGGGAGCTGATGATTGAGTATTTCGGAGACGGGTGAGGAGCACGGTCAGGGTATTGAATATAGGTTGAGGGTGCCCAAACAAAAATCACTTGAAACCTCATCCAATTGGCAATGAGCTGAAAAAAACACCAAAATGGCGGATTCAAGATGGCGGCCACACAAATTTCGTCGATGTCTATCTTAAAGAGTGTACAAGTTAGAACAGTGGTTTTATGGTAGAAAATGATCAGGCCCTGAAAGTCTAAGAACAGAAAAACCGCGGTCCGCTGCAGCGGGCCGCGCACCCACGCGCCCTACTAGTTTATAATAAATATAACTGTCCGAGATAAGTAGGTATATAGGTAAAATCAAATTAATTAAATTCGTAGAGACCTTGGGACAAAGAATTTTACTTAAACGTTTTTGACGACCTCCCTGGCGCAGTGGTGAGCGCTGTGGTCTTATAACTGGGAGGTCTCGGGTTCGATTCCCGGCGGGGGCAATTTAGTAATTTATTATTTCTAAATTGTCTTTGGTCTGGTCTGGTGGGAGGCTTTGGCCGTGGCTAGTTACCACCCTACCGTCAAAAACGTGCCGCCAAGCGATTTAGCGTTCCGGCACGATGGCGTGTAGAAACCGATTAGGGGTATGGGTTGAATTTACACTGCTATACCCCTTCCAAGTTAGCTCGCTACCATCTTAGACTGCATCGTCACTTACCATCAGGTGAGATCGCAGTCAAGGGCTATCTTGTCATAGAATAAAAAAAAAAAAAAAAAAAAACCTTAGGCCCATCGTTAAACATCTTGTCCTACATAAAAAAAAGTGCCACCATCAAAGCCGAATTTAGGATAACTACGGATTAAAATGCTAAGAGAGACTTATAAAATGATACCTACGCACTTTCTAGAAACGTTAAAATGATATAGGCAGCATTGTAATCTCATCTCATGTACATTAATTAGGTATTATAGAATATAGGTATACCATGCAGTTTTGTAAGATGGAAGGATTGTGTAGATATACGATAGAAGATTAAGATCTAAATACTACTACTAACCCTATTATAGTTAAAAAAATTAATTCCTTACTAGAAAAAGAAATAAAAGATATCCCACTAATCCTACTAATATTATAATTGCGAAAGTTTGGATGTATGGATGGATGGATTTTTGTTACTATCCTGCAACGACTAAACCGATTTGGCTCAAATTACTTTCGAAGGTGAGTTTCTTCTGAAAACACTTACGGCTTCCATTTAGTTTGGCAAACACAGTCACGTAAAGAACTGGCAAGACGTCATCTGTTTGCTTCTTTCAAATAAAATATCTTACCTATCTACGCCTGTCTCGAGCTTTTAAGTTCAAGAAATAAACCCCCTTTGTTTCTTTGAAATGGAATGCTTTTAATTACAGGAAGGAAAAAATATTTCTTTGATTTGGTAGATACAAGACTTAATAATTATCCTACTAATATTACCTAAATATATAAAAAGCAAGCGTAACTGACTGATTGACTGACTGATCTATCAACGCACAGCTCAAACCACTGGACGGATCAAGCTGAAATTTTGCATGTAGATAGCTATTATAACGTAGGTGTCCGCTAAGAAAGGATTTTTGAAAATTCAACCCCTAAAGGGATAAAATAGGGGTTTGAAAAATCGAACTCAACGTGAGCGAAGCCGCGGGGAAAAGCTAGTAATATAATAAATGCGACAGTTTGGATGGATTTTTGTTAATCAGGCCGCAATGACTGAACCGATGTGGCTGAAATTTGGCACGAGATAGTTTAGAATAACACATAGAACTGATTGACTAACTGACTGACTGATCTATCAACGTAGAGCTCAAACCACTGGACGGATCTGGCTATTTGACAACTATCTGTAGATAGTTATTATGACGTAGGCATTCGCTAAGAAAGAATTTTCAACCCCTAAAAGGGTAAAATAGAGATTTTAAAAATCGAACTTAACTTATGTTAAACTTACGTTTACACATTGTTATGAATTGTAACTTGTACTGGACTTATATTTTACTGTCAAAATAAGTCATCATCGTCTATCGAATTCAAAATAGGAATACTTATACCTATTACACAGTTAAATCGTAGAAAGCCCCTCTGAGACACGACTATAATATTATAAAATGTCAAAAATTTAACTACAGCCTTTTAATATTCCTGTCGGATACAGTCCTCGCAAAAAGGCCGATAGGAATATGTTAAATATATCACTCCGAGCATAAGATCCCGTTGCGAGGGCAGGCGGCCCGGAAAAGGCTCGGTACATTGTATTCTCAAGGGCACGATCCTTTATTACACGCATATAATACATTGGTTACAATCTCAAATTATGTTCTCTTGACCGCATTCCGGCCACGGCAGACAATTTTAAATCTAAAAATCTAAGCTAAATCGCTTGGCGGCACGGCTTTGACGGTAGGGTGTTAACCAGTGGCGTGCATACATGGTAGCCATTAAGCGGGCAGATGATATAAAATGAAGAAAATCTCCAGTACGAGTTATAAAAAAGACGTGTGGCACTCGGGGACTGCCGCGGTAAAGCTATTGCATAGCATTTTTTATCAACGCCATCTAGCAGCTCACCGTAGAGGAGTCCCGTGTCAGGTTATTTTCGTTATGGAAATTCTTGATTCGGTCTCCACGCTGGCTCGCGATAGAAGCTATGCAATAACCTTAAACTTATGGGTAGACTTTTCATAATTTGTACAATGCCTACCCTTAAGTTTTTTATAACTCATACTGGAGATTTTTTCCATTTTATATCATCTGCCAACCCTGTTATACATCCTATGCATGCCACTTGTGGTAACTAGCCACAGCCAAAGCTTCCCACCAATCAGATTAGAGACAATTCAGAAATTATAAATTCCCAAATTGCCCCCGCAGGGAATCGAACCCGAGACCTAGTTTTAAGACTAGGTACAGCGCTCATCACTGCGCCAGGGAGGTCGTCAAATCTACTAATTATGATGATGACGATAAACTTAATTTGAATGGAACGCAGATCTTAAATTCTCTTCACGATATTCGAGATACGATGAACAATAAAAAGAGGATAAATAATAATATTATCAAGAATTTATAAGGAATCGTCAATTTTACTATGAAAGAATCTCCATTATCTAAATAATTTACAAAGAATTTATTTCCTTAACAGCTTCTTCTTTATCGAGTCAATTATTTATTTATTGTGTATAATTTTATTATTCTGAGAATTCAAGTTTTAAGTAAAGAAATCGAAATTATTTTTTAGGATAGATACTTAGGATTACCTACGGACCGACGGACAACGGCGCGAGCCTATACTGGTTCCGTGTTCTTTTCTCCCCGTTTTCGGAACCCTAAAATGGTGAGCAGTTCAAACAAGGAACAAAATTAGAAAAGTATATGTGCAAATATTTTACATAATTCACTAATTTATATTCATCCCCAATTAATTTAGTGTGCTAAACTCCAAAGCCAACCCAACTTCAACCCTTTACCGGCGACTAAACATCAAAGCGTATCTAATTAATTATGTAATTATTGACAGATGCTCATGCCTCATACACAGCTCATATCAAACCCCGAATAATAAATAAGCATTTAACAGTTGGTTTCAAGCTTGATTGCAGAAATAGATTGCTGCATTATTGCTGCAATCCCAATTGTGTGTGCAACATTGCATTTTAGTGTGGTAAGTGGCACTAGGCGGAATACGTGGCACGAAGAACTGATAGACCTTGGGGTCCCAATATGTTGAAATGGTGATCTCACAACGGTAGGCGCAGCGTTGAAGGAACCCACCAGGTTAACGGAAGGCTTCAAGCTAATTGCTGGAAACTCCTACTCAGGATTGTGCTTCGTGGCTATCCGAGTCCTATGTACAAAATTGTACGTTGATCGGTTAAGATGACGGCATAAAACGAGACAGACAGACAGACCAATAGACAGACGGAGTCGCCAGTATTACTTTCATACCACATTATTTTCATTTAGCAAAATTAAAGACATAAAATTACAATTATCGTTGCCGGTAATATTTTTTCATGCCCCAATATTATGGGGCAATTTAATTTTCATGTGCCCTCGAGGTAATTCTCATGGAAACGATTTTGTGGAGCAAGTTATTTTCTCAGATTTCGTATTTCATTTTACAAGCCCATTGTTGGGCGATGATAAAGGAGGCCGAGCCCTTAAGCTTTGCCCTTTAATGCGATGTCTACTCACCTGTAAGCATAGAGTAGCAATAAAACAGAGCAACAAAATCTCCTCGCTCCGTATTTTCTTTCACTGAGGGTTGCGTCAATGACAAAGTGAAATGGACAAAACGGCCTACTGTAAGACCGACCAATCAGGGACAGCCTTCGGACAGTTGATAATAATTTAACGAGCTTCACTTCGCTAGATTATAATCTGACGAAATATAATGCGTTAAATTGTAAGCAAAATGTTCGTTTCACAACCTTGCAGTTTACAATCTAGCTAGTTAGATTATAATCTAACGGTTTTACAATCTTACGGTGACATATATTAATACATAGTTTAGTTATATGCTACGCCAAGAGTTCAGCATAACTTATGGTTATGGCTTTATAGTGACTCAATAGATTCACTCAGTGCTTATGACGTCACCTCGATTTTTGAATTTTTAAAGTAGGCATGATGTTATGCACTGGCTAACGCATCTGCGGTAGCTAATCTACGAGGTCCCGAGTACAAAAATAATTTAGGTTCTGAAAGATAATTCTTCACTGTGGAGTGTGGACGAAAATTGAAATTCATAAATCTGCGGAATTCGGACGGAAAATTATTATTACTATTATCTGAATGATATAATTTAAATTACTTCGAAACGGATAAAGGGATTCGAATGCATAAATAAAGATCTAACATAGAACTGCAAATGTATAATAGTTTAATGGTTTTAATTATTGTTTTTTTTTTCTTGTGAATAAAATAAAAAATCATAAAAATATATCCGACCAAGATATTAATGGGTTCTTCTCAGACCAGGGAGCGTTTGGAATCCTGGTAGCTTAAGTTTTAAATTAAGCTTTGAGATTTAATTATGTAATACTAGTTGATGCCTGCGGCTTCGCTCGCATGGATTTAGTTTTTAATATCCCGCGGGAACTCTTTAATTTTCCGGGATAAGAAAGTGACCTATGTCACTCTCACTATTCTCAACTATAGATACTCATGCAAAAAGTCACGTCAATCGGTTGCTTTGTTGCGGCGTGACTGAAGGACAAACCGACAAACCAAAAAACCAATAAACCTACAAACAAACACACTTCCGCATTTAGTATATTAGTAAGGACAGTATTAACATTACCCTACTTTCATATATATCTACATGTAAAATATTGACATTCAATAAATAAATGTTTCTGAGATCTGGACAACTTTATTTACTTCAAATACCTCTATAATAGTATTTCCTCTACACAATAAGTGTGTTGTATTGGTACGCAACGACTTTCCTGTATACCCATGATATTAGAAAACAATTTTATCAAGATACGAAGAAAATCCATTGAGAAAATTTAATAAGTAGGTATAAAGCATACACGAAACTTTCAGGGGATCACTCCGTTCCCGTGGACTTGTTACGTGCAGAGATTTTGTTACGCAAAAGTGTAGAGTTTCTTTAAGCAACAGAAATACCAATCTGCTCGGTAAATTAATAATTACCCTCGCAGCACCAGTGCAGGGTCGCTTTAATAAACTGTAAGCAGACGAGACACACGGTTGGGTAAAACATCGATCACTGAAATATTCATTACTAGCCGGTGCACGTGGTGACCTTTTACGCATGGAATTGGGGCTTTTAAAGAAAAAAAAAAAACCGGCCGAATTGAAAATAAAACCGGCCAAGTGCGAATTGGTTTACACGAAATGAGTACCTTGAAATGCCAACACTCAAAGCAGAAGTGAACAAGTATAGCAAGAGACTAGAGAAACATCCCAATGCACAATCCAATTTGTACAGAGATTGTTAGACAAAGAAGCAAAGATAAAACTCCTTAAAAGATGGCATAATATATTGGACCTGGATGGGAACTGTCCTATTGGATACACCAAAGGGGATATTTAATGAAATACCCTTAAACTCAACCATAATATCCCATATCTGTTAATGTTTGGAGAAACCGATGGTATATAGATATAATAGAAAGAAATACAAGTTGGACTCGTACACACCGGGTTACGTACCATCGTAACAGCGATTGTTAAGGTCGAGCAAAAAACGCCGAAAAAAATTAAAGTTAACAAAAACTTAACAATAATAAAACTGAAATTTGGTAGTGACAAACGCGAGCAGTACGTTTCTATCTATGCTAAGCGGGTCTGACGCGAGGTGCGGTGTGGGGAAGCGCGGGGCGAGGTAGCGGCCAACTTGACGTGGACTGGTAGTAGTTACCAATCATGTCACTATTATGTCATGAGCACACTGTTCGAAGCACACTTGGTCAACCGACTAGTGTGGTAGTGTTGATGTAACTGTGTCACACTAAGCCTTGTTCGTACACTAAGCATGTTACACTGCATCTTAATACGTTTACCGGCTGTTCCCGCTCTATCATACAAGAATTCTCTTGACATCACTTTCAATCTAACACAAAGCGGATCTGTCTGCATGGGGATTACACCAAGATATTTCGTGTAAACACGTTAGTGTGAACCGCCAGGATTTTGGTGTATTTTGACACTGGTATTTGATTGTCTGATAATGTTAACTTGATGTCTCCGCTTTACCTGATCTCTCCGCTCTATAGTTGTACTATTACTTAAACTTGCTTGTTAATCTATCAAGGATGTACATTGCATAAGTTAGGAATTATTCTGTCTGTGATGTCTAGGATGTTGAAATAATTAAAATTGAATGTTAACAAAAGTAAAGTGTATAATTTGCTGGCACCAGCCAAAAAAAGTTCACATCTGAATTATTACCTATATAAAATTAAAAAAAAAAAAATATCCTATGGCAGTTACTGGCGAAGAATTTTTAGTTTAAACCAGACTAGTGGTAAACGTGAGCTTCAGTGCCTATACTAACTACGCTTAAGCAGTATTATTTCAAAACGTAAGTACCTAATACTGCTTTCAGTGTTGGTTTTATAGGGCCAAATTAGGTATTGATCAGCTGATTTAAATCCAATTAGTCTTAATGGTTATTAACCTGCAATAGAAAATGGCAATAGAAGAAATATACTTAGCAAAGTTACTTACTCTATGTAAATGCATAAAGAGTTACAATTGAATTCTTCAAATCAAAGGTATAAAAAGTTACCATTCGAATTCCCAAAATATCTTACCAAGAACTCAATGTTAGTTGGAAAAACGCCACGTTTTTTTACAAAACCCATTTTAAAGTTGGGAACCGTGGAGGGAAGCGGCGCACATATTTCTAAGTCACATTTAGGACACCAAGCGGATGACTACAAAGGACGTACAGACGCTGACGCAGGCACAGTTCTTCTGTGTGGATAAACTTTAAGTTCTGTGGGGTTACCATGCCACGCCTCAGAGAATGAGACACAGTCGCAACTTTTTCTCGTTTTAAAACATGCAATAATCAAGGCGCACAAACGGAAGGAATATGTGTTCTAGTATGTCTCACTAGGTACCTATCCGATTTTTATGTTATGAAGAACTAGCTGATGCCAGGAACTTCGTACACGTGGATATAGGTTTTTTAATTCCCACGAGAACTATGTATGTGTCTATGTGTTATTCCAGCCTATAATCTATCTTTGTGCCAAATTTCAGCCAAATCTATTTTACGAAAATTACATTTCCGAGATACTTAAATGGCATTTGTAATTTCATTATTTAAAAGGCATGAGCGACATTATCACAAAGTTTTCATTAGCAGTCCCTTACATTCTGTATATGAAAGTTTTTATCATTATTATATTGCTCCTCCCAAACCGACAGCTAATCATGAGATACCTGCAATATTTCAGTTTTTAATCCGCACCATTCATCCATTGCTTATTGGGGCTTATATTATTCCGACAACAGAAAAAGCGGTCAGAAAGGCGGCAGACAACAGGGACTAGGAAGGCCACACAACTTAGTCACCGGAGTTCGCTCAAAAGTGCCAGTAGTTTCATCCTGACGTAACATTGGAGACATATCATTGAATAACTTTCGACAGGCACCGGATAAGCAGGCTTTTGCTACGTTTGCCAAACTGCTACGTGAGTTGGTGAGCCACTACTCGTAGTTTATTTGACACAATTACTTATCAATTTATGTAGTTGAATAGAATAATTCAGAGACTGTAATGACTTAGTGGTTGTGCCTATTTGGGAAATCGCTTCAATCCCGGATACACACCTCCATCTTGTCGGAGCTATGTGCGTTTGAGCAATTAAAATCATGCTTGCAATTTAAACACATGCTTCAACGGGGAAATACAACATCGTGAGGAAACCTATAGGTCTATGTTGCGCGCCACGAGAAAATTGTCTCTACACTTTTACTCACAATCTCTATGTGAATTACATAGACATTTCACAAGTATAGGGTAGACAAAATTTGCTCATAGCGCGCATCTTAGCCCTACAGAACGCCCAAGACTTGCAGTTTTCCATATTGTTCTTAAAGCCGTTGATGGGTTGCTATTATCGCGTATCGGTTTCATCGTTTCTTTTTAAGCCCACCCGACTTCAACAAATGTGTACAAGCTAAAATCATGTTTATACTTTGCTGTGGCATAAGAAGTCGGCTTTTTGAAAAGAATTTTTATATTCAAAACCTTTTGTGATTTTCGCTAAAAGTAGCTTCGACGTTCTTTAGATTAATCAACTTATTTCAAGCCTGTTATCATAAAACGGTCAAAAAAGTAGGTAGGTACATAATTCTGCCAAAGTTATTCGACTTCATGACATCCAAACTACCAATTTTTATGCTCTGTTCCATAAAATATTATGGTTCGCAATACTATCTGAAAAAATATTAATATAAAAGTTCAATAAATATGGACCAGTTTTATTTGAGTTCCAGGCAGATAAAATAAAAAACCAGTTAATTAAATAAATAAAATCAGCCGACGTTATAAGCACATTAAAAAAAACCGATTATGGGTAAGGGTTTAATGAAAACTGCCAAATCCCCTTCCAAGTCAATGCACTACATACTTAAAATGCATCGTCACTTACCATCAGGTAAGATTGCAGTCAAAGGCTAAATTGTCATTGAATAAAAAAAACGTATACCCACGCGGACGTGTTGTGCTTGCTCGTACGATACTATACCTCTTATAATATGGGTATAATAGAAGCTGTGGGTAGAAGGAGTCCAAATTGCTTAGAAAAGGCGATGATTCGCGAAGAGTTTCATAGCAGTCGTGAAAGATAAATAACCCAATCTATCACACGAGAAAGAACTTCTGTCACGTACCTGATAGTATTGGAGTTAGATGCCATATTAGAGCCTGCAATGTCTCAGAAAATGGCTGCAACTGACTGGTGTGATGTTTACACCGCTTGACTTGACTTGTTCATACTTGTTCGTGACGTTAAGAGGCTTATGGTGAGCTGTGCATGCACAGTGTGCCCCAGTCCGGGTGATGTCACGGACGATTAATGTTGCTTCGGTATGACACCATTCTACTTCCTACTAATATTAAAAACTAGCGGACGTCCAAATCGAAAAATGTTCATAACGTAGGTCTCCAATACTTTTGACAGACCTTTCCAACGATACCTAAACAATGGGATAGCTAAGTCAAATTTTGAAACAAGCTATTACTTTGTGTATCTCCCATACCCAAAATACTAGCTTTTTTCAAGATTTTATTGTACAACTTTTTCAGCGTTATTAACCTTGCCAAATTACAGCTCTTTAGTACCAAAAGTCTCTGAGATGTGCTGCGGACGGAGTCGGCGATACTATAAAGGTTCCTTGTAGTTTTACTACGAAACCCCAAAAATTCTCTTAATTCTAAGCTTGACGTCTGGTGCACGAGGTTCGCTCCTCGAGAAATACGATACCTCTCCGTAATATTCATTTCGACTCCATATAAAGTCATTGGTAAGTTCGCAACTTGTACAACTCTCTCGAGTCGGAAATGTTTTCTTTTGCATAAACTTTAGCCGTGCGAAAATTTCGACTTGGAGAACTTTGTTATATTTTTTCAGTTACATATATGATAGTTATCTCATGGGTTCTATCTTGGGTTCCTAGTAATTTTCTCTCACTCTGTGTTAACGTTCAGCCGTAGAAATTGACTCTACCTTTCTAGGAACCTAGGCTTATAAGCTCTTTGCATAAACTTGTATGTTAATTGTAAATAATCTTTAAATAATACACAAAATTCTTATACTGAAATGTTATATGAGCGCGCTTATGTCGTTATTTGATAACTAAAATTAAGTTTAACAGTTTATAAAAAAATTAATGTAACATATAGGGAATTTATTAAATTGTCATTGTTATATATGTTATGTAATGACTATGCTCACATGTGATTCATGGGCCAGGGAAATATAAAGAACTCTTTTACATGAATAATAAGAGTTAGGTAAGCTTTATTAAAAAAATTAAAGTAAATGAAAAAGTAGAAGTTATTAATGTATTTACCCTTTGAGTACATAGCCTCATTAGCCCTGAAAACTGAAAGGTCGTAGGTTCGATTCCCACCCGTTGCTTTTAACTAAATCCACGCGGAGAAAATCGGGGGCATCAGCTAGTTAGTTATAATTTGTAGCAAGTAGATATATCTTACTTTAACAAACATGAAATCGGCACTGAAAATCAAAATTTATTGCTTTCACATAATTTTTAAGGCAATTTACCAAAATTGCACAAAATATTTGTAACTGGTTGGTACATTTTTACGATAGCTTATTACTTTATTAGGTCGAGTGGATAAAATTTTCTGGTCGAGCTATGGCTAACAAATTGGAACATACTCTGCCACCCAATTTGATGTTCAGTGATTCACTTAATGGTAGCGCACTCCACGTAACGAATGTTGGTTCAACCTTAGCCCAAAACGAAGTCTTAGACCGAAGACCAAACTTCAGACTTTATTTGACAATTTTTTGTCGCATTGCCTTCTTGCAAAAAGTAACAAAAATAAATTAAATGTAATTTTTTTTTTTAAACAAGCTTTTATTTAAATGCGCTGAAAAGAATAAAACAATCTTTTCTTTTAAAACTTTTACTATCAACTTGTAATGTCATTACACAATTTATGTGATATAAAAGCTTGTCTACTAAGCTTACGTAAGTAGTTACTAAACTTATAAGCAAGCAGAACCTACGCACGTTAGAGTCCGAACTTCCCAAGGTTCTGGAGCAGAGACCTCGTATAGAAAATCGCATTTTTGCTAGACCCATTCGTGAGCAAATCACATCAAACAAGTTGCCAGGAGTCACTGCATAGTTGCCACACAAGGCACGTTCAACACAAATTCCTACAAAATATCTATTTTCAGCAGTGAAAGTCCATCTGTAACCACAATAATTATGACGATGGAAAGGCAGCAACATTTTTTTTTGTGGTTTTAATTTCAAACATTTAGTTATTGCTTTAGATTAAATTAACAGGAAAATTAATTTGAATTAGTCTGTATAAAGCTGTGACGTTATCCGGGTCACAGCTCAAAATCAGCCACTTTTGCGCATGTGATATAGGGCAGTAGGTACCGCGCTGAGCTGTATCTACTGAATACATTTTCTAAGCGATGTCACAGGCGATTAATGTTAAGTTTGTATATTTGTTTCTTCTTCCGACGTATCGTGTACTGTCGCTAGTGTGTACTCACCCTAAGTGGTCCCGTGTTTATATATTCGTAACAAAATTGAATCCTTATTTTCGCGGTGAATGCTTATAATACCTGAAGCTGAAGTTTAAAAAGCATGGTACTTGGCATTTCTATTTCTATACATTTTACTCTTGTACTGGTAACATAAGATGAAGTTTAAACCCTGAAAATCTAATTCTATCTATTCTAATTATTTTTATTAAAAGTACGACCAAGGAAGAACACTGCATATTTTTGAGCAAATAATTTTCATTATTCTATGCTAAGTTTTAACTTTACATACCTTCCACCTACGAGTACTCTTTTGTTCCTGAAATATTTTCATTTTGGTCCAGGAGCCGGTAACTCTGAATGCCTTGTAACGTACAATCGAAAAATTAATATTATCTGAATTAATAGTTAAAATTATACGAATAAAACATTTTTCATTTTTATAATAATATTTTTTTTTCTTTAAATTAACGCATAACGAGCTTATTTTGATCATATAGTTTAACTAATTCACATAAAAAAAATCGGTTCCGCATGACGTCACCGACTCCCCGTTATTTGTAATACCTATCCACTAAGTATATTAAACTGGTTATGACATTAAGATGAAACAAATAACGTCTCATTTCAATTTATATAATATAATGCCGGTCAAATTCATTAGTGGAACATTTCCAAAATCAGGTATTTTGAATTAAGTACAGTACGTGTATTTAAAACTAGTTTAAAATGGTTGGAAATTGAGCTAAATTGAATAATCTTCCGAAGCACTAACGGTACAAGTCAAAATTTAGTTTTAATTGACAGGAAACCACATCTGCTAGAGAATTATTGATTTTAGCTGTCAACTCAACACTTGAAGCTCAATTACTCGAAACTGTATATTTTGAATTGTACCATGAATTTGACCGACGACAATATGTACGGACTTTGCACCTAACCATCGTCTAGGGTGAAAAAAATTTAACAGGTAAAAACTTCCAGATACTCAATAAATCTATCTGCTTATCCCATCTTGTTTGAAATACACACAAGCGTCAAAGTGTTAACTTTCCTTGCTCCAGAAGTCGAATGCATAAAATAAACTTATATCAGTAAAACTAACTGCCAATGTCCGTTCCACATGAAGTCTATTGCGGAATATATTTCCACTTCTAACGGAAACTATGTCAGATATGTCATACTCTAAATATTTTAAAGGCTGAAACAAACTGAACGCGTCCTGGCTGCGATTTTTAAAGGAAGTATGCCAAACGCAGATTATAGTGGCGACAGCAGAAACAGCGCAGCGATGTCGTCATGGAATCAAAACTCAGGATTGCTTTCAGTACAGTATATATCTTTAAGTAACAGCCTGCGCTATAACCGTGCACTGCAAAAAAGCGTGATTCGACAGTACCTAATCACACTAATCTTATAAAGCCGAAAGTTTGTATGGGTGTGTGTATGTTTGTTACTCCTTCACGCCACAACGATTGAACCGATTTGGCTGAAATTTAGAATGGAGATAGCTCACACCTAAGAGTAACACATGTTGTCCCGGAAAATTAAAGAGTTCCCGCGGGTATTGAAAAACACCTAAATCCACGCGGACCAGCTCGTGGGCATCATCTAGTATTATTTAGCCCTTGTCCTAAATCGACCGTGTGAAGTTATAGGTTTTATAAATAGGTATCTCGCTGGAACACTTTATTTTCCCGGGACGAATAGTAATCCTATAGCACTCTATTATAATAAATGCAAAAGCCAACCAAGTGCAAATCAGACCCGCACGCTAAATGTCCTGTACAATCGTCCAAGATTTAACACCAGCTTTTATTAAGATCTAGCAAAACAAAAGTATATTGTAGGGAGCCCCTGTTCAATTTTGAACTTTTTTTTTTATTTGTTATAATAAAGGCAATATTAAAAATGAATTTATTCTTTGCTTGGCTGCTTCACGAATTAAGGGCAAATAAACAAATATACTTCCGCATTTATAATACAAGTTTTATTACAATTCATACACGGGTTCAGTTTGACGCTCTGTTGTTGGACTTTGTTTATCCAGATCTTTAGATCCAAATAGAAATTCTTACATACGAGTACATGAATTTAATATCAGTGCTCAGAGACCAATTCATCCTGTTTTATTCGACATGTTTTGTAGTTTTAGCGAGCACTTTTCATACACACCTGGTACCGATGAATTAGTGATGAACCTACGACGAGTTTGAAGAGTGTTTTAAAAGGACTATAAAGCTTCGTTCGAACCGCGGCGGTGGCGGTAGCGGTAGCGATCAAAATAAAACATAAACAACGAAACAGAAGAACAATAGTCGCGGAACCAGGCATGTGACGTCACACGACTATTTTTCCGTCCACCGATCGACGCGTCATTTAGCTAGACCTACTTATAAGTTTATTTATTTAAAGGGATTTTTTTTTACTTTTGTGGATGCTTTATTTTTCTTAGAACCGATTTCACCAACGAGAAATAAGTCTCATCCGAAAGTAAACGTCCAATTTATACCTCGATTAAACGTCTCTCGATATTGTTGAAATCGGCACTTATGCCGAAATCTATAGAACGTGCTCCAACTCAGCCCAGACTCAAGATAGAGGTTAAAACGAGACACAAACGTGCTCTGACATAAATCTGTCTCATTTTAACCCAATCTTGAGTCTGAGCTGAGTAAGAGTGCGGTCTATAGATTTCAGCCTTAGAGTTATGTTTTAGACAGCTTGCGTACATTTTGATTTAAAATTAACAAATATATTTAACGCACAACCTGCAACAATTATAAGAAATAATTTTGTAGTAATATTAATAGAATTTATAAGATGTAGCGTTTATAAATTCTTTCGTATCGTTACCACAATTTAGCATTGTGCCCACAGCTGGGCTTTTGAATTCTAAAACGTTATACTAACATTAGTCTAAACACAAATATTCGGGTGCGATTAATGAGCTAGCTTTTGCATTAAAATAATTCTAAAGTAACGTGTCCCGTATTCCGAAAACTCAAAATTATTACAGCATTAATTTTCCTTAATTTTATAGCTGAATATAACGGCCGCGTTGACATATTAGTGTTGCCATATTATGGCTGTAATCTGGACATTGGATATTGCAGACGCCAGACCCTTTAGTCGTCTATCAGGAAATTTTTATTATTGCATAAAAATAAATTATCGCTCCACTGCTACGTACCTACTCGTAACTTTATCCCACCACTCTGGCACCTTGGGACCCCATCGACCATCACCTCTTTGAACTAAGTGCCCCACCCATTTCCACTTTAGTTTCGCGACTCGCTCAGGTATGTCGTTGACTTTGGGTCTCCTACGGATCTCCTCATTTCTGATTTGATCTCGCAGGGAAAACCCAACCATAGTTAATACATAATTATAGAGTACTAATGTACACTATAGTCTGATTTTTAATTCGGTGGAATTCTGACAGATGTCATTTTATAAATAGAGCGAGTTATTTGTATGAAAAACAGTATTACCACCTGTAGTTCGATTTTACCCCAAGCTATTTGTCAGGCATTTGTCATATATCTATGTGCGGCCATTGATTTTTATTTGTATAAGTTTCAATTTATTATCTTTTTTGTGGGATTTTTTAAATCTCTGGTAACATTAAGATACGTCAGAATTCCACGGAATTAAAAATCAGACTATAAGCTAATGTATGCTAAACCTGTTTGCGATACAAAAATAACAGGTAACTAACGTATAAAAAACATTGCGCAGTGAACAGTCTTGAGTGGGAAATATATACCTATTTAAGTTTAGTATCCTTCGTTCCTTCATCTCAATACATCGCTGGCCTAATATTATTATCGGATCTCATTTAAAGCTAATAAAATAAATTAATTATTAACAAAGCAACGAAACTATTTAAGTTGACAGATTGCAACTATAACTTTAAGTACCGTCGTGTCCTCTAACTACACCAGCTAAATCATACTTCGCCTAATTTAAAAAAAAAAAAGATAATATTGTTACTTAACTTAACAAGAACAGTTTTGCCATGGATAAAAATAGTATTGTATTTGGTAGGTTACAAGCTGTTCGGTTCACAACTTTAGGAGATTTTTAGATTTTTTTGGCGAAGTATGGTTTAGCAGGTGAAGTTAGGGGACACGACGGTAGGTAAAAATCTAAGTATTTACGATCTATTTTTATCGCAAGTGTGCTTTACCCTTCCTATCAAAGTACGAATATCAAAATTAAAGCAAGAAGCTTGAGTACTGTTAGGAATTCAGCAAGAATTTGAAGTTCCCGGCCAAAGGACACGAGGTGATCCTCTTAGAGAGGCCACTTACGTGCTCCCAAACTATTCACAGACTTGGATAACGGAATTCGGAACATTGTCTTGTTGCTTGAAGATTTTGGAAGTTGAGACTATTTTGGGTAACTTTTATTCACGAAGCGTTAAAAGAATGTATAATTGCTAATGAATTTTTTGGAAGTATTCCATTTGGCTACAAGTGTAAACTAAAAATTTAAAACACCCCCAACATGTTGCAACATCCTTACTCTTAATCTTACTAACTTAATCTTACAATATCCGTATGTTTTGTTTTAATTATTATTTGCAACCCGAAACCGTTGTTACAAAAACATCTCAGCCCAAGATTATACAAGAAACGCACAAGCTGTTGACATAAGGAATTATGTTAAAGGTCCTTTCAGACGTGTCACAATCATAAATACCCTGTGTTACGGTGTGTGTGTGGAATAGACAAGAATGTCACCAGCACAAAAAATAATGTTGTTTTTTTAAACAAGTAAGGCTTTCCGATCCCATGTGGTGGTAAATGACGATGAAAATGGAAGCGGGCTAGCGTAGTATGGCAATCTAGTTAAACCTCAATCACCTAATTGGCTTATAGGCATCATACCAAAACGCTAAATCGCTTTGCAATACAATTTTTCCAGCGGTGTGGTTCCAGCTAGAGCCTACCTCCAGACCAGAAAAGAGACAATTCAGAATTTATAAATATCTAAATTGCCCCTGTCCAGGAAAGTCAGATAGAGAGAGTCTCAATTCGTTAACAATCGATGAGTTGTTGTTCTACTCATATCTATAACATGCCACCTTCAATAAATGTAAGGTGGGCACCGACTACATCCCGGCTAACACAACCAATCGCGGTACTGATTCGCTAGAGGCTAACCACATCGGGATCATCGTACCATTCTTAATAATTTACCTATGGCTGTGAAAATGCAACTACACTTCGTGAAACCATTTCGACATGTCAACAGCTTCGCAGCATTTTTCCACTATGGTGTGGTTATTGTGTGGTCCGTCTAAACCACCTCTTAGACGTAAACAGCGAATTTAAACGGAACAAAACGTGCACGAGTGACTCATACTCCGTAGAGTATGTAATCCGTATTTTTTCTACAATTGTTTGTCGTAGATTTCCTTTGTTTGTCGTAAAACATGAATTAAGACATTTCATAATCTTCGCGGAAACTGGACAAAAATGTCAACTGAAACTAGTAAAGTAGGTAATGCCATCACTTAGGTAGACCTTCCAATTGGGGTGTTGCCTATGTTAAAATTAAGTTATTTCTTACCGATTATTACATAGAGGGTATTCCAAAATAAACAAAATACACTTTCGTAGCAATTTTTACTAATATATGTCTATACTAGCGGACGCCCACGACTTCGTCCGCGTTCCTAAATCTCCACAGTTTAAGTGGGAAGAAACCCTGGAGCAGATGCTCCAGGGTTTCTTCCCATTGAAATTTTTTGTTCGTTGAATTCCAGGACCCAACTCCTCAATCCAGATGGATTGAGGAGTTGGGTCCTGGAATTCAACGATGTATTCTCTACTCGATACTTATAATACCTATTCATTACCGACAGTTCCTAAATCTCCACAGTTTAGGAGGGCAGTACCCCTGCAGCATCAGGATTGAAGAGTTGGAACCCGAAATTTTATGGGAGCATCTTGCAAAGTTTTTGTTTCAATTAAAAAAAGATTCACGCAAATCGGTTAAGAATTCACGGAGATATTGATATACAGAGGTAGAAAAACAAAACTTCTTCTCCTCCTTAAAAGTAGCCTATACTATGCCCGATAATATAAGCTATCTACCAGTGAAAGTCACAAAATCGCTCCAGCCGTTCCCGAGATTAGCGGCAACAAACAGACAGACAGACAGATAGAAAAATAGATGGCGTTGGATGTAGGTTGGCTCGCGAAATTACTTGATTGACGGGATTGACGGGCGTTGCATAAGAGGCTGCTATACAAAACTGCTTTTTGTTCCAGACACTTCAATTTTATTTAATTGTATAGATGTATAGATTAATTTAATCTGTTTGGGTTTCAACTGTCTTACGAGTATGTTTCTTTCAGGAGCTTTTATAAATAGGCCATTGTATTTTTTACAAATCCTAATTACTAGTTGATGCCCGTGGCTTCGCTCGCGTGGATTTACTTTTTAAAAATCCTGATCCCCCCTTTGATTTTTCAGCATAAAAAGTAGCCTATGTCACTCTCCCGGTCCTCAACTATACCCATGTAAAAAATCACGTCAGTTTTTTTTTGTTGCCGCATGATTGAAGAACAAACAAACACACTTTCGCATTTATAATGTTAATAATTAGTAAGAATTTTAAGTGGAACACTAAAATTACTCTAGTAACTATTAAAATAATTAAACACATACCACAAAAGTTATAATGAGAGTGTATTGGGTACTGATATTTGGACCGCACATATAGAACTCCAAATTAGTTTGCCGATTCAATTTTGTGTGTCACGAACACAAATTGAGACCGTCATGATTATTAATACATAAATTATTTATATATTGTGACACTTCCTGGTGTTTCATTATAACTTTGTGTTTGTTTGTTCATAAATTATGTATGAGTTCGTAACGTAATATTAACTGAAATGCGTGACTTCGGCCGAAAGGGATAAGGTTATAAAAAATCCCAAAAGGCTTCTTTGATTTTACGAGAACAAGGAAAAAGTTTCAAAAATGTATGGAAAATTGAATGTAACAACCGTCATATTCATTTTGTTCATATAAAATGTAGCCTATGTCACCCGGACCATAATAATGAATCGAGTGTTACATCATTCATCAAATTAATTTAAAAACTATGATGGAACATACGTAAATGGAAACATACATACTCGTACATACACATAACCTTTTGATTTTGCTTAGGCTGGTCAGGCAGAAAGAATATAACAACAACAGATTTTAATTATGTGTAATTGAACCACGTGAACAATTTCTGCATAGCCTTTTTAACCGACTTTCAAAAAAGGGAGGAGGTCCTCAATTCGTCGGAATCTTTTTTTTTTTTAATTTTATGTATGTTCACCGATTAATCGAAGACGCCTAGACCGATTTGGAAAATTCTTTTTTGTTTGAAAGGGTATATATACTTCCCAGGTAGTCCCATTGTCATCAGATCAGTATCTGATGATGGGATCCTGGAGAAATCGAGGGAACTCCTTAAATTTTATAGGCACAATTAATATACTTCGTAGTGGCGTTTGAAATCGATTTTGTAAAAATAATTTTTACGTCTTTATTGTAAAAGTTAATCTTCCAAGGCTAAATAGAAAAAGCTCTTCTAGTTATACAAACGGATAAAGTTAATCAATTAAGATTCCGAGCAAAAGTTATTCCATTCACGGTATTGCGACCCTAATTGGGCAAATTTTATAGGCTTAGTGGAAAAATTGAATTCGCAAAAGGAAAAGTATCTAAGAAGGCTTTACTCAGGTCACGATTTAGAAGGCACGGGCACGAAATATTACAGTCTAATTAGGTACTTATTTATTTAAAGAGCGCGAGGATAAAACGACGAAAACTTTAACGCAGTTCGTCCGTCCGTCCGTCCATCTGTCCGTCTGTCACTTGGAAGGACCTGAAACCTTTTGTCAATAAAAAGAAAAACTAACGCAAGCTTTTGTTAAATCCTATTCGTATTTAAAATGAAACAAAGATGCTGCGAGAACAACAGATGTTACTTATACACAAAGTTTTATTCTGTCTCTATTCCTTTCGGTCCTTAGGGAAATCTTATAGATAAATTATTCCATCTCCCGACAGATGCCGTGTCAAATAGAATACTAAATTGGCTAAAAAGCATTCAAAGATACAGCGAACTCGATAAAACTCCTCTTAAACGCTACATTTTGAACTTTGCTATACCAACATAAGTATAGTAGTCCATATTAAACTTAGGACCGACTTCCCCAACGTCGAGTGACGTTTAAGGAATAAAATGGGCGTTCTGACAGTTTTTGTATTGGAAATCTGCCAAAGTAAAGCTCGATTAAGACTTATTTTACGTCGGTGAAATCGGCCCTTAAACGTGTAGGCTGAAAACTAAAAGGTTTTGCACTATTGTCGTACCCACTCCTTACACAAGCTTATTTGGACGGGGGAGTAGAATATTATTCAATTTTAGGTGGGCTAATTAAAAAAAACATCATTTTTAACATGTAATTCCGCTTTTGTGCATTCCGCTCTAGGTAATTGTATTAGTATGATCTATTTTCTGTCAAATTTCATCAATCCGACAGAAAAGTTAAACAATTCATGCACACTTAATTACTTTCGCGATCATTGAGCATGAGTAAGCGCCAGAAATTTTAAATCACAAGTCCATCCAAAAAAGTATTGTAGTTTTATTATTAAAATGATACCTACTGAGTACATAAATTCTTAAATTATACTGTACGAGTCAAGAATAAATTCTATTCCCAAATGTGGCCCAGGTACCTACATATTCTAATACACTTTCCAGTTACTGAACAAAAGCGTACAAGTGTAACGGAATCAGATATTAGAATCAAGTCTGGTTTATATTTCACATCGTCACAATACCTTATGTCCCGTACTTTGAAGATAGTTTGGTACAGTTCGTTATTGTGTTTGCGTTTGATGCTATGATTTTTAATTCATTTTGCTATTACATCAATTCGGGATTATTATTAAGGGCAGACTTTCTACTTTAAGCGATAACGATTGGCGTTTTTATGGATTTTTGCGTCTGCGCCGCGTTTTCACGATTTTTGCACGCTGATTTCTGCGATTTTTCATCTACTACTACTACTACTAAGTGCAAGTCTCCCTCCGGAGAAGGGTTAGGCTATAGTCAACCACGCTGGCCCAATCCAAATCCTCATCTTATTATCACACTAGACGATGCCCGCGACATTATCCGCGTGGATTAAAGTTGTTAATCGCCGTAGGAATTATTTAAAATGTAGCTTATGTATTAATCTTGGATGTAAGCTATCCAATACTGAACCGATGTAATGAACCGATTTAGCTGAAAATTGGAATGGAGATCCATTCCAATTTTCAGCTAAATCGGTTCATTCATTGTGGCGTGAAGGAGTAATAAACATAGACACACACACATAAAGCTTCGCGTAAGCTTAAAAATTAAATAAATAAAATATAATAATAATAAATAAATATAATAAAATATATAATATATAATTGTAACCGTGCGAGTGTGTCTAAAGGTGTACCTTTGTAAGGTAAAGTGGTACCATTCCGAGGATCAAATACAAGAGCTTTTCCAGGAACAACGCTATTATCTTCAGGATTATTGGAAACGCGCACGACACGTGACAGTAACACAGAAACAAACTGGCGGGTTGCCGGAGCGAGCCATGTGGATACCATTCATTTTAATATTGTCAAGAGCTTTTAAAGTACAATTTCTCAACAAACATAAAAATAACTTGCCTCTACGTAAATCTCCTGTGCACTGAGGTATTCTGATTTAAAGAATGAACGGTCTTACTAAAGAAAACCGATCGTATTTTTAGGGTTCCGTACCTAAAGGGTGCCAACGAGATTCTATTATTAAGCGTTCGTCTGTCAGCGGACTGTATCTTATGAACTGTATATGATAAGTTAATACTTTAAATTTTCACAGAATGTACTTTTATTGCCGCTATAAAAAATATCCTATTAGTATTATAAATGACGAATTTTAATTTTGATCACGATGAGGATTTTGACGAATGTTTGTTACTCAATCACGCCGAAACAAGTGAACCGATTTGACTGGATAGATTATATAGGATGTCTGGAACACCCGGGATAAAAAGTAGCCTATGCTACTTTTTATCCCGGGAAATAAGTGAGTTCCCGCGAAAATTAAGAAACCTCAATCCACGCGTACGAAGTCGCGGGTATCAGCTAGTAAAAAAAATAAAATAAAAGAAATAGAGGGGGTCCCGATAAAAGAAACGTGATTTTTTCGGCATTTTTTGCTCGATCTTAAATCGCTATTACGTTGGTATGAAGCCCTTCGTGTGCGAATCTCACTCGCGCTTAGCCAATTTTTTTTTCATTACACTATCTTCAATCGAGTATGTGTGTGTGTATGAGACAGTATTATTACACCTCATCTAAGTTCATAGTAAAAAGGAGCCTTTCAAAGTAAACGGGCTAAGTTTTAAATTGCAGTGCCCCAACAAACTTGCTCTGTGGCGTGTAAAGTGCAGAATGTGAGACCAAACTTGAGATTACCAGGATTTCGAGGCTTGGAATATAATACCTACTGTAAAAGATGGCACTTACTACTTTATACGCGTACATAGACTTTTTAGAAACCCTTAATTTTATGAATGCCGTGTCCCAAAAACTGATTCACGCCTCAGGTGACTGAAAGGCTGGCGCTTATTTAGCCCAACGGCTAAGCCTCGCTATCCAACGATGGAATAGCGCCAATGTTTTGGGCACCATGCCCTTAAACGACCACTTGGACGGCGTGTATTTTTGTAAATATAATTAGTAGTAGTTTTAATTTATTTATATTTTTATTTATTACTTTAATATAACTGTTTCTTAATTAAACGAAACCCTTTGAATTCTCAAGATAATGATATATGGTCAAGTGCGCTTATTATCTTGTGTTGTGACTCTTAAGGGAGTACATAAGTTGTTTACATCACAAAACTGTCGACTTGAAGACAAATCCCAATCGCAACAAGTATTCTTTCTCTTTTGAAACGAAAAGTTTAAGATGCTGCAATTTTACAGCTGCAATAAAGACTGCATTATGGCACCTCATCTAGGTTGATCGTAAAATCGCGTCGTTTAAGGTAAACGGTTCAAGTTTCAAATAGCATTGTGCCAACAAATTTGGCTTGTGTCTCGTAAAGTACGGAATGCGAGATCAAACTTTAGATTAGCAGGATTTATTGATGCGTGTTCAAATTTGTTTTTCTGTACTTATTGAGTTGTGTGTTAGTATGTATGTTTATTTAGTACCTTGTTCCTGGAAAATCACGTTAATGATCAAGTTTAATGTGATTTTTTGCTTATCATTTTTTGTCTGGTTCTTAGTTTTCATCTTTATCTTCTATATATATAAAATTCAAAGTCCTGACTGACTGACTGACTGACTGACTGAGATATCAACGCACAGCCTAAACTACTGAAGTTAGAAACTTGAAATTTTTACAGTTGGTTCCTTTTATGACGTAGGCGCACACTAAGAAAGGATTATTTGAAATTCCACCCCTAAGGGGTTTAAATAGGGGATGGAAGTTTATAATGAAACTCCGTCATTTTTCAAGCTGTTTCCATCAAAGTTGGTATTTGAGCTTTCAGTTAAAAATAAAAAAGTACGTGTGTCACAGTTTTTGAAAATTCCACCCCAAAATCTAATTCCACGCGGACGAAGTCGCGGGAGCAAAAGCTAGTGGATAAAAGAATGACTGCAGCGGCCTACACAATGGTTTTAATTTTTAATATATTATAAGTTTAATGAAAACTATTGGGCTTATTTTGGTGTAGTTTTAAAAGCTATTTATGTCTTTACTGGCTTATTTCCCCAATTCCAACTGTCACATTAGAACACTTTGATTTTCATACTAAAATTATCCATTGCAATCTCCCGAACTCAAATCACTTATGCTGAGATCTATAGAGCGTGCTCTGACTCAGCTCAGACTCAAAATAGAGGTTAAAACGAGACACAAATATGCTCTGACATAAATCTGTCTCATTTTAACTATGTCTTGAATTTGAGCAGAGTAAAGAGTGCGGTCTATAGATTTCAGCCTTACACGCTAAGTAACTTCTTAACGTCAAAGACCAAATAAATCCGCTACCATCTTAGACTGCATTGTCACTTACCATCAGGTGAGATCGCAGTCTAGGACTATCTTGTCATTGAATAAAAAAAAACTTCGTCAAGATCAGTTCTGCAATTGACTCGTGATTCTATTACAAACAGACAGACAAAGTTAATTGCGCATTTATAATATTAGTATAGAAGATACAACACTGGTTAGTTTAATCAACATACCTTACCTTATGGTACTTAATTAATATTACATACAGTATTTAATACGTGTATAGGCATTAAATTATGGAGTCAGGGTTGTATGACTCAAGGGACGAAGACTCTATTAGGATTCCTGATTTACCAGTAATTAATGTGTAGCTAAGGGCGGTCTATTACACAAACTACACTATAATAGGGTAGTTACTTACGTTCGAATTTAATTATTTCACACGCAACAGAAAACACATCACATTATGAATGATAATAGTTATTTGTTCAACAAGATAGCAAAGTTCATTTTTGTTGCGAGTGCCTAGTTTGAATCCCGAGCGAACGAAGGATTCTAATATAGAATCACGAGCGTAGCGAGTGATTCTAAGTTAGAATCCTGAGAGTAGTGAGGGATTCAAAGGCACAAGAAGCAAAAACTTTGCTATCGTGTGATACATACAACTTTTCACCTCAATAGCGAAAAAATACAAGATGTAAGAAAAATATTTATTAAAACATAAAGGATATTATAAAAGTTTAAAAATTAGGTTTATTTATTTAAAAACTTTTCAATATCATGAGCGGTGAAAACTTTAGATTTTTTGGATTTGTGCCCCTCCGACTGTCTTTTCAAAAATGCAATAAGTTTAGGATAAGTTTCAATGTGAGCGTCGCATTTCGATTTGATTGTAGCTTTTAACATGGAGTAAATACTCCATAATGTAGATGGTTACCTTTTTTTAGACAATTCCATGAAATATGATAAAATAACAGTCTCTGAACTGAATAGGACTTCGCACCCTTAGAAAGTCTCCAATCATTAAATAATTCATTGGCTTTCAAGTATTTTTCACGAGACTTTTCCGGAAGAAAGTTTAATTCAGCGTTAGACACTAATTCTTTTAATTCTGAAGGTGTTAAATTATCACTAGATTCACTCATTTTGTTATTTTAAAATTCTTACAACAAATAACTACTAAGAAATTAGTACCTAATTAAGATATAGAATAGAGTTAATTATTTTTTTTTTGCCGCCATTTTATATTACTCTTTTGTCTGCGTTCGGAATTGTGTCATTCATAAAATAAAATATACTTATTAATTAATTAATTTTAATTTTCTTTTATGTTTCATGTTGTGTTACAGAATTATAAAGTCTAAAACACATTTACGAAAAGTAAATAAGTAGTTTAAATAATAAAATAGAGAGTTCAAAAATTTTGTCGAAATAAAATGTATGGGGTATGCAATATTATATACAAAATTTCTGAACGTTTCTTGAGACGATGAGTTGAAGAAACGCCAATCCAATGCGTTCTATATTCAAAACACTTTTCCTCACTGAGTGAGCAAAAACGACTTTTGCTCACTGGTTTTGGGCAGCAAAGGCGCCCTTTTTGAGCTAGAGAGGTGAAAAATATTTTTCACCTCACTAGCTCAAAGGCGCCTTCGCTGTCTAAAATCAGTGAGCAAAAACGACTTTCGCTCACTGGTTTTAGACAGCAAAGGCGCCCTTTTTGAACTATTTATTTAATTTATGTATTTATGTATTTTTCTGTACATTATAATGTTAAAAACTAACTTGTACAACTACTAGTGAGGTGAAAAGTTATATGTATCACACGATAGCAAAGTTTTTTTTCTTGTGCCTTTAAATCCCTCACTACACTCAGGATTCTTACTTAGAATCTTTCGCCCGCTCGGGGTTCAAACTAGGCACTCGCAACAAAAATGAACTTTGCTATCTTGTTGAATAAATAACTGTTTTATTTTTCAATGAAGACGTAAGAGAGAGCCTTTCCTTTTAAAGACTAACATTTCGCTCTCTCCCTCGCACCCTCGCACATAATGGTAATGTTGTCACGCCTAATGTCGTGAATCCCTTTTCCATCATCTAACAACAACCCCTATCAGAGTTCAAAGGCATGAACTTAACTTATTTTACATGTACGAGTATGTAGATTCTTCGGGTAAGTCAATCCTTTAAGGCAAGTACCTTATTTGTTTTATAGCTTTTGTACTCGTAGTCCTTAATATAAAGCTTTTTTAAACGACTTAAGAAGAAGATTATTATTTAAGAGATATATTTATGCGATTGTGTTCAGCCGTTATTAAGACCTATTAGGCGATGACTTTAATATTACATCCTTTACAACAAAACTCAAGTATTTCAAAATAACTACATAGTGTAAAACAAAGCTTCGCTTCGCTTTCAACTGTCTGTCTGTCCCCATGTATGCTTAGATCTTTAAAACTACGCAACGGATTTTGATGCGGTTTTTTTTAATAGATAGAATGATTCAAGAGGAATGTTTATATGTATAATAGATGCATAATTTACAATATACAGGTATATTTAGTATCAACATTGCAGGTGCAATGTTGATACTAAATATACTACAGAATAGAGTACAGAGTGCGAAGCCGGGGCGGGTCGCTAGTTCACTATAAAATAGAAAAAATTGGAAACAATATTCCCGATATAAATTTTTTCCAAACTGTACTAAAAGTTTCATTTTTATTAAAGAAATATGGTAAATGAATTTTATAAAAGTTTTGTTAAATTTTTAGAGAATATAGAGAATACGTCACGATATCATTTCTATTTTGTTTTTTTTTTTTCTCGCATTTTTTCTTTTAGTCAGTTTCGTTAACGCCAACGATAATTATAAAAAATAAAAGAATAGAGTTCTTGAATGATGATTCTACATTTTCGGAATCCATAATGAGGGATGCTTGTTGAATATTCTGACGCAGTGCTTTTAGTTCCGAACTCGCATATCCACTTTATGACTCTATTATGCGTTTGATGCACGTTGCTACGTTAAAGACTAAACTTGTTAAGGAGACATAATATTGAGAATTTTGATTTCTGATTTTTGTCAAGCCGTAACTTAAAAAAAAATGTTATCAAAATATTATGTATAGCCTTTCTCTTCAAATGTTCACCAAACATTTTTCGTTTTAATTTTTTTTTTTTTACAAATTATAAAGACGATGTAGACGATTTCTGTTGCACCGATTTGAATAAGTTTTCTTTCTTTTGGTTGCTCGGTTCCTCTATTAAATAATTATTGGTTTAAAAATTTAAAAAAAAAATAGAGAAAACCCCAAAAGAATAGTCGAAAAAGTGAAAAAATAAAAATAAAATTTTGCATAAAATTCGGATTACTTTTTTAATAGATGGCGGGAGCGAAGCCGCGGTTGAAAGCTAGTTTTCAAATAGGTCATAATTACACGTGCATTTTTTAATGTTGGTATTCAAATACCAACCGTCTAAAGCTAACTTAATATTACCTAGCAAAAAAATTAATGCTTTCACAAGCGATCGTTAATTGCTTCAAAAAAAACAGTGAATCTCAAGTTTGGTCTCACAACGAATTCTGCACTTTACAAGAGGCAAGTTTGTTAGTACGCTGCAGTTTCAAACTTTATACCGTTCATTTTAAACGACGTCGTTTACGTCTTAATTTAATATGGTATAATAATGCACACTTTTTAGTGTAAAAGACACTGTAGTTTTAGTAACAAGATTGAAAACTATTGTTTTACCTTGCCCGCTACTATGTCATCATGTTACTATAAATTAATTATAAACTAAAGCCTTTTCTTTATATTACTGACTTTTACAAATTGCTTCAAGTATGCCTATAAATTTTCAAGAATTCCCTCTTCTCTAGAGAATAGAAGAATTTCTCTAGGATTCCTTTAGCAGATCCTGACCTGATGATCATGGGACCACTTCGGAAGTATTTCCTTTCAAACAAAAGAAGCATTCTCCAAATTGGTTCAGGCTCTTTGAGTAATCGGGAAACCTAATCATACACAAAAAAAATCCGGCTAACTGAGAACCTCCTCCTTTTTTTAAGTCGGTTAAAAAGCTTGGTTCTTTCTTTTCAGTAATTTTACAGATGCTCCTATATAAAATGCACATACGTACCATGAAAAAGTTTTTAGGAATATCAAATTGTACGTATAAATATAAAAAAAATATATAAATCATTAAGAATAGTAAAATAAAATAAAATTAAAATTAGATAAAAATTTAGAGAAGTCAATAGCTGACGACTATAAACTTTAGGAATAGCATTTCTTCCAGAGAAATGTATAAAAGGGTTAAGTGCATTTTTCAAGATACCTACTCCTCCACGGAATCCTCGGACCTGAAGTTCGGTCTCACAACGTATTCTATACTTTACAGGAGACAAAGCGAGTTTGTTAGCGCGCTGCAGTTTCGAACTTTGTCCGTTCACTTTAGAGGTCTTTTATGTCCAAGTTTGATAAGGTGTAATAATGTAGTCCTTTGACTAGTCACTAGAAACTGTTTTATTTCACCTGCGTTTCTATTAAGTTATTAAAAGAGCTTCGGCTGTCTTCGCTTATATTGAAAAACTTTGTGGATGCATCGTTAATACTTTATACTGTGTTGTATCTTAATGATTATTATTTTCTAAATTAATATTTAAGTAACAAAATCTAACTTGAGAAGTTGTGTTAATGCGGACGGACAAAGCAGAGCTATCCGTCTGGCTTCGATTCGTAGAGACGTGTAATCCTAAGGCTTGGGGTTATAATTACTATTACGTGAGCGTGAACGTCTTAAATGCTACGTCGTAGCTCCTGCGTAGCTCCTTGAATATCGTTAAACGTTACTTCGGATAAGTGGTTAGTATTATTCTACCATGACGTTATGTCATACATTTATTATCACGTTTTTTAAATGAAATTGCTAATTAAAACACAGAATAAATATGTAAAAGCTTTGTTATGACTTGCAGGTAAAGAGGGATTCAAATAATAAAACTTAACTTGATGGAAGCCGCGGGCAAAAGCTAGTATAATACACTAGCTTTTGCCCGCAGCTTCGCTCACTTTCAATTTTCAAGCCCCCATTTAACTCCTTAAGGGTCCTAATATCTGTCTGCATGCCAAACAGCCCGATATGTCGGTTGGTTAGGGATGTGTGTTGATAGATCAGTCAGTCAGTCATTTCCTTTTATATATTTAGATCTAAAAAACAATGTGCTAAAACGTAATAAATATGATTATTTACTTTCTTAGAGAGAAAGCAGCGTCGCATAATAAGCGTATTCTAAGATATGAGAGTAACTGAGTTCATCTTCAAAATTTCATGCATGTATTAAGTTTTAAAACTTTACACTTACTTCAGCGATGTGACTTGGAATTCCGCCTTTGTAGAGATGCTTGGCATTTCTCTTACGTTTTCTAGCTTTTACGAGATCAAGTTTATCTAGGGTTCGTAACTTTTTGCCCAACTATGGAAGAATTATATTTGTCAAGTCGTTGATTCTCGCATGATTGCCAAACTAACCTACTATATAAAAATAAGTCGGGTTTTCCTTCCTGACGCTATAACTCCAGAACGCACGAACCGATTTCCACGGTTTTGCATTCGTTGGAAAGGTCTCGGGCTCCGTGAGATTTATAGCAAAGAAAATTGAGGAAAAATTTCAACAATTTAAGAACGCGGACGAAGTCGCGGGCGTCCGCTAGTCTAATTATGAAACTTACTTAAAGCTACTTAATGAATATTTCTCATTTTTTTATATTTTTTAGGGTTCTATACCCAAAAGGTAACCAACGGGACCCTAATACTAAGCCTCCACTATCCGTCCGTCCGCCCGTCCGTCTGTCCGTCTGTCAAGGATAAAAAGTAAAGGGGGCTCCCCTAGTATAAACGGTTTTTTTTTTCGGTATTTTTTGGTACGGAACCTTTCGTATGCGAGTCCGTCTCGCACGCTCTATAAATCTCAGCATTATTGCTGGTTCCAACGGTCTGTGAGAGTGAGGGAAAAGAGAATGCAGCAGCGTTTGCGCACACACTTGTGCACTATGATATCTCCTGCATAGTTGGCTAGTATTCGTTAAGATTAAACACCGTGACTGAAATACGGTTAAGAGAACAATTAGGTAAATACATCGGAATTCGAGACAATCCCACTGCTTTTTATTTTAGGTATAGTCTAAGATCCCGCTATACAACGACCTTCACCGAGATGCTTATTTAATGAGACGTATTTTTTATGTTATTAAATATGCCAATAAATATATCCTATATGGGTTGCCTAACAAATTTCAGTCCAGAGTATTTTTAATTAATAATTTAAAAAAAAAAAAATTTTAAACATTGCACCGGTGTGATTATTAAATAAATTTGATACCAATCGAAAGTTTGAAGCGCATAGAATATGCAAACGTTAGGTTGCCTATTTTTTTCCGGTCACAACCACGGGTTGCCAGGTGTAAACAGGTAAATCTATACCTACTAGCATTTTGCAACGGTCTGATTATTGAATCAAACTAAGATAAAATGAAAGATTATTTCATAAGGAACACGGTGGTATAGGGTTGCCTGCGAAAAATCAGTCCCGAATTACGGTTGTCGAATTTTAAATAATAAAATATCGCTGCGAGTGAATGTGTGTGAGAGAGAGGTCCCAGACCAACCATCCCATGCGGTAGAAAAGGACGCAGCGTAGCAGCTGTTTAAAGTCGTGTAAAAATTACACGGCAGCATTTTACAACAAAGGGAAAGTAAAACCTTTTCAGCTATTTTCAAAAAATGAAAAATATCAAACAGTTTTTGCGTCATTAACAGATGCTGCTGATATTTTCATTGATGAAAAAATGAAGACTGTTCAAGAATTTACGTCTAGTATGTATGGTATCAGGAACTGTACCAGTGTGAATGATGCGAGACATCGCATTTTTTTGAAGAATTACTCTGCAAAAGAAGACAGCGAGCACTTTTTAAAAAAAATAAAAGGCTTCGACTCCAACTCCATACCACCATGCTGGATATCATTAACTCAGAAAATTTTACGAACTATTTTCGTAAATTCCATGTGGCTTAATGCAACGGATCCAATATGCGTGAAACTTCAGCCTGAGAACTGCGGTTGGTTCTTAGATGAATATTTAAAACCAGTAGGATTCATTGGGGATCATACACCTTTAAAAATAGAAGACATTGTCGAAAAAACTGAAACGGAGAGTGATGACGAAGAAGATTCAGAAGTTGGAGATCACAGTTATATGTCCGATGACTCGGAACCTGAATAATTTTAAAAAATTTTGTATTTTAAATTTTTTTCAATAAACAGAAGTATTCTTTTAATTGTTGTTTTTTATTTCGGCTCCCAATAATAAAGATAAAATTTGCCAGATAAGTAATATATATGTTTTACTCTAACTGTCTTTTTTACTAAAGATGTGTATATACTTTAGTGTCACATAAACAATAAACATAGATAAATAATTAATTGATTAAAAAATAAAAAATTAAATAACTATTTCTGTATATTAATAATTAACTACTCCAAAATAATGCACAGCATATACGAGTCTATCGCTATCCTTTTCATTTCCAAGCACAAATAGCATGCGCACTCTCCTTCTTTAAATGGGCGAACTTTAAACAGCTGCTACGCTGCGTCCTTTTCTACCGCATGGGATGGTTGGTCTGGGACCTCTCTCTCACACACATTCACTCGCAGCGATATTTTATTATTTAAAATTCGACAACCGTAATTCGGGACTGATTTTTCGCAGGCAACCCTATACCACCGTGTTCCTTATGAAATAATCTTTCATTTTATCTTAGTTTGATTCAATAATCAGACCGTTGCAAAATGCTAGTAGGTATAGATTTACCTGTTTACACCTGGCAACCCGTGGTTGTGACCGGAAAAAAATAGGCAACCTAACGTTTGCATATTCTATGCGCTTCAAACTTTCGATTGGTATCAAATTTATTTAATAATCACACCGGTGCAATGTTTAAAAATTTTTTTTTTTTAAATTATTAATTAAAAATACTCTGGACTGAAATTTGTTAGGCAACCCATATAGGATATATTTATTGGCATATTTAATAACATAAAAAATACGTCTCATTAAATAAGCATCTCGGTGAAGGTCGTTGTATAGCGGGATCCTATACTAGTAGGTTCGTGTGTTTTACGAGCCCTATTTAAAATTTGCATTGAAATACGGAAATGCCATATACAACATACTGATTCAGAGGGTGACATGACGTCTGTCGTAAATTTTAAAGCCTGCACGCTTTTATGGAACAAGCGATAGAAGAATTGAAAAAATGTAAACTAATTCTTTATAACACTAGCTGATGCCCGCGACTTCGTACGCCTGGATTGAGGTTTTGACGTGAATGTACCGTAACGAAAAGGTCTATATCGTGTTACCTTAATAGTAACCACAAAACTATAAGTCTTAAAAACATGAATCCAATGTCATTATTTAGACTATATAGTCATCTCGCTGCTAAGACTTTGAGTTTGCATCGGGGCCGGGCGGGGTGGTGGGGGAGGGGCACTGCGTAGAATAACCGAAACTCGCAGATATAGACGTTTCACGTTAAAACCAACTCTCTTATTTTCCGGGATAAAAAGTAACCTGTGTGTTATTTCAGACTGTAATCTATCTCTGTGCCTCTCAGCCAAATCGGTTCAGTCGTTGCGGCGTGATTGAGTAACAAACACCAATCCAGTTATAAATACAAACTTTGGCATTATTATTAGTAGGCTTAAATCATTTCATAACGGTTTCCCGTTACGATCAACGAAGACCTATTTATTTTCGTGACTGAATGGAACTTATGTTACTCTTGGTAGAATTTTTTACCTACAAATTTTTTTAAAAACTTGTGTTTGGGTTGTATCATAATTATGAGCTATCAGTAGGCTGAGCTATGAATAGGTATCAATCCGGCGCTTAACAAGTTTTATCGCAAATAACGACCACGACCTTACATCAACACACACTATAAAATGCACTGACTGCTGTGTAGTTCAGCGAAACAACGTGAGTGTTCAGACCGCCATAGTACGTAATATATCTATTGTTAAGAATTGAACTGCAGCGATAACAGGGCTTAAAATCATGTAAAGTACACAAAGATAATTCTGAGTTACAGCCGCTTTCGCTTGTAGTTTGATCCAACGCACAAGGGTCTAGTACTTTCACGGACCACTCTGTATATCACTAGACGGCGCGGCGAGCGCTGACGAGGCGGCAACTTTGCTCGTTTGTTCGGTTTAATCGTTTGTGTTCTTTGTTTTACGCTCCGAGGTACAACATATATACTGGTAGTATTTTGTTTCAATGAAATTTAGAGATAAATTTTTTAAAATTTTTGCGAATCATCACAGCGCTCATTTTTGTCCAGAATTTTTCAGTGTAAAAAAAAACAGCGATATATATGTACTGGGTACTAGTTATGGCGGTCCGAATACTCACGTTGTTCCACCGAACTGCACTGTAGTCCGAGCACCTCTTACTATGGCTTGGGCATTCTCGACGTACAGACGGGCGCTATTTATGCGATAAAACTTTTTAAACACCTAATTGTGATTAAAAAATCCAATAATACCTATATTCAACTAAGTAAGTAAGTTTCTTTAAAGCAAGTGTAATATGCTTGAAACGCACATAACTCCGAAAAGTCGGGATGCTTGCCTGAGCTCAAAGCTCGGATCTCCCGAAAAGGGGCCAAAGTCTGAAACCTGTAGGGCTAATGCGCCGCTAACCATGCGCGCCACGAGAAAATTTTGTCTACACGCTCACTCGTAGTCTCTATATGAATCTCTACAGAGATTTATGAGTAAAGTGTAGACAAAATTTTCTCGTGGCGCGCAAGTTAGCCCTACAGGTAGCCTAGCTACCATCACTTTTTAAGCATGCTCGATAGTTTATGTATGTATGCTCAAATAAGCTCTTTTTTGAACAATTCCACTGAATGTCTCTATCTCGTTATTATTTTCAACGTTTTTTTAAATATTCAACATCGAGTTGAATAAGAAAGATAAAAAATGTACAGTTTAAAACTTTACACTCCTTTTACGGACGTACTGTTAGCTATAGAAGCGGCTGAGATCGTCGGAATGTTCGTACATATATTAAGTTTATGACTTCCGTCACGCCACAAAGACGTCACTTTACGTTCTGGGGTTACTGAATTTTCGCCTCGCAAAATATCTCATAATATTTTTCTTACGTATCACAGCTTTCGTGGCTTCATTCCGGCTTTTATCGCGGAAATTTACTGCATCTCCCCGAGCCTGTTATTGCAGTAGATATTCTGGTAACTAATTAGAAAGTAAAATAGTCTTTATTTTAGTTTTGGCTCTATTTTATATAGCAGGTATATTTAAAACGAAAAATTTCTGACAAGATATTCAAGGTCACACGTTTAAAAAGAAGTTTATTAAGATCATTGCTTTTTCTCCTAGTAGGTACTAGAATAAACAAACATTTTAAGTTTTTTTTTTCTTTTTTTATATAAAATACACTTTTTGTGAAACTTTCAAGTGTCTACCTATTACGTTTCATAAGATACAGCCCGCTGACAGACTGACACACGTACTGAGTACTGACTCTGGACAATGGTGTATTGTAATAGGGTTCTGTTGCGCATTGGCAGCCTTCGGGTACAGAACCCTAAAAATTATGTTTTTAGTTGAATAATGCATTAATTTCTCAGATTTGCAGCTGCATATTATGTGTATTTTACAAGTCTGTTTTTAAACATAAACTGTGTCACATATCGGCTGCGACGCCTGGCTCAGCTCTCGGTGAACGCGTGTGATATTCATGAGGTGTTTTACATTTTCGTGCACTATCTACTGCACTTATGATATATCATGCAGATACGTGGAAACTAGGTGAGATTCCAAATTTAAATATAGTAAAATTGCGACTTAAGTTGGTAATAAAATTGCATAATGCTTTAAGAGAGATGTCATAGCTTTTCCCAAGTTTAACGTACCTACTTACTTACGGCACTTTCCCAATTAGTCGATGCTTGTCTCATCAATAGATTTGATTTCACCAGCAGGCTCTATACAAATCTCTTTCTGATGTATAGCGTTATCTTTCTCGATGGAGCAGCTTTCGGGAGCTTTTCTGGTATCAAACCAAAAGTACTACTCAGGTATCAATCTTTTATTCGAATCCCTAAGCATGATGCAAACTTGACGGCAAACTTGATCGTATGTGGCCTCCATATAAGGCCTAAATGGGGACCCTCCCCATACAAGAAACGTGATTGTTTCGGCGTTTTTTGCTCGACCTTAAAAAATCGATATTACATTGTACGGAACCCTTCGTGTACGAATCCAACACGCATTTGGCTGGTTGTAGACCTGCGCCGCGCGGTCTCAAGTTATTGGATAACACTGCAGCAGGTTTTATTGTTAACATTTAAATAAAAAGCAGTAAAAATTAAATAAACAAGAATGTTCATTGCATTTCAAACGAGCTTATTCTTTATTCAGGAAGGCCGGGAGCCGTACCTACCAACTTTCAATACAAATTAGACCGTCCTGAGGCACCTTTTCAATTGGGCTGCGGGCAACTTTTGCCGGTTAAAAAGTCGGGGGAAATCGCTTGACTTTACAATGTTGGTCGGTAAGCTTTTGAAACCGAATTAGTATGGAGATAGCGGAGCCAAATTAAGGTAATTGTTATTCGTTATTCTTAACAGATATCGACATTTCGGCTTTGTATGTATTTAGAAAATTGATTTTTCAATTGATTTATACTTTTTTACTATCAACATAATTGTATTTTTACCTGATATTCTTTACAAAAAAATTTATTCAAAACAATCAAAACATCAATTAGTTAATTTAGATAAAACTAGTGGTTCGCCCCGAACTAAGACCTCACGGTATCCCATAATTCCCAAAAGATAGTTTTAATTATATATTGTAATAATTAACTTTTAACATTAGACGCAATAAAAAATAATAATAGTTGACGCAATACTGTTTTACCATGATTTTATCGATTTCGTTTCTTTATAATATTTATCTAATTTTAGTATTTGTTGTTCAAGTACAGGATATAACTGAATTTACAACCAAGTTTCAGGTTCTAATATGCAGTAATTTTTGACATATGGCTCAAATTAAATCTCCACTTTGAAAGCCCCCCATTTCGTCAATTTTAAGGGAAAAATTAAAAAAATATATATTTTATACTCTGTTAAAATCGTCTTTAAAAAAAATATATCGCAAATCTATTTAACGCAACAAAAAATATTTTACTTCACACACGCTTCTATGAGGGCCCCCCTAAAATAAAGCTTTTTATATTTTTTATGCAATATTCAGCTGAAGGCCATGAGTTTACATATTATATTTAAATTTGAAGTAATTACGTTCAGTAATTCAGAAGTTATAAGATTCTGACAGACGGACGGACAGACGGACGGACAAGTGCAAATTCACTCAAGTAGACTCAGAGACCTCGCTTCGCTCGGTCACCTAGAAGTGGGTTCGCCAATAGAGTCGAACTTCGAAGCTGTTAAAATCAAACCCTCCAAACCTTTCGAATTACAATCCGCGCTCGTAGAACTGAAGCTTCAAATTGCATTGCGTGCTTTGTTAGTTTCCATCCTATTCGGGTTAGGGATTATTAACGGTCAAATTGTGGGGCAGAGGGTCGATGCGTGTTATAAATAGAGTAACAGCCTTATGCAGCTATTGAGCTGGAAACTGGTGTAGTTTGTGAAATCTTTATACGAATTACATTTTAGGGTGCCACCAACGGGAATGGGTCTGCTTTGTCTTCCCATGTTGACATGTGTTGGATAATATGTAATGCATTTTTGAAGTTTCACTGTGGAAGCACTGTATACATAGCTTAGTTTGGTTACTCATTGTAAAATTATTTTATTTTTTGAAAAGAGCAACCGCTGAGTTTCTTGCCGGTTCTTCTCAGCAGAATCTGCATTCCGAACCGGTGGTAGATTTATGACGTGTCATAAGTGCTACAACGTAGCCTACATGAAATAAATAAAATTTGAATTTGAATTTAGGGGGTCCGAACCGATGTTATGCAACACTGAACGCCTAGAATAATAATAGAACGAGATTGATCAACCTTCTCACCATGCCTAAGGCCTTCCACACTTTGGATGCGAATTCGTACGTAAAGTTAGTTGTGAAAATACTCGACCTTGAGGAGTTAAAAGGAGAAATATATCAGCTATTATAATATGTCCTGACAAATCGTTTTGACTCCGTTTTAAGACTGAGTAGAGTGTATAAGCATGCTCTACTATAGACTTCAGCTGAGACAGTCGCTGACTAGATCAGTATCTTGTATGTTCATCGGTGAACGCTGTCGAACGATAACATCGAGCGAATATCTAACTTTTTTTTATTCATTGGCAAGATAGTCCTTGACTGCGATCTCGCCTGATGGTAAGTGACGATGCAGTCTAACATGGTAGCGGGCTAACTTAAAACACCCCGTGTATGGCAGTTTAGATTCAACCCATACGCCATCGTGCCGGAACGCTAAATCGCTCGGCGGCACGTCTTTGACGGTTGGGTGGTAACTAGCCACGGCCGAAGCCTCCCAGCAGGCAAAGATGAAACAAAGGAAGGTTATTTCGGTATTCTCTATGCGATATGTCTCGAATATTTTTCTGATACGGGCCGAAATATTAAAACTATGTAACAAGGCCACTTTCCTATAACGGGTTAAAAGTTAAAACGTTTAAAAACGTAGTTTAGATAAGTGAAAAGAAAACACGTTGGTAGTAACACAGCACGAAACAAAAAAATAAACAATTAAACTGCACAAACAAACAAAATTGCTGCTTCGTCAGTCCTCGCTCGCTCGCTTTTCCTGGTATACTAAAATTCTCATGTGTACCGACTCGTATTATACCTGTTCAAATTAGTAAGTAATACTAATACATGCACTAATGCAAATGGGTCGTTCTACTTTTCTACCGACAATAGTCTTTCTTTCTTCTTATTATGGCATCTCGTTGGAGTATTAATATAAACGGTTTTTTATTCGGTTCGAATAAACGTCCATATTTTTCTTATCTATTAATATTATGTGTTACCAACCGGATCCAGCCAGTAGCCGCCGCGCCACGCCAGACCCGTCGTACACGCTTCCGGTTTAATATTAGAGAGTTCAATTACTTATAATTAACATTAATAATTAATATTGAGTTAGTTATATTATGCTAAATTAGAATATTGATTTATTAGGAATTATCATTTAGGCTAAATTAATGATTACTTATAAATTAAGTTAAAAGTTGTGATCCCACTAGAACCTGATTAATATTGAGTTACTTACTGAATCATTGCTTAAATAATTTATTCAATCAGTTATAATTATAATTTAATTATTTTATGAATTTTCGAATAGTTTGTTCATTTTTACTTTGTAAAATAGCATTTGAGGAAATTGAAATCATTAAGGGTACTTTATCTGTTTAGTTGGCAGAATTGTAGGACTAATTTATTGAATCACAGAAATTGATTGATATCGGGCTGTTTTAATATTAAATCATTATTTAAATAATTTATTTAATACACTATAATTGTAATTTAATCATTTCATGCAACTTAACTTAGTAAAATACAAATTTCATTGAGAATACTTTATCTATTTAGTTGGTAGTATTGTAAGCCTATTGTTTGAATAATGTATAAAAGTAAAGGAACTGCGATTGCGGGTATTCATTCTTGTAAAACATAGAATAAGAGGGTGGAAACTCTGCTCAAAATATAGTGGAAAATAGAATTTTGGACTATCATTTTACCCATCTCTCCCACGTTCTGTCACATATGTCATTTTTCATGTTCTCTAACCAGCATATTTTATACGTTCGTTTTCCGTATAATGCCGTGACAGAGTGGTAAACTGAAATGTGGTCTCTACAGAAAAAGACCACTTTGTCACATTATTTTTTCAAAAACCAACATTAAAAAAGAATCAATATTAGCTAGGAAGGAAACTTTAATTAGTACTAATGAAAACACAGATGCAGTTTTTTTTAAATCCCACACATAAAACACAATTATAGATAGTTCAAAAAACCAAAAAAACAGAAAAACGTCGTTTCATTGTCGGTAGAAAAGTAGAACGACCCAAATCCGTATTTCGCATACAGAGTAACTTTTCATAGTAACCTTATCCTCGTACAGTTAGGTATTTAAGCCTCTCGGCACCCTTTGTTTTTCCGGGATAGAAAGTATCCTATATCACTCTCCAGGTCCTCAACTACACCCATACAATAAAACGCGTCGATCTGTTGCTCCGTCTCAGCGTGGTTGAAGAACAAACCAGCAAACAAATACACTTTCGCATTTAAAACATTAAGGATGCAAAAGTGTGTTTGTATCTTGGTTACGTAATGGTTGTGGTATAAAATGTTTACAAAACACCTTTAGCTAAATCCTGGTTTTGAGCAATAATTTATAGTTCCATAACTATATTTTTTGCTCAAAACCAATTCCCTAATACCTACAAAATGAACGTCGATATCAGCTGCCAAGAATCGCGAATAACCGTTACCCTAATTTGGCTTCCCTATCGCCATACTAATTCGTTGTTTTGAAGTGAGCCGAGCTCTGAAAATCAAGAAACTTTCGACGACTTTTCAACTAGTGAAAGTTGTCTAGCACCAATTGAAAAGGTTTTATTTAGGTAGATTCAAATATTTTTTCACCTCACTAGCTCAAAGAGGGTGGTGTTTGCTGTCTAAAACCAGTGAACAAAAGTCGTTTTTGCTCACTCGGTGAGAAAAAGTATTGTCTCAAGAAAAGTTCAACACTTTTTCTCAGTGAGGAGAAAAGTTGTATGTTGATACGATAGCAAAATTTTGTTTCCTGTGCATTTGAATCGAATGTGCACGCTCGGGGTTCACTAGGCACTCGCAACAAAAATGAACTTTGTTATCTTGTTGAACAAATAACTATTTTCTGAATACAAACTCTACCACCACTTTTTTTTTTTTTTTTCAAAAATTTGGCGTGTAAATTAGCCAGATCTGTTCAGGCATTTGAAGATCATCAGATCATTTATTGTTATATGATTAATTAAAGGGTCTCTAAAAACTTTCACAGATTCGACTGATTTTAAAATCGATGTACTATTACTTTGGTTTATTTCCAAGATATGGTTAGGTACCTGGAACTGATGCTGCAGCGTCAAGTAAACTTAGGAATACCCAACTCTTCAGCAAGTAACAGCAGATATAGTGTGTTAGGGCTCATTAGAATGGGCTCAATGAGTAGGTTAGATAGATAGATGATGATCGAGGATCGAGGAGGAGGATCTGATGATGGAGCAGCCAACTGGGTAACAGGATGTTGGGTATATAATACATAGATCAGTCATAGATTCACATGTCGAGGTGTTTCAAATTTTTAATTTAACTCAAATATTTTTATCTAATTTTTAGAAATGAAGTATGAAACTGACAGAGTTATAAGACTTATTAGTTAGTTTTGCTTGCTGGTTGTTCGCACATAATCATATTCACCGAGGGTGGGGCTCCGAGCACGAAAATCTATATATATAAAATTCAAAGTCCTGATAGACTGACTGACTGACTGACTGACTGAGATATCAACGTACAGCCTAAACTACTGCAGTTAGAAACTTGAAATTTTTACAGTTGGTTCCTTTTAAGACGTAGGCGCACACTAAGGAAGGATTTTTGAAAATTCAACCCCTAAGGGGGTAAAATAGGGATTTGAAAAATCGAACTTAACGTGAGCAAAGCCGCGAGCAAAAGCTAGTTGAATCATAAAAACAGGCACCACGCGTGAGCAGCAGCAGGAAAGAATTGTATCCAACTCCATGGATTTTTAATACATTTTTGAAGAACGCTCAGACATATAGGTATAATGACAAAAATGCTAACACTAACAATAGCGGCAGCGTCCGTTGTCCGACATAATATTTCATTGAAAACATACGAAACTGTAAAAAGAGAAAATGCACGTGTACCTCGTAGCCGCAAAACAAAGACCACAAACGATTAAACTCAACAAACGAGTAAAGTTGCCGCCTCGTCAGCGCTCGCCGTGTAGTAATATACTCGGTGGCAATGAGATGATATCTATGGAGAAGCAAACCTTGTGCATCAGGCGATAAGAATGTCATCTTCAACCAATAAATTTTCACAGCTAGACATAGGGATTTCCATAAGTTAGAGTCTTGTGCAACCTGTATCCAGCAGCTCCCTCCGTCTCGTGTGTCGTCTTTCATCTCGTGAGTGGTCTACCAATACAGTGCTTTCCAGTTTTTGTAGTGCTTTGAGACCCCAGCGACTTATGGTATCTTAAACTATGTGGCCCAACCATTGCCAATTGTGCTATGCAACTCGATAGGCTAGACTGATTTTCCTAAGATTTCCTCATTTCTGTTTCGATCATACGGGGATACTTCGAGCATAGCTCTCTCCATCGTCCATTGGGTCACTCTGAGCCTAATCGTAAAGTGGTCCCAAATAGTGGTGGTCGAATATAGATTTTTTGGTCGAGAATTGCTCAGTCTAACTAAACTCCAACTGAACCCTCTGCAAGCATGTCGAATTGCTGATCTATCGGAGATGGATCATAGAGACTTTATCAAAACAACTAGAAAGAAACTTTACAAAAAAAAAAATACAACATAAATTATTATTACGCAAAGACGGTCGTGTCGCTTGCCATTAAGTTATTGAAATTCGGTCATGATGACAATATTTTTAACAGATAAAGTAAAACTATTTTGGGTGACATTGTACGCTCTAGTAAATCGTCTCTCATCGACATTTAAGGGACCATGCCTCTGAAATTGCAAGGCTGTTAACACAGGAGGAAAGCGAAAGTTAAGTATAAAAAACACATTTTTTTGTTAAGGTTTGTTTGTTTTGCAACGTCTTATTATTTTTGGAAAAATGTGGACGCGCTGACGAAGAGCGATATCAGAGATTAGCTGTTCAAACACATTTACATTCAGATTATAATATGAAATCACACGGTTACACCAAGTCCATTAGGTCAGGTAAATAAATAAATTCGAGGGTTTCAAGAAGAAATTTCTTCTTCAGAGATAAGTTGTCCTTGTGCACAATTTGTGGTTCAGAATAAATAAATAAAATAGTGGAAGATTTTTACTTTATAATTAGAACAATTCTAAAATCCCCTCTACCATATTAGGTTATCTACCATAACTAGTCATCGTTTATTACCAACAACCTTCTAAAAGCAACTAGCTACGTGTATTATAAAAATTATCTTATTAATTAAAAATAAAAATATTTTTGTTTTGTATAGTAATTCGTTTGAAGAATAATTAATTAAAATGGATGAGAACAGTAATAATACAAATTTTGAATTTTGTTTTAAAAGTCATTAGAACAAACTTGTTTCAACTTACGTATGTACTAATAATGTTGAACATATGGAAGGTTGTTGGCATTTTAACCTTACTTTACCTTACCTTTACCTTAGCTTATCAAAACGACGCTTTTGTATTCACGTAGCGTTCGAGTTCCCAAATATCTATCGAGATGTTCCATACTGTTCCACATTCACGTAGCTAATACTGGCTGAGACAAATATCTCCTAAACCACAGAATTACGTGCTATTAACCCTGCCGAGTCGCATGGTCAAGTTATCCGGATTGATCGAATGACGTCATACCATACAGAATACTACTCATCGCCACACTGGAAGATATTCAATAAATTATGTCTAACAAGCTTTTGAACGCGATTTTTCAAACCCATATTGGATCCCCTTGGAGGTTGAATTCAAAAATTTTTAAGCTATTGCATAGCTGCTTCTATCGCGGGCCAGCGTGGAGACTGAATCCAGAAATTCTGTAACGAAAATAACCTGACACTGGACTCCTCTACGGTGAGCCGCTAGATGGCGTTGATAAAAAATGCTATGCAATAGCTTTACCGCGGCAGTCCCCGAGTGTCACACGTCTTTTTTTCTTAGGGGATGATTACGATCTGTCTGTCCAGTAGTTTGAGCTGAAACATTATTTTGAAAATAGTTGATAAGCTCTGTCTAAATAATAATAATAATAAAATCGTTCGGGAGCCATAAGCTCAATTGATTTTTTTTGGAATGATTTACTTATCTATCTAAAGCACAAAAAATGCAAATGAAATGCATAAAATCTGCTTGCTATATATAAAAGCAGATTTTATGCATAGAATATTTCAATTATTAAAATCCGACCAACCCAAACAAACGTTCATAGCTAGTAATACCTCGAAAACTGCTTGTCCCATCTACAAAATTCTTCCAGAAATAAGCTTCATACATCACCTGGAGGCTGGATGCTTGGCATTCTTCCATTTCCCATTTTGCCCAATAATTTCTTTCGCGTACGTGCAAAATGTGGGTCTTCCCTCTGCGGTGTTCCCAAAAGGCGAATAAACATACTCCTTTATACAGAAACTTCCACAATTTTTCCTTTGGCGGTACAGTTCGCTGTATAATCTAAACATCTGATAACCTGCCTGCTTAATTGTCCACATCTTGTTAACCGACTTCAAAAAAAAACGAGGAGGTTCTAAATCTCACCGACGCGACCGCAGCCAAGGTCCAATTTAAAAAAAATAACGACGAAGGCCGAGAACTAGGCTCTTGCCCAATAGTGGACGTCAAATTGACTTGACTGACTGATGATGAAAATAATGTCGTCAAACTTTCCAACGAAATTAAATGCCCCAATCAAAATTGTGCCTTTCATACGGACAAACTAATCTAAATTCATTAGAGAGCGGAGGCTTGTCTAAATATTTGAATAATTTGATTCCGCTTTGTTCTGAATAACCGTGAATCACTGGCCCTGGACTGTGCCATAATTAGAAGGGACTTTTGGGTGACAAGGGTCTTGGGACTTAGTTCGATGAAAAATGGATACGGTAGATTATCAGTTCATCTGCAATCTCATCTTACCGTACATTATAACTTACTTATGTTATTAATTATCATACATCATATATTATACATTAAAATAAACTAAGGACAGTTATTAAACTTTAAATTAGATACAGAAATAGAAATATTTTTTATTCAAATAAACTTTTACAAGCACTTTTGAATCGTCAATGAATCTACCACTGGTTCGGAATGCCTTTCCCGCCGAGAAGAGCCAGCAAGAAACTCGGGGGTTGCTCTTTTAAAAAAAATAAAAATTTTACAATAGTTAATGAAACTATGCTATGTATACAGTGCTTCCACGATGAATTTTCCTAAGCCAATACAATACAAATACAAATAAATACAATCCAATACATGTTAAGACAGGCAGGCAAAAGCAGACCCATTCCCGTTGGTGGCACCCGTTCACGAGCATGACGCATGATCCAGCCGTTGCTTCGCTCAAACATAGAGAAATATACATATTTAATAGAAATTAATCATAAGTACAAATTTAAGTTAAAATAATATTACTTATTAGCCCACAGGCTAAATGGTAGTATAAAATAAAGCCATCATAACATACCGGTGCTTTATGGTAGGAAAAAAAAGTTCTATCCGCGACTTAGTTTCATCCGTGACTTCATCCATTCATCGTGGATTTACTCGTAGATGTTTGAAAAATCCTGCGTGAGCCCATGAGGCAAAGACTTATGGTAGGCGATTACCAATCCTAAATCTATGCCATGAAGATTTCTTAACAATCTGTCTGTTTATTTTATTCTTTTGTTTACAAAAAAGATCTGTGATTCAAGTGATCCACAATTAAACAAGTCGCTATCCATCCGATGAAAGTTTGGTGCAATATAGTTGACTCCTCTGTGAAACTTAATGCTAATTATTTATTATTGATTAAAAAATAAGACGATTAATAAATTATATTCGTACAGTGAGATTAATCAAGAAATATATCAGGTCAGTATTATTGTGAATTGTAAAAATTTAATATATTTGTATGCATAATACCATTCTTTCCATACTTTTCTATTACCCTTCCTATGAGTTTTTAAGTTGTTTGTTTAAAAAATCTCTGACATTTGCCTTCTTTTATAAATTTTATGGCTCCATGTTCTGCTTTCCATCAGTGGTTTCCTCAAAACTTTAATCCTTTTACGACCTTTGAGATTTAAAATATAGTTCCTAAGGACAAAGTATTTCATATAACACCCACATGATGATTACAATGTTAAAGTTTGCCTTTATGTAAATACTAGCGTATGGCCGCGACTTCATCCGCGTGGATTCCAGCGGGAACGCTTTTACTTTCCGGGATAAAAAGTAGCCTATCTACTATCCAGCTTGAAGCGAAAAAACTAATAGTAGAAATAAATAATTAATATAGAAAAAGGCCTTTGTCCACTCCATTTAATATATCTACAAAAAAAATATTCGCTCATTCAATTTTTACTTTTTGTTGTATGTTTTTGAACTTTGACGACCTCCCTGGCGCAGTAGTAAGCGCTGCAGTCTTATAACTGGAAGGTTTGGGATTCGATTCTCAGCGGCGGCAATTTGGGAATTTATAATTTCTGAATTGTCTCTGGTCTGGTTTGGTGGGAGGCTTTGGTCGTGGTTAGTCACCACCCTACCCGTCAAAGACGTGCCGCCACGATTTAGCGTTCCGGCACGATGGCTTGTAGAAACCGGTTAGGGGTATGCCCTTTCCAAGTTAGCCCGCTACCATCTTAGACTGCATCGTCACTCACCATCAAGTGAGATCGCAGTCGAGAACTATCTTGTCATCGAATAAAAAAACTAGTGGTGTAAAGGTGAAACCATTCAGTCCACAATTCCCAGAGATTCTCTTATGTGGTCTCCAATCCCGCTATATCAAAATCATATATTTAAAATTCATTCAAAAATTTCATCAACCAGGTAAGTACTATTCTGCTCCAGGACAAAATATTTCAATGTATTCATACAATAAAGATACCATTTCATGAGCAATAACTAGTTTCTTATAGGATGAAATATATTGTACCCATAACAATATTATTTGTAGAGATTTTCGTGTGAATAAATCTCCAAAGGTTCAGTAGACGTTATTAAATTACAAAGAGGTTTTATCATACGAATGAATAATGTAGAGATCTAACCCATTTTCAATTTAATCAGTGCTGAAGGTGTGAACAACCTTCAAACAATACCTTCGGAATTAAACCGAATAAGGCAAATAAAGTTTTATTATGAAGTACTATTTCGCTATAAATGTTTGAAGAGATTGCTACGTTTACACCTTTGCGAGTTCATTACGACTTTGTATTCTTGATTAAAGCAATTTATTGTTATATTCTTATCTTTCAACCGACGAAAAAAATAGTACATTGTTACCTTAGGGATGAAAGTAACTTATTTAGTCCCGAGACGGGGTTTGGCGCCCGAGCGTAGCGAGGGGGCCTATAGTTCGAGGGACTAAATAAGTCTTTATCCCGAGGTAAACACTGTGCTTTTCATTACGAATATAAGGAAAGTCAAAATAAAAATAGAAATTAGCTAAAGAAAATTGAGTGAACTTTATTTTACATAAATCAACAACTTTGGTGAGATATCTTTATGAATAAAGTCTATCTTTCTTCTTGTCTATGGATGCACTCGGGTATGTCGTGTTTCATTTGAATTCCAATAAAAATGTGACAACTAGTTTTTTTTAATTATTTGACAGCTGTCAGTTGAAAACGATTCTCCCTAGGGCTGAAAAGTATTACTTTCAACCCGCTTCTCAGGCAACTTCAGACCTACTTTCCGTGTATGAGTAATGAAAAAATTTTTTCTCACTCCAGTTTCGTCTCATTATCATGCACAATGCAATCCATCATTTCACATAATTAATTTTGCTTTAAGCATACACACACTGGTACAAATATTCACGTAAAGTCGCGACTGCTTCGTCTGTATTCCTCCTGACCTTGTTGCAACAGTTGGTCAGTTTCTCACAAGACTGTTCCTCGTGGCGCCTGGCGTTGGTCAGGCTGAGGTCTAGTTCGTAACCGAGTGCTACAGCTGCCTTGGAAAGTTCTCTAAGACAGGCCGTCTCGTTTACTCTGAAATTATGATCAAATTAAGAGAAAAGGAAAACAAAACCTGCGCTGAACTGTATCTAGGGTCAACAATGGCCTTAAAAATATTATCATGTGGTAAGAAAAATACCCTTACTAGTAAGTGCGTCTTCGAACGCCAAAGTGTACCTTTACCTCCTATTAGTCGGGGTAAAAAAGATATCCTCAATCTACCTGTACTGTATCCACTAGTGAATTGAATAGCAATCTGAAGTTTACATAATTTTGGACAAACTAGGAAAAACATCGTCATTTATGAAAAAATTGTCTTAAGTTCAAATGGTCTTCATTTTAAACCTGAGATCCAGTTTACAGAAATTTTATGTCCACTATTAAGAAAGATTGTATCCAGATTTACCGATATTAAAAAATTGTTAACATATAGTATGAAGTCACGTTTAGCGGAAACCAGAACACGATTCTGCAATATAAACCAGTCAAATCTGGCCTCTCCAGCACAGTGTGATCCTAACATCACGACTCTAGAAAAGAAGCACATCACGGTTCTAGAAAAGAAGCTATCCGTTCTCTTACATTTTAGTGTTTTGGGCATCTCTTTTCTCGTCAGTTCCCAAATTCTTGGCCACTTCACTTAGCGCAGATTCCATATGATTGCGGGTAATTGTGATCATCTCTTCCGCGTACTTGCCCATTTCAGCTATGGAGGTACGAGCTTGCTCCGTGCACTTGTAGATTTGGGCAACGTGCTTGCTTGCCAGAGTACGTGATGCTCGACGCTCTTCATCGCATATGCCTGTGAAAGAAAAAATTCTAAGCGTGAGACGAACGGAGCAAGTTATATGAACTAATTCGCGAAATCAAATAACATGTAGTTTGCTGTTGTAAGACATAGAGCTAAGAGTTTCGTTCAAGAATTTTATCCTTAAAACTAACAATTTAGAAGGAAATAAACATTTTTTTGGCAATTTTTTCCGCTACTTTGAAAATAGATTATACTAAACGTAAGCTTAATAAAATAAGTTTCTAAGAAACATTTTTATTCGAAACAAGCCTACTTAATATAAAAGAGAAGGACTTCTTGAAACTCATCAATCACCGTATAAATTATTCAAAACGGAACGGTTTCGCTTCGCATAATTAAGTAGTTTGTTTATCCGGCGAAAGTAATTTTGATACAAAGGGAAATCTTTGAATAATTTAGTAATACTAATCACTAGTCAAAAATGAAGGATTTTTATTTAGAAATATTATAAAAAAATCTCAAATGACCTATTTAAAAGACTTAATCAGTCCCAACCATCTACTCCACCCTAACCGCTCTATCAACTTGTAATCGTTAGTGAACGGAACAGCTGATCTCAAAATTCCAGATTCTCGTAGTACCAGGTTTTAAGATCCTCTTCATTTACAAAAAGTCAAACTTTTTTTACGTTTTATTAAGTAAGTTTGTTAAACTTATAGCATAAAATTCTCTAAGGTCTACTAAGAACCTGGATTAAGCTTGCCAAAAAGTGACAGAATCTTTTAACTAAACCAGATAACTTTTTTTAGAGATTAGTCTCATTACTAAATCTTCTTCTCCCTCATCATCATCATCAGCAATCTATGAAACGCTCACTTCATCCTCTCAGAGAATGATTTTAGTCCACCGCTCTGGATCAATACACATTGGCAGATTTCACACACCTTTGAGAACATTATGGAGAGCTCTCAAGCATGCAGGTTTCCTCACAACGAACCCCCAGAATATGAGACCGCTGTACTAACTACTAGGCTATGTCTGCTGCGCAATCAAAAGTGGTTTCGACTAAACGTTGGCTTTTATCTCCTCCTCCGAAGCTCCTACCTCCTACGAACAGAATCTAACTAAAATTCGAAATTTCAATTAGATTCTGCCCGTTATTATGATATTTGCAGACGGAAAGTTATTTATCTACAGAGATAGAGATCAGATTGAGTTCTAAGAAACCCGTTCCAGAGATTACACCTGCCGCATGATAAAATAAGGTATTTTAATTTAATTTTCAAGAAATCTATTAATAAATTCAAGCGAGGTATCGAAAATGATTTACTTGGAACTTTTAAGAAGTCCGCCAATTTCGTGAGCTCGGAATAGATTTTGTGCTTCTTCCTTATAGCGACGTTGATTTCATTTTTGATCTTCTTGAGTATCTTATTTGTCAACTGCTGGTATGAGTTCTGGATGTTTCTGTGATAAGTGTCTAAGAAAGGAGCTATCACTGTATCCATGTATTGGTTTATTTCGCTAGAAAAAGTGACTCATTTATTTTGGGTTCCATAAATTCTGCAGATACTAGTTTAGTGCCTCTATTTAATGGATTAAATAGTCCTTGGACAGGTCGAAGCAGTGTCAAAGAATTTGGAATGATTTTAAGCAAACTAGCTAATAATTATATACTAGGCAGTACGCACACTAGCCCGTGTCTTAGATCATTCAACCCAATGAATGGTCTAAGGCCCGTGTAGGCTTGACCTAGTCTCCCATGCACGATGTAGCATAAATCAAAATCCTGCGTGAACTCTTTACTTTTCTGAGATAAAAATTAGCCTACGTCACTCTCCATGTCCTGCCATACCCATACAGATAAAATCAGGTCGTTCCGTAGCTCTGATGCGAAATGATTGACGAACAAAGTATGAACAAACCAACAAACAAACACTTTTGCATTTATAGTATTAGTGAAGATTTGTAAGGTTGGTTTTACTTTATCGATTCTCCCTCTACCACTCATTTCCCTTTGCTGAAGGTAGTTGATCTTTTTCAATAAATCAATAATGGTTGGGATTTTTTGGATTAATAATTCAGGAAAATCCCATATTATCCATCCGACTTACCGATTATTCAATGGAAATTTTGAAAGTCTAGTGTGCCGTCGTTCAGAAGAAATATTTCCATACGCATCGCGTATTTTATTCAGATGTTTCTCTACTTCGACGGGTTGGTGTTGCCACGGTGGAATTTCAAAACATAGCCCCCCATCTAATCGTAAGTGACTGCTTCTGCTGTCCTTTTACAAAAAGAAAATAGAAAAGATTGTTAAACTACTGTTTGATACGGTTTAGTATGTTAAAATTAGAATAATTAATCCAAAGAAACGTTATAATATTTATATAGCATGCAGTGTATTATGTGGAGTTATGAAAATAGATAACAAACCAAATGAGGAAAAAATTCATAGTCATCGTACACGGTACAAGGGTCTTCTCTCGGAAGGAAGATCACTAAGAAATACTTCATAGAGCTTTTCATAGAGTTTTTAAAACATAACTGGAAAATTCTCAGTTTTCCCCACAATGTTTCTTCCCTTCACCATTATAGCTTTAAACGCACATAACTCCGAAAAGTTTAGAGCTCGGATTTGGACTCCAGATCCACCAAAAAAGGAGACGAAGTTTTAACCACTAGGCTACTATCATCGCTATCAAAGAGATGAACGAAACTAAATGGAATCTCTTATAAAAATCTACAAACAAGTTATTATAGTCCTACCCTGCAATTAAGAGTACATTTCACAGCTTCCAAAAATACAACACAAACTAATATCGAAACAAATCTCGCGAGCATGACTACTTCACAAACAAAAATGCTAGAGAAGCCAAATTCCGAAACAAACTTTTAATTCAATTACAAAAATCAGCTATGCAAATTGCACACATAATCCACTGAACTTAGGGATTATTTTGCTTTAGCTTATATTAAATTTCTGACTGAACTATCATATGACCGACGTTTTAGTAGAAAGCAATTACAAGCTTCAACGAAACGTATAAAGGATTTATTACAACTTCATTTTCCATGCTTACCCTTGAGATGAAGTAATATGAGCTCTTTGACTTTAATCATAAATATTAAAATTATTAATGCTCTAGGGAATGTTAACATCAGATTACCATTTATTCGCTAGGTATTATGTAAAATTAAAGGAGGAAAACAATAATTATTTAGGTACGTTGCAAAGATGAGACTGCCAAAACTACAGTGCTCCTTAGTGCTTAAGTGCTCCAAGTAATACCTACTGGTTCTTAATCTACTATCTAACAGTAATAGATAGAGTCTATTCATAAAATCATAGGTTTACGAAAGGCGAAAGTGTGTTTGTTTGGTGATTTGTTAGTCTTTCCTTCAATAACGCAGCAGCTGAGCAACGCATTAATATGATTTTTTGCATGGATATAGTTGAGGACCTGGAGGGTGACATAGGCAATGGGCTTCTTTTTATCTGGGAAAATCAAATAGTTACAGTTTCAGGAATTTTAAGAACTAAATTCAGCAGATTAAGTCCCAGGCGTCAGCTGGATGTAAATATTTCTAATTAAAGCGCTATTCTGTTGGATGGGAAAGAGGTTTTCATTTTGCTAAACCACCACCACTAACATTGTTTGGAAAGACGTGATGAGTAGGTTTGCCAGATGTAGAGCACATCTGGCAAACCTACTTTTAATTAAGTTTTAAAGTTTTTAATTATGAAGTTGTCATCGTCATGCCTCAACATTAGAAGTCCACCGCTGGGAAAAGTAGGTACTCTTGCAAATTGCAGGGGTTTGGCACAAGACATGATCCTGCAAGTTGAGATCGTCTGTCCACCTATTTATTTTATTTTATTTCAAAGAAAAACTTATAGCTAATCAGAAAAATTAAATCGATAAGAACAAAAGAAAATTGAAACTATTATTGGGAGCTTTCCTAAAGTTCTGGGGTCTAAGGCCCCAACATATATGTATGTATCGACAAATTGCATGCCATCATATTGTGATGCAATCATAAAATGCTATTTTCCTAATTTCCGAATACCAACGTCATAGATTCTCGACGTGACATAAGAGCCACAAGTTGGCCTACATGAAATAAATAATTTTGAGTTTGAATTTGAACCTTGAAAACTCGTAAACTCATTGTAGTTGACCGAAGACCTTCTTCCATACGATGCTAGTCATTAGCATAAGTTTTGGTCTGATTTTAAGTATCACCCTCCCACTTCAAAATGCACTTAAAATCGTTGCAACGCAGGCACGCGTGGCACGTATTTTAGTAAAGTTTATTGCTAGTCATTCACATAATATTATTACGAACATATACCCACAGGCTACAGGTGTTCCGAACATCTGTCATGTGCCATGGCACGCCGCCGTGTAGCGCAAACAAGCCGCACGATGCATTATAGGGGCGTGCCGGATGTGATAGGAAAACGTTAGTGATTTGTTTGTCGCATCAAACATTGACCAACGGGCAGCTTCAAATCAAATAAGATTGTTTTTTTTTTCCACCATCAAAGCTTCCTCTACTAGACGATTGGTAGGCCAGACGCACTCCGCATTTTGGGTATATCTTTAGACTTTTTTAGTAGGTATTTTAATATTAGTGTTCAATTCGATGCCTTAACATGGGTAGCCTAAGTAAGTATGTCATGCTTTCTTTAAAATTTCTGTGGTGGTGTCGTGTGGTGCGGGTTGTTACGATACCTCAAATATGGTTGAGCGAAGCAATGGCTGGATCATGCGTCATGCTCGTGAACGGGTGCCACCAACGGGAATGGGTCTGCTTTTGCCTGCCTGTCTGAACATGTATTGGATTGTTTTGCATTTTTGAAACTTCATTGTCGAAACACTGTATACATAGCTAGTTTTGTTACGTATTGTAAAAAAAAAAATATTTTTTTTTTGAAAAGAGCAACTGCTGAGTTTCTTACCGGCTCTTCTCAGCAGAATCTGCATTCCGAACCGGTGGTAAATTTATGACGTGTCATAAGAGCTACAAGTTAGCCTACATGAAATAAATAAATTTTGAATTTTGAATTTTATAGGCACACACACAATGTGCATGTACACGACGTAACCACAAGTAAAGCGCCCGTAACTTCATGAGATAAACGTACTATAGCATAAACTTATCTGCATCAAAGGTTTAATTAGGTTACTAGAATTCACGATATTAATGCTATAATCGCACATAAATATTAGATACAGTGATTCTTGATTCTGAATCGGGCTATAAATTCAATAGAGGCTGGGAAAGGCCAAAAAGCAATTTTCCCGGGACGTTATCGCATAAATTGCTTTCTTCGTATGAAAATCTTGTTGAAGGACTTTTCCAATAAAACGGAAATTATTATCATTTTTTTCCAATCATGAAGTCGTACGGCGTACCAATTCTTTTATAATTTCATGCGTTGTAACGTAATTGAAAAACATGTTTTATTATTGTCCTGAGAGAGAAAATTCTATAGAAAAGTAATAATAAATCTAAACCTTTCTGAAAGTGGTTCGTGTTTCTTTGTAGACGCTAAAAAAATTAATTGAGTGTGAGAAAAATTCAGGTATAACGTAATGGCCCTTTGAGGATAAGACAAAGTAGCTCTTAACGAAAAAATACATTAAGAGCCTTTGCTAATACAGAGGATAATATTATTATCCATGGTCTGAGAACCTTTTATCTTTTGATTTAAAATAAGCATACACCTGACTGGACTCACGTTGAGTATTTACAGTATGTAAATTAGTTTGTAAATGTATACGTCACGTTGAGTATTTATTTATTTATTTTTATTGTCCAATTAGCACGGCAGTACCACTTACACTAATTAGACGAAACACAAAAGGAAAAAATACAAACAAAAGAAAGAAAAAAAAAAAGGAATATTAAAGAATACTTGGATGAATTAAACAGGTTCAATGCTTACAGGCCTTACAGCCTACCTAAGCTGCGGAAACATAAAGAGGCTGCATGAAGAAGTCTCAGCTGTTCCCAGCAATGCATCATTTCCTATCCTATCTTACTTTCGAGCAAATGAGCAACTATTTATACAAAGACAAAGCTTAGTAAAGAAAATAGAACCATAAACCATAATTTAAACATAAAAATTATTTTTACAAAACCGACTTCAAATGCCACTACATATTGATATATGCCTATAAAATTTGAAGAGTTCCCTAGATTTCTCCAGGATCACATCATCAGATCCTGACCTGATGAAAATGGGACCACCTGGGAAGCATACCTTTTCAAACAAAAAAAAGAATATTAGTCTTCGTTTAATCGGGGAACATAGAAAAAAAAATAGATTCCGACGAATTGAGAACCTCCTCCTTTTTTGGAAGTCGGTTAAAATCGCAAAAGCGCGATGCAGACGCAAAAAACCATAAAAACGCCGATCGCTGCTGCTATACGTAGCCAGTCTACCCTCTCCCTAACTCAACTTAAAATACTACTTTGCTTTATTAGGAGTTCAACTAACTCAGCTTTACTAGAAAATTATTAGATTAACTCGCGCAAGAAGACATGAAAGTTCAAACAAAAAAAAAAGACGTGTGGCACTCGGGGACTGCCGCGGTAAAGCTATTGCATAGCATTTTTTATCAACGCCATCTAGCGGTGAGAGGAGTTCCGTGTCAGGTTATTTTCGTTACGGAATTTCTGGATTCGGTCTCCACGCTCAAGGCCCGCGATAGAAGCTATGCAATAGCTTAACAATTTTCCAAATCGGTCCAGGCGTCTTGGAGTAATCGGAGAATAAACACATTATTATTCGAACGAACAACCAACAACTTATTGTCTGAAACCAATTTTTATCAATCCAAGGCCAAAACCGTGACACAGCAAGGCTTAAAATTATTGCCTATATAGTACGCTCATCTGTACCGAATTTAACTTCTATACCAGTTACATACTCTATGATAGATAACACTACTGAGCAAACTCTAAGAACTTAAATCGCAAGCAAACTCATGACAACAGAAAGTTGTCGTTTTGTCCACGGTATAAGACACAAGTTTGAACTCCACATCTTCAACGCAAAGACCTACTTTAAAATCCAGTTAGTAACAGAAATATTATTTTTCCTTTTCATCTGCATCGGGTGTCCTCCTATTTTTAAATGTTTTAGTTTACAATAAAATAGAATATGAAAGGTGAAACAAAGTATTTATTTTACATAATCAAAGCTTCCCTCGTAGTTCTTGCAACTCACGAGGGCGCGTGGCTGATGGTTGTGTGCATGTAGTATCTGTATAAGTGTGAAGGAGAGCTTGCTCTACCTGACCGCTCCCACCTAGGCTCCTGACAGGCACGCACACTTCCGCAATGTGTGTGTGGACACGACGTAACCACAAATAAAGCTCACGCGCCCTCGTGAATTGCTATAACTTATATTTAAGTTTAACTTATATATACTTACTCCACAAATAATCTGCAAACTACTTTATGAAAATCTTTAAATTTTCATTTCCTTGTACATATAACGCACAAAAGTGTCATTTAGGTAAAGCGACGAGTAAAATAAAAATAGTAATGATATTTTAAGTTTCAAGATTTTAGAAAGAAATAATATGCAAATTAGACTCGAAGAAAAATAAAATGAAATTATTTTAAAATTAATTCTTTTTAGGGTTCCGTAACCAAAGGGTGCCAACTAAGCTTCCGCTGTTCGTCCGTCCATCCGTCTGCCGTCTATCAGTCACGGGCTAAATCTCATGAACCGTAATAGGTAGGTACTTGAAATTTTCACAGAATGTGTAACATATCTATTGCCGCTATAACAACAAATTAAAAAAAAAGAATTGAGGTGGGTCCCCATGCAAGAAACGTGAATTTTTCGGCGTTTTTTGCTCGACCTTAACAATCGCTGTAACGATGTTGCAGAACCTTCATGTGCGAGTCCGACTCACACGTGGCCGGTTTTTTTTTTTTTTAATTTTTGCTTAATTAATTATTCAACGCACCTTGCCACTTATGTGGCACTTGTATAAGAAACGATCTTTTGAGCTCGGCAGATACTTTCCTTAACTGTTAGTGAAACTAAAGTTACCCGCTATGAAATGAGGTCGAAGTCATCTAAACAAACCCCGGCATCGATAAAAAGAAAGTTATCCTATTACCCCGCACTATAGGTTTACAAAGGAGCGCTGAGCTACCCTTATCAAAGGACTTTGTAATCAACCACTAACAGCGATTAGATCGCCGTTGCATTTAATTACTTCCATTCACCCTCGCTTCGCTTCATTTAATATTAGAGCGATGACCTCTTGATAAGACGGTATGGCTTTCCTTTCTTTAGCTCTTAAATCAACTATATAATTTTAAATTACTTGAAAATAGAATGCAAATGTGAATATCTCTTTCACCAAGGAATTGATTGACGACATCAGACGAGGCGCAAGGAGCCGCTAGATATAGGCGGCGCAAGACCGATTACTGTGGAAGTCTACCCTTAATAATGTTATTTATTAATGCCAAAGTGCGTTTGTTTGTTGGTTTGTTGGTTTGTCCTTCAATCACGCAGCAACGGAGCGACGGATTGACGTGATTTTTTGCATGGGTATAATTAGATATAGAGAGTGACATAGGCTGCTTTTTATCCTGGAAAATAAGAGAGTTCCCGCGGGAATTAAAAAACCTTAATCAACTAGTCAACTAGTTAATATTATAAATGCGAAAATTTGCATGTATGGATGGGTTGGTTACTCAATCACGCCGCAACGACTGAACTGATTTGGCTGCACACAGAGATAGATACATCTCTACACAGAGATAGAGTCTGGACATAAGCTTTTTATCCCGGAAAATAAGAGAGTTTACGCGGGAATGAAAAAACCTCAATCCACGCCAAGTCACGGGCATCAGCCAGTGCATAATATAGATACGACGACACGATGATGAACCATAATCCTCAATATTCAACCGATGTTACGAGAGGTTAGTTTTCTTATAAAATGCAGGCACTGACGCTACAGCTCTGCCTATATATCATTCGTGAACAGCGCCGCCGCAAACCCGATAAATCTACAAGATTTCTATTACAGATAGCGCCACCATTCTTTCCCTATAGATATTAAATACAAACTATATCTTGTGGTTGCGCAAGTATTGCCTATAACAAGCAACATACTTTATGAGAACTTTAAACAAACATGGTCGCTAAATATTATAGACCTCATAAGGCCTACGTACACTTAGCTTGTCTGTTCAAACCCTTAACATAACGATTCAGTAATCTGATACGATTCCCAACCGTGTTAAAGCCAATTAGGGACGGGTCGGTAAAATTATTCATTTTTCTCGGTTCCTACAGGCAGCCACAAAAATATCTAAGTTTTTTAAGCTATCGCATAGCTTCTATGGCGGGCCAGCGTGGAGACCGAATCCAGAAATTCCGTAACGAAAATAACCTGACACGGGACTCCTCTACGGTGAGCCGCTAGACGGCGTTGATAAAAAATGCTATGCAATAGCTTTACCGCAGCAGTCCCCGAGTGCCACACGTCTTTTTTTTTCGATGACAAGATGGTCCTTGAAAATGCGATATCACATGACGATGCGGTCTAAGATGGTAGCGAGCTAACTAGCGAGTATGGATTGAATCCAAATCAATAAATTCAAAGGGGAATGTACAGTACCATACCCCTTTTAAGGGGTATGGTAGTGTACATTCAATCCATACTCCTAATCGGTTTCTACACGCCATAGTGCCGGAACGCTAAATCGCTTAAGTAATATATAAAATGATATTTTATCTTTAATGGAATTGGAACTGGTCTAAGAATTGCAGACTTTAGCAAATAAAAGGTTAGCTAGCAAATGGTTAATCGTGAATGTAGATTTACCTACTCTGATGAGAAAAAACCATTTTCATAGATCTGTCGTGAGTTATCTTTTTTAATTCATAAAGTAGGTACATAAAATAACATATTTGGTACTGACTGTACAAAAATAATTTATTAAAATATAATAATAATATCAAATGAAGTAAACACTTCCATGAAATTTAATATATTGCTAGCAATAAAGGGAAAGAAGCGTATTAAATTGTGTGTGTGTATTATATAAAAGGTATTTTGAAGCGGAGAATGTTATAAACACACAGATAATATCAGTGGAAAATTGCTTTGTATCTTATTGTCAATTCAGAAAGCGAAATATTGTAATGGAAAATACACAAAGTATTAAACTTGAATGCGGACTCTATTTTACTGAAATTGCTAAATCAAATCTATCTAATCTTTTAAAGTTTTTTTTTCTTTATCATCAGCATCATCTTACCCAACACATCCACGGCACACTTACAGCAATAGTGAGAATACCAATTAGATGGATCAACAGAGATTTTTTTTCTAAGTAAGATACTTCGATCACAGAAGAAAAAATAGATAGCATTAAAAAGCTAGAATTAAAAACACGAGTGCCTTGCCAAAAAACAAACTAAAAGTTAAATACCACAGTCATACGTTTGGAATCTTATTCACATTTTTAAATGATATTTTTTTACTTATATATTTTTGAAATCTGCTCATCATTTTCTAGATGTTATATTAGAATAGTAGATTACATACTTAATCTTATTTTTGTTTTTTTCTCAACTTTGGTCTTTTATGCGGGTCACCCCATCAATTTCTATTTAATTTTACTAGCCTATATCACCCGGAATAAGCTAAGAATTCTAATGATACCTCATTCATTAAAATCGGTTCAGGCGTATGGAAGTTATAGTGGAATATACAAACTCACAGACATACATGAACCATGAAAACAATATAAGTACTTCTTTTTTCAGACAGTCGTATAAAAATCGTATTTGGCAAATTAACGACGTTAAAGCTTGAGGAGGGCAGAATTCGGTAGGTGTTTCCGCCTATTGCTTTTTTGGTGCCTACCGCCGGCTTTCAGCACTCGACTTTTTGGCCGCCATTTTCACGAGTAAGCCTTGAAGTGCGAGTTACTTTCGTGTACTTTATAGCTATTTGGTGCTAGCGCCAAAGCTTTTAGCCTAACCTAGATTTGACTGGCTTATAGTTTCAAGTTTTTCATTCAGTTCACTGTATTAAGGGTTTAATATAATACATTAAGATCATAAATATACACTACTAGCGTTTCCCCATGACTTCGTAGAAAACTCTCGTTTTCCCGATCTTAAAAGTAGCCTACGTCATTCTACAGGTCGTCAACTAATAGCTAAAGAATTGGAGATCAACGTAAGCTGCTACTACTTACTACTATCTATGCAAATAATTATTTAAGTCGATCTGTATCTCTATTTCGGTGTGATTAGAGGACAAACCAACAGAAAACACATTTTCGCTTTTATAATATTAGAAGGATCAGTAGAGATAAAAATTAGTATAAAATATAAAAACAAGGAAACATTAACTATGAAAATAGGTTTAGAAAACTACCCGTGGAAAAACAAATCGTCATAAATCAAAAACAAAACATGGTGCTATAATTTAATTCCAGATGAAATATTCGTATATACAAAATCTAGTTAACCCGCATCTGAATCTCGGTGCAGGGGTATTCAACTGAATTCGCCCATTTAGGTACATTAGAGCGGCCAACAACCAAATGTTTACCGCGCCTGCACCGAAGCAGTGAAGTGTTATTTTTTACTTTACGATACGATACGCAACTACCAACATTGTGCCACTTTGCAGTAAAAGGAAAACTCTTCGGCGGATTGAAAATAAACACGACCTGAGGGTAGAATTCCAATCCATCACAGAACTGTTTTGAAACTTAATTTCAAAAATGGTTTATGGGAACCTTGCAAGATAGACTTGCACTTGAAGAAATCATGTTGCAGTAATGAAAAGCAATAAGTTGAAAACTAGGTTGGTAGTTGTGACAGTGCATATTAATCGAGTGTTGTTTAAGCTATTGATGCCCAATTCGCGAACTGGCTAAGATGCGGATTTTGGTGATCCAAAAGCCTTGTCTCCATAAAAAACGTACTTCAATCTTCGCCGAGTTGTAGTTGGAGAACGTGGAAGCCCACCGCATTATTATATGTACCAAGAAAACTCCACTACTAGATATGTAATTAATTGAAGAGGTGAAATAGATAGAAATTGTTGAATAAACATTGTGATATTTTAGATACTAAGCAGACAGATTAGTGTATTTTTGAACATAGAAAAGCCTCGCTATTTTTTGTTTTTTATATTTTTAGCGAGCAAACGAGCAGGCGGGTCACCTAATGTTAAGTGATTATCGCAGCCTATGAACATTTGTAACACCTGAGGCACCACCAATACGTTGCCAGCTTAACGACACGATATTAAATACCAATGTATACCAATGTGTTTAATATCGTGTCGTTATTTAATACCAATGTATTTAATGTCGTGTCGTTATCTTAAGGTGAGAAGTGCTCGGGATGCGAGTACGCGACGCGAGGGACCCGAATAAAACTTCTGGATTGGACGTAAAATATGGTGGAGTAACTTTTACATTTCCCGAATGTTGTTGACTTAATGTTTCTGCTTGCTTCATTTGGGTAATATCTTCGTGGGCGGTTATTTTTAACGGCAATTAAGAACGCCTTTTTATTCAACATGTTTCGCAAATTGTGCGCAGATTTATATTTTTTAGTGCTAATGCTGTTTTTATTTGCTTACTCTCACGAGCATTATTATTCGTTTATTTAAACTTACATTCATTTGCGATTCTATTGACTTCTTTAAAGTCTTTACAAATAAACCATGCAAAGAAAAATTTAATATTAAGATTATTACGATTCTTTCTTCTCAACGTTCCTTTTGCAAATGGATATCTTGTCATGAAGTTAGAATACGCCAGTTTTTTGCTGCTTGGAAATAAATATGTTTAAAGGATCATCACTTACAAAATATATAGTTACAGTTTTACCATGTTATTTAATATAATGTAATCGATAATAATTAATCTATATCGAATAAGTTTGGAGCATCGGCAAAAGGTTGGAATGCCCTTCCGGCTTCTGTTTTTCCGTATAACTACAATTTGGGTAACTTCAAATCAAGAGTGAATAGGCATTTTCTAAGCAAGCGCGTACCATCTTAGGCTGCATCTTCACTTACCATAAAAAAAAAAAGTTCATTTAGAAGCAACAAAAAATAAATTCATCAACTCATCAGTTTAATACAAACTTGCGAGTAGCTTTCACCTTAACGCTATTTTTTGAATAGCAATAAAGCTCGATTTGAATAGCGTTCTCTGATTCCATGAACCTATTAATAGTACATTGTTACCTTAGGGATGAAAGTAACTTATTTAGTCCCGAGACGGGGTTTGGCGCCCGAGCGTAGCGAGGGGGCCTATAGTTCGAGGGACTAAATAAGTCTTTATCCCGAGGTAAACACTGTGCTTTTCATTACGAATATAAGGAAAGTCAAAATAAAAATAGAAATTAGCTAAAGAAAATTGAGTGAACTTTATTTTACATAAATCAACAACTTTGGTGAGATATTTATTTAAACTTTCTTCTTGTCTATGGATGCACTCGGGTATGTCGTGTTTCATTTGAATTCCAATAAAAATGTGACAACTAGTTTTTTTTAATTATTTGACAGCTGTCAGTTGAAAACGATTCTCCCTAGGGCTGAAAAGTATTACTTTCAACCCGCTTCTCAGGCAACTTCAGACCTACTTTCCGTGTATGAGTAATGAAATAGTACATTGTTACCTTAGGGATGAAAGTAACTTATTTAGTCCCGAGACGGGGTTTGGCGCCCGAGCGTAGCGAGGGGGCCTATAGTTCGAGGGACTAAATAAGTCTTTATCCCGAGGTAAACACTGTGCTTTTCATTACGAATATAAGGAAAGTCAAAATAAAAATAGAAATTAGCTAAAGAAAATTGAGTGAACTTTATTTTACATAAATCAACAACTTTGGTGAGATATTTATTTAAAGTTGTCTTTAATTTATGAATAAAGTCTATCTTTCTTCTTGTCTATGGATGCACTCGGGTATGTCGTGTTTCATTTGAATTCCAATAAAAATGTGACAACTAGTTTTTTTTAATTATTTGACAGCTGTCAGTTGAAAACGATTCTCCCTAGGGCTGAAAAGTATTACTTTCAACCCGCTTCTCAGGCAACTTCAGACCTACTTTCCGTGTATGAGTAATGAAAAATATATTTTTAATTCGATTTTCAATAAGGCAAGACTCCTTTCGTATCAATTAGGCAGGTATGCAACACTCTGATCATGCAATCAAATTAAAAAAATAAACACCAATTACAATTTTTCCAAGTAATTAACCTTAGCAGCTTAACGAAAAAGCGAGTTACTGGATACCATCCAATTTTTCTCATTTTTAAGATGCCGTGAAATTAATTGGGGACTGAATGACTCGTTACCTTAATGGAAAGAAGCGGGTCTACTTTAAAATAATTAAAGTTACTACCTACGGCCGTTCACACAGGGTAGACGATGCGTAGAAGCACAAAAATGAAAAGGTTTAGTTCGTTCAACTCAAGAGGGCGCGTGGCTCATGGTTGTGTGTGTGTTGTATCTGTATAAGTGTGAGCGAGAGCTTGCTCGCGCCTAACCGCAACATAAAAGGTGGGAGCATCTAGGCTCCTGACGGGCACGCACACTTACGCAATGTGCATGTACATGACGTAACCACAAGTAAAGGTCACGTGCCCTTGTGAAATGCAAGATCTATACTATTCGTGTGTTTCTTTCTAAGTCATATACCCCATTACTGCAGGGCCATGATACCTTTCCATTAATCACTCAATGGGTTTTCTTGAGATTTTAATTTGGTGGGATTCATTCCGCAAATGACCCAACTAAGACTATAGGATTAAAGACCTACGTTTACCGATTAATATTATCAGCTAATGTTTGTGATATAACTGAAATCGACTTACACTTACTTGCACTTAACGTGCTCTTTGGAAAGAAAAATCCTAATCGTGCTTTCGGTGATATGATTTGAGTTAAAATGAAATGAAAAAACAAACAGACACACGTTCGAATGCAGTATAATATTATTTGTTTTTGTAAAATATAAGGCGATCAACACTTGTTTTATCTTAGGAAATATTGAATTAAGAAAAATATTTGGTTGATGATAATTAGGTACCTATTTCTTAATTCCTTTAGAATTAATTCCGCTGCATTTCAGAATAGGACTTCCTTTCTTAGTTTCAAACACAGGGTGGTATTTCTGGAAAACAAAGAGTTCCCACGGATTACCTTTTATGCGGAAAAAGTAGGGGGCATTCGCTAGTACAAAATACTGGGAAGCTAATTTTATCTGTGCTTTCATTGATCTGTATTCTTATTTAAAAGCAACGTCTCTTTAGCCAACAAGGAGGAGTGAAGTGTTTCATTCAAGTTCTTGCCCTTTTATATTGAAGGTATTTGCATTTATTAAAGCGTTTCCTTGACATCGACACTAATTCTCACAATGGGCGGTTGCGACAACAGAAAATATAAAATATTTATGTTCTGTCTGTAGTATTGTGAAATCCCGAATGAAAATTTTTCATATTTTTTTTACTCTAAAAAATAACAATAATTTACTCCTGTGTTTTTAAGATACAAAAAGAAATATATATTTTCTGAATGAAGTCAGGGGTGGTCAAGGGCTGTAGCTAAGGACCGTCCTGCCAAAGTAACCAAGTCCATCTTTTTAAGCTCTTCTAATTTGATCGAATAATTATGCACCAGTAAACTAACCTAATATTTTTTTAAGCTATTGCATAGCTTCTATCGCGGGCCTTGTGCGTGGAGACCGAATCCAAAAATTCCGTAACGAAAAAACCTAAGGCTCGACGGGAACACGGACTCCTCTCACCGCTAGATGGCGTTGATAAAAAATGCTATGCAATAGCTTTACCGCGACAGTCCACGAGTGCCACACGTCTTTTTTTAATTCACTTTTTTTACACAAAATAGTACAAAAGGCGGACCATTTTCTGCCAGTCTACCTTTAGATGCGCGACAAATGCGACAAAACGTAATACATTACATAATATTATATAGTACGTATTTTAGTGTGTATACTATGCAGCCTGTGATGTAGCGAATTCAATAAAAAGTTAAAGGGTTACGTGGTATCCTCGTATATTGCATTTTCCCGGCATACTGCGAGTGGTCGTCAAAATGCATTGTTTAGTACAAGCACTACTAACAATAAGTGCATGCGGTCGAAGCCTGCCTCAATGCTTGGCTGAAAAGTTGGGAAACATGTGTGTTTAGTTTTAGAACAAAAGATACCACTGCAGAGGGTTTGTTATCTGTTGAGGAATAAATGAAAATAATTTCGAGGTTTCCCCAGTTAGTTTAAAACTCTACCCAATAGAGAACGTCGAAAATAATTTTGTTAGTATTTTTAAATAAAAATAGACATCGTTTAAAAAATTAATTCAAACGTTCACAATATAAAAATATTGTTTGTATTAGCTGCAATTTCATTATTTGGGCTTCATAATATTATTAGATTTAATTGACAACAAAAAAAACCCACCGCAACACTTGTTTAGCAAGTAAGATAACTAGCAAACTCGCACTTATGGTTCAAAAAAGTAAAACAAAACGCAAAAAAACTAATGGGTCAGCGAGATATTCAAAATATATTTGTCACCAGTATTTTGTATAGTTGTATAAATACCTTTGGGTAGTTATAACACATGCTACCACCACCCGAAACCTAAAAATCTTTACTCTTCGTTAAGCTAGAAAGCAGTAGCGGGAAAAAAATGAAACGCAGGTGCTACCAAAGCTTTCAGGGTAACTTTTACAAACAGGTACACTAATACTAAAAATCTTTACTGCTCATAAGAGTAGGCTTTGGCCAAAGCTGTAGGCTAATCCATTTACCAAAATCATTTGAAAATATATAGCCTTACCACTTGCTGTTTTTATTAATAATATTGCTGCGAGAGCTGCCTATTTTTATCTATGAACACAAAATTATAGCCGACCATTTAGGTATTTAGTTTGCTGACCAATTTGGCTTTCCCATGCAAGTTGATAACAAACGTTGTAGAGCTTACGAAATCTGACTATTCTGACCCTTTATATGATAGATGAAGCAGTCAAATTTCAGTTTATGAACTTTATCTTGTTAAAAGGAAGTTTTGAGTCAGATAATAGTTCGGTCAATATCTTTAAGCTGGTCGTTTTATTCACTGTTATCTAACAACTTGAGTTGGAGAGTCATTTTATAAACATCAAACATTGGATTTTCAGATCTTATTTAAAAGTGTTACTGCGACTTTAAAGCTTACATTTTTAAGTAAAGAAGATTTTTGTCATTTTCCGGTATTTCCCGCCGGTAAATCTCTTATCCAATGTTTCAAATAAAAAAATATTTATCTTCCAAGCAGCATCCTTTGCAGAGGGGTTTTATATTTCATCTAAGAAATGCATATCTTGGCTGGGATCTCGAGCGAAAAGTGGAAAACTCACTTGCTATTTATGTCTTTTGTATAAATTCGAGTATCTTCGACGTAGAATTTTTCCAGTGAGGTATCTTCACGGAACCAAGTTTTTTACGGGGCAATCTCGATTTGGAATTTATCTTAAAGAAAAATGAGAATTTTCGGACTTGTAGGTAGATACTAACTAGTATTAAAATCCGCGAGGCATAATATCAGCTTCGCATTTATATAAGTGGTCGCCAAATATTGTACAAAAAGCAGTACAAAGTTATTTATATCGTACTGTTAGTCCATAGGCTCGGCGGTCTTCTAAGAAAAACACGGGGGAGTACTGGAACTTAAGTTTATTTCGCACTGTTTACTAACAATTTACAAATTTACTGACAAAACGGTTATTTACTTCAATTAAATCACTTAGCGAATTCGAACTACGCGACTTGCGGGACCTCAAGAAGGTCTTTCGGCGACTATTTCAGGGTCTTAGCTTTACTTGCTGACCAGACCGGCGGGCAGAAACCAGGTCCGTAGCTGGGCAGCGATTAGGCTAATTACCAGAACGACTGGTTTGATTTCTCTCAGATCTATACTGCTGAATATCACTTTCTTCAATAATAGCACCTCAGCAATACACGCATCAGAGTATATCGCTGAATTACACTTTTTCCAATAGTAGTAGGTACTTCAGCAATAAGTGAATTTAGGGATGTAACAGTACGCAGGATGCGTGGCGCCTCAAGCTTGTTGTCACGCTACACTATTGATGTATACTCACGCAAATACATAGCTGATCTAAAGCCTGTTGCTGCGATACCTCAATAAAGTAATAAAGATACCTCATCGATAGTATTACGGCAGTTATACAGTATACAGTAGTTAAAGTGCTCAAACGATCTCTTGAACGCTCTAGCTTGAGCATTGTTTATAATTATAGTCAGTTAAATAGTGGAACATTGCAGTTACTTAAACTGCGTATTTTTTTTTTTAGATTAAACCTTCGAAAATATTTTCTGTTTGATTTTTGAATTATTTTTTACTAGATAGATTTACATTTAGTAGTCCCACCCATACTAAAGATATTTTTTTTATTTTTACATGTCTCAAGGAAGCCGTTAATGAAGAAAGAAAATAATAGTGAGGGCGCCTTAGTTAATTTAAATGTAAAGTTTGGTGTAACCATGAAACGGGAGAAAGTGGGAAATTCATTAAAACAGCTTCATTAAGGTCTGCTATGGACTAAAACTTTAACTAGAGAACTTTCCAAATTATTGTCTTCTCGCAATTTATGTTTTTTGGTCACGAGATTTATAAGTCGCTTAGTTTGGGAAGTTCTGCGACGACGCCTTAATTACTTATGATTTTGAACATCGTTATTTAAACTGTTCTCCTGTTAGAGAAAAACGGATGCTTTACCACCGTAATTTTATGAACGCGTCATTAGAACATGAAAAAAATAACCAGTCAAGTGTGAGTCGGACGAAGGGTTCCGTTCCAAAAACGGCGAAAAAACACGTTTCTAGTAGGGGAGCCCCCTTTCATTTTTAATTTATTTTTATTGTTAATTTATTGATAAAACGTAGCTCACGTGTGTGTTAACCGTGGGTATGAGTTATCTCCATTCTAAATTTCAGCCAAATTAGTTCATTCGTTGTGGCGTGAAAGAGTAACAAACATACACACACAGAGAGATATACATACAAACTTTCGCTTTTATAATATTAGTGTGATTTGATGTGATGACATCCTTTCACAGCACAGTATGTCATTTTTTAATAATTTTTTGCGAGCTCGTCGTACATACTAACGAGCACTAACGCAACGAACTGCGTAGTCGGCCTTTCAAGGCTTACTAAAAATGGCTCATCACCACGTCGACTGTTGCGCTTCTAAACGTTATAGTTCGATGGTTCCATGAGATTTTCTGAAAAATACTGAAATCCACGCAGATAAATTCGCAGGCATAAAAGACAACAATCCGTCGTAAAAGACAACGTGCTCACCCGAGTTTGCCCGCGATGCGCTCCTTGCCACTTTAATTAAAATTTCTTTGTTATCTTGCGATCTTTGTCCCGGACATTGCAGTTTATACATTATATTCTATCGAGATATTTGCCCTTGGGTCTGCTCTAACAATATAGATTAACTTTAAAGACCTTTCAAACGTATTTAAAATGTAATAGGTATACCTACTCTTATCACAGACAAACTTAATTTTGCATTGTGTATAACAAATGTTTCAAACATAGACAAAATCTTCTTCTTTGTCATCAACCGATAGACATAAACATCCATATGCCTCGGTCTTACGCCGCCTGTACCCAGCTGCTCTCTGCAATTCATCTGATGGCGTCGATCCATATAGAGGGGGCGGAGAGTCAGCCAACCAGAAAACACATTTTTCTGGTACGCGGTCATCACAACAGAATATAAGGACCCGCTAGATACAAGAGGCGCAAGACCTGTGAAAGTCAATGCAAGAGACATTTGTCCAACAACAGATAGAAGAAAGAAGAAGAATTTTCTCTGGCAGGTATCAAAGTTAACTTACCCCGTTCTTACAACACAATCAAAAATCAAAATCAAAAATTATTTATTTCATGTAGGCCAACTTGTGGCTCTTATCAAGTCAATGAATACAAAAAAAAAAAAAAGATACCGGCCGAATTGATAACCTCCTCCTTTTTGGAAGTCGGTTAAAAATAAGATTCTACCACCGGTTCGCATAGCAGATTCTGTTGAGAAGAATCTCAGCAGTTGCTCTTGGTCTTACAACTTGCTTATTAGACCACGGAATACACCAGTGGGCGAGGGAGGTCGTAATGGGAACTAATTTAGAACCAGCAATCCCTACATCAAAGACAGTGTATTGACCCCGCTCTGCCCGCGACGCGCCCTCGGTCTGTGAAAGGCGCTCGCTTTCACTTTAATTAAAATCTCTTTGTTATCTTGCAATCTTTGTTTGGAACAGTGCAGCCCATAAATAAATTCTATCGAACTGTACACGCTACAATCGCTTTACATACCAGTGAATGGCTTTGTTTTCAATTTTTATTTTTTTCAGAATAAGGTTAAATGAATGCCACTCTATCAGTACCTAACAAACATTCGTTAAAGAGGGGTCATGTACCTTTTTTTAAAATAAACTTTAATACGATTGGCGACTCTATATGGCTCTGAAAGAAATCCGTTTTTTCATAGCAAATAGAACGAGTTATCGCTTACTTTTGCTCTGGCATACGTTAAAGTAAACGACAGTAGCGTGACTGTACACTCTCGCTAGTGGTTAAAATGCATTGATGCTGCAAAAGCACCATAAATTCAGCCAATCAAAAGTGATTACGATCGTCACACCGATGCAATAATTCAAATTCAGATTCAAATTCAAAATTTATTTATTTCATGTAGGCTAACTTGTAGCTCTTATGACACTTGATAAATCTACCACCGGTTCGGAATGCAGATTCTGCTGAGAAGAGCCGTAATTTAAATAATTTTTAGATAATCCCACAGGGGTTAGAATTTTTTGACGACAAATAATTTACACACGATAGAATTTAAAAAAAAAAAACATTTTAATGTTGAATTGCAAGAAGATATCTAAGGTTATGCAAGGCCACTAATACAATAGTTGAAAACTGCAGCTTAATGGAAGATTAATGTAAGCATGTATGGGTAATATAACGAGTAACATACTGAATGAGTGCTCAATAAATCAGCCAGCGTATAAATAGTGCATCAAAGGTTGGTAGCACCTGCTAACAAAGTGATGCTTGGCTGGAAATTAATTGCTCCCCGTTTACAAGGCTTTGTGTACAATTTATGAGAGCGCTGGAAGGTGTTAAAAATTATAGTGGAAATATTGCAAAGTAAGCTTCTTTTAAAGGAATCGCATACTACGAGCCGACGCGTAAAAGACGCAAAAGTCGCCAGAGACGCAAGAGCGGTTCGTTAAGCTTTTTTCTGAACTGAAAATACATCTTATTCGTTATCCTAATGGAATATGACCATAGTGTGAATACGCGATGCAACCATCAGACATTTTCCTTAATTTGCGCGATCGTCTCATGAAATCCATGAAATTAATAAAACAATTAGAAAAATTTTGACACTTATAGGTACATAATAATATTATGTTTGATCGCGGCTCATATATGAATGAACTTCGCGTTCTGTTAGGATACATTATTCAGCTGCATCGGGCGCATCTAAAAAATACTGATGACGTCAGCAGAGATAATCGCTGCTATGATCTCTACACTTGCATTTTTACGGTGTTCCCAATACTGTTGACCTGATTCGTATTTTCACTGCTCTTGCGGCTCTGGCGGTTCTTGCCTTCGAGTCTTATTCCCTCAGTATTTCTTACGTGTGCGATTTCCTTTACTTACTTCTTGTACCATTTATAGTAGGATCCTTAAGATTTAAAAATTGTTAATAGTATAATAGTAGTAGTAACATGAAAATTTCAAATAATAATGTTTAGTAAAACTCAAGACTACTATTACTACGTTAAGAAGCTACACGTCTCTCTCCCCCACCAATTTCCATCGTCTTACAATCTAACCTAGAAGTAAGTGTAGCATCATAAACTAATAACCCTCCCTTTTCTCGCTGGATTTACACAAGCATAAGTACGAGTAGATTTATTGTATAGAATTATCCTTTGTCATTATATTATACATAGTAGTAGTAAATAGTTAAATAAATCAGTTAGCTTGTATGAATTGTGAAAGGTGTGTATCTACTATTTGATATTACGAACTGGACAATCCAAATACATAATATAAATTTCAGATATAATGATACAGACATGCAACTACGTGTAATATGTGGCCCGCTCACCGCAAATCATTAATTGTGGCAAATGATGCGAATGCCTTCACAATTCGCATTTCAACACAATTTAACTCCTGTTTAATATGAAATTTATATTTAATATAATTTTTTGGACATTTTCAGTAATTATACTACTCGTACCTACCTATTAATGGTTGAACTAGGCAATAGTTGCATGGACGCAATCGGCTTTGTTTCAGCTACCCACGAGATAGTGTAATAATAATTTATTATATTATTGTGATAAAAATGAAAACCTTACTTTAACATGTTTGTTTTGATAAGACATCTGTCTGGTGGAAGACTTTTGCCGTGGCTAGTTACCACCCTACCGTCAAAGACGTGCCGCCAAGCGGTTTAGCGTTCCGGCGCGATGGCGTGTAGAAACCGATTAGGGGTATGGGTTGAACTTACACTGCTATACCCCTTCCAAGTTAGCCCGCTACCATCTTAGACTGCATCGTCACTTACCATCAGGTGAGATCGCAGTCAAGGGCTATCTTGTCATCGAATAAAAAAAAAAAAAAAAACAACTGCGTTTTTTGCCAGCTCTTCTCTGCTTTCCGAATCTATGATAGAGTTTTGACTTGTCATAAGGAACACAAGTTGCCTAAATGAAATAAACAATACAAGTTAACTATCTTTTGCCCGCAACTTCTCTCACGTTAAGTTAGATTTTTAAAACCTCTATTTTTCCCCCCTTAGGGGTTGAATTTTGAAAAATCCTTTCTAATCGGACGCTTAGGTACGTCATGATAGCTATTTATATGCCAAATTTAAGCCCGATCTATCCTGTGGTTTGAGCTGCGTGTTGATAGGTCAGTCAGTCAGTCAATCAGTCAGTCACCTTTTTCTTTTATATATTTAGATTATATTTCTACGAGCCGATTTCACGAACGTCGAATGACGTTTAACTGAAAAATAAATAGGGCATCCTAACAGTTTTTGTATTAAAAATCCGCCAAAATATCAAAACGCAAGAATAAGACTTGTTTCACGTTATAAAATCGGCCCTAAGTATGAGAGAAACTCCAAAATGTCATGTAATAATAATTATATTAAAGTAATAATTTCAAATATACGTTTCGCATGTAATGATACAGAAATGCAGCTACGTGTAATTTGTGGCGCTCTGACCACAAATCATTAATTGTGGCAAATGCTACGAATGCCTTCACATTTCAGCACGCGATTTATACGAAAGTCATTTTCGAAGTAAAATATAAGCAATATTCTGGGGATATTCATTATCGCTTTTCTAAATAAAATGGTCAATTATAATCGTATGGATGATGAAGTGAAAGCTCATGTAAGCTTCCACAAAAACCAAACATAATAAATCATATAATGTCATGTTTTTGCACCATCTTAGATTCCAAGGTTATACTCGTATCATCTAAATATATAAAAGGTGACTGACTGACTGACTGACTGACTGATCTATCAACGCACAGCTCTAACCACTGTATCGATCGAGCTGAAATTTGGCATACAGGTAGCTGTTAGGACGTAGACATCCGCTAAGAAAGGATTTTGGAAAATTTCAACCCCAAGATGGTTAAATAAGGGGTTAAAAAATCGAACCTAACGTGAGCGAAGCCGCGTGTTAAAGCTAGTAACCTATATAGATGCGTTACAAATTAGCGTGAACTATAACGTAAATCGGTTATTGGAAAGATGTTCTTGTATATAGTTTTTCACATACCTATGTGTGTCGTATCTATATAAGTGGGAGCGAGAGCTTGCTCGCGCCTAACCACGCACACACACTTCCGCAATTGCACGTACACGACGTAACCACAAGTAAAGCTCACGCGCCCTCGTGAATTGAAAGGGCTATACTATTCCCACCTAATTATGACCCCAGATAAATCGCATTCGCAACACCGACAACTTTTAATTTTCGTGTTTACGCATAATTGCTCGCGTAACTCGCGTTAAACGGCGATAAATCTGTCCGATTTGTTATTTATTCGCCGCCGCCCGTAAAATGTAAGCGCGGTTAAATAGCGAATGTTATATTTCGCCTTTACAACTATCGTACACGAACGCGATCATTTAGCAGGGCCTTCTAAATTTATTTTGACGTTTAGCTATACGATCGCCATTTTCCATCTCCGTAAACAAAAAGAACTCTTTACTTGAAAACCGCTACTGTAGCTAGGTTTTGAATGGTGCTAGCTGATCACTGTCATATAAATGCCAAATGAGTTATCTCCATTCCTTTAGAATGGACTCAAACCCAGGATTAATACATAGGTAATTATGTAATAGGGTATTGTGTAATTTATTGTCATTTATATGACAGTGATCAGCTAGCACCACTCAAAACCCAGCTACAGTAGCGGCTTTCAAGTAAAGAGTTTTTGTGAGTACGGAGATGGAAAATGGCGATCTTATATAGTAATAGTATACGAATACGATCAATCGTGTTAAATCTTATACTAAACCCCACTGGTATTATAAAACTGTTTTTGCTGCCGCACCATGCATAGGCACGCTGGGTTTTGAACCGCAAATAAAGTTGGTACTATTTCAACGTTCGTTACAAAAAGGTATGCAAACAGAGTATAAGTAATTACTTCTACAAAGCAGCAGTAGACTACAAGACGCTCTTACAAATGAACCGTCCATTATTGATCTTTTCATACAACGTGGCCCTATTCCGTAACCCCTTCCTTAAGAGCGCGTAATATTAAATCTTTAGATGCAGATTTGATTTTTATAGCAGTATATCAAGTTTTAACTATCTGTTAAAAAAACAGGCTAAAACTACGTCGTATTTCCAAGGGACAGTACTGAGTAAAAACATTAATTTATTTATTTATTTATTTAGGTACGCCAAAAGCGAGTTCACAAAACTATGCTAACGAAACTACATATACATAAGTTCTTATACTGTGTGACACGCTACTTATAGGTATACACAACAATTGCCAAAAGTACATCAATGCAAAAGAAGAGTACAAACATACTTAAATGAACATTTTATACATTAAAAAATATTAAAAAGGAATTAACAATGTCAAGGCATAAGGAATACATATGAATATTTTATACATTAAAAAAATAATTAAAAAGGAATTAACAATGTCAAGGCATAAGGATTACAATAATGAATATAAATTGGATTACATAACATTAAAATAATAAAATTTGTTCGACACAAAATAATCGCGAAGTTAAGTCTAATTTTTAACTAATTTGCATTTATTTTCAATGTGTTGCATATGCAACACATTGGCTCTGTAATATTACGGAGCCAAAATTTTTATCTAAAATTTCTTCACATTTTACCAAGCATTTTACTAAGAGACAATACAGTATTTTTTATTAAATGAATATCTTACGATTTATAAGAATATGTGTTGTATTTGGTGTTTACTTTTTTTTTTTAATTTGTTAAAGAAGAGTTGACAATTTTTAGTTACTTAACGCTACCGTCAAACTACACTCTTATTTCGCGCAATACGCTAGTATCTGTCGCGCTTCACACGAGGTTTCGGGCATGTTTTATTTTATCGCTTAGTCGCGATCGCGTGAGTGAAATCCGATTTTCTTGGCATTCTGCGCAGTCTTAACACGATGTCTTTTATAGTAACGTAAACGCAACGCAGTCCGGGTCGAAATAGGTAATCGCTGGAAGGACCTGCGCAAGACGGCCCGTTATTAATGACGACTGCTTATTTACAAGTCATTAGGCGTGTTCGTAGGTTCGTAGGCAAATATTGTTTGCTGTGAATTTGATTTATCTAGTCGTGACTGGGTTAAATTTTGTTTTGTTTAAGTCAAAGTCTATGCATCCCATTGTTTATTTGTCAATATGTTGTGTACTATTACATGCATATTACAGTTTAGTTTATCTCAAAAATCTCGTTGGAATTCTTTGTTTACCCGGGATGGACAGTTGTCCTTTTTCCATGTCTATAAAAAGTTGATGTGCCATATGTTCAGCAGTTGAGCCATGAAAAGGTAAAAGACTGACAGACGGACACAGTTCCACATTAATGAAAACCTTAATAATATCCTTACCAATATTATAAATGCGAAAGTGTGTTTGTTTGGGTTCCATCCACGTTGCTAACTCATTCAATCACGCCGCAACAAGGCACAAGTTGAGGATCGGGAGTAGTTGAGGATAAACATACAAATATACAAACATACTCACAGGCACACATATACACATACATATTACATACATAATTACATACACCTAGGTATATTTGTTTGGAAGCCTTAATAGATTATATTATGTAATATGTGAATATTTTGCAGTTCGAATTATTGATAACCTCCTTTTTTAGAAGTCGGCTAAAAATCGTATCGTGTCCGTAAAGACTAAAAATAAGTAAACGGTTAACAAACAAACTGCCGCCAAAATATTTTTGTTGTACGTGACGAGTAATTTAAAGCGGCTTTTAACAGTATATTATACTTTCATCATTAGATGCTTAAAAAAGTACAAAATTATCACTGCAGAACAATTTAGAACCTAGATGAAATAAATGAAACCTATTTTTTATGCATTTAGCATAAAAAAATTGATGAATTTACCCATATGATATCATCTTTGATATCATACATATAAATAATCATTGTATGATGTACAATTAATTTTACTCGTAGGTACATTTTTATGACCCCCCCTCCCCCCCATATAAACCATATAAACGTAGATTGGTTAAGTATTTTTATTTCATCAACGTTCCATCCGGCATTGCTAGAGTTTCTCTACTTTGGAGGGTGGGTTCCTTCTGAAAACACTTACGGCTTCCATTTACTTCAGCAAACACAGCCTCGTAATAGAACTGGCAAGACGTCATCTGTTTGCTTTTTTCAAATAATAGTACATTATGGTACAAGTGTCAAAGTTGGTGATTACCGCTGAGGCGCTATTGAGACCCGAACCGTTAGGTGAGGGTCTTAAGGTAGCCGAGGACGGTAATCATCAATATACACGTGTATCATACGACGTTTTTCAACACACTTGTAAAGAAAATAATACTAAAATAGTATTATTTTCTTTACATTACATTACATTATGGTACAAAACGGTGAAAACGAGTTGTGAAAATTTTTTCGCAATGGCGGGAAAAATTAATGTTGTTTTTTTGTTCGCCCTCTTGAGATGCTCTTGAGGGCAGGCAAAGATCGACGATCATACAGCCTATTCAGGGGTTTATTTGATTTAATCAGTTTTCCGGAATGCGCGCACACCTTTAATGGCCATAGACTAAAAGAATGAGGTTTCTTTTTTTTTGGCTTTTCTCTTATAGCCACGTACAAAATGGGGAATTTCCAGTTTTCTTTAAGTACATATTACAGAAAAAACAAAAGTTATATTTGAGACACGTACAAGTTGAAATAATCTATTTAAATACGAAGTTGTATGAAATGAGCAAGCAATAGGTATCTTGGCAATAGGTAGGATTTTTTTTGTAATAGAAACTTTTTTAAGAACAAAGCAACTCAACCAATAAAATTAAAAAAAAAAATTCTATAACTCACATTGTGAATAATAGTAATCAAAAGTCACAGTTTGAGTTAAAGGTGTCATTGTGTGCCTAATTGCGGTGAACCGGGAGCCATTTTATGAGCAAGTGTGTTGAAAAATATCTTACCTATCTACGCCTGTCTCGAGCTTTTAAGTTCAAGAAATAAACCTTTGTTACTTTGAAACTGAATCCTTTTAATTACAGGAAGGAAAAAATATCTTTTTGATTTGGTAGATATAAGACTTCGTTATTATTATTAATAATTAATTCATTGTTTCTTTATCATAGCCGGGAGGGTCCAGGGTTTGAAATTCGAATCCCAAGAGTGCAACTCTAATTTTTTAGAGTTATGTACATTTCAAGTAATTACTTGTATCACTTAATTTAATGGTGAAAAAAAAACATCGTGAGGAAACCTGGGTGCGTGCCTGAGAGTTATCCATGATGTTCTCAAAGGAATGGTTTGGTTAAGGTATGGATCATAACCCAAACAAAGGTTTTAAAAACAAAATTCAATCGGTCTCTGTGTGATACAACCTAACCGCTGCTGATCAGATCTTAATGAAAGTCACAGAGAGATAGCTTGCATTCCGGATATGGACTATTTTATTCCGAAAATAAAAGAGTTCCCACGGGATTTTAAGATAATTAAATACGCGCGTTTATTGATTTGTTGGTTTTTCCTTCAATCACAGAGCAACAGAGCAAGAAATCTATGTGATTTTTTGCATGAGCATAGTTAAGGAATTGGAAAGTGACATAGACTACATCATATCCCGGAAAACAGAGGGTTCCCACCGGATTTTTTGTAGACCTTTCTTATACTCCACGCGAACGAACTCGCGGGCAAAAGCTAGTCTTAAAGGATCTTGAAGTTTTGTTTTAATTAAGTCCTATTCAGGTAGTTAGAGCAGTGCAAATTGTGAAGTGCAATCAACAATTTTACTGAAGTCGCTCAACAGTTTCGAGGGTTGTTCCTGACAACACTCCACGCTTCCATTAACTTCCGCAAACATTGTATAGTAATAGAAAACGGAAAACTTTACCCCTTTCTCCTTGGAGATAAAATATCAAAGATTATCTTTAAGTCTTCATCTCATTGCACGATAAGCCTTCACTCGAACTTGAGTGTTGTTTTATAATCTTAGAACTGAATTTATTGGTGAATCCTCAAACAGCCTAACGGCTTAAGTTCCGGTCTGAAAACCAAAAGGTTGACAATTCGTTTTTTTTTTTTTTTTTTTGTTTTTAGTTGGTTCCACAGTTTCAAAGTACGTGGAAGAAAGATCTGGCACAACGGATGGTCGAAGTGCTCCAGGCACCCAGGTGGTGAGGGTGAAATTGTGTTCGGTGGCGAGCGGTGCAGTTTTAAGATAATTTTTAAGATCCATATCTTAAAAATTATTGAAGTGTCCATACACTTTCCCCTTTTCAGTTTTTCTTTATTTCGGTATATATTCGGTTTTTCTTTAGGTTTTAATTTTTTCTTAAATTACAGCTTGAACGAAACGCTTCAATTCAACGTTTCTGATAAGAACCGCTAAGGTGTGGAACACTCTTCCAGCATCCGTGTTTCCTGCCACTTATAATTTGAGTACCTTCAAGGCAAGAGTGAATAGGCATTTTCTAGGCAAGCGCGCTCCAACCTAGACCTCATCAGTGCTATCCAGTATTGATTGTCGTCAAGTGCAAGACTATTTCGGATAAAAAAAAGGCTTGTGAAAAACCTAACTCCAAGAAAACAAAGACTCCAGCAAGAGCTACAAGTTTAACTTGATATCAACACTAAAGCCAGTGGCGTAACTATAGGGTGGCAAGACGGCAAAATGCCACGGGCTCCAGCCTGAAGGGGCCCCGGTCAGGTATCTCATTGGTTGAGCTTCTTTATACTGGGGGAGGGAGGGCCCCATACGATCAATTTGCCACGGGCCTCAAACGCTATAGTTACGCCACTGACTAAAGCTATTGACAGAGGTGTTAAATAGAGCAGTAAATATGAATATCCAACCCCTTTGTTACATAAAGAGCGGGAACTGTATAAAGTTTCGGTCCACCTTTAGATAAAGCCTTATTCTGGTCACGAGCGTCCAACAGCGCGTGGACGATCGGCGCGAGGCGTGCAGCCGTGGACATAATGTTATTCATGACGAGCACACACCCTTTTATCGCTTTTAAACATAAAGAGCTGTGTCATATTTTGGGTTGAAAGATGTGGGCAGCATCGTGGTTTTATATTTCAAACAAATGTTTCTGTATTCATATTTTATGTTCTTAGGATGCGTACACATCTGGCGAATGCGCAACACGCGCGTGGTATGCGTGCAGTTACTGCAACTGTTTAGTGCGCCTCTTTGATTACAACTCTCTCTCTCTCTCTCTCTCTCTGCGTCGTGTTCCCCATTACTGAGGGTCGTGACCCCTCCACCAAGGATTCTTTTGTAGATAATTACGCGCCGTGTGCCTCGGTTTTTTGCACCATGCAAGGTTTCGTGGGTGGAACTTACTATCGAGACTGGTGCGGATTTGGTCTGACCAACGCATCGAGCTACATCCCCGAGTTCTCTTTCCATCCATTTTGCCAATAATCACGATCTTTTCTAGATTGTGTCCCTCCCTTCTGCAAATGTGGCCAAAGTAATCGAGTATCCTCTGGAGACAGGTGGTCGATAGCCTTCTCGTGATTTTTAGTTATTTCAGTATCGATTGATTACAACTCACACAAAGCCAAAAGGAAGGGCTTGTAGCATATCTTACTTCCTACTATCCTACTAATATTACAAAAACGGAAGTTTGTGAGGATGGATCTATGGATGGATTTTATGCATTGCACAAAGGCATAAAGGTTTCATTTTATCTCGGAAAATTATAAAATTCTCGAGGAATTATTATTTTTTTCCTACCATAAAATAAAGCACCATTACGTAACGGTGGCTTTATTTTATACTACCATCTAGCCTGTGGGCTAATAAGTAACTTAAACTTCCACTTATTATTAATTTCTATATCTAATTTACAGTCCAATAAACTGTCCTTAGTTTATTCTAATGAGTTCACTATGAGTTCACTATGTTCTTGTGACCTAGTTAAGTAACACAAGCACTATTATAATGACTATCTCGCGGAAATTAAAGAACCTTAATCCACGGGCAAAGTCGCGGGCTTCAGGTGGTCATGTACCTAATTGTTTTTAACCGACTTCCAAAAAGGAGGAGGTTAAATCGTGTAATTGATGGAGTTTGAACCAGCGACCTTTCAGTTTTCAGTCTACTTCAGGCTTATCCTCAATATAAATACGAATCGCTGAAAACAAACACAAACAACCCTGCTTTGAAAATGTAAGTAACAAGCACCGACCAAAATACTTGCACGAGTTCGAAAGACTCAATCAGAGCAGTAACTTTTGATATGAACTCGAAAGTATTCGAACATGTAGCGTTGAAAAACATTGGCAATAGAAGTTTGGTTCCATAAGGGTGGAGGGACAGATCCTATCTAAGTCGTATGCCTACGCAATTTTCCTTGGGGTTAAAAGGAAAATTACCCGATTTCAGGCGTTATACAGTACTTGATTCCTTATCAATGTAACGTATCCGCATAAAACAACGTTTGTTTAGTGCTCCTTTTAAAATGGCAATTGTTTCGTTGATTTTGGTCAAAATGTAGCTTTTATTACACCGTACTAAAAGTGTCATAACCACACCAGTAGGATATAGTGTGTTACAATACTTCTTCTTCTTTCCCATGGCGCATTCCCTATTTGGGGTCGGCCCTCCTGATCGCCTCTCTTTGCGATCTTGAGTCATTGCTGGCATGAGGCTCAGCATCGTCATGTCTTCGCAAATGGTTCTAGTCCAAGTAGTTGGTGGCCTCTGCCCTCCATATCCATGATTCGTCTTATCATGTGATGTCTATCCCTACGCATAATGTTTACGTGTAACTTTAATTAGTCATTATTCGGATTAATGTCTCCATTTTTACAAGTATAAGTTGCTTTACTCTGGACAATGACAAAGTAATGTGCGGTAAAGAAGCCTTTATCTGATATAGTACGTTTATCTCACGAAGTTACAGGCGCTTTGCTTGTGTTTACGTCGTGTACATGCACATTGCGTAAGTGTGCGTGCCTGTCAGGAGCCTAAGTAGGAGCGGCCAGGCGGGAGCAAGCTCTCGCTAACACTTATACGGATACGGAAAACACACAACCATGGGCCACGAGCCCTCCTGAAATGAAAGAACTATACCTCTCGGTAACTTCAGTCACAAAACTAAATGAATCAGACATAAAGTTTCGAAATAAACTTACCATGCGAGTAAATTGTAACTCACTTACAAGTAAGGACCAAAGCAAAGAATTTCAACTTGTTAACAAAGTGACTGTGGAAGTAAGTTCGAAGAAGCGAACCATTTAAAAGGGGGTTAGAGGAATTTGCAAGTCAATGCGTCCGATCTGATTTGCTCCGTTGGGGAAAGTTTTCGATGTTTAATTCGCTTTATAATTGAGCCGAACGGAGGCCCTTGTTGAAGTTATGCAAAAACATATTTTAGGCGTCAATATTCCTTAAATACCTATGAGAGTAAGCCTACCTTCTCTGCATCTCTGTGACTATATTCAGCTCTTTACTTATATTTCGAAAGCTATTTTTTCACTAAAGTTTATTTATACAACGTAACGATAGCCCACTACGTTGAAGTTAGTTAGAGGATTTGTTTCTCAGGAAAAAACGGGAGTTTCTGTTCCTGATCAATTTTATTACTTAAAGATTTTTTTTAAATCTTGATCGCAGTTTTTATTTTACTTAAAATCGATGTTATGGACCCTATTTCTGTTTCTTCTAAATACATAAAAAGAAAAGGTGACTGACTGATTGACTGACTGACTGATCAAATGCACAGCTCAAACCACTGGACAGATCGGGCTGAAATTGGGCACGCAGATGACGTAGCAATCGGCCAAGAGAAGATTTTTGAAAATTCAACCCCTAAGGGAGTAAAATATGGGTTTGAAAAATCGAAAGGTGTGCGAAGCCGCAGGCAAAAGCTAGTCTCTAATTTTAAACTTCCCTTCACTGGTCGCTCACAAAATAACAACGTGTGTACAACTGACATCTCTTCACCTTTGTAGTAACAAGTATCTATATTTACCAAGTTAAGACGTACACCTACACATACAAGTTAGGGTTGAACTGAATATTTAAACGGTATCCATACGCTTAAATTGTACCAATTATACCAGTTTACACAAGGCAAATAGACAGAGGAAAATTTACACAAGTCACGATTGCTTCGCGAATAACTGATTTCCATGCCACCGACTGAACTGTGACAACTGTTAAACCACAAGACATGTAGCGAATACACGCCCATATATAGAATTTATCGTGCTAACTATCGCACTAAAGTTAGTACTCACCTTCCTTCTAGGGATCTTCCAGGGATCTTCCAGGGATATTTGTGAAGTGGACTATAAGCAATAAATCAAAGGTTAGGCATCAGACTCAAATCCGATAGACTGTACCTAGATTAAAACAGCACCCGTTGCTCTCGTTGGCGTACCTACCCACTGTTAGGCTGAGATTTATGTACCGTACTCACACTTCTCAGAGTCAGGACAGAGTTAAAAGAAGACAGGTTTATACAAAGAGAAAAAACCATAAGGAGTGCAACGCTCTTCTTTTCGCAAAGAGTGCTTAGATATGAAATATAGGCGGCAATGAGGGAACATGATGGAACAAGAGTGTCATGCCGCATACGCGCATTACCCCCAAAGCACCCCAACTCATGTTTCACATCAGATAAATTCATTTCGTAGTTCAAATCATTGAACACTTTTCCACCAAAGATTGAACTATAAAAAAAAAGATACCGGCCGAATTGGTAACCTCCTCCTTTTTGGAAGTCGGTTAAAAAGAAAGCAATCCTCATGGAAGGCTTCACACATCCATCGGTAGTCGTTATCTTACAATTTTAAGACTGCAAAAATGCTCATACATCTACTGGCACTTTTAAAGGAAAGTAAGAATATCATCGAATAAAAAATAAGAACCTTATTTATTATTGTGTCATATTTTATGGTATCAACAAAATACTCATAAAAATCAAAATATTTTGTTTGCTACTCTCTGAAGCAAAACTTTTCCTCTTACCCAAAAAAGCCCTGATTTCTTTATTCGACTGACATATCGTTCACTTGAGGGCCCTGCGTTTTGTTGCCCCATCATTGACTTCCCTTTGTGAAAAACGTCTTGTATATTTCATAGCGGGAACCCTCTGCCCAACATCAAAAATAGAATGGCATTTCATCTATCATTCGCCTTTAAAGTACTATGACCTCCTTAAAATCCTACAGAATCTTCAGAAAAGAAAACCTCTGTCGCAGTCGTAGTCACAGTAAAAAAATACTTTTAATATTTTATTGTCAACGATATCATATGACGTCATTTTGTAACGGTTGACGACGTGAAAGGTAGCCTTGTAGGTAGGTATGTAAATATCTCCTTATATTGTGGTATTATTAAATAAACTCAGCCCATAATCTCCAACCAAAGCCCATGGCACGGCAACATTAAGAAACCAACGACAAACAATTTAGGACATTTAACGAGGCGGCTCAAAATGTTTCAACGACAAAGGGAAGGAATTCCTAACACTAAGTACTGCCTTTGAAGCTGGTGCAGCGCCTTTGTAGCGCGGTAATGAAGTCATGCGCCGGATAAACGTCTCAACTCCTGCTAAACTCCGATAGCTATCAAGTGATATCGACTCGAGATTACGTTTCCTTTCGAATTCGCTATATGTACTATCGAACGCTGAACAGTATTCCTCAGAGAGACGGTTGCATTTTGAAAGTCATCTTGTTTATTATTAAGAAACTACTACCCGCGTCTTCGTCCACGGGAATCCAGATTGGTTACAATTTTTTTGAATGAACACTGCTATACCCCTTCCAAGGTAGCCCGCTACCATTTTAGACTGCATCGTCACTTACCATCTGGTGAGATTGCAGTCAAAGACCATCTTGTCGTGGAATAAAAATTAAAAAAAAAAAAAACAAATCCTGTTGGAACTCGATAAAAGAGTATCTTGATCTAACGTCAAGGTCCATTCAGCGTTTAGGCTGTGGTTAAGGTTACAAACAGTTCCTTCGCATTCATAATATCAGATGAAATAAAATGAAAAAATATATATCATATACACCACATCTAAACTGATATTATATTAAAAAATAAATCTTCTAAATAAACTTTAAAAAAATAGATAACAAAAAGGGTATAACACCCGGCCTTATCGCTTAGAAGTTTAGAGCATTTTAGAAGCTATCTCTGTCAGGCAACCTCGTTGCAGCGGATATGATGACCTCATATTGTCCTTTGCAACTCTTGCCTCATAGTGATTTAGTACCTATCTCTTGCATATGACATCGTCCTTGAGGGTTTAAGTTCCTTAAAACCCCTTAAAATAGGGACTATTTTCCGTAGCTTACATAACTTTGCATCAATCTTAATTTTTTCTGTTATTCTGAGAAATTCGGAAGCCTTGACGTAATAACCGTGATCATCAGTTATTTGAGTTTTAATTAAAGGCGCCATGGTGATATCCATTAATCCACAGTTTTCCCGGAAAATGAAAGTAAAATTGCAATTTAGGTATACCTAACTAATATCACCAAAGATTAGGCACGGTTTCTTTTTAACCCCCGACGTTTTTGCGTGTTATAAGTTTGACGCGTCTGTGTGTGTGTGTGTATGTGGCTTCGTAGCTCCCGAACGGAGGAACCGTTTTTGATTTTGTTTTTTTTTGTTTCAAAAGTGAATTAGTCGGGAGTGTTCTCAGTTATGTTTGATGAAAATCTGTTCAAGATGGCCGCCGCCACAAAATGGCGGATTACATTTTTTATTTTAATGCCGGGCATTGATGATCAGTTTTTCGCATCAGTTGAACTGACGTCCATCCAAAATTTGATCGTGAGTGTCGAATCATCACTCCAGAGTTTTAACTGACGACGCGCCCGGAAATTTTCCGTGACTACCATAAATCCACGGCGTGTCGCGCCAAACTGCCCGTGAGTGTGCGATCGTCATTCCAATGGCGCAGGGTTCCCAAATTTAGGGCGGAATTTTGCTTATTGGGATTTTTTTAGAGCCCAAAAAATTAGGGCTATTTTTAGGGGCATAAATAAATTTTCAAGCGTCACATAATTGACTGACCAAAACGAGTAAATAAAACAAAACGTCTATGATATTCCGGAATAATATGCTTAAAATCGTTTTAGCTAAAGCGTTTTGAAAATATTTCAATACATTAGCGTTGAACATGCTTTTTCGATATATAATTTCCATCCATATAGTTAATATAGTGAAAAACAAATTACGAAACCGATTTCTCTTTTCATTTTAAATTGCTTTCTTTTCATTTTTTGGAGAGTATATGGCAACAAACAGTAGCTGCAGCAAGAATTAATGTTTCTTCTTCGGAATCCGAATTCATTTTTTTCCTATTTGACGCAAATATACCTATTTGTACAACCCTACTCAGCCCGACCGATAGAAAACTGAAGAGCCGGAGTGACGCCAGTGAGTGGGGACATTTAGTTGGCCTAAACCATTTGGAGTGACGCCACAGTTTTACGTCTGAACTGACGCGAAAAACTGACCGTCAATGCCCAGCTTAACGATTATATTTTACTAGCGATTAGTATGTTATAATATGTCGGGGGTGATTTCATTTTTTAATTTACACTTGTTAGACTGATTAATATAAATTATTGGGTAGATTTTTAAAAATCCCGAAAATAGTTTTAAGGATCGTTTTCTGTAAGTTATTCACAAAAGGTATAAATTTTAGCGTGCGGACGGATCGGTTTGCGGCGTGGACCAATGCGACATGACCGTGGGCGAGGGAAATTGCAGCCTCCGGCAATGTAATAGGTGTTTTAATTCTCTGTGGCCTTAAGCACCTGATAATGTGGCTTGAGGTACGGCCTTAATGAGCAGTTAAGGCTGCCGCATCTTCGGCGTGTAACCCAGCCCGCCTACCTTCCTAAACAAAAGTGAGGGACTTACACGAAGCTTACACGATATTTGCTGACACGGCATTTTAGACTTTCGTGGGACCGTACATCAGAGCATCTTCGTCTTTTCGCTTCAATTGATGCTATGACAAGTCCAGATACTATGATTAGGTATATTTTGCCCGCGGCTTTGCTAACGATTGGATTTTCCAACCCCCTATTTTATACCCTCAGAGGTTTAACTTTCAAAAATCCTTTCTTAGCAGATGCTACGTCATAATACTCGTACCTATCTGTATGCTAAACAGCCTAATCCGTCCAGTACTTTGAGTTGTGCGTTGATCGAAGCGATTTAGTACCTCTATAATTTCGAGATTAATTAAAATATTAAAGAAAGAAAAATGGCATCGATGAGTTAAGATGGATGGAAATCAAAGCACGGATCTATGCTCAATTCGCAAGCTACGTTCACACCTCGCCGGGCACTCGCTTTAAGGATTGTACCTACCTACTTACTGGAGCTGTAATACAAAAGCTGAAACACACTGGACAATACAAAAAATATAAACCCCAAATTTAAAAGCGTTAAAAGGCTCATGAATATGTCCACACTACTCGAGCGCTGATCGTCCACGCTTCGTCGAGCGCGCGTGACCGGAATAAAAGGCTCCATGTCTGGGCTGAAAGACAAAGTCTGAAAGATACCTAATAAAATTACATTCACTAATTTCACCGTAGCAGGTCAAAGAACTGAACACAGTCAATTAACGTCTGCGTTAACGCCCAGTTTCTATATTCAATCTATCTGTATAGTAGTCTCTCGTTTAGTTAGCTACCTAGCAACGTCTCGTGGTTGTAAAACTGAATTTAATTTTTTTTTTTTTCATTCGGTGACAAGTAAGTTCTTGACTGCGATCTCACCTGATGGTAAGTGACGATGCAGTCTAAGACGGTAGCGAGCTAACTTGAAAGGTATGGCAGTGTACATTTAACCCTGACCCTTAATCTGGTTATTTATAATTTCTGAATTGACTCTGGTCTGGTGGGAGGCTTTGGCCGTTGCTAGTTACCACCCTACCGTCAAAGACGTGCCGCCAAGCGATTATACGTTCCGGCACGATGGCTGTAAAAACCGATTAGGGATATGGGTTGAATCTACACTGCTATACCGCTTCCAAGTTAGCCCGCTACCATCTTCGACTGCATTGTCACTTACCATTGTCATCAGGTGAGATCGCAGTCAAGGACTATCTTGTTATTGAATTAAAAAAATAAAAGGTAGAGGAAGGTAACCCAAGAAGCTTATTTAAACTTTTTGATACGACTTAATTCCAAGAGTAAAATACACAAAACGCACATAAAAATGCACACTTCGTTTAATTGCCAGAAGTTGCGATGACATACACATGACGTTTGACACGCTACAATGAATAATGTTTTGCTTCTGTTTAGGAATTTTAACTAAATTGCGTCTTATGGCTGGGGGATTAAGTCTTAATTTCAAAGGACCTCGAAAATAATACACAGAGTTAATGCTTAGAACATTTCCAAAGCGTTAATATTCGAAATTTAAATATGTATTCCACTTTCCTCGCCTTTGAATTATACAGTCAACTCATTTTTTCTGGCATTACATTTTACATCTGGTTATATTAAATTCGTAGATTACGAAAAATAAAAAAGAAATAAATGTCAAGTGCGGGCTTTTAAAGGGAGCGCAAAATGGTACTTTTGAGTTTTTTCGGAATATAATATGTGCCGCATAATGAGTTTTTTATCTGCCTACTTCAATCCACCTTTAACATCGTCGACTAGCTAACGCTTGCGACTTCGCCCAGGCGAATCTAAGTTTTAGCGGGACAATAACTAGCCAATATCCAGTTCAGTCCAGGATGCAAGTCATTTCTGTGTCAAAATTCGTAAAGATCAGTATTCAGTAGCCTAAACACGAACATTTTAACTTTCGAGTAGTACCTAAATGTGAAGTTAACGTCAACAAGCTGTTATTTGTTATTATAGTGGCAATAGAAATACACATTCTGTGAAAATTGCAAGTAACTACTTAAAGTACCTATGGTTAATGAGATACAGCGCGCTAACAGACAGCGAAAGCGTAATAGGATCCCATTGTTAGTAAGGTAATTTTTAGGAACCCTAAAAATTAAAATGGCGAGGTTGCTGCCTTGCTGCCAGTACTATTCGCAAGACGAGTAAGCTAGGCGTGCAGCTTAAGAAGCGGGATCGGGCGCCAAGACAATGTAAGAGCGTATTATGTAGAAGGTACCTACGTCACATTTTGATACACGCGCCCAAACCTGCCCAAACCGACATGTAATCTCGAATCGATATCACTCAATACCCAAACAAGATCGAGTTTAGAAGAAATCGAGACGTTTAAGCTGGCGCGTGACTCCATTACCGCGATACAAAGGAACAGCACTAACATCAAAGGCAGTGCTTACGAGTTAGGAATTCCTTCCCTTTGTCGTTGAAACGTTTTGAGCCGCCTCGTTAAATGTCCTAAATTGTTTGCCTCTCGTTCCTTAACGATACCGTGTGAGGGGTGACGGATTACGGCTTTGTTAAAAACAATATTGTGGAGTGCGTCTCGCGCAAAACCTCCATATGCCCGGCGAGATTAAAGCTCGCGAATCGCGATATGATTTGTATCCCCCGACAAAAAATAGGTTGTCATAAGTTTGACTGTGTGTGTATGTATCGGTGTATCCATGTATCTGAGTATCAGTGTATCTGTGTATCTATGTAATTGTACATCTGTGTGTCTATCTATTCCCTCGTAGTAATCCAACGAATGTACCGATTTTGATGCGTTTTTAAGGTTCCGTAACCAAATGGCAAAAAACGGAACCCTTATAGATTCGTTATGTATGTCTGTCTGTCTGTCTGTCTGCCCGTCCGTCCGTATGTCACAGCCACTTTTTTCCGAAACCATAAGACCTATACTTTTGAAACTTGGTAAGTAGATGTATTCTGTGAACCGCATTAAGATTTCCACACAAGAATAGAAAAAAAAAAAAACAATAAATTTTGGGGTTCCCCATTCTTAGAAATGAAAATCAAAAATTTTTTTTCATCAAACCCATTCGTGTGGGATATCTTTGGATAGGTCTTCAAAAATGATATTGAGGTTTCTAATATCATTTTTTTCTAAACTGAATAATGACTCGCACTTGGCCGCTTTTTATTGTCTCCTTGAAAGCTGACTCACTCAAGTCCTCAACAATACCCATGGGAAAAACCACGTCAAACCGTTGCTCCATTTCAATGCACTGAAGGACAAACCAACAAACACATTTTCGCATTTATAATAATAGTAAGGATTCTGTGAGCATTGTACGAGATAGAAATAGAAGCGGCAGACTATTAATACCCTTAATACCATATTAATACCTAACGCACAATCTTTCACTCCTGAAATGTTTCATAAAAGATCAGTAGGTACACGTGATACGCAATGTAAAGAATTGGTTTCTAAAAGATCCTTTGCGACAGAAACGTACCTATTATATCCTCAAAGAAAAAGTCGTTCTAAATAACATCCACTCTGAATCGAATCAAAGTGCTTTACCGACAATCTATTGACGAAAGTGCTATTATTTTATTTGGTTCTTGCCCTTTTACGTAGGGTACAAACAAGTATTAGATATTTTGGCGTGTAAAAACCTTAACAAAATGAATATTGTATGTAAGCCGTCAGCTCAGCCTGACTGGCAGACTGAGGTTGACTGAGGTTGAAGATCATTCATCGTGGTGTGAAGAATCCAACCTTACAAACTTTCGCATTTATAATATTACCAGATGATGCTCACGACTTTATCCGCGATTTAATTCCCGCGAGAACTCTTTAATTTTCCGGGATAAAATATAGCCTATTTATCACAAACATATAAGAGTAAGTCTTATATGTTTGTGCTATTTATAAATTCTGACATGCGCGTGCACGCACGCACGCCGCCATCTTTACGCTCGCAAACAAACACGCACGCACACACGCCTTTATAATATTAGTGTGAAGTAGGAAGTACACAAAAACAATTCTAAAATTGCGCTTTAGTCTTATACTCCAATTAGTCAATCAATCAATTAGCACGTCCTATGACGCATAAACGTTTTCCAGGTATTTCCATTTATCCCAAAGCAAATGTCTGCCAACTATCAAAGCGCAAAAGACATCAAATTGCTACGAGCTACTCGATATAGGCAGCGCAAGACTGTTACAAGCAGCGGTCTCCACTAATAATATATTACATAAATAAGATACCTATTCTAGAATTATTTAAATATCAGTTACTTATTTGTTGATTTTACGTATGCATTAATTACATTTTTATAATTAAATAATCTTGAATCAATGTTATGAGTCGCGGTTTCCGCTAATATTCGTCATATAATTGAGATACTCATTCGATATTAATCTAATATATAAAAATGAATCGCAAAATGTGTTGGTAAGCGCATAACTCAACAACGCCTGGACCAATTTGGCCAAATCTTTTTTTAAAATGTTCGTTGAAGTTCAAGGATGGTTTTTACGGCGAGAAAAATTAGAATTATTGCTTGAAAAACCCTAAAAATAGCCCTTTTCTTTTTCCCATACAAATGATTTGAAACTAAAACGTAGTCAATTTGAGCTTTATTGCTATGGTATAAAGTTCATATTAAATTACAAGCACTCACTGTTGTCTAAGCAATGTAGGTGTGTTCCTAACGTCAAAGATCATATCTATCAAAACAATGTGCGTGTGTGCGTTGGAGCACAGAATACATAGTTGGAGGAGTTTAATGTCGCGTTCCGAAACTCGCGTTTCTTTTGTATTAGTTTCGGCACGCGAGATAAAATGCATCAGTTTCCACGTCATTACATCAGTCAAACAAAAAGCGAAGCATCGGTGAAAAATGTCGCAAAAACGGGGAAAATTATCCATATTTAAAATCTTTTAAAAACTTCTTAATCGCGATCATAATAATAGAAATTGACGCGGACGAAGTCGCGGGCGTCCGCTAGTATTATATAAAGATTGCATGATTATTCGTTAAATTTAGATATATATTTATTTACATTTTTATATTTAATTAATTGTAAACCAATGTTCGATTGTTTATAATAAGTTGTTGTTTAACTGTGTTAGTATCATGAATGATGATTCATTGTTTGTATAAAAAGGCGGGTGCAAAGAGAATGAGGGCTAGTACTAATTTGTATTTCGGTCGCGGATAATAAGTAAATAGTGTTGGAAATAGTGTCAAACAAAGTTTTTCTTCATCGTCTACATCCTGACTCCTGTCGTCGTCTCGCTGTCCATCCCGCGACTTATTTCATCTCAGAAGTGGGATGTTGATGGACCAAAATGCTCGGGCTATAACTTGATGGACTCGGAAAAAGAAAACGAAGTTATGCTGATAGCTCGACCGACGAAGATGTACCCGAAAAAAGTGATGTTTTTTTTCACGTCGAGAAGAATTATATTATGACTTCCTATCCTCTCTTGAGAACTTTAAGAAGATCGATGCGAGAATAACGGAACAAAAGTCGAAGCCCTATTTTAACTGCCGCAAGACCGGGAACGAAGCTCCGGACAGCCGCCTCACACGCCTGACGCCGTCAAGTCTGCAACCGCTTCGACTACGTTTCTGCTGCCTGCTGGTATGCCGCCGGCGCTGCTGGGGGTACGGTTTCCCGAGAGGGACACTCATCGGAAGCTCAACGCAGCGTTACCCAGGTATGTCATGTAACTTTTGCCACTTTAAATATTTTGTCAGATTTATATAAAAAACATATCACTATTAACGGAGCAGAAGTACTCGCTTATTTGACACTGAAAGTAAAGTTAATATTATTACGCTAAAAGCAGCTGAATGCTTAAAACTAAAGGTTTTACCCTCAAATGTATTAATGACAGGTTTTGGAGGTTCCCGAATTGCTTCTCTGGGCAAAGTACGTTTCATTTAGTTATAGATGACATATATTTTAACAGTGACGCTGAAATAACTAATACAGATTTGAAAGCCTTGAACATGATAGTAACCAACCCATCATAAATCATCCTTTGACACTTGTTGCTAATTCAAAAATAGTAAAGTTAAATTGCGAATAATGAACAGTATTTACAGTCTACCCACGATTTAACAAATATTCAGTTTTCATACACGTTCAATTAAGTTTATGACTTTAAAAATATAATATCTAGCAAATTAAACTAGATCTGTGTGGCTGACATATTGCTTGTTTAAAAATAAAATATCTAGTAATCTGAACTAGATCTGTGTGACCTTAAAATATAATATCTAGCAAACTAAGCTTGATCTGTGTGCCTAACATATATTGCTTAAAAAAAATAACATCTAGTAATCCGAACTAGATCTGTGTGATGTTAAAATATAAAATCTAGTAAACTAAGCTACGAGTAGATCTGTGTGCCTACTAGATCTGTGTGATGTGAGTAGATCTGTGTGCCTACTAGATCTGTGTGATGTTAAAATATAAAATCTAGTAAACTAAGCTACGAGTAGATCTGTGTGCCTACTAGATCTGTGTGATGTTAAAATATAAAATCTAGTAAACTAAGCTAGATCTGTGTGCCTGACATATTGCTTGGTTCAAAATAAAAATATCTAGTAATCTAAACTAGATCTGTGTGACCTTCCATTATAATATCTAGCAAACTAAACTAGATCTGTGTGCCTGACATATTGCTTAAAAAAATATCTAGTAATTCGAACTAGATCTGTGTGATGTTAAAATATAAAATCTAGTAAACTAAGCTACATCTGTGTGCCTGAAATATTACTTGGTTCAAAATAAAATATCTAGTAATCTGAACTAGATCTGTGTGACCTTAAATTATAATATCTAGCAAACTTAGCTAGATCTGTGTGCTGGATGTACCTACCAATTGCTCATTTAAAAAAAAATAAAGTATTGTTACTTATTGCTAAACTTAGGTCTGTAAACCTGTAAATATAAAAGATAAACCCATTACTGTTGTGTGGCAACTACAAAATAATAAAATCCAAATTAATGTTTGGATCTGTGTGAATACAAATAAACAAATAAAATAAAAAAATAATTTCTGCTTAATAAATTAAGGTATCTATTTACCTATTTTAAATAAACAACGATGCATTATAATGCATTTGAGGATACCTGCAGTACCTGTAATATGTATAATCTGTCTTTCTTTATATAAAAGAACGTTTACTTCTCTTTTTTTCCCTGTCTTCACAGATGCAGAGGAATTTTAACGACCAGCCAGATAGCCGTGATGGGACACGGCCAATGCAGGATGGCCGAATGTTACAAGCACCGGTCTCCACTAATAATATATTACATAAATAAGATACCTATTCTAGAATTATTTTAATATCAGTTACTTATTTGTTGATTTTACGTATGCATTAATTACATTTTTATAATTAAACTAGCGGACCCGACAGACGTTGTCCTGTCTTAACTATGAATATTGAAACTCCCCTTTTTACCCCCTTGGGGAGAGAATTTTCAAAAAATGTAAAATACGTAATTCTTTATTTTTGATCAAGAGCCAAAATATCAAGTTTCATAAACATAACTTGAAAAATAACTTGAAGAACGAAGGACTATCATACAAACATTCAACCCCTATTTAATCCCTTAGGGGGTAGAATTTTTAAAAACTGTGAAACACCTACTTTTTTGTTTTCAATTTAAAGCCTAAGTACCGAATTTTATGGGTATAGCTTGAAAAATAACGGAGTTTCATACAAACTTTAACCCCCCTTTTTACCCCCTTGGGGGGAGAATTTAAAAAAAATGTAAAATACGTAATTCTTTATTTTTAATCAAGAGCCAAAATATCAAGTTTCATAAACGTAACTTGAAAAATAACTTGAAGAACGAAGGACTATTATACAAACATTCAACCCCTATTTAACCCCTTAGGGGGTAGAATTTTTAAAAACTGTGAAACACGTACTTTTTTGTTTTCAATTTAAAGCCTAAATACCGAATTTCATGAGTATAACTCGAAAAATGACGGAGTTTCATACAAACTTTAACCCCCCTTTTTACCCCCTTGGGGGGCGAATTTCGAAAAATCCTTTCTTAGTGCTCGCCTACGTCATAAAAGGAACCTACTGTCAAAATTTCAAGTTTCTAACTTCAGTGGTTTAGGCTGTGCGTTGATCGTCAGTCAGTCAGTCAGTCAGTCAGTCAGTCAGTCAGTCAGGACAAGCCTTTTTATATAATTATAGATAATCTTGAATCAATGTTATGAGTCGCGGTTTCCGCTAATATTCGTCATATAATTGAGATACTCATTCGATATTAATATTATATAAAGATTGTATGATTATTAGTTAAATTTAGATATATATTTATTTACATTTTTATATTTAATTAATTGTAAACCAATGTTCGATTGTTTATAATAAGTTGTTGTTTAACTGTGTTAGTATCATGACTGATGATTCATTGTTTGTATAAAAAGGCGGGTGCAAAGAGAATGAGGGCTAGTACTAATTTGTATTTCGGTCGCGGATAATAAGTAAATAGTGTTGGAAATAGTGTCAAACAAAGTTTTTCTTCATCGTCTACATCCTGACTCCTGTCGTCGTCTCGCTGTCCATCCCGCGACTTATTTCAAGACCGATGCATGTAGAAGTCCAGATCATCCGATGTATGACCAGAAGTGGAGGTCTATCACTTAAAGAAGATAAGAGGGTAGTATAAGGCATCCCACATAGCTGTAAAATACCTGTCTTTGCTATCGTACAGTCCGGTAACAAGCCTAATCAGCACCCAATTCCGACTGATGCAGCATGTTAAACTACTGCACGTAATGTAAATTCTCTGCACTACTTTCGACTATGCCACGTAATTCCCGTTAGCCTAATCAAAAAGACGAAATTACCATAATTCATTGCTATGCTCGTTCTGAATCAAATTAGGTTAAAACATCTTCCGCATATAAAGGTTCATTTTCTGAATTACCCATTATCCACACATCTACAAAGGAAAAATCGTCCCCGATGCATTTTCTTTTTAAATCGCCTTCACAAATTTTTGCTTTATCTTATTAAACGAGGCGATGGTGAATTAGGACTTCGTCCGCGTGATTTTTTTTTAAATTCCGCGAGAAGTCTCTGTTCTTCCCGGATATAAGATAGCCTATTCTCCAGGTCCTGAACTATAGCCATGCAAAAAGTTACGTCGATCTGTTGCTCTTTTGCAGAGTGATTGAAGGATAAATCAACAAATAAACAGACTTTCCCATTTATAATATTAGTAAAGATTAGAAAATCACTGATCATCTGTTTTAGTGCATTTATTGAACGAGCGAAGCGAGTTCTCTGAGTCAACTAGGGCGCTTGTCTGTACTGGACAGAGAAGTGTGTACGTCCAAATGTCTGTCAGAGCCCTATAACTTCTGAATTACTGAATATTAGAACGTGAAACTTGGTTGAAAATTCAGTTATATCCTGTACTTGAACAACAAATACTAAAATTAGATAAATGTTATAAAGAAACGAAATTATTTAATTTAAAATGCTAATAGCTTCACAATAATGCTAATAGATGGCGCTGTTTCAGTAAAACAGTTTTATGTCAACTATTATTTTTTTTATTGCGTCTAATGTTAAAAGTTAATTATTACAATATATACTTAATTAAAACTTTTGGGAATTATGGGATATCGCGAGGTCTCAGTTCGGGGCAAACCACTAGTTTATTTCAATTTGGGCAATATACACTTACAGTTACACTAAAACGTGTAGGTACATGCTAAGTTATTAAAATCTAATCTTAATAATCTACATAATTACATAAAAGACCATTAATATTAAGTAATCATTGTTTGGGAATTTCACTAGCCCCTAAGATACGAGCTATCCTAGTTTAGGGATCAAGATACCAACATTACGTGCATCTAAACCAAGCTTCTCTAATAAAGATTTCATTATTTATTTATTTTTTATTTTTTTTTAATGTTTAGAGAGAAATAGTTTTTTACTCGCCTCTTGGGGTCACCACTATCCTCAGCCCTGATGGATCGACTAAAGGGAAGTTGAGTCTATAATTTTAATCCTGTGAGTGCACTAAAGCGTATACGTGGCTCATTAGATGTGGATCGCGGCTAAACGAAGCGCACCTAATTGCGGGACTGACTCGGTTTCTTGCTACGAAAATGGTGAAAAGATTATGACTATGGCAGCAATTTGGCATTTCATACACATTTTTCATATTTTCTATGATTAACGTGCGGCGAATTCGTCTAGACGGAAAACTTGTAACTTTAACAATCCCTTAGTTAAACCTTGCAATATTTTTAGGCTTCCGTATCCAAAGAATGCTAACGAGACCCTATTACTAAATCTCCGCTGTCCGTCCGACCGTCAACGCTAACAATAAAAATTTTAAAGTACATAGTGTTGAATCTGGTAAGATGGTACAGAACCCTTCTTGTGCAAGACTGACTCGCACTTGACCGGTTTTTCCTTGGTATATAAAAATGAATCATTTTTAATGACACAAAATTCTTATGTACTTAAACTGATATTATATATTATGTACATAAGAATTTTATCCTATCCTACTTAATATTATAAATGCGAAAGTTTGGATGTGTGAATGTTTGTTACTCAATCACGCCCCATCGACTGAACCGATTTGGCTGAAATTTGGCACAGAGATAGATTATGGACTAGAATAGCACATAGTTACATAATTATGTGCTACACATAGCTACTTTTTATCCCGAAAAATAATAGAGTTCCCGCGCGAATCCAAAAAAAACCTCAATCCACGCGAACGAAGCCGCGGGCATTAACTAGTGCGATTATAAAATATGATTCATTTATATGATTCATTTCTTAACCTAATAAAAACTTTAGCTTCAATTAATCAAACAAAACATCCTCCGTCCCTAAAAGGGACGGTTATCTTCAGGTGATTCTTATTAATTTGTACTCCTTTCCCTTTTGTCCTTTAATTTTCCGGCACAACATTGGATTAATGGGTCTCCTCTGAGGTATCCTTAATTAAAAACCCCGAGAACCGCGGTTATTACGGCACCGCTTTACGCTTTTTTGTATACGATAATAATCAGATTCTGCCAACATTTCTAAGCAAAGCTTTTTCAGCATAATTTATATTTCGACGAACAAACAAGATTATAGTATTTCTTGTATCTCTAATTCTTTTTTTTTTGTAGGTACTATAGAAAGATTATACTCAAAATTTAATAAATATAATTAAAGAAGGTTAAAGTTTTGTTAAACACGTTTGGTATAATCTAGCTATAGCCGTGTTTAGATGTTGGTTGATGTTGTACTTTCTGGGTTTTTCCGATGCAATCAGGTAACAAGACGACGAGAAGCAGCTGGTATGGTACCGCGTGCAAACCGATTGGACAGGGTACCTTTTTATCATGATACTAGAAGCCCGCGCCGACTTCGTCCGGGTTGAAAATTAAATATTTGTTCTTGTGAGCTTCTTATAGGAGACGATTGTCAATAAGATCACCACAGGAACCACACGAATATCCCGCACCGATACCCGCCACCGTGCCCCGCCGCGCCAGCCGGCACCATTTTATTATTTTGTCACGCGGAAATATTAATTTTCCGATAACTTCTAAGATATTTATTTAAATTGTATAGTGTAAAGGGCAAATATGTTCTAAATTAAATACTTACGATAATAAACATATTTATTTAGATATAGATTGACATCACATCGGTTAAAGAAGCTTCGAAAATAATTCATTATTTTTAATCAAAATTTGAAAGATAGAAATGGTTACTGTAAGTTATCCTTAGAATATAGACATATGCTATCGCGGACGTTTTTTAGAACTCTTTAAGAGGAACAATTCACCCATACATCATTTTCATCCAATAACAGTATATGACCCAGCGCACGCCTTGAAAACGTTTAAGAGTCAAAAAAATTTCCGACTTCTTAAACAAATTTGCACATAATATCTAGCCATAATACATTTATTAACATAATTATAGCCTATAACCATCTGGAATAATGTACCTTTGAAATGGTAAAAGAATTATTGTAATAGGTGCGGTGGTTCCAAAGTTTGCTCCGGACATACATACAAACTCACAAAATTCGCGCTCTCTCTTTATTATAATAGTATAGATAAGATGGGCCTTGCCTGCAATCTCACCTGATAGCTAGAGACGATGCAATCTAAAATGCTAGCGGACCTTGGAAGGGGGCAGTTTTTAATTAAGCCATCGTACTTGAATGATAGCTTGACGACTTCGATCATAGAAAAAAAGCTTAGCGGTACGTCTTTGACGGTAAGCTCAGACTTAAGATAGAGTTAAAACAAGACTCAAATATACTACAAACTGTATGTGCAGTTTGGCGGAATAAATTTTCATTTGTCAAAAGTGATAAAATAAATTAAAAAAAAGACATATGGCACTCGGGGATTGCCGCGGTAAAGCTATTGCATAGCATTTTTTATCAACGCCATCTAGCGGCTCACCGTAGAGGAGTCCCGTGTCAGGTTATTTTCGTTACGGAATTTCTGGATTCGGTCTCCACGCTGGCCCGCGATAGAAGCTATGCAATAGCTTCAAAAAACATACATAGACTGCTAAAATCATGCTTTATTGGCGTCGCCTAATCGTGTAGGTAAAAAGAAGATTAGCAAAGTAAACCTACCTATGCCTAATGTATTAAGGTTCACATCAACCTTTTAAAACAACTCAACTCTTTTAACCTGAAAAAAATGAGACGGGTAAACCGAGTTCGCCGTCTACGGGGCATAAAAAAGCAAAAGCGCCTAGATTAATAGGCAAAGTAATTAGCAGCGAATTCAAATACGCCTCGGAACTTAAACGGCTCCGTATAACAAGAACTGTGAAAGTAATAAAACGAGCTCGGTTTAGAAACTAGCTAAGTTGTGTACCCCTTGCTGAATAATTTTTTTTCGTTCCTTAAACTTCTTGGGACGGAGAGTTTTTACTTTTACACTTGGTTTTCGGGTATATACATATATGTACCTATAATATTATTAAGCTATTGCATAGGTTCTATCCCGGGCCTTGGGCGTGGAGACCGAATCCAGAAATTCCGTAACGAAAATAACCTGACACGGGACTCCTCAAATTCAAGTTCAAATTCAAATTCAAAATTTATTTATTTCATGTAGGCTACCTTGTAACACCTCCTCTCACCGCTAGATGGCGTTGATAAAAAATGCTATGCAATAGCTTTACCGCGGCAGTCCCCGAGTGCCACACGTCTTTTTTATTTTATTTATTTGTTTATTGTTGGTATATACCAACAATAAACAAATACATACATACGAATACATATGTATTAGTATGTAGTTATTTGTATGTACGTATGTTATAGGAAATAACCACCTGCAACGCATTTCTTTCTTGTTTTCCTGTTCTTATAAGGTTGCCTGGTAGACATCGCTTCTAAGCGCTTCGCTTTGGTCTCTTTTAATATGTATTTTTTTCTTTCTTGTTGTTTTGGTGCAAATAAAGAGTAAAATAAATAAATAAATATATTTATGTAAATAACGAGTGAATCAACATCAAACGATCCAAGCTAATATATAAGTAAGAATGAAAGCAGTTCTTTGTGCTTGTACAAGTATAGTATTGTCCTTCAATATTACCTGGTTTACAGCTGCTTTATATCGCGTGTTGGATAGTAATTATATTAACCTACGTATAAATAATTTTTAGATTCTTTCCATTCTTAAGTTTATTCCGCAATTACTCGTGAAAATTTGTAATTTTGCGAAGCGTATTTTAAATTTCCTGGCAAAGTCAGATTAATGTGTTTTTTGATTCGTAGAGGTCACCCTTATGTTCTTAATTAAAGAGCGTTCTTGCTTCCGCATTATTAATAAGATTTTTCAGCCATAGTATAATCACATTTTACCATTAATGAAAATCCCTAACGAGCTTAAAATTTTTATAATACAGCGCTATCTTTAGAAAGTAAGATCTATCGTAAGTACAAAAATAACTCGTTAGCTGTAACACTGTTTTATCTCGAAAACCCCTTTTTTCTTTTTCAAAAAATTTATCTTAACTCTAAACGTTTCTAAAATTTAATAACCGGTCAAATGCGAGTTGGATTCGCATACGAAGGGTTCCGTACCAATAAACGCCCAAAAAAAACACATTTCTAATTGAGTCCCCTAAAATTTTTATTTTTATTATTTGTTGTTATTTGTAGCGGCAACAGAAATATACACATTGTCTAAAAAATTCAACTCTCTGCCTATTACGGATCATGAGATACATCCCGCTGACAGACTGACGGACGGACAGCGGAGACTTACTAATAACAGGCTCCCATTGGTTACCCTTCGGGTACGGAACCCTGTAAATTTTTAAGCTATTGCATAGCTTCTATCGCGGGCCTTGAGCGTGGAGACTGAATCCAGAAATTCCGTAACGAAAATAACCTGACACGGGACTCCTCTCACCGCTAGATGGCGTTGATAAAAAATGCTATGCAATAGCTTTACCGCGGCAGTCCCCGAGTGCCACGTCTTTTAATTTTTATTTTATAATAAAGTCATCCATGAGTTCACGTTTCAACTAAAAAAGTTTTAATAGATCATGAAATGGCGATTTTACTCTACATTTCTAATTAAAATCATTATCACTTCTTCGAGATCACATTGTTGCAACTAATGAATGAAGTACAGAATTATAAACCTTGTATAAATTATGAACTACAGATTTAAAGATCTTGCATCCTAGAAGTACGTTGGTAAATGACTAACTACCTACCGACGTTCGGTAAACAAACAGACAAACAAATCTTAAATATTACGTAGAAGTGAAGGCAACGAACTCTCGTTTATATTTTACTTCGAATAAATCCAATATCCGAAAGCGGAAAGACTATGAAAAGAAAAAACTCGAAATCGATTCATAAAAATCAGAACGCGGAAATAATTCGAGAACCGCCGACGTTCACCGAAAATATTGAAACCGATGGTGTTCCGCTGAAAAATTAAATGCGGTTTAAAAAAAATGCAGAGCTAAGAAAAATATTATGTGCAGAGAAAACAGAACTTTAGAAAATAAAATCTATTTTCGTTCAATGACGACAAATAAGATGTGTAATGCAGGTAACTGAATTATTATGTACCTACTAGTAAGCTTATGCTAAGTAAATGACGGCAATTTTTTTCTTAATCTAATAAATATTTATTTAATGTGTCGTGTGGTGCGGGTTGTTACGTTCCCTCAAATATGGTTGAGCGAAACAATGGCTGGATCATGCGTCATGCTCGTGAACGGGTGCCACCAACGGGAATGGGTCTGCTTTGGCTGCCCATCTTGACATGCGTTAGATTGGTGTACCTACGTATGCATTTTTGCATTTTTGAAACTTTATTGTGGAAGCACTGTATACATAGCGTAGCTTTGTAAAAAAAAATTTTGAAAAGAGTAACTGCTGAGTTTCTTACCGGCTCTTCTCAGCAGAATCTGCATTCCGAACCGGTGGTAGATTTATGACGTGTCATAAGAGCTACAAGTTAGCCTACATGAAATAAATTAATTTTGAATTTGAATTTTGAATTTGAATTTTGAATTTGAATTTATAAATTCTAAATTAGTTTGCGAGGATGGATGGATGTTTGTTACACTCCTTCACGCCACAACGAATGAATCGATTTTATCTGAAATTTTGAATGGAGATAGCTAGCTCATCCACGATTAACACATAGTTTACATTTTATCCCGGAAAATTTAAAGGAGAGAATTGGGGATAAAAAACCCTTAATCCGCGCAAACGAAGTCGCGGGCATTAAATCTAGTAAGAAATCCTCCTATCAGTTCACTTGTCACAAGTAGGTACATAATCAGCTTGAAATCGAATCCTAAACCCAAAGTTGAAGTTCAAGCCACTAGACTATCACGGCCGATAGAGATGTTACGAGTACATTCTACTAAGTCCAATTTTAGATTAGCTTTCTCGTCTAACAAGATTTCCAATATAATAGCAAAACGAGCAACATTTTGGCACGTCTTCACACAATAGGTACGACGCGATCGACTCTATCCATCATAGCTAACAAAAGTTGCTTACGATTCATCAATCGGTGGATTTGACTTTGAAATACAAATTAATTAACTTTAGCAAACCCTTTTATAATACTCGTAATAAGACACGAATACGATATCGTGATATCTGTATGATATCACATGTTCATAATATTTTTCCCGATAATGGAAGTCACATAGTCTCAACCAATCGGTAGATGTCCATGTTTGGACATCAGCTGTGCGATTCTCTAAAAATGATTGATACAGCATGACGATTGCAATCGTCTCTGAATGGCCGATACTGAGGCTGATATCTCTCTCTCTCTCTGTACTCTGTGTGAAGTAAAGACTGCACTCTCATCCAGCTCAGACTCAAGACAGAATTAAAACGAGACAGATTTATGTCAGAGCATATTTGTGTCTCGTTTTAACCTTTATCTTAAATCTGAGCTGAGTCGGAGCACACTCTATAGATCTCAGCATTACTCTCTATGGAACATTCTATGACTCAACGGATGGGGATCGAACCTGCGACCTTTCAGTTTTCGGTCCGCACCTGTAACCGTTGGGCTATTGAGGCTTAAATCGATAATAGATTCACATGGCGGAGGTGTTTTAAATTTTCAATATGCACTTGTCTCAGACCAGCTACGCCATAGCTAAGCGCTTGATAGACTTATGCTGAGATCTGAGCACGTGCTCTGACTCAAGATAGAGGTTAAAACGAGACACAAATATGCTCTAACTTCGACCATTTAGCCGGGACGTGGCAAGCGCACGCATTCCCCTCTGCCGAAGTACATGTACAAACGTACGGTTCAGCTTGTAAGTGTGACTGCTTTTGAGGCGTGTGTTCATAGAGACATTAAGTATTTACAAGAGTGTGCGGAAGTGAGTTAATGTGATCACCCCACCTCACCGCAGAAAGTGGCAGAATATATTCAGTACTAAATCTACGTAAAGGCAAGTCCCGGCTAAATGGTCGAAGATGTCTCGTTTTAACTCTGTCTCGAGTCTGAGCTGAGTGAGAGTGCTGTCTATAGATTTCAGCCTTCAAGTTTGTACTTAATAAAACTTTGCAAGCACACAACATCCACGCACGCCTATGCGTGCTATATTTTAAATTGAGCAATGGGAGGCAGGTAAATGTTTGCCACGTAAATCAACGTGTCAGTGTAGCGTTATAAATTCGCGGTCCGCCGGCAGCAACACCTGACGCTTCTAGTAATATTACTCTGATTGCGAACGTTTATCTTTCTGTTTATTTAGTTTTGTAGATAGTTTTGCAATATATCTACTAGCGGACGCCCGCGACTTTGTCCGCGTCTTCTTGAAATAGAAATAGAAATAGTTTTTACTAGCTGATACCCGCGACTTCGTCCGCGTACATTTAGTTTTTTATCATCCCGCGGGAACTCTTTGATTTTCCGGGATAAAAAATAACCTATGTCACTCTCCAGGTTCTCAACTACACACATGTAAAAAATTACGTCGATCCGAAGCTCTGTTGCAGCGGGATTGAAGGACAAACCAACAAACCAACAAACCAACAAACCAACAAACACACTTTCGCATTTATAATATTAGTAGGGATTCAAATATACTTTTACAAGTACTTTTGAATCGTCAATGAATCTACCACTGCACTGGTTCGAAATACCGTTCATGCCGAGAAGAGCCAGCAATAAATACGGCGGTTACTCTTTTCAAAAAAAAAATTTTTTTTACAATATTTAACAAAACTATGCTATGTATACTTCAATTCAAATGGACAGTTCCTAAATCCCTACAGTTAAGGTGGGCAGAACTCGTGCAGTATCAGGATTGAGGAGTGGGGTCCTGTTTAAAGATGTAGTCTTTACTTGGTACCGACAATAACTATTCAAACTCAAACTCTAAATTATTTATTTGATGTAGCCTTATGACAAGTCGAGAATCTACCACCGGTTCAGAATGCTGATTCTGCTGAGAATCAGCATTCCGAACCGGTCATAATCACCTGTTCCTAAATCCCCACAGTTTAGGTGGGCAGTATCCTTGCAGCATCAGGTATGTAATTTTTGAGCCTTTTAGTCATTTAGTCAAAAATATAGGTTTTTAATTCCCTTGGAAAATGTCTAATTAGCCTATATGTTATTTGAGAATGTAATCTATCTCTGTGCCAAATTTTAGCCAAATCGGTTCAATCGTTGCGGCGTGATTGAGAAACAAACATCGATCCATCCATACATCCAAACTTTCGCATTTATATTATAAAGTAGAACTCGTTGATCAAAGCTTCAGATTTATGCTGTGGTGTACTTACTATTATATTTTCAAGGTAGCACAAAGATAAGTGTGTCAAGAAAATGTTAAGGAGACCTTATCGAAACTTACGTAGAGTCCCGAAATAAAAGGAAAAGGCTCACTCCTTGTTGTTGAATGAATAACGATCGCTGCGGGGTGGGGCGACGAAATTTATATGGCAGCTCATACTTGGCACTCTATAGCACCATCCCTTATTTGACTCTCTTACACGGCACAGCTAAGAAGCTAGATAGTTTATCTTAGACACTTTTCGCGAACTTTAATAGTAGATTGTTACACAAGGGACGTAAGTAAGCTATTACAGAACAAGATCCAATTTGGCGCCAGTGCGAGCGCAGCTCGCATAGGGCGCTAATGGATCGCGTGCACCCGAGATATTTAGTCACACGAGCGAGCGCAGCGAGCGAGGGTGAATATAGTTCGAGGGTGTAATAGCTACTTGCAACCGAGGTAAGCATTCTACTTTATATCATTCTTGCGAGGTAACTTTGGACTTATCCGGCAAAAGGTTTTGCATCATTTGTTCTGCTTCAAGCAAACAAAAATCAGGCTCTCCTCCTTTTTCATCATCTGATGAAGTGCTTAACATTGTTGTAAATAACTTAAATCCCTTTACGAACAAACTTCACAAACTTTCAGATCAAATGAAATGCCGCCATTTCCATTTTTTTTTCGTAAATAGTTTTCCATTTTTTTTTTTACGGCTCTGAGTTCCAAGGAGTTTTGCATAGTTTGAAATGTATGGAAATTAAATGCCGCCATGTTCAGTGTTTTTTTTTTTTCAGTAAAAAGTTTTCTTACCATTTTATAAGAAAAGAGATTGTTTACCAAGGAGTTTTGCATAGCTTGAACTGTAATGTGAACATTACAATTAAAGCATAGTGCGACGTAATGTTGCCTTGAATTGCAAACACCAACTTACAAGGAGACTTTCCACCATAGTAATCCCTAGTTACTGAGCAAGTATGATATAAAATTGTATTAAATAGCTGATGTAGGCTGTATGTAGGTCACAAAGCCCAACCCAATCACAGATTACAGTGCACCCAATCGTGTTACACTGTTCTTCATTTACATCATACACATCTATGGATGGTAGTTTCTTGTATTTTATATTTGGTAGCCAAGATCCTCTTTGGGTTACTTATCCAGCGAAGTAAAAATAATAATAATAATGTCCTCCCGACCGAATCCGGCCATGGCGGCCAATTCCACACAGATTAGCCCTCTGCGCTCTCTGGAGATATTATAGTGCACAAGTGTGTGCTCAAACATAGGTGCACTCTCTATTCCCTCACTCTCATAGTCCGATGGGACGGAAAATCCGACACGACCGGAAAGAGATCAGGCGCAGGACCGACGGCTTTACGTGCTCTTCGAGGCGCGGGGCCGACATCCTAACTCCGGCCTAGTACTGAAAATTTCTTAACAGAAAACCTAATACATTTTTCGCCTGTAGTCGAACTTACCAACCACTAGACCGACGAGGCAGTTAAGGTACAGTGAAGTAGGTACCTAAGCAACGTATGAACGCTTTTCTTCGCATAGAGAGTTCAGTTGAATTATTGCAACACTAGCACCGTGAGGACGCAGACTACACTCTGATTAGCAGCACTGACAGATAGAGGGGCGTGCCAGTATCTGGCCTTGACATTTGCCATCTTCGCTTTGTGCAGCCGATGGGGGCCTAAGATCATTCAATATCCTACTGTGATAAATAAATAAATGTAGCAATAGTAGATAGGTATACACTATTCTATTTGCGTTATGTACTCACACTGATAAAATTAGTGCACCATCATAACGTTTACAGAAGGTATTAGGTAACACAAAAATATATCAAGATAGAATGGTTAGCTTTTTTTTAATATTTTATTAAAAGGCTTATACGTAAAGTATGTCAGCCTTATCGTTCCCTAAAATTATACTCCTATAGATATATAACCTTAAATCTCTATTTATACAGTAATAGACTGAACAAATTGCACGCTTCGTCAGAATTCGGGTTTGCGAATACATTGTGAAAAATACCAACATGCAATCTGTTCAGTCTTAAATCTTCCATCAATCGGGCTCTATCTGACTGATATCGGATGCATTCCACCAACAGATGGTGAACAATGAACATCGTCTAGAACGCCACAGACGTCAATGATTAGCTATTTAGTTGAGAATTCATTTAAAAAATCAAGCCTTCCACTAATTAAGATTTTAAAATATTGTTTTTGTTGAAAATAAACATTCGTTTCTAAAATGGAAGACTTCCTTTTTCTATCCAAGCTTTTTTTTTTGCAATTAATTATAATACAAACTACAAAACTAAACGACGCCCGCGACTTCGTCCGCGTGGATCAAGGTTTTTCAATTCCTATGGGATCTCTGTAATTTTCCGGGATAAAATGTAGCCTATGTTTTAATCCTGGGTATGAGCTATCTCCATTTCAAATTTCAGCCAAATCGGTTTATTTGTTGTGGCGTGAAGGAGTAGCAAACATACACACACACACTTACACATATACATACAAACTTTCGCCTTTATAATATTAGTATGAAGTATGATGTGAAGTGTGATAGTATGATAACATTTTCACTAGTTTTGATGTTTGTTTTTATTTGAAAACTGTTGGCATTATATTGCAAATTGCTTAAATACGCACCCTGTTCACTTTTCTATCTTGATTTATTTCTGTGATAGGGTACAGTTTTTTTTAATAAGGAAAGGAAAATTGAATAGGATTTGCGGTAGACCGTTGGCGTTAATCTAGTCGACTGTCAGACAAGCTGTGGTGTTAGAAATTAAATAAGCCAAGAAATAAATCCTGAGCTTTGGTAGTCGACAAAAAACGCCACGTTGAATCCGCTTCGTGCAACTTGTTTTATTTAGCTTAGAGACGATTTAATGTACCCGGAAATCGCTTTGCGATGGAAAACCGATATTCAATTTTAGGCTACACAAAAAATACAACAGACATTTTTTTTATACGCGGATGCAGGCAAATGTTTTTGTGTAATACAAAGTATCGTCTATCTACCTTTTCACTTAGATAAGTATTAGATACAACTGCCGTTTATTAAAAAATTTTAACTTTTTACCTAAAAAACTTTTTTTTTATTTTAAATTAACTATACATGACTAATATTACCCTCCGAATAAGCATAAAACATAAGGGATTAAAATTGACTAAATAATGCAACGATTTAATAAATTAATCTCGATTGACGACAAAATGGTACGCTCGCATTTCCGACTGGGCGACTTTCCGACATTCAGGCGAATAAAAAAACCACATTAAAATCGGTCCATCTGTTTATCTGAAGACACAGACGTAGACATACCTAAAAAGTGAAATCAATAACACCCCTCTTACTGTTAAAAACAGGCAAACTTGTGGGCTGTTACCGCGTCACTTGCTTTTAGCTACAGAATAATGAACGGCTCAAAACATTCGTATAACTGTCGCAGCTCACATAGTACCTACATTAGATAAACAAATTTACTCTAGGAATAGTGAGCGGTACATACGATAAGTTATTGTCTACACGCTGCACTAAGTTCTACCGGTTCCCATTACGTTTAGTTTAGGACATTGAGCTAAGAAAGAGAAAAAAGGGATAACTTTTTAAGAGGCCAGTATATCCAGGTTCTGATTTGTTTCTGATTTTGACATAGTTTTGTTAACCATTGTAAATTTTTTTTTTTTGAAAAGAGCAACTGCTGAGTTTCTTGCCGGCTCTTCTCAGCAGAAACTGCATTCCGAACCGGTGGTAGATTTATGACGTGTCATAAGAGCTACAAGTTGGCCTACATGAAATAAATAAATTTTGATTTTTTGATTTTTTTATTTTTTTTTATTTTGACGAATCTTGAAACTGGGTTTATGCGTCAGATATTATGATTGTAATAAAAAATATATTACATGTTAAGGATCGAACCCTTCTCAACAGAGTGTTGAGAAAAAAAATTTAAGTTTTTAAAAAAATTGTATTCAAATCGCAATTCTCGTGAAAGACGATTAGGTATGATTTTCACGCTTGTGAGTGAGATTGGGTGCTCAAAAATATCCATCAAAAACTTTTATAGGCAATTTTTTAAAAATACCACTAATATAAACACATTCTCTACTGAAGGATCATCACACTAATATTATAAAGTCGAAAGTTTGTGTGTGTGTTACGTTTGTTACTCCTTCATATCACAACGAATGAAGCGAATAATAGGATTAGAAGGAAGTAGGAAAAGCACTTATTGTTAAACTATAACACAAGCTAGGTATATCCATAACTTCTAACCTCCATGTTATTCAGCTGGCACGTCGATTCCTAGGCGTTGTCTGCGTCGTCAATATTGGTTAAATATGCTTCTACACTCTGTTCTACTACGAAACGTGTAGTATTACAACAGCTGCTATGCTCTAACATAATATACAGCTATTGCTTCGAGAATAACTTAACCGGTATCTATTACAGGATATAACCGGTCAAATGCGAGTCGGACTCACATCCGAAGGGTACCCTAAAAACACCGAAAAAAGCACATTTCTAATAGGGGAACCCCCTTTATTTTGTTACCACCCTAACGTCAAAGACGTACCGCCCAGCGATTTAGCGTTTTGGCACGATGGCGTGTAGAAACCGATTAGGGGTACTTATAAGTACACTGCCATACCCCTTCCTCGATCTATCCCTTCCCTTGGGCTATCGATTTGGTTACTAGCTGTAGGTACCTACGTCCTGCCTACGTCACGCTTTAGGTACCCTAGCCGAGGATATATCGATTTCCAATCCCTTTACTAACTAACAAAAAATCGTTCTATTGAACTATTCTAAGCCGAGGTTTGTTGTTAATAGCACAAACTACTATTGGAAGTGAATATTTGCTACAGTTTAGTCGATGGAATTGTTTCATTGAAAAATTTAGTAGGACATGTGGGAGCCAATAGAATTAGCCTTGTATCACACTACAATAAATAGAGCGGGCTTAATATTTCAATACAATATCAATACAAGAAGCTTATGTGTTGTAGGTATTTATCAACACTTATGTATACATTTAGAAGCCTTCTTCGTGAAAATTGTTAAGTAAGTACATAATGGTGAAAATACATGGAAATCCATACTTGGAAGATACACAATACAAGAGAATACACAGACAATTGTAGATTCTAGCTTCGCTTTAACTTTTATTTTCGAAATAGATAAAAGAAGAAATCGTCGTCGTCTTTTCAACCAATATATCTATTATCTGATGTTCGCGGGATTGAGGTTTTTTAATTTCCGCGGGATCTCTCTTATTTTCCGGGATAAATAGTAGCCTATATGTTATTCCAGACTATAATCTATCTCTTTGTCAAATCGGTTCAGTCATTGCGGTTGAGTAACAAACTATACATATTTATTATTATAGACGTAGATGCAAGCTCGCTCTAACCTAGACGTCATCATTGCTTTCCATCAGGCATGATTATTGTCAAGTGAAAGCCTATGTTGAAATAAAAAAGAAAATATGTAATATAGACAACTGTGAGTTTCTGGAAGCTGCTGGATACAATTGTCACAGGATAGCATTCAGAGACAATAAAAAGGTGATAAAAAAATTAATCGCTCCGCTTAAACCAACGGCACATCCTTATTCGCATTGACAATGATGCGGACTGCGGGGCGGATCGAAACTGTCACAAACATGCTCTATAACGGGACTTGGCCCGATTTTTCACTAAAATTTGGAAAGCTCGTATTTTGCCGCCTTTTGTTCTCGTTATTTTACGTGTGGGTGTGCGTCGATAAATTTAAAGACCTACAAGGGATGCGTTGCTGATCTAAATTTACTGAAAATAAAAATATTGCATATATACGAATACTTGTTTTATCGTTAAATTAAGGAGTAACATTTTCGTCTTTGTAGGATTGGACTCGGTTCTCATTGCAGCTCTGTAGCTCTGCAGTTAGCTTGACTCACCGCGTTGCATATTAAAGCAGAATTATCAGAATAAGAATTACACTATCTTACCCTGAGGCAGTGGGTCTATGGGGAAATACGAATTCCTCTTGAACCCACTGAAGCCGTTGAGTCCACGGGTCGTCGGCCCTCCTGAGCCACCGCTACGGCGGCTACGTCGTTCTACATAGAAAAATTGTGTGATTTGTGCAATGCCAATTATTTTGTAATTTGACTTAAAATTGCAGTTGCAATAGAAATAGTGGGACAAACAATCCCAGTATTTACTCAATCAATGGTAATACGCAGTAGTGGGATCCACTCAAATCAATTTAGATCGGTGAATGGAGCGGACCCGCCAGTTGCAACGGATCAAGTCGCTGAATCAATCCGCCGGTGAATGGCAGGCTTTAGTTTCCGTGTGCAAATAAGATTACGATCGTGTTATAGCAAAGTAATTGAATCAATTTACGTAATACCTTACATCAAACTCGACGCAAACATACATACAAAGGCTCCAATATCAGCTGTTGCGACTAAGTCGGGCAATCAGTCGCATGATGACAGCCTCAATGGAATTTAATTTCACCGTGGATACTGATAACACAGTCTACTATGAAGGTATCTAGATCTACATACCTAGTAGAATATCAGCTATTATAATATTTTTACCGTCAAAGACGTGTCGCCAAGGAATTTAGCGTTCCGACATGATGGCGTGTAGAAACAGATTATTGGTTTGGCCCACTATCATCTTAGACTACATCGTCAGTTACCATCAGGTGAGATCTCAGTTAAGGACTAACTTGTCATCGAATAAAAAAACCTTATTTCCTCTTTAAGAAAACATCTGCCATGCCAATGAAAAAGATTTTTTAATTGTACAACAAGGGAAACAAGAAATTAGAGTAAAATAAAAAATAAAAAAGTTAAAGGGTTTGTACCTATCCTTTAATTCTAATAGAACCAAAGTATTTGAAAACCCATAAACTTAATATTTTTTTTAATGTTATGAAGGTCAAGAACATAGGTACTACTACCAAACCATAACGAACTTACCTAACAACTCGAATAGAGGCACTCCAGAAAAGATTCCAATTTCTTGAACTCCATGTCTGAAAGTTGGGGCTATATCAACGCACAACTCAAAATTGGTTCTAGAAACTTCGTGGAAATTCCCTAAAGTGTTGAAAAGTTTTAAGTTAGTACCTACGTTAAGTAATCGAATTCCAAGTAGACTTCACAAAATATGTGCTTCACATTGTAAAGCTCTTTATATTAACTTTTACATAAATTAAGTCGAAAACTTAGTGACACACATCAGTCGATTGTAATATTAAATATCTATATATACCTATTCACTAAAAATGTTAACCCAAGTCAGCAACTGCAATGGGTGACCAAAGGCATTTTACCTTCCTTTATTTCGTACCTCGGTTTGTGACCTCGGTACCGTATGTCCCAATCATTATCTGGTCAGAATGTCAAAGGTACCTACCATAGGTATGGTACCTACCGATAATATATAAGATACCTATCTATAATAATAAGTCAAGTCTGTGCGAAATAATCTGGTAGCCAAATCCAAAGACGCTCCATGACCTATTCCATTATAAGATTAGTGAAGGAGGTCCATACGCAGAGAGAGGTAAACACTAAAATCATGAAGATAAAGTACCTACCTACTTTGAGCTGTTCGTAAATAGCAGCAGCTACCTGAAATAAAATCCTTTACCTCTCCGCTCACCACAAAATAGGCACTCTAACTATTAAGGCCAATTTACAAGGAAGCTTTTACATGTTATTCGCTTGTTGACTACGTAGTGAGAGATATATTTAATGTGTATTTAGTGGTAGATTGAAGATTCTTGTACCTAAATTCACAAATACTAAAGGAAATTGGTAACCCGCTCTAAGTTATCCGGCGCAAGGGGCCGGGTGCTTGCCTATCTGCCGCGCAAAAAAGAGAATATGGGGGTTTACGCCTTTAAACGCCTTAAAATCTTATTGAGGCTTCGAAGTCAATGTATATAATACATCTTGTATTGAGGCTTTATTGAGGTATGATCAAGGAACATCAATGTCAAGATCTCAAAGAGGAACCATAGAATTGAAATGACAACGTCAAAATATACCTAACCAATACCTAACCTTTTGATGAAAATCAAAGATGAAAACAGAGGACCTAAAAGCGTGATAATAATTTTGTCTGATTTCTGTGAATGAAATTTATCAAGGCGAGGTTGGATTACAATTACAACATAAATATTTCGCAGAAATGGTTAGTTTTGGGACTGGGAACTAATTTATATCTTCTAGGGTTGTTAATGGTAGATATAAGTAATATTAATGATAATAACTTTAAATATTATAATATGATTATATGAAGTAGGTAGAATAAAAGCTAATTTATTATCGTTTGAACTATTCTGAAAAATCTATAAAATAAGTATCTACCTATTTTGTATTAATAGGTATGCTAGATAGATAGGTACATCTATCCTTGATTTGAGATCGACCCACTACAGACTTCAGAGACATTTTTACTTTTCCTACAGGCATTAATGTGGTGGGAATACCTCATCATGGTTCTCAGTGTTTTCATCGGATGCGTGTTCCTCAACTTTTTCGTAAAGAAATTCAACGGTAACTGTGTGTTTTAATTTTGATTTTGATTATAATATTATTACACAAACTGATTTACCTGTAGATGCAAACAAATCCCTTAAAATAGCCCCCCGGCAAGGGATCGATACAACGTACGATCACTTTAAGATCAAAACTTTTTCAATTAATTTCTAAATTGCGTCTGCTTTGATCTGGACCAAACCAAAAGCAATAGAAAAATTATTAAACTACTATCCCACTCAACCTCATACACACACTCAAATATAAAGTTCCAGCCCTCAACGCTGCGTTTGGAATGTCGTCAGACAAAAGTGATTCGAAGAATAATCACAAACGGTCTACGGTTGAAACGCTCCCTGGCAGCTGGCTTGTCCACACGAATCCAGCCGCAAATCGAGGTGTCGGTCGCTGCAATCCTTTTGCAACGTCGCTAGGGTGTCCTATATAAAAAAGCGTGGAATGCCACACAATGTGCTGCCATTGTCATACCTTCCACTGGCACCAGCACTGTGAGGACGAAGAGGGATCGCGCCTCGATTGTCAGTGCGCCAGTTATAAGTCACTTCCAAAAAGGAAAAGATTCACAATCACAAGTTGGTTTTTGATTGACATTTTTAAGCTATTGCATAGCTTCTATCGCGGGCCAGCGTGGAGACCGAATCCAGAAATTCCGTAACGAAAATAACCTGACACAGGACTCCTCTACGGTGAGCCACTAGATAGCGCATTTTTTATCAACGCAATCTAGCGGTGAGCCGCTAGATGGCGTTGATAAAAAATGCTATGCAATAGCTTTACCGCGGCATTCCCCGAGTGCCACACGTGTTTTTTATACAACTCCAATCGTCATGACACACATTATGACCACAAAATAAATTGTTGGTTTGTAGTTACCTACGTCAGGAACTTGACAATTCGAACCCTATTTTATTCTTCCACAGAAGCACGACTAGACGAAAGATTTAATAGGCTCCAGCAGAAGACATCGACGAATCGATCAACACAAGTGCAAGAATCGTCTCCTATGGAACCAAAAACCTTAAAAGATGACAACTCAGCTAATTCAACGAAACAAATTTCCTTCGTTTACAATAAAGAAGAAAACTTAAAAAGTGAAAATATCTCGAATTTGTCGAGCCTCGATTCATCAAATGAAAATTCTAAATTGCAATTTTTGGGCACAATCTACTGTACTGAAAATAAGCCCACAAAAACTATGAATGAATATGATATAAATTCAAACAGAAAACACAGTAAAGAATTATCACCCGATCCTCATCATAGTGGTAATAATGGTAATGAAATAAAAACGTGGATATCAGATTTATTAATAGGTCATGTTATTAATAAAATTAATTTAAGTACTTAGTTAGTGAGAAAAACTGAATACACGTTTGCTTCATTTTTAATTAAACTAACATTGTTTTAAATTACTTAATGAAACCGTTTTTAACCTAGTTAAAAACCGTCTACCTAGGTACTTACCTAATTTATTGTAGGTAGTTCGATCCCATAGCTGTCTAGTTATGCCTCTGCAAGCTAGTTCCTCCGTGGTGAGGTGAGCTGCTGCAATACAGAAGTTATAGTAGCTTCGTGGTTGCACTGTTGCTGATCGTATCTTTTTAGTTAGCACCTGGTTGGCACAATCTTACGCTTGTGAACGCTTAACATGACAGAAAAAAATTGGATCTACATTATTATTATTTTTTTTTAAATTAAATAATGCTGGATGTCCCTCTCATGGAAAGAGATTTTGTTATCATATTTTGTTTTTTTTTTTATATATATATATTTTTAACGTTGTTGATATTTTAGTTTTAAGCGAATTTAAGGTGTGGTCAATCTTCGAAGCCTGGAGTATGGAATAGCAGAATATAAGACTTTTTCGGCTATTGCGAGAAACAGAACAAAATATGCAAGTGCCGACTTAACCAATAAACCGACTTCAAACGCCACGCAAAGTATAAAATACTTGTTATCTGCACATGTATGTTGAAGTCGGGTGAGCCTAACTAGAAACGATGAAACCGATGCGAGACACTAGCTCTATATACCCTTTCAAAAAAAACAAATGATGCAGCTTTACCTCAATCACCCAGCCACAGGCCCTTGGGGGCTGATTCTGTAACTCAGTGCCTATCACCGACGATAGGCATTTTTTATCCATTGAAGGTTTGAAGAGAAATGTCATTTACTATTTCATAGTAAAACTTCAATGGATAAAAAATATATGTCAGTAACTTTCATTTTTTCATAGGCACTGAGTTACAGAATCAGCCCCCAGATTTGCGTTGTTTTATGTTGTCAAATGATTTGACAATCAAATGTCAGTGTCATTAAACAAAAATTAATAAACCGCGTCGAACTTGCAAAGTTTTGAATTTTTATATTTTGTTTATGTTTATGTATTAGATTTACGAAAGAAATATATGGAAACGATAAAAAGCTAGACAGATTATCCAAGAAGAGTTTCCATGAAACACCACGTATTATACAGGTACATTAACCGGTAACTGAAACATACAATAACAAAGTATGACTTCAATTATAAAAGTGCACTGCCTTTCTGGAGCCGGGGATGAATCGCCACCGTGCTATGTATTACAAGTGGATGAATTCAAATTTCTATTGGACTGCGGATGGGATGAAAAGTTCGACATGGACTTTATAAAAGAACTAAAACGGTAAGCATGAGGTTATATTTACAATTACTGTTCCGGTACGGTTTGAAGAATTATTCAACTAGAGTACACGCTAAATATAAGCCTCTACTAATAACATGGCTTATCACAATGACAATTACATCTATACTAATATAATAAATCGGAAAAGTTTGTTTGAAAATTAAAATCTCTGGAACCAGTCAGATTTGAAAATCCTTACAATCGATAGCTCAATTCTTGAGGACTGTAATAGGCTATTCAAGACCCCAGCACAACCGTTAGAATCCGAGCAAAACGAAAGAATAAATGCTATGGGAAGAAGAGCCAAACTGAAGGCTACTTTTTATTCTGGAAAACCAGAGTTGGTTGTCAGAGATTATTAAAAACTAAATTTAAGTGGATGAAGTCATAGGTATCAGCTAGTATTCAATAAATTTCCACTGGATAAAAGAACATACAATACAACATTTTACTCAAGTTTGAGAAATATTTGCGTAGCTGGCACTATTTCTTTTCTGTTTTATTTTTCATATCAAAAAAGAAACTTAAAGTTTCTTTTTTGATATGAAAAATAAATTGATACTTATAAACATAACTTCTAATAACTTCTAATTAAAACAAAACTATGTATATATAAAACTATGTATGTATGTATAAATATTCAAGCTAAGTAAGTAAGATAAGTATGGATATTGTTTTTCTTTCAGACATGTGAACAACATAGATGCAGTATTACTCTCTCACTCTGATCCCTTACACCTTGGAGCGTTGCCCTATGCTGTGGGTCAACTTGGCCTCAACTGCCCCATATATGCCACCCTCCCTGTTTATAAAATGGGGCAGATGTTCATGTACGACCTCTACCAGTCTCATAGAAATGTTTCAGACTTTGATCTGTTCACGTTGGACGATGTGGATGCTGCGTTTGACAGGATTATACAACTGAAGTATAATCAAAGTATTGATATGAAAGGTGAAATTTTATTTTATTTCTTTGTATAGCATAATTTGCATAAATGGGAATAGGTAGTGCAATATGAGGTGAATGACTTCAAACATTATCATAGTATGGATACGACTGGATTCCAGAATTGCAGGATTATGATCCCCCACTTAAGTATTAGCAGGATTTCCCTTTAAAACCAACCAGGTGAATGAAACCCGGGATAATCATTCAAACAGTCCAACCAATTGATCTTACATTTAAAAAAGTCTTGAATTAATTGATATAATTTATTTATTTCAATAATACTTGAATCCTGGGAATGAATAGTGGAATTTAATAGCATATTCATGTCATAACTTGATATTTTTCAACTATAGTCTTTTATCTAAGTATGTTTGTTTTAGGCAAAGGTCTAGGCCTCCGTATTACGCCACTGCCAGCAGGACACCTTCTAGGTGGTACAGTCTGGCGTATCGCCGCCCCTGGTGAAGAGGACATAGTATATGCCCCTGACTTTAATCACAAAAAGGAAAGACATCTCAATGGATGCGAGATAGAAAAAATAATGCGTCCATCCTTACTGTTGCTCGGTGCAATGAATGCTGATTATATTCAGCAGAGAAGGAGATTGCGGGATGAGAAACTAATGAGTGAGTTTTTGTTTTGCTAACCAATTTTAAAACCAAATAACATCTCAATATGAAACTTATTTGTTTACTGTCAAGCAAAACCAATTGCTGAGGATAGTTCATGAAAAAACATCACAACACCATGTTTTAAAACTATAATATGCTTTCCGAACCCGTGGTAAAGTCTTGTCATAAGAGCGACCAGTTGACCTACATGAAATAAATAATTTTGAAATTTTTCTTTTATGAACTTTAACTCCGTCAAAATATGGTAGAGATTTACATAATCAAAATTAAAAATTTCAACATGTTATGATTGTCGTGGAGCAAAAATTTTTTTAATATATTTTGCATAATATGATTTTTCATATATTTTAACTTTAATACTTAAAAAGATTATCAAACTTATCCATTTCATTACAGCAACAATTTTGACAACTCTTAGAGGGGGTGGTTCCGTACTTGTATGTACAGACACAGCAGGGAGAGTTCTAGAATTAGCACACATGCTGGACCAGCTGTGGAGGAACAAGGATTCAGGGCTTGTCGCCTATTCCCTTCTGCTGCTATCCAATGTCAGCTATAATGTTGTGGAGTTTGCTAAGTCACAGGTGAGCTAAAAGGTTGAATAAGGAATTACGCCTATGAAAACAAAAAGAAAAATTAGTGACTGTTTTATGGATTGTTTTTAATTTTTTCGCGACTTCGTTCGCGTGGATTGAGGTTTTTTGAATTTTTGTGATAAAAAATAGCCTATGTGCTATTCCAGTCCATAATCTATGTGCCTATTACTAGTACAAAGACCAGACCCAAGCTCCATACAATTCTGGACTGCCTCCTTTCAGCCAAATCGGTTCAGGCGTTGCGGCGTGATTGAGTAACAAATATACATCCAAACTTTCGCATTTATAATACTAAATACTAGAAACTAGACTAGATTAAATATTAAATTAAATAAATAGGATTTCTTTACAGATAGAATGGATGAGTGACAAGCTAACTCGAGCATTCGAAGGCGCGCGTAGCAACCCGTTCGCGCTGCGACATTTACAACTATGTCACTCGGTCGGTGAAGTGACCCGGACGCCAGGCCCTAAGGTCGTACTAGCGTCCTTCCCAGACTTGGAGACTGGCTTTGCTAGGGACTTGTTTTTGTTATGGGCTCCGCATTCACAGAATTCCATTGTTTTGACTGCCAGGTAATGAAGTAATGCAAACGCAAGACCACCAAAATCTTAGGGTCACATTTTTTTTAATTGCCTTAAGTTTTTCAAAGTAGTAGTAAGGGTTTGCATGTTGTTTGTTCTTCAATCACGAAGCAACGTGATTTTTTGCATGGATATAGTTGAAGTCTTGCGAAAGTGACACAGGCAATGTTTTATGCCCTAAGAACTAAGGTTTCCCGTGGGCTTATTAAAATCTAACTCGCGAGCAAGTCAAATCATAAAGCAATCAGGCACAAAAGTTTGTAATGAGACCCTCTTTAATTTTTAACTTTTTTTTACTATTTGTTATTATACAATAGCAATAGAAATACATATTCTGTAAAAATTTCGAGTACGTACCTATTATGGTTCTTGAGATATAAACAGACATACAGACAGATGGACTGAAAACAGGCTTAATAATAGGGTTCCGTTAGCACCCTTTGGTTACAGAACCCTAAAAATTAAATCTTTTATTTGTAGAACATCTCCAGGCACCTTAGCACGAGACCTCATAGAGAAAGGTGGTGATCGATCCATAGAGCTAACAATTCGGAAACGAGTACGACTAGAAGGAGCCGAGCTTGAAGAGTTTCTTCAGCAACAGCGGATGAAGGTCAACAACACTGTCAAGTATGTCAACTCTTAATTTATTAGCATAGCGTGAGTGTACAACGCTTTTCAGATACACAAACATAAAAAAACTGCTTAAAAAACTTAAATATTGCTCAAACACAACAAACTTGAGTGATATATTTGTCTGGTGGATGGCTTTGGCCGTGGCTAGTTACCAACCGTTACCGTCAAAGACGTGCTGCCAAGCGATTTAGCGTTCCCGCACAATGGCGTGCAGAAACCGATTAGGGGTATGGGTTGAATCTACACTGCCACACCCCTTCCAAGTTAGTCCGCTACCATCTTAGACTGTATCGTCACATACCATGAGATCGCAGTCAAAGACTATCTTGTCATTGAATAAAAAAAAGCTAATAACATTGAACTCAATGAAATCGTCTATACTATGGTTTACATAAACTTTTTTTTTCTGAGCGAACATCATGCGATCAGCCATTCCAGCTATGAGGAGATGTGTTGAAATAGTGATTTTGTTTTTTTTTTTACGACTAATTCTCATTAGAACAGTCAGTACGAGGGACTCTGCATTATCTATCGAGATCTAAAATGTTTTTCTTTTCAGGCGATTTAAATATTCAGGGACTGAGCCGCACGGCTGCTCCATTTCAAAACCTAGTAAGTGTGATTGACAAAATGTTAAAAGAGACCAAAAAACATAATATTTGTGGTAGCCCTTTGAGCTCTGAACTCTTCAGTATCTGTTGGTGAATTAATGTTTCGTAAATAAACTACTTTGAAAGCTTTTATTTGATATATTTATTGCTTCGCTAAACCATCTACAAAACATGTTTTTTGGTCTCCTGTAAAATTTTGTTAATCGTACTTACTAGGTTTTGAAAGCGGGCAGCCGCGCACTGCCAGTCGATTTGGGTGGTTTACATAATTATGTATACTGAAACGATCAAAACTGTGTTTCAGAGAAGAGGCAGGGGCTATATCATCAGACTCTGAATCGGACAGTGAGTTGGAAATGTGGGTAGTGACGGGACGTCACGACATACCGGTGCGAAGCGACTCGCGACCCACCGGCTGCTTCAAGACCAACAAACGACACCACGCGATGTACCCCTGTCACGAGGAAAGGACAAGAGCTGACGACTATGGAGAAGTCATAAAAGTGAGTGTAATAATTTGGTTTAGTTTATTGAAATACTAGCTGTTGCCCGCGACTTCGTCCGCGGCAATTTCTGTTATTATGATCGCGATTAAGAAGTTTTTAAAAGAATGTATTTTAAATATGGATAATTTTCCCCGTTTTTGCAACATTTTTCACTGATGCTTCGCTCCTATTGGTCGCAGCGTGATGTTATATAGCCTAAAGCCTTCCTCGATAAATGGACTATCCAATACAAAAAGAATTTTTCAATTCGAACCTGTGATAGTGATTCCTGAGATTAGCGCGTTCAAACAAACAAACTCTTCAGCTTTATTATATTAGTATAGATTATCATTTAAGCTTATCTTTTTATTATTGCAACACCTCCTGCTGTCTTCATATTTTTTTGTTTTTTTAGCCATAAGGTTGTCTGGAAGAGATCGCTTTTTAGCGATAAGACATAATATATTCTGTCAGTACAAAAACGTGGCCTTCGGGCCTTCCCATATTGTAGATTGAGAAGTCCATTTTCTATCTTTGTACCTGCAAATTTGCCCAACCCATTTCCATTTAAATCTAAGAGGATCACCTTAGTTTTGTTTCTGATGTCGGTACTTCGTATTTTATGGATTTAATTGCTTATACGCACATAACTTCTAAACTGCGGCGATTCAGCGCGATTTATATTTGGAACAAAAATAATTCAAACAAAATATAATAAAATTATTAAATTATTATTTGTTCGCATCATGCTTTGTTTGGTTGAAGTACATCGTTGTTGGAACGAAGTTCCTTATCGCGCTTTGTGATAGAGGGCTAGACGGAAAAAATTCTTACGAAAAGTTGTCACGACACTTTTTGCTATAGTAAGCTATTGTAAGCTGTGCGGCGTCGCATTTTTCTCTGTCTGTCTCTCTCTCTCTTATAGAAAGCAAGCCAGATATTTTCATTTCTATTTCGCATTGAACTTCGTTCCATCCGGGTGTCCCTTGACACCTCTCAAGTTTTTTTATTTATTTATACAACTTTATTGCATGAAAACAAGAACAAAATACGTAAGTAAATAAACAATGTAACACAAAAGGTTGTTCCTACACATAAGCAAACTAAATTGACAGAACCCGATTCTGCTTAATAATTTTGCCCAGGTTATTCTTCACGATTTATTTGTCTATTTTGCAGCCCGAAGACTACAGACTGGCCGAAATAGTCGACGCTGAGGGAGAAATCCGCGACGTGCCGCCCGCGCCGCCGCAGAAACAGGAACCTGATGGTGGGGTGTAGTATTTAACATTGGATAGGCACCTCGGAACACAAGCCGTCCAGTGACATTTTATAACTTTCGAGATATTGACGTAAAATATAAACGCCAAACCATTCATACAAATCTCATGTGCACACAAGTAAGTCATTGATGCTTTCACTAGGTAACAATGCAGTTAGAATGATGGAATGTCCTTCAGAACTAGGGTTGCCAGACGTCCCGTATTTCCCGGGACATCCCGTATTTTAGGCATAGCTTAAAATGTCCCGGCGGGACTGACTCTGTCCCGTATTTGAACCGTACGTCGTTTTTCATTATGAAATCGATCTACGTATTCACACATGCAACGTTCGTAAAACGTTCTCGCCTCGCTATTAACTTACACTCGCAGCCCGCATCGACCAATGACAGTGTTAGTGTCGGAATGACAATGTTAAAACTGACTCGATCCTCGGAAAAATATAAAAAATAATAAAAAATGACACTAAATAATTTTGTTTTTTATTTGTCCCGGGTAAAAAACTAAAATCCCGTATTTTTTGTCCATTTAACCATTTGTCCCTTATAGGCTAAAAAAAAATCTGGCAACCCTATTCAGAACCCTACACAATAATCCGAAGGAAGCGAAAATGCACACAACTCGATTTTGACCAAAATGTCACTTGGATCGCTTGTGTTCCAAGGTATAACTTTAAGTCTTGTTTTTTTTTTTTTTTTAATTTCCTTATACTACGTCTTAAAGTATACCACGCTTGCACCCGTGCGAAGCTGGGGCCATAACCTGCCCCTAATAAAATGAGTCCCTAATGAGTGATCAAAAGGAAAAGGGGAAAAAGTACTGTAGGAGAAAGTCTGAGCTTTGATTGTGAAAAGCTGGACTGTGCCAACAGTGGACTTTCCTTGACGTGTGATAATGATGATTATATCATATATCTCTTCTATTTGAAAACCTATTAGTAGCTCTTAGTCACCTAATTTTAAGTGTATTTAGTACTAGTATGATACTCGTGACTTCGTTCGCGTGGATTGAGGTTTTTTATTCCCACGGGAAATCTCTTATATCTCGGGATAAAAAGTAGCCTATGTCCTATTCCAGACTATAATCTATCTCTGTGCCGAATTACAGCCAAATTAGTTCAGTCGTTGCGACGTGATTGAGTAACAAACATGCAAACTTTCGCATCACACTAATATTATATCACACTAATATTATACGAGTATAAAGTTGAAAGTTTGTGCGTGTGTGTGTGTGTGTGTGTGTTTGTTACTCCTTCACGCCACAACGAATGAACTGATTTGGCTGAAATTTGGAATGAAGATAGCTTATACCCAGGATTATAACATAGGCTACATTTTATCCCGGAAAATTAAAGAGCTCCTACGGGAATTAAAAAAACCTTAATCCACGCGGGCGGGAAGTCGCGGGCATCATCTAGTTTATAATATTAGTAGGATGATTAGCTGTTGGTTTCCCAAAATAAAATAAAATAAAAAAAACTTGAGAGGTGTCAAGGGACACCCGGATGGAACGAAGTTCAATGCGAAATAGAAATGAAAATATCTGGCTTGCTTTCTATAAGAGAGAGAGACAGACAGAGAAACATGCGACGCCGCACAGCTTACAATAGCTTACTATAGCAAAAAGTGTCGTGACAACTTTTCGTAAGAATTTTTTCCGTCTAGCCCCCTTTCACAACGCGCGATAAGGAACTTCGTTCCAATAAAATAATTAATTTCAGAGGAAATGACAGAAATCCCGAGCAAATGCATAAGCTCAGTGCGGCAAGTGGCCGTCCGGGCCAGCATACAGTACATCGAGCTGGAGGGGCGCTGCGACGGCGAGTCGCTGCTGCGGGTCGTGGCGCACGCCAAGCCGCGCGGCATCGTGGGGCTCCGGGCCGGCGCCGGAGCCCTGACCACGCTCAAGTAAGACGTCGTGGATCACTTTGTAACGTCTAATCTTCTAAATATATAAAAGGCAAAGGTGACTGACTGACTGACTGACTGACTGACTGATCTATCAACGCACAGCTCTAACCACTGGACTTAGACATCCGCTAAGAAAGGATTTTGGAAAATTTCAACCCCAAGAGGGTTAAATAGGGGGTTAATAAATCGAACCTAACGTGAGCGAAGCCGCGGGTTAAAGCTAGTTATAAAATATTTTTGTACTCTGTTCAAAGTCGTCTTTAAAAAGATATATCGCAAGTCTATGTAATGCAACAAAAAAAATTTTACTTCACACACGCTTCTATGAGAGCCCCCTGAAATAAAACTTTTTATATATTTTTATGCAATATTCGGCTGATGGCCATCAGTTTACATATTAAATTTAAATTTGAAGTAATTACATTCAGTAATTCAGGAGTTATAAGGCTCTGACAGACGGACGGACGGACAAGTGCAAATTCACTCAAGTAGACTCGGAGACCTCGCTTCGCTCGGTCAAATTACAGATAAAGAGATAGTGGAACCTTAAAGTAAACTATGTAATACTGAATGTTGACTTTATAAATTTCTAGGAAGCACTGTGAAGGTGAGGGCATAGAGAAGATCTTCATGCCGAACCGTGGGGACACCATAGACGCTACCACCGAATCGCATATTTATCAGGTCTGTCTGTGAAATTTCCTCAATATCATTTGTACTGTTGTAAACACAATCATAAACTAGATCATATAGCCCCTACAGACTCACGGCGAGAAGTTTCGCCGAGACTTCTCGGAAGAACATACAAATTATCCACACTCTCAATTTTCTCACTCGTAATCTGTAGCTTATCCGGTATGGACGACTACAATGTATAATAATGTATTCTGTGGACGAAGATATTGAAACTGCAGCCGGTTTGGTTCTGTGTACCATTGCATATTGTAACTTTGTGACTTCTACCCAGTTCTACCTGTCCTTCTACTCTCCGCCGCTCACTAAATAATCTGCACAGATACAAAACGTGAATGTAAGTGTCTTCTCTTTTCTCGACCGAGAAATCCTTTGTCTCGGCCAAAAATACCGACACCGATCGGAGAACAGGCGAGCGCGAGAACGAGACGACGAGAAACTCTTCACATTCACGCTTCTTGGGTGTTCTCGGGGGTTCTGGGCGTGAGTCTGTAGGGGCTAATAGAAATAAGGTCACATCTACGGTCTAGAGACTAAGTGACAGTGACATTGACAGACTTCAAAGAAACTTCCTTCATATTTGATTGACATTAACGAGAATTCAAAACGATCCAGCGTCATCGATTTTATAATAATAACGTTTTTTCCATCATCAACATAATTACGAACGGAAGATAAACGTGAAAAGCAATCAGCACCCAAAACTACAGCCAAAGGGTACAACAGAATCAGCTAATCGAGTATTAATCATAGATTAGAGATCAGTGCTAGCAGTGGACGTTTATCTATCTGTTGATAAAGATAAGTTGACCACAAGTGAACGGTTTGCAGGTGAAGCTTACGGACAGTTTGATGTGCGGCGTGTCGTGGCGCAACGCGGGCGACGCGGAGCTGGCGTGGCTCTCTGCGGTCATCACCGCGCCGCGCGCCAGAGAGCCTAGTAACGGTTAGTTTTTTTTTTTTTTAATAAATAATTATTTCTTTTTTTTTACCCCACTGTCGATGGAAGGTGAAGTTTTGGAGGTATAAATTGATTAGTAAAAAAATTCTTTTAAAAAAACCGACTTCAAACGCCACTACAAAGTATAAAAATAATTTTATTTTGTACAGGTTCGTTGAAGTCGGGCGGGCTTAAATAGAAACGATGAATCCGATACGCGATGCTCGCCCGATTTCAATAAGCGTGTCTTTTATATGTCACCATAAGATAAGCGTCGCGCAATTTGCATTGGTGTTGTGTGCAACAGCACACAATGCAAATTGGTTAGAAATTAGACCTAACTTCGCGATTTTTTTTTTTCGAACAAATATTATTTTATGTTCGTTCCATAAGAATATGATGTAATTTTTGCCTGTTTTTTTCTTTTTTCGGATAGTCAAAAATTGATCTACTGCTGTAAAAATCAAATCTGCATCTGAAGATTTACTATTAGAAAAAAAAAAGAAAAAGCATTTATTTCAGACATGTGCATAGTTAAAGACAGAGACATATGTTAGACAAAAAAAAAATAAGTATGTGTGGTCCCAAAATGGACTCTACTCAGCATATGCTATCCCTGTGATGAAAGCACAGGCATAGCGCTGGTCTTCCGTGGATCCAGTTAGGTTTCGGATGACTGTTAGTCACGATAATTAGTAGTACTTAGCAAATAAATAATGGGTCTGCTTTATCTTCCCATGTTGACATGTGTTGGATTATATGTATTGCATTTTTGAAGCTTCACTGTGGAAGCACTGTACACATAGCTTAGTTTGGTTACTTATTGTAAAATTATTTTATTTTTTGAAAAGAGCAACTGCTGAGTTTCTTGCCGGTTCTTCTCAGCAGAATCTGCATTCCGAACCGGTGGTACATTTATGACGTGTCATAAGAGCTACAAGGTAGCCTACATGAGATAAATAAATTTTGAATTTGAATTTGAATTAGTTAACATATATTACACGGTTTCTTAACAGACGATACAGCGGACGACGAGATGATATCGCTGGAGTCGGCCGGGCCGAGCAGCGCGCCGCACGCCGCGTCCTTCATCAACTCGGTGCGCCTGTCCGAGCTGCGCGCCGCGCTCGCCCGCCTCGGCCTCAACGCCGAGTTCTCCGCGGGCGCGCTGGAGTGCTGCAACGGAACTATTGCGATACGGCGGGTGAGTTCGTTAAGACTTTTTTTTATATATCGACCCCTCCGTAGAACAAAGTCTCATCTGCTAAAGGAGGTGGGTTGATAAGGCCCAAAATCCGCCCCTCATACACTCGAAAAAAAAGTTCCAGATTCCGACAAATTGTAAATGTATTTATATACTTGAAGATAAAAACTTTATTTTAATATAAAGTTTAGGTGATAAAAAAAATAGTAAGTTACAGAAAATATTACCCAAAAAGAGAGTGTTTCTTTTACTTTTCTTACATTTTCATACATTTTAGTCGTTTTTTAAGCTTTGATTTAATATTTTAGTATGAGGCGCTCCATGAACCAAAATAAATTAATACTCATATAAAAGCTTATAAAATGGAGCATCATTATCAGTTACGTTTACCATGGTTCATGGAGCGCCTCATTCTAAAATATTAAATCAAAGCTTAAAAAACTACTAAAATGTATGAAAATGTAAGAAAAGTAAAAGAAACACTCTCTTTTTGGGTAATATTTTCTGTAACTTACTATTTTTTTTATCACCTAAACTTTATATTAAAATAAAGTTTATATCTTCAAGTATATAAATACATTTACAATTTGTCGAAATCTGGAACTTTTTTTTTCGAGTGTATGAGGGGCGGATTTTGTTGCCTTATCAACCCACCTCCTTTACATCTTCAAATTTGAGCCTTAAAAGTCACATCTAGAAGGCTCAAATCTGAAGTTATGAATTTAGCAGATGAGACTTTGTTCTACGGAGGGGTCGATATATGAAATGAAATCAAATGAATACACTTTATTGTACACCACATTAAATACACAGAAACATAAATTTAACTTAAAATAAATGAGAGCACGAATGGCGGCCTTATCGCTAAGAAGCGATCTCTTCGAAGCAACCATGATGCAAGTTGGATATGATTATAGGATATATAGGCCGCGCTTGACTGTGATCTTACCTGATGGTAAGTGAACCAACCTAAAATGGTGCGCGCTTGCCTAGAATTTTCTTAAATCTTAGGCATCTGCCTACACTCTTCACTTTTTAAATTTGGTGCTGTACAACGCTTGCCTGGTTTGCACAATTCCAACTAAAACAATTACTGTGGTACGTTTTTTTTTTATTCGATGACAACTTTGTACAATAGCCCTTGACTGCGATCTCACCTGATGGTAAGTGACGATGCAGTGTAAGATGATAGCGGGCTAACTTGAAAAGGGTATTGCAGTGTAAATCCACCACGTTGCTACCTCATAAAGCGTCTCAGTTAAGACCTATACCTAATTAGCGGTGTGCCTTGCGCTTTGATTTCTATTCTATTTCTATTCTATTCCAGTTGGAGAACGGTCGCGTCGCTCTGGAGGGAGTGCTGTCCGAAGAGTATTACAAAGTGAGAGAACTCTTGTACGATCAGTTTGCTATCGTGTAATCATTGGGCTACTAATAAAATAATATAAATACTTAGTTAAATAAATAATAAATAATTTAAGTAAGTATATTTGTTTTATTTATTTGATTACACTGTAGTATAGTTCTTGCATTTCACGAGGGCGCGTGAGCTTTACTTGTGGTTGTGTACTCGTGTACATGCACATTGTGTAAGTGTGCGTGCCTGTCAGGAGCCTAGGTGGGAGCGGTCAGGCGCGAGCAAGCTCTCGCTCACACTTACACAGATACGACACACACACAAAGTTGAACCACAGGCCCTCGTGAATTGAAAGAACTATAGAGGTATATTGATTTGTTATGTAATGCAATCATTAGCAAGTAGAGTATAGTAGAAAGTAGATTAGATATTAGTAAAGCCTTTTTATTCGTAGACCATTATTTTTAAATAATAATAAAAACGGAAACTGTTACCGCGCAATCATGTTCATTGATCATGAAAGTATTAAAGTGTACGTGTATTTATGTATTCTTATGAAGCGTGTATGTAATACTAGATGATCCCCGCGACTTCGTTCGCGTGGATTAAGATTTTTTAATCCCGCGGGAACTCTCTTATTTCCCGGGATAAAAAGTAGCCTATGTGCTCTTCCAGACTATAATCTATCTCTGTGCCTTTCAGCCAAATCGGTTCAGTCGTTGCGACGTGATTGAGTAACAAACATACAAACTTTCGCATTTATAATACATATTAATAGGATTTTTAACCCCAGCCGAAAAAAAGGGTGTTATAAGTTTGACGTGTACGTCTGTGTATCTGTCTGTCTGTTCCCTCGTAGCTCCCTTAGGACTTGCGCTTACTGAAGGCACGGCACGGCAGGTGATTTTTAAGCGACGTACTTTATAAATGATTGCTTATAAAAGCACTATACAAAACAATTAAGGAGTCTGCAAAATGAAGCCTCAATAGCCCAACGGTTAAAGGTGCGGACTCAAAACTTAAAAGGTTGCAGGTTCAAATCCCACTCGTTGCACTATTGTCGTGCCCACTCCTAGCACATTTTTTTTTATTTTATTTCAAAAGCTACATTTTGAAATGGCTCTACTGTAGTTTATATTATTAGTTTTTGTATTTTTATTTATTTTATTTTATTTTCAGTCAACTTGGGTCATCGCTTTGTTACGTAAAATAAAACGAATACATTTTCCATCATTTTATAATTTATTTCACATTATTTCCGAGACCAGGTTCATATAATCAATAACGTTGTAAACAATTACACATACAATTCATTCATTACAAATAAAAGAGACAGATGTAGGTTCTCTACGAAAAATATATAGATCTGTTATTACTATCAAGCGCAATTTTTGGGTGCCGCCATTTTGTTGTGAAGCAAAAAAATATGTGTTGTCAAACAACAATTGAATAATAGAGCAAATATTGCTATGTTATGGTGTCTTTACGACAGAGTTGCGGGACACTACAACACTAATGTTGTGTATGCAGCTTTATTGTTGTCAAACAACGCGGAATAACATAATATTAAACAAAGCCATGATCAAACATATTCTACGCATTATTCATTATAGCAAAAACATATATACCACGCGAAGGTGTTCGTAGTGTGATTCTGATCATCGAAATTACTTATACGATTAGTATCGACTCAACATAGTTCAGGTCGATTCATTTTATGAATATGTTTCTCTCTTAAAAATAAAAAATAAATGGATACAAAAAAATACTTTCGGGCTGGAAAGATATTTGTATTTTTTACGCCCGCTACTAAGTCTTCAACCTTGTGATTCGTCCAAAATTTACAAATAACAACACTACTAGGTAACTTATGGAGAAATAACAGAAAGTTGAACATAGGAACCGGGCGTAAAACATAGTTATTTTGATTACATCTTCTGGATACAAACACCGCGAGACCGCAGCGTGTGAAAGTCTCCGCAAGCGATCTGTGTCCAGCAGTGGGTGTTTATTGATTGACGACGACGATGACGATTATTATTTTCGATAGTAATAACGAGACAGAATCGAAAGTAAAATAGAAAACTTAGTAACTAATCTGGCACATCTCACGTTTTGTACATTCTATCACACCAGCGCTGCAGCAGCGACATAATTACATCTGGCACAACTCACGTTTTGTACATTATCACACCAGGGCCTTTGTGGGTGCTATTCGGTTGTGCACAAACTTAAGTAAATGTAACCGAGATCCGCAGAGAACACCATGAATAAAAGATACCACTACGTTTTATATCCGTCAGTTTCATTTAATTTGAAGATTTGTGTACTACCAAGTAGACCCCATTCTCTATGACATAAAAATCGTACTCGGATAAGACAATGATATTAGGACAATGCATTTGGCCATCATTCCCGTACAAATAATAAATTAAAGTCATGTCTGAAAATGGTAATTACACGCAAATCATTGTATATTAAGTCTTTGTACTCAAGTCAAGTTTACGACGATACTCACGTCAAGTGTGACACTCACGTGCAGTGTGATACGTCAAGTTTGATACTAACGTTAAAGATACTCACGTCAAGTGTGACACACGTGATGTGTGATACGTCAAGTTTGATACTCATGTCAAATTTGGTAACATTGTCACTGTAAGATTTAAATGTAATAGCAAATAAAAGGCCCTGCGCTGAAACACCGATACATAATAATTTTATTCTTACAAACTATAAATAACTCGAATATTCTTAACATAAGAATAACTACAACGGGACGCTTTAAATAATTCACTGGAAATTATACATGATTATCGTTTTTAACGATACTTATTTGTATTTTGATTATAGCCGACATATATATCCGTCAAATTATACTTTGTATATTCTATAGCTAGTAGGTATGTACTTCAAAATTCATATAAAGTAGAATTCAATGGATAAAATTATCTGAAAAACAATTTTGAAACTGATGTAATAATTAAAAATAATAAATGTACATGTAATATTTTGACGGATTCTTTGTTTGTATAAAATATTGATTTAATTTTAAAACGATCAGTAAAATCTCTGTTTTTTTTTTTTCAAATAATTTAATTGACAATTTTTTGAAAATTATATTAAGTATTGCATATTATTTGTTGTCTATTAATATATTCAAAATCTATAAAGTTTTTGTACATTAAACCATTATTTTTTTAATAATCAAAAGATAATTTACCGATCGCGATAAATTTCACTTAGGTTATAGTATGTATTTATAATAGCGCTCTTATAGGTGACTGTGAATGGTAACAGGTAATTGAGGTATTCAATATTAATAATACTGTTCCACTTTATATCCTATTATAATACATAACATTTATATTATGTACATATGGATTTAGTATTCAACTTTACAACAATTTCAAAAATATTAGATATTGACATAATAATGGATAAAATAAATAGAATTTATTATCAGTGGAACAGTTCTAAAAATAGATTGCTTTTCATAGAAATATATTGTATGTGAGTAGAGATTGATATAACCTTTATTACTGTCTATACTTATACGGATTATGGACACTGATATTGCTGTCACAAAACCACCCTGCCTTTTGAGTTCCAAGTATTTCCGACCTCAAAAAATCTAAAGTGTGTTTATTTCAACAGTGCAATATAAGCTGTATTAGTCAGATTGCCAAAACAAAAACTGTCGAATGTTCAATTTGTTTTTTTACAGCAAGACCATAAATTGCAAATTGACGGAAATCCAATACATAAACTGGCCAATGTCAAAATCATTTTTGTTGAAAGACTGTTATGGCCTTTCAAAAATTTAAACAAGCGATTAAACCAGACATTTCCAATACAAAAACTGTTAAAACATCAATTTGGTAGTTTTAAGTTAATTTTTTTTTTTGGTCCGTTCATTAATGTTATTTTCGAGTTTCTAGATGTTTTTTGCCTTATGTTTAACATGTTTGGACTGAGCCGGGTGGCTTCGTGAAAGGTACTCAATATATTATTTAAAAGTTACATACTTAGGGCCTACACTTTATACTGAAAACACCTACAACAGTGAATAAAGTGTAAAAGGTACTTCGTACAGAATAAAACGATAAAACAAATAGAAAGCCGAATACGGCTGTCGCGTATGACATTTACAAGTAATTTATAGTCGGGGGAACAATGCCTCTACGTCTTAGGCTAAGATCTAAATAGCATACTTCTGTAGATTTCAGCATTAGTGTTTTAGCGTTGAACTCAACGAACTATAACGCTTAGAACAGAAGTTTCTAACAAAGTTCCGCTCCAAACGTTGGCTCAATACAACCAATGTATATGTGAGTGCCGTGTAATTATTTTCTGAACTGGTAGCGATAATTACGTGTTTGATGGTTATTGTGATGAATTGTGAAACCATTTCACAACACGATAGGTCAATTTTTAAATTTTTTTAGTGAGCTCGTATTATCGCGACGATACTGCGTAGTCGCGTACTAAAAAAGGCTTCTTATCACCGCGTTGACTATTGCGCGTCTAAGCGTTATAATTCGATGGTGGATATTGTACGCAGCAGTAGCAAAAGCACGTGGATATGCTCGATGTATTTTTTATACTTTTCAATAACTAAAGAACAATATTTTGTTCCTAAACAGTTTGTTCATGGAGACATATTGGATATTCGCTTATGAATGCCATTTTTCGTCACTTTATTCTTCAGATATAATTTACGTTAACCTTGTTAACATAAATTATATCTTCGAACACAGCAACTCGTATAGCACGATCATACTTCACATCTTGAGAAGTTAGTTTGATCACGTATTATTTGTTACGCAGGAGTTTTTCCCTCGACCATATTTTAATCTCGAAACCTCACCGTACCGTAAAACTAGATATAATTTTAATATTATACAAAAATAGTAACAAGTTTTGTACTAGATCCGTCTATTTCGTACACTCGACGCGGGGACGCGACATTAGAGTGTAACCCCAAAGAAATAGAATTCCGAATTCCAAGATCCACCGCTTCACAGCCATAAAACAGACGCGCGTCTGTCGAAACATAAATATATATACACTCTCCGCTATCACATCACGTCCGAACCGCTAAATGCAGAATCCGCTAAATTATGGGGAAAAAGAATCCTTTTTTCGACACCACTGTGATATGTTTTTGTGATTATTAGTGCGTGGTCGCGTCCGCTCGCACACACCTGGGCCGCTGACTGAGGTGAAACGCACTGACCTCTATATTTAATATATGATTAACACTGGACCTGCTGCTCTGATTTGTTTTTTTGGACCTACTTGATTGACGCCATTTTGGCGCTGTAAGCACTAAACAAATACGACCGTCTCTGGAACTAATAGGTAATATTGCAAATGGCGCACCGACCTCTGTATCTATGATTACTTTGATGTTGTATGATTTCATAGATTATTTATAGAGGTCGGTGCGCCATTTGCAGTATTATTAGTTCCAGAGACACTCGTTTGTCAAATATTGCGCTTCAAATTGTTCCATAATTAATCTGTCATTTGTATAGTCAGCAAATCCAATGCTAATCATAGATTAACACTGTAGTTCTGTGGGTGGCACATCATTTGTGAAATAGTTGGGATTAAATATTACGGAAATGCTACGAAGTGAACTAAGGCGAAGAGATCTAGTTCATCGATATACACAAAGGTATGTTATAAGCCGCGTCCACACTAATAAAACTGCGTCAAGAGTTGTGTTAGGCAAAAACTTGTGGCTTCAGACTCAAAGCACTCTTTATCGAATAAAACGTCATTGACATCGCGTAATATTAGCAACTTACCAATATTCCCTCTCGCCTTCAATTAAGCGTAAAGCTTGGGTAAGGATAATGGTGCAACGCGTGTAAATTGAACCATCAACCTTTCAATTATCAGTCGCATCCTTAACCGTTGGGCTATTGAGGCTAAGTTGAATTGTACTGTTGGAAACCGATTAGGGGTTTGGGTCTAATAAACTAACATATGCTTTCAGAGCTAGCCCACTTCCACCGTAGACCGAAAACGACTCACGACGCAAATACAAAATTGGTATGGACGGGCTGAGATGTGACTGACACCTTAATTCATTCGCAAATATCCTCAACTTCGACAATCAAACGCTTAAAGTAACAAAGGGCATCCAAATATTTTAACGGTTTCGCTTGAACTATGCCATAACCCGTTTAACAATCAGTCCATTCGGGAGCACAAAAGCGGTTGCCTAATCTGGTACTTTCGCCGCAACTATGTCGAAGGTATCTTTCACATTTTTTTTATTATGAAATAGACTCGCGCTTGACGACAATCAATGATGGAAAGCACTGATGAATTCCAGGGGGTCTATTCTCTACCTCAATTGCTAACTAGAACTGTCAAACATATATGAAGAAATGCGGGTTTGACAGTTCTTAGTTAGCAACTTTCCATTGCTTGCAACTGGCCATTGGAAATGTCAATAGAGAATAGACCCGCAGCAGGGTGAGCATGGGCGAGAGACAAAAATTTCATCCCCGATTTTATCCACTGACAAGAGATAATATTATGCTAAAGTATGGCGACAGGGGAAAGGGGAAGTATTTTCCTATAAATATATGCTCTGTGGATATTATTTCTATCGTTTTGCCCATGCTCGACGGGTGGATAAAACTGAGCGAGGGCATAAACATTTTATGCTTTCCCCGTCGATAATGTCCCCTGCCCATACTCACCCTGCATTTGAAGCGCTTGCCTAGATGACTACGGACGACTAGTGAGAACTACGGATGCGAACTTTAACCCACATAACGGTGCCCATGTCTGTCGTAGGACGCGTGGCACCGAAGCTTAAACTGACAGGGAAGGGCCTACCGCAGACAGGCTTCGAGCATCTCTACGAACAGCTTGTTCATGGGCGCGCGGCGGTCGCGGTGCACGGTCGCCCAGAAGCGCCGCACGGCCACGTCCGCGAGCCGCAGCGCGGGCAGCACCAGCAGCAGTTGCTGCATGGCTCCATTCGCGTTGGCGTACGGCCTACAAGGTAAACAATCAGTTTTAACACAACAGTTTTCCAAGCACATTTTGCTCATGATTTTCAATACTGTACTATCTCAAAAAAAACCGTTTCGAGATAACGCGTTTTGAAAGTTAAAAAAATCGCAATTCTTAAAAGATTTAGGGACCCACCCAAATTATTATCCTTGGAAAACTCATTATACGAGTTTTTTATTTATTTATGGACTAGCGCTTGACTGCAACCTCACCTGACGATAAGTGTAGATGCAGCCTAAAATGGAGTGCGCTTGCCTAGAAGATGCTGCTATTCTCTCTTGATTTAAACGTAACAAAGTTATAGTTGGTTAGAAAAACGTACGCAGGAAGAACATTCCAAAGTCTCGGGATGTGTATTAGTGTGTGTGTAGGAGGAAGCAAAGCGCTTAGTGCGACATCGTGGAACCACGAATAATGGAAATGGGACACGACCTACAGCAATAGGAAAGAAAAGGATGTTTATTTATATAGTACCAGAGAACAAAACAATAAAACTTAAACATTTAAAGGACGCGCACAAGGACAGCTTATCTCTAAGGAAGAGATTTCTTCCAGAAGTAGGATACCAGGATAGCAGGATCCCAGAGAGGGATGTTTACCTTAACGCGGAGACTGCATCATTGAGCGCCGCGAGAATAGCGTCGCGGAAACGTTTGAGCGCAGCGTGCTCGTCGATACGCGCTTCCGAGTTGGCTAGCGCTAATGCTTTTAACAGGTAGCACTCTTCGCGGTGCGCCGTCGCGCGCTCCAGCCGCCGCGCTACGCCCGCTACCTGGAAATGACCCAAAATGCTGTTACAGAAATCTTTGAACAGGAAAAGAATCGAGTTTCTCAACAATTTGACAAACATGGACTTCTCATTCGAGAGGAGAACTGTGAGAGTTGGTACAAAGCTAAAGGTCCAAGCTAGGTCAGGTATACAGTTACCTGAAGGTAAATTTCTTATATTGGTACAAAGAGGCCGCGGTAGAGGTCCTAGCTACAGTTACCAGAAGGTGAATTCCTTAAATTGGTACAAAGCTAGAAGTCCTGGTTACAGCTCTGAAGTTGAATTCCTTGTGTTTGCACAAACAAAATTAAAGGACCTAGCTAGTTACCTGAAGTTGAATTCCTTATATTAGTACAAAACTAAAGACCTTGGCTATAGTTTCCTGAAGGTACATCGGTACAATGCTAAAAGGGCCTGGATACAGTTATCTGAAGGTGAATTCTTTATATTGGTAGAACGCTTAAGTGTTCTGGCTGCAGTTACCCGAAGATGAATTCCTTACATTGGTAGAAAGCTAGAATGTCCTGGTCGCAGTCACCCGAAGGCCGAAAATGAATTTCTTATATTGGTGCAAAGATAAAGGTTCCTGACTACAGTTACCTGAAGGTAGAGATCATGTGCTCCAAGGTCTCTTGCCTCCTGCTCGTCCAGCGCGAGGTCTGCAGCGAACCGCAGCCGCAACGCGCCGCCCGCAGACATGGAGCGATACGCAACCATCAGGCTTAGCATCTCGGCCCACGTGCTTTGTAACAACCGCATCTAGGGAAAAACAACTTGTCAATCTATTTGATGCCCACTATTTCGTGTGAATTGGGTTAAAAAAGACGTGTGGCACTCGGGGACTGCCGCGGTAAAGCTTTTGCATAGCATTTTCTAACAACGCCATCTAGCGGTGAGAGGAGTCCCGTGTCAGGTTATTTTCGTTCCGGAATTTCTGGATTCGGTCTCCACGCTCAAGGCCCGCGATAGAAGCTGTGTTGAGAATTGTACTCAAGGAATAATGACAGAATATCTAATGCGAATTTTTGTTGCCTTTGAAAACCTATAAAAGGCATGAAGGTGTGTGAAGTCCAATAAATAATCCACCGATGTTCAACAGCGGACGTCCAACGTTTGATACGATAACCCACCTGATCGTTTAGTGGCAAATCCGTGAAGCCAGGGATCTGCTTGGCCCAGCCGATGACGCCGACGAGTTCCCTGTCGTACAAATCAGCGAGCAATGCGAGTGTCCTCGCTCTGGGGTCGGTCAGGCCGGTGGGCGGGGCGCCGCATGTGAGTAGCTCAGGCTCGTACGACGACAAGGCTTCTAACACCTGGAAGGAATTATTTCAAGTCGTAGGGAATCGCTGAACACAAGCCGCGCATGTCCACGTGTTAGCACCTATAAGATGTCAGCGTTGACAGCGATTAAGGAAGGCAAAACATAAATTAGATCAAAATCCAAAGCCTCAATAGCTCAACGGCTAAAGGTGCGGACTGAAAACTGAAAGGTTGCAGGCTCGTACACCACCCGTTGCACTATGGTGGTACCCACTCCTAGCACAAGCTTTTCGTTTATTTGGAGGGAAGAGGAGAATATAAGTCAAGTCCAGCTTGACTAATATTCTTTGAACAAAAAAGCTAAAATTAATAACAGCTCAGCAACATGCGACTAGCAATAGTATAATTCTTAAGTAGGTGTCGATAAGTAAGTCCCTAAATGCAACAGTGGGTATGTTGGTTTGTCCTTCAATCACGTAGCAACAGAGCAACGGATCGAAACGGATTTTTTCAATGGGGTATTGTTAAAGACTTGGAGAGTAACATAGGAGCGTAACATTTTGTCCCAGAAATCAGAAGGTTTCATTGGGATTTTCAAAAACCTAACTCCACGTAGACGAAGTCGCGGGCAAAAGCGAATCTTCAATATTCAAAAGCAATTAGCAATTGGTTTCGAAGACGTTTCGCACACTAAATTATTTATTCTACATACTAATTTATACCTGGTTTTTTATATGCTGTAACTTCACGTCGTTAATCAGTATAGTGTAAGTTGCAATTTTGATACGTAGAAGGCTTAAATCCCTTTGATAGCCAGCCCTCCCCTCCCCCAAATCACCAAAAAAATAGTGTTGATACTCTGTTTAAAAACCCCCCTTAATCGGTTTCTACACGCCATCGTGCCGGAACGCTAAATCGCTTTTCGGCACGCCTTCGACGGTAGGGTGGTAACTAGCCACGGCCAAAACCTCCCACCAGAAAAAACAACAACAACAACATTCCTCAAATAAATTCAGGACTTATAAGGCTCGGACAAACAATCACGACATTCGGACTCTGTAGACTCAGTGACCTCGGTCGCTCGGTCAAAAAGTATCATTAATTATTATATATTTGGCATATAAAATTAGCAACAACATGATATATAATAAATTTTGAGGACCGGGTTCGTCTTTGTAACATTTTTTTGCAGATGACAAGAAACTTAATTCATAATAATGAAGTCTTTTCGAGGTGGACGCAAATTAGATTGGGCTGTATTGCATAGGGTCGCATCGCAAAAAGGCGGATTAAATTGAAGACTCAATAACCCAACGGTTAAGGGCGTTTGTGCACTTATTCGATTCGTGTATTGACGGATCCGCAAAAAAATTGTATGGCGACCACTTCGAATCTTGTTTTCACGATACGAATAATACCTAAAAGTGCGGACTGAAAATTGAAAGGTCGCAGGTCCGAACCCCACCCGTTGCACTATCATCATACTCACTCCTAGCATAAGCTTTTAGCTTATTTGGAGGGGAGAGGAGGAATATAAGGCAGGTTAAACTTGGCTAATATTCTTAAAAAAATTGTAGATGTACAAAATTAATCTTATTAGAAAACCGTTTAAACCAATATTTCTACAATTTTAATTTAACTACAGACCTTGACTTCTAAGAGATACATACTATAGTACTTCCTGTCTGGCGAAATACAGATAAGTCCTAACCTAACCTAACACAATCAAAACGAATTGAAACCTTGAAAGTGTGATACGGATAAAAATGTATTATAATGACGTGCCTATTTTTAGCACTCATTAAAATATTCATGTCATACACACGCAAAATTAATTATTGATACCTTTTATTCGGCAATAATTTTATAATCCTTTCAATAACGAAAATGTTTGATGACTATTCGTCATCAACTTCCGAATCCATCTTTCAATTTCTTCGGGCACGGGTCACCTATTAGAATGAGAAAAGTTTAGCCCGTAGTCCACCTAACCAACTGGAGAAAGACTGAGTTCACACACCTTTGAGAACATCATGGAGAATTCGCTACGACCTACGAGTTTCCTCATCTTCCTTTTCCTTCTCCGTTAAATGACCTTCATGTGTATTTCTTGCAATTCACGAGGGCGCGTGAGCTTTACTTGTGGTTACGTCGTGTACATGCACAATGCGTAAGTGTGCGTGCCTGTCAGGAGCATAGATGGGGACGGTCGGGCGCGAGCAAGCTCTCGCTCACACTTATACAGATACGACACACACATAATCATGAGCCACAAGCCCTCGTAAAATGAAAGAACTATATAAGGATGACGTGTAATAAAAAACCGGTCAAATGCGATATGTCACATCTATCGTCAACCTTTGACATACTACTATTAAAATAACCGGTCAAATGCGAGTCGGACTCGCATACGAAGGTTTCGATACCAAAAAACGCTAAAAAAAAACACCTTTCTAGTAGGGGAGCCCCCTATAATTTTTAAATTATTTTTATTTTTAAGGTTCATTTTATGTCGTCGAATACGAATACGATCAATCGAACTCAATCTTATACTAACCCTTCTATGCCCACGAGTGGGACGGCGATGAATGTACGAAATGAATCTTACCTTGATATCGTCCAGCTGTGGTCGTGGCTGGTTCGGAGTAGGCTGATCCGCTGCACGCCTGTATTTCTGCCTCCCGCCTCGAACGCGATCTAATCGCACTCCCTCCCGCAACATGCCTGTCCTTAAACATTTACGAAAGCGGCACGCTTGGCATGCCTTCCTTCTTCTTTTGTTGATTTCACATTCATTTGATGCCGGACATGTGTATTCTATGTTTCCCTGAAACGCAATTCAAGATTTTAATTTTTTTTCTTACTTTTCTTCAAATAAACTCTATGTAAAATGTTCTACTGGTACGAATAAAAAGATAACTTGTTCCCACTAACGACTACTTTTCTTGTTTTAAGTTTTCAAAATAGGCACATTAATGGCTGCTGATTTATTGTATTAGTATAAAATAATTTATTTTATACAAAAACGAACCTCAAAAATAGCCCATTCGGAAAAAAATTGTTCATGACAAATTTTTCGAAGATTTCGTTTATATTTGCTTCTCCTAAAAAATTAAATTATTAGGAGTCCAAATAATTATTTTTTTACAATTTGGGACAAGCCTTTTTTTCACTCGCTTCTCTCAAAATCATTCAGTCAAAATAAGTTCTTTTTTCAGTAAATCCATTTTCGAAGCATAATCCTTAAAAGAAAATCTTCCCTTGTCTGCAGTTTTGCCTAATTGAAAGTGACGATGCATTTTAAGATGGTAGCGGCCTATCTGGGAAGGGGCAAGCCAGGGAAGCAATTTTAATTAAACCCATACCGTTAGAAGTTGCTCGTTTGCTGGGTAAAAATATTTAAAAAAAAATTGAACAAACCTGTATCGTCCTTTTAAAAAACGCCTTGCAGGCTTCACAACTGGCAACTCCGTAGTGGAACCCCGAGGCTACGTCGCCGCAAACTAAGCACCATCGTCTGGGAGCCTCGTCGTCCCTCGCTCCGCTCGCGGCCGCCGCCGTCGTCGACGAGCAGTGCTGCTGCTCCGGACTTGTGTTCCCAACTATACCGCCTTCCTCAGGCGTAACACAAAACCGGACCTCCTCCTTTGGTTCCAATTCTAGCTGCAATATAAATATGCGTAATGCTTATCGCGAACATTACTTTTGACCTAACCCGTCGAAACTTGACGTAAATGTAACCTATGTTAGACAAAGAGAGCACTATTAAATCATGACGTCACGATGTAGTAGTTCCATACACCATAGAAAATTTCGTTTTAGCAAGAGATGGAAACAGTCGCAATAAAACAGTTTATAACTTATTTGTTTTGTGACCGATTTATTTTCTGTTTTTACAAATTTTATTCTTACAATCATTATCATTTTCAATCGTATTTATTGAACATAACGCGGCTTCGTTCGCGTGGATTGAGTTTTTTGGATTCTCGCGGGAACTCTCTTATTTTGCGGGATAAAAGCAGTAGCCTATGTGCTATTCCAGTCTATAATCTATATCTGTGCCAAATTTCAGCCAAATCGGTTCAGTAGTTGCGGTGTGATTGAGTAACAAACAAACATACATCCAAACTTTCGCATTTATAATATATCAAAAATAGGATAATAGGATTTGTATGTTATTTTGTTTGTTTTAAAAATAAAAGATGAACTTTTGCACATGAATTGATTTTTTATTATTTGACTTATTGTAAGCACAATGTAATGTTATCATGGCCGCTGTTGCAAGGAAAAAGGGAAGAAGCCGGTGTGACACTTGGCAAGTGTTGCCACACTATTTTTCTAATTTCAATTTTAATATTGAACAGGATTCACGTTTTGACCACAGCCATACACCCAATTAGCATGGTTTCACTTACGTTACAGGGTTCGAGCACTGCCATGGGGCGATGCTGGTCGGTGGGCGAGTACTGCGGCGGCGGCTCGGCCTCCTGCTTGACTCGCCTCAACAGCGGCTCCCCGTTGACGGCTGACATCATCTGCACCTGCAGCAAACCGAACAAACCTGTCGCAGAAGCCATAAGGTACTAGACGATGCCCGCGACTTCGTTCGCGTGGATCAAGGTTTTTAAATGGGAACTCTGTAATTTTTCGGGATAAAATGTAGCCTATGTTTTAATCCTGGGTATGAGCTATCTCCATTCCAAATTTCAGCCAAATCGGTTCATTCGTTGTGACGTGAAGGAGTAACAAACACACACACACACACATACAAACTTTCGCCTTTATAATATTAGCCTGAACTTGACTAATGTTCTCCTCTCCCTTTCTAATAAGCTGATAGCTTGTGTTAGATTAGTTGGTACGCTAATAGTGCAACAGGTGGGCATCGAACCGTCGACCATTCGGTTTTCAGAAAACTGAAAGGTCCAATGAAACGGTTAACGTTAAGCAATCGAGGCTGTATCTTAATTAGTATTAAGGTTTCGGTTAGGTAAGTTTAGGTAAGGAAAAAAATGATAGACCACTTCTTAAATAATTTTTAGATGCTGTCAAAGTCCTATCAAAAAATGGTTCTGCTGTTCCGAAGATTCAATCCTTGAACCAACACACATATGCCTGAATACAAGTTTATAGACTGCTAAGCTAGTAATCCTTACTAATTATATCGTCTAACTAAGCCTCAGTCTATGAGATAACCTCAGACCGATAAAAAAACCAGCGAATCCTTAAATCTATGCATGCAGTCCAAATAAACTTAGTCAGCAACACAAATTTTATTTTATCCATTTATAATATTTTACGAAAAGTCATTACAATCTTTTTATATTGCTAATTTTAACACGGATATCCATACCTACCTAAAACATACAATTTATAATACATTACGCTTAGTACCTACATTTCGCAAACACGCTCTTGATAAATAAGTTTATTTCTGCGTATTATATGCAGAAATTAAAAAAAAAGACTCGAGCGATAGGCGACTTGAGATAATACCTACCTACTCGGATAGCGAAAATAAAAATTATCTATTTATGACAAATTTCAAGGATGCAATTGGGTTCAACGCACTTTTGACATTGACGGTTTTGATAAAAAGTGTGTCGTGACGCAACCGGCGTGAATTTTTAAACAAAGTATATAAGTCCTTATCACCCAAGACCTATATACTTATACGCTGTTTCATAATAATAATTTCAATAAGAACAGACTGTTTATTGCAAATCAAGTACATTTATAATATGTAATACCTGTTATGTCAGCCTGTCTGTCTGTTTTCCCTTTCCCTTTAATAACAGTATTAGTGCAACGGATGGGGTATAGGTATCGTCCACCTTTCAGTTTTCAGTCCGCTGAAACTATTATTATTTAAGCCTTTGTTTGGTCTTAAATAATGCTGAACAGATTTCAGTCATGTTTTTCCCATTAAATAGTGTGTAGATATATACCAGATACCTATGTAGGAAAGTACTTTTGATAAGATAAATGAATTTAGCACTTATTCGGAATGGCATTCAATCGAGAAGAACAATAAAAAAGTCGTTCACTTTTTCTTATAAATATAAATAGTTACGAAAAAGAATCAGCTCAATACAGACGTTTAAAAACTGAGCTGAAAATTTAACAAAACGTGTAAAACTTCCTTTTTTTCAGTACATTTATAACCTTAGTTATTTTAAAGAAACATTTTTGAACTAATGAGAGATGGCGGTCCATGTGGATGCCGTATAGGTAATCAAAATGACTGTACCGCCTGCAATAAAGATTAGACCAGTTTCATTAAAACTAACATATTATTCTTCTTTTAATTTCAAAAAGATTTTCAATTTAGAGCATTATTTAAAAAAATAATTAAAATTAGCATACAGGTATAGTTCTTTCAACTTACGAAGGCGCTTGGCTCATGGTTGTGTGTGTGTCGTATCTGTATAAATGTGAGCGAGAACTTGCTCGCGTTCACCTGACAGCTCCAACCTAGGCTCCTGACAGGTTCGCACACTTACGCAATGTGCATGTACACGACGTAACCACAAGTAAAGCTCACGCGCCATCGTGAATTGCAAGAACTATAATAGTAGGTATTGAACAGTAAATATAATCATCCAAATTAGTAACTTGTAACTACATATTACAACATAGTAAATGAACGGAAACGTCGCTGTCACAGTAGACCCCGAGCCTATCTCAATAGCATCACGGTTGTCGAACGCGAGGCGGCCGGGCGCCACGTTTGTCCAAATTGCCATTTATCTACGAGCTGCTAAACTCGAAGGTGAGTCCACGGGCGTGCGGTCGATGAACCACTCCGCTTGTTATTATGAATATCTATTTTGCGCCACAACACGCCGAAATTCTCATGCTTACGCGATTTATATCGATTTCAAGGTCTCCGTTCTACCAATTTTTTGTTCCCCAGCCAAATAAAATTACTGAGCGATCAAGAACATAATAAAAGTAAAAGTGGCATGGCTTGAGGTATAAAATTACGAAACGGACGTTACATTTTTGTTAACCTAGGTTTAGGAGTAGGTTATTATTATCACATCGCTGCATTTGCAATCAAGCAATTTCGCTATCCTAAATCTTAGGAGAAAATTAGCATCACATCGTTGAGGTTTTTTTTTAGAAAATTGAAACGGATCCTGAATGCTAGTATAGGTACTAGCATTCAAGATTAGATTATGGTAGGCCATAATCTAAACTTTTTAATTTTATTGAACATAATAAGAGCTAATAAAATTAAATCACTAAACGGACATAACATTTTTGTAAACCTAGGTCAGGGGATAATTAATACATATAACTGTCACATCATTGAATTTTTGCGTAATAAATGTAAAGGTTACATTGCTTTGAGGTATAAAATTACGAAGCGGACAATACATTCGTGTTAACTAGGTTTAGAAGTGATTATTTATTATTATCACCTCGTTAAATTTGCAATTATTATGAAACGCATTTTCTCCAATCTTAGGGCCTATTTCAAAATCTCTGAACAGTGTTTAACCGACGATTAAAGTTGACATTATGACGTTTGCTGTATTGGCAATTCATCGATTAAAGTTTACTTTGACGAAATAGACCCCTTTAGTCTGAGAAGAAAATTATCATCACATCGCCGAGTTTTATTTTTCGAAGTGAACTTTATTTTAGTTAATTAAGCTTATTCTTAGGAATAAATAAAATTAATTATAAATAATGACACAGCTTGAGGTATTAAATGGACACTACATTTTTGTAAACCATTTTCACAAAGCAAATAATAAAAATATGAGCTTTGTAAAAAGACATAAAAAAAAATTTTTGGCACTGAGGTAGGAGGAGTGGATACACTTTTGATTTTTATTTTAGTAAATCATTATACCATGTATTATTAAGTTTTATTATACGTCTACTTAGGCCAAGTACGCTTGACACAGCTTGTGGGGCTTAAAGTAAACCTGAATCTTGTATGGTTTTAATAAAATATGCATTATGCATACATAATTATATCTACAAGGATTAATTACCATGACGAAAGTTATTTACCATCGACGCGCTTCACGTTTTCACAGCATCAGAAAACACGTGTTGTTACAACAGAATTTTCTTTTCAGCTATTTTTATGCTAATTAACTATTTTTACTTGAACTTTTAAAGTTCAATGTATTGTTAAAAATAAATTGCGAGTATAATTATTGAATAATAAAAATTTAAATATTTCACTTGTTAACTGAACAGAACATCCGGGAATAGTTGAGTAAAAGATGTTGAGAGTTTCTCAGAATATAAATTAGATTAAATAATATTTTTATAGCATTAATTATATTGATAACTGAAAAAGAAAAGTCGAAAGGATTAATCGTTTTATCAAATTTACAATAGTTAACATTTGTTATATGACTTACCTAACTTTATAAGGTGCTAAATTCACCACGGCCGAGTAACGTTTAACCGAACAATAAATTCGACGACGATTATTTATCAATAGAAAACTGTCAGAACATGTTTACTTCTCGGTTAAACCCGGCGATGATAAAATTGGCATTTAATATGTCATGAATACTATTTTGATTTGTGATAACAAAACGAAGTGATTATATTTTCTTGGATATTAATAATAGTAACAAAGGTTTTATGAATACCTACTTACGGAAATTATCATAATGTAATCTTGCGTGGTAACGATAAATAAGAATAGCTCACATGCGTTTGACTGTCTAATCAGATTTGACGTAAGCAAACAGTGGAATAGGGAATAAAAAATAAGCGTCGCGACGGTGTATTGTTTATAAAAATCAGACCTACCTCAACACGAAGTTTAGTTAGATCTGTATTCAGTACTTTTCCATGCGTTATCTTTATCGTTTCTTTTTTTTTTTTTTTTTGATAATGACATTGCCTATAATTTCGCGCGTCGATTGTACGCCTTAATAATTGTTGCTACAGACTCAACAAGAGAAGGCCATATCTGAATCTTTCAATCTAAGTATTCAATCTAATAAAACTGGTGAATTGCTTCAAAATACAGTAGTAATTATTAAGTTTACGAGTATGTGGCAAAGTAATTGTCCGAAAAAATATTAATACAAAAAGTACAAAGAACAGTAAATCTATATCTAGGTAACATTCAGACTAATCCATCCAAAAGACTTATCCATCGTCAGAAAAGGTAAAAAATCTACCACGAACGGTTTTTGCTTGAAATTTTTTGCTACGGTGTAATTTAACAATTTGATTTATACTCCACAAAGACCAACTTATATAAGTTAAATTTTTTAATGAATCCAAATATAAATTCAAGCCAGATTAAGTTCCATTTTATGTGGTAGCCAAACTTGGCATTGCCTGTCAAAGCAATTATTACAAGCCCCTGCACAAGGCTTTATTCCCCTTGGCGCACTTAATGGCCGAGAAAAAATTAGACAGTTATAATATATAATATGCTATATTTGCGTGTGGTCTGTTGTCCAAGGTCGGCATTAGCTATTCGCCGACGGCCGCGCCACCGATGACTTCACTGCCACATTTTTATCAAAGCGCAATGTTTTAAGCCAGTTGAACAATAAACGTTCTCTGTTTGATAATATAAATAATGAAAAATTTGTTAACAGACGATTTCAGTGTTACTTCGCTAATAAAGATAAAAACTAAAACGGACAACAAATAACAAAACGGAAAGTTACTGTATGACAACTTTATCATTACATTTACATTTTAAAAACCTAGTCGTTATGTTCCAAAAGTGGAACATAACGACCTATGTATGTATGTATGTATGTATGTATGTATGTATGTGGAGCTATGGTAAAGACCATAGCTTTTAATAATGCTAGTCAAAATTACGAATGCGTTCGACACTACATACACGTAAGACCCAAATTCTAATAATTAAATATTTAAAAGTTTAACCCGCAGGCTGTCGTGGAAGAACGGAATGATTGATGTCCGAAACATCATTATAGAAAACATGATTGCAGCCTTTGTTCACGCTCGAGCTAGACGTCCGACATACATAGTTGTAGGTATGGGTAGGTCAGGTTCGCACGCCTACGAAAAGCTTTGGCCCAGGCAAATTCGGCAGCGGCTGTGAGGTAAAAATAAATAGGGGGGATATGACAAGCTGGTTTAGAAGTGGGGTGAGGTGGGGGGTACGGAGGGGGGTGCGTCTAGACTGTGGCCTTGACCGCGCCTGTTTCCGCGCGATCGAGGTCGAGTCGCCCCACAGCCTACAGACCGAGTGCGTGGTGCGGACTGCGGAGCAATGGCGGAGCTCAAAAAACGGTACAGCAAATTAAATGTAACATGGGCGACGTCATACTACCATTTTTGATAGCTAAGCTTAAGTTTCGTATCAGCATTTACAATACGTATGCTGTCATTGATGTTACTAACCTAACCTAATACATTTTTTTTTTTGAAACGGAAGTTCTGGTTGGATCTCTATTTTTATTTGAGCTTGTGTGACCTAAGAAGCACTAATAATTCAGGACTCATAAGGGTTTCCAAAATAAAAATCTGATGAATTAGTCACGATCAAAATTTAAGCAGCGAGGGGCGATAAAAATTAGCTAGAACAAGGCGGCCGGTAAGGCGCGCGGCGTCGCGCTCGGTCTGTGAACTCTAGCGATTCGACATTGCGTCGACATTGAGTCGAACTAAATAATGCAGATAGCCGAGGTTAACGACCGACAGCACCCAATATCACAACGCGGACGATCGCAACATTCAAAAGCACCTGCCGAGGTAGCGTGACGCACATTATATAATGCTGGTGCGACCTACCCTAATACCAAGCAAACGTCTTCAACTTGACATACCTACCTACAATTAGCATACTTAAAACGTGCGTGGCACACGAATTTCTGGACCATTTCTTCGGATAAAATTAAGTTAATATTAAAATTGTTCTTTTCTCTATATTATGTTTTTGCCAACGAATAACAAAACCTTCCTTAACCATCGCTTTTTTAGAATAACTGCCAAACTGTAGCCTGCCTAATCTGTTTAGTCGCGGTAATATCAACCCCGTGTTATAATAACGCAAAGATACTTCTGAAATAGGGCCAACTACAAAAAGTTAAAGCTTTACTCATTGCTTTCCATTACCAGCAAAACCTAGACTTTACCGAAGTCTCTATTTTGGATAGGTACCACAAATGAGAGATATGAAAAATGAGTGTTCTTCATATTCCTACTAAACTTGCACAAAACTCAGTTTCTACCTCTACCGACTACCGATTCATGATTACTCGGACTGACTTAACTACTATCTTGATCTAACTAAAGAACAACTAAATATATTAGAGTAGCAAAAAGTTCCTATTTTGGTTTCGGAAGCATGATCACGTGTGTATAGATAGTCTCTCAAATTCGCCTTTGCAGGATTCATGTAGAAAGAAGTCTGTTATCCAATAATGTCATCCTTTTCACAAAGTTCCCTCAGTAAAAGACTAGCATGACATTAAGAACTGTTTATCTGTCATACTGGATTCGCCTATGACACGCGGATAACTAAGACAAAGTTCACGACACACACACAAAATAAAATCCTCTATCTAGGTACGCCTTGAGAACTTGAACCGACATACCTACCTACTGCTAAACCCAACCCACTCATAGCCGGGTAAAAATGAGGGAGAATCAAAGATGCCGCACAATTAATAAAATCGGATGTGATTCGAAGGCGGTTGATTCACGCAGACTGGGTAAGAGGGGGACGGGGAGGGCGGCTCACCGGGTGACATTGCGCGGTCGTCGACACCGCGCCCGACCTACGCCACGAGTCGCGACTCGCGACGCGTGTGCCTCGTTAAGCTACGACGCACTCCCCTAAAAACCCCTAGATCCTAGATAATAAGGAATTAGTTTATTATTGTTTCCAAGCGGAGACCAAGACAACTGTGGTTCAGTACTCCTGTAACGCTGCGAATAATGACAAGTGGGGGAGTAATGTACAGTAGGCGCCGCAACCCAAAAACAAGGATACCGACGACGACTGATGCTTATCATCCAAGCAGCAACGACCACTCTGTAAAGAGTGACCGATTGAGAAGAATTTCCAAACGCAAGATCTATCCGTCGCCTATCTTCAAAGTCTCGAAATACATAATAATAGTCGGTAATGGGATTTAGTACGAATATGATTAAAAGCCAAAAGAGCAAGAAAGAGAGAGATCGTGATTTTTTATAGCATGTTGAAAACAAAGAGCTGAATTCAACAATTCTGTTTATGTTTAAAAGGATTTCTTGTTAGATTAGGGTCCTATTGATGCTTGTACCTACCTATGTTGAAGATCTTATGATCACATATGGAAGATGGAACTTTTCAGCGGATAAGAGTAAATCTCTGGCTATGAGTTTAATACTTTAGTAAAAATCTAGACTTTTAACCATAGAGCCAGCTTAATTTTTCTTTTTGCTTTAGGGAAACTTTAACGGCATGCAACTGGGCCCTATAGCCTAATCCAAATTAAAATTTCAGCAACAGAACCCAGCCTTAGATAAAAGAAACTCTACTTTCACGTTATGAAAACAGAGATGAGATTAACAAAAGATGAATAAATTTTAATTAACATCATAAAAAACTACATAATTCACAAATTACAAAAAGACAAAGTCCTACAGTTCAATGCTACCAGGTACGAATTAACATTGGTTTGGTCCCTTTTTTGTGAAACATAAATGGCAAAATCTGTTGATTTTAAATATAATTGCACTAACATAATTTCCACATGCAGATTTCAGATAAATAATACTTAGCATAAATTTTTATCAGCCGTGGGTGGTTTAAAGCGACACAAGATTGCGTCGTGTGGTGATCCTTACAAGAGACCTGTCTAGCAATCATCATACATCGGATGAGATGATGACAATGACGAATATAACATCCAAGACCCAGCAACATTATTATTGAGAACTGGCTTTTGCCCACAAATACATAATAAATATAAAAAATAAGTCCATATAGTGTAAAATTACATTTCACCGGATACCTTAACCTGCAAACTTTAAGATAAGTAAGTCATTGATTGGTTCCTGTACATTTTATAAAACTAGATAGAAAAATTATCTGGAGTAGATTTGGTTAATAGAAAAAGAATTCTTGTGGTTTGGGTTTCATCTTAAGTGGTAGGTAGGAGGCCAAAAACATTCTTACATATAACAATTGGAGATTTTCATCATTTAAATTCAGTGCATACGATAGTTGAATATAAGAGGCCTGCTCATTTAACGTTGTAGATCTTGAAAGAGTTCTATTTTGCTGACATTGAAATCAAAATCATAACAACGAGAATAACGCTTATCTATGAAACAAGTGTCAAAACTTCAAAGCTGATAAAACCCTTAATTGGATTCTGCAAACTGTATCAAAGAAATATTATGTATATTTTGAATTTAATAATTAGAATACTAGATACCTATTTCAATACTCATTAATTCCACTTACATAACATTCCGATGTGATTAAATCCGTTTTTACTAGATGAGTTGAAAACTTCCACGCAGCTTCTATCGTACACATTTTAAAGGTTACTATTCACGCTGACCTTAATCTGTGCTACAGTGCCATGCACTTCTACCTTTATGGATACGCTAAATAAGGTACTTCTTATGTGGTGGACTTAAAAAATTCATGTATTCTGGTATAAGTTTACGCACAAACAGCAAAGGGAAACCGTGCATGATAACTGAGGCGACAGTTACGCACTGTTCACGCATTGCGTACGCTATAAGCACGCTCGCCCCACCAGCGCACGCGCCGCCCCGCTAAATACCACGTGCTCTTCTCCATTCAGATTGGTCCCTTCAACTGCGTATGATCACGCTTGTAGCGAATGAACGCCCTACGACGGTTGTACCTTTATAAATGGCAACGAATAAACGTGGCACAACAAATTTTCCTGAAGCCCCGCCAAGTCTTTCCTTCACGTTGGTTGGTTGAACGTTTATCGGAAACTCAGTTGTAAATTAACTAGAGATGTTATATAAGTGAGGTTTAATAAATACTTTTAAGGTTTGCTTATATATCTTGAGGATAATGTAACTCAATATAAATGTATTGTTGAAATATGGTTTTCGCAGTGCACCGCTTATTTTTATTTCATTCATTATTTATACCCACCTAATATTCAAGATTAACGAGTCAACCTAAAGCTTGAACTAGCATTTAGTCTCCTTCTATGAATCGATTTTAGATTTAATAGCCCGTAGCGTTTTGTAAACCACCGAAGGCCAACGTGCACATATGTAGAGTAGGTAGGATACTCTACCACTTAATAATTCTAAGCCAATTTACAATAACTATATTATTATCTACGACATCAAGTTATGAATAGATAACTATTTATAGATTATAAACATATTTTGCCAGTAAACTATAAAGAATTAATAAATTATTGGGCCTTTTTCGGAAATTTATTAAATTCGAACTTACGTATCATTAAACAAATACTTATTAGGCGATTACGGAGGTAAGTATAACGAAAATAGGTACAGCTATTTAAATGTATAAAAAATCTGTCAGAATCTTATTTCTAATCTGTCAGATTTTAATTTGATTAATGGAGAGTAGCAGATATAGCGCAGAGGGAAGTGCTTGTGCAGAAATATTACATCAATTTTAGTTTAATACTTTGTAAATAGTTTTTAGGGTACAGTACCTAAGGCTGGCATACGTCCTAACGTAAAAGCCTTCTAATAAAAGATTAAAAAAATATATATGACGTAGGTACCTAGCTGCCTTTACGAGTCTTCTCTATCAACCTGCAACGGAAGGCTTTAAGTCGAGCACAGGCAGTGAATTTGGCTTCAGTTGTTTCTGTTACATTCTACTAGAATCATTTGTAAGTTAGGTTACGATGGGTCTGGCGTAACTGAGTCCTCAGTTACGCCATGTCCATGTTAAACTGGGGTGTACCTAATAAAGACGACTAACGAAAAGGGGAGGGGGTGATTAGTAACGCAAGGGACCCTAGTTTTTGCCGCGAGGTTCCTGATCAATAGAAGGTTAAGAACCACTGATGTATAAGTTGTGTTAGGGCAGGCACGCAGCGGCGTCGGCGCGCCGGGCCGCCAGTCTCGCTACGCTTTTTTGGCTATGTAGGGTTGCTGATTACTTAGTACTTATTTATGAGACAATTATTTACTATGAACTAGGTTATCTTTTGCTATTAAAGATATGGATAAAAGCTATTAAAGTAAAGCAAAATCACATCTCTTTTATATCTCCAATACATATGTAGGTACGTAAACTTATTGACAGACAACGCATAACCTCTTGTGGACCTAAAAGATTCGAAATTTAGACTAAAAATCCTTTCTATTTCTTAATTCCACCCTTAAAGGGGTGAAAATGTGTGATATATAGTTTGTTGTCGGGGAAAAAAAAATTTTTTTCTAAATCAAACCGGACAAAGTCGTTGGCTTAGTGCCCTGTATATCTGTTGGAAAACTTTTCTCTGATATACTTTATTTAAGTAAGCATAGATAATGGATTAGTTTGGGGGAAGCATCCCGTTTATTGAATTTCACGCGTTCAAACTATTTTATAAAATAATAATTTTCATAATAAATAAAGTGGACCATGAAACAACGTCTCATTGTAACATTTGGTTCAGGCAATTTTTATTAATGCGGCGTATTCAGGCATTACTTTTGTATAAAAAAATATTAGTTAACCTGAATTTTAGAATTATGTAAATTATTGTCTTCAAGATGGCCAATTGTCCATACTTTAAACAGCCCAGCCCTATGTCAAAATAATTGTGTGGGAGAGACCATTCGTGGAATAGCTCTATTAAAAATGTGTGCGTGAGATTTGTGTACACGAGTGTGGTTGTGTGCGCCGCCGGTTCATTGTCAAGGCCAACTGCCAAATCTCCCGCTGGAGCCCCTTCCCCCCACCTCTTACTCCCTCTTGTCAATTATACGATTTCAACGAAGCCAGCGAATTGTCGACTGCATATTCCTTAGGCAGTGAAACCTATAAAACTGGTCTAGAGCAAAGCGGCAATACATAGCGTGCAGAAATAGTTTGCATTTTTGCAATCATTGCAATATACATATTTGGTAGTGATGGAAGTCGACACGATAATGGTGTATTTTCAACGTTCCCTATCGCATTCCGATTGTTTTTATGCACTCCTTTGGCCTGCTTTTTTGATGGGTCATAATCATAGCATTTTATACAAAATAATTATCTAGACATATGAAACGTACAAAAACTGGATGGAATACAATCATAGGTGCAAGATTAATGATTTTGAATTAATGTAAAAAATACAATCTGACATACAATTTATAAAGCAATAAAATAATGATGCCCGCGACTTCGTCCGCGTGGTTAAAGGTTTTTTAATTCCCGCAGGAACTCTTTAAATTTTCCGGGTAAAAAGTAGCCTATGTGTTCATCTTGGGTAGGTATGAGCTGAGCAATCGGTTCATTCGTTTTGGCTGAAAAGTAACAAACACACACACACATACAAACTTTGCCGTTCTAATATTAGTGCTATATAATATTTTTTACATCTAACAGTAATTTTACATAGTAGGTAAGTAAATATTGTGCAGAAACGACGCAATGAAGATAATGCAATTAACAGAAAATTAATAAATAAAGTCAACAATGTTGAATATATATAGTAACATAAATAGTACATAACAAATGATGAAAGAGATCAAATGTCACACATTTCAAATAAAGATGCAATGGAATTTACAGTTAAAGAAATGTTAAGTTTGATTTTCTAAATCCCTATTTTATCCCTTAAGGGTTGAATTTTCAAAAATTCTTTCTTAGCGAATGCCTACGTCACAGTAGGCTATCTGTAGGTTTGCCAAATAACTTGGTCCGTTCAGTGGTTTGAACTGCGCGTTGATAGATAAGTCAGTCAGTTAATCAGTCAGTCACCTTTTCCTTTTATATATATACTACTTTTTATAGATTTAGATACACAAGGGACTAAGGATAAATAAATCTTCAGCATATTCTAAAACATAGTTAATCGCGGAAGTTTATTATATTCAGTTAATTATATTCCATTCATATCAATATGTAATGAACTGTCCGTGACCATAGATTTTTGGCCTTGTGACCTATCTGATACAAATGTATTATCTGAGCGCAGCGCATGCTGAATTCAATAACAATCCTGAACTAAGATTAATCGTAAAATTATGATTAAATAATAACTAATATTAAAAAAGAATCCTGGATGGGATTATGCAAAATCGAAAAGGGCAGTGTTTAAGATCATAAAGAGGCGACAATTAACTAGAACAGAATTTTCAAAACTGATAGATCTAAAAGAAGATCTACATCTAGATATCATCTTTTTTCTTATGTAACTTTGAGAAAAGGAGAGGTTTAAGTTGTATAGTAATCGAATAATCACTACCTACCTACTAAAAACTGATATTCGTAGACGTAGGGCTACGAATGTATATGTAACTATTTCTAAAGCTACGACTTCGTTTTTGTTTAGGTACCACAAACAAACCAATACCTACGGTAAATAACTTGACCGTAATTTGAAATAAGCAATACATGTTACTAAATTACTAATGAAATAGCGCAAAAGTAAATAATTTACAATAGAGGTCCAAAAGATGCCTTTATACATAAAGAATAAATCTTTCGAAATTGTTACTGTAAAAGCCCGTATATTGTAAAATCCTAGGTTTTATTCGTAGGTCTTAGAATTCCCCAACATGAGCTATAAAATAAGGATTTTTATAAACTGGGATGATTTGCAGACCTTTACCATAAGAATTTGGCACAAACTAGGTTTTACTAAAAATTTTATTTCACAAAAGAAAATATTAAATTTAAAAAATCAAAAACCCGACTGCGTAAATGAAAACTGAAAAGGAAAAAACAAGACCAGTAGGTAATCTAGAATTCTGTTAAATAATATTGACTTAAACAGTCGGGAACCATTAAAAATCTAGATCGGTTTTTCTACTTTTATATTATATCGATATCTCCGTGACTTCTTAACCGATTTGCGTAAAATTTTTTTAATCGATACAAAATCTTTGCGACATGCTCCCATAAAAACTTCGGGTTCCAACCCCTCAATCCTGATGCTGCATGGGTACTGCCCCCCTAAACTTTAGGAGCTGTCTATTATGAATAGTTACTGTAGGTTCCAAATAAAGACTACATCGTTGAATTCAAGACCCAACTCCTCAATCCTGATGCTGCAGAGGTTCTATCCACCTAAACGGAGGGGATTCAGGAACTTTCTGAATTGAAGAAGCGACGAAGTCGCGGGTGTCCGCTGGTGTATAATAAATATGAGGCTGACTATAGTTATTTAAGCTATTGCTCAGAGGCGAAACGGGATATTTATGCATTTGACTTTACAGAAGAGATTTCACACGAATAGCCGCCATGCTACGAGGCAGAGCGCTTAGTGTGGCGGGTCCCTTATGTCGATTCAAAATTTTTCTGGATAGTGACGGTAAATGTGGCAAGTTTTTATGAAATTTTATGTATAACATCAAATATACACATTCATATATTAATGCAGTTTTTCGAACGAAAGATAAATATACAGTCAAGGCCGATTCATTATCGTATGAATTGTGTATACAAGATTAGAAAGATAAACAAAATGCACCTAATAAACTATAACAAGTTTGATCTTTTATCTATGCAGAAGAGCACCTTTTTTAAATCAATGTCTGAGCTGGACTAAGATTAGGCCTAGTCCAATCTAAATGGAATCTCTATGGAAATAGTAAGTCTTTAAATAGATATTGTAGGAATATATGTTCCTACAATATATATTTCTTCGATACTGCATCTCGTTGTCATAGTTTTCAGCCACCAGTGTTTTTAAAGAGCCGGCGATCATTAACAATCCTCTATCAATGGATCCCTTATCGCCATATTATACCTACACATCATTCGTAGCGTTTAAGTATCTTTGGTTTGGGCTTGGATTTCCCTAAAATTTAGGGAAAGTCTGTGAAAACATGCATAATTTCCAATTAGTTGGAGCTAATGGAATCTAGCTAGAGACTTTTGCTTTCGTTGTGAGAATATTGGCTTTGCTTACAAGTTACATTGCATTGCGACATAGTGACCAGTGATTAAATTACAATGACGTAATGATCGTTAGAAGATGAAATGTATCTAACTCAGATTCTTCGAAACGTAGGTTTCCCAAAATTATATAGTTGTACCAACACCATTCTATTAAACATGTAGGTATAAAGATTTTTATGAAAAGTAAGTATTTCATCAAAAACTTCTCATAGTCGTTGACGTTCGACAAAAATCGAATGCTCATTATAATGTGGCCTTGAATGCATACATATGCATGTATACTCGACAATTCAAGTATAATTCGTAAACAAGTTGAACGACTGTTAGAACAAAGAAAAATGAGACAGGGAATTATAACGAGTAGGTACCCAGTACCTAATAATAATATGAATACATCCTTGAGAAGTCTAAACTCAATCGAGTCGCATGAAATAGGTGCGGCAAAAAAACCGTTATATAGGCTTAGCGCTAGACTCAGACATGGCTGGCGGACGATCGATCACGGCGCGTTGGGGCAGGTCCAGTCCGCGCTTCGCGTTTTGCACGTGTAGCACCGGTGTTTGAGAAAATAGCGGTTGTATTCTCTACTTACACCAATCGTGCCAAGTTAAGAAAAGAAAACTGCCTACAACATTCAGAACCTCATACAGGATTAATTAAATTATACTCATTTCTTTCCCATTACACTGCAATGTAAAAAAACGAAAGCGTTGTAAAAGAATACTGAACAGGCCCAGAGAATAGATCTTTTCAAAGGACTTCCGCGCCGATGTTGCGAGGCAGAATAGCGATCAGGGTCTGAAGGTAATTTTTGGACAAACGAACCGGCCAATTGTTAACCACTTGCGAATACTTATTCATTGCAATACGCAACTTCAGATAAGAAATTATTAGTGTACCTATTATGAAATATTTTATTCACTCATACACATAAATAATACCAATTGAATTGATTATTTATTTATTATTATACTGAGTACCATACTATGAAATAGTGATATTTTGGAATTTCATATTTTAGTACTAATACAAGTTTTTACAGGATTTTTAAATTGATTTACATTAAATAACGATTGCGGTGTGAAATATTAGTAGATAACAGATTTGCTGAATGTTAGTTGATAAAGTGTTAGGATAGGTCATGGTCTTTCAAAGATAATTGAGTAATGAGCGTACTTTTATGCCTAGTTTCAAAATCTAATTGAAAGTCTACGCACCATTTCCATATCCATCTCCATCGTCCAGTCCATGTCGGCTTAGTGTATCAAGTTAGCTGATATTTGGGTGGTCTCACGTTAGAGTACTGCGCGTCGCGACGTTCGACACACGAGTGCAGCGTCCGGCGTCGGCTGTAGTGTCGTATGTTGCACCGAAAATTCGTTCCCGCGTGCCTCCCCCCGCACCCGTCACCTCTTCTCGCAAATTTTTCGAATCGCACAACGCCATCTATGGACGATCAGGGGCCCCCTCCCCCTTAGCGTGGCCTTGAACTTGACTACACATCGCGAGCGACCCAGTTTTGCGGCGAGTCCCCGCCCCCGCGCGCACTCGCGCACTGTCACGGCCGCGTCAGCTGAATGGAACCGAGTGCAACATAAAGAATATTTTCGCGCAACTCCCGCTGCAACTCTCGTTTTCATTGTATAATATTACATCACGCACTTGCGCGCGAATTTACAACGCCTGATTAACATTCCGAGTATAACCATCGCTACCTTTAAATGTTTACAACGATGCTGACTTTGATACAAAATATGTACAGTCCATACGATAAACGTACACGAAATATGTACCAATACAAAATTTTCTCTCTAGGATTTCTTTGATATAAAATTAAAATTATTGTGATAAAAAATAGGTACTTTTCAAAATACCGTTTTCAAAATCCAATACAAAGTAACTCATATGTTGAAGGCAGACGAGCGTCGCATGCGTCGGTTTCGTAGTTTCTTTTTTAACCGACGAAAAAAGGAGGTTCTCAATTCGTCGCGTATATATTTTTTTATTTTAAGCTTTTACCATAGAAGTTCAACAAGTTGTCGGTATCGGGGTAATACGATAGTTAAGTGGATACCGTAACGTTATCATCATAATTGAAGAGTTGGGAGTGGGCACTAAGTTTAATATTGAAGTATAAACCGACTCGGTACTTGTAAATTCAATTCACATTCAACAACTCCTAAATGCCCACGGCTCCTAAACAATGAAGTACCTACCTTGCTTAAGGGTTGAGGAGTTGGGACTTGGGAGTGTACCTAATGTGAATTTCAATACATAATCGTAAATTCTTATATTCCCACAGTTTAGGTGTGCAGTTCCCTGGAGCGTCAGGATTGAGAATTTGGAACCAGAATTATTTAAGGGCTCTTCCAAGATCTGTGTTTCCTAACACGTACAATTTGGGTATCTTTAAAACAAGAGTGAATAGGCATCTTCTAGGCAAACGCGTTACACCTTAGACCACACATTCCATCAGGTGTGATAGTGGTCAAACGTCTGTCTATAATGTATAAAAAAACCATCTACCAAGCTTTTAAGAAAGCAAGGAATTTAAAATCTTAGAAGATAATTAATTTCTTTTTGAAAGCTTGTTAAAAAGTAGCTTTGTATAATTCTCTACCTGCCTCACCATCCATTAGATGTGGAAGTCCAATGTTCTGTCCAATGATTTCTGAATAAGGTTTTCTTCTGAATCAGTATTATAAACGTTAATTTCCATCAACAATGTACTTGCGTCGGATATATCACTTACATGATACGTGTTTTACATCGTTTTACAACGCCGCTTCGTGATCGTGAGTACATGATTATCGAAAAGTGCATTTTTAACATACGTGCATGCATTTTTATTTTACGTTACTGCATTTTTATTGATGTGTAAGTCTATAGCTTTTTTATGGAATTTTGAAGATTGTATATACGTATATACCTATTAGTTACTCAACATTTTAAAAGTAGTCAGTTAAAACTGGAATTTTCTAAACATGTACTTAATTACGCGTAATTTGTGATAGCTTCACATTTTTTCTGTCGATTGAAGTAGACACTAGGAAATACAAAATGTAGGGCAACCTGTGAATCTTATGATATTTTTATATCTTTAAATATAGAAATTAAATCTTGTAGGGGTAATAAGTCATTTTATATCCATGGGACGCCATTTTATGAAGTTACGGTTGTTAGGGTTCTCGTTAGTTAATATATTTGAACCGTAGTTTAGTCGGCCAAAAGTAGGTCAGTAACTTTTCATTATTTATTAAATTCGGTATACTTTTATTTTTGCTTAAACTCTTTTAGTATTTCCTTTTCGCCTATAAATAAAGGAGATTAAATCTATACAAATAAATAAAATTGAAGTGTCCGTTTGTCAAATGGTGTAGAATAATTACTTTTTATAAAAAAAATTAACCGACGATAGAAGCAACGAAAAAGGAAAAAATAAAGAATAAATCTTTTAAGTCTTGCTAAGCTCCTGAACTAATGTAACTAATTGTGAGTCGGCGACATACTTTTTTAGAAGACAGAGTTCAAACTCCCCTACAAAGTATTACGTTAGTAGATTTAAGTGAATCCTTTTTTTAATCGATACAAAAACTTTGCGAGATGGTCCCATAAATCCTTCGGGTTCTGACTCCTCAATCCTGATGCTGCAGGTTACTACCCCCTAAACTGTGAGGATTTATAAACTGTCGATTATTATGCTTAGTTATTGTAGGCACCAATTAAAGATTACATTGTTGAATTCCAGGGCCCAACTCCTCAATCCTGATGCTGCAGGGATTATGCCCACCTAAACTGTGGGGATTTAGGAACTGTCGATTGTGAATTGAAGAAGCGGACGAAGTCGCGGACTTCCGCTTATTGTAGGTACCAATTAATGACTACATTGTTGAATTCCATTAATACTGATGCTGCAGGGGTTCTGCCCACCTAACTTTGGGGATTTTAGGAACTGTCGATTGTGAATTGAAGAAAGTCGCGGGCTTTCGCTAGTTTAAAATAATTTTTACCTTCATGATTTTTGCAAGGATATAGAGAGAACTTGGAGAGGACATAGGCTACCTTTTATCCTTGAAAAACACAGGGTCCCCGCGGAACCTACTTTACGCGGACAAAGTATCTTATTAACAGAAGACTACTGAAACTACTATGTAAGGACAGAAGAAATCCACACAGAATAATTCTGGGAACAATTTTTTTTTCTGACTTCTTTTACTGCATATGGGCCCTATTGGCAGCGTTACGTGGGAAATTGAGCTAATGCAGAAATTCTGCCAGATGGGGTTAATCAAGGTGCTTGCTTTGAAGCTCAGATCGTGATTTAGGATGTGATTGAGGCGCATGAGTAGTTTGGAGTTGACTAATCCATTGCCCTCCGAGGTTGTGATAGGAATCCACGTCTGAGTGATGTCAGAAATCGGGGGTTGTAGATGTGTATTGCCTTAGTCCTGGCTTACATAAGGAAATATTAGGGACGGGACATAATATATAAAAATTTCTAAATTTCTGTGGTGATTTTCGATTAGATTTGTCCCTAACCTAATTTGTTACGATAATGGATAGAGACTATTAGTTTTAATGTATATTGCAAATTTTAACAATGACTGTATCATAATAGAAATAGAGGCTTTTTTATTTTATTTATTATTTTTTTTATAAATACTTATAATAAAAAGTATAGATAAATGACTTCTTACTCAAAGTGATTAAACTGAAATCAGCTTTAAACTCTCAGTTGCATTCTTACATAATATAGTAACAATAAACACATTAATTCAATTAGTTATATTGGTGTTGAAAAGTGATTTTCCTTATTGATATTTATGAATAGCCTTATTGAATTCTTATAATAAACCTACTTACCTCAGCCCAATGTCAACAATTTATGACTAGGAATTGTTGCACAGATGATATTGTCATTTTCTTCCTTCCAAGGAATATTCAAAATGTTCATTATTTGTAGAATGTTCACACAATCAAGATGCACCTGAAATATAAAAATATTTATGTGATTATTATTTTAAAACTATTTACTTAAAAAATAAATTAATAAATGTTTTCTAATATCACAGTCTGCATTAATTAAATGTTTCTCAAATTGCTAAATTTTTATGAATTTTTTATGAGAAATAAAAAAATAATAGATCTCCATGACATTAGACAGAATCATTTTTGTAGTAAGTAACAGAAACATAGACGCCAGAAGTATATATCTATTCATGCGTGTGTGCATATATATCCAGGTATTATGTTAGAGGTAACTTTTTTTACTTAGTTTAGTAGAGTAGAATATGTTTACCACCAAGCACATATCATCAAACTTTCTTTTAGCTGCACGAAGTGCTTTCCAGATTCTTTTTTTATAGGTTCAAAAACAATCCAAACCCACTGATTTGTTTTTGTAAGGTTTTAATAATTGAGTATTATAGACAATTTAATTAGGATTCTTTTTCTAAGCACAGCTTAACTTTAGTTCTGGCTCTTTCTCATACTAAACGGTAGGATACCTTGTCAGGGTTATTTAACTTATTATGTAAACAAAATTGTTATAACATAATATATATAAAAAACAACTTACTGTAATAATCTTGGTTGAAATAAGTAGATAACATTGAAGACAACACAAATATTCCTGATTGTTCAATTAATTTTAAGGAAAATAATTTTTATCATCTGTCAAATTCATTCAAATGATTCGAGAATTTACTATTTATATCTTAGAATTACGGAGTCTTTTGATAACATAAACAATTTTTACAAAAAAGTACTTTACACTCACATGTATTAAGTGAAATAACTTTGAGAAATTACCTAGAATTTAGTTTGAAAACTTGTTTTTCATAACTTCATAACAAACAAGGTTAGTAAATTGACATATTGACATTTGTTCCCACAGACCATATACCACATACAAGTCTAGCCATGAAGCGATTATATACTCAGTGGTAGCCACAGACAAACAATGCGTAGTTCACAAACATAAAGTACCTAATCAACTATAATCTATAAAGTTTTAAGGAATATAAAGTGGGGAATTCGGAATTGCAAGTTTTTGACTAAAATTAATCTGCTGGCCGTTTAAATTGTGGGTACCTCATACCACAGGGTAATACTAATTCTTCATCTCTTTCGGTTAAACGTGATAATTTCTATTACATGCATGATCTATGCGCTGCAAGGGCAGGACCTCTTATATGTTTGTGGGCAGGACCACAGACCAGAAAAGATAGGCAGGACATTGACATTTCCGGTTTCTCTGTGGTTTCTCCAATTTCTCTTTTTTCGGGCCAACCGGGCCAACTCATCGGTCTTTTTTGACACAGAATTATGTTGTTTTGTCATCGAAAAAGTTATGAATTGTGATACTATTTATTGAACAATATAAGACAATAACAGTTTCGACATGGAGGTTTATTATCTCGTATTATTTTTGAGTATTTTACGGCACGGATGCGACGCGCTAACGTGGAGTCTTGCGCCGAATACACAGAAGTGTTTGAAAGAAGAATTACATGCTAATGTGCTCGTCGCGGGAGAATATGCAGTAACAGAAGTGGGCGGACAAAGAATCGACTATATTGTGAGTTTTCATAACATGGTGTATAATTAAATATTATTTTACATCAAAATCTATAGGAATATATGTTTAGGTATATGTATGACTGTTTCAGTTATACTGTATCATTTATCTTGCTCATAAAAGTTCTTTCCGTGGAATTAATTCCAAAGGAATATATAGAGTCTGATAATGAAGACTATTTCTTATTCATGTGTAGATTCTTTGATCTTCTTGATCTTGATGTATTCATGATCTTTTCCGGAGAACAGCAAGCTGTAACTGATATTGTTATGATGTGAGTTATGCTGTGTGTTATGTGTGTGTGCTGTGTGTGTGTGATCTCTTGTATTGCAATATAATAGGCGATGTCAGTTAAATACCTGTGTCCACATGAGAATGGGTTGACCTTTTTTAAAGTTTCATACCTAAATCACTGCAAACATATACAAATAGTTTGTGTAGTGTTGTACATTACTACATAGCATACTTTTTAACTTAGATACCCAAAGATTTATAGGATTTTTAGAAAACTTTTTACTCATCTATTGTATTATTAATTATACCAATTGATAACTTAATACTCATGGACAAAGTTGCTAGTTCTTATAAGAAGCACTAAAACTGGCAACATTTGATACTAGAGATAGAAAAGTTACTAAAGCATTATCTCAGTTAACAAATAATATCTCATAGTATCGTCTACAGGCCATATATATATTTCATTAAATTTATTGTTGACAGGTGCGTGATTCAAAGGGGCACATCCTGGCCACCAAAGAACATGTCACAAAAGGAAAGTTCACATTCGTCACCGAGACATATGACACATTCGAAGTTTGTTTCATATCAAAAGTACCTCCAGGCAAGTAAAATATAAATAACTGCAGTAAATTTCTCTGTATAAAATCTTTCCAAGAGAAACCAATGTTTGCTTATGGTATTGGATATATATTTTTACAAAGTGATGTTTGTACTCATTAAGATTCTTTGATTTCCCTATATTTTTAACTCCCTCTATAACGAAAAATAAATGGTCACTGAATATTCAAATAAGTGTCTCAAATGAACGTTAATTGGAAGAAAAAAATACTGTCTTAAAAATATGAATTTCATATTAAAAATCTGTATTTTCAGAACACAGAGGTGTAGCACAAGATGTAACTTTAGACATCAAAGTAGGCATTGAAGCAAAGAACTATGAGGGAGTAAGTACATTCTTTTTATATATACAATTTTAACGTAGAAAGTATAACTTAGCATTATGTATTTTATATATTATGTAGTATGCACCAAGGTATGAGTGCTGGTGATGTACAAAGCATGTTAAGACTTTAATTAGTTCATTACATTGGAAATCTGGAAGTAATCAAAGGGTAAGGACCTACAACCCCTCAAATGTTGCTGACATTCTTTACCTTTTCGCATACTATAAAAAGTCTACACCACCAAACAAGTTCAGCGGAAATTAGTGGAGCAGTACTTCTTAAATATATAAATATATTTAATTAGATTTCTATACTCATACATGTTTTATTTATATTTTATCGGTGAATCTACTATGACAATCTGCATCTTCTAGAAATGGGTAATTTGTGTGGCATTCAAATGGTTTTCCTTGATATTACTAAAAATAGTGTAACACTTGGAAAGTGCTTGCCACTAACTATATTATTTTGTTTTATACATAGTACATTAACCAATTTTATTATTATACATAGTCAGAAGATATGATTTTGCATGACTTATAGTAAAGAACACAGTATTTGTTTTTGTTCATTCTGTAAATAATTGTATTTCATAACCTCTTGAAATCAAAGCGATATAATATCATTATGTAATATTTTATAATAGTAAAACTTAATTAATATCACTGTACTAATATTTATCATATAAAAAATCACTTGTATAACACCTACCTGCACATAAGTGTTAACAATAAGCTAGTAGTAGGTATAATATTGTGATTTTCTTCTAAAACAGATTGCTGAAGCTGCAAAATTAAAGCCAATGGAAATGGAGCTTAAGAGGTTAGAAGATTTATCAGAGGCTATAGTGCAGGACTTCACTTCCATGAGGAAAAGAGAAGAAGAGATGAGAGACACTAATGGTGAGCCTGTATTTGATAATATAATTTAGTGAAAGCATCACAATCTACTACTAGTACATACTGTACTAGTATGTATGGTATCTTACACTACCAAAGAGCTCAAGCTTATCCTTGGGTTACATACTCTCCAAAGTACCTGCACGGGTGTCTCTATGTCATTCAACTTTAACTGCCTTTTTTTTTATAGAAAAACTCGAACCCAGGACCTCAGAAACAAGCTAGCCACTTAACAAATTATAACTTATACATTTCGCTCATTTGCGACAAGAGTGACATAATTCAAAATCGACGATGAGAGAATTCTCTCGTTAGAAAGTAATGTTTTGTGGATGCTGCGGTCTCGAAACAACACAGCGGCCAACAAAGCGATAGAGCATTAAGTCACAATCTCTTTCGCTCTTATTTTTTTGTGCTTAGCGTAATGTTGTTTTTATAGCAAAAAGTATAAAAAATTCGAGTTATCTCACCCTTGTTGCAAATGAGCGATTTGTGTAGCGCGCCAAAATGGCGACGTTTATAATGTCTCTATCTGCAAGTCAAAAAAAGTAATAAAAATTCAATTTTTTATCTGATGACTTGGCAACATTTTAAAATAAACAACTTCACGCGATGTCTGTCCATGTTTTAAAATTTTCGCATTTATTTGTTTTTTTGTTGTTGCAGAGTCAACAAACAACAGAGTGCTATTCTTCAGTGTGTTCTCCATGATCTGCCTGCTAGGGCTAGCCACGTGGCAGGTGTTATATCTGCGCAGATACTTCAAAGCCAAAAAACTCATTGAATAACATTTTTTTATTACAGATATAGTCACACTGGGAAAGAGATTATTATATTCCTTCTTCAAACTTCGATAACTGACTAAATAATAATAATTGTACAAAATAACTTTAATTTTATATACTAAGCACAATATGAAAATTTATACTTACATAATTCTGAAAGTTTTTTTTATAATTGTGATTGTTTTGAGTGTTATTTCATGTCAGTCACTGTTGTACGCTTACCGTTAGCATTTATCCATACTTGAAAATGCGAATGACGTCAAACTCGTCAAAATAACTTGAATGACGTCATCAGAGCCCACTATCCTTTATTTATCACAGCCCATGGCATTAATGTTTAAATATTTAAAAAGGTTATTAAGTTGTCATCACAACTAAGTATTTTATATTACCCTAGTGTGATTATATCATATTTTCTTAGATCTCGTGGCAATGTCACGTATTAAATAAAACAAATTTAATTTACTTAACAGATTTATTGTTTAATTATTTTTGTTGTATGTATAATAATAATATGATCGATTTCTTGTCGCGAAGGATGTAAAGAAATGATTTATTAAAAGTCTGTCGTTTCATTTCTTATTAATTTTTCCTAGTTACTTATCAAAAATACAAAAGACCAATTAAAAGGTGCAATTCTAAATCACAGTAGGCATGGTGAATGTAATATGTGCCTATTACATATTATATTCCATTGAATGAAAAAAATTAGGAATAAACAAATCATGCTATTCTTACGCTCACAACATTGACCTACAGTGTTAGGTAGGTACTTGATGACAGTTTCGATGGAACCGAAACCTACGTCACCTGGAGAAAAAAATACTGTTATACTATTCGCTAATCCGGTTAAAATCCGGTCATCGTCAACCGGTAGACCAACACTGCTGGAAATGGTTCTCTTGCCAGGGCTGTCACAGAAAACTATCTTACGCCGCTCGAGTCTAGCGACCCTCAATATAGAGCTCTGGTTCTTCCAACACCCGGGAGAATATGATCACTACGCCTACTATCGGTTTATTTGTAGGGACTCGCATTACCACTTCAGTTTCGCTACTCAAGTTATAGTAACTCTGGTTCTATGAATCTAATTTCTGATCTGATCTGCATGCACGTTTACTCCAAAAGGTGACTCGGAGCTTTCTTATGAGAATTAAAGTTAACGAATAGTGATGAGTAAAAAACGAATTTTTAAGTTTGTACAAATCGGCATCCGTCATCAGTTTGGCTGAGATATCGCTTATGTTTGCGGAGTCCTCTATCATGTTTATTCGATCCTGAACCACCTAAGAACGAATAAATGTTCACGGGTGGCGGCAATCACTTTACATCATATACAAAAAAAAATCGAACTTACCTACACGATAGCGCAAAACTAGGCCAGGCTGATGTGTTTTGTTTCTGCGCATAAAAACGCTATGCTCAGAATGGCCATTTTCGTTAAAATAAAAAAATGTTGGCATATCCATCCTAATTTGCGTAATATATTTATCAAAAGCATAAAATTTTATGGATCATCAATTCATACAATATTATGCTTTTTCGGACTCTTAACGTTTCAGCATATTTTAATATAACCCGACTGAGAGTTGAACTGAAACCTTTCAGTCTCCGAAGCCCATCAATAGGGCTTAACCCGAGTACTTATCCAAAAAGAGCTAAATAAATTATTCTCGTTAATACATTTTGCATTTTATATTAGAAGTAGTATAGGTATAGTATTTCAAAGTAGAAAGTTCATGATACATACAATATATTCAATATGTATATTACAATACTGTGTTAAAAACGGAATGTTTTTTGTTAAATATTATTATTTATAAATCGTAAAATTCACAGAAATACATAAAAATCGAATAAAGAAAATAATTAAAACTTAAGAATAATTTATATAAAAAGAATCATTTACATAGGTATATAATTACAAAATCATTGCACAGTTATATACTACGTACATACACAAATACTTTACTTATTACAATTTTACATATTCAAACAAATAGACCACAAACATAATAAGACAGCCGTTGCTACATGACTTAGGTATCTACTAAAATATAAACGTTCTAGTGATATTGAACTAATAAAGGTATTTCTCATGACTTTAAATTAATGGTTTGTATTAGAATGCCGAAACATAAATTTAGGCTCCTATAAAGCTAAGTATGACACCAGTCGACAACAGCATCTTAAGCACCCTGCATATGCATATTTTATTCTACAATTATATTTTTGAGACGAATTAGAGCTACACATTCAAACATGTCTAAAATTAAAATTGCTGTGAAATCGTTTACAAAACTCATTTGAATGAAAAGACATTCATAGCTTGCGCTCACAAAATTAAATAACTTTGCCTTATATACAATAAAATGTCCCACTCTGTGGTATTATGTACATTTGTGATATATTATTATTTTCCTAATCAAAGCGGTGAATAATCTAATTGAACCGTAAGGTGTTTGACACCCACCTCTCTGAATATCCTCGAGGCTTGTTCGGTGATGTACCGCGGGTCCACCTCTCTGGCGACCTCGAGTTTGATAGCTCCGATATGGATATCACTGCACAGAGTCCAAAAGTGGGGGTCTTGGACCGAATGTACGCCCGCGAGGCCTACCACACGGGTGTATAGATTAGGGAGGGCGCGCTCTAGAGATGTTGGAGTCCGTTGCATAAGAACACCACCAGAGTCCATCACTAGAGGGAACACACTACCCGCTATGAGGAGAGCTATAGCCATCGAGCATATCGGATCTGCTCGCATCCAGCCGAACATCTGCATCAATATAGCGGATATGATCACGCCGACGGAGCCGAGGGTATCTGCGAGCACGTGGAGGAACACTCCGCGCATGATAGCGGAGCCGGCGCCCGTGGGAGCTTCCATGTCGTCGTGCGAGTGTCCGTGCGAGTTGTGGTTGTGCGAGTGGCCGTGGCCGCCGTGCGAGTGCCCATGCCCGCCGTGCCCGTGCCCATGCCCGTGGTGGAATGCGTATATTCCTACTAGGTTTACGAGGAAACCGAGTATTGAAACGACTAGAAGACGTTCATGTTTTACCTGAAATAATACAAAATGTCAATAAAAAACAGTACTTATTTACATCGATGGGTGAATGGTATTTAATCGAAAGATAATAAGTACGATCGTTATGATATTGCATAATATAACGAATAAGTCGCAGTTGCGAATACAGGTTCAAAATATGAAGTTTCAAAGCCTCAAATAATTAAACTCTGAATGAATCTTAGTTATGCAACAATAACGAAAGATCAAATAAGTAACGACTACCGACACAACAATCGCAAATACTTGCTCGGCTGGCAATTACGAGAAAGATTGAGAAATTCATTTTGAAATAGGTATCTGAAGAATAGAAAGTTTCGTCAATGTTGTTAAGATAAGATTTTAATATGTATAATGAAATGATGTTAATAAAAATTAATGTTTGTTTAATAATATTTCCTTTTGTATGCTTATAGTAATTTTCAGTCTCTTTGGTCCAGCGATAGTGGTTATGTTTGACCGCGGATAACGAAGTCCTGGGTTTAATCCTCAGGTAAAGCCAAGAATGTATTGGGTTGTCTATCAAGGAATTCTCAATTCTAAAGTTAGGTGACACCCCCGTCTCGAAGAGTACGTAAAGCTATTGGTCCTGAGCCTGATCTCTCTCCAGTAATGTAGGGTTTCTGTCGCATCTGACTATGAGACTGAGGGTAATAGAGAGCACACCTGTGCACACTCTTGTGTACCATAAATGTCCCGCTCATATGGCTTAGCTTGGGGGATATTATTATTAACTAGGTGATGTCCGCGACTTCATCCGCGCGGATTTAGTTTTTAAAATCCCGCGGGAACTCTATGATTTTCCGGGATAAAAATTAGCCTATATCACTCTCCGGGTTCTCAACTATACCCATGCAAAAAATTACGTTGATCCGTAGCTCTGTTGCAGCGTTATTGAAGGACAAACCAACAATCCAAAAAACAACAAACGAACACACTAAGTTGTTATTATGCTTCAAAATAAAGAACCACTTTCTACAGAACTCTTGTGTATCTTATGTAATGTTTTAAGTATTTTATTATCACTTTTTAGGCATCCTCCTTTCATTTCAAATAAAACCTGTTTAAATTGCTTCAAATAAATTAAATCTTGAGATACCTTATTATCTTATCATAATGTTTTAAAAGAGTGTGGTTTATAAAATCAGATGTCTTCATTATCAGACGCAATTAAATGTACCTAGAAGCAATTATATTATGTCCAATTGTATAGTTTAACATATGTTTTAATCACAAAAAATATGTATATGTATTCAATTTAGTAAGGTAATAGACAGATATCCCAGGCCCTCCAGACCGTACTCATTTACTAATTAACTAAATATGTTTGATTGTGTAGTACTAGTATGTGCACTTTGAAGGTGTACAGGTTGTGCAGCCAGCTAGTTTCCAGATATCAGGTGCTAAAGTTACATAAAAATATTGGTAACTTTTCGTTAAAATCGAACACACTTAATCTAATATATAAAAATGAATCGCTTAATGTGTTGGTAAGCGCATCACGCGTGAACGGCTGGACCGATTTCGCTAATTCTTTTTTTATTGTGTTTGTTATTGTTAGGAGAAGGTTCTTATGAAAGAAAAAATTAAGAAAATTGCGCGGAAAATTAGAAAATTTAAGAAATATTAACCACCATATTAAATTATTTCTAATGTAACCGCTTTTACAATTCAAACTTTTTTGATGTAACCTTATGGCGTTTGACATAACATTGACAGAATGCGTGCTGCCAATTTCGTCAAAGAGGATGTAAAAAACTTAAGACAGGACAACGTCTGTCGGGTCCGCTAGTTAATTATAAAATGAGTAAGGTCTGGCAGGCCTGAGATCTTTGACCATAATGAATTTAAGGAAAACTTTTGCCGTATTTTCTTGGACATTGAAATCATTTTAACTTTATTTCTTTTGCAATAAAAATCAAATGATTATGGTACTGAAACTATAAGCCAGGTGAAACAGCAACCTAATTTTTTTAGAGCTTATAACAAGAAAAAAGTATAAAAACTGTAACCTGTCAAGAAAAATGAAGTGAAATTGATTGACACCCCCTTTATCAGCTCCGTACTTTTGGTGCTAAATTGGAAAATACATGTATAAATAGACTGCTAAAATCAGAACTGTGTCTTTGCCATTAATATTATTTACCTCAGGAGGTTCAATGGCTCGTTCAACAGCTTCTTTCATGATGAAGAAGGAAATGAAAAGCAAGAAGAGTCCATTTACAAAGCCCGCCAGGACCTCTGCTCTGGCGTAGCCGTATGAAAAGCGTTCATTTGCCCTCCACTTGGACACCAGTGATGCAGCAAGACCCGCCACAAGGCCAGTGCAGTCAAAGAACATATGGAATGCATCAGATATTAGACCTGAAACCAAACATATTTCAATAATTTCATCATGCATCCCTTGTTGTAACTTGACAAGTATTCTTACCAACACATTTCAAACAGTTTTTAATCTTGCTTAGACATTGAGGTAATAAATTTTTGTATGAACAATTAAAAAATTGAGTCATTGCCCCAAATATGTTCTTATAATTAATTGATGACTTAATCATCAGATAAAAAAACAACAGTTCTATAGTTTTGACTTCTTGGTTTGGTGAAAAGTAGAATAGCCAGTCGCATGTTTATAAACATTAAATAAATTATTTATTTTATCACTCACCTAAACTATTTGTCCATACTCCATAGAATAGTTCAACAAATGCAAAAGACAAATTTAATATTAGAAAAAGAAATAGATTCTTTGAATTTCTGTCCGAAAATATCAATCTGAGCCAATTTTGGAACTTTTCACGAATGCCGCCGATGGGGCCCCGCGATACTCGCGTATCCTTTTGTATAAGAGGCAGCATTATAACTAGATATATTAACTGCTTCTTTCACGTCATTTCAGGCTTGAAATCACAGAAAACACAATTATACACAAGCACGATTGCATACGTGTAAATACGGCACTTGCGGTTTATAACCTTAAATGAAGATAAGTTTTTAAAAATTTTAGAAAGATATCAAATACGGCTCAGAATTTTTACCATAAAATACATTATTTACAAAGTTCGAGCATCTTTTATTGATGATTTTTAGAAAATTTACAGTCTAAATTAACGTAACCCATTCTTTGCCTTCGTCAATCTGTCAAGCTGAGTCACAGAGTACTTTGTATATATCTGGGTCAAGCTGTCAAGTCAACAATTTAACATAGTATAGGTAGGTATTGTAGTCTTGCAGGGTTACCAACTCCTAAAAAAAATTAGCCCTAACATCAACATGAAATACCCCTAAATAACCCTAAATGCAATATTCAAAAGCCCCAAAAAAACCCCTGTATCTTGTTACCATTCAAGGCTAATGTTTAAATGAGTTTCCCGTTTTATTGAGGTAAATAAAAATAATATAACTTAATTTTAATTACATTATTATAATAATATGTTTACATTATAACTGTAACATTTTTTGGAGATGGAGTAAAAGTAACGCAAGATCCACCATCACGTTTTAAAATGAAAAGGGAATTCGAATATATCGAAAAAGCGTGTTCAACGCTAATGTAATGAAATATTTTCAAAACGCTTTAGCTAAAACGATTTTAAGCATATTATTCCGGAATACCACAGACGTTTTGCTTTATTTACTCGTTTTGGTCAGTCAATTATGTGACGCTTTGAAAATAAAAATAGCCCTAAATTTTTTTGGGCCCTGAAAAAATCCCAATAAGCAAAATTCCGCCCTAAATTTGGGGCTAAAAGCCCTAAGTTGGGAACCCTGTAGTCTTGAAACTATTCAGGATATCAATAGTACGGTTAGTGCGATAGGATATCGATAGATTGCCACATGCCAGTACTATCGATATTATCGATTGTATTGCACATGGCAATACTATCGATAATATATCGATATAGGTAGTAACGTAGTTGTAGTAACTATTGAATTTGGCTTAACTATCAATAGACTATTGTTAGTTTATCGATATAGCACTATCACAGCACAACTAGCAAACATAAGATTTGTCATAAATCGTGCTATGACCACAGACATGTTGTAACTTGTGGAACATAAGTGGAACTCTTGTGGAACTAATATTATGGGGCCCATACACGGTCAAACATGTTTGTCAAACAAACGGAAACGGAGGTGTTTGATTGGGTACGCTGGTGTTTGATGACCTTGATCAAACAGCGCACCCAATCAAACGCCTCCGTTTCCGTTTGTTTGACAAACATATTGTTTGACCGTACCCCCCGGACCCCCTTAGAGGGATGCTGGAAGTACCAAAAAGTAGATACCTATCAATTTATCAACTATCAGTTGGTTGTCCACTAATGCCCTCACTAATTTTAGTTCCTTGAACAGTGCAGACACTACAAATAAAACATAGGGTATTCCTTACGGAATGTTATCTCCAGAATAAAATGTTAAATAAATGGTCGAAGGTGTGTATAAACTATAAAGGCAGCTATATATTATAAACCCAAACCATGTTTATGGTGATCTTTATGGTTTTGCAGTACCTACCTTTTGTTGATTTTTCAGAGCAAACACTTAATGAAATTCTATTGGTTAAATTATGATATCTAAATTATGGAGCCAATCAGATTATAGAACTAATTGAAAAAGTTAGTAAACGAATCTGTGTTTTTGATGATTCATAAGCTTTCAAAACGACACTCGTTTCCGGAAAAGATTAATATTTTATCTATGTACAGTCATTTATATTATTTTTGGTATAAAAATATTATTTTATTAATCGATAACCCACTAACTATACCCAATTTTAGTGTAATTTTTAACTACTATCATTTAAATATAATAACGGTCTAAATTTCTGTATATTTTTTAGGTTTATTACTTCAATTCTAATTTTTCCCTCCAAAATTTTAAAAAATTTCCATCCGGAAATTCGTCTATAGATGCGTTTGTTTCCGAAAAGTGAACGTTTCACGAGTCAACAGCAACGTCTTTCGAGAAGATCTAGGCGCTGTTTGCGACATTTTTCTTTCTTTTATCCGTCATCCAGTGTATATTGTGATGAAATAACACGATAATTAGCGAGTATTTTCGATATTAGTGTTCATAGTCGTAATAAAGTAAGTGCTAGATTGCAATAAAATCAAATATGGGCGACGAAAGCCATCCGAAAACTCTCTACGTCGGTAATTTAGACTCGACTGTGTCAGAAGATTTCCTATGCGCGTTGTTCGGACAAATAGGAGAAGTTAAAGGCTGTAAAATAATTCGTGAGCCAGGCAACGATCCCTATGCGTTCCTGGAGTTCACGAACCACACGGCGGCGGCAACGGCGCTGGCCGCCATGAACAAGCGATCGTTCCTCGACAAGGAAATGAAGGTTAACTGGGCGACGAGTCCTGGCAACCAGCCGAAGACGGATACGAGCAACCACCACCACATATTCGTTGGTGACCTGTCACCGGAAATCGAGACTCACATATTGCGCGAAGCTTTCGCCCCCTTCGGTGAGATTTCGAACTGTCGAATAGTACGTGACCCACAAACGCTCAAATCTAAAGGATACGCCTTCGTCTCGTTCGTTAAGAAAGCTGACGCTGAAGCGGCAATCCAGGCTATGAACGGTCAGTGGCTGGGTTCTCGTTCCATACGTACTAACTGGTCTACACGTAAACCCCCCACTAAAGGGCCCAACGAAGGCGCCCCGAGCAGCAAGCGAGTCAAGCAGCCGACATTTGATGAGGTGTACAACCAGAGCTCGCCAACTAACACAACTGTCTACTGCGGCGGTTTCACTAGCAATATCATTACTGAAGAGTTAATGCAAAGCACATTCTCACAGTTTGGTCAGATACAGGATGTAAGAGTATTCAGGGACAAGGGATATGCTTTTATTAGGTTCACAACGAAAGAGGCGGCTGCCCATGCCATAGAGGCAACACACAATACAGAAATAAGTGGACACACAGTGAAATGTTTCTGGGGGAAAGAGAATGGAGGCACAGAGAACCAGGTTTGTAGTTAAAGAGCAAATTAATTTGGTAAACAATGGTGTTAATTCTGTTAAATGAATTGTGCTGTCCTTTCCAAAATGATCCCTCCAGAAGTGGACAGCATGCTATACCTGTAAAGTTGGTTTATTTTGTTAATTGTGTACAACATAATTAGTACCATTAGCAGTCTTATCATGATAAAAGACAACTTTAATGTCGTTAGATAGTTTTGTATTAGAAATCTGACAAATTGAAGTACAGTTTTAAAATAAATGGCCATTTAACCCTGGCATACACTTTTTGTGTGAAAAATCAATACCAAAGTAAAGTAGATTATAAATCTGTTGCCATTAATTGGGAGATTGTGTAAATCAATGTCTATAAAAACCAAATAAAATTTGTCATGAATATAGTAAATTATAAAGACTGACATAATGTCCTGGTAATGGGCGTAAAGGAAAATACGAGCCACTAAGTTGAATTCTTAGAACTACAAAATTCAATTTTTTGTTTTCTAAAATGATAGTCATATTATTTTTTGGAATGTTGGTATTGTTCCCATTTAGTAAAATAATCAGATTTTATAATGTTTTAGTGATAGAATTTGATTCATGTCACCCATCGCTTTAAGCTTTACATTGCAAATTTTGATATTTGTAGTTTTTAATAAGAATATTTAAATTGAAGGGTAAAGAGAATGGGAAAGATTGACCGTTGAGTTTTTAGTGTTTCAACTTGTTTGGAACAAAATTCCTAATGTGAAAATTTAAAAGCACTTTAAAAATGTTTCATTCAATTTGACGTTTGTTTCTAGTCATGTTTGTAATAAGACCTGTGGACAAACACTAGGAAGCTGGGAATCATGTTTATTTTAAGAAATATATATTAGACAAGTAAAAAGACATTACAACATGGGGTTATGGGGTCAAGGGGCGGACCAATAAATTCCTGAAAAGCCGTCAATGCATTGGTGTTGCCACTGGTGCCACAAATGTTCACAGACAGCGGTAATCACTTAACATCAGGTGACCTGCTCATTATTCATATAAAAAAGACAAGTGTTTAATGTAGTTTAATTAATTTTACAGAGTCCGAATAACCCACCTGCAGCTCCCACATCAATGGGAGGAGGAGCACAAACACAGTACCCCTACGGATACCAACAAGGAATGGGATATTGGTATGCTCAGGTAAATATTTCCATGAAATACAATTGAAACAGGTAATGACATATGTCCCTCATCAAAAGCATTTATTTATTAATCTTTAGGGTTCCATATCCAAAGGCAGTGGCGTGCACAGGATGTACTACAGGGTAGGCAGATGATACGAAATGGGAAAAATCTTCAGTGGGAATTATAAAAAACTTAAGTGTAGGCATTGTACAAATTATAAAAAGCCTACCCTTAAGTTTTTATAACTCGTACTGGCGATTTTCTCCATTTTATATCATATACCCGCGTAATGCCTACCCTCTGTGCATGCCACTGCCCGAAGGGTAGCCAACGTGAGCCTATTACTAAGCCTCTGCTGTCCATCCGTCAGTTTGTCTGTCAGCGGGTTGTATTTCATGATCTGTATTAGAGTTATTAAAGATTCCGACGATTTGAGAACCTCCCCCTTTTTTGGTAGTCGGTTAAAAAATTTCTCACTTAAATAAGAGTAATTACTAAGATTAATTACAATAAAAAAGGCTCATAAGCATTAAGCGCTGGAAGACAGCTGTGTGTTTAAATGATGATGATGTTTATAAACATGTTAGTAAACATATAAATCAGGTGTTTGCACATGCAGTACTCATGCTGACAACTCAAGTTTTCATCTTCTATATATATAAAATTCAAAGTCCTGACTGACTGACTGACTGAGATATCAACGCACAGCCTAAACTACTGAAGTTAGAAACTTGAAATTTTTACAGTTGGTTCCTTTTATGACGTAGGCGCACACTAAGAAAGGATTATTGGAAATTCCACCCCTAAGGGGTTTAAATAGGGGATGGAAGTTTATATGAAACTCCGTCATTTTTCAAGCTGTTTCTATGAAAGTTGGTATTTGAGCTTTCAGTTAAAAATAAAAAAGTACGTATGTCACAGTTTTTGAAAATTCCACCCCAAAATCTAATTCCACGCGGACGAAGTCGCGGGGGCAAAAGCTAGTTTCTTGATAAATTAGTGTAGAGAAGTGGCCTGCGAGTTGTGCTTTTTAGAGTTTCTAATCCAAATGGTGCCAACAGGACCCTATTACTAAGCCACCGCTGTCAGTCTGTCTGTCAGCAGGCTATATTTTATTAACCACTAGTGGCCCGCTCCTGCTTCGCACGGGTATAAAATATATAGCCTATGTCATTCACTGTTAATGGATGTTATTATACATATAAACCTTCCTCTTCAATCACTCTATCTATTGAAAAAAACCGCATCAATATCTGTTGCGTAGTTTTAAAGATTTAAGCATACATAGGGACAGAGAAAGCAACTTTGTTTTATACTGTGTAGTGATGATGGGTAGATATGTACTTGAAATTTGCCGACACTTAGCCAGTTTTTTTATTTAATGTAAATAATAAAAGTAGATATATGCCTGATCTAAATCCATAATTTTAGGGCCTGTACCTATTTATGATACTTTCCACAAAGCGTGTGTTTACCAAACCTTTTTCACAATAGCTAATACAGATAAATAGATGATACAGATTCGTAGTAGGGTTGTACGCATGTAGGTATGAGACGTGACCAATCAGTATAATTTTTATCGTGTATGACGTCATAATACTATATTGAATTCCCGTTTACATTTGCGGTCATAATAGAGACCTTAACATAGGTATAGTACATTTATCTCACGAAGTTACGGGCGCTCTACTTGTCGTGTACATGCACATTGCACATTGCGTAAGTGTGTGTGTTGCGTCTGTCAGGAGCTTAGGTGGGAGCGATCAGGCACGAGCAAGCTCTCGCTCACACTTATACAGATACGACACACACACAACCATGAGCCACGCGCCGTCGCGAATTTCAAGAACTATAACATGTAATTAATTGGGCTTAATAGCAAAATTAATTATGTAAACTATTTCGTCATGTTAAAGTAGGTAGTCTAGAACCAGTCATGGAGAAATTTTTTGCATAGCTAATTTTCTTTGTGAATAGCGTTACGAAATAAGTTGTAAGCTAAAAGAAAGTTGTAACTATGTGCATTTAACATGGAATACACAACTTTTGGCGTGCAGAAAGTTTTAGTTTTATCCCCTTGTGTGTCCCCTTGTGTTGTGTTGTGGCTTTAAGAGGGATGGTTGATTGTACATTATTAAATGAACTTTCGATTAATTGTTAAATCGTTTCTTAAATGCCACAATTGGAACCAGAAGAAAATTGTATTAGAAAACTAATCAAGTACTAACTCGGTTTCTCTTAGTTGGTGATCCTTACTAATATAAATGCGAAAGTGTGTTTGTTTGTTGGTTTGTCCGTCAATCACGTCGCAACGGAGTAACGGATCGACTTGATTGTTTGTATGGGTATAGTTGAGGACCTGGAGAGTGACATAGGCTATTTTTTAGCCCGGTAAATCAAAAAGTTCCCGCGGGATATTAAAAACTTAGTCTACGCGAAGGAAGTCGCGGGCGTCAGCTAGTTGTAAATAAATTAAACAAGCCTTTTCCTTAAGGAACCAGAAGAACATTGTAAAACATAGGATACATACATCTTGTACAATTACTATAATCCTATTCTATTATTATTTCCTATTGTGGTATTATAAATGCGAAAGTTTGAATGTATGGATGTTTGTTACTCAATCACGCTGCAACGTCTGAACCGATTTGGCTGAAACTTGGCACAGAGATACATTATAGACTGGAATGCGGAAATCAAAAAAACCTCAATCCACGCGAACGAAGTCGCGGGCTTCATGATCTTAACATGTGTTGGATTATGTACCTATGTATGCATTTTTGAAGCTTCATTGTGGAAGCACTGTATACCTAGCATAGTTTTGTTACCTTTCGTAATTTTTTTTTTTTATAAGAGCAACTGCTGAGTTTCTTGTCGGCTCTTCTCAGCAGAATCTGCATTCCGAACCGGTGGTAGATTTATGGACGTGTCATAAGAGCTACAAGTTGGCCTACATGAAATAAATAAATTTTCAATTTGAATGTTTAATTTGAATTTGTTGTACGTTTGCTAGCAGGGCTACCCCGCGCTACAAGGCTACATGGCGCCGGGCTACTACCAGCAGTACGCCACCGCCTACAGCACGCCGCAAGCCGCAGCAGCTGGTAAGTAACGCTATAATAGCCTCAGTAGCCCAACGGTTAAAGGGGCGGACTGAAAACTGAAAGGTCGCTGGTTCGATCTCCACATGCAAAAGTTGGTTAAAAATGTTACTCCCGATAACATCAGCTAACTACCGTCCCGTCAAAATCGGTCCAGCCATTCCCGAGATTAGCAGCAACAAAGAAATAGACAGACAAAAATGTAACAAAAAAAGTTTTTTTTTTTTTGTTATAAATACCATATTTACTTACATTTAGTAAAAAAACTGATATTTTAATATTACAAACAGACACTTTAATTTTATTTATTTGTATAGATTTTGTTGTGTTCTTACAAAGTATATAAAACTAGCAGTTGAGTTATCGGGACAAAGAACTTTTTGTTATTGTTTAAAGAATAGATTATATTGAGTGACGTCTTGCGTTGAACATCACTACTTCTTACTAAATAATAATGCTCTCCCGATCGATTTCGGCAATTTCCACAAAGATTACCCATCTACGCGGGAAATATTATATTTCCCAAGTGTATGCGCAAACACAGATGCACTCTCTTCCCTCACTCTCATAGTCCGATGGGAAGCAAATCAGACACGACCGGAGAGAGCAAGACCTACGGCTTTACGTGCTCTCTGTGAAACGGGGGTGTGTAATTCCGGGCTAGTACTGAGAATTTCTTGCTAGAAAACCTAATAACTAGAACCCTATCGTCAAAGACGTGCCGCCAAGCGATTTAGCGTTCCGGTACGATGGCGTGCAGAAACAGATTAGGGGTATGGGTTGAATATACACTGCCGTACTCCTTCCAAGCTATCCCGCTACCATCTTAGACTGCAGCGTCACTTACCATCAGGCGAGATCGCAGTCAAGGACTATCTTGTCATCCAATAAAAAAAATTTTTAGTCCACCCAATAATTTTATTCGGGTATCGAACCCAGGACACGATAACCGCTAGAACAGCGAGGCGGCTCAAAGTGCAAATTAGGTATAGCAATGTAAACGTGACCTTCAAGTATGGACATAATACATTTTTTGACGTTCGACGCTAACGCTTGCAGTGTAGAGCGAATCTGCTTTACACTGAACGTCGTGGCCTCGTGAAATCTAAAGTGGTAAAGATTACGAAATTCACTGCTCGTTTATTCATATTAATTCAGTTTAATATTTTGAAGTACGATGTCATAAGCATAATTTGTAATAATTGATATTTAGAACAAAGTTGCTAAGCTACACGGATTTTGATACGGTTTTCACTATCGTTAGAGTTTCTTCCGGAAGTTATAAACATAATTATGTAAAATATGTTCAAGTGCATATTTTGTTTAACTATATTATCCCCTTAAGAGTTGAATTTTCAAAATTCCTTTCGTAAAGGATGCCTGCGTCGTAATAGCTATATGTATGCCCAGCCCGAACTATCCAATGATTTGTGCGTTGATGGATCAGTCAGTCAGTCACTTTTTCCTTTTATATATTTATACAAATTAGAAAAATGTTGATGTTCGATCTGAAAAAAAAAAATTCTTTCGATTATTTTATTTGGATTCCTTCGTAAAAAAAATAGAACCGTTTAATAATTTTAAATTAGAGACCATAATATAGTCTAACCGCGTTTTGAAACCAAGAAATATTAAGTAAGTAAGTAAGTTTACCATAACTAAGAGCTACCGCGTGCTTTTAACAGTTTTTATCGTTCAGTTATCTTTCCTTATCTCATTCTTATCAAAATGTGAATGCACAAACGGCAGCCATCATATCTTTTTTCCAACATTTGTTGTAAATTAATCCTTCCTTTATGTGAGATGAAAAGAATAATAATCGAACGAGCGAAGTGAGGTCTCGTGAATGATGAACTTTATAACTCCTGAATTAAATACTTCGAATTCCCAAATAATATGTGAATCTATGGTCCAAGCCCGAAAATATGACCTATAAAAAGTTACAAAAAGCTTTGATCGAGGGGTCGTCCATAGAATATAGGATGTTAATTTCTAGTATTCCATATTAAAAGAAAAAGTAATATTCCTTTGATATATAATACATCAAAGTGCAGAAAAAATCTGCATGAGGAAAATTCATAAGAACTACGTTCTTCCGCGTCAGCTAAGAAAGGTTTTTTTTTATTTGATGACAAGATAATCGAGGAAATCCTTAAGGGGGTGAAATGGTTGGTAGGGGAAAAAAACTTTGGAAGGTTGTATGAAAGTTCTATGTTTTGAAGTCATAGACACGAAAGTTAGCATTTAGGTTAAATAAATCATTATAATATAAGCTACTTGCTGTTTTTTTATATGAACGTATTTCAATATTATTCGGATAGTTAATAAAATGTGTGTTTTGTTTTCAGCGGGCTACCGCATGAGTATGCCGGGCGGCGGAGCGGCGGGCGGGTCGTGGGGCGGCGGGCCCCAGCCGCTCATGTACGCGTCCGTGCCGTCTGCGCAGTACCCCACCCAGTAGCGACCGCGCCCAGCACACGCGCCCACGTACTGGACCACGCGACCACACACCACACCGCACCACACTACACCGCTGTAGGGCCTGTAGGCCTAGCGCGGGTTCGTACGTCTCGACGACGATGGTAGATTTCGCGTATCGAAACACTGTAACGTCCATGTGAAATAAACCCAAATTGAAGTTCATTAACAAACGCATATGCCTCCACTTTACATTGAAAGCATAAGTCTGCACATAATGAAATTGACTGTTTGTATGCCTACCAAGACCCAAACATGATTTTATATGTAACAAATCTGCATGCATGTTACATAGAAAACATAATTCCTCACATATTGAAATTGTCTGCATGTACTTGCACCTACAGTTGAAATTTGACAGCTAGTCACTTGAGAGTTACATTGGCTAAAATGCTCTGTACCAATAAGAAAGAATATCACAAATTCTACAAATCACAACAATTGAGATTGATAGTTTCGATACTCGAAATCTATCGGCATTGTCGCTGTCGAGATGTGCCAACTCGTACTAAGGGTACTGGACCGTAGGATCGTCAACCGCCCGAAGTGAAAGTTCTCAGAACGATTCTCTTGAAAGCTTACTCGGAGGCATATTGTCTGGCGAAATTTCAGAAATTCCGGGATCGGTATTCCCACATAAAACTGTGGCACTCCCAAAATATTTCAATAATAAGTATGGAAAATTTTGAATGGGGTTGCCCAATTCTATTTTGAAATATCCCTATACACATAATAAATAATTGGCGATACATTGTCATAATACTATACAATCCACTCTGAAACAAGTTAAAATATATTTATTGTTGATTTGTGTAAAGTGTTGAAATATTCTGGCTTCATTATTTTGATATAAGCATGATGATTATATAATTTATGGTGCTGTAATGTGTTAACGTATAATATAATATTAATATAAACATTGGATTGAATGAGGATAAGCTTTTGCTTTTTGGTCATAGTACATATGTATATCATAGAAATAAATGTACATTTCTATTATCATGTACCATCACGTTAACGTTACCTAAATACACTTTGTTCCATATTGGTGGTAATTTGGTTGTACATAATATTCAACTTATATTATAAAGGTCAAACCATAATGCTATCCTTTTCTTCATGGAAAATTGTTAAAAGGGTACAGTCTACAAGCCTTGCATTTGTGTGTGTTATCACTAAAGTACAAACTTGTTTAAACCGTGTGCATGACCCCCTAAAGGCGGTATAAACCAGTTTAAACCGTGTGCATGCTCACTTTAAGCGGATTTAACCGGTTTATACTGCCTTTTGAAATTCGGTTTGTCCTTGGAAAAATCTCGCATATGTGTAACTTCTGGACTGTAGCACTATTACCACCTATCAATTTAGTTATAAGATGTGTGCAACCGAAATAGCACCATTGCATGCCAGAAATATTTCAATACAGTTTATTCCTTTAATTATATGATTATTTTTATCATACAGAAAATATTTATTTTATCTCAATTGACGAATATTTCTGTATAACAAAATGTTGTTTGACTGTAAAGCACAAAGGGTGTGTGTTAATTTAGCGACGAATTGAAGACGCGTCGTTTGTGAAACAAGCCTTATAAGAACTGCCTTTAGACAATTATGGTACAAGATCATAACTTATACAGCGAATAATGTTTGTTTATACACTGAAATATAGCGCAGGTTAGAGTAAGAACTAAGTATGGAACCGAATACGTCCAGTACAGTAGCCGTGGCTGCGCGGTGGCCTGTCGGGGACCCGACGGACATATCCGGTATAATTGACTTGGCAAAATTGCCAAAAACCCTTTACAATAACGTGCAGTTGGTTTATATGGACTCATGCAAAGTGACCAGTCAGTGAAAGCTTTGTTGGGTGTCTCGGATGTAAAGTTAGGTTTTCACTGGGCCTGTGACTTTCGGTAGTCATATTAGATCGTGTCGTTTACACGTTGACAGTCAATCTACTACTGGCGGACAGCGCTGGACTGACAAGGAAAAGTTTCAACACGTCGCCTTATCATGTCGACATTCATTGGATCAATGAAAACCTGCCTTGGTGGATGAGGCATCGAACAAGGTTTGCAGATCGCTCGGTCGCGCCCTACGGCCTCTCGCGCCGTCTATAGTCTACATAGATAGGACATAACGAAATAAATTATAAATTTTTAAAAAAAGTTATAACGATATAGAGGGAGTAGAGTCGCGTACGGCCTCGTGTACATACGTTGTATTTATTGGCGCCCCGCGCTAGCAGACTGAGATGTCCCGAACACCCCATGCGACGCGCCAGCCGTCTGACGTATATTTATAATTATTATGTTCGGCACATATTGTTTTGTTTGACCTTGAATTGTTATGATTTATTGTATGGAAAGCTGGTGATAAGTCAATAAACAGAAAATTGGGACACCGGGTGTTTGATTTGCCGTCGATTTAATGAATATATACTACACGTTCACATTATCTTGGCGGTTGACCGGTGTTACGTCACAACACCATTCCAGTACGGTGTCCATAACCATTATAATCAGCTGTCAAAATTTTTTCTCACATCAATCCTTTATAGGTTATATCAATGATCCGCACTGCGAAAACCATAATATTTTGATATTGATGCAGTGCTTTCACGATTATTGTAGCTCTTACATTAATCATGAAAGTATCAAGTAGAAATCACAAGTATCAAGACTCAATAGTATAGCGGTCAGGGCGGTGGACTGAAAATTTGAAGCTCGATGGTTTAAACCCCAATATCAGACTTATTATTGTCGTACCAACTCCTAGCACAAGCTTCCTTAGTTGGAGAGGAAAGGGGAATATTAGTTGTGTTGACATGTGAAAGATTTATGGGTTGAGAAGGGACAAAAACCAAGATAATGTGAACGTGTGGTAATGTTATGTTATTATTATTATACTTTATCGTGTTTATTTCTGGGTCCAAACCGGAGGTCGGCAGTTCTTCAATGATTGAATACCTGTACACAACTCGGTTATTGAAAAATTATTGTAAAAATTCATAACGTCATTTTGTAAAAGGAAAGAATAAATAGATTAAGTTTATTAATACTTTGATTTATTATTGTTGTGTTATTATTACTCATTCCGAAAGCTGTGATTTATAAACCCCTATTGATAAATAATTTTTGAGCTTGGATGTCAAATAAACACGAACTGTAAATAAATCTTATCTTCATAAAGTTAACTTTTACAATTCTTATAGCTAATCTACCCTATGACAGCCAATCATAACGGCATAATTTTTTTTTAAATATACCTAATGTGGAATAACCTTAAGGATATTTCAGGCTTCATGCTCCATGAAGGTATTCGAGTTAAGTGTGCAAGTGAAATGTTTATGTAGACCATCGTAATGACAATAATTTTTCTATCTGTGCATATTGCGTATGGCGAATCTAAGCAATCGGGCAATGGTGAGAATATTTGTAAAAATACGTTCTCTATTTTATGCCTATTTTGTCATAACCGATTCCATTAGTAACAGGCATTATGTAAGTAGGGTGATTTCGCCGGTTGGCGACCGATTAGCGGGATATTCAACTTTACGTCAATATTTAAGTATGTTGCACCCATAGCACATGTATTAAAGTTATATGACGGGGTCCTAGATATTGTCAAGTTATATTTAAAAGTAAAAAAATAAGAATTACAGTTGTGAAAACATTTTAAATTGAATAAATCTTAAAAACTATGTGAAATGCTAGTTGGCGACCACTTTTGCTAGTTGACGACTGCCCCCTTATCTAGTTGGCGACCTCTCGATTTGAATAGAATAGAATAGAATAGAAATATTTTTTATTCAAATAAACTTTTACAAGCACTTTTGAATGGTCAATGAATCTACCACTGGTTCGGAATGCCTTTCCTGCCGAGAAGAGCCAGTAAGAAACTCGGCGGTTGCTCTTTTCAAAAAAATATTAAAATTTTACAATTGTTATTGAAACTATGCTATGTATTCAGTGCTTCCACGATGAATTTTCCTGAGTACAATACAAGTAAAAATAAATACAATACAAATACAAATAAATACAATTCAATACATGTTAACACAGGCAGGCAAAAGCAGACCTATTCCCGTTGGTGGCACCCGTTCACGAGCATGACGCATGATCCAGCCATTGCTTCGCTCAACCATATTTGAGGGAACGTAACAACCCGCACCACACGACACCACCACAGAAACTTTAAAGAGAGCATGACATACTTAGGCTACCCATGTTAAGGCATCGAATTGAATACTAATATTAAACTACTCATTTTAAGACATGACTGAGACAAATAAAGTGGAAACACCGTGGAACAGAATACAATAAAATCATGTTACACAGGATAGTTATTACTGTCTTATGAATCACTGGAGCGAATTATATCCACGCTTTTTTATCATTTACATAGTCTTCAATTGTATAATATGCTTTTTTCATGAGAGCAGATTTAATTGATTTCTTAAACTTGTGTAGAGGCAAGTCTAAGATTGACTGTGGAATTTTATTGTAAAACGTCACGCCCATTCTCACAAATGTCTTTTGGACCCTCTTGAGGCGCAGCCCAGGAAACATGAGCCTATTTGGATTTCTACTTGGTCTATCGGACAAATCACTCTTTTTTTTGTAACTCAAAATGTTTTGTCTGACAAATATTATGTTGTTATAAATAATATTGTGAAGCTACTGTAAGAATGCCTATCTCTTTAAATCTTTCTCGAAGGGAATCCCGCGGCCTCAAATTATAGATTGCGCGGATTGCCCTTTTCTGCAAAACAAAAATTGCTAGGGAAAACTAAATTTGATTAATTAAAAATAAAAAATATGAACGTGTTAATGTTTAAAAAATAATTATTATTCATGCTTTATTATTCATGCATTATAATAAATTATTAAAACACATTTTTTCATGAGATCAAAGGTACACTTTAATATTCAAGCTTAAGCTTAAATGAATCTTAGCAAGTATAATACATTTTCCTATACAAGTACAAAATTAAAAATATCACTTTAAACAACAATTACAAAAGTTTAGAATCAAATCATCAGATCATCAGATCTCGGGATGTTATACATTTTATATTTCTTTCTAATACCGTGTCCTCCTTCTCTTATATTTTTAAAGCACATTCCAGATCTCTTTGGGAATAAGCCGGTGTTATTTTCTAATACGGTTTGTGGAGGACATCTGTAATGAAAATATTATATATTAAACACCTACATTATGCAAAAAACAGATAAGATTATAAGTAGTGATTGCAAATGGTCGTAAACCCACATATTAATTCGCTCATTTTTAGTTGGCGACCACTTGATACCCATACATTTTAAGATGTTCTATAATAATAATTTGGTGGTCGTAAACTAAAAGATACACGGATAAAAATAAACAAATTAAATTGAAAGTGATTAAATTCTGAATTAGATTTGTAGTCTATAAAAAATAAAAATAAATGTTTTTCTTTCTAAATGTCTATTGGCGGCCAGGTGGTCGCCAACTGAAGTTATTGGCTAATTCCAATTTCAGTTAGCGACCATTCAATTTTTTTACCTGATTTTGTATATTACATGTAATAAATGTACAAATAACGTAAAACATATATATATCCACTTAATAGAACATTAAAAAATTGACTCAAATAAATACATCACGATCTACTTACCTCGAACGCATCACTTACTCACTATTTTTTTCGTTGTTTTGGGAACGTGTACGCGCCGAAAGTATGAGCGGTGGATTGAACTAAGATTTGTTTGCTTTCGGGTAAACACAAAGCTGCCAACTATTGTAGGTAAAACTAATAGGTCTATCCCCCTCTTTACTTAAGTGAATTTCATTTGGAAAAGAAGAATAGAATTCTTATTATTTTCGTTTTAATGCCGTAGGTCCTGTTAGTGGTCGCGTAACTGACCCTGGTCGCGTAACCGGCGAAGTCACCCTACCTATTCAGGCCAATCCAAAAACTTAAGATATCTCAATCGATTCTTTTGGCTAAAAAAATCTTATTTTAAAGCAAATGTAGGTATGTTCCTTCCTATACATACATAAACGAGTAGGTAGACATATTCAATTTTTCCTTAGCTGTCTTAGGGCCGATTTCCACCAACGTAAAATACTTAAATCTTATCCGAGCGTAAAGATATTCATACAAAAACTGTCACTTGTCAGAACACCTAATTTCGTCCTCAGTTGACCTCAGAACTCGGATGAATGACGTTTGAAATCGGCACTTATAAATAAGATAGAAAACAGCAGAAAACGTTTCGGAGATTCTCTTTTTGAAAACGAGGGTCAAAGTAGGACGGCCGTACAACGCTCTTAGCTAAGTTTCGTTTTTAGCGCAGCTTCATTGTCAGTACGGTAAGAACGTCCTCTGCGCTGTGCATAACATGCGAAAAACCACTTGTTTACTTTTATGACAGCTGAGGAAAAAATACATAAATAGAGGCATCTACTACTGCCTTACTGCTCTGTCCATGTGTGAAACTGCCATTACAACAAGTAGTAGCAAAAGATTGAGAGCGCTACGACAAAGTAGGTACCTACTGGAGAATTTTATACTGAAGGATACCTTTAAAAAAATTATTAACAAACAAGAAAGGTAGGCTGGTCTTCAGCCTAGCCTAGTGACTATACGTCCTTTGGAGTGATCTGGGGTTCGAATCCCAGACACTGAAAAGTTTAGAGATCTAAACTTTTCTGAGTTACGCACGGTATGAGCAATTTAATATACATAATTTGCTTTAGGTTACATGAATTTAAGTTCTTTTCAGACCACTGTTGGAATCGGCCGGCCGCCGGTAGATCCTATTGTAATGGAGTTGAAGTACCCACCTATCCACACAGACCAATGGTTGATCACAGTGACCTCCCGAGTGCTGTTCAACGGATCTTTGGAATGAGGGGTATATTTTTTTGGCTAAGTATAGCCAAAAAAATACGCTTGTTCGCTTTAGGACAGATTCGCTTTACGACAGATTTGCTTAACGGCAGATTTGCTTTACAGCAGAATTCAGTACCTATTGGAAAGAGTGGCCAAGTCTACCTTTTTCCCTCCTTAACAAAAGGGTGACTCGGTCTACAAGTTTGTAGATTAGTCCTTGTAGTAGGTAGTGACAGGAGTTCGTGCCAACTAGTCATTATAAGTACAAATAAACGCTACACTCTCACATTTATTTCCAACCAACGTGTTGCGCGTCTTGTTTATAATGATGATTCAGCTGGAATAAACACTACTATACGTTATTTTCGTCTCACCCTTGGTATGCCATAGCATTCTATAGAAATGATGACTAGGTATCCTTAACCCATTTTTGACATGTTTAGGTATTCACCAAGACGCTTTAAAGTCAATGTAAACTTTTGGGAGGAATGACGTGAAAATTGCAATGACAGTGATCTAAAAATAAGGTCGCCGGCGTAGCGCAGCCACCGCCGTCAGTGCGCACTCCGCAGTCGAGGACCGACCGTCGCGAGCTTTGGACGAACGATCACGAGTAGCAACAGTAGCAACAATGGTTTACGAGAGTGACTTCTACACGACGCGCCGTCCGTATCGGCCTTCCAGCTACAGCGTGTCGGTGAGTGCGTCGCATTCTAACCCTGAGCGTGCACCTCGCTCCAATCTAACCCCGGGAGCCGGACGCCCTCGCACCAAGTCGACCCTCGTCACTTTCATGTCTCGTAGAAATCGAGTGCCGTAGCGTAGCGGTCGTAGTGGCAGAGTTATTAAGTACCTATCCTTAGATCGAAAGAACATCGCGACGTCGCTTTTAAACAAAATTGCTTAATAAGTATGAAAGTCCAGCCGCGCCGATCGTCGTTTATTAGAGTAGGATTCGTTGGGACGGCGCGGCAGCGCTTCGCAAGTGGGTCAGAACAAAACGAAAAACAAGTATCGGAAAGCGGAGCTACCGGGCGCGCCAAATATAGCCGCGGCTGGAGTCGGCGCCCGCCCGTCTAACGGCGACTTCTCCGCTTGCAGCGGGTGGGCGACTGGGAGCTGGTGCCGTTCGTGCCGCGGCCGAGCCTGGTGCCCGACCCCATCACGGCGTACGGGCGCCGCACTCGGCCCGGCGTGCGCGGCTCCGTGCTCGAGCCCGTGTTCAAACAGAACATCCAGCCGCTGCCGGAGTCCAAGCTGCTGCCGCTCGCGCCGTACGTGTCGCCGCGCGACCGCACCCGAGAGCGCGCCCTGGCCGCGGTGGGACAGCGCGAGCGCGCCTTCGAGGCCGATCCGCTGGGCACGCCGCGCGACCACATGGACCTGGTGTTGGCGCAGGCGCACGGCCGGCCGCTGCGGACGCCGCACCGCCACGTCTACTACAGCAACTACGCTTCCTACTGAGTCGGTCGCGTCGGTTTTCGTGTGTCGCTTTCGCTAGTCGGGTCGGTGGGTCTGTCGGGTCCGTGGGGTGGGTCGGTCGGGTGGTGCGAGGGCTGAGAGCGCGGCACTAAGGCGCGGGTTGTTGCAGACGCCGCGCCACTACGTGGTGGTGGACCGGGAGACGGCGCCGCGGCGCGCGGAGGAGCAGTACTCGTACTCGTACTCCAGCACCTCGCAGCGGTCGACGGGCAGCGGGCTGCCGGAGCGCAGCTCGTACAGCAACACGGTGGAGCGCCGCGCGGGCAGCGGGCCCGGCGGCTACTCGTACACCAGCGAGCGCTCGAGCAACCTGGGCGGGCCCGGCGGCTATTCCTACTCCTCGACGACGAGCGGCCGCCTGCCCTACGGCACCAACTACCGCCACTACTCTTACCGCGTGTAGCGCCCCGGCTCCCGACCCTCCGACCCCCACATCCTCTATTCCTAACCCTTTCCGACCTAAACAGTATTTCGCTAACGCAATGTGATCGCACTACTTTACTTTTTGTAACAAGTGGACGTGGATCTTAATTTTAAAGCTTTATATGTTTTAGAGTAAAATTTTAATAAATTTGTGATCCTAGACTGATTTTTTAATAAAGCTTACATTTTTAATACAATATGGTTAAGTTTCCTTTTGTCTTGAAAATCTACCAACCAACAAAATATCGATGATGGGCTCGATATTTTTATTGACTAACAACTTTTTTTTAATATAATATTATATTATAATCTTAAATCTCACTAGGTATATAAACTATGGTACCTAATAAAATAAATAATTTCAATGTGCCATCATATTAAATAGAACATAACAAAACAATTTCAAGAGAATGAAGTAAGATAACTGGAAGTAGGTATTAGTTAACTACCTACGAACTTTTCAGTTATAATTTTGAATTAGGAATAGGTACGTAGTTAGATACTTAGTTGAAATTCGGAATAGGAATATAATATTCCTTTAGAAATACAATATACCTAAACCTCACACTGTTGATAGGCTTTACATTTTAAAATACTTAGATATCACACACGGCATCAGGCGAGTCCGCCGGCGATGCTTGACGTTTGTTTACATGCGTGATGCGATGCATAGCTGCCTTCCTTCTCTCTCTTCGGAATCTTTTTCGGAGATCTGGAGGTTCGAATCCGAGGCAAGCGACTTGAAATTTAATTTGAAAGAAAACATCGTGAGGAAACCTGTATCCCTAAAAGTTCTTCATAATATGTAGGTAGTCTGGAAGTTGTTTGAGGTCGGTTAATCTGGCGTGATAGGTTGTGAACTAAAACAGTATGACTTTTTCCAATAAGTTCAACGATTATGTACTGGGAGGAGACCCCGTGTCCAATAGTGGGCAAGTAATCGATTGAGATGAAGAAGATGGTACACGTACCTTCCAATCTACTCGATAGATACGTTCTTAAATTTTTTGTTTTAATTAAGGAAGCGTTAAGAGTTACTAAAGTGACTTTCTACTAGCTAGTTGTTATAAACAACATCCGAAAATTCTACCAATGTTATTTTTCACTGAACCGGTTTAGAAAAAAATGCCTAGAAAGTAGGTAATGCCTATATACTTAACTAAGTTTAAGAAAATTCCACTATAACAAATTCAGTAGGTACCTAGTTTATGCCCTCTCCCCTATGCACCAGTTCTTTTAGTGACAGATAATTACAGAATATTTTTAATGTAGATAGTTACGCTACACCAAAAATTTTAAGTATCTACTTTCAAAGTTTTTAAAAAAATGTATCGTTTTCTATCGACGCCGCCGCCGACAGCCGCTGACTTCGACGTACTACTTCTCATCCTTAGAACCATATTATCGAGGAATATACTACTCTCTACCGAGATCGTATTATCATGTACCGTTTGTCTCGTACATACCCAGACTGTCTCAGGTAAGTTGACTCTGGCTACTCTGTGATATTGCGCACTCGATGTAAATACCATGAGCAAGCTTATTGCAGCACTTTTTTTCATAATTTCATGACAAAAGTGCACAGCAAACACGAAATAACCAGATAAACAAGCTTCTTTCATGTTTTTCATCCACCAGGTTTCATATAACTAGGTAGTAGGTATGAATTAGCTATCGGATAATAGCTGCAGGTATAGAACGACGTAACAGTAAAATTAAAAGATAGATAGGCGATAATTCCGGTACCTTCCTATTGATAAATATCAGATTTCTCAATATTTTCGTCAAAAAATCTTGCCAACGAGTAGGTACTTCGTAAATTTTCAGAACAGGTACAATTTCTTGTAATATAAAGCTACAGTCATACTAGGGTCACCTAAAAACTACCAAAGATAGTGAAGTTTAAGGCCCAAGCGACGGGTCTGCCCGCGAAATTCAAATTTAATTTGGTTTTTCGCAATTTGTAAACGAATACGACAAAGTAGGCTTATGGTATTCAAATTGCGACAATGGCAGTTTCATCTTCACAGGTTTATATACTAATCTTAACGTGAAAGTATCCAGTTTAAGAAATTAGTCAAAATAATGAGTTTGACGTGAGTTACTCACAAATTAGTCATTAATTTGATTAATTTCTTAAACTGGATACTTTCACGTTAAGATTAGTATATAAACCTGTGAAGATGATACTGCCATTGTCGCAATTTGAATACCATAAGCCTACTTTGTCGTATTCGTTTACAAATTGCGAAAAACCAAATTAAATTTGAATTTCGCGGGCAGCTCCGTGTCTTGGACCTTAAGTGAACCTTTTGACTAAGTAGGAGGTAGGGACTGCGACATGACTGCGATATTTATTACCAACACCTACCTTACTCCACTATAAAAGTAAGCATATGGTACAATGAAAATACCATCAAGTTCCAAAGCACCAACTGCTGCGTATGCCGAAATTGTGGCAATGAGCCAAACACAGAAACGTAGTTTCCAAATATACCTACGTATCCTCGCCAGAATTAATTTCTGTGTAATTTGCATTTTTTAATTAATTTGCTTTTGTAGATACAAAACCTATAATTAACAAAATATTGAATAGGAAGGTATCTTAAGAATATTTGGATGCAGTTAGTTAGTAGGTAACTATGTTCCCATAAAGCTCTAAGTTATGGAATTGTCTAGAAATTATAGCTGCCGCACCTTTGATTGGATGGGACTCCCTCGCTATTGGTTAACATATATTTATTCAACAAAAATACTATCTATATAGGTATTCAGCCAATCAGAAGTGATTGCAATCGTCACATTGTAGTATTTAATCCTTTTTGACAGTGGCACACCATTTCATAAGATAGCAGTGCTGTCAAATGGCGTCGAATGAAGTCACTGAAACGTTAATCCAAACAAGATGGCGTGGTTTCGTAGACAGCGTTCTTGATACCGAAACCTAGGCCACCAATGAATGCTCGCTTAGAACGTTCATTTTTCGTGTCAAATGGTCTAAAGCATAATTTCGTTCAGTACCAACTATGCTCTAGGAAAGCAGACCATAAGAAATTATAATTTTTCAGGATACCATTTACCAAGTTTCGAAAACTAAACATCTAGGTAATTCTCAATCGTAAAGTAAAAACTAAAAACCTGTCGGACGGAGACGTTTTAATATATTTTTAACAAAACTATCAAAATCAACGTTTAAAGTTTCATTAGATAGAGACATAAGTAGAGCCTAAAGTTAATCAAGTCATTTTGTAACCACAATGGAATCCAATGGCAATCGGGTAGGATCCAAGCTGATGGTCAATCCAAATTAACAAGTTCCCAAGGTGGTCCTACCGCCTTGTTACGATATTGTTATTAACTATTTATTAAATTAAAATTCTATAAATAGGCATTGTAATCAAACTATTAACCGGATGTGAGTAACCCTGACGAAAACAATAACGATGCAAGAATTGATCAAGGGAATGGGATTTTGGCAAAATACCAAAGGCCAAGTGAAAACATCTGCGTACTCGTATTACGAAAAATGAACGTAATAATATTTCTTTATATAACGTGCTCATTGAAAGTGAGACTGTTTTGAGAGCCGTGATAGTTAGTAGACTTAGTGCCAATTTCTCTATCGCCTGTAGGTAATACTAACTCCTGTTACAAATGTGTAACAGGAATTAGTAAAATTGGCACTTATTGTGGGTAGATAACTTTAACAAGGGTCAGAAAATTTTGGATCCAGGATTCCAACACGCCATGAGTTGGAATCCTGGATCCAAAACCTGACCATTTACTTGAGGAATAGGTACCTAAATTAAAATCTAATTCAATCAAAGTAAATCCTTCAATCCTATTTGCAGCATAAACAGATTTAGATGATATGATGATTAGGTACTTAGGTACAAATAATTCGATTTCAAAGATTGAATTAACATAAGATCTTGCACAAAAACTAAAACGTAAAAATCAGCTGCCTGAAACTGTTATGAAAACTCCGAAAAGCAAAAAATAACAAATGCTTCTGAAACTGAATCATCTCGTAGGTACCTGCCAACCTACTTAGATCGCTACCATACTTAGGTACAAGCACACGTTACGCTTTCTTCTAAATTTATCCCTCGCACATTTAAGCTCTGACTCAGATCTATTGATATCTTTATGTATTCAGCCCAGCCATAATTTTGATCGAAGTGACAGCAGATAAACTTTGATAGAAGTAGCTCAATTTAATCGATATACTTAGTATAACATAATAAAAATCCAATAACTTCCTACCTACATAATATGTACCTTCTTAATGAAAACCTGAAATAAAAAAGAAAAACACAAGGGGACCCAAATTGCATGATTGACCCCACAATTTCAAAATAGTAGGTAAACAAAAGTAGTAAAACATGTATTTCTCACTAAAGACCTATACATACAGGAATATTCAATAACATCTATCACAATTCACAGCCATGACTTCCACTTCATTCCAGCTTATTTCTTTTGAGTCTGAACGTTTATGTAAGTACATACGTATTTTATTTTATTAGTAAGCATGTTGATAAATATACCTAACTTGAAATGAAGCCCTTCCGTTAACAAAGTTTTGCATGATTATACCAAATAAATTAACCGACATTCATCATTATTAAGGTTAACTAGAAAGTTATTAAGATCAGTCAATTTGCGTACGAGAATCAGGCGTCGTTTTGTGAAATTCCACGATACACAAGGAAAAACGCTTTATCTCATAAGTAGGTACTTCTTAAGAAAATAGCCTGAAATGTATGATTTTCCGCTATAAAAAATGTACTAGGTAAGTAGCCACATCTGCTGGATATCTCGGAATCCAATAAGGTCAAGATCGGTGGTGGTGGTGGTAAAAGTGGTGGCAAAAGTAATAGACAAAACTATAGACAACGCTCTTTGTCGAGGATGCTAACAGTATTTAACTATCAAAATTCAAAATTATTATTATTGCCTGCTGTGAGACTACCACCGCTTCGGAAAGCTGGTTCTGCCGAGAAGAGCCAGCAAGAAACTCAGCAGTTTCTCTCTTCAAAACAAAAATGTTGCAATATGTGGCTTATATCTATCTTGTGTACAGCTGAAGAAGAGCCGATTGCTTAGTAAATTGGGCCGTCTCTATGCATAAAGAGCAAGCATCAGCCATCAACTATCATGCAGCTTGGCTGATTGACTTGAACATGCGGAGAGCATATTATATACTTTTCTACAGCATTTCTCTTTCTAGGCGGAACTGATATACCGTCCAACGTCTCGCACGATCACCCGACTCGCCACGTACCCTGAGGCACCTCATCATGTCGTTCGCGTCCGTGTGCGACCCTCCGTGATATTGAGGGAACTCGACCGCATCGCGTATCGCCGCCGCCCAGACAATGCTATCTCTGCCTTGGATGATTACTACAGATCTGAAGCTTCAAAGGTAATTCGGTTTTACTTTAGCTAGGTATTTTTTGATATGAAACATCTATGCGCGCTTTGTGAGTAAGACCGACTCGTATGGATGTGACGGCAAACGGCATGACGCTCACTTATGCCGTCCCTCTCCGCCGCTATTCAATGTTACATTCAAAAATTAATCTGCCGTTGTAACTATGTATATCGCACTGATCTAAATAAGTATATCATAAACGAAGGTATATACGAATAGGTATTGATTCGGTATCCCGTAAAGCTTTTAAATCTTGGATACGATGAATTGCTGGTAAAATATATAGCTATAAGTTTTGTAATTTGTATGTACGACTGTTTCTGTATGTAAACCCTACAAAATAATAGGTATCAACCAACTAGTATCGATTACAAAATCGGAGATGGAAAATTTTGTTTCCTTTCTTCATGGTAAACTATATTTATTACATTCTGTAAAAACAAAAGCAATCAAAATATATAAAAACAGTGTTTTTGGTAAATTGCCCAAACTCCATAGTGTAAAATATTATCCTGCATTCTTTTGTTTTATTCTTGGACGAGCATGTTGGCGATGCTTTTGGTTACTTTATTATAGTTTTCTCGGATATTCTTTCTACGTCGCATTAAGCAGTTTTGTGCCACATTTTGGACAACCTATTTTTCAATGGGTAGGTATTGAGTAGTAAAATAATAATTGCAGGCTTTCGAGGATGAAACTCGTCGCATTCGCGCTGATACTGCCTCGCTTCTTCATCGTGCACGTTCCGTGGTACCGCGAGCTAAATCCCTAGCTCCTCTGGATACCATTTACTCGTAAGTACATAACCTGTGTATTACTACTTTGAAAACCCCATTGCTGTCTGAGCACATAATTATATGGGAAATGTAACATCTTGTACGGTACCTACATAAACAGTATCATTCCCTTTAGCAAGTAGTTTTTTTTGGCATCAGTGATGTAATAGTCCGAAAATAGTGAACTCATTGATGAGTCTATCAGACGTGGTGACACTGACATTGTGTTAGCATCACACACCACTTTGGCAATGCACCACTGTATTGTAAACAATATTATGTATTATGCACAGGTAGATACACTAAAGTGCGTGATACACATGCTTGTTATTCGCACAAAAGCATGCCAGTCACAAGCAAAAATGAGCTACTCGCATGTGTATCGAGATTCTACCTGTAATTCACGTGCCAGTACGAAGCATACGAGTATAAGCATAAGATCGCAAGCCGTTTGATGGTGATCTACTCCTACGAGTAGCTCATTTTTGCTTGTGACTGGCATGCTTTTGTTCGACTAACAAGCATGTGTATCATGGGCATAAACGAAAGTGATCCATTGGCTTATCAATCAATTACATGTTTATAGTTCTATGAAGTGTGCGAAATGTTTCCAGAGTGGGTGTTAGTTTCCCAGCCAAAAGTATCCACGCGTAATGACGTGCAACTTATAGTTAGGTACATACTGACTGAAGGTTTAATTATAGCATCTTTAAATGCCAGCAACCGTCTGTCGATTACAAGTCCAATAATGTTATGATGATTTATTTTCTCATCCGGTGTGTGATATACTTTTACCTACTGATCGGATTATTTGAATTAAGTATAAAAAATACAAAAATAAAAACAACGACACGACGACACAACCTTGGACGTTATTGATGATTATAGTTTTACGACCGCGAGCCGCGAGGTTAATCTTGAATTTCTTTACAATTTGTTTCATTTACAACACTAGTGCCGACTTTTCTTATTTGAGATTTGATTTAAACATGGAACTCTTTCCATCATTCGCAGATATTCCTACGGAGAGCCAATTCCTTACCGCTTCAGCAATGACGCGTACATCGCTAGGCTCTTGCTGCCTCTGCGTAGTGTTACTGACCACATTCATAACATTTCTTTCTACTCAGAGCCGGCCAAAAGGTTCACAGGTAGGTGGCAAAATTGGAATAACCGTATAATAAAATTAAACCTATTTTTGTCCACCTATTTATGTGTATAATAATTTATTTATTTAGATATTTACAATGATACTTTATTTATTATATAATATGGTATATGGTAATATTAACTTTTTCCAACCAGATTCCGCACCTACCTCTGAAGTGCCTTAACAGTTTATCCAAACCAGTAAATACCTATTTCATGTTTTTGTGATAACCTAAGGTGTTGCTCGCCAGGACGCGGCCACCTTGCGTGCGTGCACTATTCCGGTAAAAAGGGGTTCCCCAACCGCAGGCCTCTCTACCCACTCTACAAGGAACTTAGCATCAGGGACGACGTGAACCTTCTTTCGTTTTACGCGAAGAATAGGCTAGCGGCTGCGGGTTTGGCCGACGAAACGGTCACAGGTACTACATCACAAACGCCTCGCTAGCGCTCGCTTTTTCACTGCATAATTTTAAAAGAAATATCTTAAAGAAGGCGCAGTGAGCAACCTCGTAGCTCTTACATGTGTACATAATGGAAATGTATAAAATGTAAATCTTATTACTAGACTTAGTATTCAACGTGTGATCATTAGTTTTTTTACTAATGTAGGTATACAAAATTGCATCAACATTTTGTTAACCAGAAATAATTCATTTTTATTTGAAAGCTAGAAATAACTTTGAAATAATAGTAATTTCTACTGTACCTATTGCCACAAATTACACTTGGCTACAGAAAAATTCTCATAATTTTTTTATTTTCACCCGATTGCGCAACTCAATAAAATATTTATTAAAAAGAAGTCTAGAATAAAATACTATAGTAATTATGTATATCGGGTTACGAGGCCTCATTAGCGTATGTTTCTAAATTACGCTTTCCAGCTTTGACAGTGTAGTTTTCTTTAAAGCGCTAAATTAAAACGAGAATAAAAACAGTGTCTAACACTGGGTGTGGTGTCTCTTGCAGCGGATGCGCCGGAACAGGCGACAGCGGCGCAGTGCGCGTAGCTCCGCCCACTTCCCACTCCCGCCGCCCGACGCGACGCGGCGCGGGCGCAAGGTAAAACTACCTGCGCCCGCGTCGCGTACGCCCTTCGCGTCCTTGATCTCGGTATAACACGACCCGACTAATCGATTTTCATATATTTTTTATCCATTTATACACAACATATTTTGTTAATAATTTACACTGTAAAATTGTACACTTCTAGTCACAATCGTGGTAGCGCGGCCCGCCGCGATTCGGTGAACGACACGTCTCGTATTCACTATTTAACAGAACTGATATTGTTTAACAATAAATAATTTTACAGACTCATAGTTGTTTTAATTAGTCCGCATGCAAGTATTCTAACGTTCATGCTTCATACCCAGGCTTGTGCTTAACGCTTCGCTATCTTAGCTTATAAGTAATTTTTGAATTTTTTTTAAATGCACCTTCTGTGTCTTCTGCAATCAAGATTATATTTTAAGCGCCATAGACGGTAGACTACGTGATTATCGACGAATAAATGTATATTGAAATGTAAATAAGATAAAAAAAACTTAGATGCACAAAACATACATTTCATGCCAGACATTGTAATGACTGATGATTGATAATACATGCACACGGCCCGAACACGCTTTCACACGATCATAGCATGAAGCAAGACAAAAGATTGAAGCATCAAAGCAAATTACATTCGGCTTCCCATATCGAGCTTGAAAGCCGGAAACATAACTTTTATCACTCATAATGAGAGCGTTACAAGCTGTGCGGCTGCACTCACCTTTCCATTTGTGACCACTGATATTAAATGAAAAGCTTCTGCAGTCGGCTGCTAAAGCAACTCATTGCACCAATGGTCACAATGGCCACGTGACTATTTACTGCGATGCAGTGAAACTCCTACCCTGGAGACCGAGCCGCAAGTTCCAGACGCCTTCGATGATGGAAGACCCTGAACTCGAGTTGAAAGCTGCGAAAGCAGAACGCGAGGCCAGATTCCGCGCAACCACTGCTGAGCCAGTTCTCACCCCATCTGCGGACTTGGCTGAAATCAAGAGGAAACGACAAGCCGAAGCTCGACTTGCTGAAGAGAAGTAAGCGGCGTGTATTTACTCATTACTTACTATTTTACCCGATCTTGATTAGGTTTGCTTGAAAATCCTGTATGAATTCGTTGATAGATTATATCCGACTCTATATCTCATTATGTAGATGGATATCCCATCTACATAATGAGATCACCAAGATCGAAGGATCCAGAGTTTAGAATATATAGATGTTAACATCATATTGCTGCAATTGCTTGCAGTTCTTGATAACAACTTTTTTGCATTACTATTATTACGTTATGCGTGTCTGGACTATAGATGTAAAAATACCGTATAATACCAAATGGCTATGAATTTTTCCGGTATAATTCAATAGATTACCGTATTTTTGGTATTTTATTTTTTCATACAAAATTATAGTTTGATTTTCTTGTAATTTTGTTTTTGACGTGTTTTTGAATGAATATTTATTGCTTGGTGATCATTAATCAGATTAATAAAAAATTGGCCCGCCGCTTGCTGCTGGTGCTGATGCGAGTGGATGAATACTGTCATACAATGTAATAAAATGAAATTTATAATAGGTATATTATGAATAACTAGTGAGTAGGTGAGTGGTGGTGAGGACTGAGGGGTGATGAGTGGTAGTGAGTGGGTGGTGATGGGTGGTGATGAGTGGTGATGAGTGGGAGGTGGTGAGTGGTGGTGAGTGGGTGGTGTTGAGTGGTGGTGAGGGGTGGTGTTGGGTAGTGAAGGTTGGTGATGGGCGGTGATGAGTGGTGATGAGTGGTTGGTGATGGGTGGTGATGAGTGGTGATGGATGGTGATGAGTGGTGGTGAGTGGGTGGTGATGGCTTGGTGGTGATGAGTGGTGGTGATGGCTGGGTGGTGATGAGTGGTGGTGAGTGGTGATGGGTGGTGGTGAGTGGTGATGGGTGGTGATGAGTGGTGGTGAGTGGTGGTGAGCTCGCACGCTCTATGATTATGATTAAATCATTGAAATTTTAAGTCTAAGATATTTTAATAATTTATGTTTAAATCATTTATGTTCAAATTTGTTTATAAATCATTTTAATACAATAAAGTTAAACGCAGAACCACGTTTTTTATATTCCTTGTTTATTATTTTACAAACAAAATGTATCTACATTGAAAAACATAAGATAATCGTTAAATACGAAAAATACCATGAGAAATGGAATAATACCGAATAATACGGTATTTTTCGTATTTTACCGTTTTGCATTTTTGGTAAAATACCGGCTTTACATCTATAGTCTGGACATGCACTTCATCATCATAAATTTTTCAATTTGTAATTATTTACTCCTTGTTGGGGTCTCCAACTTTAGAAGTTAATTAACAAATTAGTATTACAAAAAGTCTGGTTTCTGCTTTGAAGAATTAGATAGACCAATAAGACCAGTAGAGCATTAATAATAAAAGCTTAAGATTCATCGACTTAATAAAATGTTATATTTGCAGAGCTTTGAAAGAAGAAGCAAAACGCGAAGCTGAACGGAAAGCACAGGTATTAAGAATATCCTTTCTTTCTTTCAAAAAATAATCTATTAATAAATAATTAACGCTAAAATTTCTTTCGTAGGCTGAACGCGAGGCTGCAGAAAAGAAGAGACAAGAAGAAGAAGCACGAAAAGTAGAAGAATTGAAGCGACAAGCGGAAGACGAAGCAAGGAGAGCTGAAGAAAAAGCTAGGAAGGCAGAAGAAGATGCAATGAAAGCAGCGGAAGAAGCTGCTAGAAAAGCTGAAGAAGAACGTATAGCGAAGGAAGCTAAGCAAGTTGAAGAAGCTCGCAAAGCGGAAGAGAAAAGGCTTGCAGAAGAAGCTCGCTTAGCCGAAGAAGCAAGGCTGGCTGAAGAAGCCAGGTTAGCTGAAGAAGAAAGGTTAGCAGAGGAAACTAGATTAGCAGAAGAAGCAAGGATAGCGGAGGAAGCACGACTGGCCGAAGAAGCTAAATTAGCAGAGGAGGCTAGATTAGAGGAAGAGAGATTGGCTGAACAAATGAGGCAAGAAGAACTAGCCAAATTGGAAGAGTTAGAACGTCAAGCACAAGAGGAACGAGAAGCTGAACTTGCAAGACAGGTACTTAATGCATTATTCATCATCTCAATCCATCGCCGGCCTAGTAATGGGCAAGTGTTTCCTCTCAGAATGAGAAGGGTTAAGGCCGTAGTCCACTACACTAGCCAAATACGGGTTGGCAAACTTCATCTTTCTTTGAGAACTTTATTCAAGCATGCAGTTTTCCTCACGATGTTTAAGCAATTGTTAAAATGCAAATTACTCTGAAAAGTTAGAAGTGCGTAAGTATGTAGGTACCTGAGATTCGAAAATGATTTGCTCAAAGGAGGCCGAAATCTTAACATTGGTTAAGATTTCGGCCTTCTTTGAGCCACTACAACCACTAAAGAATGCAATATTAAAAAGATTATATAGTTATTTTATAGTAGCTGTACCTACATCTACTGATTGAATTCATTTCATTTTAGATGAAAAATACATTTATTAAGTTAATATTTACTTATATAACATTAAGTAAATTATTTATACAGGCAGCTGAATTAGCTGAGATAGCAAGACAAGAATCTGAACTTGCAGCTGCACGTTTGGAGGAACTTTCCCATAGTGGTTCTGCTGGTGATAACATCGCTGAAGTCGAATCAAGGTACCTATTAAAAAAATATGTTTAATATAATCGTACAATTTCCTTCGTGCTTCCTCTATCAACGCGAAACTGTAATGAAAGTTGTAATTTGTATATTGATTTTAATAATAAAGTGCACAGTATATAATATTATATTAATAGCAATAGGCAAGCGCAAGGCAGACGCAAAATGAGCTACGAAAATAATAATTTATTAAAACACTTGTTTTTCAACGCTTTTGATGCTCGATAATTCGCATAAAATTGTCATCAAGTGCAAAGACACTACAAACTCTTATTTGAAGTTTAATTTAATGCAATATTATATATAATATAATGCAATATTACAGTGAACAACCTGCTGATGAACCGATTGTAGAGGAGCCTGAAAGCCCTGTAGCGGTTCCAGAAACACTAGCAGAATCACAAGAAGCTGTAGAAATCAGTGAAGATGAAATGGCAGAACCTGATGTTACAGATGAAGAATAAAATCAATAGAGTGATCTTGATTTTGTAATCTAACAATCTATAGAACCTAACAATAAATTAACTACTTTCATATTTTTCATAGGCTTAAAAATGCATCTGCCATAGTTTGAATATGAGGTCATACAAATATTACCAGACTGGAACAAGTACTACTAGAAATGCATTTTAATAGATATACATTAAGTATTTATTTTATTAGATGTACCTACACTAAAATATGAAACTATTCACCATTCATGGTATTATTTAAAAAAACATCCATGAATGCTGCAATGGTAATATGGTGTTTCTAAGTTTCAATCTTTTTAAAATCCATAACTTTCATTTGCATAATCAGATTATACAAAAAGGAAAGAATTGGTTTTTTATTCAGTTTTATGGTGTATGTAAATACTGCCACTGTTAACAATGTTATGTTTTTAAAGTTTAAGCTAAGTGTTTTTAATGTTATATCTTGTTAATTAAATTTAACAATAAAAGACAAATTAACAAAAAAATAGTTATTTATTTTCCTTAAATCCTTTAAATATACCTATTTTTGTATGAAGCTTGGAAAGAAAATATAATCCACAGAAAACTACTTAACTGTTTTTTATGGCTCTATGTAAACCTATGTCAGACGTGACCAAGTGGTTAATAGTGGTATTTCACATTTTAATGACAACTGAATAGTAATGCAGGTATGTTATTACTACTTCAAAGACCATTTTAACCTTGGTCTATGATACAATAACATAAAATAAAATAATATTATGAGATATGTATATTGTATAACAAATAGTCTAAAACAGTTCAGCAAGAAAAATTAAATTTTAGAATCAATATTATTTTAATATCATTATTTATGAAAAGATAGAACTATAACTATATACTATATTTGAGTTTGTGTCTGTTGGCCAGCTGCCAATAGGTATGAATGAATACATTGCTTTTGCTGTGTCCACCAAGTTACGTGATAAACACGCTTGATGTGCTGACTGCTGGTAGATGTGAATAGAGCTTTAGAAAGTCCCTGATAGGTTTGAGTCAGTTGAATTACGATAATTTACAAAAAAAAATTCAATTAATTGGTACTTATCCATGAAAGAAATTAACAGTTACCCAAACCTGGTTAATTGTTATAAGTCCATTTTTATAATTTGATCTGCAGCAGAAGCAACTTCTTCTTTGGTTACGTTATTTTCGGTTTTCTTCAGAGCTTTTACATCTATTTTTTTTGGTTCAGGAATAAGTTTTGGTTTATTTTTTATTTCAATGAATTGCTTGTCTATATCTGCTACTTTTTGCTTTATCTGTAAAAAAAGAAGAAACACTTCTAACTAATAATAATTATCGAATTGTTTTCATTATCTAAAGGAACAAAATATCAACAAAAACATTACATTTTTCAAACCTAAGTTGACCGCCTTAGCCTTTGTCTTCTTTAAGCTTTTAGCTCCTGCTACTTTAAAAACGTTTGCCTTTGAACCTTTCTTTTTATCTTTCGCCATTGTATTGTATGCAAATTAGTACAAATAATAATCTAAAAATTGGAGTCTTTCAGACAATCGCGTTAATTAAAATTAAAAGTTATAACCTCCAAAATATGTCCACGGATTACATTCTCTTGGAATATGTCCCACAGAGTGATTACATTCTCTTTGATGTCCCACAAACTTATTTTTCTGCACAGATTAGGTATTAGTTTGTTTTTCTGTGATCGACCCAAGAGAATGTAAGTGAATGTAATCATATGATCGACTGGACGTGATCGAAGCCCACAGCCCCACAAACACACACAGATTACTATGCAAACACATATAATATACTAGTATAATATACGATATACGCACGGTATACGCCCACAAACTACGCCCACAAATCACAACACCACAGATTACTGTATAGTGGATACCAGCCCGGTACAACTGGAGGGTTTCGGAGATGTAGCAGTCTATCTCAACTTTTATAAATGAATAGTCGGGGCTATCTCGCTCCACTCACATATAATCAATTTTTAACACGCACACATATGTAAAAAAAGTGTGTAGTACAGACCTATTGTTATTACAATAGAGCGACATCGTAGGGCTGCCAACCTTACTTATTTTCTAACTTTAGGAAACTGTTTTAATACTATTAATTTAACCTATAGCACCTGATATCTGTAAACTAGCCGGCGGCCCAAGCTAACAAGTACCTTTAAAGTACATACTAATACTATACTCAATCGAACACTGTAAGTTAGGTTTGATGAAGTCGGGTGGCTTAAATAGATACGATGAAACCAATACGCGATGCTCACCCGATTTCAATAAACGTGTCTATCATGTGTCACCAAAAGGTGAGCGTCGCGCAACGATTTCGTCGTTCCTATTTAAGCCCGCCCGACTTCCACAAACGTGTACAAACTAAAATTATTTTTATACTTTGTAGTGGCATTTGAAGTTGAAAATAATTTTTATTTTAAGCTTTTTAGTGTAGCTGGTTCCTGCTCTCTTTATGATGTACTAATGTAGTCTATACTTGGTACTTACAATACTTGTTCACAATACACAATTCCTAAAGAGCTAGGACTTAAATCCTCACAGTTTAGGTGGGTAGTACCCCGCAGCATTAGGATTGAACAGGAGCTCTATGATATAGGATGCTTAGGCCAAGCATACCAACTATTCGTAATCGACAGTTCCTAAATCCCCATAATTTAGAGGGAAAGTACCCCTGCAGCATTAGAGTTGAAGATAAAAATTATTATGGGGCCATTTTGCAAGTTTCTTCTGTCGATTAAAAAAATCGCGTGAATCGGTGCAGAACCCCGGAGGAATTGGTAGACATACACAAAAAAAAGATACCGACTGAATTGGTAACCTCCTCCTTTTTGAAAGTCGGTTAAAAATAAGTTATATCGGCAGCCCTGGGATCTTGCACCATACTCTAATTTCTTGGATTCTAATTGGCTAATGCCATCGAAAGATCGAAAAAATTCGAAAAAAAAAACATGGCGAATTTTAGTTAAGTTGCTAATTTAATAACTAGATTTTCTACTGAAATTTTGTTTGTTTTGGTATCAGGTCTGCGGAAATTAAGTAGTTTGGTGATAAAAAATAGTTTAAGCATTTATATGATAGGAACTCTTGATCTTGTGCACCTTTACCACGTTTCATAAGTTTAACCTAACCTAACTTTTCGAAATGTCTCGAATTGTGCATTTTACTAAGGATAGTGCTGGATAAATAACTAAACTTCTGGTTGTAAGTTTATTTTCAGCTAAAAAGTATCGAGATTAACTAAGTTGGTAAGTAACACCTATCTATAAAACCTATTCTTCATTTTTCTTATCGTGAAACATTTTTCATGCCTTCCGTTGATTTATCATTAAAGTTTTCTTAGAATAATAATATGGAGGGATTCGGAGGGTTCCCAGATCCTTCCGGATAGGTAGGAACGAGGTTTCGAATCAAATTTTTTTTTTGTTACTAATAAATGATAATAACTAGGACCTATGACTTAATGTGCTTTCCGAGGCACGGAGGGAGCGAAAAGGCCAAATTTAGATACCTAATGCCGGTCACACATCCAGTTACTTGATTGTTTGATAGCTGCTGTCACAACTAAGCCACAAGTTCCTATAATATAACATAATTAATAAAATAATCTCAAAAGGAAGAAAACCCACACTCACTCATTAGTCATCATCATCAGTCACCTTTAACTGGTGACATGGTTTTTGTGTTAAGTAACTGGTGATGAGCAGTCTGAGAGGCCACTGTTGTATCTGGTCTATATGGATTGATTACCTTAGGGTTTTGAGTGTTAAATTACATAATATGAAAAGCTAAATTAAAATGTGTGCTTTCCTAAAATATATGTATTTTAACAACTATTTCTTCTTTTGCACACTATTTCCAGAGAGGAGTTTGCTCATTGAAACTCAATGTACTCAATGGGACTTCATAAGTTGTGTCCTTTAAATGGTGCACTGTGGTGAAAGCATGTAAGTAAGTATATACCTATATTTAATTTCATTAGAACTGAAATGCTTATAGTAACTAACATATTTAACTTGATAAGAATTAATACTGTATTCGTCTGAATAGATTTCCAATTACCACATTGTATGTGACCATTTTTTAGAAGTTAAAGTGGGTATAGTAACTATCCTTAAAAGATAGATAAGTATATGACATCGCAGACTTTTCTGTATAGACCTATCCCAACATACTACCACCATAAATTGTTTTGTTATATCTCAAAGGAGGCAGCGTTTTCAATGAAAGCTCCCACATGGCTTGACTTTTCCCGATATTTTTAAAAATGATTGTCACATTTCAACCAATTTACATGGTATCTATTGGTTTATGGTGTCTTCTTTGTCTATTGATGAAAACTGCATGAAAATCTGTTCAGTAGTTTTGACTTTATCGTGAACAGACATACAGACAGGGGCGGGGGACTTTATTTTATAATATGTAGTGTTTCACGGAGATAAGTTGTACCACATATTGTACGATATGCCATATTTTTCAAAATATTTTCATAACAATTTCCAGAAGGACTTGCTGATTGGAACTCAACATACACATTGGGGCTTCCTCAAAAAGCTGTATGTTTCAGATGGTACAAAACATGACGCGAGAGCCACGAAACTGACATACAAAAATGTTAATTTCAAACACTTTAACAAGATAAAGGCAAGTAAATATTTGTTTGAATAAATATCCTTACTATCCTTAATAATATTTTTAAAGCGATAGTGTGTTTGTTTGTCCTTCAAATACGACGCAAAAAAAACGGATCGACGAGATTTTTTGCATGGATTATGGGTAAAGTTGAGGACTGGGAGAGTGACATAGGCTACTTTTTATCCTGGAAAATCAAAGAGATTTTAAAAACTAAACCTACGCGAGCGAAGTCGCTGCGCAGGCATTACCTAGTATTGTATTTTTTCCTGTTTAAAACATACATACTAGCATTCACCCATGGTTTTGCTTCCGCATGTATCAAAAGTGATCCAAAATGGTGATTTTAATACAAAATTACACTATTTTATTTTTTAGATAGATTGATTTTATGTTATGTTTTTTTTTTTTTCAATTTTAAACCACCCCTGTATTAGAACAAACAAATCAAAAAATACATTCAAATTGGTTTAGCCATTTTTGAGTTTTAGCCAGACTAACAAACAGCAATTGAGTTTTATCTATACTTATAAAAAGATGTCCTGATTGACTGACTGCCTGACTGACTGACTGATGTATCAACATACAAGTCATGCTTTAAATTTTTAATGTGTCTGTTGGTGTATTTGCAGGCTAATTTTAATAAGAAGGGCTAAACCGTTTAATTAAATGCTAGTGGAGCATTATAAGGAGTGATGATGCAAGTTTGCAAGTAGGACACACATCCGTTATATAATGCATAATATTCAAAAACTGTACTCAGTGTGATTAATTTTCAATTTCAGGTCAAATACGCTGCTCAAGTTATCAACAAAACATGTCCTCATCCAGTGATGAACAAGATGACAACATATTATTAACATCTATAAACATTGATAATAGCTTTTTCACTGCAAAGATGATCTTATTAACAATTTGATTGACAGTCTGAATTGCACTGGTCTTCATGGTTATCATCAGTAAACTATCTAACGCTTTGTCTTTAAACTCAACACATTTAGAGTTGATGCATTGAAAAAGCTACAATCAATAAAAGATGCTACAGACTCAAAGAATTCTAAAAAAATTTGTTCTTGTTATAAAAACGGTAAATCACCTGTCAGATTTATCAGAAATTGAAGGTGTAAAGTTCTTGAGCCTCAAGCGTCTAAACCAGGATCCTCTAGATTTTATTTCTCTCAAATAAGAGGTAATTTTTAATCAATAATATGACCCCTGCATAATATTTGTATACTGGTTGCACTACCGATACCGTATGCTTGGTACTCTCAGTAGTTTAATTTAATAGACCGAAATTAGACATTCAGTTTAATGACTTCAGTTCTGATGTTGAAAATTTAAATTTCATTGAAAATTGTATACCTTCAGATTTTTTTTAGCAATGCCGTATATGTTGGTGCAAGTTGCAGATATTTATTTCCATAACTCGATTGTGATAAATGTCAAAATTGTAAAAATGCACATTTGTCCAATGAAATTGTCAAAAATATATTAAAAATATATTATATAGAAAAAATTAATACATCTTGTATAAAAAATCATCATCAAATCATCTGCATGATTTCTTGAAAGCGTTATGGCTATTTAATTTTTTCAAATGCAAACAATTGTGCATTAACTTCAACAGAAGAATCCACAATGTATATGCTAGCAAAAAGGGAAAAATCAAGAGTCATTAATGTTTTAGTAAAGTCAATTAACTTTTTGTAGCATAATTTTAATTATTTGAATGCCATATACATAGCTGTTTCCGATGCGCTTCAATCTAGCGGGCCTCCCTAGAATAGATTGATGTGGGCCCGCTAGATTGAAGTACATACATCTGTTTCTGTTCTCAATAGTTTAAGAAACGTGATTCTTTATCAAAATTAGTAAGAGAAATATAGATTGCCAATATCAGACATGAACAAAACTTGCGTGCTTGCGTAAATCTAGAATAATAAATAACTTTCAGATGTTATGCCATCTACCGTAATTAAATGGAACTGCGCGAAGAAATTTAAAACACTAAGAACTTGCTATTTTTAAATGATTTTATGAAAATTTTCTATTTTTCTCACAAAAATATGAAACTAACGAAAGAACTATGTAATCCAGTTCAATTTAATTAGATATTTTGTCGTTGTAAATAAAAAAATTAAATAATTATGATCATTTTATATGGAGAGCTTGGCAATCTATCCTTCTTAAACTTTATCCGATTATCCGTTAGGCCGATCGCACTTTGGACACGTTTTGGATGAATTTTACTCGAATACGTACGAACACATGAATGAACACGCATATATTAGTATAGTCCTGATCTGTATCAGCGAAATTGACATTTTTTATGCAAAACATTTAAGTTTAATTTTTGATTGTGCACATTATTTTAAATATTTGAAAACTTCGTTCTTTATTTGCCTCATTTTTAACTGAGCTCCAAAAAAGATTTTTTTTTTTTTGGAGATTAATTTATTTTATATTGTTTGGTTGATTCCGATTTTGTACTGAGTTTCCTAATAAGCTTACAGTGTTTTTATGTCCCATGTGACATGATTGTACAGAGATACTTATAATATGTATGTTTGTACATAGTAGTTAATTGTACATCATTGATTCACAACCTCGGGGAGTCGCGTTTTTTATTAAAGGGGGTTACAATCATTGGAAATCTGGGGGAGCTTTGAAACTTTAAACATATAAGTAAACTATTGATATAATTTTATGTAAAATGAAGGTGTTGCAAGGATTTTTACTTTACTTTTTGGCTTTTTCGTGGGTCGCGATATAAAAATGGTTGAGAATCAATGTTGTACACAGTTTGCATTTGAGAAATAAATTAATATTAATCATATTAATAATAGTTTAGAGTAAAGGCAAAAAACCGCAAAAAAGCAAGACAAATTCTGAATTGAAGACGCGACCGAAGTCGCGGGCAATCGCTAGTAGTAAATATAATGCGTATACCTGAGCAACAGTGTTATATATGTGTCCCTAAATATATATTACCACCTATTTACCGTGTTCATTGGCATCTTTCAACGCATTCTTGGACAATGCTCAATGGGATCCATACGATACGCGGAGAGCATTAAATGAACCTGTTTTATTAATTATTCTGTAATGTTTCTTTTTTGTTTTATCTAGTTAGTTTAAGTGGCACTTACTGTAATAAAAAAAATAATTAAAGTATTTTTTATATTGTATTTTGTTTTTATTTTCCTATTAAACAAATTTTAGGCAAAGCTTGAAAAACCGGTAATTTATCGAAAACCGATATCGGAACGAAAAAATCGATGAATCTAGCACAGCACTATTTGCGATTATATTTACGATTCAGCCCATCTCTAATTTTACTACGTTACCGCCTACTACCACTGCTATATATACCTAGTGTAAGAAAGAGATGGCCCCGGGGATTCATTCATTAAATCCATTGTTCAAACAAAAAAGGTGAGACAAAACATAAATTTAATGAATGTCATAGATATATACATCATTCTCCTCCCGCCACCCGTTTTTAGTAAGCTATTTTTAGTCTATGGAGATTGTCGTCTGTATCTTTTCTGGTCTGTGGTGGATACCATGTGGAAACCACAAACATATAAGAGTAAGCAGACCTAACATAATTTTCACAACTACATCTAAACGAATAAATAATATCTTCGCTTGCTTCTCTCCAACAAAAAATATATGATTCTATCTCTTTTACTTCTGTTGTTGCAACACTTACGCACTCATAGACATAATTGAGCTTGAGGCAATTCGTAAGCTACAAATAAGAGCAGTATGGTGCAATATGTCAATTTGTCAAAAACAACAACATAACCTGCGAGTTGTTTATTCTTTTAAATTTGCTTTAAAATCGAGTCTAAAGAATCAAAAATTCTGAAATAAAATGGTGAAGTGTTGTGCACCTCTGTGTGGCAATTCTCCGTATAGGAAAACACCTGCAATTACTTTTCATCGGTAAGTTTTGATGTGCTATAGACTCGTAATTTGGTTATATGCTTACTGTGTGATTATTAATAATCGTTCGGCATTTTAGAAGCAGTCCCTAATTATTATATACGCAAAACTCGTAGACAGTTATAGTAATTTTGGTTCTAGTATATTCCTGTTGCAATATTTATCAATTAATTAATATCAGGATCTTGTTTGTCGTTTCATATACTTGTACAATTTGACAGGGCCGTATTCAGGCGCAAGTTTTGTTTAGTGGGTATATTTTGATTAAATAATTAGTCTGTTTTTGCCTGCCTGTTTTAAGATGTATTGGATTGTATTAATTTTTATTTGTATTGTATTGGACTTAGGAAAATTAATCGTGGAAGCAATACATAGCATAGTTTCATTAAATATTGTAAAATTTTTACTTTTTTTTGAAAAGAGCGACCGCCGAGTTTCTTGCTGGCTCTTCTCGGCGGGAAAGGCATTTCGAACCAGTGGTAGATTCATTGACGATTCAAAAGTGCTTGTGAAAGTTTATTTGAAATAAAATATTTCTATTTCTATTTCTATAAAAGTAAGGATAAATTATAAAATTAAATCACTTTTCAGCTTTCCAAAGGATGAAAATATAAAAAATGCCTGGTTGATGCAGACGAATAAAAAAAATTGGCAGCACAAAACATCGAGTGTGCTATGTTCTGAACATTTTGAAGCACATTTAGTGGATTGCAGTGGTTTTCGTACCGTCTTTACTTCTAATGCAATCCCAATGATTTTTGATTCATCATTACAAGTAAGTTTCTAGTTGTTCTTATATTTAGGTACCAACCCAAAATATCTTGCCATTTAAACGTAAATATTGACAGCTATACCCATACATATATAGCTGTGTACCTATTTGTATTACCTATTAAATTGTTAATACTAGACAACTGATAATTTATTACTCTTGTTTTCAGCATATGTCTACATCATCAGTAAAAGGTCCAGTAGAAAGAAAAGCTGCTGGAGATCAAGTTTTGATGGACTTGCAAAATTTACAGCCTAGTAATACTATTAATAAAGAGTATAGAGTAATACTATTCCTTATTACGTTATTGAAAAGACTGAGACATATGGTTTATTTTGTTATTTTTATAAGTTTAAAATGTGTAATACTATTCTAATAAGGTTATTGAAATGAGTGATACAGGCTGAATAGAATGTAAGAGTTAATTAAACTACTGTTGATGTTATCGTATTGTCAATGTTTGTATTTCTAAAAGATATTAGAGAAAAAGTTGCTTTTTGATTTTGTTTTATTTATCTAATAGATATATCTTTTGGGTAGATTTTGTAAATCATGTTTTGTTTTGATTTTATTAAATATTATTTTGTAACATTATTACTTGTTTGATTACAAAACCGCGAAACTTAGCACATTAGAATCCATTTTCATAATTAAGAATTAATTTATAGAATTAAGTTTACAGAATGTAAAATAAGGGTTTAACCTACAATTTGATGGCAAATTTCCGTAGTTTCCATATTATTTCAAATTACAGATATTAAATACTCTCCAGTCCCTTCAACCTCGCTGAACCTCGCTTTTCGAAGTCCGGCTCTGTTTACTGTCAATGTGTGCGTGAGATTTGTATGTAGGCGTAATTGGAACGCCAATTTTTTCTTATGTTAGGTCTGCTTACTCTTATATGTTTGTGGTGGAAACCATGGGAAACCACAACAAAGACCACAGATTAGACCACAGATAACCCACAGACATACCTAGATAACATTATGTCTGTGTCATTAGCAGGTACCTACCACGTACCTACCTACTGTAAGTATCCATGAAAACGTCAAGCTTCTTGGAAAACGTCAATGTCAGAGTTATAAGCAAAAGCTTCTTGGTCAAAGTGTAGTAGCTAACGTAGAGTGTAGACAGCGTAGACAGATTGCCTTCTCTGTCTACGGTAGACAGTGACGGTTGGTGACGGTACCTAGCTAAACGGTAGCTAGGTATATTAGGTAGTCTGTGATCTAAAAATTTTGTTGATTTTGGGCTGGACTGCAAAGAAAATTCCAATTTGTATTATTTACATTTTGGTATAATTTTTTGCATTGAAGTGAATTTTTTTATCACACCATAATTCATCAACTAATTAAAAGTTTAGTAATCACATTTCAAACTAGATAAGTAAGGCTTGTTGCGTTAGTAATATATTTTTTGCTACTCAGTATCTTATACGCCGCCAAAATTAATTACTACTCGAAATACAACGGAAATATCTCCACTATGGCTAAGGTAAGTGAACAGACACACTTATTATTAATCAATGTGTAAATTATAAGTTTATTTACATACTGGTTATGTGACATATTAATAAAATATTTATGGCTCATTTACTGATCGACTGCGGCCGGTTTTGTATCCTATTTGGTATTTTTCAGAATATTTATTTTAGATAAATTTTATTTTCTGTAATTTACTACAGTATGAGTCGCACTTTTGAAGAAAAGGTAAGAGTCATAATTGTTACAATTACTTATCTCGCGTCTGACGACTTACAATGAATTATTTTATATGTACATAGGTACTGTGATATTACGAATCACGAAATGCGGTCAAAGCGGCCACATGTGAGTGAAAACACAAGTGTACTCTCATTCTCGTAGTCCAAACGCCAATGGGAATGCTATCTAGCACAACCAGAATTAGAACAAACTCGGGATGAACATCTTTAAGAGCACTAATGGCTGTCACCTACCAACTGAATATCTTAACCTTTGTCTTAACAGAACTTAATATTTTTATTTAAATAGTTGAGCTAAAAATTTTTATAAAATAGTATTATTTTTTCAGCCATTTTGAATCACATCACACTTAATATTATAAAGTCGAAAGTTTGTATATATGTGTGTGTGTATGTTTGATACTGCTTCACGCCACAAGGAATGAACCGATTTGGTTGAAATTTGGAATGGATATCTCCTCCGATATATTTGGAGCTATCGCTCATACCCAGGAATTACACTTAGGCTACATTTTATCTGGGAAATGAGAGAGTTTCCCTTAGGAATCAATAAGCCTTAATCCAAAGTTGTGGGCATCATCTAGTAGTATATGTATTGTATACAATACAAATCAGTAGTTAATATGTTAATCTATATTTTGTATTCATCTATATTTTATATTTTCCAGCCAGTATTATATTCATACTGGCGAAGCTCATGCTCATGGAGGGTGCGAATAGCACTCAACTTGAAGGAGATCCCATATGATATAAAAGCTGTGAGCCTCATCAAAGGTGGTGGGGAGCAGCACTGCAATGAATACAGGGAGGTCAACCCCATGGAGCAAGTCCCATCTTTGGTTATAGGTATTTTTTTTATTTTTTTTTATTAAATAATGCAAGATGTCCCCTTTCATGGAAAGAGATTTTGTTATCATATTTTTGTTTTTCTTTTTGTTTATATTTTTAACATTGTTGATATTTTTGTTTTAAGAATCAATATTAATATAAATATTAAGCAAATTTTTAATCTTAATAATGTGTGGTCAATCTTTGAAGCCTGGTTATAGGTATTAGAATAAAGAACATTGTATTTTCTTTTTTCAACAAAATTTTGTTCATGTTCATTCATTTTAAAAGGTTACCAATGATTTGTTTAAGCAACTAAAAGCCACAATAGTTCAATAGACAAGGGCGCAATATGAAAACCGAAACTTTAACACAGTTTATATCCAACAGGCTGTGGTATTATCATGCCCACTTCTAACACAAGCTTTACGCTTCATTTAGAGGGGAAAGAGATTTTTATTCATGTTTAAATATTCTTTATTTAAAAAAAATGTGATTTCAACATAGGAGTTATGTTGAAATCACATTTTTTTGCACTACTTGCACTTTTATCTTATCTTTGGTACAGATGAACTAGTTTTGACAGGATTTTCACAGGCAGGTAGACAATTTAAAAGGTTATTTTTGGTTTGAGTGTTCAAGGCTACATTTTGTATCAAATATGAAAGAGCTCTTTAGGGATTATAGTATTCTATAATCCCTAAAGAGCTCTTTCATATTCTATTATTATTCTATTCTGTTCTATTGAACAGAATAGAATAATTTTTTATTCAAATAAAATTTTACAAAGTGTTTTCAAATTGCAGTATCGGGTATCAGCTTGTATATAAATAACCCTTTTAGAAAAATGACAAAATGCCATAAATTGATAAATAAATCTTGCAATGTAGATTGAGTTTGATTGAGATTATTTAGATTGAAGTGCAGCGTTATTGAAGGACAAACCAACAAACAAACACACTTTCGCATTTAAGGATAAGGATTTTTATTTAATTTAAGGGTAAGGATTTTCTCTATGTGTTGTTTTCTTGTTTTCAGATGGGCATACATTTATAGAGTCATTGAGTATTATGAATTATTTGGAGGAGTCAAGACCTCAAAGACCACTTATGCCACAAGACTGCTATAAAAGGGCTAAAGTTCGTGAAATTTGTGAGGTAAACATTTTCACTATTTTTTAATTTATATTCTTACTTTTAGTTACTGAATTTAAGACTGAATTGGGTTTTGTAGGATGATATATTATGTCGGAAGCTAATTAATATGAGCTTGCTCTTCTTCTTTCTTGGGTTGCGGCTATGCAGGTCACAGATCCCCGTAGCATGTTGACCGTTGCCGATCTATTTATTATGAGCTCACTCAGCTTATGTTGGTTTACAAGCTCCTTCCATTTGACCTGATTTAAAATAGAAATTTTTACTTCATTAACCAGCTCATTGGAAAGGTTAATTTTGAAATTCAAAGAAATTCTGCAGAGAACACGCACGCACGCACACGCACGCACGCTCGCACTTGCCCACACAACACGCACACTAATAATATAAGTGTGATCGCTGCATCTCTCACCATCCACACATTATGAATCACATGTTATGAAAGATTATTTTGTCCACTTACATGTACATTGTAGAAGCACTCAGATCAACAATTAATTCCCAAATAGCTGGCATAGCATTGGTTCCCCTGCAAATAGTCAAGGGCGGCAGGAATCACTTAACATCAGGTGATCCGCCTGATTATTTGATTGATGATTGATCTTAGCAAAAAAATGTTTTATTCCAGATTATATCATCAGGTATCCAGCCACTCCAGAACTTGATAGTCCTGATCTATGTAGGCGAAGAGAAAAAGAAAGAATGGGCACAACATTGGATCATGAGAGGGTTCAGAGCAGTAGAAAAGCTGCTGTCTTCCTGTGCTGGCAAATATTGTGTGGGGGATGAGATCACACTAGCAGACTGTTGCCTTGTACCTCAAGTTTTTAATGCTAGAAGGTAATAATTTTTTACATCAATATAATTAAGCACATATAAAACTGTGCATTAACTAACATCTATACTAATATATAAAGCTGAAGTGTTTGTTTGTTTGAATAATCTCAGGAACTACTGGTTCGAATTGAATTTTTTTTTTTGTGTTGGATAGTCCATTTATCGAGGAAGGCTTTAGGCTCTATAACATCACGCTCCGACCAATAGAAGTGAAGCATCAGTGAAAAATGTTGCAAAAACGGGGAAAATTATCCATATTTAAAATATATTCTTTTAAAAACTTCTTAATCGCGATCATAATAACGGAAATTGACGCGGACGAAGTCGCGCGCAACAGCTAGTATAAAATAAGAGCAACTGCCAAGTTCCTTACTGGCTCTACTTATTGGTATGGTCAATAGTCATTCTCTCTGTATTATTTATGTAAAGGATTCCGAGAAAAAAAACAAACCCTTGTAAGATAACTTTGTCTATCTGTCTGTTTGTCATAGTGTCTTTTTCTCAGAAATGGTTGAGATACTAAGCTAAAGTTCTAAATAAAAAGGTCAATGGTCTCTTAATGCTGTGGAAATTTCATGGTTCAAGTTTAACTTGATGAAAAGATTTTCAAAGCATATTTCCATACCAAAGGAGGTGGGTTGATAAGGCCCAAAATCCGCCCCTCATACACTCGAAAAAAAAGTTCCAGATTCCGACAAATTGTAAATGTATTTATATACTTGAAGATATAAACTTTATTTTAATATAAAGTTTAGGTGATAAAAAAAATAGTAAGTTACAGAAAATATTACCCAAAAAGAGAGTGTTTCTTTTACTTTTCTTACATTTTCATACATTTTAGTCGTTTTTTAAGCTTTGATTTAATATTTTAGAATGAGGCGCTCCATGAACCAAAATAAATTAATACTCATATAAAAGCTTATAAAAAAGAGCATCATTATCAGTTACGTTTACCATGGTTCATGGAGCGCCTCATTCTAAAATATTAAATCAAAGCTTAAAAAACGACTAAAATGTATGAAAATGTAAGAAAAGTAAAAGAAACACTCTCTTTTTGGGTAATATTTTCTGTAACTTACTATTTTTTTTATCACCTAAACTTTATATTAAAATAAAGTTTATATCTACAAGTATATAAATACATTTACAATTTGTCGAAATCTGGAACTTTTTTTTTCGAGTGTATGAGGGGCGGATTTTGTTACCTTATCAACCCACCTCCTTTCCAGTGCCGTTTTTGCAATTAATTGAAATCTAGGTGTTTTATCTTAAAATAATTATAATTATAATTTTGTAATGTTATTTTAAAATGTAAAAAAATATATTTTTTAATGAACATATTAGAAGATATACTTTTTTTTAAGTATGCATATAGCGATGGGTAACTACGGAACCCTACACTGCGCGTGTGGCATTTGACCATAACTTTTACTTTTTTCAGATTTCACGTCGACTTGCGTCCATTCCCGATCATCCTGCGCATAGATCGTGAACTCGAAAACCATCCGGCTTTCCGTGCGGCTCACCCCTCCGCACAACCCGACTGTCCTCCGGAAGTGGCCAAATGAACCGACGCCCACGCCCACCATTGGGCAAACTATCCCATCCATTACTTATAAAGCTGTAAAAAAAATTACACTGTCTTGGCGTGTTGCAGCATAAGGCAGACTTGCAAACTTGTTTGTCGTGATCACAAAAATATATCAAGTTAGAAAGGTTATCATCACTTTTTTACTAAGGGCTCTTGCATACCTATTTCTGGACACAATAACGACTTCCGTGTTATTTGAAAGTAATCAGTTGCAAAACGAATTCCCGCCTTTTTGAGAATAACTTTCAGGTTTTTATTTCTATATTTAGGTTCCATATTTTCGTGGATTTTATTTTATTTGAAAACTTGCACTGTATTACAAATTGGTGGAATGCGTGCCCCGCTCACTTTTCCGTTCTATCTTGATATATTTCTGTGGTTGTGACACACTAGACCTAGAGTGTTCCGATTGGTTGACTATCATATGTCAAAGTTAGTTGCGACACTCCAGAATATTGTAATTTCTTTACATCTTATAAAGAGAGGTGAAGTTGACCAAGTTACCCTAATAATATGTACACGCCGAAAAAAAATTTAATGTATGTAGTTAAGTATTTAAGCAATCTGTTACAAATTGTGCGAGTTCTTAACACATTGGGTGTTATCTACTGGGAAATAAAGGTGTATAACTGTATAACAAACGAAATTAAAAATAAATGACACAAACTTAATAACTATTACTCCTGATCTAGTCTTAAAATAGTTAATCAATATTCAAAAGTGTTAAGAAGTTTTGGGATAGTGCAAGAATGAAAGAATATGAATTTATAGTTTATGTTTATAATAATTATGATGTAAGTATTTAAATTTAATAATAAGCTAAGCAGTTTTTTACAAAAAGATTATAAAGCACAAAAACGAACAATTTTTGAAAGATGGTTTTAAAGCCTCAATAGCCCAACGTTTAAAGGTGCGGACTGAAAACTGAAAGGTCGCAGGTTCGAGCCTCGCCCGTTGCACTTTTGTCGTACCCACTCCTAGCTCAAGCGTTTCGCTTATTTGGAGGGGAGAGAAGAATATAAGTCAAGTTCGGCTTGGCTAATATTCTTTAAAAAAAGTGATGTTGGCAAAGATTCTCATTCTCAAGCTATACTATCGAATCATAAAATTCTGTAGATGGTCTAAATAAATCATTCCAGACACATTCCACTTGTTATATTTTAATATATATGTGTACAATTTACATACATATTTTTTTCTTATTTGAAAAGTGCCATTACAAATTCCGTTAAAGGTATTGTGTAGATTTGTGAATTAGAATATTAGCTTTGATTTATAATGATTATAATCAAAGAAAAAAATTGTAGCTACTTGTAACTACTTATAAGAGATCATTTTATTGTTTACAAACTTTTTATTCTGTTTTTATTCAGACATTAAATAACTATTAATAATTTAGTAGTTTTTATTTGTTGTTTGACATACATACATATTATATAATATATATGTTTATGTGTATGTGTATTATATACTAGCTGATGCCCGCGACTTAACGTGGATTGAGGTTTTTTGATTTCCGTGGAAACTTTCTTATTTTTCGAGATAAAAGAAACCTATGTGCTATTCCAGACTATAATCTATCTCTATGCTTTTAATTCTTGCGACGTGATTGAATAACAAACACAAACATCTATCCATCCATCCATCCATACATAAATCCAAACTTTCGCATTTATATTATTAGTAAGAAAAGTAAGGTGTGATTGGGAATTGTCTCTGCAGCATCTGGCTTGACGAGCATATTCCAAAAATCAGAGTAAAAAAAAAATGATCGCCGAGTTGAGAACCTCAAAACCAATTTTACTGGGAGGCTTCTTTTTGGAAGTCGGTTGAAAATCAGAAATGATATTAAGTTGGGTAACTAGGTAATTTTAAATGGCATGTAATTAAACGAGCTTCTATTTAATACCATTATTGGCTTCTAAATTACTAAGTCAGCTTCAACTAGTGAGCCTCTAAAAAATATAATTTTAGCATCTATATTTATAACTTAGCTTCAAACCGTGAACTCCTAAAATACTTAAATATTAGCATCAAATAATACACCAAATCTTCAACCACATTTTTAATTTTTTTTTTGTGAGAAAAATTAAATAAAAAAATGTTTCTAACTAAATAAAAAAACGTTTTTTTTTGATAAAATGAAATTAAAAAAAGGATTGTTTTTAAATTTAACTCAAGATAAATACCTACACATAACATTATAACATTTTTGAAAAAAAAATCAAATTTTTTTTCAACTTTTTTTTTAGTTTTAGGTAGATTTACGATCCCAACAGAACCTAAGTGCCCGGCCTTCGGCCGGGCACCAGAATATTCATGTATAACCCTAACCTAACCTAACTTTAGTTTAAAGAAAAAATTATACAAAAATAATTGCAATATTAACACACTAACAACAGAACAACAAAAAAAACAAATGCATGTTTTGAATGGCGCTCTCTGATTGGTGCAAATAGCCATAACCAACGAGATCGTGTAAATTGCCAGTCGCATCCGTCTCACTCGCACCAACGAGATCGTGCAAATGGCCAGTCGTATCCATCTCACTCGCACCAAATCGTGCAGTGGCAGTGGACAATAATAAAAATAGTGGCTCTTTATTTGATGCTTTCTTTGGAATATTTTGTGGCCATTGTGAAGAAGCCGAGTTAGTATATTAGAAGCTTCATCATTTTCCCGTTGCTGAGTTATTAAATTAGAAGCTAGGTTTTGATGCCAAAAAATAAATTTTGTTGGTCGACTTATTATATTCCATTTTAAATGTACCTTCTATTTTCGTATAAATTACCCAAAATAAATAGGCACTGTTCCTTGCAGAATAGGTACATCTATTTTAAAATGTGCGTTACAACATTAACCAAGTAAGCCTATACAGATACAAATACAAAAGCTTCATACGTGAAACGGCACGTAGCAGCACAGTAGTGTAGTGTTGCACACATCAATTACAAATTATCACCAAATAATCATTTTTTTAAATTAGTACCAGTAGTACTTACATTGATTTTTATAAATTACAAACTTATACAACACTGCTTATGCTTTTTCCTGCGGCTTCGCTCACGTTAAGTTCGATTTTTCAAATCCCTATTTTAGCCCTTTCGAGATTGAATTTTTGAAAATCTTTAGCGGATGTTTATGTCATAGGAACTATCTGTATGTTAAATTTCAGCCCAATCCGTCCAGTGGATTGAGCTCTACGTTGATAGATCAGTCACTCAACTTTGCCTTTTATATACCTATTTAAAAAATTATTGATACAACTAGCTTTAACCCGCGGCTTCGCTCACGTTAGGTTTGATTTTTTAACCCCCTATTTAACCCTCTTGGGGTTGAAATTTTCCAAAATCCTTTCTTAGCGGATGTCTACGTCCTAACAGCTACCTGCATACCAAATTTCAGCTCGATCGGTCCAGTGGTTAGAGCTGTGCGTTGATAGATCAGTCAGTCAGTCAGTCAGTCAGTCAGTCAGTCACCTTTGCCTTTTATATATTTAGATAAAGGTAAAACAAACCCCAAAACATTGTACAGATATTATATAATGTGCCCTGTCATAATATCGTCAAAAAGGACGTAAAACTATACTCAAGATATCGTTAAAAAAATCGGAAAGAATTTTTTTTTGTTTGTTTTTTTTTAAACCTTGATTGACCTTTTAGATCTTGACCTTGACCAATAAGCTCCTAGCCAAATGTAGTGTCAGTGTATCGGCAATAACATGTCATTAAAATTAAATTAAATTTTAATTGGAAAAATAATTAAAATATAATAATATCTCAAATTGCAGTATTTTTTTATTATTGTGTGTTGACAGGTTTGTCCACCAAAAAATGTAAACAGCTAGGTGAGCAAAAATATTTTGAACTTAGCAACACTGTAATCAGTAATGGCATCTGTCAAACGTATCGAACGCCGCTCTCGCTGTGCGTAGGTAGACTAGTCGACAAGCCGATAGGTGATAATACAAGCGCTAAGGAATTGTGCTGAGTATTGTTGTTAGTGTCGAAATCGGTATCGTATTTGTACTGTGGTAAAATAAAAATGATTACAGTGTTATGTTAAGTGATTAAATGACAATGTAAGTTGAAACTATCGCTCAGTGCAGTGCTGTGAAAGTTCTACTTTGTGGTGTATAGGTGCTCATTTAAAATGACCGAGAAAAATAAATCGGAAAAGATGACTAATACGTCGAAACCTGTTCCCATGAAACTTTTTGCCGCCTGGGAAGTGGACAGGACACCTTCCAATTGTATTCCAAGGTAGGTAAAATTGCGATAATGCTAGTAGGGTTCTGTGTTGGTACGTATAAGTTTAAGTTATGAATCGGTAGAGATTGTACTGCGTTGTTCCTGTGTACCGTAGACACGCTTTGAGTATCAAATTATCAATAACGTTCTTGATAGTGTGCAATCTGTTTCAAAACATTTTATTATTGCATTAAAATAGAGATTAAAAAGGATGATAAACTTTGGGTACATGTTACTATAGAATTTATTGTTTATCTGGATTATTAAATCGCGACAGTCGTTTCGCCGGTTTGAATACAGAATAACTTTGTTTGATTTATGAAGTAATTGGTAGATACAATAAAAATATTTAGTTATTATTTTACTGACTCTTCTCAAGTAACTCTAATACAACTTCCTTAAAACAAATAACTTATTGCTCTGTTTTTATATTATTATTAAAATGTTACAAGTTACAAATATATTAAATAGATTTTTAAAAATTTGACATTATCAATAGCATTTAGATTATATAATAATATAATAGAATATTTTATTAACTTAGTGCCCTAGCTATTATTAGATAAACTAATGGGATTATTTACTTGTTTAGCACTTAATTAGCTTATTAAATAATTAAATAAATGCTATTTAAATTTTGTTTATGTGAGAAAATATAAATATATAGCTGTGCTTGAAATGTAAACAGGATATCATGTTATAAATACTGAGGACAATAGACACTGGCTAAATTAGTACACAACATTAAATATTTTATCAATCAGTTACAAAGTTCAACTTACACTAAGTAGGTGCTTATCTAATAGATTAACTATGGTTATCAATAAAAAGGGTAGCAGTATGTTAACATTTCAGAAGGCTGCATGTAATCCATCCACATACTGCACATGTAGAAAGATTTGCAACAAGCCCTAAACAGGATTTACTTTATTTGCATTGTACAACATGCAAACAACTGTCTCCCAGACTATCTATCAGTTTTTATGTGGGCTAGGTACTTGAACACAGTTCCCTGCTTAGAGGATTAAGTACCTACAACTGTCACAGCTTAAAAAATCCATTAGTTTTAACTAAAGTCACAGTGATAGCTTGCTTGAAAAGAAAGATAGGCTAGACTTTTTTCTTGGGAGTTTAACATTGCCACAGGATTTTTAAAAATCTTAATTCATAAAAAGAAGTAGCAAGCATATTAAAATGTATATATTGCCTAGCCATCTATGTTCAGTGCCAGTTTTAGACATAAGCCCTAAGTCAGGCTAGACTTTTTTCTTGGGAGTTTGACATTGCCACAGGATTTTTAAAAATCTTAATTCATAAAAAGAAGTAGCAAGCATATTAAAATGTATATATTGCTTAGCCATCTATGTTCAGTGCCAGTTTTATACATAAGCCCTAAGTCAGTCTGTCATAAATTGATGTTATTATCTTTTTACACTGTCCACTTGAAATCTTAAGCTATATCTTTCGTACAGTTTGCACTTGAGATTCTGAATCCAATAGGGTTTGAGGCAAATTGCTATATGATATAACTACCTACTTAATATCTCCTTTACCCTCTTTAAAATCCCCTTAAGACTTAAGAGGCATTTAGAGAAGCTCTTCTGATGTGAAAATTGCTGGCTTCTTGACTTGAAATCTGTATTCATCATTTAGTCTGTTAGTTATTATATCGTACCCTTATTGCAAAAACCGATTATCTGCACCAAAATTTGAGCGAAAAGTTTTTGAGTTATAAGCATTTGAAACTTTAACGACTTAAAAATTAGTTATAATGATGTCAATTTTTAAACAATAATAATTTTTATAAACAAGAAACTATTCAAGAAATGTTAAGTAGGTTAATAATTGAAAAAAACTTACTATTTTTTCAACAAAAAGAAGAAAATAACCGGTAAGGAGCTCACTTAGTTAGTTTTTCCTGAATGTAGAAAAACTACCAAATTTTCAAATTTACCGTTCTGGTAGCTCTAATGGCATTTTTTATTTAATCACTTGTTTTGAATAGTAATAATCATCAAGACAAAAATCGTTTTAGTTCAACTTTAGCCAGTACAGGTGTAAAATAAATATCTTTAGTTGCTTTTGGCTGAAGGTAAAGTAGATTTCATTTAACTTTGTACGTACTAACTGCAGCGCCCTATGGCTTTACCTGAGGAGTTCCCGTTCCCGTGGGAAATGGGCAAGCCTACATTATTTCTTATAATCTCAGCTATCTTTAAAAGAAAGTTTCGTTGAAATCGGTCCAGCCGTTCTAGAGATTAGCTCATTTAAATAAAAAATCTATTTCGTTTTATTATATTAAAATAACTAGCTGTGCCTTGCGGTTTCACCTACATTGGTCCCGTTCCCGTAGGAATTTAGGGAAACACTATAACTGTAAACTTTCCTCTCGAATCACTCTATCTACTGATGAAAACTAAATTAAAATCCGTTGCGTAGTTTAAAAGATCTACGCGTACATAAAGAGGGCCAGACAGCGAGAATCGATTTTGTTTTATACTATGTAAAGATAACATATACAGCAGAGCTAAGTTTGCCCGCAAGCGTTGCTATATGGGTGCCCCATTGTAGCTTTGAATCCAGGGTTAATCCCAAGAACACTGTGGAGTCCTCAGTTTTCAAAGGTTCATTATTTATCTTTAAATTTTTACTGACAGTTCTCGGGTTAGGTAATAAAAACTCAACACACTTTGTTTTTTTAGTATTTAAAAGTAGATTATTTGCCGTAAACCATTCAGAAACTTGAGATAATGCATTATTTACATCGTCAAAATTGTCTTTCATCCTATCGACTATAAAATTCAAAGACGTATCATCAGCAAATAGTACAATATCGAAGTATTGTGCACAAAATGTGGTAAATCATTTATGTAGACCAAAAACATGAATGGACCTAGAATAGAACCCTGGGGTACACCCATTACTGAGGCTGATCTGGATGATTTTACATCATTGAAACATACTCTTTGGACTCGTTCACTGAGATAAGACGCAATGAGACTAAGTGCAAAATCTTTAATGCCATAGTGGTTCAGTTTAAGCAAAAGTGTCTCGTGATCAACGCAGTCGAATGCCTTTGACGACAAATCACAGAAAATACCAATGGCACTCTGTGAGTTCTCCCATGCATCGAATATGTGTTGTAACAGCCTTGCGGCTGCATCGGTTGTTGATCGACCCTTTGTAAAACCATACTGCTCAGTGTGAAGGAGTTTATTTAAATTAAAGTGTAAAAGCAGTTGGTTGAGCATTATTTTTTCGAATATCTTGCTGAGAGTTGGCAAAATTGAAATTAGCCTGTAGTTATTCGGGTCACTTTTGCTTCCCGATTTAAAAAGCGGTATTAGCTTACTACATTTCATAAGGTCTGGAAAAGATCCAGAATCTACTGATTTATTAAAAATTAAAGCAAGATATGGCGCAATAATATCAATTATGTTATGAATTATTTTAACTGATATCCCCCATAGATCTGCTGTTTTCTTATTTTGTAAAGATTTAAATGTTTTGACTATGTCATATGGGGTAACGTGTTCAAACCTAAATAACTTATTGCACTCAGAGACATTGCTCCTTAGAAGACGATAGACTTCTGCTGGCGAGGAATTCAGAGAACTGGTTGTAGTAATTGGAATATTTTTGAAAAAGTTCTCACATGTATTTACAATTTCTGTATCGGAGTTAATTACATGATTATCACTTTTAAGCTCCAATTTATTATTATTATGTACCTTATGTTTACTCATTTCATCGCCGATGATGTCCCATGCTGTTTTAATTTTATTATCAGAATTGGCAATTTTTTGTTTTATGTGAAGTGACTTTGCTTGTATGCACACATTTTCAAACAATTTAGAATAGTTTCTTACATATTCAATAAACGCGGGGGAATAATTATATTTTTTTCTGCATACAAGTCAAACAGCTTATTTCTACTTTTATAGATTCCGGCAGTTGGCCAGTCACTAAACTTAAGATCTTTAGACAGTCTTTTCTCATACCTTAAAGATAGAGTTATATTGTGAGCTTAACAAATCAAAAAACTTTTGATTTGTGAAGATGTTCAAAAACCCTCGTAGCCCAGTTATACAGTAAAAGTGAACTTAACTTCTTTTACCTGCAATAATTTTAACAAAATATTGAGTTCATTATTCTGCAAAAAGCAACTAATGTTGTTTAGTTCGTTTTACTTTTTAGATACATCAGCAATTTCTAGTATATCAATAAAAGCTGAAACCTGTTAACGCAGGTTAACATGTATTAACAGAATAATATTGACATAATGATAAATCAAGCAACTACATCTGAAAAGTATTATAATACAATACATTGTTTTTGTGGTATAGATTTATAAATCTAAATTATTTAAATGACTTTAGTTCTTTTTTTAAGAAGGTAATTAAATCATACCTGTAGGTAGTTGCTTTTAACTCTAGCTATCTCCGTAAAAAAGCATCGTAGCAGACAATGGGTTTTACCTACAGCTTCGCCGTGAGTTGAGGAGTCGATTGATATATTTAACGTAATTTTGGTACAAAAATGCAGATAATCGGTTTTTGCAATAAGGGTACGATTGTGTATTACTACTTTGAGTACACTTTTTGCATACTCTTAAGTGGTACCTATCCTGCAAACTAGTTTAGCAAGCATCTGAAGCATCCTACCAAATTACCCTTTGATGTGTAAAGTACATAATGTTATATATACATATATATAGGAATTTAAGCATATATATTATGTAGTTATTAAGTGAGTACCTTCTTAGACCCTTACTTTCATAATAAAGTAGATATGAGATTAAACTCTAGCGATTGTAAAGAAAATGCTCGACGACGCACGCGCACGTAAGTTCTGAATTATGATTCACCAATACACACAATAGAGTGCCCGGTATGTTTTAGTGATATCGCAAATACGAAGGTATTTGAAGATCCCATTTGTAGACAATGCTTTAAGCTGAGGTGGTATCTACCTAGCTTTATGAGATGTAAAAAACTTCAGCGTAAATCGAAGGCACCGCAATTTTTTTTCGATGATAATAACACAGGCCTGCGAAATTTAACTTTTTTTTTCCCCTTTCAAAAATTATGTTATTTTTTTAAATATCCCGGCATGGTAAACTAAAATACATCTTTGATTTTTTTCTAGCACGTCGAGATTTTTTTTATTGATGACATCAGATGACATGCATATTTTAGGTTATTTTAACAAACTTCATGAAAAAAACAAAAATTAACGAATTTAAAATTTAAAAAACCGACAGTATTATTTAAAAATAACGCTAAAGAGACTAAATAAATCAAAAAGACTTATTATTTCTTTTTCTACTTCCTTCAAAACTCCTATTTCATCTTTTTCTCTTATGCTTTCTATCAGGTTTATTTCTCTTCAATATCTGGCAGTAGTCTGCTATCATGTTTGGGTTCCACCTTCCTTGGTATCTGCTCTGAATGACCTTAATATCTTAGTAGAAGCTTTCACCTTTTTTTTTACTTACAGCCCCAAGATTCTCAGGAAAGGGGTCAATTTGAGAATGCAGAAAATGTAACTTTATACTCATATTGCAACCCACTTTATGAAAGTTGCCGAGTAAAATACTCACTATATTGTCATAATTTGGGCTTTTACTGTTTTCTAAAAAAAATTTACTACATCTTTAAGTGAATTCCAAGCGTTATCTTTGATTTTATTCAAGATTTTTTCAAAGGTAGCGTCTTGCATGAGCTTCCCTATTTCAGACCCAAGAAAAATGCCTTCTTTGATCTTGGAATCCGATAAATGCTTAAAAACAAAGCTAATTAACACAGGTACCATCTTTAGCTAGTGCGTTTAAAAATGGCTTTATAATACCTAAGTTAATATGAAGTGGAGGTAGCAGAATTAAATCACAAAACTATCGTATCATCCTATTTACCTATGTATGTTTATTACTCAATCACGTCGCAACGACTGAATCGATTTGGCTGAAATTTGGCACAGAGATAGATAATAGTCTGGAATAACACATAGGCTACTTTTTACTCTGGGAAATAAGAGAGTTCCCGCGGGAATAAAAAACCTTATTACACGCGAACGAAGTCGCGGGAATCATCTAGTAGTTGATACATATGTATTGTAATATGATTTCAATCACGACAAACAATGACTTATGAGGGTAGGTGAATATTTAAATGTCATCAATTCTACAAGCATGCACTATTATTAAAGAAATTGGAAGTTAACGCTAGTAATGCGCGGTAATACTAAGAAAAATGAAAATTCATTTTCTCAGAAAACTTACGTGATGGAATTTTTTTATTATTTTTTTCGTAGCTTAGTAACTAATATCTACCCAAATTGCTAATTAGTTTTTAAAGGGGAAAACCATCGCAGGCCTGTGTAATTAGCCCGTCGCGTTCTCACTTGGTGGTAAGTGACGCAGGCGAGGACTAAGATGGAAGTGAAGTAACTTGTAAGGGATAAGGCAATTCAAATTATTCTTATATGTTTCTACGCAGCATCGAAGGTATCTGAACGTTAAAAGGGTTGGCGAAATTTTTCCGATGGTGTAGGGCTATAATTTACTACGGACGAAGCCTCCCATATCAGACTATTACTAATCCCATATCAATTAAAGAGAAGCAAAGAAATTAGGGTAATAAGTTTTGTATGTCAAATGTCTAATGACGTCAACAGCATGCGCCGCACGCTAAGTTATAAACACTTAGCAATAGATCTTGCAAGGCATTCAGCTAGGTTTTTCATGTTTATTGCGCCTAAGGAGCAACCTGGATCACCTAATAATGATAATTATAATTAATGACCCTACCTATCTTCTACGCTGGACTCGTAAACCCTTGGCTGAGGAATCAAATCCTTACGTAGATAACTACGTAAATATATTGTTATTTGCTTATACGTACGAGATTGCAGTTGTCTGTCGTGTGTTTGTAGAGATCCAAGATTTTATTGAATCGGAACTCTAGAACGCTTTATAACTATTTGTAGAGATCCAGAACTCTAGAGCGCGTTATATTACGATGCTAGAAGTTTGTCATACGAGCCAAACTCGTTTTTGACCGATTTATAGACTTGAACGTTTTATGTCGTGCCTTAAAATTTCATTAGAGTTCAACGGATAATAAATACATATAATCTACAATGCGCCCGCGCCAAGAGTGGCGACCACAAGGTCGGCTTTGTTTGATTGTATAACAAGATGCGACTGGTTTTTGACTCATAGCATTTTCGATGTGCTTTTTTTAGAGTTCTGTAGTAAAATTACAAGGAACCCTTATAAATTCGCCAAGTCCGTCTGTTTGTACGGCTGTTCGCAGCATAGCGCCGAGACTATTGGTACTAAAGAACTGTAATTTGGCAAGATTACGCCAGGATTACACATATTAATTAAAAGTTCTACAATAAAATTTTGAAAAAATCTATATTTTTTTTTACTCGTCTATCCTATTAATAGGGGTCCGCAGGAAAGGTCTTTCAAAGTACTTTATGAACATTTTTTTGACTTAAGGATCCGTTTGGGAAATATTAAGCCAAGTGAAAATTTCGTTGGAGTAGTTATTTTGTGATGTTATTTTATAATGTAGTAAAAATATTTTATCATGAAAAATTACATATGCATACCCTAGAAGGGTAGTACGCATTATATTGTGAAATGCAACTACGGAACCCTACACTGCGCGTGGCCTGACACGCGATTGGCTATTTATTTTTCTTTATATTGGTTGTGTTGTTTCTTTGATTGACCTTTACAACGTAGGTAGGTACAACATTATGCGTATATTTTGATGTTTAGTGTCTATTTCTGTGATCGCTGATTTTTACAGATGTGATATTATCACGTACAAAATTATTGTTCACAAAGCTGCGAGCAAGACATTCGTGAAAAAAGTGTAGGAGGAAGCGAAAATGGGTAGGTATTCGTATACCATGTATTAGTTGACAGCTCTTAATAAGTCTAAACTGGGCTACAACAACCGTCGCAAGTTATGTGAGTTTCAGCACTGGTAGCATGGGCAGGAGATAAACATTTTATCCCCCGATTTTATCCACTGACAGGGGATACAATTGCCTTTTCCCTATGCTAGAGCATGGCGACAGGAGAAATGAGAAGTATATCCCTATTTGACATTACAAGTGGAGCAACTTCCCCCGGCTAGAGCATGGGAACAAATGAAAGAGATAAACTTGTCTTTTTTTGACTTTTGAAAGGGTCAAACGAAAACAAAAACCACCTACAAATCACCTATTAACTGTCAAAATCACGAGTATAGATAAAAATAATAACTTTTTGAGATCGAATTGACATAAATTTTGAAGTATTGTGGTGTTTGTACCTCCTACTTCCATGATTTTCTTATAATGGCAATACATGTAATGTAATTGCGGCGATAAATTTTCTCCCATTTTATCCACTGTCAATATTCTTCCACCGCTGTGCCCATGCTCGACGGGTGGGTAAAGCTAAGCTAGGGGATAAACATTTTATCCTTTTCTCGGGGATAAAATTTCACCCGCCCATGCTACCAGTGCTGGCTTCCATAAAACAGCGTTCCTTTTTTGTTTTACGGTTTTTTCTGCACTTAAGCGCTTTTCGCATAATGTGCGTAACGGCTTCAGACCTGGTTTCAGAGTTCTGCAACGCACAACGAGGTCACGGTTGAACGTTGAGTGTAACGTATATAAAATACCTATTACTCGATTAGCAAGGTCGATCGTGTTTTGATGGCAGTGCATTGCCTCGTTAGCAAACAAGAACGCACTATGTATGAATACGTTGCGAAATATGTACAGATGTCCGAGACTCATCGCTCTAATTAGACAAGGCTTTGGGCATTCGCTCTAGTTGCCGCCCACATAAGTCTATTGAGACGATAAGGTACCTTGGCTAGTAATGTATGTAAAATTGTAGTTAACCTACTAGTACGACACACTTTCGCGATAGGCGGTTAAAGTGAACATATCGTTAAAATTAAAGAAGACTGTTCGTATTTTTATGGTTAAAGTATTGGGTCTTAACGTCTATTGATTCTTGGAGCTATACGTCACCGTTGCCTTTTCAGCTTTGCAATTCCTTATTCTATTTTTTTTTCAAAAGAACATTAGACAAGCTAAAGTTGACTAATATCCTCCTATCTCCTCCAAATAAGCGGAAAACTTGTGCTATGAGTGAAACGACAATAGTGCAACGGGTAGGATTCGAACCTGCGACCTTTCAGTTTTCAATCCACACTTTTAACCGTTGGGCTATTGAGCTATCTCGGTTAGTTTGGTTGTTCCACGGATCTTCCCATTTCTGATTTCACCACGCAGAGATCCCATTGGAAGACCCCCGCTAGGTGGGAGGGCAACTACGAGCAAGTCGCTTGGAACTATTTATAACAAACACTGCATCTATACACGTTATAGATGCAGTGGTTCAAACAAGAGACAACAGAAGAAGATTCCAACATAGATGGTGGACATAACTTGTAAAATATCTGTCCAGCTGTAGATGTTCATCGGTTGAGACTACGACAGTGTTTAGCAAACCCGATGGGCGCTGCATAAACGGTAGCTGTGATATTGAAATCTGTAGATCCATTATCACAATTCACAACAATGACATTTACTGTAGCATTAATAATAACGCCGATAGCTGTAACGATCAGCTATTAACATTGAGGTGGTTAACACTCCGTAAAGATAAGGCTCAAATATGCGTTGTTTTTATTATTACTTTGATTTTAATCTGTAAATAATGATGCAGTCGATTGTCTTACTAACTATAGTTAACTTAGGAGAGACAAGATTAACTTGCTGTATTACATAGGCTTAACTGTTATATTATGTCATGAAATAGTTCCACAAAGTTTGTCTGGTGGGAGGAGTCCGCCGGCATAGGCTAGTTATAAGTTCTATGTTAGTTATGTGTCCGGTACTAAAGGAGGTGGGTTGATAAGGCCCAAAATCCGCCCCTCATACACTCGAAAAAAAAAGTTCCAGATTCCGACAAATTGTAAATGTATTTATATACTTGAAGATATAAACTTTATTTTAATATAAAGTTTAGGTGATAAAAAAAATAGTAAGTTACAGAAAATATTACCCAAAAAGAGAGTGTTTCTTTTACTTTTCTTACATTTTCATACATTTTAGTCGTTTTTTAAGCTTTGATTTAATATTTTAGAATGAGGCGCTCCATGAACCAAAATAAATTAATACTCATATAAAAGCTTATAAAAAAGAGCATCATTATCAGTTACGTTTACCATGGTTCATGGAGCGCCTCATTCTAAAATATTAAATCAAAGCTTAAAAAACGACTAAAATGTATGAAAATGTAAGAAAAGTAAAAGAAACACTCTCTTTTTGGGTAATATTTTCTGTAACTTACTATTTTTTTTATCACCTAAACTTTATATTAAAATAAAGTTTATATCTTCAAGTATATAAATACATTTACAATTTGTCGAAATCTGGAACTTTTTTTTTCGAGTGTATGAGGGGCGGATTTTGTTACCTTATTAACCCACCTCCTTTGCTGCCTAACGCATTAACCGGTAATTTTTGTACTGTACCTAAAAAGAATGTACGTCCTAATTCTATGGCACTAACGAAGCTTTGACAGCTGACACCGAGAATGAACTTTTTAAAATCGCATAGGTCTAGAGCCTGTTCAAAAATAGAGCTGTCGTGGCCAAACGCTATTTATTGCATTAGTAGTTGATGCCCGCGGCTTTGCTCTCGTGGATTTAGTTTTTGAAAAACCCCGCGGGATCTCATTAATTTTCCGGGATAAAATGCCTATGTCACTCTCCCAAAAAATCAGGTCGATCCGTTGCTTTGTTGCTGCGAGATTGAAGGACAAATCAACAAACAAACACTTTCACATTTATAATATTAGTAAGGATTGTATGGCTCTTGTATTGCGCGCTAAACAAAGTAGGCTTTAATGCACAGCAGCCCCCTCCAATCCCACGAGGTTCTCTTTTTGAACAGACTCTAGTGACTCTGATAGAGTCGATTGCTAATTCCTATAAAACGTATAACGGTACTTCTGGTTCATACTACGCGAATTAACTTCAAAATAAGTAAATTACTAAACAGATGACCGAAAAGGTTTTGAAGCTTCGTTTATGTGTCCTACAGTTTTAAAAAGGGGTCATTGGAATGAACTAAGTTGGAACAATTAGGTACAACTGATTAGTTCAACCCTTGAACTAGAAAGGGTAGTCTGTACTTTGGCTGCAAAAAAATGGTTCTTGAAGAGAACTAGGTCGGGTTTCGAGAAGCCCTTTGCAGCATTTATTTTATTTTTCGCTTTAGAACTAAGCAAGTACCTACTAGGTATTCGAGTTCAAATCTATCTCGGTGACCTTCTTTAGTCACGTATTTGATGTTTCATTTGATTTGGCCTGTATCTACGATGAAGAAGTTTTTTTTACTGGTAGTATTTTTGTAACTACCTAGAAGAGTGTTACTTTTTTAACATTTTTAAATATACAAATAAATAGCTAATATGAGATATGCTTAACTCTCCCCTACAAATCTGGTATTAGAAATGGGTGCGACAAAAGTGCAACAGCTTGAATCTTCAACCTTGCAGTTTTCAGTTAGCAATTAGCATCCTTTACTGTTGAGGCTCTAAAATTCTGAAAAAATATTTGTTATTCCTGTTAGACCTATTGCTGACTGGTACAATACCCACGCACTTACCCACTTACATCTCATCATTTACACAACGATTTATTAGTGGCTTTTTTCATGCAGAATTATATTTCTTTGTTTGTTTTTGTCCTTCAATTACACCACAACGTCCACAACAGAGCTACATATTAACGTGATAAAATGAGATTGGTCGAGAATGTGATGAGTTATTTAGGCTACCTTTATTCCAGAGAACAAAAAGCTAATCCCGCGGGATTTTAAAATCCTATTTCCACGCGGACGAAGGCTATAAAAATATGACTCTACAATCAAATTATAATAATTGATATTAATACAAATATACTTTTGCATTTAGCGTCGGCTGTTGTTGGACCAACATGAATTAAGTAGGTACGTAGTCTCATGAGTAATAATGAACATATCGTGTTCCACAATGAACATTCCGATGTACAGAGATGGGCAAAACATCCGGACGTTTTGCTCGCTAAGTGCTCTGTGTTCATACTTCCATCTTCCATAGCAGGCCATTGTTTTGTGAACGCCAGTCCTGTCAGCTAACTTGGACGATAAACTGTTTGTGAATAACAAAGGCAATTTTAATAAAGTGTCTCTGGAGATAGAAATGTTGTTGTATCCATTTTGTCCCTAATTACACTATTATGAAGGATCATAAGTTAGTCAATCTATACGAAAAGTTCCATTTAAAGTCTACTGTAGAAGGCGATTCGTTATACTTTTCTGCTCTACCATCCAAAAACATTAAAATATTCAAATTGGATAAGTTGGAAAAAGCTTTTGCAAGTGACTTCGTATGTGTGGTATTCAGCGATCACAGAAGAATGTGATCGAAGGTGGTATTACATTGAAATTACTATTGTGTTCCATGCAAATAATTAAGTCGATCCGTTGTTCTGTTCATGCGAGCTTGAAGTACAAAATACACATGCACAGTTGTATTAAAAATAATATGATATTTTTTTTGTCTTGATCAAGTAGGTACACGCACTCTATTCATATTTCATACACACATCATCCTGCATTAGTCCTTTGTTGCACTACACAATAATTGCGCGCCACCAAACATGGTCCTCTGCTTTCCTCATCCACCCCCTTATTGCCATCTACTCAAGTTAAAAATTCTTACAGTTTACAGATATGAATGTGATTCCTGAGCGGCCGTGTCATATCATTGAAAGAGAAAATGTGTTCGACGATAACCGTAGTGAATCACATTATCATATACCCTTTGACGATAACAATGAATGACAGTATAATCTATAAAAAATATAGTAAGTAGGTCGTTGACCAAAGAACAAAAAGTAGTTCGATCAATCCGTCTCTTCGTTTATTACTAACGGTATTGAGATAAGAGGCCGCGAAACTGAACGGATAAATAATTTCACTGATCTACTTAAAACAATACACTACAAAGAGTCGTTCTTAATACTAAAGGCAAAAGGGTTAATTTTGCGCGATGTATTAGTTGAAATTTAGTGCTGGGTTCACTGTACGTGCTGTAAGCAACTACCGATCGGCCTCAATTACAGTAATGGTTATAATTAACGCTTCTTACTTGATTCTAAACTAGTTTCTTCACCTCGGGGTCGATGCGATTATGTTGTGAGCGTATTACGTGTCACTGGACGTAACATGTATTATAATTTTTTACACTGTAAAAATGTCGCGCATTAATTTATAAACAAAGGAAATCTTTTAATTTTCTCTATATTCACAATAAATTTTTGAAAATAATTATGTACAAATAATTCCGTCGACAAACTGTCATGCAGTTTGACGGTAGTAGGTTAGTTAAAATAATAATAAAAATAGAAAATATGTATGTATATGTCAAAAATTGCAGAAGTTCTGGGATTTGAATCCATGCCTCCAGGTATCGCGCCCTGACCGTGTTAACGGCTACACCACGGCTGTGTCCTTCCAACGCACGCAATATATTATTATGAATTTTGCTGTATGCCAGTGCTATCCTATTGGTAGTCATACTGGTAGTTGTCTCTATCTCAAAATTAAACTATTTACTTATACGTAGCAACCTGTTAACTAGTTTTTAATTACTTTAACTACATAGGGTGATTTCGCCGGTTGGCGACCGATTAGCGGGATATTCAACTTTACGTCAATATTTAAGTATGTTGCACCCATAGCACATGTATTAAAGTTATATGACGGGGTCCTAGATATTGTCAAGTTATATTTAAAAGTAAAAAAATAAGAATTACAGTTGTGAAAACATTTTAAATTGAATAAATCTTAAAAACTATGTGAAATGCTAGTTGGCGACCACTTTTGCTAGTTGACGACTGCCCCCTCATCTAGTTGGCGACCTCTCGATTTGCTAGGGAAAACTAAATTTGATTAATTAAAAATAAAAAATATGAACGTGTTAATGTTTAAAAAATAATTATTATTCATGCTTTATTATTCATACATTATAATAAATTATTAAAACACATTTTTTCATGAGATCAAAGGTACACTTTAATATTCAAACTTAAGCTTAAATGAATCTTAGCAAGTATAATACATTTTCCTACACAAGTACAAAATTAAAAATATCACTTTAAACAACAATTACAAAAGTTTAGAATCAAATCATCAGATCATCAGATCTCGGGATGTTATACATTTTACATTTCTTTCTAATACCGTGTCCTCCTTCTCTTATATTTTTAAAGCACATTCCAGATCTCTTTGGGAATAAGCCGGTGTTATTTTCTAATACGGTTTGTGGAGGACATCTGTAATGAAAATATTATATATTAAACACCTACATTATGCAAAAAACAGATAAGATTATAAGTAGTGATTGCAAATGGTCGTAAACCCACATATTAATTTGCTCATTTTTAGTTGGCGACCACTTGATACCCATACATTTTAAGATGTTTTATAATAATAATTTGGTGGTCGTAAACTAAAAGATACACGGATAAAAATAAACAAATTAAATTGAAAGTGATTAAATTCCGAATTAGATTTGTAGTCTATAAAAAATAAAAATAAATGTTTTTCTTTCTAAATGTCTATTGGCGGCCAGGTGGTCGCCAACTGAAGTTATTGGCTAATTCCAATTTCAGTTAGCGACCATTCAATTTTTTTACCTGATTTTGTATATTACATGTAATAAATGTACAAATAACGTAAAACATATATATATCCACTTAATAGAACATTAAAAAATTGACTCAAATAAATACATCACGATCTACTTACCTCGAACGCATCACTTACTCACTATTTTTTTCGTTGTTTTGGGAACGTGTACGCGCCGAAAGTATGAGCGGCGGATTGAACTAAGATTTGTTTGCTTTCGGGTAAACACAAAGCTGCCAACTATTGTAGGTAAAACTAATAGGTCTATCCCCCTCTTTACTTAAGTGAATTTCATTTGGAAAAGAAGAATAGAATTCTTATTATTTTCGTTTTAATGCCGTAGGTCCTGTTAGTGGTCGCGTAACTGACCCTGGTCGCGTAACCGGCGAAGTCACCCTATATCCGCGAGTTCCTAATCCGCGACGCTTGAAGGATAAGTCTAATCTTCTAAGTTAAGGTTGCTAGTTTTAAAATAAATTAAGTGAACGTATGTGTACCTATCTTAATTAGGCTTGAAATATTTAATTAAGTAGTGCTCAGTAATAAACTTTATAAGCAGATATTCCTGTATGATATCGATCTGATAATGGACTGTAATGCCTATAGGTAAGCCGAGATAATTATGAAGGATGACAAGCCTTAACTGTCACCGTAGCTTTCTAATTAACAACGAGTTAACCATGAGTTAACCTGCGTGATGTTAAGTCACTTTCTAGTATGTCCTTCAGCTTAAGAAGACAACAATCTTTTTCGGTGTCTTCTATTCTTTATAAATCTTCATACCTTTAGGTTATTCATACTCGTATTAGGTATTCTGTGGTGCAGTGCATATCTGCTCTGATACCAATTTTTGAAGGCTAGTATCCGTCCTCATCATCATTATCATCAGCGGCCATACAGCCCCATATGGGCTAAGACCTGCTCCAGAAGGATCCTGCTTCCATATCTCTCTGTCGCACTCGTTGTCCAACTTCTTACACCAGTGCGTTTTGCGTCGTGATTTACCCCATCGAACATCGAAATTTTGACCGATACTTTTACGACAGTCTGCTTGTGACGTACGTGTAAATTTTTTTGAGGCCGATGCGTATCCATTCGCTAACCATGTTCAGCGCATTGCAATCTTGCGATTTTAATGTGCTGAACAACATTTGGCTGATTAATGTTTCCGTCCTAATATCCTGAATTCGATATTCGTTATTCGTTCGTAGACATACGCCGTAGAAAGTGTAAACCAAATGATCTATTATTTGTATTTTTGATTGGAAAGTTTCACATTTTCATTAATTAGTAAAGGTTACAAGTTCAGCAACATTTAAAAGATAGGCATAGCTTACCAATAAAAGTTTGTGGTCTAGCACTGCTTGCCATCAGTGAGTATCGAACGTGTTTTTTTTTTTATTAGTTAAGTTAATTATTTTGTTTATTAAATATACAAAATCTCTAAGACAATATAAAACGGAAGTCTTACGTAGGTAAATGAAGCCACTTGGTTTGTAAAAAGCGTATAAAGTAGGTATAAACACAAAGATAAAGACCGTGGGTACTTCCCGCAAGCAAGCATGATACAACCTGGGCGTTGCGAGAGCATGAGTCAAGCACGCAACGGTGTCAGCGTCACGTTCATCTCGCGGAAATCGGCTCTGAATCAGCGTGATTTCCTCGCACCTAATGTAGAGCAGCCATGTTCCACTTAAAACAGACTATAACTTCGTATTTTGAATTTTAAAAATTAGATGTGGTATATGCGATCGTTTTGCTTCTTGTAATAGTAATCCGTCCGAATAAATACCTACCGACTAATGGGATGACTAATGTATTTTGAATTTGAAAAACAGGTAAATATTATGATTATATGATCGTGTTTGTTGTTGTTCTATTTACAATATTAACCTGTCCAAATAAATACCTAATATTAGGATAACTAGCGCTTGCTACTTACTAATTCCTAATGTTATCAATGAGGAAGTAAATAAGATTCATACAACAGCAACAGCATTCCCATTTTCCTAGACATAAATGTCAGTATAAGTAATGGGATAACGTCATCCTATTAGCATTTGGGGGTCACATTAATAAGATAAGTTAAAGTAATTAAGTACTTAAGTGATTATTTTTAGAGGTTGAGTATGTAGGTTTTAATCGTGTTCTACACGATTAGAAGCTTCTTGAATAATTTTGATCGGAAGTAAACTTGTCCTTATTCTTTGTAATTAGAATAGAATTCTAGCTGTTATATGACATAGAACCCCTAGTTCAGAGAGACTCAGCTTGTGTATGTGAAGATAACTCGACAATAATTACCAAATGGTTTTTTAATAGATTCGGAAATGACTTGTAATCTCGTAACTGAAATTACAGTTTTTGTTGATGATTCTGTTGACAATAAAGTTTTTGCGATAACAATCTGCCTACGAGTGAGATTCACAACCTATACATTTGTGTCTCATTTATATGCGAAGATGGTAAAATTCTCTATTTGTATGCGTTGGATGTTTTTCGGATCATCTTCCGGAACTATTAATATTCCGATAATTTTGTGTAAAATTATCCGGGAAGCCACTAGGTCTTACGACTTTCGAACGTGATTAACAAAGGTCCATTTAATTTTTTTTTTAACGTTGATCGATCAAACTACGAGTACCTACGTATCTCTGATGGTAGCTCGATGGTTATAATACCACTAGCCGATGCTCGCGACTTTTGTTTGCGTGGATTGAGGTTTTTTAATTTTGTATCGATTAAAAAAAGATTCACGCAAATCTGCTTAGTAATCACGGACATATCGATGTACATAGGTAGAAAAACACAACTCCTCCTTTTTCGAAAGTCGGTTAAAAAGTAGCCTATGTTACTCCCGATAACATCAGCTATCTCCCAGTGAAAGTCCCGTCAAAATCGGTGTAGCTTTTCCCGAGATTAGCGGCAACAAACAAACAGACAGACAGACAAAAATTTGAAAAATTATTTTTTGTTGTAAGTTTAGTGAAAAGCTGTTATTTTGATATAACAAACAGACACTTGAATTTTATTTATTCGTATAGAAAACATGAATAGTAGATGATTTCAGTACTTTTTGAGATAATCTCTCGCATTCAAACGACAGAACAAGGCGAAATATGCTTTGTGGGATGGCTGACGAAGTGATTCGCTACATTGTTTTCGACAAGCAGCTCATATTTTCATATCAGTGGAATTGTATAAGCTCGCAGACAAAAGACCTTGCTATAAAGTAGAATGCTTTTGTGTGATCAATAAAAGAGAGCGAGCGTGGTTCTTCTTTTCGACTTGTTATAAGTATTTAAGTAAAGTCTCAGCTTACTTGCAAAGAAAAGTCATCCTCGAACACTCCCGGTAAGTACGTCCCGGCACTCACATACGAAGTTTTATTCTTTTTTGAATTTTCGTAGGTATCTGTGTTTAAGATTTTCCGTAAAAATATTAATATGTTATATATTGTATAGTTTTATTCAAAAATACATGGATTCAAATCTGCAGTACTTACATTTAACATAGATTTATTGGTTAATATTAAATGCCAGGCAGACTCGCATTCATGAGTTCCGTACCAAAAAATGCCGTAAAAAATACATTTCTAATGATGCTCCGATAATCCTTATTAGAACCTTATTCGATTTTACATTCGAAAACTTTAAATAACTTTTTTATTGAAGACAAATATTTTTTTTATTGAAGACGCACTTGATTTATTGCAACGCTAGTTTAAGTGAGCGTAATAGGTAGGTAATAGGTAAGTTCGCATTACTTAGTTACTATGTATTGTATCTGATTTTCCCATCCCAATTCAAGTAGGAAGCCTTACAATTCATTATTAGCTACTTAATTTAATATAGTGACTAGGGTTGATGTTCTTTTTAGAAAGCAGGACAAAGCATACAGGATATTCATTAATTATCCCGCACAAACTACATTCAATCTCTGAAGAACCTGTGAAAGAAAGAAACATGAATTGTATTTACTTTTAGTGAAAAGCTACCTAAACTAATCACTGCAGTAGTCTAAGTCCAGAACAATATAATAGGGAATTAGGGACTCCACGCCGAAAAGTCGCGTTTTTTAAAAATCCTGCAGGAACCCTTTGCTTTTCTGGGATAAAAATAGTCCTGGTGAGTATATTCCTCTCCAGCCCTTGAGGAGATATACCCATGCAAAAATCACGTCGATCCGTTAGCTGCCTGCAACACGATTGAAAGACATCAACAAACAAATGCATTTTCGCGTTTATAATATTAATTAGTAGGCATAAATAAATAATTAATTAATGAGCATCAGGTGAAACATTGACTTCTGTGCAGGCGCATTGGTGATTTCACGAATCACATTGTGCGCATCTATTCGGATTTTTCGGATCCTTACAGTGTTGTGAATGTTATTTTTTGAGGTACAAAAATTGCGAAAGTCGAATCGATGCGTACACGAGACACCAAACAAAATAGCACTTTGATATGGACAAAATGCGAATCGATAAATGATAAATGTGATTTCAGACCAAAAGTAAAAATTATTTATGTTCAGAGTAAACCTAATTGAGTGGAATACTTAAATTAAGTACGACTCACGATGTAATTTTTTTGGTCTGTGTAAGCTAAGTTAGATTATGTAAAGGAGAAATTAAATATTCTGTCAACGGTTACTTGGCCGGGTCTGAGAACTTTCACTGCGCAAATGTTACGAAATACTTTCTTTAAACGTTTTGGATATTAGCCAATAATAACCAAAAAGCCAGTTTATGTGACATTAAATTTTTATAGTCTTATTTGAGGGCATTTATTGTAAAGATTATTTTCTCTTTCTTCTTTTTACTTCTTTCTCTTAGTTACCCACATGATTTTTATCACATGGCCTATTTCACGATCGCCGAATATTATTTAACCAACGAATAAAGAGATTAAGTTAAATAAGTATAAGTAATAAGTATGAATAAACGATTATGTTTTAGTTTTCAATTTCTGTTCAGGCAATCTGTAAAAACGTAATAGGTAGGTACGAGTATATTATTTATTCGTTGGTCAAAGTTAACTTACCGATGGTTAAATAGGCTTATTCTTTGATTCAATAACTCACTAAGGATATACTTAGTTTTAACTAATAATTCTTAATTACCATACAACATAGAGCCATACAATCAAAACAAAGATTGTTCATTAAGATACAAAATAGTCGCTCAGCATAATGTGCACATTGTAACTTGCTTTGTTTGCCCCCAAACATTATTATCTAAGGCAAACTTGTACATGCATTAAGCCCGGCGTCCGTGCCTCGGGTCAGTGATTAAGTAATCAACCACAGTAAACATAACTAGCTACTCGTACATGCTAATAGACAATGATTGTGGTATCTAACGGTTTCGATATGTTGAAGCACATAGGCCATTCAACAGCACTTAATTTTGACGACCTCCCTGGCGCAGTGGTGAGCGCTGTGGTCTTATAACTGGGTCTCGGGTTCGATTCCCGGCGGAGGCAATTTGAGAATTTACAATTTCTAAATTGTCTCTGGTCTGGTGAGAGGTTTTGGCCGTGGCTAGTTACCACCCTACCGTCAAAGACGTGCCGCCAAGCGATTCAGCGTTCCGGCACGATAACGTGTAGATACCGATTAGGGGTATGAGTTGAATCTACACTGCCATAAACCCTTCCAAGTAAGCCCGCTACCATCTTAGACTGCATCGTCACTTACCATCAGGTGAGGTCGCAGTAAAGAACTATCTAAGTGTGGTCTATATATTTCAGCCTTACATCTTAACTTCTGTAATATAAACATTGAATACTGTTATGGCTTAGTATTAGTTTTCAATTAACTATTCCATGATTTAAATTAAAATTCGCAGTAGGTATGCTCTATCCTGTAAGCGACACTTTAACCGATAAAATGACGTGTTTCCATTTTGGTGAACTAGCCGGAAACCGGAGCTAAGCGTTGCTGTGTAATTTAATTATTTTGAGATCCAGTTTAATATCGGAAAAAAAAAATTATACACTGCGCAGTAACAATTTATTGCTCGGTTGCGTAATATTTACGCCCAAAAACACTCAATTCGTTCAGTACGTACCTTCATAAATTTTTACGGGCCTTTTTAAAGCGCGTCGTAAATTTCGAATTGCTTCCTCAACACGAACCGCTTTGAATTCGTCACAGCCTTTGAACTGCATCCTGTGTTTCTCCGTCGAAGTAAACGGCACTTTCTCCATGGCGCACAGTGAATCGCCTAGAACAAGCTAGGTGGACAAAAACATTTTTTTGTGCATTCTAATTTTTATAGCTAAGAACTATGATATTTAGTTGTAAAACTGTATAAATTATCAATAATTAATTATTTAAAGCCTTCAGGGATTTTTTTAAATAAAAAGTCAAATTGGAAATAAAAAATATGTATATATAAATGAAAAAAATATGTTAAAATCAGTAATATCGTTACAAAAGTTCAAGAAGAAAATACAAGACAACATAAAATACCAGTTAAAAACACTTAAACCTAATTTATATTAAACAAAACTTAAATATAATGTCAACAACTTAAAAAGAATATCAATTCTATAATAATTAATAACTATGTTAATATTAATAAATACTTTACTTAAATAACCCTCACCAGAAGACTCATCACTTGACGATTAGACGAATCACAAATACAGCAGGTAATACCTGGCCAGGTAACCATTTTAATCTGTTACCTGGTGTATTGGTATTGAAGGAGGGACAATCAAATTCAGGAGTTCTACCGGTAATTGCTCAGTCTTCTTTCTCGGCAATTCTCTGAGTGAGTTTATTGCAGGATCGAACGTTATCAAGAGCATATTCAACAAGTCTGTATTCGTAGAAATACCTACGTGACTGTTTTCTAGCGTGGTGCTCACGAAATCTACGGCAGTCTTTGTTTCGAGCCTCTTGAGACTCTTCCGAGAACTGCTCAATTGGAACTATGGAAGTTTTGATAATCTCTGTACTATGTACAAGGATTCTGTGTACAGTAACAGGCAAGCATAATATCAGCGTGCAGTTTCAGTCACAGAAATGTCTTCCTCAGAAGGATAGCATGATTTTTTAGACTTACGGACACTATGAAAAGATGCAAAAACTTGATGTCCCGCCTTCAATGACCACTTTCGCGTCTGTTTATAGGAGTGACTGGTGCACTTAGCAACTACATAATAAGCTAATGCCAAGGCATTAGCCTATTATGATTAGTGACAAGTCACTAAATAGTATATAGATAGTAGCCTACCAATACAAACATCAGCACCAGACTTAATTTTTTCCAAAGATTCAGAACTTCTTATTAAAAAAGCAATGTTTCTGTGACTCGACAAACGATGTGCAACTTCTGCAGCTGTGGTTAAATCACTAGCACTGCACGATTACACTAAATCGTCAACCCTGCGTTTTTTTGTTTTGAAGGATGAGTCTTCGAAATTTTTTTAAGGTCACCCTTGAGGGTTATTTCTTTTTGATGATGAGGAAGAACAAGGCTGATGTATGCAAACTTTAAACTTTATGTATGCCCCCTCGCATCAGCTTTTATTTTTGAGAAAAAAACGATCCACTACCATTTTTGATGAAGCCCACTTTTCAGCTAATTTTGCTGAAATACTTGCTATTTGTAACTGAATACTCTTCTGTGAGTCAAGAGTCATATTAGCAATAGAAAATTTTTGCGTAATAAAACTCATTAGACAAGCATTTGGCATGTTTTCGCCACTCTTCGAAAAATTTCATTTTCGAAACAGAATGCACGTGTTCTGTAAAAAATTAATTAAAAGGAAATGGATTCGTTGTAGTAATCAAATATTTGTTATATTAAAGTTAAGAGTAATAGCTATATAATATAAAAAAAGTAGACTGGATATCTCTGGATAAAAAAAGTTACATTCCTTGAAAGTAAAGATATTTGAAAAAAGTCGTCATTTTTTGGACTGTATGTTCAAAAGTTCTTAGACCACACATTATCTATTATTACCATCTATTTGAAGTAAAATAAGAAAAGACATACCCTCTAAAGTAAAATACATCACAGTAAATACTTGTAATATTGAGCAAAAATTTTTTATGGGTTGTCGAAAGCAGTGCACAATTGCAACTAAATTGTTTACGTAAATGTAATTACCTTATCACCTGACTTTAACTCCATATAACTCATCGTTATGGAATGTGTGCTTTAATTCTTACCTGGATTAGTGGTCCCTGGGTTGTCATTAGTGATATGTAACCATCAATTAACTCATTCTTTGAGTTGAGTTTTGTCCACCTAGCTTGTTCTAGGCGATTCACTGTGTGGCGCGGGCGGCTAGTGTTCAATCGTGCGGATACTTGCCAATTTACGATTGAACGCTCACTTTGAACTGAAAAAGTGTATGATTAGGTGTTTAGTAACACTTCGTTCGTGAAATGTTATCGACCTTTGACGTAGCAATGCATCTTTTAACTGTAATCTGTTTGTCTGGTGGGAGGCTTTGGCCGTGACTAATTACCACCCTACCTTCAAATACGTGTCGCCAAGTGATTTAGCATTACGGCACGATGGCGTGTAGAAACCGACTAGGGGTATTGGTTGAATGTACACTGTCATACCCCTTCCAAGTTAGCCCGCTACCATCTTAGACGGCATCGCTTACCATCAGGTGAGATCGCAGTCAAGGGCTATCTTACCATCGAATAAAAAAAAATCTATTTGATGGGACGTTTCTAACACATAAATAATTAATCAATGTCAATGAAACATTCAGAACTTTAATAGAGCCATGCATATCAAATCCTAGAGTAGTGAACTATACCTACAGGGAACGATAAACGAGAGGTAATCGAAGTTAGTAGATTCACGAATTTCGTGGGAATCGAAGGGAATCTTAACGGAAATGATTCCTTGAAAGTTAGGTAACAAATCGATAAATGTGTTATCTAGTTAGACAGATATCAAACAGCGAAATAGAGCGAACGGTAATCAGCGGAGGCGATGAAAGATGATGCAGTAATTTCACTATTTACGATTGGCTATACATGATTTACTATGCACACTTTCCTTTGTATTTGCTAACCATGAATACGGTTCATAACTACCTTTGCGAGGCATTTTCGCTGAAATGTTTTGCATATATGTTATTTATGTTTCTAGCATTGTCAATGTTTTCACAGAGTCTGACATTCTAAATCCATATTTATATTAAGTTATGGCGTTATTATCGGAGCTAGGTACTCGTAATAGTAGTGTTAGCCTATTGGTTAATACCTTCGGCCTCGATCTTAGGCACGCATATCTGACTCTAACAATGATGATCTATTTCCCTAGTTAAAAGTTAGAGGTGCGTGTTGGAGATTCGAACCAAACTGAGACCGAAGTAATAAATACTAGGCTATCACCTCTAGTAGCACAGTTATCCAGGCGTCATAACTTAATTGTGGATAATGGCACACTGAACTTGACTTCCCTTACACCAGATTTAGCTTTAAATCTACGACCTAGCGGTCTGCGGTGCATTGTAGAGCTGTCACTGTGTGCTACGATAACTGGTCAAATGTCCAACCGTTAGCTCGTTTCGAACTTTAGTCAAGCTCCATTTCACTCATGACCTACTTTTGAGGTTCGTAGCAGACCTCCGCCACGAAATAAAAATAGCGAAACCGCTGAAGTTCCGTCATGACTATTTCGTTGTATTGCTAAAGGTTTAATAGCAGGGACGAGTATGCTTTTAAAACTTCAGTTTAAGTCAAATCTATTTAGACGTATTGTATGATATACGTGTGTATTTTCTATAATGAGGGATCACACACACATAAACATTCGGAAAACATTACCTTCTTACTGGTCAAGTCGGGTAAAAAGCAAGCTGGGTCAGGTTACCTAGTTCATATAATAAACAGGAAATCTTAGGTACGCTTGTTGAACAAACGCGGTAATTTCCATAAAAGCTGCCTATATTACTTCGTTATCGATATATGAACACTGAACAGTCTCATATATCGCTAAATCCAAGCTATTATTTTGCATTTAGCTTATCGCGTGGGAAAGGCGAGTTTTACAGACGTGTAGTTCTCCGTAATGTCTACAGTTTACGTACTTAGGTGTATTGTATATTAACTCGCCTGCTCATGCAAATCACCGGATCCCTTTCTTACATTACTTGTGTCGTATTTCGCATGGTAATATTTGTCGAATGTAACGAGCAGGATATTGCATCCGACAGTATGAATAGTCTGGTGTTCTGTCACATCTTCATCCGGTGTACCTATTTGTTAATGATAAATTACCTTCTATCTATATAGCTATAAATAGTACTAACAGACAGACGTAACAACTCTGTGTTGTATGTCAATTCTGACAACACAGGGTTTTAATCGGCGAATCCAGCGATTTGAAATTCGGAGGAAATATTCCAAAGGTAATGCGGTAAAGTTTAGATATAATCTGAACTACGAAGAAATATTTTTTAAAACCGAGGTCGAAGTGGAAGATGTGGACATCAGCTTATGCTTGATATTATGTTCGTTTTATTAAAGCTTTCTTTAAGTTCTACCTACATTGAGAGACTAGGCTTCAACTATGCCATACGTGGCATAGTTGAAGCCTAGTTGTGACAGTGCATATCAAACCATCACGCTGGTTAAGCAGCGTTGGTCTCGGTCGGTAACTGAATGGGTGTCCAAACTTGGCCTTCGCTTCTTTCATGCCTCGGAGATCACGTTAAGCCATCGGCCCCGGTTATTATCAGTAATATCTAATAATAACCATTAAACAGAAATCTAGTTCTGTTAGTCGAGTCCTATGCGGAAAAATCTGGGAACTGATCGCATTTTTATCCCAAGAAAACTCCTTATATTTAATGGATAATGGAAAGATTTAGAGAAGAGAAAAAGATAACGATAGAAGTGAGAAGATAAGATATACCTCATTGCTGAGGATCGTGACCGATAAAATCAGTAATGAGGAATACCATGAAGATAGAGAGACCTATTTTGTTAGTTATGTAACTATGCGTTATTACTGACTTTGCAAAATACTTACGTGACATAGAGACTAAAAAAAGCGATCGAGGACACACTAGTTATGCTATTGGCTAGCTGGGGACTGAGTCCCCCTACCTATTACTGTGGCTATGAATGAACTCTAATCGTTTACCGTCTATCATGCCAGAGTGACCCGCGGTTGACTCAATTACACTTTCACACGATCACACATCCGCAAATAATATGCTGGTATTGTATGCTGCGTATATGATCAGCTGTGAAGATCAGCGGAAAAGCTTCATCAATCATTGCTATAGATTCAATTGTGGTGATAGGCTGAACGTATGGCGTCGTTGCTGAAACATTGCATTTTAACCAATAGCGATGCCAACCAGAGGTGATTGTGATCGTCGCACTTTAGCAATCATTTTTAGACAATCCCGAAGCCGATTGTATCTGCACTAGATAAGTACCTAACTAGGTAATGTATATTTTTGGATTTCCGGAGCAGAGTGTGATTTCAATCTTTTAGCCATAAACCAAAAGAAAAGTATGAATAAGAAGTTGAGGAAATTAAAATAGCTACAAAAACGTATCATCTAATTAATTAAAATAAATTATAATACATAGTTTGATAAACACCATCGATAACAAGTGGTAACTGGTGCGATGTTAAAATAACAATTTTCCTGCGTATATTATTTAAAACTTGTTCCAAGATTCATTTTCTGTTTTAACAGCTTGAAACTACGCAAATGATTATAAAATTGTATATTTTATCGTTGTTCAATTTGAGCAAAAGAAACATTTCGGTATTTGTTTTAGTATCGAAGTGGCGTCATTAATTTAACCGCGCCATATGGCATCCCACTTCTGAAAATTAATTAAACTGATGTGACAGTAAAGGGCGGGATACCAAACAACATTAAGATTCAAAGAGTGGTTTTGTAGAATCTAGTTTAGGGTTATGTTAATGAAACGTATCTCTAAGCTAGTTAGTTATACTAGTTAGTATAGTTCCCGTTAACAACCAAATTCGAGAGTAAAGCAACAGTTATTCATCATGGAATAAACTATAGGTATTTGCGTTCCATAGTCTAAACTAGGATTAAAATTGCTATTCTTTAACTGAACGCTAAGAAAGTCTCTACGTTCCCTCAAATATGGTTGAGCGAAATAATGGCTGGATCATGCGTCATGCTCGTGATCGGGTGCCACCAACGGGAATGGGTCTGCTTTGACTGCCCATCTTGACATGCGTTGGATTGGTGTACCTACGTATGCATGCAAACAGGCGAGCACGAACATGTCGAAGATACCTCGCTGTACCGCGAGGTATCCGCAGTGAGGCATCCTTGGCTTGTTCCCACCCTTAGGGAGACTGAATAGTGACATAGGCTTCTTATGCCTAAAAAGGATTCCCAATGGAATTAAAAAGAAACCTTAAATCCGCGGACTATGTCGCGCGCAAATGTTACATCTATATTTGAGGTCCATGATATTGCTTCAGATTCCTTAGATAAAGTTACCGCGAAGATTTTCCTTTCCATAAAATATGAGCGTGGATATATTAATATCCCAAGGGTCTAATTGCCCTTGATTGCCTGCGACCCTCATAACCGCGGAGCTCTTGTAATTACTGCAGCGAGAGGAGGAATGTCGTTATTAAAATACCCACTACCCAGCTACTTGTTATCCGCGTTACAAACGCGTGGCAGACAAATACCTACCTAACTAGCGCATCCCTCTTCACTGTAATCATAGTGTTAGGTAGTATAACATAAGGAAAGTTAGTTAGTTTGCACTAAAATGCTAGGATGCTTCTAATTAAGAAGTATGTATTTTCTAAAAGTCAATTAAAAAATTAAATGCGTGCTTGTGTCGCGATTTCCTTTAAGACTGCAATCTCGCCTGATCGTTGGAAGAGGGTATGAAAGTTTTGATTAAACCACTGATATCTATGATTAACACTGGATTTGCTGACTCTATACAAATGACAGTTTAAATGGAGCCAATTTTGACATACGAGTGTCTCTGAAACTAATAATATTACAAATGCCGTACCGACCTCTTTAATTTATGAAATTCTACAACGGCATCATTGAAATCATAGATTCATTATGGAGGTCGGTGCACCATTTGCAATATTAGTTCCAAAGACATGGACACTTGTACACAACAGAGACTTATCTGGTTAGTGATTGCAGCACCAAAATGGCGTCAACCAAGTAGGTCCAAAACCGGGCAGGACAGTAACCTCTCCAGAGTTAATCATAGATTAATAAATAATTATTATAGAGCTGAGTAAATTGAACCCATAGCCCTAATCGAATTAAAAAATAACTTTAGCTTATATACCTACTCGAGTGTCTGATAATTGCATGATGTGGTGAGGTCTTTGTTTTGCGACCTAAATTCTATGTTACACACATGTTTACGTTAAACGATTATTATTGTGAGTGGGTTGAACGAATGGCCACCCACATGTCGTGAATTTATAATTAGTTATGTCAATCAACTCTAAACTATACAACACCTTATTCAATGACCGAGCGAAGGGAAGTCTACTCGTACAATTTGTACTTGTCCGTCCGTTTGTCTGTTCGAGCCTTATAACTTCTGAAGATTTTGAGGGCTATCAAATTCGTAGTTTAGGGTCTTCTTTGGTCCTCAGGTTTATTTCGCGGCTTGACATAAAGCTAAAATAGATATCGCTTATGTTATAAAACTTCAGTCATCTCCTATTGTCTGTTTATCTAAGCATTTGTATTGTTTTCCGAGCTTTGAAGTTTCAGTGTTATCTAGATTTAACATCCCAAAACATACGATAGTGAGACTAAAACTAGACATTCTCGTTTATAGCTTTTCGCTGAAGCAAGTGACAAAATTGATGGCGGTGCCTATGGTAGCTTGACAAGTTCTAGATTGGTTACTTTGCCGTTGAACTCCAAAAACAATATGCCTATTCTTATGCTGAGATCTATAGAGCGTGCTCTGACTCAAAATAGAGGTTAAAACGAGACACATGTTTTGACATAAATCTGTCTCGTTTTAACCCTGTTTTGAGTCTGAGCTATTATTTGATAATTACGTAGATACATAAGTAATTTTTTCTTATTACGTTTTGAAGTAACATTTTTTTTTTCAGGTACGTACTCGTATAACAGGCGGCAGCCATTGCTGATTGTGATTCACCTCGTCACTTTGGCGATGCCAACTCTATGAAGGTTTATGCAAAACGATTATAGGTACGTTTGGGTTGGCTGTATGCTAATTTCATTAAGCTGTTTAATTTTACATGTAAGACGCGTATCTTCGCGGATTGACACCGTTACAACTCGTTGTAGCATCCTTCCTTACAAATATTATAAATGCGAAAGTGTGTTTGTTTGTATAGTGGTTTGACCGTTGGATCATGTTGGATCGACATGATTTTTTGCATGGCATGCCTGGAGAGTGGACATTGGCTAGTTTTATCTTGGAAAATCAAAGAGTTCCCACGGGATCTTTAAAACTAAACCCACGCGAACGAAGTCGCGGGCATCAGCCAGTACATAATACTTAGGTATAAAATTCAACGCCGAGATTGGGTTGCCTTTCCAACTGGAAAAGTTTGGAATTTGTGCGGATTTATGCTCGAAGGGGCACGAAAGCCTAATCTAATTTCCTAGTCCTTTTTAATGGATTTCGAGTTTGTGAACTGTCACTAACGAGAAGGGTAAGGGTTAATTTAGCCCCAGTTGTCAAGACTGGCCTACTTATCGATCCCAGGCCAGCATATCTGATTTTCAGTAGCTATTTGCGTTTTGAGAAATTAAATGTCACTTGCTTTGAAGCTGAAGAAATTGAGCTGTGCGTTGGTAGATAAGTCAGTCAGTCGGTCAAAATTTAGATTTATATATTTAGTCCTTTTATATTTATATAGATTTTAGGCAGTCTTTAAATTCTCTACAATTTTTGTTGATCAGCCGTTGTCCTCAGGTAAGACGTCTGTACAGATAGATACCTGCAGCTGCAAAGCAACACTTGGTCGTTTTATCGTGATCGTAAAGTATTAAGTGCGGTGATTGACTGCTGGTGTAAATTGATTTTATTAGTCGTCGTTTTATAGCAACAGGTGACTAAGTTCACTTTCACGTCTAGGGTCAATGCTCTTGTTTGTTAAAACAAACAAGAGCTTGTTTGTTAGCCAAACAAAACTTAATAGCTTGCGAAAGCGGTATCTCAAGGTCGTAAAGTATAAACTTGACTCGAATAACTTGTGGATCGCCAGACTTTGCGCAAGGGTGGCTGATTTGTTCAATAGTCTTAATGGAGTTACGTTGATCGAATGGCATACCGGTGTATAACGGATATACAGGGCAAGGTAGTAAAACTGCCAACAGTAGAAAACACTGAGCAATCTTGTCCTATATAGTGTTTATAACTTCTTAACAAGTTTGAACTTAAAAGTTAAATTACTGTTAATTTAATTGTAACGAAATAATCGGATATTCCAGCTAAAACCTCAAACGAAAATGAAATCTGAAGATTAAAAAAACCATTTTTATATCACCTTAAAGTTTTCGTTTAAAGAAGTGATGGGTTGATGAAATATATGTAATTGATGATGATTAATCCACAATTTAACATTCAAACCGTTCAAAAGCTCTTCTCTTGTTTTCTTCTCCACTCTGTCGAAAATGTGTTTAGTTTCAATTTGAAAATTTAATGCCAGGTGAAGGGTCTTCTAGTTATGTGACGCAGTATTGTCGATAACCCTAAGTTTATTTTACAATTCCCCTCGTGATGACCATTCGGTCCCCTCGCTGCGTATACGAAATCAATAAAGCTTTTACCGGTAATGGCCGGACGAGACGTTCAGCTGTCGTTTTGGATGCTGACTAATTCGAACCTCACGTGGCCCGTGGGTGCTTCACTTACCTTTATGTTCTTGGTCCAGTCGCCCACGTCTAGTCCTTGTTGAATGTTTATAAAATTTTTAGAACAATTTTCAATCGGTGTCAAGCTCGAATATCTGTCTAGGTATTAATACTCTTGTAACATTTTAATTCTAGTCATATTATTTGAAATTCTAACAAGGCAGATTTGACAACCGTATCTCTGTTTATTTATAACAAGATGGTGACTTTCGTTTGTTTAAAATCCGGTGAGATTTAACTAAATCGGTTAAATCGACTTAACTGATTTTTTTTAAATTTATTTCGATTCCTAAGCCCTTTGTCTGAAGCTAATTATATCATTCATTATTTACAAAACTCCAAAGACAATACTGTTAATGACGATTAAATTTTGTTGGATAAGATTGCCATCATATTTACATTCTGATATAATAATTAACCGACTTCCAAAAAGGAGGAGGTTATCAATTCGGCCGGTATATATATTTTTTTTTTTTCTATGTATGCCCACCGATTACTCCGGGGTTTCTGGACCGATTCACGCGATTTTTTTTTTAATCGACAGAGGAAGCTCGCGAAATGGTCCCATAAAATTTTTTACCTCAACTCTTCAAGCCTGATGCTGCAGAGGTACTTTCCCCCTAAATTATGGGGTTTTAGGAACTGTCATTTACGAATTGGTATGCTTGGCCTAAGCATATACTAGATCTTAGAGCTTTAGGTCCTACTCCTCAATCCTGATGCTGCAGGGTACTGCCCACCTAAACTATGAGGTTTTAGGAACTTTCGCTTACGAATTGATATTGTTGGTACCAAGCATATACTACATATAAAATTCAAGGTTCTAGCTCCTCAATCCTGATGCTGCAGGGTTGGAGGGATTACGAACTGTCGCTTTCGAATTGATATTGTTGGTACCAAGCATGGACTACATCATGGACCTCCTGGTCCTAGCTCTTTAGAAATGGTGTGTTGTTAATAAGTACTGTAGGTACCAAGTATAGACTACTTTAGTACCGTAGTGTTGGAGGAAGGGGAGAAAGAGAGCAGGAACAAGCTACACTAAAAAGATTAAAATAAAAATTCTTTTCAAAAAACCGACTTCAAACGCCACTACAAAGTATAAAAATAATTTTATTTTGTACACGTTTGTTGAAGTCGGGCGGGCTTAACTAGAAACGATGAAATCGATGCGCGACGCTTACCTTATGGTGACATATAAGAAACACGCTTATTGAAATCCGGTGAGCATCGCGTATCGGTTTCGTCGTTTCTATTTAAGCCGCCCGACTTCAACAAACGTGTACAAAATAAAATTATTTTTATACTTTGTAGTGGCGTTTGAAGTCGGTTTTTTGAAAAGAATTTTTATATACTGCCTTGTCATTTGACGAGCGATTATAAACTTGGCTTTTCGTGCGTCGTCATAAATTCTCATTGTTTCTCGTTATTCTGTGACTTTCTTATTGATATGAGATACTTATGTTATTTGCGATATCGTCTTGAAAGATTTCTTTCAATATAATGATGATGATGAACGATTTAACGCTAAGAATGATCAAATAATAAGTGACTATTTATCAATAGAGCCATTATTTGGAGTAAAAAAAAAATAATCAAAGATTTGTCGACCAACCGATAGGAGGAATCTGTGTCTACTTGGATGAATTTGCATTTCTCCGATTGTTTGAGCTGGGTGTCTGTCAGAGCACAATAACTCATGAATTTAATGAACATTAAAAAACTTTGTACTTGTATTGACCACTAAATTATAATTATTATATCATTCGTTTGTTCGTGGCAAACCATTACTTTATTTGTATTAAACCATATTATTTAAAATATTACTCCTGCCTGATGACCACTGTAAAGGTCAAAGCCCAGAGGTAACAAAGGTCAACGAAAACCAACGTGCGTTTGCGTGATTTGTTAATACATTTCGGTCTACGTTGATTGAATCAGATTTTATTACCGTCTGGATAAAGGTAGCGCTTATTTGTTGTTGACTTGGTATTTCTGTAACTAAATGCCTAATTGGATTGACGACGTCTTTGGGACTAACATATTTAGGTATACAGGTATACCAATTAGGGAATGCAAATCTCGCGAGATTGCGGCTCAAGCGAGATCTCGCGAGATTGTAAATAACAATACCGCGAGATCTCGCCAATTTCGAGATCTCGCGAGATTGGCAGTTTTGTATGGTTTTTTTTGCAAATGATCATAATATTTGAATAAATTAGAAAAAAAATAATAATAAAAATTATAAGTATTATAAGATAACATTTATTTCCACGAATTTTTTCAATAGACTTTTATGAATCAAATTGTCTATAATTTTTTAATAAACTTCTAAGTAGTAAACTTTGACGTACGTTTCAATCAAATCACTGTGGAAGCACTGTATATACATACGGTCGCGGACAGAAAATGTTTACCACCTTAAGATTCATAATTACATGCACACGTCTATACCTGACAGTCGGTATGCTTTTGATATTCTATGGCGTTATAGACCTTACTGCACGCAATGTGATATAGAATCTACTTTGAAAACTGATAAACATTTTCTGTCCGCGACCATACATAGCACAGTTTGGTTACCTATTAAAAAATAAAAAAATATTTTTTATTTTTTGAAAAGCAACTGCTGAGTTTCTTGCCGGTTCTTCTCAGCAGAATCTGCATTCCGAACCGGTGGTAGATTTATAAGAGCTACAAGTTGGCCTACATGAAATAAATAAAATTTGAATTTGAAATAACAAATGAGAAAAACAACCAGTCTTCTCTTCTAATATCAAACGCAAATCTTTTAGTAATTTAAAAATTAATTCGCGCACCGAACGAAACCGACAGGTTGCAACTCCGTCAGTGTCAGTCCGCGCTTCGAATAAGACTTTTTTATGCTCCAGTGCAATCTCGTTAATCTCGCGAGATCTCGCCCCTTTTTTCAGCCGAGATCAATCTCGCTAAAAAAGGCCGAGATCTCGCGAGAACGAGATCTCGCGAGATCGAGATTGCATTCCCTAATACCAATCGCCCTTATAATCTGATAATAATTATGATTTTATTACTTCTTTTTTTTTGTATCCAATAGTTACGTATCCTGATTTTTGATAGAAACGATGAAACCGATGCGCGACGCTCGCCTTTTGGTGGCACATGAGAGACACGTTACTTTGTTAGAGTCGGGCGAGCATCGCGTTTCGGTTTCATCGTTTGTTTTTATGCCCACCGGACTTCAACAAACGAATATAAACTAAAATTATTTTTATGCTTTGTAATGGCATAAGAAGTCGGTTTTTTGAAAAGAATTATTCAAATTCCTCTTCTCAACTCGAAGTGTCTTTTTATGGTAGGGTCCATATAAACTTTCTACTATAAAAATTCAAATATTTAAATATGTAAAGTTATAAAGTTTATTCCTTGTAATATGAATATGTTTATTCAACTACACAGCTTTTTAATCGAGCGACAAAAAAGACAAAAACAAATCGTAGAAGTGATAATTCTTACCTGCATGAAAATTCCCATAAAGGAAAAATGACTAATATACCATCGCTGTACCGTTAACCTCGGTCGTTTACCATTTGTAACAGTTTCAGGTCATTGTTTTGTAAGTGATCGTCATCGTTTGATCCTTGAACTTCAATTTGAGGTGAGTATGTGAATGTGTCGGACATTTGGCTAAATATACGGGCAATGGTGCTCCGTAAATAACTATGACAAATTTTCATTAACAAGCAAATTAGTCGCTAACTGAGCGTTAACATACTCGTATTACGGTTGAAAGCATACTCTTAACTATTATTTTGTTGACTGAACACGATTCTCTTTGAGGTAAAATAATACAATAATAATTATTAGGTACGTTATCATTACATGTACTTATTAAGTATTTAAAAAAAAGTTTTATAATAATAGCAGGTGTACCTACTGCATTCAGTCGTTTGTCCTTTATTTAATAAAATCCCTTTATTAAAGACATTTTCCAATGAATATTACCTAATATGTTGCATGGATTAGGTAAACTATTGAGACGTGTTTGGAAAATATTTTATATTCTAACAAGAGACACTTTTGCGGTGTCCTTGTGATGTCCATGTTGTTACTCGAACCACTGGAGCGTGACTGATCCTGTACATGAATGAGCTACCATCGAAACCTTTGTTATGCTGATGGGCCTAATGGAAAATTTAAGCAAAAAGGTTTACTTATCAGTATTTGAATTATGTGCTAAAAAGTACATTATATTATTTAGAAAGTGTATCCCAACTACGGAAAGTTGGTTGCAACATCTATAAAAATTCTAAAAAATACAAAGTATCAAAATAATTTTAGTTTGTACCTTTTCACTGTAGCTTGTCCCTGCTCTCTTTCTCCCTACCCTCCAACTACTACTAATGTAGTCTATACTTGGTACCTATGGCAGATAGTTATTAACAATCCATAACTCCTAAATTCCCACAATTTAGGTGGGCAGTATCAGGGTTGAGGAGTATGTACCTAGAGCTCTATGAATCTATGCTTGGTGGCAACAATATCAATTCGAAACTGACAGTTTCTTAATCCTCACAGTTCAGGTAAGCACTACTCTGCAGCATCAGGATTGGGGAACTATGACCAAGAGCTCCATGATGTAGTCTATGCTTGATACCTATAATAACAATACGTAATCGAGAGTTCCTCAATCCTTACAGTTTAGGTGGGCCGTACCTTGCAGCATCAGTAATACGAGCGCGCATCAGCTTGTGCTAGTGGGTTATAATATTCGAAATTATTTTTGTTGTGTGAATATTGTACATTTTACGAGAACAGTACAATACATGAAGGTACTGTAGTGTTGCGTGCGATCGAGCAATTGAAGTAATCCGCTCATTAAAACAAAGCAGCCGATAGCTGGTAGCTCCTGATTAATTGGCGGCCTGAGCTTGCTTTGATAATAACAATGTTCATCGTTTTAGCCATTAATTGAAAATTATGATTCAATGATTACAAACCTTCTATCATTATTCAATAACTATCGCCGGACGCCCGCGACTTGGTCCGCTTCTTCAATTCACAATCGACAGTTCGTAAATCCCTACAGTTTAGGTGGGCAAAACCCCTGCAGCATCAGGATTGAGGAGTTGGGTTCTGGAATTCAACGATGTAGTCTTTACTTGGTACCTAGAAGATTCCTTCTCCTCCTTTTCAAAAGTCGGTCAAAAATATGTATAGAACTTTTTGGGGGACTTATTCGAAAATTTCCAAAAATATAAAGGAACCACACCCAAAAATACAAACGTACAATGCGTACTTCATCATTTTACATTTACATTGTACAGTGTACAGCATGGTGTATAGCCGTTTCCAAACCATCGAATTGCGCAGTTGAACTCGGGAGTCCGTATTTGATTGTACCGTCGTATTGTCGTGCCATTGATTGATGTATGGAACAACTGCTAGCTGATGCTTCATTAGATTAATTTGATTTACGATCGCATATTCTGTTTTGTCAAGCCAATATTAAATCATTACGAGAATTATATTCCAATTGAAATGTAATTATTCGAATTGAGGACCATTTTGAGTTTTCCATCATGCTAGTTATAAATAAGCACTTTTTTCCTGTAGGTATATCTTTTTATTCAGGGGGTGTCTTAAATTAAAGCCTCAATATCACAACGTTTAAAAGTGTGGACTGAAAAGTGAAAGGTCGCAGGTTCGAGCGCCACCCTTTGCACTATTGTCGTACTCACTCCTAGCACAAGCTTTCCGCTTGTTTGGAGGGGATAGAAGGATATTAGTCAACTTGGCTGATATTCTTTTTTTTGTAGGGGTTTTACAATTAAATCAGTTTTTAATATTCCAATTATCTTACTTTACTTTTTATAAGGTATTGTCGTATATTTACACTATCATGCACTTAATACCATTTAATTTCAAAATTAATTCTTATCAGAATTCCGTACTTATGTAATAAATATGCGTTTGCACCCTTTGTTCAAAAGAATCTGCAGAGTATGTAATACGTATGTCTAATTTGAGTTCTTCCAGTCAACTACTATTTAACATTCCACATCAATAACGAACAGCCCACGTTCACTGCGATTTAATTGAATGTTCTAATATGTATGATTCACCTGTCATCTCAATTGGTCACAAAACCATATTCAAGTATAATGCGTAAATGGATGATCTAACAAATCTATTTGTTATCATATAAGTCATCAATCGAGACAAACACTATTAATATTAACTACAACTAATTAACATACGATTAAATAACAATTATTGTTTCTATCTATTGTGAATTTCAAAATTACGCACTTAATCAATAGTTTATATTTTAGCTGCTATAATTTTTGGTTATCTTAATACTATTAATTTCCTCTACTGCCTTATTCCCCATTTTAAAAGTTACATAATTTATGGATCGTCGTTTCTGCCTCCATTGGGGGATTTTTTCAGTACAAAGTGACACCTAACCTTCACACAACTGACTTAAATTTCTGAAAATGTACGTAAAGAGACTATAGTGATGTTGCATAGAAAATGCTAATGACCTAACATGTGCGTGGTTCTAAAATAGCTGAATATTGCAGCTTTGTGAGTGGTGACCGGCGTCGGAAATCGTTTCTGAACTATTTTATGCGTAATAAGACCGTCGCATTCATACTTCAATTCGCTATTCATTTATTTTTAACGGGATAAGATATTTTAAGTACATAATATCATTCTAGTGTTTTCATTTTTATAATTATCAACATGATTTGGTCATTTCTGTTAATGTCATTTTTAATGAATACATTATTTCATCATCTAATATTGTTCATATTGTGTTCATGTAGCATTCTGGTTAAAAGTTTAGCCAGAGTTTAACTTTTTAAAACTGCTAGGCTACACGTGGTCGTTCTACTTTTCACAAGATTGTCTAACGACACTTGATCTTTTATCTTCTCTGCGAGGAACTGTGTCAGTATAGATTTTATCAACAAGTACGAGTATCTTATGATAAGTCGTAACCATAAATTATAAAACCAATAGTTAATTGCCGTAACGAAGAAATTATAGAAATGGCTTTTTATGTAGTAAGATTATATGTAGAGATAGTAAAATAAAAAATATTGAAAAAGTACAAAAGTACAGTGAATATCTTGGGTACAATAAAATAGAGAGTAAACAAGAGAGAGTAGAGGTTTTAGCCGGTAAGTTATTAAGACTGGATTAAGGTTTATTTTATTTTTCCCTTTTTAACTAAAGTTTTTATTTTTTGTTAAAATGTTATTTTTATTTTTTTTATTTTTGGTGCCTAACATTATTTTGATAAATAATAAATAAAGAATCACGGAAAACGCATAACCCAGTACAAAGTTAAGTAGTAAGAATCGGTAAAAATAGGTAAATCGTGTGTGACTTAGGTATTTAGACTGACTAATTTTATTAATCGTAATTTTCTTCATACATTTTCTTATTTTATTTATTTATTTTTATTTTTCATGTACATATAAATATTTACAAAAGAAGATATATTAGAAGAAGTATACATAGGAAAAGCTTATCTCTAAAAAAGAAATTTCTTCCAGCTTCCCTTGAAAGTGAGTAAGGTGAAATTATAGAGTGGTAAAGGTCAAAAATGTACATCAGACATATACTATAATACCTTTCTATATAATATAAATAAATAATAAACTACATAAACACGAAGATACATAAATACATATGAATACATAAATACACATAATACATAAATAAAATAATACATACCTACATAAATATACATAACTAAGTAACACATAACGAGAGATAGTGCTGCTTCACTTTAAATTTGAATGTGTTTCTTCCTATCATAAGTCATTTAATTTTCTTATTCCGTGATAACATTCTTAAAAAAAAGTTAAAAACGCAATATGGGAACAAACAATGGAATATAAAGTCATTTCGTTGCCGTTCCGTTACACGGCTACAGTTAATAAAAACAATGCATTCACTTCTTATCGTGGAGAGTTTTTTCTTTTACATGATATCGCTGGGTGACTCATATACCTACCTAAAACAAAGTAAGTTTTTTGTAAGTTTATTTCAGTTAAATTAAGTAAAATATAGAACATTCTGTGGCCTTTTCGTTTTCTAAATCTTCGCTTCTGTTATGTAGAACTTACGAGTAGTAGAATTTATGAAGTACATAATAGTAAATAAGAATTAAAGTTCAGGGTTAGCTTTTCACCTCACACTGCAGTGTTAATTTTACAAGCATTATTATGTAAATTGTTTTTAATAACGAGGACAATTGTGCCGCAGAATGCAGTTTGTAGCAGGGTTGATATGGCATAGGCACGTGTATATCTACGTAAGCGTACTATTGATGCCATGAAAAAATGCTACTAATGCGTGTTTGCACCAACCACACCTAAATCATCCCCTGATTAGGAGTGTCTTTATATAGGTAGCCCCTACATATTATAATCCCTTACTCAATGACACTTCCTCCTTTACGTGTTCACTAAACGTTTCTGAAAACCAATTTAATGGAAAGCGTCACCTAAGCTTAGGTAGCCCGTAAAAATTAGGGAACTATAACTCAGACTCTTGCCTAATGCTGGGGTGCACTGTACCTTGGGAGGCTTAGATCTGCCTATATATTATAATCTTAACTTTGGATGTTTCTGGCTTCCCGCTATAGCTTTTATGGAAGGAAGAAAGAAAGAAAGAAAATACATTTAATCTTGTAATATTATTAATGCATTAATACTTGTTGATGGCTTGGGTTCTTATAAAAACGTTCAAGCCATATTAATGATAAGAATTGTTTCGTATGAAACAATTTCTAGAATGAGTAATGTGGCGAGAAATGCAGAATACTGGGTCAAGTTTGAGTTTTCTCACGCTTGTTAGCATGTTAACTGCGCGGAACCGAACAAGGGTTCTATTTGAACGGAGTTGTTTGTTAATCGTTGATCATCGCTGTGGGTATTGTGTGAGGAAATTGACGTCACTTTAGCTTTATGTGAGGATTTTGACTATTGCTTCTCTCCAGAATATGATAGCCAAATGTCAGTAAATCCTACTTAATATTTTAAATGCGAAAGTTTGTGAGGATGGATGGATGGTTGGAGGGCTGATTTTACTCCTTCACGCCACAATGAATGAACCGATATGGCTCAAATTTGGAATGGTGATAGCTCATACCCAGGATTAATACAAAGGCTACATTTTATCCCGGAAAAAATTAATGTTTTTATTCTTTGTGCCGATTTCACCAACATGGAGTTACGTTTAACCGAGGAATAAATGGGGCGTTCTGACTATTTTTGTACTGAAAACCTATCAATATACCAAAATGCTTGGATAGGATTTATTTTACGTTAGTGACATAATGGGAAAAATGTATATCTGTTATTCAGTAGTTCACTAGGTACATTTATTCGAAAAGTGATGAGTATCTACGATTTTAACAAGGAACTGTTATGAGAAACGAGACGGCGATGAATTATTGAATTGTGGTAACTGGAATTCGAAATCGTGAGGCATGTTAGTGTCAAGGTTATATTTTTCGATAGCGACGTGTATAATATGTGAGAAAGAGTATCTTGGAAAATCTGCGGGATGTTGAATATGTTAACCCATGAAAGAAAAACAAGAAATATCCACCATATTTCTTGTTTTTCTTTCATGGGTAGTCGTAATGACGAGAGTTTAGGAGGTGAATCACCGGAGCATAGTGCATGCCGCATGTTAGATTAATCTGGTTGTAACGGAATATAATGATTATTGTATACCTATAGAATGCTTGCTTTATATCAATACCTATATATTTTGAAACATAGTCCATTCTTCATAAAATTCAGTTATCATACCCGGTGCAGGCATTTATGAAGTCTGCCTACTTATAATCTTCTCTGACTCAAAGCTATAGGAATCACAGTCATGAATTCCTTAACGGCTATCTATTAATAATTTTACGACGAATTCATTGATTCCGCGAAGTACCTAACGATCTATTTAATTTTACTTACTAGGTTTACAATAATAAGTATGAGTAAGGTTCTACTTCGTTTCATGTCATTTATGACTTCGGTTTTAGCTACTAAAACGTTGTTAACATGTATTAGTTAGGAGATGTGAAATCTCAAACACATTCACGAGTAAATGGGTAGACAAAATTAGAATAGATAAAGACGGCGCAAGACCGAGGCATGTGGAAGTCTATGCAAGAGACCAAAACTAGCAGTGGATATCTATCGGTTGATAAAGAAGAAGAATTAAGTAATATAACCTTTTAAGCGTTAGAGGGCATTTCTTTGAATGTCTTCATAAAATAAGCAGCTATAATTTGCACGCCCTGTCGTATCGCGTCATGCGACTCTCTCATTCCCCGTTCCTTGGGGCTGACTTCCCGCATTTTGCGGTACGAGTATACTCGTATTTCACTTCGCAATGCAGCCTGGCGTGTCGTCCGAACATTACGCTTGGGGCCACCCTTCCAAGTTCAAGAATAAATGAGTCTGGCCTCTATTTGCGTTCCAAGTTATAGTAGGTACATATATGAAATTTATTAAAGCCTTGGCACATCCTTGGCAAGATTGCCTTGAATACTTTGCACTTTTCACTAAATTATTTTGTCTATGCATTTTTTGGATGCATACAGCAGCTGATTTAGTAACAAGTTCTAGAAATCTGTCTTTATTGTGTCTGTGTCATTTCAGAGATTGAACATAATCTGATTTGAAGCTCTGAAGCTGAAGATGAGAATAGATCAAAATATTGATAGAGATGTGCGAAGTTGCGTTCATATTTCAAACGCTAAGCTATCAATTCATCCATGCCATCATCGAAGTAAAGTTTAGCTATCAATACTCAATAGGTATAATCGTAGCTGTGAAATATGTCTAGGAGTAGTAAGTAATACTATGATGGTAATAATAGTTTTAGGCTGTTTCTTGTTGTATTTGATAAGGTTTTGCCGTTTAAAAGTACTATCCCGTACTATTCAGGTTAAAGTTACTACGAAACTCTAAGACTGATAGGCGTAATCTCTTCTATGTATGTCCACCGATTACTTAGGGGTTTCTGGACCTATTCACGCGATTTTTTTAATCGACAGAAGAACATTGCAAAATGGTCCCATTAAAATTTTTAACATCAACTCCTCAACAAGCCTGATGCTGATCCCCATAATTTTGGGGTACTTTCCCCCTAAATTATGGGGATGTAGGAACTGTCATTTACGACAGTTTTAGTATGCTTGGTTTTTTATACGTTGTTGTGGCGTTTGAAGTCGGTTTTTTGAAAAGAATTTTTATTCAATGACTAGAGACATCTCTTGACTGCGATTTCAGACTGATGGTACTCGTAGCTCGTAAGTGATGATGCAGTTTAAGATGGTTTTGTACTAATTTGGAAGCAGTTTGACTGTGTAATTAAAAACTGTACATCTACACACACGCCATTGTGTCGCAATGAACCGGTGGTAGAGTCATGACGTGTCATAAGAGCTGTAAGTTGGTCTACATGAAATAAATAATTTTGAATTTGAATATTTTGAAACGCTAAATCGCTTGGCGACATTTTGATGGTAAACTCATTATTAACGCGGTAATTTTCGAGCGAGCCAACAGTTGAAGGATGAGGACGCGTCATTTAGGCTAGGTGTCATAATGATGGTCACCCCTGAACTAATTTAGCGTTTAGAGTGGGTAACCTTGGTATTATTTATTTATTTATTTACTATATATTAAATTACTAGTTTCCTCCAACAAATGTTTTTTTTTTTTTAAAGAATATTAGCCAAGCTGAAGTTGACTAATATTCTCCCGTCCCCTCCAAATAAGCGGAAAGCTTGTGCTAGGAATGGGTACGACAATAGTGCAACGGGTGGGGTTCGAACCTGCGACCTTTCAGTTTTCAGTCCGTACCTTTAATCGTTAGGCTATTGAGGCTTGTATTACTTGTACTATCGCTATGTAGTCGGAATTTTATCATTAACGAAATGATATAATTACGGATGTGATGAACTTACGAATGTATACTACACTTAAGTGAACGACTGCCAGATTTAAACTGATCAATCCTACTTTTACAAGAAATCTTTCAATGCTTAGGTGTGACATGGGATATCGCAAGTTTAGACAAGTTTTCAAAATCTGACAGAGACCTCTGCTTCTGACGATATTCAAGAAGACTGATAGTGAACACCACAGCAAAATTTCTTTCGTACTTTAGAAGAATTAAGCGAACAGACAGACACATAGCGATAAGAAAAAGATGAGAAAGAAGAAGAGGCGTGAAACTGGTAGTTCATTGATATTCGATGTTCTTGAGTATTGGAAGTTAGAACACGAGGCGTTAATCTTGGTCGTGTGCGTCAAATTAATTTTTCGCCGACTTAACAAACAAGACACATCTAAATGTAATATCGAGGCATTATTTCATTTGATATTATACAGCCAGCGATACTTCTAAATTCAGTCACGCGCACTTGGGACCTTCAAAAGGGTATCTCATGCATATTACATATCGATAACACGCTCGCCCTTTTAAAATAAATAAACCGCCTTTGTTTGCGTACAACAAGTGATTGAATTCCAATTTATTTTTTCTAGTTCTAAAATAATACATTCGTAAGTCGGGCATGACCGATCGATCATCGATCACACCTTGAAGTATCGCTCAGAATATAAGTTCAATAGGTGGTAATACCTTACCTACTTTATGTGTAAAACATTTATTGGTAAAATTGTTATAATGTTTCTTTTAAATAACATTCGATTTAGTTTTAAAGAGTAAAGTTCGAAAGGAAAGAATAAGAGTCGATTGGTTGATTAGATTTTACAAATTCTTTGTTAACTTATTTTCCAAAATAAAAAAATTGTAGAAGCACTTATGTATACCTTAAATTAATCAAAAAATTACAGGATAAATTACGCGTATTCAAAACATATTCGAAACTGTTAAGTTCAGTTTTTGTCATATAAGTTACAGTTATATATATTTTAACGGGACAAATTTAATTGTATATTTGCTTTCAAACATAGTAAAGTATCGAAATAAAATTCAATATACCGTTTTCAGACCGAGCTAACTTTTACCTTTTAAGTTATATTTTGAGTATAGGTATTGTAGTAGGTTGTAAATCACACCATTGCATCGTTGTAGGTACTGCAATCGTATTTTCTTGAGCTTTTCCATCGTATTCTTCACCCTCTATTTTGAATGCACTCTCGTTGATCGGTAACGACGTCTCTATTTAAGCAGTAACGATAACAGCTCAAATAGCCAGGCCATTAGAAATGTGAGCCCATCAAGTGTTATCGAGCTTCAACGAGACCTTTCATGCGATAACAACGAAGAAAGAAGTTTTTATTTAGGTAGGCACTTACTCGTATACTCGTTTATGGGCATTCCAACATTTCAGACGTGTTTCGTGGCTTAACAAAATAATTATTATGTGTGAATTGGATAAATACCATGATAATTATTTGGAACTGTCGATCCAGTTGCATGGATCGTGCTCAAGATGGGACTGCACTTAAGCTGAAATCTATAGACCGCACTCTCACTCTGTTCAGACTCGAGACAGATTGATGTCAGAGCATATTTGTATCTCGTTTTAACTCTATCTTAAGTCCGAGCTAAGTCAGAGCGCGATTTGATTCTGTAACACTACACACCCCTAACCGTGTAAAAGTTGACCTGAAATCAGTTTGCTAAATTTTTAACCAGATTATCGATCGTTGGTATCGTTGTAATGAACCATTAAGGTGCTAGCTATGGTACGCTTATTTAGGAAATCAATAAACGTACATGTAGAGTGAATACTTATTAACTGTATGTTTTACTTTTACTACTTCTCCCTTTTTCACTGGCAGAGCCACATGAGAAAGTAGTCGGGCAGAAGCAGTGCAAATTCAAATTCAAATTCAAAATTTGTTTATTTCATGTAGGCTTCCTTGTAGCACTTATGACACGTCATAAATCTACCATCGGTTCGGAATGCAGATTCTGCTGAGAAGAACCGGCAAGAAACTCAGCAGTTGCTCTTTTCAAAAAAATAAAATAATTTTACAATAAGTAACTAAACTAAGCTATGTATAGAGTGCTTCCACAGTGAAGCTTCAAAAATGTAATACATATAATCCAACACATGTCAACATGGGAAGACAAAGCAGACCCATTCCCGTTGGTGGCACCCGTTCACGAGCATGACGCTTCTAATAATATGCATTTATACCTTTTGGTATTTATTTGGTATATATATATATATAGCTTTGTCTCTGATAGGTTATTTACTAATTTGGCAGAGTTATCATGGTATTCATGAAAATATAAAATTTCGGACAATTTGATTCGCCTCAGTCGGCGCTTTGGTACCGGTTGGCACTACGCCGCATAGTTGACTTAGTACCTATCACAAATTCCGAGCTACTATATAATGTACTACATAATTATATAAATATATTTGGATGTCTGACGAGTTATGGCTATTTTTTTTAATACTTGTGAATTTTGTAATTAAAGGTCAAAATATTTATTTATTTCATGTAGGCTCACTTGTGGCTCGTATGACAAGTCAATACTCTACCAATGTCTCTTCTGTTCTAAGCTACTCTCTTTTCTAAGCTATATAAAATTTTTGATCAGTTATACGAAGAAATTTATTTTTAGCATCAGGAGATTAAAAGAAAGACTTATAAACAAACAAGTTCAGTGTCCATCAATGCCAAAGTATTAAAAAACCGCGGACGTTTTCCGGACGGCTGTCATTTTGGCGGCGTGCCAACTCGCACTTGACCGATGAAATAAATATTGAGAATCCTCATGTGGTCGATCATGTAACACTAATGTAATCAATGATGTGTACAAACAGAGCGAGACGAAATTATATATAAACATAATTTATAATAGGTATATTATGTTTACTGCCCTTCACCGCCCACCACACATAGTCTTTTGACTAAACGGACATTGAAAGATAAACTGCACGATATATGAAATCTGTGTACCCGATATAATAAAATTGGGTATGGTAGGTCATCGTTCCTCAACGACGGGGGGTTGCGTTTGTTGTCAACGGGGCTCGCAATCAGTTATAAATCTGGACATACATATATAAATAATTTATTAATATTATAATTTTGTATAGAGGTCTTATTGAAGAAGTTTTACTTTTTGGATTGGACAAAAAAATAATTGATTTGTTTGTAGTAGCTGGCTACATCATCAGTCCCTTGACATTATCTAGGACCTACTTGTCAATATGAATCAAACGAACCCAAACTCGGGTTACAACGTTTTATCACAGACTTCCCATAGCCACCTAGGCTTCATCATCAGATTACATATACATGCAACATTGAATGATGATGTTAAATAAAAGTTTATAAAAACTAATTGGGTAGGTACTAATACTAAGGGGTAATAAATATATTAACCATCAATATATGAATTACGACCGCAATATGGCTTCTAAATGTAGTATCAAAGTATTGAATTTTTTTATAGACTAGGTATAAGTAAAATTGATTTCTTGCTTATAGGCAGCAGTTCCTAAAACCAATGTTGGTGTAGTAACCAATTTGTATGTAAATATTGCGCGTCGAAAAGCTATCAATTTTGTTTATCAATGTTTACGTCCGAGCTTTTTGTAAGATTGCTTCGGGTTTTACGACTGACGGTTACGAGCAACGACTCACGGACTACGGTTATCGTTGTTGATAGCTATTCTAATTGGGGAATTACTCTCGGTTTGCGGCTTTCACTTCGAATTGTTGATAGAAATGTTGCGTTGTAGCAAAACCTTAGAATGTCCAATTCGCGTTCAAAACACAATACGCTCATAAAGTAAAACGCTCAATACTAACATTCAAAATGCAAAATATACAAAAAGTATCACGTTCAATACACGAAACAAACGCGCACATATATGAACAAAATATTAATAAATTAGAATTAGGTATATAATTTCAGTAACTATTAATACTTTGGAGCTAAAAATTCTATGAGAAAAGGCAAGTGTGTTGGCACCTGTAGATACTCACTCGCAAGATGAGTGCAATCCGTCGGAATGCGATAATTATAGATTTCGCCATGAAATCCTTTTGCTGCAGGGGTGATATCTTCTGTAAAATATAAAACAGTACAGTAGGTATAGTAACTGGACTAGTATGATTTAACGTAACTAACTGGGTATATATGAGATAACGCAGGGCCCAAACCGATAGAGATGCATGCCCAGTAGTGGGCCGGAAGGGGTTCAGGGTATGATGATGATGATGATGATGGTTTTGGCATAGCTGTGCTTATTAATAACAGAATTGATCTCATTCACACTCAGACATTTTTTATTTACCTATACATTAATTCTATTAGACAAAACAATAGTCTACAACGCCTCGACCTCAGAATATTCAAGGCCATACAGGCTTGTATAAGGTATCCTGTCGGTATACAATATACATATGTACATACCTATATCTGATCAAGGGCATCTGCGCACGCTCCGGTGTAATCTTAGAACTTGAAAATCAATATGTACCAGTTGAATGAATATGTATTGATTTTCAAATTAGATAAGTAACAGGTTTACAATGTACAATGTAACATATCGACACGGCAAAGCGATTTTGTATATATTTGGAGAATATAATATACAGCAAAATCGCTTTCCAGATTCGATATTTTGAAACATATAACAAGCTTGTTGAATAGATTGTTTTGTTTGTATGTATATGTCCGCCGATACCAAAGTTTTCGATGATTTTCAAGTTTGGTTTGGATGAAAAATATGTATAATACTTACCATAATATATCCTGTTTAATGATGAAGAATTGGATATATGCCATCAAATACCCAAGAATACTACAATTACATAATATTAAGAATATTAAAAATATTACAGTTAGTTCAATTCAATATGCTATAAATCTTAGACCATTCAAATGGTCTAAGCTAAAGTAGGTACTATACGTGTTATAGTAAATAATTCAATTTTAAACTCGCCTCTACAATAATTGTGATTCAGCTCCTGGTATCAAACAGCTAAATTAATTCTCCTATTTTCACAACGAAACAGTATTGTTATGCTACGAAATCATTAATCTAAGAGTCACACAATCAATCTTGTTTAATTTTTAATAGCGACGGTCGGTGTGGTCAACAAGAAAACGTATAGCTCTAAAAATAAAAATGCCTTGAAACTTTTAATGGACTGTAGTAATTGAATTTAATTCTCGAACCCCCGAATTTCGCATTATATTTCGTGATAAGGCAGACTTGAGCTATTAATAACTTGACATTTTCGACCTTACATATACCAGCACTTTATATGACATATCACGCATTTGAATTGCCATTGTACGTATTTCCATACTAAATTTTGCCCGCGACTTTGTTCGCGTGGAGTTGGATATAAAAAAACACGCAGGATTTTTTGAAAATCTAACGCTTGTCGTTGTCGTGTGTTGGATCCCAGACCTATGACTTTTCGGAGTAATGTGCGTTTGGGCAATTAATTATCTCATTTTTCAACGGTGAAGGAAAGCGTGAGGATACCTGCACACTTGAGAGTTGCACATAATATTCTCAAAGGTATGTTCTATAAGGTATGTAATCTGGAAATATGCATTACGCACTTGGCCAACGTGGCCTATATAACCCTTCTCTAATGCTGAGATCTATAGAGTATGCTCTGAGTCAGCTCGGACTTAAGTTAGAGGTAAAACGAGACAAAAATATGCTCTGACATAAATCTGTCTCGTGACATAAGTCTGAGTAGAGTGATAGTTCGGTCTATAGATTTCAGCCTAAGAGATCTGTGCTCAGTAGCGAGCAATTGATGGGTTGTTGATGATGATGAAACTATTCTTACACTTTCTCCTCTTCAGTTCAGTGACACGAGTTTCCACCGTGTTCTGGCGCGATTCGTATGTGCATGTGTTATTGTTTGTTTTCACTCCAAAATAGATGGAACAATACCGGCGGAAATAAATCTACTCATGTTTTATAAACAATTGTTTTGTATGCCAACCAAGCGACCTGATTCATCATAATTATCATTATGATGAATCAGGTTTGAACTTCGATCACAGAAAAAAATAAGGATACCGCATGTTAGTCCGATTTGTGTACCACCGAATGCACTTACTTAGTAAGATCATTTTGCTAGCTAGGTTGACAAAAGTGGAGACGGCTTCTTTAGAATTATTATATATTTACTCATCCTTGAAAACGATTTGCAAAGTCTTCTTTTAGATAAGTGAACAGTTTGAGATGCAACAATAAAGTCAACAATATAATACCAGAATAAATATTAATAAATGATTTTTTGAAATTTTTTGATTATATATTTTTTTCGCTGTTAACCGCATTGTTACGAGGACGAAAATAATAATAAGTTTTCAATAGTTATTATCCTTTTCCTTTAGATTTCCTCAATCTGCAGAGGCGAGAAAGTGGATTAATGCTGTACTTTTTACGAAAGATCCGGGTTAGAGACCATCAAATTATTCTTATTATGCTTTTTATTTGATGTTCTATTTTTAGTTGGATTAGTGTAAAATAAAAAATATTTCTTTTTTTTTTTCATTTATTTTACTAAAAATAATATAGTGCTATTATACTGAATATTATAAGTAAAAACTTTGGATGGGTATAATGCGATGTTGAATTACAAAGTTGTAAATAATGTGTTTTATTTTAAAGTACACTTGCTAAAATTTTAATGCGCATTATTGAATTACATTAATTATTGAAAATTTTGAAGTTAAATTTTTACTGGCATTAGGAGACTATAAAATGAACATAAACGTGAAATACGTGACAGAACGCATAAGATTTACATAGTCATGAAATGCAATAAAAAATATTTAATAATTTAATCATAAAATTAAAAAGCCGCTATCTGTAGTTTTGAGCCGGGAGTCGGGACAGCATGTGTCACGATAACATACGTCAAGAACAATGAAGCATTTGAATAATTGTTGAAGTATGAAGTACTGAATCCTTATTTTTTCTTCTGTGATCGAAGGGTTTGAATAACTCTTCGAATCCACAATCTAAAAATTTTAAGACAATTTTTTTTTTTTTATTCGTTCGTTGACAAGATACTTAGTGGTCCTCGCTGGTAACACTTAAAGCCCCGTCATGCGAAATCGATTATTTTTGTGTGAATTGGTAGTTAAAAATTATGTGTGTACAAATAAAATAAGCTTGATATGCAGTTATGCACTGGTATTGATCATGTGTGAATTAAATTATTGAACTTACGAAAGTAAATGTTCTGTTATTTTGCACTACACCATTCAATTCACTTTCTCTTGTATGCTACAGCGTAGTTCTGGTTCGCACATGCACCTGTAGATACATATGCACATTGAATTGATTTCATTCAATACATGATTCAATGGCGTGCTGCACGCATGTAGAATTTTTATATGCTTCGATAGTTTATATAAAAACTGTGCGGATGTCTGTTTTCGGATGCACTAAAATTCTTAATATTAAGATTTGCCTCAAACGTTTTATCTTATTCTAGCATTTACAAAAGTTTAAAGGATTGCTAAATGTATTTGTTGTCATAAAACAGGTCATTCCAATGCCCAAGGTGTTTTGCGTCTTCGTTAACTCCATCCAACCATCGAAATTATGGCCGACAGTATCGGTATCATGACATTAATTTGTTTGAAGACCGACTATTTTATCATCTATTCACTGCACATGACGTCTAGCCCATTGTGATTTTGCGATTTAAATATGCTGGACAAGTTTGGGTTATTAAAGATGTTATAAAGCTCAAAGTTGTATCTTGAACTGCACTATAAGTAACTACATATAATTATCGATCTCAAATCCCTTCTTTGAAATATAAAATAAAAATATATATTCATCTTTTGCTTTTTTTACCAACGGATATAGTCGTCTACCGCCGAAAAAGGTTTCTTGCATGGACTTCCATAGCCATTCCATATCCACTGGCTCCTTGCGACTCATCTGATGATGTCAGTTCTCCTAGATTGGGGCTCTGCCAACATTGCCCACTCTTCCCGGTGCGGGGTAGCCACTCCCAGCACCTTAGGGTCGCCATGGCCATCAGTTCTTTGAAATATGCCTAAGAAAATTTGCATAGTATCAACAACTTCTACTTATAATATGTTAGCATGTGTTATATCAAATCGAGAGTATTGACGTCATTGAAGATTCTGCACCGCATCTGACTCACCGTTACAACATATTATACAATTGCCTATTTGCTCACACCTCGGTGTTTGTTATTATGCCTGTACAGACGGCGATAAAACTCATTAAATACCGATTGTTTAACCATGTAATCTTTATTGCATGACTTAGTGTTTATTTTGGGAATACAAATTCCGAAGAATCTTCTCCGATGCATTTTTGTTATTGCCAAAAGAAAAGTTTAAAAGTTCGCGTCGGAAATCGGTATAGTATTCATCATGATAGGGTAATGGGGCATAAAATTTATATGTTTTGTCAAAGCATCTCATGTAAATAAACGTTATTTAAAAGTAGTAAGCGACGTAGTAGCTAACGTAAAAAACAGCTATACCTACTATGCCGGAAATTCTTGGCACTAATTACCACTCTAATTTTATGCCAATATTTATCATGTTGTCAACTTATCACTGTAAAGAGGACTTTGCTACATTGTAATAGAAGCACAGTAAGTAAGTGGCTTATAATGTTGGGCAATGTATCAAATTCATTTAGAAACAGTCATTCGCTAGTACGGTTAATATAGTATAATTCATGTTCTACGATTTTAATACTGAAAATAATTTAGGTCTTCCCCTGATTTTTGACCGACTTCCAAAAAAGGACGAGGCTCTCAATTCGTCGGAATCTTTTTTTTTTTTGTTTTTTATGTTTGTTCCCCGATTACTCGAAGGCGCCTGGAACGATTTGGAAAATTCTTTTTTTGTTTGAATGGGTAAACTTCCCAGGTGGTCTCATTGTTATCAAGACAGGATCTGATGATGGGATCCTGGAGAAATCTAGGGAACTCTTCAAATTTTAAAGGCACAATTTGATATACTTTGTAGTGCCGTTTGAAGTCGGTTTCGTAAAGAGAATTTTTACGTTTATATTATTTTTCCATGAAATTTATTTTTGATTACCTTATTTATTGCTAAAGAAAAAATTCGAGAGCGGAATATCGTCTACGCGATATGTATAAATTTTATAAGGGATTATTGGCTGGCAAACGATGGGTTCGAGTGTTGCCAAATTTGGCCGAACCCTGCTTAGCGATAGCCGACTGGACTCGATCCAAAAGTTCGCGTGAAGTCGTCGCTTTTTTAGCCAATACCTATGCTAATCGCATGTTCGGAAAGGTGATTGTTATAATCGAAATTAGTGTTTACAATACCTATATTACGGTTACAATCTCTATATTATGTACTAGCTGATGCCCGCGACTCGAGTTTCACCCTGGCACCGGATCATCCTTTTTTTTTTCATGTTGTTGATGTTAATTTTTGGTATAGGTGCCATTGCTTTGCTCTACGTGTGATTTTTTCGATGTTAAAAGTATTTCGATTACTACTCAAGTATCCTAGTTTAAATGGTTTTTTTTTTTTATATAAAAAGCTTTCTCAATATCTGAGCGAGTAAAAATAACTGCAAAAATCGCTTGAAACTGATTAAAATTAGTATACTTGAGCCTACCCAAGATTATAAATCCAATACGAATTATGAGGAAGATGGCAAAAACTAGTCCTTGTTTGAAAATAAAGAAAGATGTACTTACTTAAATCATACTCGTACTAATATAGCAAGCTGTATGTATAAAATAAATTATCATATATTTACTAAATATAAATATAGATCGAAAAGAAACCCTCAGAAAGATTTAATAGACAGCTCAATCTATTATTTATTCTATACAATGAATTGTTTTCGTTGAAGATTTGGGAAAATGTAGCTAAAAGTACCCACTTTGATTGATGGAACGAGAAAAACACTTTCTTAGGTATCGGATGATTTATAGCGATAGCCGAAATTCAGTGTGGGCGTACTTTTATCAGTAGAGTAAATAAATGTACTTTTATATTGATCTTGTTTTTTCCCACGACTTTGTCAGCGTGGTTAGGTTTTTAGGGTTCCGTACCCGAAGGGTATCGAACCGGACCATATTGCTAAGCCTCCGTCCGTCCGTACGTCTGTCTGTCGGCGGGCTGTATCTCATAATCCGTAATAGGTAGAGAGTTGAAATTTTCAGAGAATGTGTATTTCGGTTGCCGCTATAACAAAAAATAATAAAAACAGAAATAAATTAAAGGGGGCTCCCCTACTACAAACGTGTCTTTAGTACGGAACCCTTCGTATGCGAGTCTGGCCCGCATTTGACCGTCTAATCTGTGTGACCGGTTATTAAAAGTTTCGCGGGTAACTTTATTTTTCCTGAATATAAAGTAGCCTTTTTCATTCTCAATAGGCTGAAGATTTATACCTACTATAAAATAATAAAGTCCTGAGATTTTTTTTTCAATGCAACTGAAGTCAAAATTAGTAACATATACTCTTAGCTGTACATTCTTTTTATTTTTAGAGCGTTCCGCATTCGCTTTCGCATCAAGGAGCGCAAGCAATTAGTGTTTCGCCTTGCGTTCACGGTTCTGTGTTCGCAAAAGGCGAAATTACACTAACACACTGGAATAGCGCGCTAGGCTTTTTCACCCGTAAGTACGTACGTTCCAGACATAAAAGGAATAATATCCGGCAGCAGTGAGCGTAATTAAATTTCGCGTTGGGGGGGAAATTATTTTCCGACGAAGTGATTTACGCTGGTTGCCATGGCTTCTCAGTTAATGAGAAAAATGAGCGCGAAATAACTTTTCACGTCACTAGCTCGGAAAGAGCGACTTTGTTGCCTAGAACCAGTGAGCAAATAACAATTTTTCTCACCCAGTGAAGAAGTGTTTTGAATTTGGAACGAGCCTCGGCATTTCTAGTTTAACTGGCTCACGAATCGTACAGAAACACCATCTCTAACATTTTGATTCAAAACAAAAAATAGTGAACTAGTGTAGGCAAATCAGCTCCGTTGTCTGTTTTGTTTCTTTTTTGTCTGTTATTTTGTTTCCAATTTTCAATCAATCCAGCGTCATGTTTCAACTATCAACAGAATAATTGAAGAGTCTAGACCTAAGAAGTTTTATTACGGGTTTTAAAATGCTTCATTTCACGCTTATTAATGTACTAATCTCGTTACCAAAGGTCAAATTTATAGTTATTAACCAGCTAAGCATGTATTTGTATATCAAATTTAACTAAATCCCAGTGTATAAAAGCGTGGGATAATACCACGTCAACGAAGACCTACGAATGTATAGACGTTCGTTTTTATACGATTTGAATTTTTATTGAATTAAAACGTCTATTTTGACCGGCATGTTTCTTCCATGGCTTCTTATTTCACCTTTAAGGCCTTGATTGACGCTTTGGGATCGAAGTCAGATAGGTACCTACTCAAAATCTACGATTTCATTGTCACAGTCAATTTTGCTGATGCTAAGTTACTATGCAGTCTAAGATGGTAGCGGTTTAACTTGGAAAGAGCTGACTTTCTCTATCTCCAAGACCTTATACAAAAATATCAAGGCAGGCAAGCAAAAGGCACGTACTTAATTGCAATTTTGCATAACTTTGCAAAGTTCCGCAATCATAACCAGATCTCACGGAGATAATAAAGAAAGACTATGCATTACGTTATTTTTAAATCGTGTGATGTTGTTTCCTTTGTAGAGCCCAGTTATAAGTGTCTGTTATAATGAAACCATTGGTTTGATGTTAGTTTATAGAAGAGCAAACATTCTTTGTACATAGCACACCATTAACCATAACAGTATTACGGGAATAGAACATTTACAAACAATCGAGTTCCGCCGTAGGCCGCCGTATCTGCTTAGCTTTTGGGCCAAAATGCGTCCGTTGTATGGTGACCATAACTTTTGTTTCTGAGACGAAAATAATATTAAATGAAGATCGTAAGTTGGGCGGACTAACCTATTCCAATTACATAAAGCAGTGTCCAAGAAAAGAGCAGCAGTCACTAGGGGGTCTTAGGCTTTTGTGTGGGTGTGCTGCGGTGCCTGGATTGATGCGAAGTTTACCTGGGTTTAGGTGCGACCATTGATATTTATTGTACCCAATATAACGCAAGTGTTAATACAGAGATTGCAAGCCTACTGCAGGCTAACTATATGACTGCAGTGTATGCATGTTGCGACTTGCGATGCAGTTATGTAACCTAAAATTGATACAGTAACGCAAACCCAGAAATGATGCGCTTTATAGAGTAGGTAAGGTAGATACTAATATTAGACATTACAGAACATCTGTTTAGATGCTTGGACCAGGTAGTAACGCCAACAAACCATAACAGTAAAACGAGAATAGAACACGTAAACAACTGTATTTCTATGTATCTGCCTCAGTATTGATGGTAAGCTCGTCATTTTTCAACAGTCTATGAATGTGTTTAAATAGGTCTTCGAAGTATTTAGATCATAAGACGCACAACCCATAAAGTAAACCATAATAAATATTTTTGTTTATTACAACTACAGCACCAATAAATAAATAATTTGCAGCGAAAAAATGAATTATTCCGGTCTTATAACTGGTCCTCTTGTCATATTAACTATTGTTTTTATACCCTTGTAGCTATAGAGTAGGTATTTGGAACCCGTAGTCATTGCGTGTCACCAACGCGCTCTCTAAATTGTTATTTAAATCTTACCTAGTCTTGACTTTTGCTAACAGTCAATTATGTCGCATGAAAAAGCAAATTCATCGTCATTATTATGATTGTCTTATATTTTTAGCCTGACCTTTACAAGTAATGGGACAAGCCAATGAAATTTGCATAATGTTCTGAGATTTCTTTTGTCATTTTATCTATTTACTTCTACTTAGAAATCTATTACATATCCGAAATAAAGTGTTTTACTGTTGGACATAGATGTCTTCCTAGGACTTTCACAGAATAACTACTCGTCTCGTGCCGTTTGTGTTCTCGCTTGAGCCAGTCCAGCAGAAATGTACTGAAGGGTCTTTCAACGCTTTTCGATGCGAGTTCTCTATTGCCTCACCTTGAAACTCCAGTTTTTATTTGTTCCTTTAGCTACTAAGCCCCCCACAAAATTTGCGAATCGTTGAGCTATATATCAGTTATTCTGTCGCGGGATTATCTAAAAATTATTGCTACAGAGTGATTGCAATCACTTCTGATTGGACAATACTCTCGTTATTGATTAAAATGCTTGTTGCGGCAAGAACGCCATAAATGAAGCCAATCACCACAGTTGAGACTGCAGCAATGATTGGTGTAGCTTTTCCACAATCGACTACGGGTTTTCCTACTATCTCTTCTCATTTTCTCTCACTCAGGTGAGTTTACTGATGAAAAATGAGAAGAACTGAATTGAGCTTTCTTAACACTAAGCAATGTGTCCGGTATTAAATAATGAATTTATGGCGATGTTAGCTCACCTACCTGTTCGAATGCGTCATCGCGTGACGCCGGACCGTCTAGTAACTGTCTGTCTCTCACTCAGTATTGACCTCCACTGATCTAAATAATCCAATCGATCGCGATTCGCGCCAACAGGCAATATCTTTAATACTTGTTATAATTTGATTGAAGTAGTTGAACATCCGAAATAAGAACAACTAGTTTTTAGTCTCGTAACTATAGAGAAACTTTATTGCTCACAAGAAAGAGAAAACGAAAATATACTAACTGAAAACTTTGCGAGCCAAAACAGCCTTATTGTTGACTCAGGGCAATCTCTATCAGGCTCTACGTAAGTGGGTAGTACGGTTAGTTTAGTATAGTGGTCTCCATATAAGTTTATTGCTCTAAAGATCGGGAATTTTATTTCTCCTACTCATTGATTTTATCCATGTCGAACCGTTTTAGATTACTTTAGTGGGTTACCCGCACGTGTTCATTAATGTAGAGAAGTTTGCTCTGGAAATATTTCGGTAGCGGAAAATCCACCCAAATCAAAGGGGATTAAACATTTGCTGTTTGAGTTTCGTGGGAAATTGGGAGCATGGACCGATTTTAGCCGAAGTTGGAATTATGATCGTTAGTACATCTGACTGCGGATTCGCGCAGGGTTATTATTATGTTGTGGGAGTTTAAGATAAAATATATCGATACCTATCAAATATTTTATCACATGTGTACGTGGGTTTTTGAATCCATATTTACAGTCTAATTATAAATGCAAAAATCTATCTGTATGTTTTTTATTCGATGACAAGGTAGTCCTTGACTGCGATGTCACCTGATGGTAAGTGACGATGCAGTCTAAGATGGTAGCGGGCTAACGTGGAAGGGGTAGTGTATATTCAACCCATACCGCTATCGTGCCGGAACGCTAAATCGCTTGGCAGCACGTCTTTGACGATAGGGTGGTAACTAGCCACGGCCAAAGCCTCCCACCAGACCAGATCAGAGACAATTTAGAAATTATTAATTCCCAAATTGTCCCGCCGGGAATGGAACCCGAGACCTCCCAGTTATAAGATCACAGTGCCAGTGAGGTCGTCAAAATATTTACTGTTTTTACCGTCCTATGTTCACCGTTTCAGCCCTCATTTGAACAACATAGCATAGCCATGTATAGCTTAGCTTTTGTCGTAAAAGAATAGATAATGTTTTCGAACGTTGCAGCAGTTAGTTCTCATTAATAGCGTTAAAACTCATCGTTATATGAACTCTTTTCCATAGAATCCAATTAAGGCTTCCGGCAGTCAAAGCACATTATGCAGACAATAGATACTGTAATTATGTAGTTATATCATGGTACAGTTACGTTAAAAATAGCTTTGATTGCATAGCGACCGTAACAATCGGTTATTACTACGTTCTTTACGACAATTACTAGGTATGCTACCTAGTTGACTTGTTTTAATTATTCATATAAATATAATAATAACAGAGATCAATGATCGGTGTGAACTAGTGATGTAACGAATGTTGGTTTTTTCACATTCGCGAATGCGAATACGAATATTCGGATCTACTAGTGATGCTAATTTAACTTAGCACTAGCGGACGCCCGTGACTTCGTCCGCGTTCCTAAATCCCCAGTTTAGGTGGGCAGAAACCCTGCAGCATCAGGATTGAGGAGCTGGGTCCTGGAATTCAACGATTTAGTCTTTACTTGGTACCTACAATAACTATTCATAATCGACAGTTCTTAAATCCCCACAGTTTAGGAGGGCAGTACCCCTGCAACATCAGGATTGAAGAGTTGGAACCCAAAATTTTTATGGGAGCACCTTGCAAAGTTTTGTTTTAATAAAAAAAAGATTCACGCAAATCGGTTAAGAAATCACGAAGATATCGATTTACAGAGGTAGAAAAGCACAACTCCTCCTTTTTCGAAAGTCGAAAAAGGAGGAGTTGTGCTAGCCTATACTATGCCCGATAATATCAGCTATCTACCAGTGAAAGTTCCGTCAAAATCGGTCCAGCCGTTCCCGAGATTGGCGGTAACAAACAAACAGACAGACAGACAAAAATTTTTAAAATAGTTTTCTTGGTATAAGTACCGAATTTACTTTCGGATGCAGTTAGTAAAAAGCTGCAGCGCTATTCAGTAAAATACAAACTCACTTCGAAAGCAAACTCACTTCGTCAATCACGGAATAGTATATAAAGACTAGAACGGTTATGACACTCGTCCTAATACAAAATAAGAGCGAATGCCTATTCATTCTCAATCACCTTGTTCTGTGTTATCAATTTGACATAATTGACGAGTGAATTCGCTTTCGAAGTGAGTTTTATTTTAGTGAATAGCCCTACTGTTCTTTTGATATTACAAACAGACTCTTCAATTTTATTTATTTCTATATATGTAGGTATTAGATTACTATAAGTGCGAACATAGAGTGGAAGTCTTTACGACAAAAGATCAGACTAATAGCAGACTTTATAACGATATACAACGATTTATTAATAACATAATATGTATTTATGTTAGTT